>CP073650.1:17605833-20041666 GCA_018223645.1 Jasminum sambac | reverse complement strand
AATTAAATATAGTAAAACCATTGATATCTATTGCATAGATAACTTTCTAAATCCTAGAAGTGAAGAGTAATATCATTTCCAGAAACAACTTATCCACAAAGTCGCAAAGATGCAATGCAATAGTTTGCCTTCTTGGGGGGCAAATGTTACCTACTTTAATTACCAAGACCCCATTATTAGAGAAACAAACATAAATATGCCCAAAATGTAAACTATATAAACAGTGGCGGATCCAGCACCTGTCGAGGCTTCGCGGCAGCGCGTGCTGGATCCGCAGGAAGTTCTCTATACTCACCGGCATATGCACAGAAAACCAGAGATCGTACCGAGAAGATGAATACGGCAGGGTTTGGGTGTTTTTCATTTTAAATTGGGCCATTTTTGTGGACTTTTATGCTAGAAAAATGGGGGCCTAATATCAACAAACCCACCTCATCCTTCAGGCTTCTCCCTGCGTGCGTCTCGGAATTCAATTTATGTACTTGAAATTGAATTGTTAAAGGTTATTTTTCACGTCTATTTTATTTTGTATTGATTATGTCCCCATTTTTTAATTATTTTTTTTCAATTTTTATTACTTTTTATAAATTTTTATTCAATTCTTTCTTTACCCTAAATCAATCACATTCACATATTTCATCACATCCACAAATCTTAACCACTCAACTCCACGCATTCTCTCCCTCTTTTACATTAAAAATCTTAAAAAACCATTATAATATATTTCCTAACACACCATATTTCTCTTACTTTGTAGTTGATTTGAATTTTATACTAATGAAATTAATTTAGTTTATCTTAGGTTTAGCTTAAACTTAATTTTGATTTAGCTATTTAGTATGAAGGAGAACTATGGTTAGTTAATTTTTTATTTAGAGTACTTCGTTTAGTTTAGTTAGTTTAGTATTGAAACTGAATCAATAGTGGATCTTTGTTGATTATTTTTCTTTTATAGTAAGGATTTAGTTAATAAGTAGTTTAGTTAATTATTGATTTGAACGGACAATTGTTGTTTAAGTTCTTTTTCCAATTCTTTCTTTCTTTCTTTTTTTGAGATTTTAATATATTTTTGCAAATTTTATGTGTTATTAAATTGATTTACAAGTTATGAAACGTCATTTTCAACCCAAATGTAATATCTAATCCAACTATTACTTCTAGTTTAATACAAAATTTAACACTTATTGACAACAAAATGAAGTCTCGAATTCAAATTGAAATAGCATTAAATTCTTTCTTTTATTATTTTGGGGTTTAGGAGATTATATTTTAATAATATTATATGATTTTTTTATATTTTGGTGCATTTATATCTATATTAGTAATTATTTATATCATTAGTCAACGATCGTCAACGGCGGTCGGCGGTCAACGGTCAATGGTTTGTCACACCCCGAGGCTTTTTAAAAGGTTATAAACACAGATTTGTTGGAAATACAATTAGAATTCTCTGGAAAGCTTCTACACAAGACGTAGAGTATTTTAAATCTTGTATCTAGAATAATCCCTTGTAAATATCATGTAAATATTTTAGATATTTTTTAGAGAATTGTAAAGGATTCTAGATGATGAATGTAGGCCGCTAGATCAAATTGATCACCACTATTCATTCAAATGAGGTAGGAACTATAAATAGGGTTCTTGCCCTTCATTTGTAACTATCCAAGAAGTTGTAAAGCAATAAAGATCTCATAGATTCGTCATATTCTAGCTTTTGTGTGTCAATTTTTTCTTACTTGGCTTTCTTCGTCCAACAAATGCTTACTTGGTGTGATTATTGCAAGGGGCGGCGGAATTTGGGAAACGCTAAGGCCATACGTTATTTGGTAAAAGGTACGAGTACTTGACAGGCCGATTTAGCTCAACGAATTTCCTAAATCCGTCTCTGTATATAAACCAAACTAAAAAAAACCAACACATTCCATCAAAAACTAAAATTAATTCTACCATCTCAAAACTCAACTACGCCAAACCCATGACCTAACCAGTGCAAATCAATGTACAATTACTTAATACACATAAAATCCAAGGAAAAAAGAAGGTAATATGCTATACATTTACACATTTTATATCGGATATATTTTGTGTCCAGGTATCTATATTCAGAAAAATAATTTAATTAACCCACATAAATCGAGCAATAAGTACAAAATTCCCTGCGAATACGCATTTTAGATTTATAGAAAAAAATGTTAGGTTGTGTTGTTTTACTTGTACGGGAACAGTTTCAGTAGCGTCCCCTGCGGAGGGTATCGTAGATTATGGGGAGTCCATTTTCAGAAACCCTAATATACTTTGTCTACATTTCCTATTTTCTCTCTAGACTCGACAATTTTTCATTTTCTCTTTCTACTGATCTCCGAAAAGGTTCGACGAAGGTCAATGAAAACGTGAAGAGATATCAGATATTGCTTACTCTTTTTTTTCTTTTTCCTTTTTTTTGGGCCTTTATTAGAACGAAATTATTTTTTCTCTATTTTTTTAATACTGTGTGATCCAAATTAGAAAGAGGGAAATTGCTGCATTTAAATTGAGGGTGGCCAGGGCGGGAAGTACATGTTATCAACATAGGCTGGGCTCAGTTTTGGGTTGGTGAGTTTTGCAGGAATTTAGGGCCACTTGTTGTTAATCAGTTGTGAAAATTAGGCCTTGCAGTTACTTCTGGGAAAAATGGGCCTTAACTGAATTGGTCAACCACAAAGGCCCGGACCTAGACTTGGTGAATAATACACTAGTATCGTTTGATTCGTTTCAAGTAAAGATGAAGGGCTTGTTTGTGTTCTTTTCATAGGCTACCAAAAAACTATTACCAAATTTACTTTCAATTTTAAAGTATTTCAAAAAATACTTATTAGCAATTTCACTATAAAATAAAATAAAAAATTTTGACTTAACAAAATAACAATTTCACTTAGGGTTTGCTGGCTTATTCTATCCACAATAAATTTTCACTAACCTCTACTAACTTTTTCTCGCTTATCATTTTTAACCACTAATACAATTACTTTATATTTTTTAATATAGTTTTTTTTCAATTTTCAACCACACATCTAACACATCGTTCAAGTAAAAATCCCAATATTGTGTATAGAACAAGCCTTAAGAACTTAATAATTCCAACTTCGACACCACCACCCCTGCCACTGACTTCGACACCACCACCGTTGGTGGTCATGATTGGTTCTAGATCGCGACTAGCTAGAACTGGTTCTGGTCGCCACCAGGACCACTGCTGATTGTCACTTTGGTTATGCTCGGCTTTATCATCTTTATAGTGTTCTTCATTGGCTTTAAGCTTTATCTTCTTTATAGTGTTCTGCATGTTGCAGCTCGAGATCAGTGATGGCGCCGATGCAAATATTGGTGATGGGATCAGAAAATTAGGAGAGAAGAAAGGGGGGAGAGAGTGTGCGCGCGCGCATGTATGAGAAAATTAGGGTTTAAGGTTGTGAAGTATTTTATGAAACACTTAAGTTTAGTATTTTATGAAAGAGTTTCAAAATTTTTGTATTTGTCATAATTTCATCCTTAAAAGTATAGTGATAGATTTGCAAGATCTCTAAATCCAAAGTATGATTTGCGCATACACAAGACACCATGTTGTTGAGTGCAAAACACTTGTGAACAGAAGAGGAAAACTTGGTGTGTTTCATTGGAGTGTGCATGGACAAATGGGTGGAGTTTCAATTTTATGGATTTCCAATTCCCACCCCTCCCCCAAGGAATTTCAATTCCTTGATTTAAAGGAAAATGTCCTCATTTTGGCCTAACAAATTTTTATTTTTATTTTTATTTTTTAGGCCTAACATAGAAATCAAATTCCATGAAAAATAAATTGTGTTCGATTGAAAGATGAAAATTTTGGATAGAAAACATTTTCCATCCTATTTTCCAACCCAACTCAAACACACCCTTAGAATATTTTCAATCGTACATTGTAAATCAGAATAGATGTAAATAAAATGGAGGACGAAGAGAACACATCTCCGATACACCATTTTATTACCATGAATTTCATCTTTCGCTGAGGCTTCTTAAAGTTCAATAATGACCTAGTACACATATGTGGGCACCATATGTTGCCCGCATGTGACGTGTACCGTCCACGTTGATGCCATGAGCGGAAGTGGATAGTTCACGTCAGCTCCATGCCACTAGTAAGTGGTCAAAATGTCACTAGATCTTTTTCACTTCGAGGCATTGGATTTGAGTTTAGATTTATTATCTCTTTTTTATTATCTCATTCATTCAAAATAATTCATACATATAAGTAATTAAGTATAATAATTCAACAATATTAATTGGTTATTTTAATTGGATTGAGCAGCCAAGAGAAGAAGAAATGAAATGATTGAATTCATTGTCTCATTGGGCCCAAACATTGAAAATTGGACGAGGTTGAGGGGAAAAGTGAAACGATTACTCTTGGTTTAAGTGCTTTTTTTAGTGTTTCATAATTTCTCGAAAGTATATATCATACACATGATTGATATACAAAAGCATTGAGAATGAACATCTAATATTGAGAATCAACGTCTAATATATTACAATTTACAAAGGCACTCTACTGATAATGCTCTACATTTGAAAGATGAGGTCATGAGGCTTCTCTAATTTAATACATTTATGTCTCTAAATAAAGCTCTTTTAATACTCGACAAACTAAAGACAATAGATTTGAACCCTACTCCAATTATTTCATATATGTGCATGGTTGTAACATTCTCAATTAATTTCCCATAAGTGGTCTTAACTACAAGTATAGAATCTTATTACAAGTTTAATCATATATAGGCATGCAAACCCTTAATATACTTTACCTAGTCATAATTGAACACATATCTCTCTTTATTCCATCTCATCTTCTTACCACCCAATAAGACATATGATATATATATATATATATATACATATATATCTATATATGTGTGTGTACATGCATGCAACAATAACTTTATATAGTGGAGAACAGCCTTTGTACTCTAATACTAAATTAGATTACTTTATATATTAGCCAAATATTGATTGCTTGGACAGCAACTTTATGTTGCAAATTTGAAACGTATTGCAACAATAGATAGATATATAGATACTCACTCGTGGTTAAACCTAAATCAAAGGAGAAAGAGAAAAAAAAAAAAATATAATTAATAATATAAAAAAAATAAAAGCATAAACATATATATTAATTAATTTGTACGTTAGGGTTATAAATTGGTCGTGGTCATGCATGGAAGACATTTCCCAAAGAGAGAATCGAATAATTCGATCCCCGGCCCACATTCCCTTTTTGCTTTTTCATGATTTGCTGCAACTCTCTTTACCACTCCCCAAGAAAATTAATGCATGGCGGGTGTCGATGTACGTAACCATGTACTAATACATATATACGTTGTGGTGAGGATTAGATAAGATTAACGTACGTGTTTGACACAAATTAATTTTTTTTTCAATATTTTCTAACTGTTGATACGTGATTTTGTCAATTTCTTTATATATATATATATATATATATATATATTTTTAACACTTCCTAGCTCTTTAATTACTTTTCACCTACAAGAATTTAAGTTAATATAATTTTCGTTTGGAGAATTTATATAATTTTCTTTGGGCAATGGTGGATTGCTACTAATTCTTTAATTGGCATCTATACAAGAATCGGTTAATATAAAATATATAAGATTTTTAACTCCTGTTACAATCTTTATAATGCATACGAGTTCCCAAGAAATTAAAATGCGTAGTGGACGTTAGAACCACGTGTCTTACACTATCGCTACCAGAAATAAAACTTTTAGGGGCAACAGTCGTCCCTATAATCTTATACCAGTAAAGTAATAGCATCAACATACTTGTGTTTATAGAGCAATAACAGCGACGTCGATTCTATTACTCTATAGGCACGGGACTATAGGGAAAAATCTAATTTCTTGTAATGTATATTAAACCAGATAAGCTAGATTAGACAATAGACATTAATATTAATAGTTATTATAGAAGTTACCAAATGTTTACACTTACAATATACCTTTTTTTTTTAATATAACAGAGTCTTCATCCTTACCGAAATGTCGTTATGAATTTTTTTCATTAATTCATTTCGTTTTTCCGTTAATTTTTTTCTCCTCTCGGAGAATGCATGGTGGACTAGCTACTAGCTACCATAGAGTGAGGGCACCAAAATACAATACTTGACCAGAATAGAAGATCTTATAAGTTCTTTTCTGAAATATATTTACCCAACAGTACTTTGATTTTCGATTATATATTCATTGGGACTCATAACTAGCCTGTTTTATTTTTCAAAGCCATTCAATCTTATAGAAATTATTTTCTTTCTAATCAATTGATCTCTATTTCTCTATTAAACAAAGTATTAGGGTTTCCATTTTCCTCTCTTTTCTTATTACATTTTTCCTTGATATATAATGGTGAGATTGTGCATTGCACCGATGGCCGGTCCTCCTTTAACGCAGGAGAAGAGTCTACTCGAGACATTGATTTGAAGGAGGCATCTTTAGAGTTATTTTTCGATACTACGTACAGTGATAACAAGATATATTATGCAAATACACTAATTAAAACAAGTAAACAAAATTGAATTTTCACGCCAATCATTTAACAAGAAATTAAATTCCTCTTTATGGTCTCGCCTAGCAATGCTTAATTTATTTATTTTCTTGAACTCTAAAAGTTATAGGACCAACACTGATCATTATAGAAAGAAATCACCCGATAAATACAGAACTGTTATATATATTAAGATTTTAACTTTTTTTTTTTTTTTGAATACCGCTAAACAAGCTATTAGATTCCAAGTTTGTCTTCATTTCCTCATATGTTTCTTGGACAATGGTGTGCTGGTGGTTCTCTTTTTACACTCTAGAGAGAGAAAGGAAGAAAGATATAGAGAGAGAGAGACTCATATTCAAAATAATTAAGTATATGAGGAAAAGATCGTGAGGGAAAAAAAGAAAAACGTGACAGCAAAAAAGCCATGGCAGTATAGAGAAAAAGAAAAGAGATATTAAAGAAAAGTTTGGTCAAATTAGGCCTCGAAGACTACTTCTCAATTCCATCATCAGTTTCGACTTATCTTTATCGAAACTCTACCATTTTCACTTTCTTTTGTTTTGAGCCATCTACATATATATATCGATCCCACTATCTTAATTCCTTACTTATAATCTTATTAACTAACTCTCCTATCATCACTTAGTACAAATTGTATATTTATAATAAATAAAAATAAAAATAATTAAAAAATGGACATTTCTTGGGAGTTCCAACCATGCAACTTTCGATTAATTGCTGCTTCTGAAACTGCTCACTTTTTATTAGGTTATCTAAATTTGGCACACACGAGTGGACCCACTCACACTGCATAAATAAATTATCTATAAAAATATTTTAATTAATTATTTTCTTTTAATTATTAAATATATTGTTTAATTAATTTATAGTATATATGAAAATGATATATATATAGGTTGTGACTGAATTAGCAACTTTGACTTGCCTTATCTCAAGGCACAAGTACAAAAAGTGAATATTCAAAATATAGAAAAAGAAAAACAATTTTTATTGGCACAGTGAAGGGGATATTATTGAAAGTGAGACATGACCCCTCTATTGATTCTAAGATAAGAATAATTAAGGTTTATGTGGGGCCATTTTGTTCAAAAACATAAATGTATGGAATATTCAATATTTGAGATCTATTATTGTAACTTTCACGTAGTACTCCTTTTTTTTTTTTTTTTTTTTTTTGATAAAGGGGAAGGGACGCAGCCCTGGGGGACGGGGGTAGGAATTAAACCCGGGCCAACGGCCCAGCACGTGGGCGGTACTACCGCCACGCCACTCATTCGTTCCTACGTAGTATTCTTTTAATTATTTTATCTAATTAAAATAGTGTATTTTAATAAATCGATATATTTATTTATATATATACACCATTCTAATTCTAATTAGATAAAACAATCAATATGAGAAGAAATTTAACACCCTGTCTGGGCTCCCAACAATAATTTTTTTTTTTTTTTTTGCCTTTCTTTTTGTCACTCTTGCTCAATCTTTATCGAGTCAACAATCAAGGCTCAAATGCTTGACCATCTCTTTTGCTTGCCAACTTGGCATATTTGGGCATACATTACTTAGTCGAGGGTTTTCTTTACTTCAATTAAAAGATAATTGCACTTTGGAAAAGCATTTCCTATTACTAATACTAATTCAAATCTAGTCAAGTATGTGTCGATCATATCCAAAGCATAATTAAAAATCATCAAGAATAGAGAAAATTACAGTATCAGAAATCAGAATTGTTGAACTTAATCAGAGCGACTTTATTATCCAACATTAAATATTTTTCTTTTTTTATCAAGTGATAATAAATTAGTTAACTGGCCCTAAGCAATATATCATTCAAAAATATGATGAATCCGAAAAATATTACTTGATTGGCATAAAAAGCATCATTTTCAAGCTTTATCAAAATTCATAAAATTCTTCTCATCTTTAAATATATTCTCTTTGATTTCCTTTAATTTAATTTGAGGAATATTATATTATTAAAAAAAAATCCCCAATAATATTCAAATCTCCACCACTATCCGCCTGGATTTTCGAGCCGCTCACCAGTATATAAACCATGCTTCTGTCATTACTGAAAAATCACAAGTACTCGTCTCTACACAATATTCTCCTTCACTGCATTTCAAAACACTCCACACCCACTAAAATTTCTCTATTTCTTAAGGTAAATGTTATATACATTCTCACCTACTGTAACAAATTTTTAACTCAGTCACTAAAAGTCATATTTTAGTGGCCAGTATGTATAGAATATAATACGGTTAAATACTGTACAATTTTTTTCTGATAGTGAGTGTGACAATGTGTTACTGAAAGCAGGAAAAGAAATGAACAGGCCAGGAGATTGGAACTGCAGGTCATGCCAGCACCTGAATTTCCAAAGGAGGGACTCGTGCCAGCGGTGTGGCGACCCGAGGCCCGGCGAAAGAGGTGACTACGGAAGTTTTGGTGGTGGAAGAGGCGCCTTGTCGTTCGGCATTACCGGGCCTGATGTAAGGCCCGGTGACTGGTACTGCACGGTTAGCAACTGCGGGGCCCATAACTTCGCTAGCCGCTCTAGCTGCTTCAAGTGTGGGGCCCTCAAGGATGACTGCTCCGGTGGCAGTGGCGGTGGTGGATTTGATAGTGAATCGCGGCCTCGTGGGTTTGGATATGGGGGTAGTAGCCGCTCGGGATGGAAATCTGGAGACTGGATTTGCACTAGGTAAACACATCTGTGCATATATTCAAGTCATTCAACACTGATATATCACCCATGCACATGAGGTGACATTATTTAGTCAATTATAGTCTTTTATAAATAGGTTATCAATATTTATTATTTAATGATCGAGAGTATATAACAATCTATTTCGAGTACATAATAGTCACATTATTAATTGTGATTATTGTTTTTCTTTTTCTTTGTGTTACTAAAAAATAAATATTGGAACTGAACAGGTCAGGGTGCAACGAGCATAACTTTGCGAGCAGGATGGAATGTTTCAGGTGCAATGCACCGAGGGAATCCGGTAGCAAGTTTTCCTACTAAAAGCGTGCATTGAGATTCTCCATTTTTGGGTAAAGTCGTCCTTCCTTTCACGATTTCCCATGCACTTGTTAGTTGTTAATAAATACCCTAGCTCATTAGTCATGATGACGACCCTTATTGGCTTCGAATTTCAGGTTCCGAGTTGATTTTATACGAGAATCAAGATCGGAAAATGCAAAGGACGCCGACGATTTTCCTTCTCTTTTTATTTTCTTGTCAGTTTCAGTTTTCTGTTTTCCGATTTTTTTATATTTTAAATTTTAATTTAGGAAGTTTTAGTTTAATTATGATTTCAACTAGAGTTTAGTTCTTTGTTTTGTGGACCATTTTAGTAGTATGAGATATATCCTTGTATTTCTTGTTGTTCCAATCTATGAATATCGATGTTTCTTTAAAAGTTCTACTATCAATATGACATTGTTTAATGATATCGGGTTGTCGCTGCGGTAACTCCCAGTTGGACTACGGGCAACACTGGATTCGATTCTCACCCGCCTGCTCCTGACTCAAAAAAGAAAAAAAAATCAATAATCACTACAATCTCTTTTTGATGTCTTGTTGATGATAGGTGAACACAATAGTTATCAGCAATGTACAAAGAAAACAATGAGCATACAAATGAGATACGAAAATAACATAATGAATTAAACAAGCACCTGTTGCAAAGAATGAATTAAAGGACTTAAAATATATATGGACTGCGTCTAAAAAGTTGTCACGTGATTCTAAAATAGATTATAATAGATGTATAATAACAAGAAAAAAGTGAGAGATGTCCGGTGCAATCTCCATATTTTGTTTGTGCGCTTAACAAACTTTACTACTTTCTTTTTATTTTCTTAATATATTTGATATCCACCTTTAGTTTCACCGGTGGTCACTAAAATTACCTTAAAATAACAAAACAGTCATTGAAATTTTAAAGTCGTACCGACAGTCATTGAAGTTTAAATCACTTTCATCAATAGTCACTGAAATCCCAAATAATTCAAAATAAAACTTAAATGACCAATATTTTTATGTAAAAAATAAAATTATAGAAAAAGATCCCTCATTCAATTCATCTTCCCCAACACCTTAACACTTAAACGAGCTTCTCTTCTCAATTTCTCTCTACCAATCTTTGGGCCATTCCATTTCTACTTTAAGCATAATAATTTCTAAGGGAGAAGTTCTCCTACCAACATTATGGCACTATAAGGTGTCAACAATGCTATGTGGCTCCATGTATTAGTCCAACATAGAGTCCAACATAGGTTCGGGCCCATTTCATTTAGGGAGAGGACGACACATGACAATTGTGAACATCATAAGGTGCCATTTATTGGTAGGTAATCATTCTTCTAATTTCTCAAGCTTTGTTAGGTGGTTCAATACTTTTGCAAATATTAATTATCCATTAAGTTTTCTTCTTACCTTTGGTTTTTAAGGTTGTTTGCATTCAGAAAGTGATGAAATCATGACAATAATTGTAATATTTTTGTTCTTCATAAATCAATTCCTTCATTTTTCCTAAAGTTTGTTTGACTGATAACTTATCTCAACTCTCAAGTGAAGGCTCACTTAAGAATGAGATGAAGATGATGAAGCAATTTTGTATGCATGATGTGCCACATAAAATTGGATTGAGGAGCTTGGGTGTTAGTTAGATTGAGAGTGAAGATACTTTATTTGTAGTTTTATTTTAGCAATGGAGGCTCTTTAAGTTTTATTTTGAATGATTTGGAATATTTTAGTGACTATTGATGAAAGTTAATTTAAATTCCAGTGATAGCTGGAATTTAGTGACTATTGATTTGGAATATTTTAGTGACTATTGATGAAAGTTAATTTAAACTTCAGTGATAATGAAAGTTAATTTAAATTCCAGTGATAGCTGGTTCAATTTAAAAAATCGAGTGACCATTTTGTTGTTTTAAGGTAACATCAATGACCATCGGTGAAATTAACCCTTTATATCCATCCCGAAATATGCTAGACCTCTACCTCGTAATTTTCTTTAATTAATTTATTGTAACACATTTTTATGTCTTCTCTTTTGTTTGTGAGGTGCATAAATATATATAGTATCTCTAGGGGTAATTTCACTAAAGGCCTCCAACCCTTCGTAGTTTGTGACAAATTCAATCACATTCCTTTTTTGTTTTGTTAATATTTGGGGTCCCCAACCGTTCAAATATTCACTCCTAAGGTTCCCATTGACCATCTCGATCCAAAATACTGGCAACATGAATTTATGACTATTTTACCCTTACCTATCCAAACCCCAAACACCACCACATTCGACAACAAGAATGGTGGCCATTGCCGCAAAATAGTACAACAAAATGTGGGAAAAACATCTCTATATTCCTTGAGGATATATTTTTTACTACTTTTCACATGAACAAAAAAATAAAATAAAATATTGAGGGCGGCAACCAAAAAAGCGAGGAGGGGGAACCCTTCATTTTCTGCCATGGCTCCCCATTTACTGCTTGTTATGGTAGAAATTGCGATTTTCCACCTTTTTTGGTTGTCGTTCTGCACATTTTTATCTTTTATTTTTTGCTTACATTGAAGGTAGTAAAAAATATGTCACTGAAAAGGATTTCAGTATTCTTCCTACTTTTTGCTATACTTCTCGACTGCAATGGCCACCAATTCTTGTTGTTGAAAATATATAGAAGAGGTGGCCTTTGTATTTGGTGTCGGGATTGGGTTGGCGGGTAATAATACTAATTTATTTTTTCTTTTGTTTAATTATAATTTTTTCTTTGTTAAGAATTTTCTTTTGATTTTTATTTTTTTAATTTAAACGCGTGTTAGTGTATATTTAAGAATGAATTTTGATGTGATATAGGAGAGAGAATGGGTAGAGTTGAATGGTGTTAATTTGTGTAGTACAAGTATGTTCCACGAGATATGTGGATATGAAATAGGAGAAAGAATGAGTGGAATTGAAAAGAATATATAAAAATGTGTAAAAATTTATAAAAATTTGTAAGCTAACGGGCGCTAAGTAGAAAAGTAAAATGGTATTTTTCCATTCATTTAACCACATTTTTGAATGAAAATAATCAACATGGACCTTTGGTGTGAATTTTTGAAAGGTCCGGGATCTTAGACATTGAAAAAATGTGGCTAAATTTGCAACAAAATCCAAAGGTTGGGGACCTTTGGTAAAAATTACCCTATCTCTAATATGCAGAGTTCTAAAAAAACGTGAAATATAGAAAAGCGTGAACCCAAACTTCGAGTATTACAAGCTTAAGCACATTTAGGTGCCACCAAAGTCTTCAAAAGCCTTTTTTGAATTTTTATTATTTTTAATATTTTTAACATTCTAAACTATTAGTTAATTAAATTAATGTACACTAAATTGGAAATCCATCAAAATTTATAAATATTAGTATTACCCACGTGGGTTGCACGGAATGAATAAAATGGTATATTCATATAAAATAATATTATAAAATAAGATAATAAATTATTATGAATATATAACAAAAATAAAAATAACGAAACATATGTAATATTATAGATTTCAACAATCGTATACAAATTTTAGTGCGAAATATTATTTTATAAGAAAAAATGTCATATCAATTGTCGTCTTTGATGGTTTTCGGTAAGAACATAATATTTGGACGTAAAATTTAGATAATATATTTATTTGAACAAAAAAACATAAATAACACATTTTATGAGTCATATATAACTGTTCAAACGTATTTCAAATACGATTAATAATAATCTTATAATTAACCTACACATACACATAAATTTTATGAATATTAAATTGATTTTGTACCATATGCAGCTCGAATTGAATAAAAAATGCGATTAGCTTGTTATGTATGAGTCATATATATAACCTTTCTCACATAGAGACAGACCAGGCGGTGCTTAAAACACTACTCCCTCCGTCCTACTAAGATAGGCAAGTATTCTTATTTTGTCCGTCCCAAATTATAGTCCAATTTCCTTATTGAATGTATAATTTATTTTCCATGTACTAAAATACCCCTATTTAAGATAATTGGAATACTAAATATCAAGATAGATATTTCATCTCCAAAGATATTTAAACATGTTCACACTACTTTTTGACCATTTAATATAGGGGTAAAATTGGAAGAATATATGAATATCTTATAATTCCAAGAACATTTAAGATGTTTTCTTAATATGTGTGAAAAATGGTGGGTGCCTATCTTAGTGGGACGGAGGGAGTACTAATATGTTTAATGAAGAAACGAATAAAAAATATTTATTAATAACACACATTCGCACAATCTGTAAAGCACTGTGTGATACTGATATAATACAAATAGACATTATTTATTTATTTTAAGGTACTCTAGCTGTATTATGAAACTATTTGACACTTTAGTGTTTTTCGATTAATTTAATTTGGGTATATACCTTTATTTATATGTTAGGTAATCGACATTTATAAGTTGCAACAAAACCTTTGGAAATCAATTGTTAGAGTGCGATCCATATTCAATCAATATAGAATATAGAATATCAATCCATCGAGTAGTGTTCTCCTCCCCATATGAGGATGATTTATTCTCCATACTACTAATGTATCAGCAGATGGGGGCTAACACATCAGTAGTGGGGTCCAACTTAAATTAACCCATATGTTGATGTGGTGGGGGATAATGACTCATTCCACACGGGGAGGAGATCATTTGTGATCAATCCATCTATTTGCCTATAATGTAAATCGCAATTCTTTTAATGCGTTAGAGATATTCTTAGTACAACTTACATCCCCATTTAGAAATGGCCTTCTCTCCCTTTCATATATATATTTTGAATGTCACACTTATAAACAAACATTTGCAATATACGCGCGTGTTAGCCAACAAATATTTATAAATTTTTACAAATTTTGACATTTTTTTTTGAAATTTAAACTAATCACATTCATATATCTCGTGGGACTTATCTATACTACACAAATCTCCATTATTCAACTAAACTAATTCCCTATCTTATATCACATCAAAATTCATAAAAATTCATTTTTATACATATACTAACATGTGCTACATTGCGTAACAAACATTATGTAAAAATACTGTGATTAATTTCAATTTTAACATTTAAGTTTTGTCCCGAAATCTTTGACGACAATCATTTACCAACAAAATAATCCAAAAACATTTTTCAACTATGATAAACATTTCGTATTTGAGAGTAGAATTATGTATCGTAACAACTCAAAAGGTAACACATAGTGAAAGTTTAATTTCTATTACAAAAATATCTTATCTAATTAACAAAAGTGATTCACATAGGATTCCCTAGGCTTTGGGATATCATTTTTCCAATAAAGTTTGTTTCATTGACATTCTCATGACATGTTTATAAGTATAGAAAAAAATAAATTTAAGTGGTCAAAAAGAAACTACACATTGCTTTGTGTCTCCTATTAGACTCCATTCTTTAGCTTTTGAGGAGATTCTTGCTCCACTTTAAGCAGGCTTTACATTCCCTTACGTGGTTTCTTGATACAAGTTAAGTAGCATGCATTTTGTCTTTTCACTTGGACTCCACCCATATGCTTGGGCATAAGTTTACAAACATGGTTAGACTCATATGATGTATTGGAGATATGTAAAGTAAAATAACAACGATAGTTAGATATTTTATTTTACAAGATTTTGACATTTGACATGAATATAACTATGTGAATACAAGTCATTGTCCATATGATACCAAGATCATCGTACAAAAACAAAAGTATTTATGAGTTTTTGATTTTATAGTACATATTCCAATTTCAATATAACATGGCAAACATGTCACAAGTCACAATGTTTTCAAGAAATATGATTAGCTTACTTGTGATATTCTGTGTATAAATGACTAGTATTTGGTGCTAAGATTACATAATACTTAAGGCTTGTTCTACAGAAGATATTGTTATTTATATTGATATATTCGAACGACATATTAGATGTGTGGTTGAAAATTTGAGAAAATATATTAAAAAATATAAAGTAATTGTACAAATGATTAAAAATGGATAAAAGAGAAAAATTAATGGAAGTTAGTGGAAAAATATGGTGCACAGAACAAGTCCTTAGTAGCACAATTTTTTGGGGAATCAATCAACTAAAGACATCACACAATTACAATCAAAAGTTCTAAGACTTTATTAGATACTCATTATCTCAAAAATTAATTTTCTTCAATGTCTATTTTAACTAATTATTTCACTGATTTAATAAATTTTCTTCTTTTTGATATATTTTGCTTTTCAATTACACATTTTAAAATTATTCTTTTAAAAAATCTCCACCAGAGAGAGCCTAAATTTGATGGAGAGAAAATGATAAAAGATTCTTGATATATACTATTTGAGAATCTCAAAGACCTCAATGATGAACTTTAATTAAATGGTAGATGGCCCCTAAAGTCATCAAAATCAGTGAATTGAAATGATTGAATTGAAGTTAAAATTTGTGGGGCTTCATTTTAGCATCCACTGTGATAGTCAAATGGTACCAAAATTAAGAAAGATTTTATCAAATTTTCTCAGTGCTTAAAAAAAGATTGCTTTTGATATTCCCTTCTTTCTTTTTACAGGGCAAAAGCACCATTAAAAATGGTTAAGTGGACCACTCTGACTTTGGATTTTAATAGCTACTTATCTAGACAAGCTAAGTGAGTAGCTAACTATTGGATTGGAAAAAGTTATCTAAGGAATACACAATAAATAATTTTTTTAATTGAATGAGGAATACGCAATAATTAAAGAATTAAAATGAGGAAAATTTGACGTAAAATTGAAAAAGACTTGAATCAATTGTCTTCAAGTCCAGTCTCTATTAACGTGTTCTTTTCTGTTGTAATCAGCGATGGATCTACAGTGGGGGCAGCTGCCCCCACTACCCATATTAAGAAGAATTTTAAAAATTTTGTCAATGTTATGAATAATTGAGAATAATTTGGTGGTTATGAATTATGAGGAATAATTTGGTGGAGGAATAATTTGGTGGAGGAATAATTTGGTAAAAGATGTAATTATTATATGTGAATGGTATTATCTGTGATGAAATTATGTAATTACGATTGTCTTCAGTTTCACATAAATAGAGAGCTGATTATTAATGAAATTTGTCACGAAATTCCTTAGAATTCATTCTCTCTAAATTCTCTCTATTGTTTACATCTTTTATAGCGTTATGTGTGAGTCTCTGTGTTTGAGTAATATGAAGGGAGTATCTTTCTACGATTCGTCTGATGATGAGCATACTGTATCAGCGCTTAATATTAGTCAGGATAATAAATTTTATCACTTCTCTCTCTTCCCTTTCTCTTCCTCCACATATTTTCAAATCTGCAAATATATCACCACGGCCTTTGTATAGAGAAAGAAGAATGTGGGTTTCTTACATCATGATTGACTTGCATCGAAATGAATGACCAGAGATACCATGTACGAATTGAAGATGCGACCTCAAAATTTGTTCTTTACTAATTTAAGGCAAGATTGTTCTTTGAGGAACGAGGAGAAAGGTAAAGAAATAAATAAAATATTATTTTATAATATAATAATATATTAAATTATAACATTCGTTTTATCGAGATATAAGGACATACATTATCAAAATCAAATTTTCTCGACTCCATTATACTCGATTTAACGAGCTTGATTGACACCAATATTGATAAGGTAAATTTTCAAAATTTGCAAAAGCGATTACTGACTTTTGAAAAGGATTCTGAAAATAGTCATTGAATATTTTGATATTGATAAATTAAGTAGAAAAGAGATAATTTTCAATCGTAAAACATTGATAAAATATTTTTGACAATTTTACCTTTGCGAATTGGAATGGACAATTTACCCTTAGGGTAAGCAGGCCTAATTTAATGACGAGTGAAAAATGGATAGAATATTTATGAAGAAATTCTAAATCCATTGATTATATAAAATGGCTTGAAGTCCATTTGAGTTAAAAGATCGGAATATTATTTTAACTCCCAGAAGAGTTCAATTACATAATGTACTTATTCTTAAGAAGGATAAGTGTAACTTCTTGTAGAAGTAGCATAGGTATTTGTTCTAGAAGAACAAATCTATACCTGTAAAGCAAATTGATATTTGAATCTACACTTTATTTCGCAATTTAATTACTACAATACCTCCTACTTGATGATGGGTTCAGTAGTCACTAAGCGGAAGGTTTTATATATTTACGCACTTTATATGCTAAGTGATGGGTATGCATTACTATGCGGATCCTCTTTCACGAAGAAGTAGTTAAACATTATGCAATTTAATTCTTGCTATTTAAATTAGTAAATTTATATTTATTGCAATAATTCCCATAAGGTAGGTTAGACCACCTATTGGAGGGAAATTTAATTTCTGCAATTTAAATTTATGCACTTTATAGTTTGAGTATATTTCCAATGTGGTGGGTAATACCACACGATTGGTGTGCATATTTTCAATGTGGTAAGTTATACTACGATTGGTTATAACGAATCCTACTCGGAAGAAGTAGTTGATCAAATATTCTAATCCTACTCTGAAGTAGTAGACGATGAGAATAAAATCACTTCTCCATATATCTAGAATATTAATGGAGAAAATTGAGTAAGTGGTACTTGAAGTCACCATTGGATAAATAGATGAAAATAAAATGCTCCATAGATCCCATGTTGATAAATCAAAGAAAATATATCATGGAGAGATTATATGAAGTCATATCATCGATGATATGAGATTGTATTAATATGAGAATAAAATGCTCTTGAAGAAGCATAATCACTAGATTTGTATTTGAATAAAGCGATATGATATTATTATTATTACTCAGGAAAAGTACAAACCCAGTAGAAGTGGAACATATATCAAAGATGAATGATAAACACTCGAAAATATAGAAATACTAAAAGAAAATACATCTTGAATCATAAATGAGGATGCGTCTCGAGAAGTATAAATACTCTAAGTAACTCTGCCACCATCAACATTAGGATTCATAATGAAATATTTAAAGGATCAGAATTTCTTTTAAACGACAGTGATGCATGACCAGCGACGGACTGGGCTTCCACAATTCTTGAACATATGCATGAAATTTGATGAGTAGTTCATCAACGTACTAGCGAGAATAAGTATTTACCATTGAATGAGATAAACTTATTATTTACACCTGATCTAAGCAGCTAGTAAGCCATCAAAGAAATTATTAATATTCAACAAACCTATTGGTTTGGCGTAGAAGATTCAGCTGCATGGTATATTGAATATTTCCTCAGGTGTGTTGCTTAGCACTTGGAAGGACAATGATAAACATCATTTATTATTCATCATATACATCATGCGGTTGTGGATGGATTAGCTTGTAGCCCCAACCTGCTTTGGACCCATGGTAGAACTAGCTCCAATTAATTATTAGATCAACTAGATGAAAGGTATTACACTCGAAACTCTTATTCCCCATAATGGTGCAGCCATTATAAAGTCTAACTAAAAAGTTTGTTGTTGGTTCCTCCATATAGTATATTGATTTCTTATCTCCCTAACTCTTTTCTGAGTCGGTTTGCCATATCCACATATTGGATATGGCCTACTAATTAGATCCACCAGAATACATACGGTTTTAATCTGGCGAGGTAAAGGTGACTTGTATGAGAGATGATTCTAAAATCTCCATATCCATCTCTACTCCTATCTCTCTTTTGCACAATACTTTTAATGTATGAACATGAGAATATATGAATCCTTTATTTAAAGATAAATTTTCAAACCAATAATTGAGTGCACTTATTTACTTTTTGACAAATATGAAAGAGAAAAAGCGAGAAATTTTTTAGTGATATGACATATGCTATCGTTGATTGAAAAATAATATATATCTTAAAATTAGCTTGATATTTACAAATAAAAAGAAATATATTGATCTTTGTTATTACACCAAACTTTCTTACATAAATATGGGAAAATCATTATGCTAAAATTTTCTACTAAATTTACAAGCAAGGATCTTCTAAAGTAAGTTTTCAGTATGCTTAGCGTTTGTTGATCTTTGAATTTGGCCCATAAGGCCATTAGCTCACCTTATGCGTGTCCACTAGGATGTGTCTCAAAAGCACTGTTGAATATCATCCAAAGGCTCCTTACTCAATCCATCCTTAATGAATGCTATTTTATCTTCTCGGTTTACGGACAAGTACGCATGATTTACATCAAGTGTCGCGTACATGTACGAGCACATTGTAGCATCCTCCTAATCTTTTTGCTCTCAGTTTCTTTGAAAAACTACTTTTACCCATACGGACATGTATTTAGAAGGAATTGAAACCTCACGGAGATAATCGAACCTTTGCTTCAATCAAGCATCGGATATCTTGTGGGATACCCTTATTCATTAGCATCCTTAATCTTTCCGACTACATCGATAAATCCTTTTTAGGATTTTGATCGGTAGTGATGGATAGTATTTTCGAAGATTTGAGCATATGATCCATTATAATGTATAGACCCTTGTTAGGATGAATTTTGCAATAATTTTGATGATTTATTTATAGAATAATATGGCCAGCGTATGAAATAAGACTCAGATTTTAAATAAATAATATGAGCGTAAAACTACGATTTCGGAATTAAATAATAGCGGATGTGATGCGTATGGTGTAACTTCCGTGTTTGAGCGATAGTAGACAATAATGTCACCAAAAGATGATGGAATATGTCGGTGAATTGTTTCTATGATAAATCATGTTGAGCACTATCTGAGATCTTAGTGAAATCGATATAAAATTTCTTGAACTAGAAGTTCAATAATACTCGTTTGCAAAACGGATTGACCATCAGGGTTTAAATAATTGTGAAATCAATATTTCAAGTGAAGAATTAAAGGAATTCTTCAATGATTGTTCTCGATAAATGATGAAATCATTACTAGCCAATATTGAAATAAATCCCAAATATATCGGAATAAAGGATGAAATATGGTAAGCCTCATCCTCCATGTGGACTACTAGATATTATGATATGGATCCACTAGATAGTCACATGTGAATATGATTCGTAATTTGAAATTTCTGAAATATTTGCTCCCACGGTATATGAGCATGATTTTCAGATTTAATGATAAAGCTAGCAAATGTATATCCCAATACTTGAATAAATCACTGAAGGATTGAGTATCATACAAGTGGGATATTATATAGCAAATTATTTAAAGTCCTCAAATAAATTGCCGATATCGGGAAATAGAATACCAAGCGGTCTAAATTCCCATATTAAGGTTGAATAGTGAAAACATATATGATTAAAATCATACCAATTGTATGAGTTTTGGTGTTCTAAATTTTCTCGGCATGAGGGGGAGTATTAAGGTTGAAAATAATATGTGAAATGCATCATGTTATATCCTCGAAATTGAAATCTGAGCAGAAGTTCAAAGATGCATGAAAGGTTATGAACAATCACATATATAACTACGATGCTTTGATAAGTTATGCCTTGAGAAAGCGTTGATATTTCCCCAATCATATATATCAAAGCAAATTATAAAGATGGTCTTAATAGGAGGCATATGCTCTTGAAGAGTATATAGACATAATTATATTGTGTAATCCTACAAGAGGATTGATAATGAGATATCTCGATAAATTATGTCGATATGGGGAAAGAAATGAAAGTGAAAAGTGTCGATCACGGTATGAAAATGTAGCGCTACATATGATCAATGATAATGAAAATATTGAGATATATTGAAGATGATAAATGGTGAATGTGAAATCCTTAACTTATGAGATGATGAGATGATGATGACTAGTGCTCAAGTTTAAAGATAAGCATGGTGGTCATTATATGTTGCATGCTCATGAAAGGATTAAATTACCGATCGTGTGTGTAGAAAAAGGAAATTAAGGATCGGGTGAGCTAAGCCCATGTTTATAGGTACCTAAAGGGTGAGCTAAGCCCACAGGAATGAAATAACCTATTAAGTGAGTATTAAATGTTAAATGATATATTTTAAATGTTAGTTAGTTATGAAAGTTTACTTATATGTTTACATGTTTTTACGATGAATTTATATGCTTTAAATTGTGTGTTTGGAGGCATGTGTTCATGGTGAATGTTTTGTAGTTGTGTAAGAAAATTGATGCACTCTAAATGAGCGAAGAGTATAAAACCAATGAATATGATACTCATATACAATATGTCTGAAAGATTTTGAAATGTACATACTTGTATAAAATCACAGGCGTTGCACTCTTTTCCCTTAGTGAGGTTTTATCCCATTGGGTTTTCCTAGCAAGGTTTTTAATGAGCTGACTTTAAAGGCGTATTCACATGAATAATGTACTCTTTTCCTTCATTAGGGTTTTTCCTCTTTGGGTTTCCTAATAAGGTTTTAACGAGGCATATTCATGGTATATTGAAACGATAGGAGAAATTGATCTGATGTATCTATTGGATCAGAAGTTATAATGGAGCTAATGCTTTAGATCAAGCGATGATGATATTGAAATCATTTGCAGTAAAGATATCGGTTCTCAAGATATGAAATCAAGCGGAATTGTACTCTTTTTCCTTAGCCGATCAAGTTTTTTCCCATTGGGTTTTCTTGACAAAGGGTTTATGAGCGTACGTGAATACTCATATGCCACTAATAGACATCGGGGGAACAATGTTTTTGTGAGCGGTATATAACTTTAGCTCCAAGCTATCGCATATCGGTTTGGAAGTTTTTCAGCTGGGTTTTTCTCAAGCAGTCAGGAAGGCATTTGTATTAATAGTCGTTCAAGGGAGTGTTATGAATAATAATTGAAGTGTTATGAATAATTGAGAATAATTTGGTGGTTATGAATTATGAGAATAATTTGGTGGAGGAATAATTTGGTAAAAGATGTAATTATTATATGTGAATGACTATTATACCCTTGATGAAATTATGTAATTACGATTGTGCCATTCGAAGTTTTCCTATAAATAGGGTTTCAGTTATTAAAGAAATTTATTCCTGAGAATTCCTTAGAATTCATTCTCTCTAAATTCTCTCTATTGTTTCTATACTTTTATAACAGTCAATACAAATTTTCCCTAATAAAATTTAAATGCTGAAATTGAATAAAGATTATTTGAACAACAAAGACCCGGTAGAATCATATATATCGAGAAAGATGTATTAAAATTTAAAAGAAATTGATAATAAGATTATTGTACATCATTTTCAAAGTATAAGAAACCGTAAGGAATAATTATATACAAATATATTGTATTTTGTAATTTCATTCTTCATTCACATCTTATAAATTTGAAGGTTTTCTAGTATCTAATACGTTAGTAGATATTTTTTAATAATATAAAATTTATGCTATAAATATTATATTTAAAAAAAATAAAATAAAATTAGGGGTCTACTTCAACCCCCCACATTTGTGTTTCAATCTTGCTCCAACAATAATTCTAGATCCCCCACTGACTATAATAGCTATCTATATATACCATTTTATTTCCTATCTTCTGAATTGTATTATCCAATCAAAATAGTACACATACAAAAGTAAATGTATAATTTCAATGAAGACAATAAAAAAAGGGAAATGAGACAATAGATTTGACTCTTTTCAATAGAACCTAAATTCTTGTCAAATTTTGAGTAGGAAAGCAGACAAAAAAGTAGTTTAAATTTTATTTGAAAAAAAAAAAAAGAATATGCTTTTGGGCCAGAAAGAGCAAACCTTTGTCTAAAAATGTCACTGCAGGTACGAATGGGCCTTCACGGGCTGAGCTCATTCCGCCAGTTTGGGGAATTGGGTTCTATATATCCATGCAAACTGTGTCGTAGGGTGTGAATAGCCACGAGATGTTATGGCTCGATCATGTTGGTTTGTGGTGCACATATTTGTTTGGATTAATGGATTGGGTATTATTGCTGGCTAGGATCCGTCAAATAAGCGCTAAATCGGCCCATTAAGCTCATGCTCCTCATCTCCAGCCTCAACTTCTCGTTCTTATTTGTTGTCAAAGCATAATAATGCAAGAGAAAAATGTAAGGAGAATCGATGGCGAAAAATGTAATACTCCCATCCCATAAGTATAACCTATTTTTATTTTCATAAATATTAAAAAAATATAATTAATGGTATTAGAAAAATATAATTCAAGATTATTTTCCTAATATACTATTTCATTTATTAGATATTTTATTTTAATTTACTATGTTTTGATGATAACAGTGTACATTAAATGATGACATAAAAGACAATTATTATTTTAATTATATCTTTAAAATGAATATAGTCTATATTTTCGGATGGATGAAAAAGGAATAGTGACGTATATTTTTCCACCCCCAAATATTAGTTACCTATAGTTGATCAAGGGTTGAAAACCAAATATGGGCCGACATTGATTATGATCTTATAGCTAATTTTGGAGGAAATAGTAATTAATTTTCAAGAAAATGTTCATTAACAAGTGGTTGAAGAATATTTAAATTATGTGTTCCATAAATATAGTAGAAAATAACTACTTGAATGAAATATATTGTGAAATTTAGTTGACGCCATTTTATTGGTATTACATATATATATATATATATATATATATATATTTCTAAATAGAAATGCTTGAGTATCTATTAGCACATAAATGAAAGAATTATTAGAATCTATGGGATATTTCAAATACTCCATAATATAAATTGAAACTTGAAAGATACGAGTAAGAGTAGAATTAAATTAATCACGAACTCGGTATAAACAATCGAGAACAAATATGTTTGTATGTTTATTGTTATGAACTTCTATAAACGCCTTATTACATTGTCAATATTTATTGCAAAAGAATAGTAGGCAAGTAGGCTTACAATATAAGGTGGAATAACATTGATTATTTCACTAAAATTTTGATGTGTATGCAGTGATTTTTCTCCAATGCAGTATGTGTCTAAATTTTTTTCCTACTTAAAGACTAATGCCTTGTTATATCCAGGATAATTTTTATCCCACACTCTTCTCTCTCATCTTTTCAACTACATACACATTTTTCAATACAATATTAACCACACATTTTACACGGAATACCGTGCTGATAACTTTTATCCCCAATCAAACAACCCCTAAATTTAACAAAATGATGAAAAACTTACCAAACAAGCCATTAATTCACAAGTTTGGACTTCCACAGCAATTTCTTCCGATTTCCAAGCCTACGGTTCGAATTCATTACCCTTCGGTTTGCAAGAAAACCCGACTTTGCACAACAACGGTGGGAAAACGCTTCAGCTCGTATAGACCTACGAAAGAATCCTGCTTACTCAATATGCTTTGTAAAAGGCACGTGGGATCAAATTCCATTGGCAGCATTGGGGTCAGTGACTGATTTTGTTAATTGATTGACACATTATTTAATTAAGTTAAATACAAACCTCCACGCACAATTCATGATCAGATGAAACACAGCAATCGTACTGGAAGTTTTTAAAAGCTTCTGCGTCAAATTTTTTAGCTGCCCACATTTGTGAATGGTGATTTTATCGGAGAAGAGAAAATTACATGGAAGTCCAGGATGAAATCATGTTAAACCCTTTAAAGCGATCTTCTGAAGCCATGGATTCCAAGGCAGAAAGTGGGGAAGAAGCCTCAATGCCCAGCGAGTAAGTGCCGGTTCTTATTTTTTTTATTTTTCCAAGTGCAAAATAGTTTATGGGTTGTTTGATTTTTCATTTTTCGGTTCTGTTTACTTTCTTTTTATTTATATTTTGTTTTAAAGTTTTGTATAACTGTGCGCGTGCGTGTCAGGTATGAGATGAAGGTGTATGAAGTGGCAATGAAGAGGAATACAATAGCAGTTTTTGAGAATGGGGCTGGGAAAACTTCGATTCAAACGATGATGATCAAAGAAATTGGGAAAACTTTAAAGAGAAATAATGGTGGAAAAAAGTTGATTATTTTCTTGGCACCCACTGTTCGTCTAGTTCATCAGGTATGCCCTTTCCAGAAACTTATGAAATTCTTAACTTCGTGAATGTCAGTGAATTTTTATTTTTGCTAAAAGCTGACTTTTTACTCTCAAATCTATAGAAAGATAATGACTATTTGTTTTGAATGTGTGGTAAACGAGGAAGTTTGATTTCAACTGTTACCTAAAAGTTAATTTTTAGTTAATAAAGTTAAAAATGCACACATGCGTTGGGTACATATATTTTATTTCATAATTTTGCTTGTTGCTTGTTTCTAACTTGATTTTGTATTGCATTACATATGATTGACTATTCTTACATTATCACTTCCAATCGTTTGAAGACCTTGTTTGGCAGCTTGGAGTAGGAACTTCGAAAAAATAAATCCAAAGTTAAAAAGAAGTTTTCTACTCACTTCTTACTCCAAGGTCCAATTCCATGTTTTTAAGCTGCAGGAAGCACATTAATGTCAATCCAAGAATTTTTCTGTTCTTTCTTATTGCATGATGAGACATGCTTAACTGAAACAATTTTCATTTTGTTGTCACTAGTGGGACATACTTATCTTTCAGAAGGATTTTTTTTCATATTTGTTAGTTTTATTATTTCTTCTTGATGGAAAATTGCAGCAATACGAGGAGATAAAATCTCACACAGAGCTTGATGTGGAAGAATACTATGGAGCCAAAGGGGTTGATGATTGGAATGTCAAGACATGGGAGAAGGAAGTTGATGAACATGATGTTAGTTAAATCACAATGGAAAATAACATTTGATGAATTCTTCACATGATGCAATGTTCTGACAGCTTTTCTTTTTATGTTTAGTTTATCGTAGTAATACTCAAATTCTAGGGGACTGCTTATTCGGCATAAATATTTAAAGTCAGGACACCTGCCATGTTTTTGGTGACTAGTTTGCTGTATTTTCCTTATCCCTTAGTTGAGAGCATGTTTTGTCTGTGCTTAGAATTTCTTTCCTAGTTAGGAAGTATATGCTACTTTCTGGAAAAGTAAGTGCATGTCCTGGTGGACTTTTATGTTTCTAAAACTTACTTTTGCAGCTGAATAATGGTTAATATTGAAGTTTTAATTTGACTGTGCAGTAAAAGTTATTTTTAGGTAGAAAATGTTAAAAAACAAAGAGATTCTCAGTTCTGCTAGTGAGAAGAATTTACTTGGAAAATCATGTTTGGCAAATTAAAGGCTTCAAAGCTAGGTTTTCTTTATTTTAATCACATCCAGAATTTGCTTCGGAGTTGATTATTGAGTGGCTGTTGAAGTGTGAAACACTAGGTAGGTAGGTGAATTCAGGTTGATGTTTTTGACCAATGTGATTGAAAAATACTTGAAAAAAAATATTGAAAATTACATATCGGTGCTCTTTCTGCATAAGTGATTCATATTGTATACTTTGTTTTCCATTTCAGGTGTTGGTTATGACACCTCAAGTACTGTTGGATGCTTTGAGGAAGGGATTCTTAAGTTTTGAAGTATTTTGTTTGATCATACTAGACGAATGCCATATAGCTACACGTAAACATCCTTATGCAACAATTATGATGGTAAAGTCAAACTTCCCTCGCACTAGTTCCATTTTGTGCACTTCTGCTGATCTCTTATTCTCTTTTGGGATTTTGTTTTGAATTTATTTTATAGTTTCTATTAGACTGTCTTATTTGGGTAAACTTTTATTTTGCTAAAAGCAATTTTTGAGGATGAATACTAGCATGACATGTATGGATAATAATAGGTATTGATTTGAGAGTTGTCGTTAATATTGAAGTTTGACTTTGACTAGGAGAGGTTAATTTTTAGGCTGGAAAAAGTCAAAAAGAACATAGGCATAGCTCGTAACTCAACCTTGCTATAGTTTCATGTAACTCGTTGTGTAAAAATATGTAATTGAGGAGTTTTAATCATTATCCTTGATGAAATAAAATATTCTGTTTTTTTCTCAGAATAATCTATTCTCTCCTTTGGTCCCCTCACTTTCAAACCCTAAACATAATTATATTTTCTCGTTCGGTAAATTTATTACTGATAGGACTCTTCTTGTTGTGAAGGAGTTTTACCACAACTCCGGACACCGTCCCAAGATTTTTGGGATGACAGCTTCTCCAGTGATCAGTAAAGGTACTCTCTCTCTCTGTGTGCGTGCACGTGTGTGCTTTTGATGCTAAGACATGGGGTCTCGATAATCTTTTTGAGTTCATACCGTTTTTACAACCGTTTGGCATTCATGAAAGAGTGTGCACTAAACATCAAATAGTATCCTTTTGACACGGTTAATTTTTAATAAATGAATTGGCAGAATCTGGAACTTGTTGTACTAGACATATTGCATTTCTGCACTTATAATGTTGTGAAATTAAACCCAATATTAAATTTGAAAAGATCCTGCTCCTGAGTTTTGACTATTTTTATCAATCAAGGAATGTCATAAAAATCAAGACAAAATTATGAAAAAATGATCTTGAGTTGACAGAGATAAATATTGACCGAATCCTAGTTAAATGTTATTCCAAATATGCTATTCTTTTACACCTAATCCAAGCAGTAACTGCTCTTAATGTCTATAGTTTCAGGTTGTGTTTGGCGAAGTGTTTATAAACTAGAAAATTGTATATGAACACTTTGCTCATTGGCCGAATGTACTTTATCTCAATGTATATTTCCTCATGTCATTTCTCACCCCTCATTTACCTAGCTTTATAGACACCTATCAAATAGATCTGATAATCTACTTGCCAAACATGTTTTT
The DNA here is from genome assembly GCA_018223645.1 of Jasminum sambac. Taxonomy (NCBI): domain Eukaryota; kingdom Viridiplantae; phylum Streptophyta; class Magnoliopsida; order Lamiales; family Oleaceae; genus Jasminum; species Jasminum sambac. The sequence goes on along the minus strand of CP073650.1, from coordinate 20,013,334 downwards.
ATTTTCAAAGAGAAAAGGGGAAGGGAAGAGAACACGAGAAAATAGAGAAATGGCGAAGTTTATGAGGAAGTAAAAGAATGAAAATCAAATTGTGTTTATCTTTTTTGAGTGCAATGAGAAATGGGATGAAAATGAGAACAGCTGTAATGGGGAAGTTGCTTACATTAGATAACTTCCGATAAATTAATTCCAGGACTAGTAGTCATTCGTTTTGTTCTTTCTCAAGTTATTGCAAACAAGAAAACTGGATTCTAAGTATTCTCTTTTCTATTCTTTGTTCCCACTTCTCCACATGCAGCAGTTGCTCACTTTGTGAGTTGTAGTCCAATTCTCAATGCTGTTGCTGCATTTCTTTCATTATGACAGGCAGTTCATTGTTACAATCCTTCCATGCACACCATGTTCTATACAGATTTAATCCAGTTAAATTTCAAACACCTTTGTCAACCACTCTGTTGATTGATTTGACTTTATTTTATTTTTTTAATACAATTTTCCTTCACTTTCCACCACACATTTCAACCACTTTAATCTTACTCTAAATCTCCACAGAACATACCCTAACGTGGGTCACTTAATGCTGGTCCCATTAAATCTTATTGGCAGTGCTGTTACTTTAACCAGAGGTCAGTCTGGTCACTTATGGCCAGTGGACTTATGGTAGCTCTGTCACCGTGTTGCTATTATCTAGATTTCTGGTGAACTGACCACTCTCATTGTGTAATTGAGGATATTATCACATCATTCTAGTTTGTTTTCTTTTTTTTTCCTTTTTTCCTCCCAGTTCTCTTTGAAGGGTATAAAAGATCTAATATCACTTTTTTCGGGTTTGTTATCGGACCACAACAGAAATGGAAAAATAGGAATGAAAAAGGCAAATGCAATTCTTCCCCTCAGCCCTTTCATTAAAAATCACTGGGAAATAAGGAATCTAGCAAAATATTTGATATTTCCCCTCTCAAATCTTCATGTTTCGTATGGGGTATTTCAGAAAGACAAGGAGGGCTATACCATCTCAAGGTAACTTGGGGAATTAATTATTGGGCCGAGCTCGATTTGAACCAGTGTAGAATACATCCTCATTGACGGCTCGGGCATCTACCCAAGAAGAGTCCACATTATCCATGACCACCATAGAAGAAAATTAAACCCTGAATTTTTCAGGATATATATAAATATATTTTTTTCTTCGCCGTTCTCATCTTCAGCCTTTAGATTGATTTGGCACTCCGTTTTCGCCCTGCTCTATCTGCACTACACTTAAATTGACCTTTCTGGATCAGGTGTGTTTTCCAACGGAGACTGTCAGGAGAAAATATTGGAGCTTGAAAGTCTCTTGGATTCGCAGGTGATGTTTGCCAAATTTTAAGCCTGATTGGTAACGCATTTTTCCAAAATTTTCCACTTTTTTCGACTTTTTTCTCTCTCCTAAATCAATCACATCTACATATCTCATCACATCCATAAATCTCAACCACTCAACTCCACTCATTCTCTCTCCTCTTTTACATTACAAAACTTTAAAAACCATTATAATCTATTCCCAATCACCCTATTTATCTACTGAAATTTCAGTTTTGGTGGAGCTTATCACTTATTAAACAGTTGCAAAACAAAAGTAACATCTCTTTAGCTTTTATCATTAATAAAAGTTCTGTTTCTTATCACAAAAAAAAAAAAAAAGTTGCAAAACAATGATTTCTGATTTGACGTTTCTATAAAGGTATATACAACAGACATCAGGATGGAACCTCAAGAATTCACCCCCATGGAGAATCAGAAATGTAGATTTTCTGGTCCAGCCGTGCCTTCCAATTTGGAATTGAATGATAAATCAGAATCTTCATTTTCTAAGGTGAATTTTTTGGCACGTGGGGATAATCTTATGGTGGTAGCTATTGCAGATACCAGAAAGGAAGAAAAGGAAAACAAGGAAGAAGCTTTTATTGAATTCTCTTTTGGTTTTTGTGCGACCTCTGGTAGCTTTAAAATATTTAATCTTTATTTCCTAAAGTGCATCTATTTGTAAAAACTTTTTCAAAATGATATTTCCCTAACATTTGTTTTCAATGATTTATTTTATTGATGTGACAACATTTTTATAACTTAAAAACTTTTCTTCACTTTTCAACCACAAAATTAAAATTCATTTTTCAAAAATCTCTTCCGATCATACGCTTAGTAGGAGATGGATAACTTTCAATTCAGTAGTATCATGAAACTCCTCTCTGTGGACAGAATATTTTTACTTTTGTTCTTGTTGTGTGAAGGCCAATCTCTTTCATGCACATTGATTCTATGTTACGATACAGGTATCTGAAATTGGCAAGATGGAATCGAAAGACTTCATCCCTGTGGTGAAGCAAAATTGCAGATTTTATGATGCTGCACTGCCTCTCAATTTGGAATTGAAAGAGAAACTAGAATCTTTTCGTTCTAAGGTAATAAACCATGGTGATAGTTACTATAGGTATGGCAGAAAAGGGAAAGCACATAGGAAGCAGACTTGGTTAATCATGTGGAATTGACTGGACTTTGTTTCAGCTTCTAGATATTGGTCTTTTTTGGTTGCTCTCTCTTAGCTTCTTTGAAGCACACCCATAACCTGGAGGCACTTCAACACCCCTTTTCTTCCCTCCTTTAATTTTTAATTTTTTAATTTTTTTTTTTTTGAAGTGTTCATTTTTAATGTAGGAGATAGGTAAATTTGAACTAAATTATATCTTGATTAAGTATAGTGGAAGTTAGAAGAGGTCATGAAGCTCTTCAGTGTTGCCAGGATATAATTCCTTTTTGGCCTCCTTCTTTCATAAAGGGCATGTCTTCTAGACCTCTTCGTGGGCTTGGGAGGTGCTATTTACTTAGTTAACTTTTTGGCTGTGGGAGTTGGGTTGATGTTGTATACCCAGTTAATAAAAGAACCATGCAACAGTAAGATGGGGTTGTACATAGGGTCATTCATGTCAAGTTCGCGAAGATGAGCTTTGTATACCTACATGTATTGCCCTTTCAGGGATTGGAAATGATAATTTATATTCCTATTTCAAGAAGTTGGCGTATTTCTCTACTGAGTTTCTATATGCTTGTACCGTTGTTGTAAACTTTCCAGCATTTTAGATTGTATAAATGATGATAGTATACTTGAATTGTTCGGCATCGTTATGTTGTACATGTGAGTTCTTAGCAACATGTTCCATTTGTTAAACAGTTTGATGCTGTGTTGCTTGACGCCCAAAGTTTAGACATTGATACTTGTAGAACGAGAGAGAGAGAGATAAAAATTTTATTGAATATTTCTTGATAATTGAATACACTACAATGATATGAATTTATACAATTGGAGAACAAACAAGAAAGGAAAGATAATATTTTACAGAATAAAAATACAATCAATAACCTAATTTCACATACCACTATTTATCTCGAGCTATTTTTTGGTAAGTGTTGATACTCCCCTCAAGTTGGATCGTATATATTGATAAGATCTGACTTGTAAACAAAGTGGTCAAAAATTGCTCGAGTAGTCCCTTTGTAAAGATATACGCCATTTGTTCCTCGGTGGGAGCGTAAGTCAGCAAACAAGCAATTCCATCTTGTACTTTCTCCTTGATGAAGTGCCTATCGACTTCTCGTGTTTAGTTCGATCATGTTGAGCTGGGTTCAAGGAGATGATGCGTGACCTTATTGTCACAAAATAGTCTAATTGGAAGACTAGGCCCCATTTGTAATTCTTCTAAGAGTTTCTTTGGCCAAGGCCCTCACAAATGCCATGACATGACACGAAACTTCATAGCACTCAGAGCTACCACATTACGTTTCTTACTTAGCCCAAGTTACCAAATTACCCATGTACAAATGTACAATATCAGGTCGTTGACTTTGATCTTCTATTGCACCCGATAGTCGACATCTGTGAACACTTCAATACCTTGTTTTCCACCCTTTTTGAAGAAAAGTCCTCTACGGAGAACCTTTGAGATATCTAAGGATTACGTAAAGCGCTTCAAGTGCGTTTCCTTGGCGAGTGCATATGTTGACTTACCATCTTGACCGCATGAGCAATATCAGTCGTGTGTGAAGGAGATGAATTAATTTTCCGACTAACCACGATAACCTTCTTTGTGACATCTTTCCCATTGTCTCGATTTTCTTGCCAAATTCGATTGGGGTGTCACTCGGTTTGCATCAAAGCATTCTGTCTGTGAGAAGATCAAGGATATATTTCCGTTGCGACACACTAATCCCTTGTTGGACCTAGCAATCTCCATGCCAAGAAAATACCGTATTAGTCCTAGGTCTTTTACCTCGAACTACGTAGCAAGAAGCTGTTTTTAGTCTCTCCATCTCGATTGAATCATCACCGGTGAGAATATGTCATCGACATATACAATCAATATGGTTTTGATCCATTCACATTATGTCTAAAAAATAAAGTATGATCGGTTTTGTCACGAGTGTAACGAGCCTTTATCACCTTAAGCCGTCGATCAAACCATGCTACTAGGTGATTGTTTGAGACCATAGAAATTTCTTGGTTACACACCTTATTTTCTTCTCCCTCTCTGCGAACCTGGCGGAATCTTCATAAAGACCTCTTCTTCCAATACGCCATTGAAAAGCATTTTTTATATCAAGTGTTGGAGTGGCGATCAGGTTATTTGCTAATGACAAAGAACCACGGCGGTGTTGAGTTTGCGCTTGGTGCAAAGTTTGGTGTGATCGACACCATAGGTTTGTGCGAATCCCTTCGCTACAAAGGCGTGCCTTGTAGCGTTCAATAGATCCATCGACCTTGTACTTCCTTTGTGAACACCCATTTGCAACCAATGATTTTCTCCCTCTTGTGAGATCAATTATATCCCATGTATCATTTTCTCGGGCTCTCATCTCCTCCATTCTTGCTTCTTTCCACGCATGGTGCTTCAATGCCTCTTGAATATCCTTTGGGATGTCTATTTTATCAAGGTTAGAGATAAAGCGAAACCTGGATAATGAGCATGTACGAGACAAATTTTGAAATAAATGACGAGTACATGACCGAGTTGGTTTTCTAGAAGCGATAGGTAAATAAATCGTCACAATGGGAAGTTCAGGGATTACCTCATGTTGGAAGGGGGACTTACAAGAATTTGGAGCTATCATAGGGTCGGACTCTTTTTGGCGCCGGAGGTGAGGTTTTCTTTGTACTTTTCCTTCGGCCTCGGTGAGGTATACAAGTATCTCCTTGCCTTTTTGTTGGTTAGTATCGCCTTCTTTGTCCAAGTTCTCTTACAGTATATGGCATATTAGAGTCGGAAGGTAGGGTAGGAGTGGTGGTGCTTGGATTGGTTTCTCGTGGGAATATGTTTGGGATAGAGAGATCATACTGAAACAACCTATCTTCTACGATTTAGATTACATCCAAAACCTATCTTCACATTCGCCATCACTTGATGCTCCCCACAGAAGAGGTTTGGGAAAAATAGGGTTGATTTCGAAGAAAAGTGACATCAAGGCTAACAAAGGTTTCTTTGTGGAAGGATCGTAACATCTGTAGCCTTTAAAGGAGGTGAATACCCAATGAAGACACATTTGAGAGCTCGGGGTCAAGTTTTCCCTGAGCATTTTTGTGAATGTGAATAAAACTAGTACAACCAAACACTTTAAGGGAAGATCGGATGAGAGGCAGGAGTAGAAATACTGTAAAAGTTTGTGGGTGGAGTGTTAAAGGAGAGGGACTTCGGCTAGGCATACGATTTATAAGGTAGGTGTGAGTTAATATGGCATCCCCCAAAAACATTTTAGGCATATTTGTAAGTGAACATTAAGGCCGGCGACATCTAGGATATGTCGATTTTTCAGTTCACGCCACCCCATTTTGTTGCGGGTATGAACACACAGAACTTTGATGAACTATTAAGTGGTGTTGGAGATAGTTACTCAATATAGTGTTAAAATATTGATACCATTGTCGATTCTTAAAACTGAATCAGAGTTTGGAATTGAGTTTGAATCATGTTATGGAAGTTGATAAAGGTATCGAGCGTTTGTTTTGTCTTTTAATAGGTACACCCACAAACTCGAGTGTGATCATCAATAAGCGTGACAAACCATGTAAATGAGGGTTCGATTTGGAATACGGGAAGGTCCCCACAAATCATTGTGAACTAAACAAGCGTTGAGAGGAGTTTGTATGGGTGTGCTTGAAATGAAGTGCGATGATGTTTAGCAAGTTCACAAAAATTCACATTGTAATTCAAACTTCTCTTTATTCTCAAAATAGAGGTAACAATCGTTTTAAATATGGAAAGTTGGGATGCCCCAATCTAAAATGCCATAACAAAATATCACTATCCTAGTGGTAGGTGTTGAACTAAAATTAGCGACTTGATATCGTGCACTCGCGTTGGTGTAAATCAAAGTAGTAGAGCCCCTCACTTTCCTTAGCATTGCCAATCATCTTCCCAGATGATAGGTCCACGAAACACTGAAGATGATGTGAAATTAGCATGAGCATTTGGAGTTTGGTTAATTAGTGATAGACAATAAGTTATAAGACAATCTTGGGACATGAAGGACCATTCGAGGGTGATAGAATCGAGAAAGTTTAATACTTCCTTTTCTTAGCGGGTGAGAGGGTTCCATCGCAATTTTGATTTTTAAATTTCGGCTAAGGTGAGTATGAGCTAAATAGATGATAAAGCGGTCATGTGATCAGTGGCGCTGAGTCAATTATCCAATGAGTTCTGATTCTAGAGACATTTAGTGCCGTCGAAAATTACCTCTTTGAGCTAAAGAACTAGGCAGGGCATAGGAGGACTGGAGGGTAGAAATTAGCAAACATTTTTTATGCAGTTGGTCACTTGCCGGCATTGAAGAAGACTCCATGGGCATATCTGTTGGTTTCTCTGGAGGTTAGCAATAACCTGATAGCCATTCACGATTCCTTTTCTGTTTTGATTTCGATCTGCAGGTTTGCCATGAATTTCCCGACAAGTGTCTTTTGTATGACCATTTTCCGGCAGTGCTCACACCGAGGCGCCTTCTTTGTTGGCTGTGGTTTAGTGGGAGGTCACGTGAAGTGAGACCCATTCCATCAGGCCCATTAGGCCCGTTAAGGCATTGAGGCGATCCGCGGCGTTGGGCCCATTAAAGCGGCGAGTTAATTAGGGCCGAGCCGTTTCCTTCACGCGAGGTTGCTTCGCTTTCACCATCACTTTCGGCGGCCATTTTGCTCTTCCTTAGGACCTCAGAAGACATCGGGTGGAAGGGGAGTGGTGGGTCGAGACGCGACCTTTCCGCGTCGTCGAACTCGTGGTTGAGACTGCGAGAAATTCGAACACCGCTACGACTCGAGCCTTTTCTTGTACCTGTATTTGTCAATGGAGGACTCCACGTGTTTCATCGGTGCAAAGGTCGAGTTCACGCCATAATCCACCATCTCCGTGTAGTACTGTCACGTCCTTGTCTCCTTGGTTCATCCGCCATGACGAGTCTTAATTTGAAGATCTGGGGCATAATCTTCCTTTGTCGGAGTATGTATGGTGGATGGCGTCCACACTCCTTGGTGTGGGTTGAAAGCAGTGCGTTTTTCCAATTCCGGCCTTCATCGAGTTCACGACCCTTGCTGTGACCATGGAATTTTCAGTTCCCATTTTTCCGAGCCAGTGTTTGCTTGTATCTGAGGCGTGAGATTTCTCGGTGAGGTAACCTATCTTCCCTTTCCTCGTAATATCCAGTTTCACGATTGAGGCCCATTCAGGAAATTTTTCCGTTGAATTTTCAACGGTGATTTGGAATGGAGAATTATCGAAGTTTGCTATGTTACGCATGTTTGGTGGCCCCTACTGTCTTGTTATCGAGAGGTGGTCGGAGTTTTCTTCTAGGTTTTCCATGGCTCTGATACCATGTAGAACGAGAGAGAGAGAGATAAAAATTTTATTGAATATTTCTTGATAATTGAATACACTACAATGATATGAATTTATACAATTGGAGAACAAACAAGAAAGGAAAGATAATATTTTACAGAATAAAAATACAATCAATAACCTAATTTCTATACCCTATTTATACGAGCTATTTTTGGTAAGTGTTGATAATACTGATGGTGAATATGACACTCTGCGGAGAAGATTAGAAAGTGATCATGCAAATATTTCATCTTGCCTTGAAAATCTTGGGCTCATTTGTGCCTGCGAGGTATGCAAGGACATTAACTATGAGTTCTAGTTATCGTTGTTATTTAATGCTTGTCATTCTATTTTTATGAGCTTTACTCAGTGGGAGGATCTAGGATTTATGTTGGACCAAGTTGGATATTATAAATATTAACATAATAAAATTTATTTATAGGACTAAAAAATCATCACATTGTATCGGTCCTTGGAAATGTGACCCAAGGGTTTTTAAACCCCCAAATTCATTTATAATAGATATCTACATCTATTTCCTTTAACAATCAGTAATGTTCCATTTTGTTACCAAGTGCCTTCACTATTTATTGACTTCCTCAGAGGATCGCATAGTTATAATATTCCTGCATTTGATACAACTAGTGTTTGTTAGGGTGATTGGGGTTGGGTTTTAATAGTTTTTAAAGGTTTTTAATGTAAAAGATGAGAGACAATGAGTGGAGTTGAATGGCGGAGATTTGTGGATGTGATGTGATATGTTGATATGATTGATTTAGAATAAAGAAAGAATAAATAAAAAAGTGGTAAAAAGTTAAAAAATTGGTTCCCTATCATGCTTCTGCACGTGTCATGCAAGCAATCAAAGAAACTCTTTTGTGTCTTTTCCAACATATTTTTTGGACATATTATGTACTCAAAAAGAGAGTATGCTCTGTCTTCTACACGATGAGTATAGCTTTATAAAACATACACTATTACAAGTCATTTATTATAAGGTAACTAGTATCCTATTATTTGAGATAGTATTAAAGTAGATTGTATTATATCATCATGCTAGATAAAATTATCCTTTTAAACTTTGGTTCGCACCGACTTAATTTAAGAAATTATGCTGCCATGGTATATTAAGAGCTTGTTTGATATCACTTCAAACAAAACGATCACTTTTCTGTGTTATCATTTTCAGCCACTAATTACATCAATTGGCAATTTTTTCTATGTTTCAATACATTTTTCTTACTTTTCAATCATAAATCTATATAATCTCTAACAAACATATCCTAAATTAGAATGATGTAAACGATCTAGAAAAGTTCAATGACATTTATATTGAATTAGTGATGACAGAAAAAATCCAATATGATTCAATCCAAATTCGATGGATACCCGATCCGAATAGAGCGATTTTTTGTCGATCCAACGATCTGTGGATATGTGCGATCTGAGATGGATTTGGATTTGGATCGGATCAGACTTGATCCACCCGACCGGATCCGTTTTTTTTTTCATTTTTTTTTTTTTTTATAAAATATACTTGCACTCGGTTTAGTGAGGAGAAATTGGTGAGAGATTAATAAGTTTAATTTTCCTTACATTTTTTTTTTGGATAAGAAACAGGAAAATTTCATTATAAAAGAAGAAGAAAAAGGTTACAAAAAAGTGGATAAGTCATCCACCAAAAAACCGAAGCAACATCAATGAAACAACAAACAAACATGAGTGTCTATCCATTACTCTATCCTATAGTGCAAAGATAACTAAAAGGGTCTAGACAAAATAAAAAATTTTCAGCTTCACTAAAGATCCCGGTTGCTTTAGCCCAAAAGCCTGCTGAACACAAAATGTTGTCCCAAATATCATTAACGGATTGCTCCAAATTGTCAAAAATCCTTTTGTTTCTCTCGTTCCACAATATCCAAGCTGCTGCCATTACGATTAGTTTCCATAATTCCTTTTTTGCCTTTCCATTTCCTCCAAAAGACCATTTTATAAGAATTAGGTCTGCCCATCGCCTTGGAAGTGTACCCACAATCTCAAATAAGTGCAAGATTCTACTCCAAATTTCTTTAGCAAACTTGCAATGTATCAAAACATGGTCAATGTTTTCATCCCCTCTGCTACACATGATACAATATGATGGGGAAATATACAAAAACGGCCTTCTCAATTGTAACAAATCACAAGTATTAACCTTTTCTAAAGACACTAACCAAGCAAAAACTTTGACCTTTGATGGCACCATACCTTTCCAAATGAATTTGAATTGTGGGAAATTAGAAGCACAAGATGGTTGATAGAGAGCATCTAAGAAAGTTTTGCACGAGAAATTTCCGGAATAGTGGCCCTTCCAAATTCTTTTATCCGGAACCAAGGGATCAAAATTAGTAGTGTCAAGCAAGCTCAAAAGAGAAATGAAATCATCGACTTCTCGGTCGTGAAAGTTTCTGCTAAATTCAAGTTTCCAAGATGGAATGGAATTGGATGAAAAGTGAATGATTTCGTTAAGAACCGAGTACTTGTGAATTGACAATCGAAATAGTCTAGGAAACAGATCTTGGAGAGTTGGAGTGATTGATCGCCCACCCATTTATCTAACCAGAACCTGATTTTATCACCCTTCCCAACAACTAATTTGGTGCATTCTACAAATCTATCCCATACCTTCGCAATGGATTTCCAAGGTGCCCGTAGAGTGGAATTGCCGTCAAAATTATCATCCCAACCATTTGAATGGAGACCATATCTACTCAGAATAATAGAGTGCCAAAGTGAATCTGATTCTAAGGGGAAACGCCAAAGCCACTTTCCTAACAAGGCCCAGTTTTTCAAGTGTAAGTTCCCAATCCCTAAACCACCATGTTGTTTCGGTTTCGTTACAATCTCCCATTTGACTAAATGATCACTATGACTCTCACCTTTACCTTCCCAAAAAAAGTCCCTCATTATCTTCTTTATCGTCTTTGTCACCTTCCTAGGCATTTTGAAAATTGACATGAAATATGTGGATATGCTCCCGAGAACAGATTGCAAGAGTACTAATCGTCCTCCTCTGGACAAACATCCTTTGTGCCAGCCCTCCAACCTACGAACAATTCTTTCCACCACCGGATCCCAAAAAGAAAGGCTTCTTGGGTTTCCTCCCAAAGGTAGCCCAAGATAGTTCAGTGGCCATACTCCTTTTACACATCCTAGTCTACTAGCAATGTCTTCCATTCTACCCTCCGAAAGATTGATGCCCACCACAGTACTCTTAGCCATGTTTATCTTTAAGCCTGCGGTTTTAGAGAAAATATCCAAAATACCCAACAAATTACTGATGCTTTCATCCTTGTTCTCCAGAAAGAAAATGCTATCATCCACAAATTGGAGATGAGAGACCCTCACATTGTTCCTTCCAATCTTGAAGCCCTCCATTACCTCCCTTTCACACGCCTTGTTTACCAATCTGCTTAACACATCCCCCACTAAAATAAATAAGAAAGGTGAGAGAGGATCCCCTTGTCTCAAGCCTCTGGAACCTCCAAAATTTCCCCTTGGCTTACCGTTAATCATTACTGAGAAATTCACGGATGACAAGCATCCCCAAATCCATTTTCTCCATTTTTCCCCAGAACCCTTCTTTTTCTAAACAAAGTCAAGGAATTCCCAACACACATGATCATAAGCCTTCTCAAAGTCTATTTTAAAGACCACACCTTCTTTCTTCTTCATTATGTATTCCTCTACAATTTCATTTGCGATCAAAGCCAAGTCCAATATCTGTCGACCTCTTACAAATGCGCACTGGGCCACATCAATAGTATCACTCATAACCTCTTTCCTTACATTAATATGTCAATTATAATAGTTTGATAATATTTAATACAATATTTATTTTTTAATTTCTTGTTGCATAAAGGCATCTCCGGCTCAAATATGAGCACTTTTGGTTTTGACTTCTGATTCCATGAAGACGAAGTTTTATTTTTATTTTTATTTTTATTTTTTAAGTCATGAAGATGAACTCATGGAGAAAAACAACAATGTGTTTTTTTTTTTGTGGTTATTTTGGATTGTTTTAACACTAAAAATTATGCGTTTTGGATTTTTAGATGTTTAATTATGCAATTGATGTTTAAAAATTTTGAAAAAAGTTTTACCAATATGGATCGTATTTGGATTTTTTTCTTGATCCGATCCGAGGCATTTGAATTTGGATTGGGGTGATTGGTTTGGATTTGGATTTGGCCGACCCGATCCAAATCTGATCCATTGCCATCACTACATTAATTAAACGAATCTTATATTTGAATTAAGTTGTAGTTTTATTATATCAAAGTCATTTAGAAAGTCAATCAACATTTATTTATATCATTATATGAATACATCTTTTAACTAAAAGTATATCAACAATAGGGCAAAAAAAGTAATGCCTTAAAATCTAAAGGTTCTCACTCATCAATAATTCTATATATTAGTAATAGAGATAATTACTGATAATGATAGTGACTAATGGGTTGTAGAGGCAATGATGAAAATGAAAAAAAAAAAAAATGAAGGTAATTTGTTAACGGTAATAGTTCTTTGTTAAGCATCAAGTAAGAATCATGTATATATAAATTGATTAAAAACGTTTCAGTTCCTCAAGTTTAAAAACTAAGTAAACATGTAATATGTTAAATTAGAAGCTTGGAAGGGATTGAAAAAAAAATTTAATTATATGCATTGAGTAATAACTTTGGAAGTCCATAGATCTCATGCACTACATTGTGGTGTTCCTTTTGGTTATTGCTATTACGATTCATGTCAACTTACTATTTTGCAGGCTGTTAAAGTCTGTAAGGAGAATGCTCCCAGCATTGACGCAGAACATGTATTGTACCAGAGAGGCGCTATGCAATGTTTAAATTTTCTTAAAGAAGTGTCTTCAATTTTTGAAGAATCATTGCCAGATGGTACTCCTTTTTAAGTCATCTTATCTTGTATTTGAATGTGAAATGTACAACATAAGTTTCAAATGCTCTTATATTATCATTATATGATGTGCTTTTTCTACGATGATCCATCTGAAATTGCCAAGTAACATAATCAGTTGCATCATGGTGGTGATGGGTCATGGAGACATGGCTCCATGCTCTGCCTGTTGTAGTGAATCTATTCTGTGAAGAGCATCATGTACTTAAAGGGGTCTAAGCTTATTTGTGCTACAATTAGTGTATATGATGGTGCTTTAATTCTGATAGAGAGACTTGGCAGTTATAGAATGACATGCTCCACTATTTCTTCAAGGTTTTCCTGGGAGTGGTAGTTGAATATATTGGCTACCTGGTTTGTGATAGAAGTAGTTTTTTTCCATGTTGATCTCTGAGGATCCATTCAGAATCATTCCAAAAATTTTGATGCTCGGTTGTTTCTTAGCTTAGTATAAATGTTAATTTTTATGTTACTACATCCAGATCTGCACATCACACACACTTGAGAACCTGCATGTATACATAGACCAAAGGCACGTTGTCACTTTTATATGCAAACTTTTTCTCTGTGAACTAAAGAAATGAGGTATAACTTGGATTCTCCAATATTCTCATTTGTCATTTTTTGCCTCAGAGCACGAGAAACTTCTAGATGTTCGCCAAGATGGTTTGGAGGCTATAGCCAAGGGCCAAATATCGTCAAAGCTACATGAGCTCCTTGAAATTTTACGATCATTAGAGTAATGGGACTGCTATGATATTGCTCTTAATACCTTGTTCCTCTGCCATAATTTTAAGTTGCTTCCTCAAGAGTTGTTTCTTTGTTTCCCATTTTCTCTTCCTTATATCTATATTGCATTCTTTGCTGCAGGAAGACTGGGCAAGTTTCGTGCATCATACTTGTCGATAGAGTAATTACTGGAGAAGTAATTGGAACATTCTTGGAGAAAAGCAGAGACTTGTCCCATCTTATAGTTTCATTGTTGTCTGGCAGTACGCCAGAAGTGCTAAGAGAAACCCTGAAATCATTCCAGTCCGGGAAAGTAAGCATTTATATGTTGCTTTATGCTAAAAAAATTTCCTAAATTCTAGTTAGCTACTTAATTTATGAGTGTTCTATCTAGGTCAATCTATTGTTTGCCACTGGCGAGGTCGATGAAAGCATTCAGGTGCCCAGTTGTTCCTGGGTAATAAGCTTTGATTTACCGAAGTCAGCCCATAGCTTTGTTTGGTCAAAGAGCCAAGCTTGTCAAGATAATACCCAGTACATCTTGATGCTAGAGAGGTGAGAGCATTTTAATACACTACTTTACAGGTCTTAGCTTTCTTTGACAATTCAAATTTACCTTTAAAGTTGGATTTAAATCTGCTTAGTGGATTTTATTCATTTTGAATGTCACTGAGTCGACATGTATGTCTCAGGGGAAACAAGAAGCAAATAGATCAAATGTTTAATATCACTAAGACTGAGTATCCAATGACTGATAAAAGTGATACTGATGGTTCTCTTACAAAAGCTTCTGCTACTAAGGAACTACCTGCATACGTTGTGGAGGGGACGGGGGCATCAGTTACAGCAAATTCTAGCATCAGCCTTGTACATAGATATTGTGATAAACTCCCCAGAGATGAGTATGACTATTTTCTTCTCCCTTTCCTCTGGATACATAACTTCTCTTTCTTATATTGTAGGACTTGTCTGACGCATCGTTCTATATTAGCAATACGGGTTTAAAATTCCCTTTTCCTCTACAGTAAAGTTATTGTCAAGCCAACTCTTGACTGCTTCCTGGAGGGGAGCTTTTATAGATGTAAACTGGTCCTACCTCCGAGTGCACCCTTTCAAACTATCATTGGTCCTGAAGCTGGAAGCCAACGTTTATCCAAACAGCTTGTTTGCTTGGATGCATGCAAGAAGTTACACATGATGGGGGCTCTAAATGATCAGCTTCTACCTGTCAATGCAAAGCCCTCGAAGGGTGATTCCACCCTGAATTACGAGGTGTTAGCTTCTGGGGCAGGTATTTTGCATATTGAACTGTATTTGAAGGTTGATATGTGTTCAACACCTTAAGAGAATTGTTAGCCTTGTTCTCGGTGATCATGGATGAGGTTGTAATTAATTACTATAGATGCTCCCTTATTATTCTTGTTTTATCCAGACTCTAACGTCTAACCTGACTTGTGGAATTCAGTAGTAAGAAAAAATGGAAAAAAAAAAAAAATTCTCGAGGTACTTTAATTCCATGACATTCTTCAATCACAAATGAAGTAATTCCATGAGATCTTCAATTACTTCAACATAAAATCAGAGAAATCAGGGAATTAATTCCATGAGATCTTCAATTCCATAGTGGAGGTTCTCTTCCAAGTTCTAAACTTAAGTGTCGGCCAACCTTGCGTCTCATTTTTTCCACTTCGTCTCTAATTTTTGGTTTTTAAAGACGTTTTATGTTTTCTGTGATGCTTCAAGGAACAACAAAGAGGAAGGAATTACATGGGACAACCTGTGTGCGCATGTTATCTGGGAAATGGGGAGATAAACATGATAGTACCTGTTTTCAGGCATACAAAATGGACTTCTCTTGTAGTATCCCTGAAGTGCATTATTCCAGCTTCGTTCTCTTAATCGAGTCAAAGCTGGATGACGATGTGGGAAACAGCCAAGTGGAACTGTTCTTGGTCAAAAAGTTTGTCAGATCTTTTATTTCTTTCCTTGGGGAAATACATTTGGATGCTCAGCAGGTTTAGTCATTATCCTTGTACACTATCTTATACATCTGAGATATATTTCATTTAGCTGATGTTTGGTTAAACTTTTTTGACTTGATGCTAGAGTTAAATTCTTAGTGAAAAAGAGTTGAAACGAATGCATGCTTAATGTCTTTTACTTTCTCTATATTTTTTTTCCCTGTTAACTAATTCTGTCTTCTTTCTCAATAGGTTGCAAAAGCAAAAAGCTTTCAAGAGCTATTTTTCAATGGTTTATTCGGGAAATTGTTTGTCAAATTATCAGGGACGAGGAGATTTTTACTTGAGACTGAGGAATCATTATGGAATCCACTAAATATGTATTTGCTTTTACCCCTGGAACCAGTAGAGAAACCTAGTCGAGAACCTCTGAATATCAATTGGAGTGCCATTGAATCTTGTGTTTCGGTGGTAGAATTTTTGAAGGAAAATGCTTGGCTGAATAATCTTCAACCCAAGGATGATGGCGAGAGTTCATCAATTCATTCGAATGATTCAGTTGTGAGTAAATTCAATGGCCATGTCATTCACTTGGCTAATAAATCTGCCTCTGTAGACAGCCTCAAGGAAATGGTCGTCGTGGCCATCCACACAGGCAGAATCTATTCAATTATTCATGCTGTTGATAACACATCTGCTGAAAGCCCATTTGAAGCAGAAGATCGGGATTTTTCATCATATGCTGATTATTTCTACAAAAAGTAGGTATCATAATTTATTTTTTATGGTTACGTACAAACTTTGCACTAATAATAACTTGCGTTATTGATTTTTTCTTTTTGGCAGGTATGGAATTGTTTTAAAGTATCCAGAACAGCCTCTGTTGCTTCTGAAGCAAAGCCACAACTCACACAATCTTCTTGTGGACTTCAGTAGAGAAGGTTTGTTGAATTGTGTAACATTATTACTGCATTTTCTGTGTTGCCTCATGATCATCCCTTTATGCCCGAATTTGCTTCATTCTAGGTGGAAGGCTTGTTTGGAAACCGAGAGAGTTTTTTTTTTTTGGGTGAACATGAAACATATTAAAGAGTCTTTTTGAACGAGGAACTGATAAAAAATTCCGCAATCTTGGAGTTTCTTATAGTTAAATCTGTTTCTTTCTTTCGTCTTTCTTTTCTCTCTCTTTTTACCCTGATTTTCTTTATGAGACTTGAAATATATTATATTCCTTGTAAAGGAGGCCCCTAACAGTTTAATCAATTGGAGAGTTTACTTGCTTATCGGGCCCACACTTTATGAGTCTGTTAGCTATCTCCATCTGTAATGCATTGACCTGATTGGCAGTGGAATTTTCTTTTGGTGAAGTTTTATTTGATAGTAGTCAGCAATACCATCAGTGTAAATGCTAGAAATTGTCTACTAAATGCAAACCTAAAATATATCTGGTTATAATAACTAGTTCATTCTATATTATTCTGGTTCCATATGTATTAAATTTCTTTAATGCAGCAGGTTGTGTTTGTTAAATTGATTTTCCTATTCAAATAAGTTGTCCAAGTTGCAATCTGAAATTCATACATTTCATCAGGTAAAAATAAATGGACAACAGGCGTAGAACAACAACATGCTCACATGCCACCTGAACTTTTAGTGGGCATAGATATTAGGACGGATATCCTGAAGTCATTCTACCTTCTACCCTCTGTAATGCACCGCATGGAATCTCTGATGTTGGCCAGCCAGCTTAGAGAAGAAATTGCAGGCCCTGCTGGCGACTTACATATTCCAAGCTCCTTGGTTGGTCTTCTCATGTCACAAAAACAACGAATATATCAATTTCTTATAGCGTGTAGTGTAAATATGGACCTTATACATTAATTTTTTCAATTTAATTATTCTTTCACTACCAGATTCTGGAAGCTCTCACCACTCTAAGATGTAGTGAAAGTTTTTCCATGGAACGCTTGGAGTTGCTTGGAGATTCAGTTTTGAAGTACACTGTGAGCTGCCACCTATTTCTTAAGTATCCCAAGCTTCATGAAGGACAATTATCTAATATTCGTTCAAGGGCTGTTTCTAATGCAACTCTGCATAAATTGGGAACTACTCGGGCCCTGCAGGTATATATATTTTTTTTCCCTGTTTTTCTTGCATATTTTCTGGCCTGCTCGATGATCTCCATCCATTACTTGATTGTTAGATAATTCTGATTTGAGTTCATTGGTATGCATCTCTGTGTTAGATTGTTGATGAGAATAATGGCAGGTATACAGCCCTCTAATAGAGGGCTATGGAAAATACCATTTTTACCTCTCCTTGTATTGGTGGGGTCCAAACCTCAATTAGAGGTTGTACACTTAGTTGTAAAAATTGGTTGTACACCTAGCACTACTTTGTTGATGATCCATTCGAATACTCTTCCACCTCAATGAATCTCGATGATCTTTCCACTTAATAAGCTCCACCAACTTACCTTTTCATTTGTTGTATATTGCAGCAATACATACGTGATTGTGCATTTGATCCACGTCAATGGACTGCCCCTGGCCAACGTTCTATATGGCCTTCTCCATGTCATCACGGGGTAGATACAAGAGAAGTGCCCATTGACTCTAAATTCATGACAGAAGATGAAACACTAATTGTCGGAAAGAGTTGTGATAGAGGACATCGGTGGATGGGGTCAAAAACTGTCTCTGACTGTGTTGAAGCACTCATAGGGTCGTACTATGTGGGTGGTGGCTTGACTGCTGCTATTCGGTTGATGAAGTGGCTTGGTGTAAGTGTTGAAGTTGAGCCTCTATGGGTAGAGGATGCTATTAATTCAGCATCACTCCATTCTTATACTCCAAAAGCTGAAGATATACAAATACTTGAGTCAAAAATTGGTTATGAATTTTTGGTGAAGGGATTGCTGTTAGAAGCTATAACGCATGAATATGAGCAAGGCGTTGACTATTGTTACCAGGTATAGTGAAATTTTCAATTCTAAGATGTATATACTGAAAAACACCTTGTATTGCAAATAATGACTTCACTAAACGTTTGCATGTTTGTCCCTTTCAAATATTTGACAGAGGCTTGAATTTCTGGGTGACTCAGTGTTGGACATACTTGTTACTTGGCATCTTTACGAAAGTCACCCAGATGTCGATCCTGGGGAGTTGACAGACTTGCGTGCTGCTTCTGTTTGTAATGATAATTTTGCCATTGCTGCTGTTAGAAAGAATCTCTACCCCCACCTCCAGCATGGCTTTTCATATCTTGCAAGTCAGATATCAGAATTTGTGAAGTCCACCTCAGATTTAAGCAAAACTTCAATATCAACTGAAGCCATAAAAGCTCCCAAGGCAAGTTCATAGTTTCTGGCTAGTTGAAGTTTAGCATATTTTAATTGAATTGCTTTGCCTATGCTATACTTTCTGATAATGAGGAGTGACTTGAGATGTGTGAATAATATTAATTGAGTATTATAGGTACTTGGAGACTTGGTCGAAAGCATAGCAGGTGCAGTGCTTATTGACACCAAACTTGATATGAAGAAAGTCTGGGAAGTATTTAAGCCACTGTTGTCGCCAATAGTGACTCCTGATAATCTTGAACTTCTTCCTTGCCGCGAACTGATTGAATTGTGTGATTCTCTTGGCTACTTTACTAAGGCCAATTATACACTCAAAGGAAACACAGTTCATGCGGAACTTAAGGTACAACTTGAAGATGCGCTGCTACTTGGACATGGATCAGGAAATGACAGGAAAGCAGCAAAGGGGATAGCATCCGTTGATTTGCTGAAACAATTAGAGGTTTGATTTTGCATACCAGTACTTTGGCTTACAAGAATGGTTACTAAGTGCGTCTTCTGTTAAAATTTTATTTTGTTAAAAGCTATTTGAATAGAGGTGGGTCCCATGAGATATGTGGATGTGAGTGTATTAAAATGGGATAAAATGAGAAGAATAACATGCACTAAAGTGATTTCACTATGTGACAGGCAAGAGGAATTGTATCTTGCAAGAGGAGAAATAAAGAAACCGATGATGTGGTCAATGCTTCGAGAGGCTTAGGTGGCATTGTCATTAGTCAAGTACACTGTCAAACTTCTGAACCACCGCAGAAGAAGCTGAAGCTTGATGCCCCAGGTACTTATCATCGTCTCTCATATCTTGGAAATTAATTTCTCAAACTGCATGTTGATAATATTAGATACCTGCTCGGAAATATTGATAAATAGGATTTTCGGATCATCATATGTGTGGATAATAAAGAACAGTATTTTATGTGGTTGATATTAAAGGTTGACTTTGACTAATTGAATGATGTTAATTTGTTGACATTGACTCTTTCTTGCCAGTTATGCCACCTATTAACATGAACAAAGGAGGACCCCGGACGTCCCTTTTTGATCTCTGCAAAAGGCTGCAATGGCCAATGCCTACTTTCCAAACATTCGAGGAAAAATCAAAGTTAGTACAACATCTCTCTCCGTCGATCCTTTGCTCATTCACTTATTTATTTATTTATTATTATTATTATTTTTACTGTCCTCTATAACTATTTGATGCTAATCCCCACACCTAACTTGAGATAAACTTGTGTAGAACTCCAATTATCATCTTTGACAAGAAAGGCTTTAATAAGTTTGAGTCAACAATCAAATTGATCATACCCGACTTTGGCGTTATAGAACTCAGAGGCGAGGCAAGGATGGATAAGAAGGCTTCATTTGACTCTGCTGCACTTCTTATGCTATATGAACTTGAGAGACAGGAAAAGATCATCATAAGCAAAGACAATCAATGATTGTCTGTTATTATGATAGCTGATATGACGATATTTTATGTAATTATGGATAAATGTGTATTTTGATGCAAGAAAATCGAATTTCTTGCATGCCCATTGGTTTCGAACGCGAAACCAACATTTGGTGGGTTAATTATTATACCGGTATTATAAAACTTTTGAACTTCCCAACAATACAAATCCAGTAAGTAGTGGATGGTTTGAGAGTGGGGAAATTATATTTACATTTATACCCGGAACTTTTTCTTGGTCGTTTTCTTGTTTACAACTTCTAATTAGTCAAAACACTATATTTTAAATACAAGGGCCAAAAAATTGATACATTTTACGACCTTATGATCGATGGATTTATTGTGATGATGACTAGAAGATTGTTGATGAAATACGAAAAACACAATATGAGGGACGTAATTCTAAAAATGAGTAAAGGCAAGAAACCTCCAGAATTAGTAGAGTTGAAACAAAAAATTTGTCCCGAATTTGGATTAAATTTTTTGTGTTTGAAAAAAAAAAATCTGCTTAAAATTTGTCACACAAGCAAAAGTACTTCTCCAAGTCAAATTGACACAACAGAATAGGTATATCTATGTGTAGACTCTGTACATTTGGCTGTAATTTAGAGATCGTTAACTTGTTTGATACAATTTACACAAAAAGATCAATTTTCTTTACCATCACTTTCGACCACTGAAATTAAATTGATTAGATAATTTTTTATATTTTAAATATTTATTCTTTTTACTTTTCAACCACAAGCATTAAAAAATCATTACCTTCGCGAACTTACCCTTTTTCTTTTGGAAAATTAATCAAACATACATACCCATAATTGCTTGCATTTTTGTTCATCATATTAGTTCTTAGTCTCTTTTGCTCTATCTTGTTATCAATTTTAATGTCAATAGAAGGGCATTTATGGAAAAATATAAATCAATGATGAATTTTAAACATGACTTGCATATTTATTAGACATCACCGTTAAAATTTGATTGACTCGATCATAGTCCACGTGCATGCAATGTGCACACAATTAATTGTACTCACGAATCACATATTACATATTAACTTTAAATCATAGATAGGTTGTAGATGTCAACATGACCACAAAATAGTGATACTAATAGATATAAGAAGAAGACAAAAAAAAAAAGGAAAAACATATATAATATGTGAACATAGTACACTTCATTAGTGAGGCTAAAACCCACAAGACGAAGGCAAATTAACACAAGTGTAACAGTTTCACACAACCTAATTAAAGCTTACAAACATCATCATCTAAGGTTTTCTTAAAAGAAACCATGTTAATTATATTGAAATTGTAATGATGAGTAACATGATTAGAAACGATCCTGTAAATTAGGCTGCATTGGCTGCACACGAAAGGCGAAAGGCATCTGCGATTCATAGTCGCCAACGCCATGCTGATGATAAACGTCTCCGTTTTCCATCACGTTGTTATGATCATCCATTGGATTCAAATGCATTTGCCTCTGTAATGGTAAATCATCCCAATTGTAATTTAGCCACACATCCATTACAAAGTTCCATTACAATTGTAAGTAAAGTTGAATGAATTCATGGATTTCTTTATTGTGTTTGTACTATGAAGAAAATGATTTTACCAGCTTGAATTGGAGACTCCTGTTTTCATCTTCCAGCATTTCATTCTGAAACAATATCCACCAGAAAATTAAAAAACATATATATGCACATGAATAAGTAATTGATTTAGTGCATATGTAGCATTAGTATTTAATAATTGAATTATTGAAAAATAAGTGATTTTTTTCAGTTTTGGGCTTACATGTTTCCTCATCATAGGCACAAACTCCATCTGTAATACAAAAATAAGTAAAATAAAATAAAAGACAAACATTAGATGGTTAATATACTTCATGCCAAGAAGATCACGTAAATCGAACAGTATTGATGGATCAATAATTATATATGTGGCATTTAATTTGGACACCACAACGCTGGCTGGTTTTTTTTTTTTTTTGTCTCGCGGAAAAAGGAAAAGGAAAATGAAAAAGAAGTATGAAAAAAAAATTGCCTGTTTGGCTTTGAGACTTGAGATCCCATTTTCAAGAGCTTCCTCCAAAACCATTAACTCCTTGTAGTTCAAAGTTGTAATGTCTTCTCCACTCAGATGCCTAAGGAAGAAAACATGAAGGTATTCAAATTAAAAATTAAATTTTATCAACAAAAACGAGGCTTTTTCCAACGAAATAATACAAAATCTCTTGTTGTTTAACTGAAATTAATTTCTTGTAGTTCTAGAATAGGCTTGACCTAGCTAGTATGAGTTTTTTTAAGGAAGAGGAGTAATGTATATAACCTGAGTTCAGTCTGCATCCTGTCATTCTCTTTCTTGATTCTGGTAATTTCATGGTCCAAATGCTGTATTTGTAATTCATTACAAACATTCATTACAAACAGTGGAAAAATTTGTAATGAAGAACAATCAAATTACCACAAGATGTCATGAAAATATGAAAAGGAAGATGTTTGATTGACAACCCTAAAAATCAATCAATCCTGGGAAGCCCTAAAATCAAACCTGGGATTGGACTAAAAACCAGCAGGTCAACAACAAGTTCCACCTTATTTTTAGCACAAAAACAGCTTATAATCTCTTAACGGATATCAAAACATAAGCTTTCTTTTTATGTGCTAAAGTACTTTCTTGAAATCTTGCAAGCAAAAGGGAAGAGAGAGAGAAACACGATTTTTACCAGATCTGTCCATGGATGTAACGTTTAATGCTCTCTCTTGAACCCTAGGGGAATCAAGAGAGATGATCATATAGATCTAGAGAGAGAAAAGTACTCCATTCTATTTTTAGATCTTTCAAGAAATTCATATTAGCATAAAACCATGTTATTTTCCAACAGCGCCCCTCTCATGAAATCATGGATATTTGTGTGTTTGTGTGTGTGTGTGTGTGTGAGAGAGAGAGAGAGAGAGAGAGAGAGAGAGAGAGAGAGAGAACCTCATGCTTAGCATCCCAGAGCTTCTTACCAGACAGCTTATGGTACTGATCCAACATGTCGATTAACCTTAAAATTAACCGTAGATCTTCAATATTATTACATTAAAATTGACAAAAAAATAAAAATAAAATGAAAAGAACGAAAAAAGAACCAAGAAACGATTCATACGAGGTAGAAGGGCTAACGAACTCATGCATCTTGCCAGAGCTAGCAAAGATGATGACAGAAACTTGAGCATCACATAGAACACTAATTTCCTTAGCCTTTTTCATGATCCCATTTCTCCTTTTTGAGTATGTAACTTGTCTGTTGCTAGAGTTTTCAATCCTCTTGATCTCAATCTTTCCTCTCCCCATTTTTAAATTTCACCACTTTCCAATTGATCTCTCCTTTTCTCTCTCTAGATCGACCACTTCTGTTATTTCTTTTTCTTTAGTGAACCCTATATATGTTTAAGAAATGATAATTCAGGCTAGGGTTTGTGGTGGGTGTTGGGTGGGGTTGTGGTTGGTGTAAGTAATGGCATTTTCCATTGTAGGTTTACAAGACAATGAACTTTCAAAAGTTTCAGCAAAGTTTGCTCGTTTATGGGCTTTTGCCAACTGTTAAAAATCTCATCTTTGATTTAGGTTTTGCTAGCTAGTTACATCTTGTTAACCCTTGGTCTATCTATCCATGTAAATTCGTGTATCTATCTACTCTCTCTCTATATGTGTGTGTGTTTGCAAATTACTAGGTTATTATATATAGTAATTGTGATTACTACTCGTACGCCACTTTTTGTGACTTATTGGTATAGTCTGATGGTAACAGTCAATTTTTATAACAAATTATAACATTATTTGAAAGCAGTAACTAATGATCTTAATAGTTCAACCGCGCTAAATCTGTCACGCTAAGGTCGAATATGTCATTGCAAGAATTCAATGGGCAAATTAGATATATAGAAAAACGATAGTTGATAAACCTAAAATGATTGCAAAATAAAATAGAAAATTAACGAGTTTCTCAGTAAAGAATATAGGAGGAAGGTGAACACACATGTATGTTTGCCTGTATCTCTACTTACAGGAAAATTCCGTACAGTTGTGATAATTAATTAAAGACAAATAATAACCAAAAGAAAATATACAAGGTTTAAAAGCATTGGAGTTTGTGCGAGGAGTCCTAGGATTTATAACATGATTAGTCATAAGATGATTTCTTAATGAAATCTTAACCATCAAATCAAATCAACCCTAGAATGTTGCTGGTCTGAAAGGAATGACTGGTGATTGAAAATGGTTACACATGGTCAAAATGCAAGATGGGACAGGAAAGTGTTTCTAGCTAGTAGTCCCCAAACACATGATCTATTGTGTTTCCAATGTCACGTGTATGTAGGTATTTATTTATCAAAAAATTATTTAAACTTTATTTTCAGACATTTATTTTTAATTTGGTTTATTTTTCAGTCATTTATTTTTAATTTGGTTTTGACACTCTTTAGATTTTAGAGAGAGGGGGAACCGAAAAGACCAAGAAAAAAAAATCAATTATCTCTTTTTATAATCAAGTTGTATATCATTTGTTCTAAAAGTTAAGCCTACTTAAATTCATAAAGATTCAAAATTTTACAATGACTTTAAAATTGTGAACTTACTTTGTATTTTTTGCATCGACTATAATATATAATATTATAGATTTCACTAATTGTTTAAATTATGCAACCTGCTATGCATAAATTATATCAATTATGTAATTCAACATTTATATTTATAGTATTATATCAATTGTTTATCATACATAAATTTAATTGTTCCCGTGCATCGCACGGGCTTGATACTAGTCATGTACTTTACTTCTTAAAACATTGAATTTCATCGGACAAAGAGCTGAATAAATGTGGGGAAAACCCAAATTTGGGACTTTCTTCCCATCGCATGTCAAATAGTGTAGCAATTTTAAGAGCAAAAAATTCAAATTTGGGGCTAAATTTAGTGCCAAATTTGGAAAATGACCCCTTCCAAGATGACCAACTTGCTTTATCATTAACCAACAATTTAGCGTCATATAGGTTAGTGAAGTTTTTGTAAATTATGAAAAAAGGTTCAACCGTGTTGAATTTATGGCCGAACTTTAAAAAACCAAAATGTCACCCTCGTTTTTATTTTTATTTTTGCATACTTTTTTCAACTTTGCCACACTTTACATTCCCAACCCCCCCCCCCCCCCTTTCCCGAGTTTCTATTTGTTTCCCCTAAAAATTAAAATCTGCATCCCAAATTCTCTTATTGTAAACAAAAAAATATTTTTTGGACATCTGATACACCGGCCTCTTTTGCCTCGCACTCGGACCATTTATATATATTTGCCTACAAAGATAGCATACAAGTCAAATAATAAATATTTGACAATTTTTAACGATTGAATGTAAAAGGAGAAAATAACAGTATATATAGCTAGCCATTTTTCAAAATTAGGCACAAAAAGAAAATAGTCTCATATAAGTCTGGTCAATGTTATATTTTATTCTTGTCACAACATGATTTTGCAACCCTGAAACAAAGGGGATTAGCGTTTCCTTTTCAGATGAAGCCCAAAAGTAGGAACTAAAACCTTTAAACAGTCCGTTTTTCTTTTCTTTTTTGTATTTTGATTGTTTACCATTTTAATTGCACTTGCCTAATTTTTAATGATTTTAAAAATATTTTTATTGATATGAGAAATAATTCTATTACGATTTGTCCTAACTTACCTGTGCAAATTACCATTCAAAATATAATAAGTATACAGTATATAAATAAATATAATAATAGTGTGCAACAGGTCGTATTGACTTAGTAAACTTTATATATATGCAAATATTTTTATGAAATAAAAGTTAATAAAAAGTCAATAAACTTCAAAGAAGTCCATAAAAG
The DNA here is from genome assembly GCA_018223645.1 of Jasminum sambac. Taxonomy (NCBI): domain Eukaryota; kingdom Viridiplantae; phylum Streptophyta; class Magnoliopsida; order Lamiales; family Oleaceae; genus Jasminum; species Jasminum sambac. The sequence continues at coordinate 19,987,094 of CP073650.1, read as the reverse complement.
TCATAAAATGAAAATCACTCAATTTATGTACCTAGATTCTCCAGATGTCCATCGGCCAAGTCAATGCAAGTTCGGTATTACGTACATTCCTCAAAAGTTGTTCAATTCCAAATTTGGTGGGGGGGTTCCTGGTTGGGCCAACTAGGACTGGCCCACCCTTTCATGGCCCGAATACAAAGAGTTTTTAAGATTTATCTATATATATATGTATGTATATATATGTAGTATGATCCACGAAAATAAATTGTTGACCAACAAGTATTGAATTCTTCACTACTCCCTAATGCCAAAATCTAATATATCGTCCTAAATCTCACCATTCTATCCCTCTACAGGGCGAAGCTCAATCCCTTCAACGATAAGGCCAGTTTTCCAATGAAGATTCCGAATCTCACAAAGTTGCAACAAAATATCACCGTCATCTCCTTCATCATTATAATATTCTCCCAATTTGATCTCCATCCACCAGTCCTTTCTTTCTTCTGGCATGGTGTGCATCAACTCTCCTCGACCGTGTGCTGGTTCTACTAAATATACAGGGTTGTTTTCACCTTCAGATTCCACTGTGCTATGTTGAATAAGCTTTACACACGCCTTTGAGGGGCTGTCGAGCCCCATAGAATGTTCAAGGGTTTTGTACACGAGATACCCCGCGTACTTAGTCTTCAAAGACAACATTTTAGTTTGCATTGCCCCATGAATATCAAACCAATAAACAGACCTTAGCTCTGCTACCTCAGCAAATCTACATGTAACAAGATGGATAACTTATATAAACAGCAACACAATCATAATTTGTGCTAAATTGGTAGTGGCTCTAGCAAAATTTAATTTGATCAAGCGACGGCTCTGAAGCTGGTACAAGCCAAACATCAAACAATTTTCACCTAGAAGCCACATCTCACCCCCAACATCTCACAAAAGATCTTGATGTTAATAGAACTTTTTTCCCCAATGCAGTTTCTTACTATTGAGCCAACGTATAAGATGGATAAATAAATAGAGGGTGAGATTTATACCTTGATTCCGTAAGAGGTTTCCATTCCCAGTAAGCTGGAGTGTCCTTCCATGCAATGTCGAGTTCCCTCGCGCACAACATATAACACTTCTTTCCACTTCGCTTGCTCAGTGAGAAACTCTGTTACAAAGAATCAAAAGTTTACGTCTGGAGTTACATTGTATAATTTGAAACAACATAACAGTGAAGAATTAGCATCACATGGTAACAAAGCTTTTTGCCTCAAGTGTAATCAATCTTTCTGAAGCAATGGTGAGGAGCTTCATCAGTTCATGGCCCTGGGGCATACTTTGACATAACAAGCTAATTGAAATGATTCTTCAAACTAAAAATTTCATTTTGCACTTTCTTCAACTATTTTCGAACTTTAGATTGCTCCTAAAGTAATTCCGGGAGGATTACTTTAATTTTATGATGATAGGCTGATCAAAGCTCAAACTTGTCTAGCCAATCACATTCTATACGCCTTTCTGTAAATAAGTGTGTAACAAAACCACTAATCTGCAAACTAATCACGGAAATCACTACATGAACTGACGAACAATCAAAGAAATTTTGGCAATCTCATGGAGTGAAAGCATTTAGATGAGAATTAACGTTTCCCTCCCCTGCATTTAAACACAAAATAACACGTGCTAAGATCGAGATTCGAGTCCAGTTGATATACAACAGATGTCAGCATCAGCATCACAATTCAACATTCAATTTTAATAACTCGAAAACAAATTAGAAATCTAGCACAGCACTGTCATAACTCAGAATAATCATTTCGAAATTGTTATTTGGGGTTTGAATCGAGGTCACAGACTGAGAATCATGTAGGATGTGTTTGATAGGATTCCAGGAAAGGGAATTCCATGAAAACGAATTCCGAGAAAATGAATTCCCACCTCTTTCTTGGATTGAGTTTTCCAAGAAAACCATTATTTTTGTGCTTTAAGCACTTGTACAGTTGTACCTGAAAAATAATTTCCACGAAAACATTTCCCATCAAACACCAAAGCTGAAAAGTAATTTCCTTCATTTGACATTTTCTTGAAAAATATTTACCAATCAAACACACCCCTATATTTTACCCAAACAGGAGTCAATCAAAAGTCAAAACAAGTCAACCACGGCTTCGTTCATAGCTTCAATCGACCGAGATAGCAATAGACTCTTCAAATAGTGTATGCAAAACGTATATGCGAAAGAACTAAGTAGATTTATTTAATAAATGATGATTCGTTAATTACCCGCTTGCCACCATCCATGAGGAGAGGATGATCACAAAGGCGAAAATAGAGTTCCTTTTTGGTTGAATACACCATCGGAGAAACAGATCGCGCGATAATATCTGGATAATCCGAAGGAAGAAATCGCTCCCACACTGTATCAGATTCAGCAGCAGATTTGAATCCCTGTGAAAGGACAGATGCAATACACGCATCCTTTGGTGAAGTGAATGAGATTATAATTGATATGCATCCCTCTGGTAATAGACTAAAACCTGAAATCTCATTTTCTTCACTCATAGTCATAGATTGCTTTTGGAAGAAAATTTTTTGGAAGAAAGTCTGAATTCGTTTCATTGATTTCCAGTATTTTGCTTTATGAAGTGAGAATTAATAGGCACGGCGATATATTTGAGACTTTTGACTTTTTTTCTATATATTTTTACATATTTTTATATATTCTTTTCAACTTCACTAAGGGCATGTTCATTCCAGTGCCGCAACTAAATTCCGCAACAATATTTGATCATGTCTTGCATTGTGATTGATGGATATTTTTCAAAGTTACAATATTTGACTTTTTCTTGCGTTGTGATTGGAGGAAAATAGGGCCCACCCAATGGATTGTTAAGATTATTGCCAAACGAACATGCCCTAATTCTTTCTCCTATTTCACATTCACACAAATTTCCATCATTCAACTCCACTCATTTTCTCTCCTATATCATATAAAAACACATAAAAATCTATTTTTACACACATCCTAACACCCTTTAACGGCTAAGTATTATTATTATTATTATTATTATTATTATTATTATTATTATTATTATTATTATTATTCAAAGGTCAACGAAAGTATATGATCTCAATGCAATTGCTTGCGCCCCTTCCCGGACAATGAGCAGGGGAGCAGAAGCCTTTAATTTCACGAGGTTAATAGTTCAATGGTTATGTGATATTCGGGTGTGTTTGAATCGGGATGGGAAAAAATCGTGAAAATCGTGAAAATCGAAAATTGTGGTTACCCGAGTCGAATGGGACGAAAAAAATCGAATCGATTGGGTAAATATGATTTTCTATTTTCCTGACCATGTTCGGTTCATTTCGGTTATGGTTGGGAGGAAAAAATCGAACCGCCTGCAAGGATGGACGAAGCTCTATGCTATAATAATTACTGAATTATACAACTTAGTTCACAAGTTAGTTGAGTTGGTTAGCCGCGATGTCTTGCAACCAAAAGGCTTGAATTCGAATCCTTCTCCATACAATTAGTTTGTTTATATAGGAATTTTTTTATTAAAAAAAAGGTTTCGAAAACGGTTCACCAAACCGAAAACAACACTAACCGTTCGGTTCGGTTATGGTTACCAATTTTAACCGCCGGTTCGATTCACGGTTCCACCCGAACCGTCCCCGAACCAAACCCTTGCCAACACTATGTTTGATTGGCCAAGGATGGAAGGAAAATATTTTCTTTGGGGGGAACTAGAAATAATTTGCTATAAAAAATGTCATTTTCATGCATAAAATAGTTGTACATGAAAAATATTTTTTTATGGAAAGTGGTGCAATCAAACAATTAGGTGGGAAAATATTTTCCTTAATGGGACATTTTCCATGTCAAATTTGACCAATCAAACACACCCTTCATTCACAAAATTCTTTTGACAAAATACCATTTACAAAAAAATTGTTATCCATAATCTTTACTAATAAATCAATATTGATAGGACACGTTTGTATAGATTGATGGTGTATTACCCTCATATAATACTAACATATTGATGACAAAATCTATTGATTCAACAAAAACAGTATACATAAACAACTAAGGGCATTCTCTGCTTTATTTTAGTCAGTTTTGTTTTGATTTTAACAGCAGCGTTAGTTGATTGTTTTCGAAAATGCGTTTTCGAAATCGTTTTTAAGATTTGTATAGAAAACACGAAAACGTCTTTTTAACGTTTTTGTCGTTTTCTGTGTTAAATGTTGAAAACAACGAAAACGCGTTTTCGGATTTTAAACTTTACATTTATTACATTTGAGTCCTAAATTTTTATTTTTTGTACATTTTAGTCCAACCACCACCGACCACCGCCGACCACCACCACCCAGGAAAAAGTCAAACCACCAGATGGTGGTCAAACCACCAGATCTGGTGGTTTGACCACCAGTCGGTGGTTCTCCACTGAGAACCACCGTCGTGGTGGTTCAGTGGAGAACCACCATCCGATGGTGGTTCTCCACCATCGAAGGTGGAGAACCACTGCGGCGGTGGTTCTCTACGCAAGGTGGAGAACCACCTTCGCGGTGGTTCTCCACCTTGAGAACCACCGGCGGTGGTTCTCCACTGCGATGGTGGGGGTGGGGTTGGGGTGGGGTTAGGGGTGGGGTGGGGTAAGTGAAGATGAGGGCCTATTTGAAATTTTTGAAAAGTTTGAGGACCTCTTTGTAACTTTTATTATACGAAATTGTATTTTTGTAAAAGTATAAACCAAACACATTTTCTATTTTTCCTTCCCAAAAATAATTTTTCAAAACAACAAACCAAACGCATTTTCAATTTTCTCAAAACAAAAATTGAAAACAGAAAACACCAAAATATTTTCGAAAATGAAAACAGAAAATACAAAACAAACAGAACGGGCCCTAACTATCTCCAATGCAATTGTGATGTGGAGGGAAGGAATAGAGAGGAGATTATTATTTTATTTAAAAAAGAATATAAAAATGTGTAGAGAACAATGAAAAAGAGGAGAATGATGATAAAAATAAATTCAAAAATCACTAATCACCACTAATATATAAAAGTGGGGATGTCTGTAAAACATGTGCATCCCCATTTTGTCCTTAACTTTTTCTCTTAAAGTCTATTTTACCCATATTATTAAATATCTTCAAATATGTTAAACTTGCATTAAGAGCATTGTTCAACTATGGTTAAATAATGCTTGGGGAAAAGGTCAAAATTATTACTTTTTCGGGTGGAATATATGAAAGAGGGGCTAAAAAATGTAAAAGAGAGGCTAAACTACTCTTTTACATTTTTAGCCCCTCTTTTACATTTTTTAGACTTTTCTTTTACATTTTTCATCCTTCATTTTCCACCTATAATTAATAACGCTCTAATGTTTTTTAAGCTACACACCTCATTTATCATATTAAATGTTTGAGTAATTCTTTGTGCCAATTTTTTAATTTTTATTTTTTATTGTCAAAAAAATAGTAATTTTTGTTAACATAAACTTATACACTAATTTGAATTAATGGGGGTAGAATCCCTTTTCATATCTACAAAAATTATACATGTAATATCTTCTGCTGTGTAATTGCATAAACATTATGTCCACCACACTATATATATGAATAACAAAATTTGAGACCCAAAAACACTTCAAAATATTTGTGCTAACTAATGTATAAACCAGGTAGGTATGTTTGTTTGGCAAACGGTACTATTTCGTATAACTTTATCAAATTTATTCCTCTCACTATTTTGTAATAGGTTTAATATACTAAAGTAAAAGGATGAAAATGCATTATAAATCGCGACAAACACGAATAGGAGACAATCGATTTTCGCAACTTTGTGATGTTTTAGCATTTATATTCATAGATTTTCTTTTCCTTTTTAAATTTAAAAAATAGTTTGTGTTTTAATGTTACAACATGAAAAAATGGGCCAAGAAAAAAGCGACATAGTTGCATCATTCTTGATTCATACAAAGTACAGATAGAGGACAATCAATTTTCTCTTATGCCGTGATTTTTTCGCATTTAGATTGATATATTTTATTTTTCTCTTTTTCTTTCTAATTTTATTTTTAAACACGGATAAGTTTTTGGTTTAATGCTCCATTGGGAAAAAGATATTGAAAAGTGAGAGGAGAAAACTATAGGTTGGATTTTAGATTTTCAACGAAATTTGTTTTTAGTTAAATTTCAAAAATTTTTTTGTCTAAAATTCTATTACACTAAAATAAATACTTTTAGAAAATTATTCGAATTTTTTAATGTACAACTATATTAAAATTTTATTATGGTTTGAATTGAAATCATTAATTTAAAGGCTTATGTGCACAGTCAAGATCTAACGTTTCAACTCTTTACGCGTTAAGGACCTATTATTATTATTTTTTGGTCTTTGGTAATTCACTAAGATCAGAAATCTCATTTTCTTTACTCTTAGCTCGCTTTTGGAAGAATTTTTTTGGGGAGAAATTTTGAATTCGTTCCACTGATTAATTGATTTACAGTAATTCATTCATTGAGTGAGAAATTATAGGCATGTCGATATATTTGAGACTTAACAGTGAATTATTATTTTTAGTTTTTTATTATATTTTCTGGTTAATGACTTTCATATTTCGAAAGGTGAAACGTGAAATGATCTCAATTTCACAAGGATAATAGATGAATGGTTATGTGATATTCATTCACAAAATTCTTTGGACAAAAGTGCCATTTACCCGAGGAAAAACTAGGGATGGACAAAAAGGGAACCGAGTGGATAAAATCGGAACGGAATCGAAAGAGGCGGAACTGCATGGTTCTTTTAAGAAAAATAAAGAACCAAAACTAAACAGAAATTGGAAAATGGAGAATCGAAAACTAAACGGATCATTTCTAAGAAGTGGAAACCGAAATGGAATAGAGTTATCTTAATTTGAAAATTAAGTTCACATATATTTTCTAGTAGATTAATTGTCATGCGAATACTTTCATTCTAATAAAACATATATATTTGGAAAAAAAAAAAACCAAAAGAGTATTGTATTTGGAAGTTAATCACACTAATTTCCAAACGAACTTTCTCAAATACTTTGGCTACCTTATTTTCATGAGAAGTTGATAACAAATTTGTGAACATTAAAATACCAGAAATCGAACAGGAACCGAATCTGACTTGACATCCTTCTTGAAAAAAACTGAATGGTTCCATTTTTTTTAGAACCAAAATTTGCAATTCGGTTTGGGGTAGTTTAATACCCGGAACCAAACTCGAAATGCCCACATCTGGAAAAAACAAAAAACAATAAAATAAAAACAATAAAAATAAAAATAAAGAAGAGAGAGAGAGAGAGAGAGAGAGAGAGAGAGAGAAATTGTTATCCATTGTAACTAATAAATCAACATTTATTTGATACGTTAGCATTGGTTGGTCATGTATTACCTCCATTGGCGGAGCCAGTATAGACCAAGTGTGATCGAGTGACCTCACCGAAATTTGGCTAGAAATTTTGCAGGAGAGGAGAAGTTTCAGTGCTTGGTTGAGTGACCACTGTGACCTCACTGAAATTTGGCTAGAAATTTTGCGGGAGAGAAAGTTTCAGTCGACAGCCGCTAATCAACATTGCTCGAACATGGTATTATTGTTCCACAAAAATCAAAGAATAATCACAACACAACAAAATTAGAACCCACTCAGTAGCATCCTTGCACAAACCTATACAAATAACAAGACCAGCCAGGAAAAAAAAAAACATCTATGTATCAAACTCTATAACCGATAAGATCAAGCAATACACAGACAAACCAACTTCTGCAAAAACGCATTCATGCTCTGATCAACAGTTCATATACATTACTGTTATTATCGCCGTATACACGTTTCAACATTTCAAAACTTATACGACTTCCCAGAAAATCAATCCGTTTAAATTCGATCTCTGCCGTCTCTTTGCCGGAGTAAACCAGTCGAAGCCTGTCAGCATGTCTAGAATCAGTGTTGATAGCTAGTTCTATCTCCTCGGTTGACATATTCTCCTATGAAAGAGAATCACACAATCAGTAAGAACATTATGAAACATCTAAATAATTGTTCTTCCAAGTTAGCCATCAAAATAGTCTATATTCCCGATCTTGTTCAAACAGTTGATGTGGCACAATCGAGACATGTCACATCAGCTGCTTTCCAACTTGTAGCTTGGTCTAAATAATGCCACATCAACTGCTTGCACAAGATTTGATACAAACAATTTGAACCAGGTTGGGAGTAGATACTAGATAAGTCCATTGAAGAGAGGATTACGTGCCTGGTAAAATGCGTGGATATAATCCAAAACCTGTAAACACGTAAACCCTTCATCCCTGAAAAAGGTCCTTGAACGAGGGCCCATCTCTGAAAATCGGTCGACTGGAAAGAGTATAGTGAGGAAGTGGCTTTTGAATATTAGCTCAGCCTTCTCACTGCGATTGACTCCACGAAAGCAAAAACTTGGTCAGAGATAAAAAGCAACAAATTTATATGGGGTTTAAGAGATTATGAGTTCAAGAGACCTTTCTGTAAGTGGTCGGGATAAGTTCACAAACGAAGTTTCTGATTCCCTTATATCGTCTTTTGTCTCTGCAAATGTCTGGTTTTTAACCGTGTTTTCAAGACTTGAATAGTGTGTATAAATAGAAGCATACGAAACTGGTTCAGATATGGACCAGCAGATTGAATCCAAAAGGCTGCTTGGGGTGATTGGCCTTATCGGAGTTTTACATATCTGGCACCATAGATGAATTATATCACTAAAGATTCAAGCGCAAAGAACGATTTAAGATGCCTGGTTAATATTAAAATTTGAATTTGACTAAATAGTAAAAGTTAATTTTCAAGTCAAAAAAATGTTAAAACGATCAAATGCTTAGACTGGGCCTTTTTTATTTACTGAACTTAAAGTTGGATAGTCGTATATACACGACAATATGTGTGGATAATGAGTAGTGATTTGAAATATCTGATAATATTAAAGTCTAGTAGGATTAAAAGTTCAGGTATAAAAAGTAGAAAACGAATGCAAGCACGAAGTGAAGTAACTCTAAATCTTTGAAATCAAAGGAGGATCAAGAAAGTTTACCTGCATATGGTGATTTCGGCGTTTTCTTACACCATCTTTAGCCAGGTCTGCAATCTTTTGCCGTTCTCCCTGGCTTGTATTGACTATAGAATGAGGTACAACGCCAGGATCCATAAACCCATTAACTCCCTGCAGATAATTTATAATTAAGGATCAATAGAGCAATGATAGTCACCAGATAACGCTTGGAGTTTGTGTCCATCAAGCAATAAAAAATAAACTTTCTGTCCCCAAAAAAAATGGTTTGACGGCCTTGCCAAGTATTGCAAGGAGTGTTCAAGAAAGGCGAACAAGAAAAACAAAAAACAGAAATGGTGACAAAACTTTTTACCTCCTTAGAAGTTCCGTTTTCGATCATCTCAAGAAGTGTTCCAGTTTGCCTTGCCAAATCTGTGGATAAATGTACAAGCCTCTGTGCACGATTTTCCTTTACAGACTTGAGAACCCATGCTGGCTGAGACAAGCAAAATATTGAAAACGACCAGAAAAGTGTATCAGATAGTGTATGTTCAGGCAAACTTTTTACTTTGACAAAAACTCACTTCAGTTGAACAATAGTGGAGACCACGAGATATTTGGACAATAATAAGCGGGAACTGAAATGTATGCTAGTATTGAGGTTTGACTTGATTGAAGCAGTAAAAGTTAATTTTTACGTATAAAAAAGTTAAAATGAATATGGGATTTTACGCTATTTCAAACACTAACTAAAATCTCTTGAATCTTCATAAAAGGCATTAAAATACTTACTGTAACAAGATTATTGGAGTGCCCAATATATTTCCGAATAGAGGGTCCTTCGCATACAACATAATTGGCATCACAGCCAACGTACCACTGATTCAGTAAACTCCCACCTTCTGCACAGAGAGCATCAGCTACCTATGCAATAAATAAACACATTTGACAATTTTAATGTTAGGCATTATATGTCTCATTCAACTAGGTGAAATAAAATTTAGCACCTTCGGAAAAAAGGAAAAAAACTACCTTAGTGCATAGCTCACTAGAGACGTCTTTATCAACAAAAAATGATTGACCAGATAAGGGTGAAGCTACAGTTCTTCGCTTGGTCTCTCTTTCTGAAAACCGTAAGCTTTGTCTTCCAAACGAGTCACGTTGTTCACCATTCTCAAGCGAACCAATGACGCAAGATTTTTTACTGTCTGCATTTTGAGCAAGCTGCTTCAAATCATTGCTTGTTGTACCAGTTTCTCCAGTATTATAAACACTATAAAGAGATTCATTCAACCTGGCTGGAACAAATTAAAAGAACACGCTCAATTGTCTGAAAGTAGAATGCCCCTATTTTCAGGTTAATCCAATTTTCATGTTCACAAAGGTAAAATATGAATAACGAAGTCAATTCACTACCACTGCAAAAAACCAACAAATGGAGGAAATGGAGTTATTACCGGTCTTTTTGACACTATCCACAAACCAGGCTATTGTAACCAGAAATAGACCATTTGTTGGTCCATGTTTCACTGCGTGTTCGAACTTGCGCCCATGACAGCTGTACAAAGTGTTAAGGGGTAACAAAAATATCGTGCGATTCAACTGCATTTTTTTACATCTTGTTTACTGGAAATATTTTGGAGAAAATCTGACAATTAAGTTGCTAATCACCAAACTAATATGATTAAAAAGTTGGAAAATTCAATGTGTAGCAGATTTAATATCAGGATAAGTAATATATTGAGTTGGATATCTGAACCACCAAATGAGTGCATTGAGGATGGAGATGAGAGCTGTATTGACCTCCCAATTTCACAGTTGCTTCCTTCACCTGTTTCCTCGCTTCTGTAAACAACATAACAAGGGCAGAATAAACAATAGGCTACATCATACCGTGTAAAAAATGCATGAGCAGACGTGGGCAAACTAAATAAAATGACATAACGATCATGGATAAATGGATACATGTTAAGGTAGATCAGTAGCTTCTGTTTTTTAAACTTTTTCCAACGTAAAAATTAACTTTTTACTACTTGGTCAAAGTCAAACTTCAATCTCGAGCATACACTTATACCTACTATTCATTATAATCCATATGTCTCGTGGCCTGCTTTGGAACAAAAAAATGACACTTTAGACCAATAAAGGTTTATCCAAACACTCGCATCGCATAGTCGAATACAAGGATACTTTCTCTCTCTAACGCCAATAGCAAACAAAAAGGTCCAAAAATGATTATTTGAAGTTTGGTAATCTAATTTAACTGTTCAAGTCTCACTTCTCTTATCTCCACCAATTGAATTCTTGCTTCCATAGATTCTACTGCAACAATTGAACGATTCTAACCATTAATCTCGAAATCTACTAAAGTACTAGTTGTAAAATTGTAGATGAATTCGTACTAATCCTTAATCTCGAAATCTACTGAAGTACTAGTTGTAAAATTGTAGATGAATTCGTACTAATCCAAACTATTCCCAATAACTGCTACTCATATGAAAATAACAATATACATCTAAGACAAAATCCAAAGTAATCATAAATGGCTCTAATTTTTGCACCTTTAGAGAGTCCAGTAACGCAAATGACAAGCCCAGAGAATGGACTTTTGGATTTAATTGACTTCGCAGGGGATTGAAGAACTTCAGTGCAACTCGAAACAGGGGACATGGGCTCCAAAGGGAAAGACTTGAAGCTTCTGAATGAAGAAGAAAAATCCATTAAAAGCCTTGAACACCCCTTGCTTGCAATCACCTCCACCCTCCCTCTTCCAATCCCACCCATTTTTTACTTTTTTTTCTCAAGAATTGAAAGCTTATGAAGCTGAGAAAGGAAGAAGAGGGAAGGGGAAAAGGGTCGAATTTTTTGAATATGTATGAATATACTAAGATTAGTACATTCCAAGTAGCAGAGCAAAGGCATAGATTTATCTTCTTCTTTTTGCTAATTTCCAACAAAAAAGCTGAGTCAATGGATAATTACAGGCAGATGGAAAAGGAAACTGTTGTAAATTCCCAGATTCGAAAGCGAATTAAAGCGCCAAGGGTCGCACGCAAAGCAAAGAGAGATCGTGTACCTTTTTTCGAATTGCGAGTGACCAATTAATTTGAAGTCAAAGAGATTTTGAAGAAGAATCTACGCAGAAACTTTTATGATTGCGTTTTTTATTTCTGAAATTCTTTAGCTTTTTAGAGGTTTTGAAAGAAAGAAAAGAGGGCTTTGGCGTGATTCATAAATCACTTTCTTCCTCTTCTTTCTTCTCTGTAGATCTCGCAGAATTGAAGTTATTTACCAACCTGGTCTTCTTATTTTGGTTAAATTGTAGAAATGGTCCTCAATGTTTCATTTTGTTAATCAATTCCTTATTTTTCATGAGAAAAACTAGAGTGGGTTGTTTATACCACAAAGTGAAAAACCTAATAAATTTTAACGTTTAATTAGAATTTAGGTCTTATTCTATTCAACATAAAGCAACACAAATTTTATCAATTTTTTCTCTCTAATCATTTACAATCACTCATTGAATTATTTACTATATTTTCCCCAAATTTCAATTACACATTCAACACGTATATCAAGAAAATTAATTTTAGCACCAATCAAACATACCCTTAGTGTGTGATTGTAAATAAATTTTATCTTGTAATAATTGAATTTAAAATTGAATTGTGTTAAAGACTATAAAATGTTTAATTTCGATTGAATATTATCAATTTATTTTTAAAATAAAAGAATGCTAAAACAACAACTTACTTTAGGAAAATGGTTGTAAAAATAATTTTAGAGCTTATTTCATGAAGTTCATATCAAACAAGCCCTAAAGTTAGTATGTGTTAGCGTATAAATTAAAATATATTTTTATAAGTAGAAAGAGAGAATTAGTGTAGTTGGATGGTAGAGATTTAAAAATATAATTGATATATGGATATGATTTGTTTGATCAAATTTGAATTTTGAAAAAGTTGAATTAAATTTACTATACTAAATGTAATGAGATAAAAATGGTAAATTACATTAGGGATTTATGCTTTCTAGAGTTGTGACAATAGAATCTGAATCAGTCACTGGTCAAATTAATGGTTTTACTAACAAAATGACTTTCTATGAATATTTTGAAAAGTTTAGGACTTGACTTTTACTGTTTAGAACCATATCGTCACAACCTTAAAAGGTTTGGATCTCAAATGCAATTTATCCCCAGTTTTTGGGATTACAAAATTTGTTCCCTCCATTTCTCGTGGCCACGCTGAAAATTTTCGAAAAGCAAGAAAATCCTCTCTTTAGCCAATGGCCCTCAATTCAGCCAATCGGAAAATCGTTTCATCTTCTCCACAATCACAATCCCTTCTCAGCTTCACTTCACCAGATCTTGATGACGATGATTTCCAGGATCATCCTTCTCTCCCTGCCTCTAGAATCAGCTCACGACCTACACCTCACAAAACCCATAGCTCCACCACCAATCGGCCGTCGAAGAAGCTGAAAAGACAAAATCCTGGGAAAGAAAACCGATTGGAGGCGGATTTGGTTTGTGGGTTGGATTCAATTGAATCAACCCTAGATTTGTTGAAATCGAGCGAGAGTAGTGGGTGTTTTGGGAATACTAGTGCAATAGAGTCAACGTTTTCGAAATTGCAGGCTGAGAGAATCACCGATGCTTGCGATAACAATCACAATCTCAACGAAGAAGATTCTGACAGGGGAACGGGGATTGGAGAGGAAAATTTTGGTGAGGAAGGGCATTTGGAGGAGGTGGATGCTCCGTTTGATGTGTTGCTCAAGCTCTGCGTTGATGGGGATGAGCTTGAGCGTGACTGGCAGGTGGATGAATTGGACTTTCTGGAGGAAGAAAATTGTGATGTTGAGAGTGGTTCAATTTGCTGTCCTCTTTGTGGAGATGATATTTCGGGGTTGAGTGAAGATCTAAGGCAGTTTCATACTAATGAGTGCATTGACAAAGTGGACAATTCACGTGATGTAAGGCCATTTACTTCAATTTTCTTATCTGTCTGGCATCTATACTTGATTATATGGCTTATAATTTGAACATTTTAGCTATAAATCATGGGGTTTCATCTGAATTTGTCCTCTTTCCATTTGATGCAAAAATTGCTTTAATTTTATCTCAATTGAAGCAGTTCTATCAACAAACTGAGACCAAACTTCATAGTTGTTCAATATTATTGTGGAAAGTTGTGGATTTGAATCCAGGATCAATATTTTTCCAAAAGGAGCTTGTAATTCCAGGAATATTGGATGGTTACCAATAACAATTAACTCAGGTTTTGACTTGTATAATAATTTTTGAAATACGGTGTTCATTTTGCATATGATGCATTAAAACAATTTGCTGAAAGATAGTTGCCTAAAGAGTTGAATTCAACCATTGCAATTTAGGATCCCTCTTTCTGAATCGTTCCTCAGATAGAATCTGTGCATCTAATTGAATCTCTCATTTATGATCTGATGCATCTTTCAGGTGTCTCTTCCCAATAGTGAAACTGCTCACCAGTCTCCTGCAGAAGTCGTTGATGATTCTTCTATTCAACCTCAGCAGAGGGTTGTTGATGTGTCTCGTGCTGTAGAATGGCTTCGCACTTTAGGCCTTTCCAAGTATGAAGATGTTTTTGTGCGGGAGGAGATTGACTGGGACTCGCTGAAGTGTGTGACAGATGAGGTGTTCACTCTCTCTTCTTTTTCTTTGATCATAAGTACTAGAATATTGGATATACCTTTATGGCAGAATTTCAAAATGCATAATGGGAGAATTCATGATTTCATTTTTATTTTTTATTTTTGGACCATATATATGTGTTTTTTTCAATATCATTTTTCAGAATATCATTTATGCCATCCCCTTGCACAGGTGGGTCAAATGGGATTTTTCAATGTTCAATCATGGAATCAATTGAGCGCTATGAAAGTAGAAATAGATTGATGCAAACTAGTAAAGCCATGCAAGTGAACTAAATATATCTATGGTTCTGCACTATGCTTTGAAATGAGTTGCAGGATAGAATTCCTTCTAGTGTGACTCATAGATAGTACAAATTTTACCTTGCAACCCAAAAGTCACCTCCAATAATTGGAATGCAAGTTTGAAAGATTTGAAATCAATTCATGGCCTATTTTCATTTGAATTTCTTGACAAGGACATGATTTTTTCATAAGAATCCAAAGACCCTTTTGTTTTTAAGACATTCATATTAACACTGCTGAAAAGTGAAAACTCGATAATGATCTTCAGACCTCACGTTAAGTTATGCCAGCCAAAGTGTTCTTCTATCAGCCTATAGTATTCTATGTAGTTGACTGAAGTTGGCACACTCACAGAATTGTCTGTCACTCAACCTCCCATTATTCAACTAAATTTGACTGAATAATCCATTTGTTCTATGCAGGACCTATGTAGCATTGGCATTACTGCACTTGGTCCCCGGAAAAAAATTGTTCAGTCTTTAAGGGAGCTAAGAGAAGATGTATCGGTGGCAGGAGAAGTGAAGACAGATGTCCCAAAAAAGGTAGTGAACGAGATTAAAACGGGAACAAACAAGTTGATAACTGACTATTTTCCGGGTCATTTTTCTCAAAAAAACAGAGGTCCCACTACTTCTACTGTACCAAAGGAGGCTAGAAGAAGTCGACCAGGTTCTGCTCAGTGGAGCAGGATAGAGAGAGGTCATGGCGGCAACGGAAAACAGAAAGATGTTCCTCTATGGTGTTGTATACCAGGAACACCATTTCGAGTGGTAAACTTTTGTGTCTCCAGCAATGGATATTTATAATTTATCATTAATCCTAATATGAAAAATCTTGTGCATCCTAATTACACAAGTGATAGAGCTGCAGAAACAATTTATGGTATCAAATATTGCAGTTTTCTTGTATATACACGTATGTATGTATTCAAATCTAGATGAATGTAGAGGCGAATTCACAATCAATTTATTGAATTCAGAACATTATATATGTAGTACCTTTTGCCTTCTCTTATTTCTCAAAAGAAGGGGATCACGGTATCATAATACTTCACATTATTCATGCAGGATGCTTTTAAGTATCTAAGAAGGGAATGCTCTCATTGGTTTCTTACTCACTTCCATTTAGATCGTAAGTCTACTTTCTTAAATTTCTTTTATTTAATTAGTGTGAGATAACGTCGATTGTGCCAACACAATTCTAGAACCCATTTTCATTTGATGTGATAAACCTGCAATGCATTTCATGGGTTCCAGTTGTTGAGGTAACAATAATTGGTTTCATTTTCCGGATAAATATATTTAGGATTAAGTCTTAGATACTTTCCTATACGACTGCTCCACTGCACGGTTATTCTCCTTTAATATTTTTCAATAGAAAGCAAAATAATTACAGGCTTTGTATTCTGTTCTGCAGATTATCAAGGCCTCACAAAGTCATTCTGTCATGGGATGATTTACTGTTCCTCCATTACCGCAAAGCTTATTAATCTAAAACTTGGGATCCCATGGGAAAAAATACAAGTTGTGCCCCTTAATCAGAAGATCAATGTTGCAGGAACTGATGTTACATGCTTTGATGCAAATCACTGCCCGGGTGCTATCATAATATTATTTGAACCGCCCAATGGTAAGGTGCGGACTAAATTGACTTAATAGAACCTTATTGTTTTGTTGGTTATCAGTAAACTTCTTTTCTTTTTCTTTTTTTTGCTAAGACCTAAGGGCATATGGATAATAACGAGTAGTTTTTCTGAATATGTGATATTAAAGTTTGATTGTGTTTGAGTTGTAGAAATTAATTTTTAGCTAGAAAAGAAGTTCAAGCAATCACAGGCTTAGTATTTTGATGATTGATTGTGTGGTCCTCTTTGTATTCAGGCTGTATTACACACTGGAGATTTCCGCTATTGTGAAGGGATGACAAAACTTCCAATGTTGCAGAGTTGCCCTATCCACACTCTCATTCTTGACACAACCTACTGTGATCCCCAGGTACATTCATGGAGGTCTTGCTTGAAAAGCTTTCATGCTCCAATTAACATTGGTATAGTTATAGCCATGTTAAATTGGTTTTGGCTAAATAAGCTTGGTCCTCAAGTGTAACATGAGCATATATTTGTTCGAGTGGTTACCTATGGCGATTTTGGAAAGACTTATACTCTATAGACAGTTAACACACATGGCTATATGCACTTACGGTTGTATCTGTTTTTACATGGAGTTTAGTTGGTAATAGATGCCTTTGTCCCATTTTTTCAGTACGACTTCCCAAAGCAGGAGGGTGTAATTCAATTTGTCATTGATGCCATCCAAGCCGAAGCTTTCAACCCCAAAACTTTGTTTTTGATTGGCAGCTATTCCATTGGTAATGCCTGCTTCCAAATCTAGTGCTAACATCTCATATCACATGCTTGCTCTTATGCTATGTTTGGATTAACTTCTATTTTGTTAAAAGCTAACTTTTCAGGTTGGATAGTGGTGGCAACCACCAGAAGACGTTAAAACGAACATAGAATATGTGTGAAATGTATGAATTGTTTCCTTGTGTTTTTGTCGGAGGACAGGAAAAGAAAGGTTGTTTATGGAGGTTGCCAGAACTCTCCGCAAAAAAGTTTATGTTAACGCAGCAAAGTTACGTCTCTTAAAATGCCTTGACCTCCCGGAGGAAGACATGCAATGGCTGACAAAAAACGAGCTTGAAAGCCATATTCATGTTGTGCCCCTATGGACTATTGCAAACTTCAAAAGATTAAAGCATATGTCCAATCAGTATGGGGTAAGAGAGACCATCCTTGCAGTTCAATAGTGATTTTTTTAAGTTTTCAACAATATCATGAATTTTTATTTCATTCCCACTGGGATATAACTTTTTTAAATTTTTTTTCAGAGTCGGTTTAGTCTCATAGTTGCTTTCTCTCCCACGGGCTGGTCATACGGCAAGGGCAAGAAGAAGTCTCCAGGAAGAAGATGGCAACAGGGCACTATTATACGGTGAACATTTCATTACAGCCTAGTTTACATAATGGCTCATTTTTCGGTCGGTTTTCATTTCCAACTTGACCATGCTGACAATGTAGTGTTCGATTCTGTTTAAGGTACGAGGTACCCTACAGTGAGCACAGCAGTTTTACAGAACTCCAAGAGTTTGTCAAGTTCATTTCTCCAAGAAACATCATCCCAAGTGTAAATAATCATGGGCCGGATTCGCAGAATGCAATGGTCTCTCAACTCCTTACATAAGCTGCTCACAAGTCATAACACACAAATGTTGACACAGGTTCAACATGTTTGATCCACTACTCTTGGTAACTACTATTAATTATCTAAAATGTATTGTTTGATGTACATTGTACGTTGAGGAAGAAGTCGAGGATTGAATATAATGTAAGATAAGTGACTTCACATTTGGACGATAACGATAGTAGTAAGTTGATAATACAGTTAGTGTCAAGATGTGTGTGTTAGGCAGTTTAGCCTCCAACGTTCATGTTGTTGGTCAGCTAATCAGTTCGCTCCAACAAATTGGTGGATTGAACTTGATGTGGTGGATTTAATTTAGACCTTAAATGATTTTTAAGGAATTGCATGGATTTGAAAAGTTCTAGTATTTAATGAAGGTTTTTGTGGACTTAAAAAGTCGACATAAGTTATGTTGTATTAAATCAGAACTTTTAAAAGTTTTGCAAAGTTATTAGGCATACAAATATGGGTTTTCGTTCTTTCATTTTTTTTCCTTTTTTACCAAACAGGTGTTCAAATATTTAGTGGTCGTATATGTATATTTTTTATTCAATGGAGAAAATATATGGACATTGATTGAAAAATATTATATAGAAGTAAGAGTGTGTATACATAATTATAAGCTAAATTGTGTAGTTAATAGACAGTAACAGCAGTACTTTAAAAAACCAAACAACAGCAACTTGGATGCCAAATTGAAGGTGGACGAGAAATTGTTTTGTTTTCGGACGCTTTCATCCCTTTTTTTTTTTTTTTTTTTCTGAATAGGCCCTTTTTTTCTTTTTAGTAGGGGACAATGGTGCAAGATTTTCCACCTTATATGGTAGCAAAATAGATTACATAATTTATTGGTAATAATTATAATAGATTCTCAAAATTTTTTTTCTCTTTCCTTCTTTTCAAATACACATATAATTATTTGATTTTATATTTTTTAATACACCACCTCTCATTTTAAACCGCACAATTTATACACAATTCTAAAATTTTTTATTAGTGGTGAATCAAACAAGGCATTAATGTACTAGTCAACACACCTAAAAAATTAAGAATTTCACTGTTAAGCATATTTCGTCACATCTTTATTTATTCTATTATTCATATGTTACTTGCATATTCATACACATCGCTCTTGCTATAATGCGCACATGCGGACATGTTAAAATACTCACATATGGGCTGATGATCCACATATATGTGGGTATTATAACATGCACACATACACTACTAGAATAAGACGTTTTATGAACGGACAAATCCATTCCTGACGATATCATTGTCGTTGCAAATAGTTATTAGCTATTGTACATATCCGTCGCTACAGTCAATAGATGATATCTAAATATCTGATACTTAGAAACGGAGCACATTCCGTTGCTAATTAGCAACCGGAATAACAACAAAATAAACCGTTGCCGATAACCATAAATAAATTTAAAAATTCTCTCCTATTTTGAGGAAGAGAAGGTTCGAACATTTGACTTTGTGGTTGAGGAGTGAAGTCCCAACCACGAGGCCAATCTTATTTATTTATTTATTTATTGCTTTTATAATATATTTGTATATTTTCCTACAGTTTTCTAATTTAAAAATTAATTTAGTTTTTTAATTAAAAATTATATTATTTATGATATTTATATTTTATATGATTCGCGTTTCATTATGTTAAGTTTTGCCGCTGTGAAATATAAATAAATAAGTCATAGTCTGTTACAACAGATTAAATTCAATTGTTAATCCGTATCTATTTTTATTGGTATTAGCAATGGACCAAATTCGATTGCTAATCCGTATATGTTTCGATTGTTATTTGCAACAAATCAAATTCAATTGTTGATTTTCGTTGTTAATATGCCTTATTCTAATAGTACTGTGAATATTAGAGTGATAAGCCACATACGCAAACCATTTAGTACAAAATACCATACTACCACACATTATCATGCTCTCATGCACACAAATGATACATATTTGCACGTATACAAAGTGGAAAAATCTGATTTGAGTACAAATGTACAATATTATATATATATATATATATATATATATATAATAAAGACACAATCAGATATACACATGGGCGTGTATTTATTGTACTTATAAGATATAATATTATTTTGATATTGAGATGACTATATCATATTGCATGAAATGATTATATTCACAATGAAATGATGTGTATTTTGTAAATACAATGAGCTTAATCTAATAGACTAATATATAACATATTTGAACTTTTGTTCCCCTACCCACACAGGCGAGGCGTGCCCATGCCTGACGTGACAGCCACGTTGGGCTGATATGGTGGTCACGTCAAGCGCGTACCAAGCAGGAGGACCCCCGACTTAGCACACACGTGACGTGGAGGCCACATCCGCGTGACGTGGCCTCCATATCACTGTGTGGGCAGGGGAGCAATAGCTCACATATTTGTATGGATTTCACTATTGAAAACTAATAGAATATGCTATTTAGCCAATTATTGCCATATTATTTTACCAACACAAAATATAAACTAATACGGTCTACTGTAAACACCACACCGGTCACACCGACGATTTGTAGGATTTCTCGTGTTCCCTCCTGGAGTTTCACATTCATCTGAATGGTTGACCGTTGTGTCACGTTGATAAAGCTATGGCAGCTAGAGGGATTTTATACATTGAATTTTGACAATTTTTCTTTCTTTTTTCGTGTTCTTTAAACATCAAGAAACACGTTGAGGCAAAAATTATTGGATGTGGTATAGGGATTTTAACTAATCGCCAAAGTGACAAACGCGTCCTAGTGTATGTGTAAAAATAGATTTTTATGGATTTTGATGTGATATAGGAGAGACAATGAGTGGAGTTGAATGATAGAAATTTACCCACGAGATATATAAATGTAAAATAGGAAAGAAAATGAATGAAGTTAAAAATATATAAAAATATATAAAATTTGTTAAAATACATACACTAACACGCGCTAAAATTAATTAATCCAGTACTAATAATAGAATAGTAAAATTAATCATACAGAGCGTAACATATATTGTGTATTAAGATCCTATTATAACTATAATATATTTCGGTCACGAATCACTATTATTTATTTTAAAGAATTTTAACATATCACATTTTTTCGCTCCCGCTCTCCTACACACTCTTTCATGCACACACTCATGCGCACTCCGATAAAAAAATTAGTGGGGGCCACCTGAGCTCTCCCATTATCAGGAGATAGTTATGTATTATTCATTTCGCCTAACATAAATACTAAAATTTTTTTTTCTAAAATTGATGATGTGGCACCCTGTGAAGGCGCCACATCATCGGGTGTGCAGCTTCTTCTACACACTAGTGTGCAGTAGAGCAGCCGCACACATTTTATAATTCTTTGTGTACAAATAATATCTGTCTTGATAGATAATTAATTATAGTAAAAAATTGATTTTTGAAATCTGAGACGTAAGTTTTACTCGTATAAGCCTTTTGGGAAATGATTCCTTGATTGAGTGCTAATTAAGAGATTAGAGATCAAGTTCCATGCATGATGCCTTTAACTGTATAATTAACTGTTAAGCCGTAAAAGTTTGATTGATAGCTAGTAATGTGAACGATAGACTCAATCCAATGAGTAATTTAGTATTATTACTGTCGAGCATGCTTTGTCAAACTTTAAATTTGAATAGTTGATCTTAAAATTTTTTTGACAAGTCAAATAAAATTTACCGTAACTATTTCATTACATGATTAGAACATGCATTATGTAAATAGTAGTAGCATTGAAGGTTGAGACTGAGAAATCAATATTAAAAGATAATGATTAAAAGATGGAGAAAGAATGCTCACAAAGAGAGAAACCCTAGCCCTAAAGAGATTAAACTCCGTAGAACATTAAGGGTGTATTTGATTGGGAGAGTTTTCCAGGAAAAAATCATTTTTTCCTTCCTTTCGATCTTTTCCAACTATTTGATTGCATTTTTTTTTCTTGAAAAACGTTTTCCAATTTTTTTCAAAATCCATGTTTTTCTTTTATTTTGGTGGAAAATGTTTTCCTTGGGAGAGAAGTAATTTTTTCTTTTGGGGGGGGAGGGGGGAGGAAAGTTTGCTTCTTTTTTTTTTTTAATAGATAATTTATTTTAACCATAAGTATAAGAAAAATGATCAAATTTCATGAAAAAATACAAAAATAAGGAAAATAACGCTATTTTTCAATTTACAAATTAATGCAATCAAGCACCTACAACTATTATTTTCCTTGAAAAATCTTTTCCTAAAATTTATTTACCCGAAAAATATTTTTCTTTCAATTATTTTCTAATTTTACAATCAAACACGCCCTAAATGTGAGAGAATCAATAAATTCCACATTTTGTATTATACAAATTGGATTGCGTACGTCATCAAAGAGTCAAAATTAGAGTTCATGAGGATTTACAATTTAATGAGTTTAATGAGATTCTTAAATAATGATGTCATATCACGATTCATTTGTTAAAATGATGAAGTGACAATCATGTCACTTGAGATGAGATACAACTATCTCATCATCGAGAATATATTTGTCCTATTTCCATGGAAGTATGAGATCACGTCGCTCATGTGATGCAATGAATCAGATTTTCTTCTATTCATAACAACTGTCATCATTAAAAGGTAACACGGAGATCTAAACTTTTTCCATATATTATTTCCTCCATTGTACATTATTTTTCTCCCATTCGTTTTGATTGCTAGTTATACTTTATGATTCTTTCCATTTGACGACCTCTATTTCCCATGGTTGAAAAATCACAAAAGTTTCTTCCATGCGTATAACCCTTCACTATGTATGTGATCATTAATTATGCCCCCGTTCTTTTACAATTCTTAACAAATTTTTACACATTTTAACACATTCACATCAAAAGTCAAACCAATTACATCCACATATTTTCTGGGACCCACTGTACTATATAAATCTTCACCACTCAATTTCACTCATTCTCTCTCCTATTTCACATCAAAACTCATAAATACTTATAAATACACATACACTAACAAGGTGTATATTTCTCTCTTCTTTTCCCTTGACTCCATATATTCTCCCCAAAAATCATGAATTTTGACATCTATATATTTTCCACGTAATTCTTCCAGGTGAAATGTATTTTTTTAATTTATTTTTATATATGGATTATCCAATAATTTATTAATTACAATGTTTGCCTTCACTTTTAGTTTTAATTGCAAGAGAGGTCCACTTTCTCATTATTTTAAGGCATTCAATCTGAACTTGACTTAAGTTAATTCCTGTCTTAAGGTAATAATATATGCTTTTCAATACCTAACACAGACTTGCTTCTATAATTATTTGGCCGGTGATCACAGCGTGAGCTCCCATGTCAGCATGTGATATTGGAAATATTTCCCATGTTTAGAGACAAGAAAATTAATTCCTCAGACTTTCTAGAAGAATGAAGTGTTATTTTGAGTAGAGAAAGAATACAATGATATCAATTACTAATGATCTAATATTAACATGTTGACAACTTAAGTTGCTATCATATTGATAGATGATTGATCATACCCCCCCCCCCCCCCCAATCCACCATCAGGGAGGGATGGTCATTGTCAATTATCGATCAACATGTTGGCTTTGGATTTTTTACTACAATGACACATATGTTTTTCTTGTTTCGATTTTATGGCTTATCCACCAGTACACAATTGACTTTAGGGGACGTCCATTAGGTGGCGTTTTTAATAAAAATGCCACCCTTGGCGCTTGTACTGAAGAAAAGATGACGATTGTGTTAAAATCCGCCACCATATGGTGTGGTCAGGGTGGTAGTTGTACACACAACCGCCACCCTAAGTCAAAGAATTAAAAAAATAAAAATGAAACACTTAGGGTGGCGCTTGTATACACAACCGCCACCCTAAGTCAAAGAATTTAAAAAAATAAATAAATAAAACACTTAGGGTGGCGGTTGTACACACAACCGACACCCTAAGTCAAAGAATTTAAAAAAATAAATAAATAAAACACTTAGGGTAGGGTGGCGATTGTACATACAACCGCCACCCTAAGTCAAAGAATTTTTTTTTTTAAAATAAATAAATAAAACACTTAGGGTGGCGGTTGTACACACAACCGCCACCCTAAGTCAAAGAATTTAAAAAATAAATAAATAAATAAAACACTTACGGTGGCGATTATACACAACCGCACACCTAAGTCCTGAACTTAAAAAAATAATAATAATAAAACACTTAGGGTGGCGGTTGTGACAATCGCCACCCAAATCTGAAAAAATTTTGAAATTTCAAATTTCAAAATTTAAAATATTTTGGTTGGCGGTTGTACTTATACAACCGCCACCGTTATTCAGCGATAATTAAATTACCAGATCTACATCATTATTTCTGTTTTTTTTCTCATTCTTCTTTCTCTGAAGTGTGAAATTTACAAATTATGGTACAAAAATAAGATTTTATGCTAATGTAAGGTAAGCTTCCTCTATCTATTACTTTCAAATTCGTGTATTTTTTTAATGCTAATCGTGTATTTCGTGTAATTAAAAAATTAATCTTTTTTTTTCGAGGTTTTAAGGATGGAAATTTTAAATGGCCATAACTTTTGCATACGATGTCCGTTTTCAGCCCACCAGTACATTCCGGAATCGCCGCGACGAGATTTACGACACTCACTGCTAACGTTGTGACCCCATATTTTAGGCCAATCTGAGGTCATTTCAGCCCTCAAAATGCCGTTTTTCGTTTTAGTGTTTCATTTTCGTATTTTCGTTGTTAGTGTTCAATTATTTATTTCGTCATTTCATTTCATAGTATGTTAGGATTTTATTTCTTTTGTTATTTAAGGACATTGTTGGTTGTAATTGGAGGTGATTGACTTTGAATAAAAATTATTTCATTTTTAATGTCTTAATGCTATGCAGACCTCTCTTAAAAAAAAAAGGATATTGGGTGGCGGTTCTTTATAAAGAACCGCCACCCTAAGTGTTAAAAAAAAATATTAGTTAGGGTGGCGGTTGTTAACAGCCACTCTAAATCCACGAATTTAAAAATAAAAAAGAGAAAGGGTGGCATTTTTTGAACCGCCACCCTAAATCAAGACATTGGGTGTCACTATTTTTGGTGGCATTTGTTAAACCGCCACCCTTAACCCAAAACAACTGCCACCCTAAGCCATTTTTGTACTAGTGGTCATTGTTAGAAGAATAATTCTAGATAAATATTTCAAATTGACATTATTAAGTGAGATTCTAATATGTCACTTTTTCATTAGATGATGAATATGTGTCAATGTGATTATCATTTAATGCAGATTTACACCATCCAATGAAAATATGCAACATCAATAATGTCAATGAAAAATGTCAAATTTAAATGTTTGTGTAGAATCACTCTTGTTAGAAATATTCAAAATTGTAAAAAGTTGTCTAAAAATAATCTTTATGTTGAAAAATATGAAAGTAAACAACTTTGAAATATTGGTGAAACTAAAAAATTATTGAAAATAACAAAGAAAACAGAATTGTTATAAAGTGCATATTAGATTTATTGCAGATCTTTTAGAAAATAACATTGATATTAGACATAGAATTTATGTTTTCAAACAAAATAGCCAACATTTAGTTTATGCCCATGTTAGGATTCAACTTTTTATAGATTTCTATGGATTTTTATGTGAAATAAGAGAGATAATGAGTGAAATTGAATGATCAAAATTTGTGTAATACATATAGGTCCCAAGAGATATGTGGATGCGATTGGTTTAATTGTAGAATTGTTGAAAATAAAAAATTATTGGTCCCATGAAATATTTGTAAAACTAAAAAATTATTGAAAATAACAAAGAAAACTGAGTTGTTATAAAGTGAACATTACATTTATTGCAGACCTCTTAGAAAATAACATTGATATTAGACATAGAATTTAATTTTTCAAACAAAAATAGTGAACATTTAGTTTATGCCCATGTTAGGATTGAACTTTTTATAGATTTTTATGTTAAATAGGAGAGAAAATGAATGAAGTTGAATGGTAGAAATTTGTGTAATATATGTAGGTCTTACGAAATATGTGGATGGATTGGTTTAACCAAATTCAAATTTAGAAAGAATATATAAAAATAAATAAAAATATGTAAAAACTTCAATCCTAACATGCATGGGCATCTATTGTAACATTGGAACAAGCATTGTTGTATCACATAATCAACAAGTAACAAACTAATTAAAAATATTGAAAATAACAAAGAAAGTATAGTTATAAAGTGCATATTAGATTTATTGCAAACCGTTCAGAAAATTTAGATTTTTCAAACAAAATAGCTAGCTAGCAAAAATTTATTTTATATATATTACTACCTCCGTCCCACAAAGATATGTTTGTATTCCATTTTTATCCGTCCTAAAATATAAGCAACTTTCTATTTTGTTTGTATTTAATTTCTTCAATTTTCCAATTGTATTCTTATTTAATATATATTGTTATTAATTAGCATTATTTAATGCAATGGTATATTTGAAAAAATACAACTAAAATTTACTTTTTCAATAATATTAATTACAATTTCTTAAACTATGTGAAAATCAAACTAAGCCTGTCTTTATGGGACGAAGGTAGCATAACATTGGAACAAAGCAACAGGCATTAATTGTGGTATCACATAATGAACAACCGAACTAGTAACTAAATTGTTTCCCAAATATTGAACAGAGACATAAAGATCTTACGTATGTGGTTGCGTTTTTGAGATTTCAATAGCGTCTACCTTCATTTGTAATGATATCAAGCATCAAAAGATCTTATGTTAATGTCATATAATGCATTCTCTCAAAATCTCATATGTTAATGTTTATTTTTATCTGCAGTGATATCAAGTTGCATAAAAATTGTTTGAATTAAAATCCCACTATTTATTTACTCTCTCCGTCCCACTAAGATAAACACTCACAAATTTTTCACACATATTAAGAAAATATATTAAATATTATTGGAATTACAAAATATTTATATATTGTTTCTATTTTACCCTTTCATTAAATGATAAAAAAGTAGTGTGAACATTATTAATATCTTTGGGAAATGGAATAACTAGTTGATTTTTAGTATTCCAATAATATTAAATATGGGTACTTTAGTCAACTAGAGAATAAACCATATTCTCAACGAGGAAAATGGACTATAATTTGGAACAAACGGAAATGGAATATAAGTCTATCTTAGTGGGATGGAGGGAATATTTATTTATTTATATTTTATTTGAAATGTTACATCGCGTTCTCTAAAAGCTCTTATATGTTATTAAAGGCCTTCATGACTATCGTTCAAACTTTTAAACACGTCTTGGATTGGACATCGAAGGCAAATGTTATTTGTTAGGAGTATTTTTATTCAATATAGTTTATCATATTGCATTCAATTAGAGGGACATTAATAATTAAACATAATAACATAGATACAATTTCTATGGAAAAATTAAAATCGTGGCCCCCTTGTCTTCTCTTCTCTTCTTTTCTTTGTTTGTATCTTTGTTTTTTATTTTTCTCTCACAAAATTGAGAAGATTAGCAGTAAGGCATATGGTTGCTTAGTCAAGGCTATATATCTTTTTTCTTCAAAAGTTTGTATACCACCAATCAAATTAACAAAAATATAGAGAAATTTAAAAAAAAATTAAATATATAATCGGTTTTGGAATTTTGAAAAACTAACCAAAACCACAAAATTAAAAGTCAAGTTATTGTAATGCAAATTAATTTCTCCAAAATCATCTTCACATTTGGGTTAACATTTTCTCGAACCACATCCGCACCCACGTTGTCGCATGAAACACAAAATTAAACTACAATAAATAAGAAAACAACGTCAAGATATATCCGATATGTACATTTAGCTTCATAATATTCGCAAGCTTGTTTAATTTGCGAAAAAGCTTTCTGAAAAGAGAAATGATTATTTTGATTATTTGATATATGTAAAATTAAAAAAGTGAAGAAATGTTATATATATATATATATATATATATATATATATATATATATATAAAGGCTTTTGAGGATGCATTGAAGAGCTAGTAGCTAGCGGCTAGCAAAACTTATTTTTCATTGACTTCGCCTTTCAACTAGGTTAACATAAAATTAATAACCTACATAGAATTAATGACTTGTACTTATTTTGACATTGTAACATAAAAACCCTAATATATATTGAAGCTCGGTTTTTAAAATTGCACTGTGAATATGAAGAGTGAAATTATAACCCTAAAAAACTGGGCTATCTATCCCTAGCCCTCACAGTAAAACTTCCCAAAATAACAATATGTTGTCGGATGATGTCAGGATATATAAGCAATGTGATTATGCCAAGTGGCAGAAACCCATTCTTGTCGAGCAACATATATCAGAGCTTGTGCTTATTTATTTTGAGTTTGATCAAAGTTCCAAAGTTTGGAAATTTGTTCATCACTGTCATCATCGGCCTGGTCACCCTGGATTAATGTAAAATGTGGGTTGATATAGTCGGGTTCCAAAAACCCAAACCCATATCCACTTTCAGGGTTCATGAACGGGTCAGTTTGTTGCATGTCCCAATATGAGGGATCCATATAGTCCTCCGACCCAGTAGTTGGACCCGAACCCTGTGACTGCTGATTATGATCATTATTAACTTCATCATTAGCCATCATAGCATATTGTTGTGCAACTTCTTGTATTTCTTGCGCGGTAAGTGGGCCCGCCTGATCAATATTTGGCGGGTTACTGGGGAAGTTGAAGTTAGATTCTGGACCGCGGAGGATAAATAGGGCTGCGTCAAATGCCCTAGCAGCCTTCTCGGCCGTAGTGTACGACCCTAGCCAAATCTTATCCCGGCGATTGGGAAGCCGTATTTCGGACACGTATTTCCCCCACTTCCTCTTTCGGACCCCTCTGTACTTCATAGGTTCGCTCTGCTGCTCGACAGTAGACAGCATTGAGGAGGAGGATGAAGACGAGGATGGGATTGTTTTATCCATTCTCAATGCTCTAAAGGTGCCCAAAACTAGTAGTGTAAGAAGGGGA
The DNA here is from genome assembly GCA_018223645.1 of Jasminum sambac. Classification (NCBI taxonomy): domain Eukaryota; kingdom Viridiplantae; phylum Streptophyta; class Magnoliopsida; order Lamiales; family Oleaceae; genus Jasminum; species Jasminum sambac. The sequence goes on along the minus strand of CP073650.1, from coordinate 19,957,780 downwards.
ATGTGTGTGTGTGTGTTTAGGACTTGGGTGGATAGCAATTAATGATAGTCTGATTAATGTTGTGAAAAATAGCAATTCTAAGCTCTTATTAGCGTGTTGAATGTAAAAGGGGAGGCCAATGGCGTGTGAGGCTGATGATGACGTGGAAGAGTGGATTCCAGTTACAACGCCGTGTAGAGTCAGACCAGAATATGCAGGTTGGGTTTGGGACAACTTTTATTTTTTTTTAACAATAAAAAAAGTAGATTTTACGTGATTATTAGATATTGCTTATGTCAGTTGTCAAATTCAATATCGATGTGACATGTATTATATGTATTATGTGAACATAATAACTTTTGCTAAAGTAAATGACTTTTAAGACAATTTAAAAGTGCTTCCTCTTAGTCGTAAAAGTGCATGCTGCATGCATTGTATTTTCTCCCCCTCAAGAATAATTTTTATTCTTTTTTTTTTTTTTTTGGTGAAAAGTGAATATTTTGCTTTCTAAAGTAAAAGTATACCACATTGTCACATAGATCTTAATTCAGATATTCTTCGCTAGAACTTGAGTTCTGCTTATACGCCATCGCCTAAACAATCTCACCTGAAAACTTGATCTGACTGCTAAGTAAATCTAGTCGAGAATAACCTATATTTCATTCAAGCAATTATTATGATAATAAGTATCATATTGATTTTCATCGACGTGATGAGCTAATGTACATAACATGAGTTGTTTATCTCATGTCAATTTTCAGCACATCTCAAAATTGTTTTAACAATTTACTTGTGTCAATCGGTCTCTATATATATGATGTGATAACGCATTTTGTGCGTACTGAGAGGATGAAAGAAATCTAAACATCAGAGCTTGTCCTGGACATAAGCAGACTTAACCAGTCGCACTATGGCTCCAAAATATAAGGGTTCCAAAATTTGTAAATCTGAGTAAGATGATTTAAAAATGTAAAGGAAACTATGTGTGTGGTTAAAAAGGAGAAGAGAGAAAAAATTTTGAATTTTATGGTGGAAAGATGGTGGAAAAAACAAGGCCTTATTTAGAGACAATCAAATTTAAACTCTTACGAGTTTATATTATCATTAATGTAATATTGAATGTTTTTATTTGAAATTAGTGTATAATATAATTTTTTTTGGGGAAAAAAATTTATTTATCAAGGATCTCTTACAAGATTTTACTTAAGGGCCTCCAAATCTCATGACCGACTCGGCTAAACATTATGCCGTTATCTCACATAAATTACACAAAGCACGTCAACTCAAAAACTATTACAAGAATGCTAGAAAGTAGAAACCTAGCAGATGATTAACTAATGTTGCCTGCTAAAATGTTACCAGAATGCATGTTCTTAATTATGCAAGCATTCCAAATCCAAGTAATAAACAAATAATTAATTTACTACAATTTTTCTTTAAAAAAAAAAAGGCTGCCGAAATTTTCAAAAATCAATAATAATTAACAAATGAAACTAACCAACCAAAAGATTTTGCTTCCAATTATCACAGCATTGGATCTGTTGCTTTGTTATTTACAAAAACACCAACTACCCTACAATGCCTGTTGGATCTCCTGAGCTCCAGTGCAAATAGGTCCACTGCAGTTTTTCTTCTGATCTTGCCAATTCTCAAACGCAAGAGTTACACAGCAGAGGAAAATGTAAAGTTATAAAGATCGACCAGCTATCCAAGTTATTAACTTATGCACTCCTGTTCTCCCCACGCCGGCGGATGTTCTTCTCCACACATGCTGATGTGGTAGTTGATTATGGTTTCGAGATAATAAGAGCATCTTCAATGGGCAGTGATGTTAAGGGATGATGTGGAGAAGAGAGGTAGAGAGAAGATGATTAGGTGGATTGAAAAGAGAATAAAGAATGTGTAGTGTAAAAGAGAGGGAAAAGCGAAAAAATAGGAGAAATGTAGAAACAAATTCAAAAATAATAATAAAATAATAGTGGAGGATGTGAAGTTGAATTTCTAGATGTAGAGGTGGCACGGGAATTTATGGTGAAAAAGTGGGGAAAAGTAGGGAAAGTGAGAAAAAGAGAAAAAAAAATGTGGACCCGTAATTTTTTTGTGTGTCTCTATCTCTCCGCCACGTAGACAAAAATAGAGGATGTGGGAAAATTATGCAATGGAGATGCTCTAAGGTGTCCCCACATGGAGGCTCCTTTTTGGTCCACATCAGCAGTGCGAGATTTAGGTTTTATCTTACCTCACACGTCAAAGAATCATCTGGCTTACTCTTCCTGCTTGATGTCGAATCAAATGCCAGGGAGTTTTTGCAGCTTCTTCGATTGTGTCCAAACTCCAAGCATCTTCCACACCTTGAAACTGTCTCTCTCTTTCCCGCCGACTCTACTGCTTTTCTCTTCAGCCGTCCCCGTCCTCTCTTTGGGGCTGGAGCTGACTCCTCTGTGTCCTTGAGCAACGCTTGGTCTCGACTTCTCCAACTTTCTTGTAACTCATCCACACTCCATATGTATTCATCATCTCTGTCATTATGTCAGCAGGAGTGTGTATAGTCCTTGAAGGGATATAACTGTACTTAATGCAACTAGCCACAAACGAACTAGTTGCTTGATGGTGATCCCCAAACGTAACATCCAACGAACATGTGTGACTGTGTCTAATGTCTCTTATTTTGAACATGTCTGTTCCTCTGATTTGTGAAGCTGTAAAAGACCAATCACATTTTTCATCAAGACATTTCAGCACATATTTCTTCCTGTCTGTACGATAACTGGAATCTATTCTGTATTGCGTACAAGGCAATACTTGTCTTCAACAATTCCTCAGTTTGGTAGATTTGGTTTTGGCAATACCATTGACAGTAGGATGTGAAAACACAATAGTTTCTGTCTCGTTGTCCATTTCTTCAGGTTCAGGTATGGACTCAATAATCTCAGCAGCCATTTCCTCAATTGCTGGTCACCTTAGAGGCATTGAAGTCTCGCAGCAATGTCTTCCACCAAGCCCTAGCTGCATCAAACGACCTCCGCCAGACGAAGAATCTTGTGAAGGTGAAGAATCTTTTGACGGAGAAGCATCTTTTGAAGGTGAAGCATCTTCTGGAGGTGAAGCATTTGGTGGCACTGATATGTCTCGAAATGTTTCAGTTCTGTTACTGTGCGAAACTGGTTCAATGTCAACAAATAGTGGAAACTTGAAGACACCTTAGCACTTTAACTTGAGTTTTAAATAAAATGTGAGGGAGTCATTGTTTGAAACCTTCATCAGAGGCAATTCTTTATCAACTTGATACTGTAGAGTTATTGTATCACTTGGTGTGTCCCAATTTAACTCTTCCAATATAATCTCAACAAGCTTGATCTACGTGCAGTCCCTTTGAACCATAATTCCAATAGCTGAACAGTCATTGTAGTAGTTGAATTGATCCCATTTGCCACCATAGTAGATCAAAACACCAACCTCCTTCATATCTGCAAATATTGGAGATCACAGAAAGTTCCCATGCTACCAATGTACTTAATACAACAAAAATTACAATATTCTTTATTTAGTGAAAAGTATATATACTGCGAATTTAATAACAAATAGAATAACAAGCTGCACCTGATTCCAGCCATTGATAAAAAGTGTGCTATTGTATTATACCACAAAGGTAGTCCTAGATTATTCAGTCAGAAACATCAACATTAATTGACAAGCCAAGAAAATTGGCAAGCTCAAAAAATAATGTTACCGTTTGGTATTGGCACAGCATCAAAGCATAGTGGATACTTTGTGACGTCTTGCTCCTTTCTTTTGAGTTCTAAATAAAATGAGGCAGAGTTGTTGTTTGTAATCTTGATGAAAGGTATTCCATTTTCAACTTGATACTGTAGGGAAACTGCATCTTTTGTTCGATGCCAATTTAACTCTTTCATTATCATATCAATGAGTTTGCTGTATGTGCATTCCATTGGGACCAGAATTCCAGAAACTGAAAAATCATTGTACTTTTTGGCTTCGTCCCAGTTGCCACCATAGCGGAGGAAGACATTAATGTACTCCATCTAAGCAAAAATAAGATACAAAAAAGGGTGTATCCATGTTGTTATTATTACAACAATAATGGTAATTTCTCACAGTAAAAAACAATTCTTGTTAACATATATGGTGCGATAACAAAAAGATGGTCCATCCCATTTCTTAGTGGAACGTATTAAATGGATGTTGAATTTAGCGCACAATCCAAATCCAGAGACCAGAACAAAACAGAACTCAAAATGACCAACAATATGTGACCTTTCTCTAGAAAATAGCAGAATGAAGAGCTGTTTAAATCTTGCCAGTATTTGGAAACAAGTTTTAAATCTGCGTTACTTTGTAGGAACTGTAACTCGGTGAAAATTTACTAGACTACAAAATGATACTCTCGAGTGTGAGTAATTAATGAGAAAAATCGTTGATTGATAAGTCGATGAAAAAGGGGGAAAAATCAACCCACGAAAATGTGAGATATACAGTGTTCCAATAACTAACGCATGCATTGCAAACCAGCAAAAGAGAGTGACAAAATCTATTGATTCATATACAGAATTTCACAACTATCAAATCAATAAACCAAATGAATGTGAAAAAAGCAGAAGATTTCCCGTGTTTGCTTAGAATAGTTGAATCCTTCATTTAATCAATTGATTCTTTTCTTAATTCATTTACATTCTGGTTCGGCTTTCGAACTTCGACTTCCAATCTACAGTGAATAAGTTTATACATTCCAACAACAATCATTTACTATCATACAACTGACAACAATTATTCAACTCATGAATATCAAAAGATTTAAATAACCATACAATAACTTAACAATTGAAATACCGTTCTAGGTAATAGATTGAGCCAATCTAGGGACGCGTGAGGAATGTAAGGCGGTCTGATCCGGGTAAACTAGGGCTTTTCCAGTTGCAACAATAAAATGGGCGCGAAATTGAAATTGGAAGCTACATTACCTCATTCTGGTTGTTACTGTTTGAGAATTATGGCTTTTTGGCGACAGAATTTGTTCACTCTTCGTCTCGCTCTGCGATTAAGGATGAACGTCGCCAAGTGCTAATGGCATTTTCGTTTGTTGAGCGGTTATAGAAGACGAAGATCTGTAGTTATCGCAAAGGGGTTTTGCGATTAACATTTCCGATAAGTGCGACAATAACTGAAAATTTTCAAAGTTTTGGAAGAAGAGTAAAAACAATAAAAGTGCCGTATTTGTTACCGGAGGAGTTTTTTGTAACCCCGCCACTCACAGTCCCTGTGGGGCCCCTCGGGGGAGCTGAGCCCCCTTTGCGGGGATTAGATCCTGCCTCTTGTTGCGAACCGGATATAAAGTTGACTATTTGGCCAGGGTTAAGAACAAGCCCCTTTCTGGCAACCGCGCGGGTTTGGTTCCGGATCCCCGCATGTGAAGTGGCCATGTGAAGTGGCAGACACGTTGGACTAAGTTGCAGTCAAAGAAAGTGCCAATTTCTGCAATCAAAAGGCAGTCAATTGCCGGTGCCATTTTGAAATGAGATTCCATAGTGTGAGGTCTTATTGTGCAAATAACATTCAATCAAATGGAAATAACCCTATTCCCAAATTACATTCACTGCCTCTCGCTCTTTAGCTCAACAATATGTCTCTCAATCCGGCCATATTGAGGATGACATGATGCCTCCTCGACAAGCTTCATCCTGGAGAAGTGGATGACAATACTATAGAAGAGGAAGGAAATGGTCAAGACGAGGAAGACAATGAAGAAAATGGAGGTTCGGTTATTCAATTTTGTGAAACCAAAATTTGAATCTTTTAAACCAAGTTACAATAGGGTAAATAAATATTGATTGAATGATGTATTGGCTTATCCTTTTCTCGCTTTGTCTTCTCCAATTTTTTTCAAGTATCTCTGCCATTGTTTCATACCCTTGAAGCTCCAAATACTCTCAAAGCTTTTCGATATTCTCTCTGTATCTATAATACATTAAGTATTTGTCTGTTATGGTGTACTTGTGCAAATATTCTCTATTTAATTATTAATTGCTAGCGGTTCAGAGGATGGAGAGGATGATAAATATTCTCTAAATTAAACAAATGACTTTATTGGCTCAGAGGATGCTAAATTCCCAAATCCAGTAGAACAATTAGTTATTGTTGAAATGTTGTTTTATATGATTTTTATTGTTGGCCTTATTTTTGCAGCAACCGAGTTGATTCAAACATGTGCTAATAAATACATTCCTCAAGTTGCCCTTGTTGATGTACCATATGTTGGTATGACATTTAACTCGGATGAAGATGCACGTGAGTTCTTTATCACTAGATTGGTCGATGAGGATTACCGACCAGATATGTCTCTCGTGAATGGAGAATGTAGATATGTGCGAGTGGATGATACGTTTGTAAGTCAGGCAGTCGATAGCTACTATGTTGACCCGATGACCACCATTCTAGGGGATGAGTTCTTGCAGTAGTTTGTAATGGCTAAATCCCTCAAAAATATATTTTGGCATTTGTATTACATTTGCAAGCCCATTTCTAGACGTTAGTTGTATTATTTTTGTTGAATTCCATGGTCGGTCAAAAAGTATTTTGTAGTAATACTAATGGTATGTAATGTTGCGATTGTGATTGAATTTGTGTTGGTTGTATACTTAATATTCTACGACAATTGTAGATTGCTTTTATTAAAATTGTTGTTCACTCAGTTGTCTGGCTCTCTTTCATGTTTCAATCCATGCGATGTACTTCATGTCAATGATATTTAGGATCCAGCCTCAACAAGATAGATTAAACAAGTAGCATGGCTTGTAAAATTGACATTCGAGGACTAGAAATACAAATACAAAATACTAAGACAAACTAGATGATTGATAACAACTACATCGCCAACAAATACAATTACAAAATACTAAGACGAACTAGATAACAACTGCATAGCTAGCTTCATTCTAACAACTACATAGCTAACTTCAACTAGAAACTCCTCACAATCCTCAATTCGTGCCAATTACATAGCTAACAACAATTACAAGCCACATCATTCTTGTTCTTTTCCTTTATCCTTCGAGATGGTCATGTTCATGTTTAGCTTCACCTTCACATCCATTTTATCCGTTAGTTTTGCACACGCTTTGAAAAGACTAGGTAGGCCTCCAATAAAATCTTCAACTTCAAATTTCTGCGCCACAGGCCTACTAGACTGACCTTCATTGAACTCCCGGCTCGGTTGCCCAACGTCCCAGATAAAATACTTGCAACAATCATCACTTCAATTAGAAGGAATTTTTCAAACTAAAATTCTTACACCTTTATAAAAGAGATTTCAATTTGTTTTAATGCATCAATTCAAAATCAACTCTTTTTGAAAGTAGAGAGCATTGAATATTCCAAAACAACTTAATGCATCAATTGAGTATTCAACAAATCGGCACTGAATTGAGCATTCAACAAACTCAACTCAACAATGTAATGCATCAATTCTTATCATTATAAAAGGCACGGCTCATTTCAATAAACCAAATCAAGGAATTTAATTTTTAGTATTCCAAAACACCCACATTTTTGTGTCACCAACAAAAGCGAAAAATAAAGCAATTTTTCGAACCAATTAAAACCAAGAAACCGGACTATTGATGTGCGAGAAAGGGGAAAAACAAGAACTCTAACAAAGGTTTAGAAAAAAAAAATTACAACGACAACAATAATAATAACAAAGGAGCACACATCATTTGAAATCTACTACATAAATCACGAAGAGATGAAGATAGGTTTACTCGATCGAAATTACAAATGAATAACTTGAGAAACCCTGAGCAGTTGGTGCGTGATTAATTTTGTGAAAATGGACCACAAATCTGAATCTCAGGTTGAGAATTAGAAATTTGAAATAATTGAGCAAATAGACCAAACACAAGCTTCATCCCAGATCTGGAAATTGGGTTAAAGGGTAAAGGATTCAAATTTTCTTGAATGGGTCCTCCTTTTTTGACCGGCTTTAATTTTTGGCACCGGGCAAAGGGATTTAAATTTTGACCAGCTTTAAATTTTTGGCAAAGGGAATCTTCCACAGCAAGCTTGTCCAACGTGTCTGCCACATCACATGCGGGAATGGAGGATTAAACCCGCGCGGCCGCTTGAACGTTCTCGGGTTAAGAACATGCTTGACGAAATTACTTTCTATTTTTTATTTTAAATTTTATACTCGCTAGAATTTTATTTTATTTTTATGGTTTTCATGATATATTTCTTGCTTTTTAATAACGTAATTTTTGGGACGAAAAATAAGAGTCACTTTTTATCAAATGATCACTGATATTTTTAATTTCATTTTATTTCCTTTATTGATTAGATCTCTTTTCTTGTATCGTCTCCTCATTTAAAGTGTAAGTGGTATCTTAAGTTTAATAGACTCATTAGCATAGTGTATTCATTTCAAGATTAAAAAATATGCCATACTTGGTCTAAATTATGAACAAGAATAGAAATCTCTTAGATTTTTACAGAAATCGAGTGGAGTGTTTCCTTCTCTAACCTACTAAACAACTTGTATAATCATTTTGCCTTGTATGCCTCACTAGAAATTTGGAATTGTATTGTTGATTGAGATTTATGGCGAAAAGCTAAGAGTTGGCGATGGTTGTTTTGAGAGTTTGATTGCAACTAGCAATAATTAGTGTTCGATACTTTAATTGGTTGTGTTTTTTCTATTTCAATAGTGAAGGCAACGATATTCGAGGTGGTACTTGTGCCTCAGATTTTTGTGACAATGTATAAAGGAAAGATGAGTCGTGAGGTGACGTTGCGATGTTCTAAGACAAGTTGTGATTTGTTAGTTTGACGTCGATAGGGTATAACATATTGGTAAGAAGTGTGATGTTAACTTACGTAATTGGTTAATTTAAATCATTGTGGTAACACTTGATGCAGAGATAAAAATAAATTATTTATGTATTATTCAATTTTAAATGTGACTATTTTAGCAAGAATTATAATCTTGTTATGAATAATTGAGAATAATTTGGTGGTTATGAATTATGAGGAATAATTTGGTGGAGGAATAATTTGGTGGAGGAATAATTTGGTAAAAGATGTAATTATTATATGTGAATGACTATTATACCCTTGATGAAATTATGTAATTACTACAGATTCAAGCTTTCCTATAAATGAGAACGATTATTAATTAAAATTTATTCAGTGAGAATTTTAGAATTCATTCTCTCTACAATTCTCTCTATTGTTTACTATACTTTTATAACGCGCATCGACAAGTTGGTAATAACTAATTAATAAGAGGAATACGCTCACAACAGATCTTATAGATGATGTATCTTCTCAGATCGTAAAACCTTAATATTAGTTAGATTATAAACTTCATCACTTCTCTTCTCATTCTTCCGATTTGATATCAAATCGTTTGGTGATTCTATTGTTTTGGTATGCGACAAGATTGGTTCTCAAGGGAAAACACATATCAACCCTTCCGTGTTGATACTAGGGCTGTAGATTAACGTTGTCATGGGAGAAGATGAGCATGCATTGATTCAAATGTGGAGCATTGAAATATCTATACAAATCAAATTGACATGAACGCAATGATATTGCTATCTTCCTGTAAGCAAAAAATAATTTCAGAGCACAAATATATATATATTATATTATATTATATTATATTATATTATAATAATATATTAAACTATTACATTCGCTTTCTCAAGTATAAGGAGCATACATTATCAAAATTAAATTTTCTGACTCCATTATACTCGATTTAACGAGCGATTTTCCATTCGAGCGATATTGATAGGGTAATAACTCGCTTTGAAATATGTTATTATCAAACTTTCAAAATTCTGAATCAAGACACTAACTTTTGAAAGGTTACATAAAAATAAATATTAAATATTTTGATATTGATAAATTGAAGTAGAAAGGAGATAATTTTCCAATCGTAAACATTGATAAAATATTTTTGACAATTTTACTCTTTATTTAATTGGAATGGACAATTTTACCCTTAGGGTAAAACCGATCCTAATTTTGACGACAGTGAAAAATGGATAGAATATTCATGAAGGAAATTCTAAATCAGTTGATTATATAAAATGGCTTGAAGTCCATTTGAGTTAAAAAAGATCGGAATATTATTTTAACTCAGAGAGTTCAATTACATAATGTCTTATTCAGAAGGATAAGTGTCGCTTCAGAAGAATGATTATTTGTTTCAGAAGAACAAATTTGCTCGCTAAAGCTCAATATTTAATTTTCGAACTTTATTTCTGTGAATTTAATTAATGCAATACTCCTACTGATGAGCAGTTCAATAACCGGTCACTAAAGCGGAAGGTTTTATATATTTACTTTACTTTATATGCTAAGTGATGGGTAATACCTTCTACTAAGCCAGATCCTACTCTGAAGAAGTAGTTAAATATTATGCAATTTAATTCTTGCTATTTAAATTAAGTGAAATTTATATTTATTGCAATAATTCCCATAAGGTAGGTTCGACCACCTATTGGAGGAAATTTAATTTCTGCAATTTAAATTTACGACTTTATAAGTTTGAGTATATTTCAATGCATGTAGTAATACTACACGATTGGTGTGTATATTTCCAATGTGGTGGGTAATACTACACGATTGGTTATAACGAATCCTACTCTAGAAGAAGTAGTTGATCAAATATTCTAATCATACTCAGTAGTAGATGCGAGAGAATAAATTACTTATATATCTAATATTAATGGAGAAAATTGAACAAGTGGTACTTGAAGTTACCATTGGATAAATAAATGAAAATAAAATGCTCAATAGATCTCATGTTGATAAATCAAAGAAAATATATCGGCATGGAGAGATTATGTAGTAATCTCATCGATGATATGAGATTGTATTAATATGAGAATAAAATGCCTCTTGAAGAAGCAAAATCACTAGATTCAGTATTTGAATAAAGCCAATATGATTATTATTATTACTCGGAAGAAGTACCAGTGAAGTGGAATATATTGAGAATATCAAAAGATGGCATTAAACACCGAAAATATAAAATGCAAAAGAAATACATCTTTGAATCCATAAATGAGGATGCGTCTCGAAAGTATAAATACCCGTAACTCTGCCACCATCAACATTAGGATTCATAATGAAATATTTAAAGGATCCTAAATTTCTTTTTCGCCGACACTGTGCCTGAGTGACCCTGCTCGAACCATGGTCTTGAACATATCATGAAATTTGATGAGTAGTTCATCAAAGATCTTATAGAGATAAGTATTTTTCTCATTTGAACGGTAGATAAACTTATTATTTACACTGATCTAGAAACGCTAGTAAGCCATCAAAGAAATTATTAATATTCAACAAACCTATTGGTTTGACATGAAAAGTTCCAATTTGTACAACGAGGCTATATTGAATATTTCCTCCGGGTGTTGTAGCCTGGAAGGACAATGAAAGCATCACTATTATTCATCATATACATCACGGTTGTGGATGGATTCATAGCCCCAACCCCTGCTTTGGGCCGACCCATGGTAGAACTGCTCCAATTAGTATTAGATCCAACTAGATGGAAAGGTATTACGCTCAAAACTCTTATTCCCCATGATTGTGCGCCATTATAAGTCTAGCTAAAAGTTTGTTGTTGGCTTCCTCAGATATAGTATATTGATTTCTTGTCTCCCTAACTCTTTTTACAAGTCGGTTGCCCATATTCACATATTGGATATGGCCTACTAACTAGATCCACCAAGAATACATACGGTTAATCAGCGAGGTACAGAAAGTGACTTTGAGATGATTCTAAAATCTCCATATCCATCTCTACTCCTATCTCTCTTTACACTATACTTTTAATGTATGAACATGAGAGATATAGGAAACTCCTCATTTAAAGAAAAATTTTCAAACCAATAATTGAGTGCTATTTACTTTTTGACAAATATGAAAGAGAAAATGGTAGAAAAATTTTAGTGACATATGACATATACACATGCTTGATTGAAAAATAATATATATATACATATATATATCTTAAAATTGAAAAACAATATTTACAATTACAAGAAAAACATTGATCTTCATTATTACACCGAGCTTTCTTACATAAATATGGAAAAATCATTATACTAAATTTTTCTACTAAATTTACAAAGCAGGATCTTCTAAAGTAAGTTTTTCAAGATCAGAATGCGTTTGTTGATCTTTGAATTTGGCCCATAAGGCCATTAGCTCACCTGTATGCGTGTCCACTAGGATGTGTCTCAAGACTGTTGAATATCATCCAAAGCGCCTTACTCAATCCATCCTTAATGAATGTTATTTTATCTTCTCGATTTACGGACAAGTACCCCCGATTTACATCGAGTGTCACATGTCCACCGAGCACACACTTGTAGCATCCTCCTAATCTTTTGCTTTCTCGCTTTCTTTGAAAAACTACTTACCCATACCAGACATGTATTTAGAAGGTGAACCTCACGAGATAATCGAACCTTTGCTTCAATCAAGCATCGGATATCTTGTAGGATACCCTTATTCATTAGCATCCTTAATCTTTCCGACCTACCTCGATAAATCCTTTTTAGGATTTTTGATCTTTAGTGATGGATAGTATTTCTAAGATTTGAGAGCATATGATCCATTATAATGTATAGACCCTTGTTAGGATGAATTTTGCAATAATTTTGATGATTTATTTATAGAATAATACGACGCCATGTATGAAATAAGGCTGATTTTAAATAAATAATATGAGCGTAAGAGCTACGATGTCTAAATTAAATAATAGCCGGGATGTGATGCGTATGAGTCAGTAACTCAGTGTTTGAACAAGAGTAGACAATAATGTCACTAAAAGATGATGGAATATGTCGGTGAATTGTTTCTATGATAAATCATATTGAGCAATTATCTGGATACTAGTGAAATCGATATAAGAATTTACTTGAACTAGAAGTCAATAATACTCGTTTGCAAAACCTGACCGACCATCGGTTTAAATAATTATTGAAATCAATATTTCAAGTGAAGAATTAAAGAATTCTTCGATGATTGTTCTCGATAAATGATGAAATCATTACTACCAATATCGAAATAAATCCCAAATATATCCTGGAATAAAGGATGAAGTATGGGCCCACTCATCCTCCAGTGACTACTAGATATTATGATATGGATCCACTAGATGATACATGTGTATATGATTCGTAATTTGAAATTTATTTAAATATTTGCTCACCAGATGCAGCATGATTTCCAGTTTAATGATAAATGCTAGTAAATGTATATCCCAACGATTCAAAATAAATCTGAAGGATTTGGTATGCATACAAGTGGGATATTATATGGCAAATTATTTAAAGTCCTCAAATAAATTGCCGATATCGAGAATAGAATGCAAAGCGGTCTAAATTCCCATATTAAAGAATTTGAATGATGAGAACATATATGATTAAAATCATACCAATGCATTGATGAGTTTTGGTGTTCTAAATGTTCTCAAAGGCATGAGGGGAGTATTAAAGGTTGAAAATAATATGCGAAATGTATCATGTTATATCCTCGAAATTGAAATACGAACTCAAGTTCAAAGATGCATGAAAGGCTATGAACAATCACATATATCATTCACGATGCTTTGATAAGTTAAGACGCTAGAAGCGTTGATATTTCCCCAATCATATATATCAAAGCAAATTATAAAAGATTATGCTTAATAACGGAGGCATATGCTCTCAAGAGTATATAGACATAACTATTGTGTAATCCTACAAGAGGATTGATAATGAGATATCTCGATAAGTTATGTCGATATGGGGAAAGAAATGAAATTGAAATGTGTCGACACGATATGAAAATGTAGCGCTACATATGATCAATGATAATGAAAATATTGAGATATATTGAAGATGATAAATGGTGAATGTGAAATCCTTTAACTATCATGAGATGATGAGATGATGATGACTATTGCTCAAGTTTAAAGATAAGCATGGTGGTCATTATATGTTGCATGCTTATGAAAGTTAAATTACCGATCGTGTGTGTAGTAGAAAAGGAAATTAAAGGATCGGATGAGCCAAACCCGTGTTTATAGTACCTAAAGGGTGAGCTTAAGTTCCCCTGAATGAAATAACCTATTAAATGAGTATTAAATGTTAAATGATATATTTTAAGTGTTAGTTAGTTATGAAGGTTTACTTATATGTTTATACATGTTTTATGATGAATTTATATATTTTAAATTGTGTGTTTTGAGACATGTGTTCATGGTGAACGTTTTGTAGTTGTGTAAGAAAATTGACGACTCTAAATGAACAAAGAGATAAAACCAATGTATATGATACTCATACAAATGTATGAAAGATTTTGAAATCTTGCATACTTTGTATAAAATACGTGATTGCATTTCTTTTCCTCAAAGTGAGGTGCTTTATCCCATTGGGTTTCTGTAGGAGTTTTAATGAATCCCAAGTATTCACATGAATAATATCTTCTTTTCAGCCGTTAGGGTTTTTTTCCCACTGGGTTTTCCTAATAAGGTTTTAGCAGCGTATTTGGTATATTGAACGATATGAGAAATTGATACGTGTATACATATTGGATCGAGTTATAATGGAGCTAATGCTTTAGATCCAAACGATGATGATATTGAAATCATTTACTAAGTAAAGATATCGATTCTCAAGATATAAAATCAAAGCGGAGCGTTGTACTCTTTTCCTTCGATCAAGTTTTTCCCACGGGTTTTCTTGACAAGTTTTAACGAGGCAACACGTAAATATTCATATACGCCAAGACATAAGCTGAAGAATGTTTTTGATGAAGCGATATAACTCCAAGTTTATCCCAATCGGTTTGGAAGTTTTTTTCCCACCTGCTTTTCTCTCCAAACAAAGTCAGGAAGACGTTTGTATTAATAGTCGTTGAGTGTTATGAATAATTGAGAAATAAATTTGGTAATACCTATGAGGAATTAATTTAATGGAGGAATAATTTGGTAAAAGATGTAATTATTATATGTGAACGTATTATAAAGTAAAATTATGTAATTACTAGTTCTATTCATTCAATTTCATAAATAGTGGCTCAGTTATTAATTAAAATTTATTCAATAAGTCCTTTGAATTACTCTCTAAATTCTCTATTGCTTTATACTTTTATAACAAATCTGATTTTTTATCAAGATTGTATGCGAAAAAAGGAAGGGAGCGAAAAAAGGCCCACTAGCAATAAAACTTAACAAGGAAGAAATGACATGTATTTAATGACCCTAAATTTGTAAAATTCTCTCGGAAGGGGGGCAATTTAATAATTTCCTCTTCCCATACGTTATTTTGCTTTGCACGTTCATTAGCACAAGCAGTGGCGGATTTGGAGGGCGGGGATACATGAATACATCCCCCGCGCCACCCCAAAAAAATTCTTTTTTAATTTAAAAAATTCAAAAAATATTTTTAAAAGAATATTTTTATTATGTTTTTAAAAGATTAGGAAAATTGCTATTCAAAAAAATAATAATAAAAAAATAAAAGATTAGGATGATTGAATTTTAATTTAAAAAATTAAAATTTCCTATTTTTGATAAATTACAAAATGTGTGATTTTATAATTTGTATTTCATTAGTTAAGAATATTTACTTTGTTCTGCTTTTGTATTTATGTAAATAAGTGATTTTAATTTGAAATTTAATGTTTCTTATAGATAAATTTTTTATACGATAATTAGGCCCAGCTAAAAAAATTTTGCCCCTGCGGGGAGCCATCATGAGTGCCCCAACCGGAAATTTCTAGATCCATCACTGAGCACAAGCAAGAATTATTTGCCAGAAAAGGGAATATATAATAAAAAAATTATAAGGAAGAATAAGAAAAACAAAAAGAGGAAACTTTTGTCCCATTCGAGGCCAAATAAAAGGGAAGCCCAAAAGTTCCATTTTAAGGCAAAAAAGATTATCATTCTTAGGCTAACCAGTCCCCTTCCATTCCTTCAATTTCCTCAATCTCCATGCTGCATATATTCAAAAGAAAACATCACAAGTAGTTAGCATAGCCAGCTATATTTTAATAGCACGTCAAGTAATTGTAATGCTACAAATACGTCTGAGTATAACACTCAGTTGGCAATTAAGTAGTGCGTGATAATCTTAGAAAATTTTTTGTCACTATTCTTGTACTACCACTCTCCAAAATTATGATATTGGTCTAATTGTCAACTAAATATTAAAACAAAATGCACTTGTACGTGTAACATTGATGTATAAGAAATAATCATTTCATTAATCAAAAATGTCATCCTATCTTATGCTTAAGTCGAAGTATAATGGGAAAGTTTGGACTTTGAACGTAACACCCTCGAACCACAAGCAAACAATGAAGTCATCTGTTAGGCCATGTGTCACGGTCTGAAATAAGTAAATTAATTTTAAAAAGTATAAAACATAAATAATTTATTTTTATATAATTTATTTCTGTTCACATGCACTTATTTTAAATTTGAATGGACAAATAATTTAAAAGGGAAAATTCTATTCCAGCATAAGTTCCAAGTCTTCGAAACAAATAGGCCTGCTAAAATTTGTATGCATGCCCACATCAGATTTCTCAACATCATTTAACGTTCTTTTTAAATATCTATAATTAATGCATCAAAATCGCTTTTGGCCTAGGTATCAACAAAAAAATAAAGAACGAAATGCTCATAAAGAACGAAAGAATTGAAGGTAACAAGAGTATTGTTCATTCTAATCTATTAAAAGGCAAACCAAAAAAAAAAATTTATGAAAGAGGAAAAATTTACCAGGGAGGAAAAATACAGTGTAACATAATTCCCTCAAGCATTGGAAAAAATATAATAATTAAAAAAAAAATGATAAAAGATAGATTCTTACCGTGGCAAAGTAGGATCCAGCAAGTAGTCATCAGAACAATCATCATTCAAGCAGCTTTCATTAGCATTCAACCAAGCTGGAAACTCCATAACTTCATCAAATGGAGAAAATAATCCATAATCTGCATGAGTTTGTTCCTCAGGAGAAATTTCCATGGCCTTCAAGAATTTGAACCACCAAGCAGAAGACACTAAATTCATGGTGTCATTCCACTCCATTTCATGTTGCTCTCCAATTGATCTGATCTCAGCCATCTCCTTATCATCCATTGCAGGATGCAAGTCCAAATCCATTTCGGGTGTGCCGGATTCTGCCACCGCCGCCGCCATGCATGGAGTCTCAGTGGAAGCGGCAGCCGCCGACAACGGTGGTGAAGAAGAAGAAGAGGAGGCAGAAGATGATGAGAAAAGGGATGATGGGGTGTTGGGGTTGCAGTAAGGGGTCGTGTACAAGTTGTTGAAATCTTGAATATTGAGGTTCAATCCCAGTGGTTGATTAGGCAGTGAAAAGTTGAAATTTTCTTGGTAAATGGATGGCGGTGGAGGTGGCGGCGGAGAAATTTGAGAAACGGGCCAAGAATAATCTGGTCCTGAAGGAGAACAGTAGGAGAAATTTGAAGCATACATTCTTGGGTTTCTCCTGGATTTAAATTTGGCCTCATTTTCTAAACAAGATTCTTGAGAAGAAGACTCCATTAATGACTGATTTTCCATTTCTTGAGCTTTCTTCATGGCTGCTCTATGAAACTTAAGGGCAGTAACAATTTCTCTTCTTGCTTCAGCCATATTAAGAAGCCTCTCTTGATAAGGCCTGGTGGTGTGGAGTCTTCTTCTCGCCTGTTTTTTAGGCTTTTCACTAAATCCTTCACCATTTTTGGCTGAATTTTGGTTGCTACAAGAACTGACTTCTGCATCTGAAGAATTCTTATTCTTTTTGGTTCTTGATGAGGTTAATTGTTTAACAAGGGTACGAATATAAGAACCGGAGAGGTGGGGTGGTTGATCTTCGGGATTTTCTAATTCCACTCCACCACCATTTTTAGAACTGATGATTTGGCTTGAGGAAGATTTGCCTCTCATTTTTTTAGTTTCTGTATTATATTTTTCAGTATGGTTTTCAGTTTTTTTTCTGGGTGGCAAAGTACAGGATGCAGAGAGCAGAGGTCCGGAAGGAGCCCGTGGTGTTTTAAATAGATGGCGACACAATCTAGGGCTTTTAAATTCTTTTGGAGTTTCCTTAGCTTACAGTTAATTACCTCTCTTTTTTACTACAAAAACTGGCAGATTACACAAGTCCCCCATGCCTTTAACAGGAGTAAATAGATTCTAGTGAATAATTAATTTTTTATATAAATTTTTGGACGGGGGAATTTATCTTTCAGAAGAATATGTAGCTGAAAAGTGGTTAAAAATGACAAAATGACTGCAGGACAAAGAATAAATGTTATAGGAAAATAGATTTTGTAACCAAACAGGCTATTAACTTTTCTAGTTTTCTTAATAGATTGGGATACCTCTGCGCATATATTTATACTCTCACGGTTCCTTTTTATTTGACTCAAACTATTTATAAACACTTCGCAAACAAAGAGGAGGTATCTCTAGGTTCCTAAGGACATATCAGAGCATCGCCAATGCTACTTTCGACATTGCAATGTCTATTAAGAGAGAAAAATACATTTTTTCTTATGGGTCCCATGTATTTTTTTTAATTTTTTCAAAACTTTCTCTCTCAATTATCTCACTTTTTCCTTACTTTTTCTTCATCACTTTCCGTACCATTTCCAAAATCACACATCCATCTATATATTCTCCACTATTATTTTATTATTATTTTAAAATTTATTTCTATCTCTCTTCTCATTTTCACTTTTCCCTCTCTTTTTTCTCTGCCTTATTTTCTATCTCACTTTAATTAAAATAATCATCTTCTCTCTATCCCTCTCCTCCACATCATCTTGGACATCCACTTTAGCATTGCAGATGCTTAAGGCCATCTTCAATGCAAGCATCAATTAAATTTTTTTTAATCACTTTTCTCTCATTTTACGCACTTTTTCTTCCTAAATTCCTATGCCATATTTAGAAATAGGCACTCATATAAAATTTTTCCACCACTATATTATTATTATTTTTGAACTTATTTCTACCTCCCTCTTCTTTTTTACTTTTCCTTCTCTCTTGCCTCTACACTTCTTTCCATTCATATTTGAAAATAATAAAATAAAATAAAACAATTATTTTCTCTCTATCTCTCTCCTTCACATCATCTCGCAATCCACACTTGCGTTAGAGATGGCCTAAGAGAAAACACCAAAATTCCATACTTACGAAGAACTGATAGGCATCTATATGGAAAGATAGAAGATCAGTTGCTTGTTTTAAAACATGAGACAACTTGTTGGATGCAAAAGTCAATAAAAGCGGAGGACATTTTCAATTTCTTTGATTCTTTGAGTTCCATCATGAACCTTTGAAAAAGAAGAATTGAAAGTGCATTCATCCAAATTCCTTTTATCATTGACGATTTACTTATATTACTTAGTCATAATCATTTTTATTTCAATAACATGTTCAAAAATATTACTCATTCTTATTCATATATAACATGATGTCTACCTCGATTAAAAGGTTGTTTAGAAAAAATTAGATGAAAGCGAAATATATTTTTTTAGAGAATATATGGTTAAAAAGCGAGGGGTCATGGAAAAACAATGAAAAATAATATTTTCTTTTGAATAATGCATGATTGAAAAAGAATTGTACGCAAATGTGAGCAAAGTTTGAACTTTGTCAAATAAGTTCTTAAATTAAAAACTAACTTCGAGAACAGACTTTACCAGCACCCCAAGAAAATGAAAATGAAGAACACGCCATATACACACACAAAATTGTTATTCATCCACAATCAAATTAAAGAAACAGATCAAAAGAACTTTTTAGCTAAAAGTGATAATTTTTAGCCACTTGAGAAAAAGAATTTTTAAAAATATTAAGTCACTAGAAAGGTTGTGATTTGCTGCAAATAAACCCTCATCTTCTCCTATATCTTACATGATCAAAACAAACCGACTTGCATATACATCTTCTCAAGCTGCGTCATGAACTGTCACCTAGTGGTTACACCCACATCCCCTCCTCTACATGTTTATCAAACAATTAATAACGACAAGCACAAGTAAACATTATGCTAGTCAAAAAATAATGACAAGTTCAACAGTATGTTATCTAAATGAGGATAAAACTGCCTACATAAATAAGAAGAAAATGGAAATCATGCATGGCAGAAAATATGAAAACATAATTTATCGAGTTACCAGTTAGAATACAAAACATATTTAGACATCTATTCAATTCAAAGGAGTCAATACAGGGGACGAGGCTGGCCATAATCTACTTCCGTCCATATCAAATATTTCACATTTTCTATGATCATCTCTATTCAAGTATTTGAGGAATCTGAGTATGCGTTACCAATAAAATTCTTAATTAAACGACAAGAAACATTTGAATGGTAAGTGACACTAAAAAAAATATACCTTGGGCAGTTTCCTCAGAACTTGTCAAGCTAGAGCTTTTAACTTCTAAATACCAGCAACAAAAACGTCAAAAACTATCATTTAAAAAGACCATCTTAACAAGTGAAATACAAACTACACTTAGACAAATTTCAGGTATGTCATACCATTAGGATTCTAAATCACAATAGAAGGAACATTTGCATTGTACATAATGCTATAAATATTGTTCCTCTAGAAGTCCTACTAGAACTTGTGACGCTAGACTCGTTAACTTCTAAATGTATGCAGTAAAGGCATCAAAACTATAGTTTCAAGGGGCTACCTTAAGTTGGTTTCCCGCACAGCTCGAGGCCGTCATACCCAAAAAATGCTAAGAACTCAGCCTAAAGTACACTAGTGTAATTCGTAGCACAAGCTACACTTGAACCAGGAAAACATAATACATAAATGATCGTTTTAGAGATCACAACCACATTGTTGGATTGTGTAAGTGACCTAGAATACTTATATAGAAAGTTAAAATTACAGAATTTACAAACAACTTTTTCATTATTTATTGATTCACTCATGAATGTATGTAAAGAAACAAGTACAAAAAAAAATCAATTGACTCTCATAACACCAAAAATTTTGGAATCGCGATAAGATTTTGGTGAAACTTGAAAAGATGCCAAATTTTACTCAATAAACCCCCAATTTGGGTATTAATCCAACGGTCATATTTACCCAGTCTAATCAAACTACCAGACTCCCAGTGTAACAACAAACGCCAGAACCTTACCAATATAAAAGACTACAGAACCTTACCAATATAAGAGATTTAGCAATCATGAAAATTTTGAACATCATCACACGATTAAATCACCAAGGGTTTGATAGAGATTATTGAGAAAATAATTTCGTAAATGTGGTTGAGAAGTAATGAAAAGTTTTAAAAATACATACATATATATATATATATAAAGTAATAAAATCAATATATAAATGGTTGAAATAATGGTGAGAAAAATGATTTTTGAACAAGTTGTATCAAACAATCTCTAAATTTCAAATTGCCAGCTAGATTGCTCAACTTTTTTATTTGAAAAGTAAGGGTCGTTTGCCTAAATCGGAGTTGATTGACCGCAGAGTAAGCTATAATATATTAATATTATCCCCCAGGGCATGCAAGTTCAATTTTATAGGCTGTATCAACTTGTATCTTGATTTTTCCCCCTTCCACTTTGATAAATTTTCTTGTATTCCTTATGTGCAAGCTTTGTACACACTATGGACCAAGCTCTAAAAACGTCATCAAACTACAGAAACTGACATGAGAATCTTCATTACTGTTGTAACCTCCTCTCATCATAAAAAGAAATTTTATTTTTGGTATAAATTATAATATATTCATGTATCATCCAATATTTTCTATATTAAATTTGCAATATGATTCAGTTGATGACACTAAGAACTTGGACATTTTATTACACAGCCTGTTAAAGACAAAAAAGCTCCATACCTTCTTTCAATTTTTTTTATTTTTTTATTCAGTTAAATTTTCTCTCATGCTCCTTCATGGCCAAACAGTTTTCTAGTTTATAATTTCTGGGGTTTTTGGAAGGGTTCAGTAACAGCACTGATTTTTTTTTTTTTTTTCTGGCAGTATCTGTCAAATTAATTAATCAGTTTAATCAACTTTTTCATCTACAAGTAAAACAGGGCAGATACTGTTTTCTAATAGAGATTGTTGGAATTGTAATCTGACACTGTGTGTCCAGTTGTAAACACTGATGGACTGCAAATGAAATGGAACTAATCAGCACTTAACAAAATAGATGAAGAGGCATCTTTGAGGAGGCTTATAGTGTAAGTTAGCACAGCAGACGTGCTTGTTTGATAGAGTTTGTCAAAAAAAAAAAAAAAAAAAGGAGAAGAAGAAGTCATTTTTAAATGTGCATTAAGTAAAGAAAGTATATTAAAATATACAAAAAAAAGTTGTAAAGCCAATATAACAAGTGATTGAGAATGATGATTCAGAAAAAAGAATTGTATCAAACAAACTCTAAATGTCATAATTCAACCTTCATCTTCACATATATATATTAAAACAGATAAGTTTAGTTAGGGAAAAAAGAATCTAATCTAGTAGAGACTGAAAATAAATTAAATGAGTTCCTATTTTTTTAACTTGTGGTATAGTCTATAAATCCAAGTAGACAACACTAGATTATTTTAAGAAGGTGGAATTGGATTGGAAAGAAAAAAAAGGGGGAGTTGATTTGCCTAAATTTGGGTGGAATTGATTATGTTATTGTAACGGGTGGATCTTCGTGAAACACTCATCAATTCAAGTACTAAGAAAGGGATCACAATCAACTGACTTCTTAATGTGTATTGCTAATTAATCTAGTTCAGAAGTATGCTAACAAACAACGTATCTATCTAGAAACATCTACATTCTCTTAATCAGTCTACCTCCCACCAGTCCTAAATTGTCTTTAGTCAATATTTATTTGGCTTAGTTTGGAACAAAATACAGAGCATCCAAAAAAAGGCTGCTACTGCAAAGAGTAACTTTTTTGTTTACATGATAAAATCAAGTGTAAAGTACCAATGCAAAACTGCATTTGCCTTATTCAGCATGGCAACATCCTATCATCTGAATAAAGGCCACCACTCTGTACAGGCACCAAAGAAGCTCCCACTAATCCAATTAATCTTCAAATGGTTACACATTTCACGAAATCTTCACTAATTAATTTTGGCAGACTAATTCAATTGATATCATAAGATGAATATATGCAACTTCCTGCCCTAACGAGATTATGTCACTCTTTGTCAACTGAATCTAAATTCAACAAAAATGAAACTCAAAATACTGTAAAAAAAAAAAAGGAAAAATTAATTATCAAATGTTAGATCACCAAAAAATTGAAATTATGCATATACATTCTGGAGAGAGAGATAAGAATGAACAAATAATAAACAATTGATAAAACTTGGGGTAAAAAGGACGAAATAGATGAAGTAATGTGAAATAAATCATCAATAATATAAAGAGGAAACAGGCCTGACTGCTGCAATTGCTGTTTGTGGATAACATCCATGACCGCATTAGCTTCTTTTTTCTGCTGAGCGATTCCACCAATGAGAAACGTCCTTCTGCCGGCTGATTTTGACAAATGGCAATCGAATTCCACCATTTTACCATTTTTACATTACGAGATTCAATTATCTATCTCTCTCACGCACGTGATTTGGTCGTGTGTGTGAGAGAGACAGAGAGAGAGAGAGAGAGGGGGTCAAGCTCCTCTTTGGATTCCGTTTACACCGCCGCTTCTGCTTTCAGTAATGACCAATATTGAGAAATCAAGTTGCCAATTGTAGGGGACAACTGATTATTGTAAGGAGAAAATGAGAGATTGATTCGACTGATGAACTTTGCAGGTATGATGTATTAGGTCATTAATTAGGGGGGTGGTGATCCTCATTTTGGTAAAAATTTAGAATTTGCTTTTATTAATTAAAAAATCAAATTTTAATTTCCATCGTCATTTTTAGAGCTTGTTTGATGGAGCTTTTATTAATTAGAAAATCAAATTTTAATTTCCATCGTCATTTTTAGAGCTTGTTTGCTAGATACAACTTTATTTAAAGAAAAAAAGAATGGTTTCTATTTTCTTGGCCATTATTATTTGCAGCCACATTAATCCAACAATGATTTTATATTCTTAAATCGTTTTCTTTACTCTAACCACAAGTCCAAAAATTATTTTTCAATAATTAATATCCTCAATTTAAATTTTAATAAGCATTGATCTCAAAATCTACTAATCAGATGACATGACCAACATCATCTTGGCTCCTCCCTTTCCGCCCGTGCATCCCTATGCATGTGGCCCTCATTAGAGGCCAACGTTGCCAAAACAAAGGGGGATTCCAATGACTATAGATACTCCGACGGTCAAGTTAATGGCCAAAATATATTCGGAGTGCAAGAGACATATTGAGAGAGACTGAAGCAACTACGATTTAGTATACTTGCCCCTTTTTTTTCCGTGGGGAGCTCACCTAATTGTAGGTTTGAATGGACTGAGGTAAACCAACATGTTGGCCTTAGCCCAATAACCGTCGCTTGGATTAATGAAGTTAAATCCAATAATATTGTTGGCCTCTAAGTCGATTATTGCAAGTGTCTAGTCTGTCACAACTCACATGTGTGCCATATAATTGAGGAGCGTAGCAATAGGTTTTAAAACTAAGCATGAGTTCATTTTAACTTTTTCATTATATTATTTGCTACTCAATTAAAATCAATCACATTTGTCAAGTTACTACTCATTATTATTCACACATTTCGAGATCTCCACTGTATTCAAATTTTTTTTTTTTGAAGAGACTATTCAATTGGTTTTTAGCAAATAAAAATTTATCTGAATCCACACCAAATATCTTTAATTGAAAAGTTAATAGATTTCATTTTTTTTTTAATTCAGTCAAATTAGCAAAATATAACGAAGAATCACAGATTCAACACCACTGAAAACCAAAAGGATTATGACATCACCCCGATTAAAAATAAGAAATGGCAAAATACCTACAAATGTGTCTAAAATAAAATGATCGGAATACACACGCCTCCGAATCTGCAACGTTAAATTTTTTAAATATTTGTTATTGCACAACAAAGTGAAATCAAAATGTTGCCTTACCATTTTGGATAGATTTTCACAAGTAGGCAGTTGTGACTCATAAATGGCAAGAGCAGTGTCTCTTAATTAGGACCCCGCTAGTAATTAACTCCTAAATTAATTGTGTCCATAAATAGACAATGGTACCGTTGCATTTTTCATATCCTTCCACCACCGTCACCGTGTCTTTATATCTAGAATATACCTGGGCCTAGCTATTTAACTTGTTTTATATGGTAAGTAAAGTTGCAATAAAAGTTTGATACACCATGCACTTGACAATATTTAATTTTTATTATTCACAATATGTTCGAACTTCAAATCAATACTGTTGCATAGGTCATTTAATATTCCATCAACCTTTGTATCATCTGTTATGTTCACTTAACATTCTTTTTGGTAATGATCTCCTCCCCACAGTGGGGAGGATATCATGCCCACAAAAATACATGGCCCCCCTGATTGGTGGGAGGTTATGTGTGTAGGTCCCACCACCGGCTCCCCCACCAATCGCGAGGAGCCATATGTATTTGTGGGTATGATATTCTCCCCACTGTGGGGAGGAGATCATTACCGACATTCTTTTTCACACATTACATTAGATAAGTGTTTCTAAGAGAGATTTTCATTTCAAAATGCGTGTGAGAGAGTTTAACAAAACAATTTTTCTGATAAGATAAATATTAAAAGAGAGAGAGAGAGAAGAAGAAGAATCTTATGTGAAAATTGAAAAAGAAATGTTTTATTTTTTCAACAATACATGATTAGAAATGATGATAACACAGTAATCGCTTAAACACTTTCTCAAAAGAAGTACTTTGTCCAATATACACTGCCTAATCTATTCATTGTCGTAGGAAATGCGTCCAGAATTACTTAACAAGCGAAATGATGGAAAATAAGTGGAAAATACAATTAAAGGTGAGAACTGGGTAAGAGGAAAATTGGACAACTGCACAAAGCAAAATTACGCGATCACTTGATAGCCCTTGCAAGAAAATATTAATCATGTAATCGCAATGGTTATCATTCCTTGTGGTCGCTTACGCTAAGTCTAGACAATTGCGTTGCTTGGCATGCACTACCTAACACATGACCAATGGGAGCGGCCTCTTTGTCACAACTGCTTGTATCATTTCACTTTGGCAAGTCATGTCCAAGGAAAAGAGGCGTCTAACCATTTACCTTCCTTATCTGAAAAAGGGTTTTTTTTTGTGACGTGCCATTTATACAAATGCAACAAAAGTTAGTCAGGAATTAAAATAGCTTTGCATATTAATGAACTAATTTTTCAAAATGTTTTTCCACTATATGGGACAACTCACTGTTAAGGGATAGTTAATTTAAATATTGTATCAAGTTCTAAAAGTTAGAAAACCAACGCTATGAAATAGGAAAAATGACTTTCCCCATTTTAAATTTGTTCAAGCACAAGCAAGAGTTACAGTATTCCTGGAGCGTCTTTCGGCTACATACGACATCGGATTTGAAATTCGAGATCAAATCCAGATCCAATAAAGTTAGGGGGAGCTCTAGCAATTCGGAAAATTTTCTGGTTAAAATTTTTTGCTAAAATTTGGCTTTATAGATTTTAAAATAAATCGATATATGGCCAGAAAATACCCTGCTCCCGCTTGTGCTTGAACAAAGCTGTTCCCTATTGTCCCTATTTCATATTTGTTGTAAGCGTTTGAAGATCAAACTTTTAAGTGCTCAAAACTTCATTTTCATATATTCAAAAAAAAAAAAAATTCGTCTTCGTATTTTGGGTTTGATTAAGGGTGTTAGCATTCAAAAGAAAATGCATTTTAATGCATTTTTTTCAAATTTTAAATTTGATCAAATAAATCACATCCATATATCTCCCCACTCATTAAATCTCCACCATTCAACTCCACTTATTCTCTCTCTTCCTACTCATAAAAATATATTAAAACTCATTCGCCAAGACCCTATTAAGTCATTTAAGCGCTTTCTCATCGAGACTTTTAAGCACTGCTATTTGAGGATACTGATCTCGTGTCATTTCCCCAAATTTAATTTTCAAGTTTATTTGATAAAAAATTTATTTTGTCTAGTTGATTTGTGCTCCATGTTGGTTTTTTCAACAATATCAATTAATGATTTGTTCAAAACATTGATTTTCGGCAATGTATTTCGTCAATAATATATTAGCTAACGATAGAATGATCTAACGATGACTGACTGCAAATTACATCGCAAGCCGTTACACACTATAATCTGACAAGAAATGTGGTCCAACTTGAAAGTCAATTTTGTCATGCTCATATGGATTATTGTATTAAAATTAAATAAATTCAAATTGACATTTTTGTCGTCTAATCTTTTTAAACAATTCGTTGAAATGAAAAATTAAAAGTAAAGGGCCTATGAATGAGTAACGCAATTTGTAACTAGTTTACACGTAACACGTAACACTAGCATTATGAAATTTGACATCTCATGTGAATGTAATTAATTATTAATTAATTAATATATGAAAAGAGTTTATATAGATTATTTATTATTTTAATTTCTATTTCTTTAATTGTCATATATAATCGAAATACTTAACATATATACTAATTCAATAATTTATATTCTTTTGATTAGAGTGAACAATCGATAAATATAAAATTGAAACAACACATCCAAAACTCATAGAAGTAGTGTATTCCGCATCAAATCAAAATAAAATTGTCAAAGAATTAAAAAAGTGAAAAATAAATAAATGCTACCATTAAGAAATATTTAGGTACCATTCAGGAAAAAAATGGTGAAATGGTTTGGTGGGGAAGAAGGAAAGTGAAAGTGGTGGGACCATCTGAAAGGGTTTGGGGTGAGATGTGACCGGTCACAATCAACGGCTGTTGTCGAATGCGGAGATGACAGTCATGCCACGTGGGAGAGGCACACGAGAGCAGACCGCGCACGTCCACGCTACTCTGCCTTCCTCCAATTTTCGTATCAGACAAAGCCCGCAAAGCCCAATTAAGAGGAGAGTTCAACTCCGTAAACTGCCCTCTACTGGACCTACTCCCGTTATATTGCCAACACGTTGGCAATATAAGTTGCCAACACTTTCATTTTTGGGAGGAACAAAATGATAGAGGCCGGGTGAGACCTCCCACCATCAGGTGGCAATTATGTATTATTCATCTCACTTGACGTAGATTTCAAAAAAAAAAAATCAAAAAAAAATATTTCAAAAAAAAATTTTGGCAGGTGACGTGGCGCCCTGTGAGGGCGTCACGTCACACATGTTGGCAATATAAGTTGCCAACACGTTGGCATGAGATCATTCACCCTACTGGACCTTCCGCATTTTTATTTTATTTTTTCCATTTTCCTTTTCTCTTTCCATACGTTGTTATCATTTGAATAATGTTGGGAAATTATCAACCCAAATTGGATTTTGAATTTACTTTGGGATCCTCTTCTATTGTAAAATTTATCAAATGAATACAAAAATAATTTGAAAGAATAATAACACAATCATAACACAAGGACTTAAGTGAAAAACTCCAAATCCGGAGAAAAACCACGGCCATTATCCAACGACAACCAGAAAAAATTTGTTACAGCTACACTCTCAGTAATTTTTCCTCTCACTCAATCCCTCGTACAACTAGCTCTCACTAAATCTTACAATTTCACTTATAAAAACAAGTTTACTTACAGAGAACACATGTATACGATCTCTGACACATCTCTCATGAAAACACAAGAAAACTCTCTTTTTACCAAGTATATAAAGGGATCATATTGTAAAATAGGAACTATATTTTGAACAGACTACATTTTTCTCTCTATCCGTCTTCTCTGGCACGAGATTTCTCTCTAATTGGAATGCCTTTCTTTCTTATGGATTGGATATACGGAATGGCTCTCAACCTCCCTATTTATAGAGATTGAATCGTTAAACCGTTATTGCCAACTAACACCTAGTTGTCAGAATCAGAATCCAAATCCAAATCGAACTTCTCTTCATCCAATCTTGTAAAAGGATAAGCATTTTCCATCCAAGAGCTCAAATCCAAATTGAACTCCTCATCTTCAATGACAATTTGTCTCCAACTAGGAGATTGAATCCGAATTGAATTCTTCTTCTTAATTCAAATATTATTTTATTTTAGTCAACGTTCAACAAATAATGAACATTTGCGGTGAGCGTTGAAGGTTTACCATTAATTTATCGGTAATGTATAAGTCATTCGATAGTAACTAGTTTATTTTCTTAAATATAAATTCAAAATGACCGCTAATCGTTTGCATGTGAAATCTCAAATAGCGGTACAATTGCCTTTACACTTATGCCCATACTTAAAGAGTTAAGTTATCCCATCTGCTCGTGTAGGCTAGGACACTACCGTCGAATATGTATTGAGGTGGCCTTCATGCTGCCATCATCCACGCATGGGACTAGATCACCATCCTCTATATGGAGAGAAGGGCGTTGCTCTTATATGTTACATTCATGTGAAATGTCAAAATCTAGTGAAATTATGTTGAAATGTTGAAGATAGATTGAAAACACAATATTTAACTCAAACTGTTATAACATATCGCTTTGCAATTTACTCTCACATTTTTCTTTTTAGTACTGAGAAATCGAAATATGTTTGAAAACTTCAAATCTTGACTCGTCTATAACAAGTACACTAGTATGTACATTTCTTCGTCCTTCTTCTTTTAACGGCGTTGTCTAACAACTAATATAATTTATCGACATATAGAAGTTGGCAAATTGCTCCACGCTCATTTATTTGAATTATTAGAGAGTTGCCTGAAGATACAGACTGAATTTCGCATCACCCCCTCCCTCTCCCTTCGACCTCCCTAAAAGCGTAAAGTCCCTATCCGCTATAAGTGGTGGTGACAATGGGACCATCTTAGTTGCTTTTGGTTTTGCCCCACCTACAAGCAATACATGAACAATCTACCCCAGAGGAGGGTTAATGGGTTCATTTGGTCCCCAACAATCATTAAATTTACGCAAGCAAATGTTGTTTGTATTTGAATGATCCAATGGTTGTATTTTGTTCAAGTTTGCTTGTTTGTGAACTTCAACCAAGTAGCATAATTCGGGTAATGTCGAAGAGGAAAAGACGAAATTATACCTTCTGACGTACCTTGAATTATCTCGATCTCTATCTAAAAAATTTCGAACTTACTTGAATAATATAGTTTGATCGCTTTCATATTTTCTAATGAAGAAAGTTGTATTTGACAATGGGAATTCATTTCCTCAATCACACGTACTGCTATTTATGAAAAATGTTAATAGATTAGCGATTATGTGATACTTTAGCATTGATAATGATTCTCATAAAATAGTAACACATTAAGTATAGATCAGTGTCAAAATATTATATTATTGATGATTCAATCAGCAGTGTTGATATATAAAGATTCTCGATCAATTTCATTTTACTTGATATGGAGTAATTGATTGATGTGTTTTCCAAATCAATACCTAGAACTTGCAAAAGCTGGGGATTGCCACTTCTAACAACATCTTTTACTTTCTATTTTCTTTTGCTAATGCTAAAGGATAAGAATGATGCTAAAGATAGCGTTCCTAGTCAATCAACTAAAGATAATGACCATCATCTCATGAAATTTTTTTGACAGTAATGTGTTTTTAACTTTTTATCTAGAGATTTTCTCACAAAATTTTTCGACTACTAAAGTCTTAAAAGACTCATATGTACTTAACCGTCGAACAACATATGATCCATTAATAATTTGATTTTACGAGTGAATCGAGATTGATTCTACTAAGGACCGGTTCTAGCGGCTTTGTTCACCTGCTCATTGTAGGCATGCCCATGCCCCCACGTGGTGCCCTGACAGGGCGCCACTTCATCCAGTGAAAAAACTTAAAAAAAATTTTTTTTGGTATCTACGTGATGTGAGATAAATAATATATAATTACCTCTTGATTGTGGGGGATCCATGTGGACCCCACGAATTTTTTTTGGGAGTGTGAGCATGCCAACAATTGGCATTGGAACAAAACTACGGGTTCTAGAACGTGAAGCTATCTAGTATGTATGAAAAGTATGACAAGTTGCAAGTTGCAACCAATGAGAAGCCCTAAATGCTAATCCTTCATGTGTGAGAGAGGAGAAAGAGTTTTGTGTTGGAAGTGCATAAATCACAGTCACAGACTCTCAGTCACATACAAAAAGATTTAACCACAAAAAAAAAGGTCCAAATAATTTTAAATGTAACAATTTTATAGCGGTTAATTTTTAGATGATGCAACATGTGAACAAAGTCGATTTTTGCCACCAATATTATTGATAAACCTCTTCATATACTTTTGCACAAGTAGTGCAAAAAAGAATAATATTATGTGCAGAGATAATTTGTACAATAAAATGCAATATCGACAGACATTTGGCATGTGAGTTATGTGATCGCTTATGATCCCAGTTTACTATTGTTATTTTTTTAAATACAAAAAGAGTTCCTGAACATCGAATTTATCAAAAGAAATAGACTCTAATAAATATCACGTTTTGCTTGCAAAACAATCAGGTTAGCACTGAGAGAAAATCAAATTTCCTCAAAGTAACACTGAAATTTCCTCAACTCCCTCCCTCTACTATTCAATATTGACATGGGCGGTTGTCGACTTCATGGGCCCATGTAGTTGCCCAGCCTGTAACCCAACTTCTGAGATTTTTCGAGCGAGCCCATGTAACTTGATAACTAATACGAACATACAAATGTGGCACTCATTGGAGCCGAAATATAAACTTTAGCAGTATCCCTTCTACTAGCCTACTAGAAGAAGGCCTTAAACAAACCGACTGCAAATGGTTAAATCCAACACCACCTAGCGGGCAACATTTTCAACGGATTAGATGGGCTTCAGGAATATATTTGAATGAATAGACTATGCGAATACAAGACTAATAATTTGGTGTCCACAAACTGTCCACATATGAGCACCAAATCGTTTGCAGTGAATACAAATTTCCTTTATAGTTTCTATAATTTATTAATGTGAATTACATGACAGATGACATTTGATTTATAACGCATGCTTGAATTGAATTAATTTTAAAAAATAATTGTTAAGAGTTATGATTTCAAGATGTAGACACAGTACCTTACAATGTCTATCTTTTTTTTATGCTGTGTCAACTCCCCACAATGTTTTGCATTGTGAATTGGAGATGCTCGAGAGTGCCCACTTGGCATGATGATTGGATTGCCACCCTCAAGCATGAATAGAAACGTCTCATATAAGGATGATCATCTAATGCAAGTAACACTTTTTGCTAATTGCTAGTTTAGTATGCTTTTCTCAAGGGAAAAAAATAATTTTTTAAGAGTACATGGTTGAGTTAAAATGTTATAGATCTCACTTGATAAGCAGTTAAAAATAAATTCCAAACGTGAAGCTTAACTAGTAAAATACTTGTCTTCCTTTTTACAACCCGAAAACAATTTTTATCCATCAAGAATGTTATGTTCCTAACGTTGGAACCACATGTGGTATATCGTGAAAACATGGGGAATCACGTGTGGTTTACAACGCTGAAATCATAAAAATAATTTTAGCGTTGGGAATATAACATTTTCGTCCTTCCCAATATAAATTCTTCTCAACGCCCACAATTATGGACCTCATTTGCATCATACTACGCGTGTGTTCGTGTGGCATTTTTTTGCCTAAAAATTGACTAAAAGTGAACTTTTTAGATAAATAATGGCAGAGATGATGAGATGTGTGAATAATAATGAGTAATGATGTGAGATATATAATTGATATTGAAGTTTGACTTTAATTTTTAATAAAAGATGATTTTTAGGTTAGAAAGAAAAAAGGAAAAAAAAAAAGGCCATGACTAAATGCACCCGTTCCTTTACTTTGTGCACCCAAGTTTATTGGCCATTTCCCATTATACCCTTTGTTAAAAAAAAAAAAAAAGAAGAAGTTCGCTCCTTATGGAGCGAACACACATCACTGTGTTCGCTCCATACGAGCGAACCAATTAAAAATAAGTTAAAAAAAAAGAGAATAATAGATAAAAATAAGAAATTTTGTTATCATTTTTTACAATCACGTTTGACGAGTAATTTCAAAATTTTGTAAAGTTTTTTATAACCACTCAATTTTTTTAATACTTAATTCAATACTAATTAGATAAAATTAATTATTGTATTATAAAAAAATTCGAAATTCATCATCAAAGTGGTTGTAAAAAACTTTAAAAAATGAGTAATTTTACTAATTATTTATTCGTGAATGTAATTTTTGCCATCATTTTTATTCAAATTTTTTACAACCACTTTGACGAATAATATTGAAATTTCTTTTAAATTTTTTTGCAACTATTTTGGTGATAAATTTCAAAATTTTTATGATACAATAATTAGTTTTATTATCGAATTATTAAAAAATTTAAATTTTTTACAACCATTTTGACGAGTATTTTCAAAATTTTTTGAAACCACTGTAATGATAAATTTCAATTTTTTTTTATCATATGGTAATTAATTTTATCCGATTAGTATTGAATATAATTATTAAAAAAACTTTGAGTGATTGAAAAAATTTAAAGAAATTTTAAAATTTAAAATTTATTATTATTATTTTTTATTTATAATTTAATTTGGCGAACACCCGTTTAACGGTTCGCTTGCATGAAGCTAACGCCGTTTATGGTCGCCTGCTTCATATCGGCGAACATTAATTTTTTTTTTTTTTAGTGTACAAGGATAGGATTGAAATTTTTTAAAAATATGGGTGCATACAGAAAAATCACGGGTGCATTTAGTCGCACCCAAAAAAAAAAAGCACATGAATACACGCGACATGTTAGGCCTATCCTTTATACTCCCCATTACCTTAACAAGGAGCAAGCCAAGAAGATAATTATTTTACAACCTTTTATTTATTATTATTAATTTATTTATTATTTATTATTATTATAACTAGATCAAATTACGTCTAGCAATTTAAAAATATTTTCAAATAATCAAATCATTTCATTCTCCCGACCAAATCATTCTCAAGTGAACCTTATTTCACATCAAACATCACGAATTCAACAAATTTTATCCCACAACATCAATAATATATCAAACAAATAAAAAATCTTGAACAAGAAAAATGAAATACTACTAGTCAACCTAACTACAAGGAAGCTTCAATCCTAGGCTCAAAAGAAAATGCACACACCAATTCTTTAGCTTCCCCATTCACATAGCACTGGGGCAATTCAATCCATTCATTCCTCGTCAAATTGCACAGAACATAGCTATAATTCTGTGCAGAGCTCAGGCAGACTAACATTTGTCCTCCGTCGCCGTCGCCATCGCCGGCGCCGGTGCCTGTGCAATTGATATCAACCTTTTTTCCGTAAAACTCATGAGACATCGCCGGTGGCATTGCCGCAATCTGAATCCAGAATTGGATTTTCTCATCCCATTTCCACACACGAAGGGTAGCAGATTCAAGGAATTCGTGGAGAACGACGACGTAGACTTCTCCTCCGCATTCGACTATGTCGATTGCGTAATCGGAGAAGACAGGCAGTATTCTCGGATACTCGAAGAAGGATTTCTGTGTAAGATTGCAGGTGACCACTGTACCAGATGAGCTCAGAAAATAAAGAATTTCTTCTTCGTTTTTGTTGATGATGACTGATGAATATTTCTTACATGGATTCCTCTGCAGATTTGTTGAAATTACATTCCCACACTTGCTCAAAAAGTACAGCGAGTAATCATCATCTTCATCTTCAGCAGGATTTTCGATCTTCCGATTGAGAATGGCGTCTTCTTCCCATCGATCAGTAATCGAGTTATAGATTCTGAAAGAGAGTGATGAGAATGGGTAATCTCCAGAGACTGAGACGAGCTTGAAGGATCCAGTTATGGAGGTCATTGCAACGGCCTGAAGGTGTTCGACCTTTTGCCCGTCAGAAAAACCCAACGAGGCCAATTGACGGGTTGACCCAGTAACCGGGTTGCAGGCTATGAACCCACCCGGCTCACGGTGGAAACATACAAGCCCACCTGAAGCTGCAACTGGAATGAAATCATTGCAAGAGGGTTGCAACAAATTGAGCTTTCTCCAAGCTTTTTCGGTCGAATCGAAGATGATGGGGCGATTATCAGGGCTCGACCGGGAATTGACCATGAAAAACCATGGCTCGCGAGGTGGGATTTGAGAGCAAGCAAATTTGAAACTGGTAGAATTTGCCGTTGATTTCCATTTCTTGCAAACTGTAGTATTGCGGAAGAAAGTAGATGTTGGTAGCCATGAAAGAACCCTTTCAAGAAGATCTTGATTGAGTTCATCCAATGGAAATATTGGACATTCATCTTCTCCAATAATTTCGGATAGGTTTCTCTTTTGACCTCTCTTCTCCATTTCTTGAACTGACATGAGACAACCTAGCATGTATATCCAAGTGTTTTGTTGGGCGTGACTGGTTGACAAAGGGCAGTATATAAAGGCGTGTGGCAAGAGTGAGGAAGCTTCCCAAAGGACTTTTTTCCATATAAAAAATGCTAATTGTCCTAATAGTGTCCTCCTAACTTAACCTCAATCGGTATTGATGATTTATTCAATTAGTATTGATCATCTATTCATAAGCGACTAATTCATATATAGTTAGGTGTGTTTTCTTATAAGTGACCAACATGTAGTAGTGAACGAGTCTAAATTTATTATCTCAACTCATGTCTCCTTAACTATTTCATCCATTACAATAGCTTATCTACACAACTTTTTTAATTCTATCATTTGAACTCTTAGTCGAGAGTATCAAATAGTTGATGACTGAGCCCAATTTATTGTTCCAATTCGGTTTGCCTTAATTGTTTCATCAAAACAATTTGCGTACGCAATCAAGTGTATTAATTTAACACTTGTAGTGAAGGGTATCGAGTAGTTGATAAGTATTAGAAAATTTCCCCTTTTTTTACACTGAGAGAGCAATTGCATATTTCTTATTCGGGGATTTGACAAAGAGTAAAGTAGAAGAACGCATTGACAAAAGTACAAAACATTTGTTGTCACGAGTGGGAATGGGAATGAGAGAAAAAGAAAAAGCCGAAAAGGGGAAAATGTCAATTAGGCCGCAACAGAACCCGAGAAAGGAGAAGGTCCCTGTCATCCCGGCGCCGATGGTGTTTTGCTGACTTCTTGTGTCAAAAAGAACATTACCAAGGGACCCTATGCTCAATTTTTCGTTATTTTTCTATTCAGCGTTTCTCTTTTCGTGATGCCACAACCTATAAACAATTTGTTTATAGTCGTCTCCACCCGAGAGGTTCGACTGCATCTTGTTTGAGTAACAAAATGCCTCACAGTCATTTGATGTAAACGTAGAACGTTGCTTATTGTTTTGCTTAGACAGAAACACATTTGCAGGACGTCTTTGTATACACATGTTGTAGTACTGACCAATCATATCTCTAATTTCAAAATTGCTAAAACGACACTTTTGATGTCTAGTGGCGAAAGAGAAACAAAGTGGGTTATGCGTCAAGGTGGTGTTACATTTTGAGCGATTCTAGTCACATGTGTTATGATATAATAATTGATCGATCCTATTAGGATATAACAAAGCTGCTTTGGCATATATCATAGAATACATACTACTGCACATTCTCAAATGATGTGACCCATCAATCGGAATGTCATATCAATTTAAGTATGTCATAGTGTGTGTGCATGATCAATTTCATTGGATAGATACTCTTTAGGGGTTGGGGGCTTTGGGGGAGTGACAAACATACTTCCATAAAGCAACACCTAGAATTTTCATGCCCCTCGTGCACGGAATTTTTCTTTATACACAAAAACTTTAATACTCCAATATTTTTATTTTGTCAGCATTTAAAGTCAATATATAGAATCCAAAGCTCTGACTTTCGTTTCCTAGGCATTTTTATATGTATCGTGTTGAGAGTAATGGCATTGGATGCTCCACGGGTAAAAGAAAACAATTAACAAATCCAGAAAAAAAGCCATGAATTTTGGTCACTTTTTCTCGTGTCTTGTCCATTAATCTTGTGAGGTGTGGGGAAAAAAGCAAGTTTTTGGCTTGTATTAAAATGCTTTACAAGTTAGTAAGTTGAAGAATCAAATGGAAACCTTTCAATTTTCAACAACCGTGGACATTCGACTCTTCCTAGTTTTTCGTGTTTTCGTTTTTCAAATGGACCACTCAATATTTGGGTCTTGGCTTAGGTTCAGGCTCGAGCTTGAACAAAATGTTAAATCTTGATTAGTGTCGGGCATTTCACCTGATAATATGATCATTCAAACTGATTTGAATTTGTCGAGGGTCCGTTTAACCCTGCATCGGGTCAGTTTTCGGGTTGGACATTTGGAACCGAAAACTAATCGGGTTATATAAATAAAAATAAAAATAAAATAAAAATTGAAATTCACTTCACAATTCCAATGAATTGAGCCAGCCCAAACTAACCCGAGATGGTTTCGTTTGGGTTAGTTTTGGCCAAAAATTCCGAATTGATAGTTTCGTGTTGGTTTCCATTTTTTGTGGAAACCAACATCAATCAAGTTGGTTTAGGGCTGCGTCAAAACCCGATCAATGCCCACCACTAATTCTTGATCATGTAACTTTCTTTTTTTTTTTTTTACACTAGTGATACCCAACATGCGTTGCACGTTATTTGTAAATAATTTCAGTAACTTGTAACTAAGTGGTAAAAATGTGGTGAATATGCAAAGAAATTGGTTTTGTACACAAATAAAATGATTGTTTGGAATGACAAAAGGTTATTTTCACGGCGAAAGAAAATAGATAAGGAGAATAAGCTGTTGATTACATGAGAACCTCATTGTATACATTATTTTTTGTATGATAAAGATTGCCCGATTCCAACAAAACTTTGTGTTTGCCATAGAAATTCGTCTTGAAAGTGTGATGCACAAACAAAAGTCAATGTTGGGAGAAAAATTGTGCTCATTTTTAATCTTCAACAAACTTTCCTTCATGTAGAACATAAAAGATAAAGTTGTGACTCTTTTAACAAAGGAAAAAAAAAGGATATATACAAAATATAAATCTAGAAATGGCCATTTTTAATTCTTTCGACGACTTTGTATTATTATTGTATTATTATAATCCTCGCTCCTCTTTCACTGCCAGTACCATCCAAAGCTCCTGCCAATTTCTGTTGCTGCTTTCATTAATCTTGAAATATATAGTAAAACAATTTGTAAAAATGATCAAGAGACATGCTTATTTGTAGTGACTTAAGTCTTTTGACTTTACTTATTAAATAATTAATCTTGCTTTCAAATGTACAAAAATTTTTTCTCCGTATACAGTGAATCATAGTTATACAAATTCAAAGATACATGCACAACTCAGATTCATGCACACTTCTCCTTATACAATGAATCATAGTTATACACATTCAAAGACAAATGCACAACTAAGATTCATGCATTGCATCATTAAACCGTGTAAATATATAGCGTGCTAGAGAAATTAATTAAATGCATTATTGTTCAATCATAAATATAATTATGATTGAACGTCCACTAACCACATTCAAATACATGCACTCCTTCAAGTTCAAGATTTAATAGATTTCGTAATTAACATACCATAATGTGTATTTGTGCATGCATTAATATTAATATATTTAGTTAAGAATTCTAAGAATATATGATCATATAAGGGTATTTTCATAAATAATTAAATATCATTAGGGTAAGATGTCCAAAAAATGATTCTTACCAAGTCACCTTTAATATATATATATATATATATATATATATATATATATATATATATATATATATATAGATTTGTAATTTTTTTGCTTGGGGAAAATATATGAAAATTTAAGATCTCGTGACTACCTTAAAACGCACACACACAAAACAAAACCATGTTGACATCGCTAGCAGTCTTTTATACTGCAAAATATAACAATAACGTACGCTCGGTAAAAATGATGGAATGAATACCAACACAAGCCAAATCTTTCTTTGAAATTATTCGAGGAAATATATTACCAGAGAGAACAGCTTCAAACATTAGAACATGAGACAGGAGATGTTACAAGGTTCTAATCTAGGCGGCAAAGAAGGTACTCAACTTCGACAAATTTTGTCAAAGGGATCATCCACTCTCCATATAAGCGAGAAACTACAGACGGATCAACCTTGTACTTTGCAACATTATCATTCTCACTAAGATCCACGTCTTGCCCAAATATCATCGCTTTCCTTTCTACCCTTTTCTTTATCATCTCTTCTACACTTTCAAACGTTAACATTTTCATTAAAGCGTCCTTGTCCTGCAACAACATAAGCAATGACTCATTCGGAGACATAACGTTCCCCACCATCTACCATCTATAGCTTCTTTAGATGGGGAGACCAACTGACTTTTTTCCCCGTTTTCATGTAAACTTATACGTACATACCTGCGCACGTATTGCTTGACTGTATTCTGGTTGAGATTCCCTAAATTTAATCTCGGCTACGAACTTTCCCAAGTGAATCCTTCTTGAAAGAGCCTAGGAGAAAAAATAATTTTCTTTTTTTTTTTAAGTCAAGCAACCATAGAGTAATACTACGTGTAGAAACGTACATTTGCACTTATATCAGGTGTCAGAGAATCTTGTAAAGTAAGATGTCAACATCATTGTTATCTAACTTCAGACAATTCTGACACCTCAAATAGGTGCAACAGAAAGTGTAAGTACGGGTATACAAATAGCATTTTTCTCACCTGCAAGCAAGCAAGATCACTAACGGCAGCATTTGCATAGTTCCCATCATCCCCATCCGATGTAATAAGAGGAAGAAGATCATTGTGATACATATTTAGTATTTGCTCGTTGATGTTAATCGAAGCTCCTTGAGGATGCAAAACCTACAGTTGATATTATTACAACATAGAAAATCTTTGCATCAGCCTAGGGAACATTGTCTGAAGCTCAAGAATTTAAGGTTTGATCAGAGTTTACCTGTTGACTATCACGAGATGGGATCAATGCAGGTGGCAAATTATCCGGGAAGAAAGCATTTTCTTCTGCAGATAAATATCGACCCGCCTGTAAATAACTAGACACACAATTCAGAAAACTACCATATTATAAC
The DNA here is from genome assembly GCA_018223645.1 of Jasminum sambac. Classification (NCBI taxonomy): domain Eukaryota; kingdom Viridiplantae; phylum Streptophyta; class Magnoliopsida; order Lamiales; family Oleaceae; genus Jasminum; species Jasminum sambac. Next base: position 19,917,586 of record CP073650.1, on the reverse strand, counting down.
TACGTAAAAGTTATACACGTTACATTGGTCACATTCCTAGGTTATGCTTTCAGATTATTGACATTCCTAAGAATGAGCTGTCCCAAATTCGGGGAATGAAGATCTCACGCGTATTGCGTAATGCGTCTCAAACAAGCTCTATATAAATTTTGTGAGATCAACAACATTCGTTCCTGTCTCCTTATAATTACTAACTTAGGGTTTGTTCTTTTCACAATAAATTTATACGCACGCAATTCCGTATAACCTCATACTCATTTTCAACCACACACATATTTCCCAAAATAATATTAACCACACATTTTTACACGGAATACCGCGCACATCAACTTTATACCCAATCAAACAAGCTCTTAATTAAGTTTATCCAAACAAGCCCCAATTGCTTGTTGCACACAACATAGACTTTCCCAAATGCACAAAATGGGCAAACATATTGTCAATTTCTTATACTTCCTTAAATGGTTTCTTCTATACAGATGCATTGCTAAATCACAATTCACAGCAAAACATCAATCCAAAAAAAAGAAGAAAAAAAGAAAACAGAGGACACTATTATTTATTACCTTGGCTTGAACAGCTTCGGATTCTTTAACAAAGAATTGAAACAACGAACCCGACAAGCCGGGCCTTTCATCGTACAGCAGTGAATTAATTGGATATTTTGCCCTCTCGATTAGACTGAAGATAATGGTGTCTTCTTCTCTCACCAAAATCTTTCTCAGCGCATCGATATCCAACATGTCCCCAGAGTGTAATCCCATCTCAGTCCTCAGAAACTAAAAGCATTTGCAGAGTTTGGTGATTGATTGACGACAGGGAATTTGGGCGAGATGAAGTAACGGCGTTTGAGGAAGAAATCTAACGTCTGTATTCTCACAGCAAGGTGTGGACTATTTGATGAGTTGGAATAAGTGGAACAGGTGGCATATTTTTATTTGTGGCACAGGCTGGGGCACAGCGTATGGGCACAGCTGATTTGGGTTCAGCGAGTGGGTGAGTAGCGTGCACGGTTTTGTTGCTGCGCGTACTCTATTTGCTAACGTGCACTGCTCGAACAAAGAATTTTTATTTTTTGTTTTTTGGAAGCGCCGGACAAAGATTTTCAGTCTGTTCTTTTACAAGTTTTAATAAATTTTTACACATTTTAACACATTCACATCAAAAGTCAAACCAATTACATCCACATATTTTCTGGGATCCACTGTACTACATAAATCTGCACCACTCAATCTCACTCATTCCCTCTCCTATTTCACATCAAAACTCATAAATACACATACATTAATGGGGGCTTTGATTTTCTTTTCTTTTTCTTTGTCTTTTTTATTATTTTATTTTATTTTTTAACTGTTGGCTCTATCTAACTGCATGTTAGGATCCTTTCTCTCTTCTTTTTTTTTTTAAATTTAAATTTGATCAAACTAATTATATTTATATATTTAGTGGGATTTGTATGTACTATATAAATTTCTACTATTCATCTTCACTTAGAGCTGGGCGTGGGTTGGATTGGGTTCAACCCGAATCCAACTCAATTAAATCGGTTTGGTGAAACTCAAACCCAATCCAACCCACTTACAGAGTAAAACTAATCCAATCCAATCGAACTAAGGTTAGTTTGGATTGGTCCCAGGTTGGGTTGGATTGACAGTTTGTATTTCAACATGATAACAATTTAATATAATTTTTTAGTAATTAAATTGATGTAAAATCGATTATTAGACCAATTTAATTCTAGATCTTATATTGGAGATTTTGTAGAACCATACACTGAGTTCCTATTTAAATTTTTAAAATCATTTTCTCAAAATCTATTTTTTAAAAAAATTTTAAATATATATTTAAATTAATTGATAGGTGGGGTTGGGTTGAGTTTATTTGGATTGCAATATAGAACCTAAATCCAACCCAACCCAATCTAGTTAAAAAAAAAAACCCCATGTCACATAAAAATTCATAAAAAAATTTAATCAGGTGCTAAAATATCTACATTATCAATTTCTATGTGTTAAGTGCATTAATGTGGTGACATAAATTATTTTAATTGAATAACAACCAAAAATAGTTAAAAAATGGAGACATCTGATTTGGATATTTTATTTTTATTTTATTATTTTTTTGGGTAAACTGGGAAAATGGAAAATTTAAATGCCGTACTTCAATGTTTGAATAAGTGGGAATATGGATCCTAACATTTACGTATGCATGGATATGTATCCCTTACGCAAACTATCCAGTACCCACCATGTGGCTAGATGAACGACACGTACCCTTGATGGAGGGAGACATGTGCCTATCATTCGTCCACATGTGAGAGCACCGAATCGGGAGTCGTGGCCTTCTAAGTGTCAAAGTAATCTTACTGAATAGAAAAAATTGGAGAAAGCCTCATTGTGTTGGTCTACTTTTTATTAGAATACCAAAATTGAACTGTATTATAAGTGTTCATTCACTCCTACATTAATTGTTCTTGTTCTTGATACAAGCATCCTAGTCAATGTTGTGCAGGGTAGTGATTTGTGTTCCATGAGTGGTGGTTGGTCTATTTATTTCTTAGTTTGAATTTATTTTTTTTTTTTTAAAAAACATGTAGGTGTAGAAGGGCATGGTTTCAAAACATATTAAAACATTTGCTATTAATTAGAGCATATGTGTCAATAAAATAGATAAATTACTTTTAACGGACACATATTTATTGTGCCTCAATAAACATATCATTTTAAAATTAAATAATGCTAAAGTAATTACATTTATGCTCAAGTAAGAATAACACATTTTCATTTCGTTAAAGTTTCAATACTTATAGCATTGACGTGATAAATTCTGAAGTTAAGCTGGTAACTGGACTCTACCAACATAACAACAAAAGATAGTCGTCACAACTTACAACAAGGGTTAGAATTTTCTTAAATATGATTTAAAAAAAGGGGTAATTGTAAAGGAAATTTTGAATATGGGACACATACAAATCTCCCTCTCATAAATTTCCACCTTTTCTCAAGTATCTGAAGTTCTGAACCGTCTCCTTCCCTGTCACCTGCAACCCGTGATCAACACAAGTGCTTTATCACCAAACAACATTCAAATTCTCTCTCTACACTAATGGAGATTTGTATGCGTGCATTTACAGTGGTACTGAATATTGCTCTGTTGTCTCATCATTTTCTCTATATAATATAATTTATTTACTCTTTTTTAGGGCACTGGCATGGCCCAAAATTAGGTTTCTCAAATCAGAAATGAACACTGACTTTTACTGTAACGACGCCATTACATCGAGGCGAAGGAAAAAGAGAGAAAATTTGGCGAATTTTTCGTGCATATCGCCGCGATTCATTATCTCGCGGTGGTTCAATGGGGAAAACTTGATGGGCTCAGAGAAGAGAGAGAAGGTTAGGGGACGATTTGAGGTGAAGGGCAATAAGGCAGCCACCTGTTCGACGAAATGCCAGTTTGCTTCTTCTTCATCGGAAGAACCAGGTTCGTATGATCAAATCAGTAACTCCATTGATATAATTCTTAATATTAAGTTAGAGTTAGTTTTGTGTATTTCAAGGCATATAAAAGTTCCATTATCAAATTCAGATTATATTCGTGTTTTTTTCAGCAGAGCATCCAAAAGAGACCTCCTTCAACCTTGGAGTTGGATTTGGTCTAATTTATCTCATTGCTGCAAGCAGAAATGAGCTTAGCAAAATGGTGGAGTGGCAAAAAGAAATGAAAATGTTGCTTCAAAATCTGCAAGCAGAAATGCAAAATCAAGACAATAGACTATCAAAACCATCTCAGTCAAGAATTTCTCTCTCTTTCCCAAAAACTGGTACCCAAGAAGTTTTATCTACTAAGGATACTGTTTCTTGCCAAGTTTCATCTTCAAATGACATGGAGAACTCAGAAATCACTGTGGGCTATAGTCCATATCCAAACAAGAAGTTATACAGACGAGAAAGAAGTTTAAGAATGGATCAGCTTGAAGCAGAACTTGAAGATGAATTTTGTCGTATGCAACTCCAAAAGGATAACGAATACACGTTGGGGTATAGAAAGCAGCAATGTACAGAGGTATATTACATTATATTCCTTTGTTGTCTGATCCCTCTTAACTGATGCGTTGTGTCTTTAGCAAATTACTACCCTGCTTCTTGTTTACATAAAAGGTTCCGCGGGTTTCTTATTCCTCTGCAGCATAGTGAGAAATAAAGATGAATAGGTTACAAATAATTGCATATGTTGGCTACATCCAACTTTCACATGTTTGGATTCCAATCAGACCTTTATTGACTATCGAGATGTAAAGTATTGTGATGATGCTTGAGATAACAATTAAGTTGATGCAGCTTTAGATATTTGCTTGGAGAAACTTGATTGCACATCTTTGAATTCGAATTCACATATGATGTTGGAATTGACATTATAACACTTTCCACAGTCGCCTTCACGAACCTGTCAAGATTAGTGGCTACCACAGCTGATGATGGATTTTACCTGTTTGAATTTTTTTGTTTAGTTAAAAACTACTGTTTTTGGTTTGTCATTTTGGGCCTTAATATTTTACAAGTCCAGTCAATTTAGGAGTCTTCGACCATAGGTAACTACTTGTTTGCCTGCTTTTGTTCACTTCGGTTTGTTACTTTTGCATAATAGAAAAAGCTATTCTCATTATTCCTTTGCAAAGCGGAGTTCTTGAGCTTCTTAATGAATTCATAAGTGACCCCAGATCACATTCTACTTGGTCATATATGTACAACCTCTTTCACTATAATCTCATTTTTACGGCAAGTAAGTTTATATATAAGATCATTCAATTATGTCATGGATTCTGATATTTCTATCTCCATATTGGCAGATTAATCTAGCAGACACTGTACCCGAAGACAACCTCAGTACAACCTCTAGAGAAATTATCGACCAGCCTGAATCGAGAGAGTATTGTGGAGTTCATCCGGCAGAACTCGCATGTAGATTGCACGAACTTGTGGAAGAAAGACAGCAAGAGAGAATAAAAGAGCTTGAATCAGCTTTAGAATGTGCAATGCAAAAGCTTCATGAGAAAGAAAGAGAACTCTCCTGGTGGAAAGAAACTGCAACCTTCTTAAGCCCATTCCAGTCGCTAGCTTGTAGAAGAAGGGAAAATATTGCAAGCCAACTTCTTGAAGGCTGAGAACTGCAGCTTCGATGGTATCGTGTTCTATATATGCTATACTCTTTCAATCTTTTGTTTGTTGCTTAGTGTACAATGAAATTTTGTGGTAAGCAAGCAAGCAACTCTTCTCGTTGCTTGTTATCAAATAATAATTGTATGATTGTGGAGATCGTAATTGAAACGGCATGGTACTTTGGGCACTTTCATGTTTTATTTCCATGGATTAAAATTAAAATGCGTTCTTATCTCCTGACTCCTATGTTCAAGATTCTACTCGTAGTTTTAGAAAGTTGTTTCCTAGTAAAAACTAAAAAGGCTGCTATATCGCAGTGTAATCTCATTTCTTTCAAAATAAAGACACAACAGGTTGTGTAAGTGTATATAGTTTCTTTAGTAAAAACTAACAGCTGTATTCATATGCTGATGGTGTTGTTAAGATTTGTTGTTCTTTTCACTTTGATATTTGCCTATCTCATCAAGTCATTCAACTTCAAGGGGAGATAAGATGACATTACAATTAGTTTGTGTTGAAAGTTGAAACAGGGTGATTTTGCGCAGCCCTGTAATCACAGAAGAGCTTAGAATTGACTGCTCCGTCAAGACCTCTCAATTTTGCAGCTGCAAATGATGGATTTTACCCTTTAGAATTTGTTTGCTTAGTTTAGAACAAAAAAAGGGGTTTTAATGTGTTTTTTTGGTTATTTTTAAAAATAAATTTGAAGCCCGATCCATCTAGGAGCCTTAGCCTGTTAAGTTTATCCCATTTGATCCAATACCCTTGTAGGGGTACCATACCCAATGAAACAAGAACGCCCCCCGGGAATGTGGGAGTGCCCACATATTTTTTTAGTTTTTTTTGTCGCTATCGGGTATGGTACCCTACACTGGTACCAGAAACAAGCTCTAAGTTTATTATTATTTATTTTCTTGTTTTAGTCATTACGGTATGGTTGCTATTGCATTTGTTCGGATACCCACGTGGGTACTGAATCCACGCTACGTGGTGCCTTTTGGTGGCGCTATGTTATCGACCAAAATTTTTTTTTTATTTATTTTTTTTGGTATTTACGTTAAGTTAAATGAATAATACATGACTGCCTCCTAATAGTGGGAGGGCCTCACCAACCCCCGCGAATTTTTTTTTTTTTCCGAACTGTGGGTACCATAAGGTTCCCATAATGGGTACCAGATCAAGCCTTTGGTTGGTATTTAATAAGAAACACAGTGGCCTTTTGGACGTTGTGATTAGACGAGTAGGTGTGCATAAATCAATAATGTATGTGGAATTGTGTGGCCATATCATGCATTTTAATTAGCTTTGAATCATACTTACATGAAGTAGTTATATTATGTTGTAGATACAATAATTAATCCATATTTACAAAGTATTGAAACAAAATGAAGCTGAAGTTTCAATCTTATCTACAGTGAGCACCATAATAGTGCTCACTATGAACCAGATCAATGATACGTGTTTTCAACTATGGGCTCTCACCATCAGAGGCATGTATCACTGATCTGGCCCATTATGAGCACCATAATAGTACATACTATGAACAACGGATCAAATCCGCTTATAATCATTCGAAGTAAAATCCATTGCAACGATTTCTTACAATTATTCACCTTTTTTACTTTTACACAACCTCACCACCTACGCTAATAAAATTATAAATAATTATAAATAAAATATTTCCTCCGTTCCACAAAAATATATTTGTATTTCTGTCCCACAAAAATAGCCACTTTCCTTAAAAGGAAGTGTTGAATTAAGTTCCTTATATATTCTTATTTAGGGCTTGTTTGATTCACAATAAAATTGATATTACTCAAATTACATGTAGGTTATGTGGTTAAAAATGAGAGATAATATATTAAAAATATAAAGTAATTATCAAATTAATATATATGTGGTTGAAAATTGTGAAAATGAAGAAGTTCAAAAATTTTGTCGTGAATCAAACAAGCCTTAGTATGCATTATTATCAACAAAATATATTTTTAAGTCAAATAATTAATAAATTAATGGGCCTATTAGGAAAATACTCTTAAACTTTACATTTCTAATAATATTAATTGATATTTTCTTAATTCTTGTGAAAATCTATACTATATTAAAGAGTACGGATGTGTGGAAATCTTTTGATTTCCAATAATGTCCCTACTTATATTTTATTTAGTCTAAAATACCCTTATTAAAAACATATATTTATATAAATATAATAATTAATGAGTGACTCTTCATATTATATTGAAAAAATTAAATTACAAATATTCTAATATATTTTGATTGTATTCAACGTATATGACTTAAAATGATTACTAATAGCTTTCTTCTTTTTGTTTTGAAAAAAAATAAAAAAAAAAAGAATGTTTTATAAAGTCATATAGTTGTATGACAATCTTTTGATTTAAAATTATGTCACAAACATTTTTATAGTCCAATAATTAAAAAAATATAATTACATAACCAATTTTGGGCGATTGTTAAAAGTATTTTAATTTGATTAAACTACAAATATTTCGATATATAATGTACTTTCATTCAATGAGTATGAGTCGACTCCAAAATGTATATTGATCAGTTTTTTTCTATAATATATCTTTCACAACTTTCTAATCGATATCATGCTTTTATAGTTTTAAAATTGTATTGTTATCATATTTAATCAACTCAAATATATGCGACTAATCTTATTGGAAAAAAAAAGTTTTGTAGATTAGATGTTTGGATTAACTTTGTAGAAAATAATTGAGGTACTAATATTTTTAAATATAAAATGATTAGAAGTATTATTTAGCTTACATGTATGAATTACTAAAACTATATGTTGGTTTAATTTTATATTTTTTGGAAAAAAAAATTAAGGTTAAAACTTAAAATTTTGCGAATCAAAAAATCATTATTTTACATCACATGCGAAGCACGTACTTAAAACTAGTAAAAATAAACGTATCTTTGTGGAACCAACGGAGAAGTAAATGAACCACAATAATCGTCACAAAATGTTTAAATAAGAATTAGTAGCAGTTATAAATGTGTCATTGAGATTTATGCTTAAATTCAACTAACTTTAAACCCAACAGGCAAGTCTCACTTTGACTTTGATTTAAATTAAAGTGTAATAAGTCAATCGTCCGCTACTACTTCCTTCGTCCAATGGATTTACTTTCATTTTCTCAGGAATTAAGAAATGACAATTAATATATTATGGAAAAAAATGAAATTCACTTTATTTTTAAAAATATATTTCTATATTAAGATATTTTATTTATTTTTATTTATGGACATTAAACATAAACACATTAAGGAAATTAAATGCATACCAATAATAATAAAGAAAAATGACTTGTATTTTAAGACCTCTGAGTAAAGAAAACAAGTCTTTTTGGATTCGATAGATTATATAGGCACCAACATCAAGCTTCAGGACATCATTCCTATTCATTAGATTTTTAACCTACAAAAATGGCATCAAAATCAATCATAGTCTTCCTTCTGTTCCTTGCCTTGTTGATGTATAATTCACAATCAGATAGGCAAACAAATCTGTCACTATATTTTCAAGAATTCTCTGGTGGACATAGTGCCACTATTGTACCTGTCATACCCCCATCTTCTGGTGGAAATCTTAATTTCTCCAAATTTGGAACCACTTTCATAGCTGATGATGACTTGATAACACAAGGACCAGAAAGGAACTCCCCGCAGATTGGACGATGTCAAGGTACGATTATGGCGTCGTCTTTAGACGGGTCTAATACAGTTGTTATGTTGTCAATTGTGTTCACCAATGGAAAATACAAAGGGAGTACTCTTCAAATGCAAGGGTCGAGCCCTCAGTTTGAGAATGTGACCGAAGTTGCGGTGGTGGGTGGCACCGGGGTGTTTCGTTCTAGCCAGGGATTTTCGACTCTTCAAACGATTTCTTCTGAACCTACGACTTATTATGCGATCATTCAGTGTAACATTACTGTGTTCCAATCATGGACGAACCAGGATTTCACATAGCACCGAGCTGAATTTAAAAATAAGAGTGGTGGAGACCCCTTTTGTAGGGGGTTCGGGGGCAACGCCTCAAATTTTTTTCCTCGTATAGTTTATTCACAAAACGTTGTTGAAAATCACGATATATCAAATTCATTTGATAAAATGAAAGCAAACTTCTTTTTACAAGAAAAAATTACATGAAATAACAATTTGATTTGGTTATTTTAGTAAATGATGATTTTAATTGATTTGATTTACAAAATTAGTTCTATTTCGTATAGTTCGTAGTTGATGTTAAGAAAAAATTAGACTAACTACTTAACCAAGTTCAACTGTTAAAAATGATAAAGTAATAAATTTTATATATAAGAAATAGAAAATACTATTACATCATATTATTCATCAACATAATAAATTGATTGAGTTTTAAATCACAAATAAAAATGATTTAAAACCAATTTATACACGAAGATAATATCATCTAAGATTTTTTTTTTGAATGGATCATCTAAGATTTTTGAAAATATAGAATTATCTACAAATACTTTTTTTTTGCAATGAAAGATACTAAAGCGTTTGAAAATGCTCAATTATATTAAAAATAGAATTATTTAAAAGTAAAAATGCTATGATACAAATAATTTTTTTTGCAATGAGCCAATGAAAGATACTAAAGCATTTGAAAATGCCCAATTATATTAAAAATAGAATTAATGATGCTGTGACTTTGGTGGGAGGGGATCACCGGTAAATTTGTTTTTTGCAAGATTGAAGTCCAATAAACACACACGTAGTGTTAATGCCTTAATGGTACATAACCAAATAGTAGTTTTCTATATAAATTTGTTATATTGATAGTTCAATATATAATATATTGCCTACACAAACATAAAAATTAGCCCACAACAAACAGTTATTTTCTCCAGAGAAATCAACAAACCAACAATAACGTGGTTTTTAGGCCTCCGCCAATGTTGGTTGATGGGGATTTGTATTCCCTGTCTTTTTATATATTATATGAAAAAAGAAGTACACAGAGAGGGGACTTAATACCAAAAGCCACCCAAACGAATTACCATTCTTAGCAAAACATAAAAAAATGAAACTAAAATGCTAAACAATCTAAAATTGGGAAGTCCAATTCTAGACAATCTAACATTAGTGCACAACAAACATGAAACCATCCTAAACTTCGAAACTCTGAAGAAACAAAGTGATGATATAGGGCTTTAACACTTTCTCTGGATGGGTATATCCATCTTCATCGTTCTTATAAGTAATATCAACCATACGTGTGGGATTTAAAACTCGTGTGACAATATTTGTCGGGACACAAATTTTAAATGCCCTTTCATGTAGTAGTCGACACTACACCAAAATAAGGAAATTGTCACACTAGGGATTTTTCACGGTTTTTAACTGTGACTCCTTTTTTCGCTAATTGTCATGGTTATAAGTTGAGGAGTCACGGTTTTTATCCGTGACACCGCTGAGCTATTTACGGTAAAAACCGTGACCCCAACTGAATTAGTAAAAAAAAAAAAAAGAAAGAAAAAGAAGCACGGATAAGTGAAGCTAGGTCACGCAGCCATTCCACTCCTCCACATCGAGACCCGTCTCTCCCGTCTTCTCCACATCTACTCGCCTTCTCCGCCTTCTCACGGAACCGCCAAGACCGGTGACGAAGGACGGTGAATTTGGTGAAGCTGCCATCTTCTCCACTGGTACTCAATTGTCCGAAGCTTGGTTATTCAATTGACGAGAGCAAACGGGCGTGAGTAATTTCCCTTTTTTGTGCCATATATTTCTGGTTTGTGATAATTATAGTTTTCGGTGCATTTAACTTGAAAATCTTATGATTCAAATTGATCGAGAAGCTTATTGTGTTGACTATCTTTGGTATTTTGGTTGTTCTCTGAAGGCACTCATTGCTTTGAAGAAAGGTACACAATTAATCAAGTATAGTAGAAAGGGAAAGCCTAAGTTTTGTTCATTCAGACTTTCTCCAGTAAGTGGCGAGGACTCTTGTTGAAGAGCATTAAGGTCATTGTTGAAGACTCTTGTCGACGTTGAACAGTTTTATGATTGCATTGGAGGAATCATTGGGTCGTTTCATGGAGGTTCCCATTTTTATGTTTCGATGTATCTATTGGTTTTAAGGCCATTTATGGTGAACTCTTTTTCAGCTTTTTTTATTCTCCAATAGTTAAGGTAATTGGCTTAATATCACTTAGGGGAACATATTAGTAGTATGAAAGATATGGCATTCAGGTCAAATTGGAAAACTCTAGCACCATAAAACTATTTTGGTTATTCTCTCTGTCTATAGAATTGAGGCATTATTGTGACATTTATACTATTCTTCTTCACGTGCACCGATATTAGAATGATTCTGAAGGTTTGCAGTATATGGATGGCTAGAAAATCTTGCTTCTAGAATCTAAAATGACCTTGTCCCTTTGCTAAACTAGCGAAGCATTTTGCTTATGATTCACATAAATTCTTGCATTCTAGTAGCAAGCCTCTTTGGGCTGTATTATATTATTGAAATTGATTTGCTTGCTTTGGTTTATTAGCTGCATAAAGTTTTGTACAGAGAAACTGAGAATAGATTTTCTGTGCTCCATGTCTGTTTAGCCTGTTTTCAAAAGATACTTGCGCTGTTTGTATAGGCGCAAGTTTGTGGCACCAAATGAATGCAAGTTTGTGGATATATGCATAATCTAGTTGTAATGGAGGAAAACCCCAAAGGAATGTGGAGTAGCAAATAAATGGGGTAACTGGGAAAGTTTAAAAATTCATATTTGGATGCTCATTGATCATTTATTTGTGTATGTCACTTGACTTGTAGTCGGTTTCTTCTTCTTGTAAGATGGATTGGTCAAAGCTTGTATATGATTGTCAAGTGCATTAGGATGTAACCAAAAGATCGGGATAATATCTATTACTGAGTGTGAGAAGAGTATAAAACATCAACCTTTTTCATTTGAGAAAATTTTGTGACATTTTATCTAATTATAATTAAGTTGGACATGTGGGGGGGGGCCTCACTGTTGCATAACTTGCACTGGGGTAAATAACAGCGTGTCAATTCTGAAATGGAGTGCTTGGTACAAGTCTCTAAATGTGGGTGACGTGCATTTGCAGATCAACATGAATCAGAGAATAGTTGACTAGAAAGGAAAACTTTCATTCCCTAGTATCATGCTACTCTAAAAGCCTTCACCTTTGCCTTTAGGGAAACTTAAAGCTATTAACTGATCTTAAACTTGAAAAATACAAGGTCGGTTGAAGGATGAATCGTGTAAACCGTTGATGTTACTACATTTTGTTAGTCATAATGCTCTGTCAACAGTCAGCACATCCAAATTTCAAGATTGCTTGATGCACTATAATATTGTTAGTCATGATGCTCTATCAACAGTCAACAATATCCAAATCTGTAGATTGCTTGATGCCCTTTTGTTGCATGGATTTTCTCTTTAGTCATGATAGTTTTTACCGTATATGATTAAATAAGCATGCACATAAAATAATGAAGTTGTACAACAAAATTGAAGTTTGAAAGTGGAATCCCCAACTTAAAATGAAACCCCTAGCCTGTGTAGGTATGCGTGGCTTGGTTTCCTTGTGTTTCATGTAGAAATAATTTGCGTAAAGGAAATTCAGTAATTTGCAGACCTGTTAAACATGTCTGATCTGGATTCAGCTTCCGAAACCACTTCTTGTACCGTCTTCCCTGTGATATCTTCCAAAGGCATCAATTTGTTTACCTGAGCAGACATCTTCTCAACTCCCGCAGAAGCCCAGCATTTAAGTATATCCATGATACTCAATCCCATTGATTCAGGTAATAAAACTGGAGCAGACGATTGCATGACTAATCTAGGCCCATTTTTGCAATTTTTGAAAAGCAATGGATTTATTGACCGTAAGAAGCCACCATCCTTTGTCTGAATAATGGGACCTATGCCCCGTCCAAGAGAAGTTAATTTCAGTGGTTCTTCTGAGGGGATATAGACTGGACTTCCAAATCCACCAGAGCTATTACATGGAGAGTTCAAAAGCTTTTTCATCAAGTCCCCATTCACGATTAAACCTTCAGCTTCCAAGTTTTCAAGCATTTTAGCATTATGGTTCCTTCTCTTCTTGAAAAGCAAATGACAAACAAGAATCATCGTGAACATAGACTAGCGTAAAAACAACTTGGTTGATGTTCACATTACACCAATGTCAAACATAGAGTTTCGCCAAATGAGGTTGTTCTTTTCAAATTCTCCCAAAAGGCAATCTTTTTAGAGACTCGGCCCACAATCAAAGAAATCGTTATCCTAATTCTCTTCAACACTCAACATGTCAAGAAAATCATTTGCCACTTGATTCTCGCAATATCATCAAAGCTATGTGATTTTATTAACTTTCCTTCTTCGAAACTAGACTCTAAACTTTTATCATTCTCTAGCTCATCATACTGGTTATATCCGGGCATTGAATCAAGTTTTTCACAAACATATTCTTCTTTGTTCTCCTCATTTTCCAAACATACTTCCACTCCCTACTCAATTATCGCTAACTCAAAGATCTCCAAACATATTTACAGTACTTCTATCATCAGACAAAGACGAGGGCTCACACATCAATACTTCATTTTGGTAACTTATAATAACATTATGGTGTGATTATAACGCTTGATTCAATGATTCAAATGTAAAATGGTCTAGAGGATTAGGAGTCATTACTTAGAATATTCATGAAGTACCATTTTTGTTGTTGAAGGTCCATCTATGGTTGTTGAAATTCACATGGTTAAAATTTGATTAAATTTGAATATGGTTGATATATTTTTTTTTATGTTGCCTACATTTGTAAAAAGTTCTTGTTTATTAGGATCGGACTAAGGGAACAGATGATGAGGGCAATACTCCAAGTCATACCAATCTTTACTTACATGCCCGTAAGATGAAATCTCGAGAATATCACCCAATGCTCTTGAAACAAAGGGTGAGTAGAAACTATTATAATACATGTAAATAAATAATAAATATTATATATATGATGACATAATTGTGGTGAATATTTGACAAAGCAAAATTATCGAGATACAAATGACTCAAGGGGGAGATTCAATCAAATGTATGTCGACACCGATCCATTGAGTCAAGTATTTGGGAAGGACAATCGTGGCCGAACCCGTGGAGTAGGAAGCAAAGTCTCTAGAACTAAGTACAAGACCATTCAACCTCGCAAAGGTCTCGAATTGAAAGATTGGAAATTCAAATGAAGGACCAATATTCCAAAATGGATGCAATCCTCAATCTTACAAGAAAGCCGAGCCAATCCCGATGTGAACATTCCATCGCCAAAGCGAGGTCGAGTAATACTGAAGAAATCTACAATTGGGCAAGGCTCTTCAACGCATCCACTGAGTGCTGATGGAATATCTCCTATAGAGGCACACAAGGGTTACCATTATATGAGAAATTTGAAGAATGAAAAGAGCATTGCAATGGTTAAAATTGAAGCAAATGAGCCAGTACCATTGTTCACTCGCCCACCGCAGTTGTCCTCAAGCAAGTTATAATATTGGCGATTTATCCTGGACGGAAAATGAGCCGCTTTATCTTGGTCGACAAGGTTGTGCAACTACATTGGGAGATTTCTAATGGATCGCTTATTGCGTGGCCTCTATATTTGTTAGAGAAGATATTGTAATTATTTCCTAATTGGGTCATGGTTTAATCTACACACAATGTTGTAATTATCTCCTAGTTGGAGATTTAAGCTTTTGAACTCTTTTGACATAATGTGGTTGAATGCTTGATTTAACAATGGTACGCTTATGTAATATTGGGTTTTGATTGTATGAAATTTTAGTGAGACGTTGTGTAGTAGAATGTTTTGCTGGGTTTTGGTGATTTAACAAAAGGGTGTTTTGAACTCGCAAATAAAAGAAAACATCCATTCCGATAATCGAAATACCGAGAGTTTAATTTTAGTTTAGATCGGGTCACAAGCACAACCGTGACTCATTATATAAGGGTCACGCTAATAACCGTGACTTATATATGGGTCACGTTACTAACCGTGACTATTTTCTGAGGGTCACGTTAGTAACCGTGGACCCATATATATAATAACCGCGGACCCATTATCGAGGGTCACGGCACAATCGGACCCATATATAAAGGGTCACGGTTATTAACTGTGACCATCAAAGGAGTCACGCTCCTATACCACAGTTTATGGCTCGAAAAAAGACCGTGACCCTACTTTATTGTCACGGTTTTTAACCGTGACCGTTGGCGGGGTCACACAACATATGGTCACGGTTAATAACCGTGACCCACGGTTGGAGTCACGGTTTTTAACCGTGACAATCAACGAGATCTGGTGTAGTGCGATTCCGGTAACCTTTTGGCCTCTACTCATTTCAACCTTCAAAAAATTAACAACATTAATCAAATAATGTAATGTCATATTATCAGTTGTCAGTTTAGATTAATTAAGATAATGAGTCTGATACCTCTGCAAGAACAAAATAATGAACAGTATCATGTTTAATCAGAGATATATTTAGAATTCATACTTCATAGCTAGCGATATATATATCATCAATCACGCGACAAAGTGTGACCGTAGCTTCAAGGATCTTAGGTTTTTTCACTATCCATTCAAATGCTTCCTTGGTTGCACAATCCATGCCCATGATTGCAATTATTGTCATTATGTAGTACGTGCATGTGATCTTGGCATTGCTCATGTACTCAACAAATGGCGGCTTATATATATCCTCCGATGAACAATTTGGCCTTGATGTAGTAACTCCTTATTAATTCTTTTATCTAGCACAAAAATGAGAAACTAATTACATTATTTATATATACAGATGTAGTAGTTTTCTTGATTAATTCAGTCAATTTAAGTGTGACAAATATATCGTAAAATAATAAATTAAACAAAGGTAATTGAGCTATATATACCGATTCCTTTGCATTGTGGACAGTATATGATCTTCCTTGCGGTGCTAGTTCATCATCGTATGATTGGACAAGATCTAAAAGAAATCTATAGGTGATCTTCATATAATCTGGGAGATGATCAATTTTACTTATATCTCATTTAAAGTAACATAATTAATCAATATTATTGTGTGATAATGTTCAAATGGCATTATTTAATTGCAATTGATTAGTATGTTCAAAATTACTTGAAGGTAATTGTTGATGGAGCCACGCAGCCATCAGTAGTCTATGGAATGCACTGAACTTAGCAAAAAAATTTAAATTCTGACCGTGTGTTAAAAATAAAAAATTGTGGAGAAGCTTACCCTGTTAGCAAAGAAACCAAAATGCATTTTAATATATTTTTTTTAAATTTCAAATTTGGTCCAACAAATTATATCCATATATCTCTCCACTCATTAAATCTCCACCATCCAACTCCACTCATTCTCTCTCTTCCTACTCATAAAAATACATTAAAATTTATCCGCTAACACCCTCGAAATTGAGTTGTTGGTTGCTGGCGTTGGACAAAACGAAGGGGCGGTGTCTGTGTGTGTGGATGTAGACACGTGGCTCGAAAAGTCAAGAAAATTAATACAGCTGTACCCCTAATCACCTACAATGTTCGAAGCAAAATTAACGTGTGTCACTATTTTTTTTTTTTCTTAAAGTAACGTGTAACACTATTAGACTATCTGCCCTTTGGCGCATGTTAAGGGTAAAGGTCGTCAAAGTTTACTATTTTTTTAATCTATTTATTATTATTTTTTTAATCAAATTAATCATACTATTTATATATCTCGTGGATCCTATATATATTATATAAAATTTCACAATTCAACTACACGCATTCTGCCTTATCTTTTATGTAAAAATTCAGAAGAAATTATATAAAATTCAATCCTGCCACCCCTTCAGTGTATAAATTAAGGATGTGTTTAATTTCAATGTATGGAAATGGTTTACATAGAAAATCAATTACATTTTACATGTAAAATATTTTTCCAACTCAAAGTGTGTTTGATTAGTAAGTTGTAAATCATTAGCTTGGTAAATATTTGCATGGCAAATATTTATCTAGTTATTACTTAAAAAAATATTTACATACAATTGGACCAAATCGTTCATCAATTGATTGTACCTTGCAAAATATTTTTCATTTACAACTTGCAATCAAACAGAAAATGTAAAATATTTTATACGATTTGATATTTACATGCAATTGATTTGCTAATCAAACACGCCCTAAGTTTTCATTTGCATGTAAAATTACAAAAAATATGCTTTAAGGTATTGGACCTATAAATGATTTATATGGTAAACTTGTGCAATCAAACAATCAAAGATGCCATTTGATTTCCTTAAAGTGACATTTGCATGTAATTGAACCCCAATCAAACACACCATAAAATGCATTTTTACAGATTTTAATGTGAAATAGGAGATAGAATGAATGGAGTTAAATGATAGAGATTTGTACAGTATATATAGGTACATAAGATATGTGGATATGATTAGTTTGATCAAATTCAAATTTTAAAAAAATATGTAAAAATTGTAAAAATGAATGAGGCGAACAAGCTCCAACCTTATTGGATTCTTCAATATTTGTTTTTGTTATTCTCTTAATTTGATAGAGTTACTCCCT
Source organism: Jasminum sambac (assembly GCA_018223645.1). Taxonomy (NCBI): domain Eukaryota; kingdom Viridiplantae; phylum Streptophyta; class Magnoliopsida; order Lamiales; family Oleaceae; genus Jasminum; species Jasminum sambac. Next base: position 19,899,797 of record CP073650.1, on the reverse strand, counting down.
TATTTCCTTAATTTTGTTTTTGTTACTCCCTTCAAATTTTTTTGTCATTTTACTGTTTATATACATTTCATAAATATATTGGATGTATTTTTCTCCTCTTCTATATATATATATATATATAATCAAAAAAATAATAAAACATTACAGAAAATTTCATCATCTTCTGTATTCCAAAATTTAACTAAATTATTTACTATTAAAACCTAGGGTGTATTTATCTTTGAAAAGTTAAAATTAAATTTATACTAGAATGAGCAATGAAGAACCATACAATGAGTGAGTTTGATTCTCTTATCGGGCTTGCAATGGAAATTAGAATGTAAAGTGTTAAGCTTTAATTCAGGGATTTTGGCTTTATGATTGAATAGTTAACTTTAAGTTAGTTTAATACGTAAACTATTTTTTTATTGTTGTATTTTTTTTTTTTTGACATGTAAATGTACATGAGTTTATGTGATACAATTATATTTGAAGTTGAAATTAAATTTGGTTCATTGTTAATTTGTTTTGATATTAAATTGTTAAGATGATTAATGTTGAAAATTGGTTTTTTTGTTTGATGTTGTAAATCATAAGTTAGGCTGATTATTTATTCTTGAATTTGATAAGCTATATTACATTTTCTTTTTTCGAAGATTTTGATCGCACGTGATTCGAATGCAGTCAGGTGATTAAGATCGCTAAATCCTCAACGTGTGACTAGTGTTTGAATTACACCCCCACCCCTATATCCCCCACATCCCCACTGATAGAAAAAATAAAAAATATAATAAGATTTCGGACTGCATTGACAAAAAATCCTGGCTACCCCTCTGGATAAGATATAATTCCACCGTCTCACAAAGATAGATCTAATTAGACTGTCACATAGATATTAAGAAATTGCAACTAATATTTGTTAATAAAGTAAACTTTAGTTGTATTTTTTCAATTATACCCCTATATTAATTAGTGATAATATATTTTCACTAATAACAATACGGATTTAATAAATACATTTAATAGGAAACATAAAGAAATTAAATGATATAAATAGAAAGTTGTTTATATTTTGAGACGGATGAACAAAAGAAACCAAATCTATCTCTATTGGTCTGAGGGAGTATTAAGATTAAGATTAAAATTTGAGTAAACTAATTTTCACTCCCCGTGCGTTACACGGGAGTAAAGCTGTATAAATTTATTTTTTAAAAAATTATTTAGATTGATTCTTGTGGTAAAGAATAATGCAAAATAATTTTTTAACAAATGACAGTTGTATTTAATCGATAACACCATCACGTAATATAAAACGTAAATAATGTTAATAATAACTAAATATTATAGAAAAGAAAATTTAAGTTTTTCATTTTATATCAGACTTCATAATTCAATAAATTTATCTATGGCTATTATCCTAGTATTAAATTATAAAAGATTTTACAATAAAAATCCATAAAATATAAAAATATATAATCAATTAAATACTATTGAAATAATAATTACTTAGCTAAATGTATACAATTCAAGGATATTAGCATTAACAAAAGTCTTGTCTCACGATCACCGCCTATTAGTCAAGCACAGAATCGATAATATACAATGTATTAAACTTACTTTTTTTGTGCTTAATAGAAAAATAATAATTGAAAATGATGTATATAAAAATTTCAATTCAATATCATTCAAATTTTGAACTCTACAAAGAAATAATATAACCACAATAAACTAATTTCAAACCGATTCATAAAAATTATTCATCTTCAAGCAGCACAAGACTATGTAAGAGTGCAAAGGCGCTTTCACTATTTAAAAACAAATTGTAATTGCACAAATGAGAATAATAAAAAATAACCAACGAGAAACAAATATAAAAAGTAATATAACATAATCGGACTATATATTACACAATAAAATAAATTTAGTGAATAACTAATGATATACTCTTCATCTGGTATGGACTCATTTGTAGCTCTTCCATAATTAATAATAGTAATCCATCTATCATATCGCTGACGTAAAATAAATACATCATGTTATAGACTAACGGTTTGCAATAAAATGACTACTTTTTCATTTATACTATATAAGAAATCACTTGTAGACAATGGAGACATCCTCATCTGGAAGCTCCTACCACTTGCCCTTACATACAACACAATGGAAATTTTCTCTCAACGCCTCTAACGCTTATGTATTTTTTTATCATACCAATATATCAGTTACGAGCCGATACATACAGTAGGATCTCCTAAATACGTATATCATTCACCTAGAAAAGTTCAATCCTACCAAAAAGAAACATAGAAATCAAAAATTATTATGTAATAGTTTTATTTAATAAGTAAGTCCTCTTACATATTTGTCAAATCATTGTGATTCTTTGTAATTTTAATTTATAGGTAGAATACAATGTATGCTAATTGTTAAGAAATTTCAGCACTACTTTAGAAACTAATTAGAGAATATTGATATCCCTTTGAGTTGTAGAAAATTAAAGAAATGAAGAAAATCTTATTTACAGGCTAGGGAAATTTTTCTTTTCTCTCAGACACTAAAAATTTAAAGATATAATTAAAAATACTTAAAGTATAAATTAAAGATATAATAAAAATATTTAAAGTAAAAATTTAAGATATAATCTTGTTATGTTAGGAAATTTTTCTACTCCTAAATAAAAATTAAAGATATAATTAAAAATATTTCCTTTCTTTAATAAGTACAAATTCAAGATATGTCGAGAATATTTCAATTAAAACTTAAAGGTATAATTTTGTTGTACTAAAAATATTAGTGGAAAAATATTAAATTTTTTCATTTCAGATTATACAAATATTCTAAAAGCATAAACATAAGTTGACAATAAGAGATAAATTGTTAACAAATAAAAAATTAATTTAAACATTTATTAGTGGAAAAAATTTGAAACTTATACTTAAAGATTGAACAAATATTCTTAATTTATTTGAACATAATTTAACAATGGGGATTTAAATAGTACTTTAAAAAAATTAAAAAAAAAATACACACATTTGGGGATTAAATAAATACATTTTTTAAAAAATAAATTATTATTAGTTAGCAATTTTATTCACCATGCTAAAAAGAAGGATGAATATTATCCTCAATTTGGAGGATCGATATAAGTGGGTAAAAAATTAAAATTAATTTTTTTTTTTGTTTCATATTATTTTATTCATCGAGAGCTTTAAAAAAATAGTTTCTATATATAATTTTTGTTATTTCAAAAGTTACTTATTTTACAGGCAAATAAGTAATTTATCGCTAAAAATAAAAATGAGTAACTTTTTAAAATAAGAAAATTTATACATCAAAACTATACTCATATTAAACTTTCGATAAATAAAATAATATGGAACAAAAATTCAAAATTTTCAAATATTTACTCCTCAAATTGGATCCTCCAAAATGAGGTTAATGCCAACCCTCCTTTAGAGAACAAATTTGTTCACTCTCAAAGAGAGTGAACATCAACTCTTTTTTCAAAGTGATAATGATTCTAAAAATTTAAAAAAATTTTGGTTTCATATTATTTATTCGTCGAGAGCTTTAATATGAAAGATAATATTGATATACAATTTTTATTATTTTAAAAGCTACTTATTTTATTGGTAAATAAGTAACTTATCATTAAAAATAAGTAATTTTTAAATTAATAAAAATTATATATCAAAATTGTACTCATATCGCTCTCTCTTTAATGTAATAATATTTTAACAAAAAATTAAAATTTTTAATTTTTATCCTCAAATCGACTCCACAAAAAAGAAAGAAATGACAAGCTCAATTTTTTTATTGATGCACAAAATTATCGGTCTACGATTTACTTATTAATTCGTAAAGAAAATAATCGATCCAACAAATTTCTAACTAAAATCTCGTCTCTAATAATCAAGCTTTCAAGAATCAACAACTATCAATCAAACCTTTTACATGTATGGTCTCATGTGAAAGAAATTACCATATCCGTTTGACCATTAACAAATCAATTTTGGGATAACATTGTTATTCTAACACGGTGTTTCCAAAAACGAAAAAGTGTTAAAGAGGACGTGGCTTTCGTGTGTGTGTGTGTTTTTTTTTTAAACACGTTTGCACGTTGTTAGAATCAGATTCAGAATGTGCAATATAATGCAAAAGATACAGAGCTTTCATGTTAGTTGAAATGGCATGGTAGTTCTTGCACTTTCATGTTTTATTAATTTATTTCCATGGATTCTAAAGTAACAGTCACTGAACAACAAACATGAAATCAAACCATCTTAAAGTTCGAAAAAATCTACAAACAAGGCGATGATATGGGGCTTCAACACCTTCTCTGGATGGGTATATCCATCTTCATCGTTCTTATAAGTAATATCAATCATACGTGCAGGATTTAAAACTCGTGTGACAATATTTTTTGGAACACAAATTTCGCCGAGGCTTCCATTTATATCCTTCCATGACTTCTCAGCTATTTCATGGAAGTCTTCAAATGCCCTTTCTCTTGACACGCCGAATTCTTTCATGTAGCAATCGATTCCCGTGGCTTTTTGGCCTCTATTCTTTTCATCCTTCAAAAAATAAACAACATTAATGCAAAATAATGTAACGTCATATTGCCAATTCTAGGTTTAGATTAATTTAGATAAAAAGTCTGATATTCTTGAAATAATAATAAAATAACAAATGTTATCATGTGTAATCGAAAATATATTTAGAATTCATACGTTATAGCTAGCTATGTCATCAATCACGCGGCAGATTGTGACGGTAGCTTCAAGAATCTTGGGTTTCTTCAATAGCCATTCAAATGCTTCCTTTGTTGCACAGTCCATGCCCATGATTGATATTATTGTCATTAGATAGTAAGTGCAACTAATCTTGGCATTACTCATGTACTCAACAAATGGTGGCATGTATCCTTTGATGAACCATTTGGCCTCGATGTAGTAACTCCTTATTAGTTCTTTTAGCTAGCACAAAAATGAAATAGTTACACGATTTATATACACAAACGATGGAATTCCTGCGATTAATTCACTCAGTTTCAGTGTAATAAAATGTCATAAAACAATAAACAAGGATATTGAGCTATATATACCGACTCCTTCGCATGGTCAATGGCATAGGATCTTCCTTTTGGTTCTAGTTCCTCATCGTATGATTGGAAAAGATCTAAAAGAGCTATATAGATGATCTTCATATAGTGTGGGAGATGATCAATTTCACTTATATCCCATCTGAAATAACGAAAGTAATCATCATCTCCGCATGATGATGTTCAAATGACATTATTGTTTTTACAATTGATTATCATGTCTAGAATTACTTAAGGTGGCATAAATGTGTACCGTTGCGCAGCCTCCGTGAAAACTTTTAGTTCTTCAATTGTTCCATATGCATCATATGTATCATCTATCACCGATGTCATGATTATATTTTTAGCAAGCATAATTCGAGCAGAAGAGTATTGAGGTTCGGCGTAAACTCCCATAGCCCATAAGTAGCACTCTACAAGTCTATCTCTTGGGTAAGAAAGCTTTCTCAAGATCCAATTCCTTCCACCACCTAAAATAAGAAGGAAAATATCACTTTTTGGTAATGTTAACTATGTACTTGTTTCATAAAACTTTTTATCATTTTTCATTTCTCTAAGATTACTATTAATTTTATACTCATTTCTCTTGTTTTTTTAGTAAACTTCTTACTTTTAAGTTTTAACCACACATTCTATGGAAAATATCATTTTTTTTTCTGTGCAATATTACTTGGTCATACTTCACAATTCTTGAACAAGCAATATTGAATTAAGAAAAAAATTAATGGCCCAATAAAGTTGTTAATTAAAGATATAAGATTCAACACCTTGATAGTTGATAGAGTTCTCCCTTGTGCAGCATTTGTACCAAGTTAAAGTCCAATTTTGCAAGCCTCAACAAAACTTCATTCTTTGATTCATCTTCTTGGTAGAAGGAAATAAATTTGCATGCTTCTATTCTTGGGATTCCCTTATGGATGGATTGTTCAAGAGCATGCAAAACTTGTTTCCTGAGAGAAGATTCCATCAAAATTTTTGATGAAGACTTAAGATGAGTGGTTGCAAATGCAAGGGCCTCATCTAAAATGTCTTCTCCATGTGTTCTTGTATGGGCAGCTTCATAGAGGCTAAGGAGTCCCTTTATGTCACTCTTTATGGCTTGCTTCCATTTTCCGTTGTCTTCCAAAAATTTGTCAAAAATATCTGGGAGAAATGTTAAATGGACATGATGATTGACATTTCCATGACGCTAAGTGAAACATGTGATAATTACTAACCAAAATGCTACACGTATACACAAATATATCTACGTAGTCATAAAAGGAGATAGGCCTCCCTAATGCAGGGGTAGGCCCCCATCCCACCCCCATTAACATAGGAGTAGAATGGTCATTCTATTCCACCCTCTATTAGAGTATTGACACATTTATGTGTATATATATCATTTTCCTTGATTTAAAGATGATGTGATATATAAAAAGTCAGGATGCTACCAAGTGTATAATATATCAAACCTTGTATTGTAAAACAATATATGTATAGTACTTACGAGTAGACACATCGTGACCATGTTGCCTCAAAAGTCTAAAGTACAAAGCACAAGTAAACAAGTCATAGTTGTCATTGTAATTTTCGAGTTTTGAGTGACCATTTGATATTATATTTAGTTGCTTCTCAATTGCTTCTTCAAAATGATATGAAAAACCGAGGCGTTCGATAGTGTCAATTAAGATCATCTTCTCTTCAAACTTATCTTCGTTTGCCCAAATCATGCTCCTCACTTGTTCTTTCAATACCTCAATCTCTTTACCGTAAGCCTCTGATAACTGCGCATGAAGAAACATGAGAAACAACGATATGTCGTTCACGATTAGAGAACGAAATTGCCCTGTGATTTCAAATGCCTACGCACTTCTAAAAGATCTATGGACAAGTTTAGCCAACTTTAAAATCACAAGACTTTCTTTTGAGATCTCATTCATTTTGAAGATGGTGGAGTGCTGGGAAGATATAAGCTAATACCTGGTTGTCCATGCAAGATGAAGCGAAAATATCACCCCATAAACTGGCAGAGAAATTTGCAGTCGGTCGAACAATTTCACCGCAATCACTCTCAACTTCGCCCATCGGTTTAGAACTTGAACTGCTTCTTCGTTTGAGAAGCTACCTTATTTAGGGCTTGTTCCTCAGCCGCAACATTTGACCAGACTCAGCTGCAACATTTCACCAAACCATGTATTTTGATTGGATGAAGTTATACTGAAACGGTATAACACTGAAACGAACAAGCCCTTAGTTATCGCACACCCAGATGATTTTCTAACCCCGTTCGACCTTCGATTTAAAATTTGCGATCGGATCTAAATTCATCACGATGATACAGAGTTTCGATAATTTTTTCAAAATTTTTACAATACTATTGGATGTCGTGGGGCCGGTCAAACTTTTTCGCTAAAATTTAACCTAAAATTTGGCCCAAAAGTTTGATCGGCCCCTCGACATCCAATAGCATCGCAAAAATTTTGAAAAAATTATCGCAGCTCCGTCTAATCGTGATGAATCTAGATCCGATTTCGGAGATCAAATGGGACTAGAAAATCATCCGGGTGTGCCGTAGTTTGAGGGCAAATCAGGAAATGGGCAAATTAATGCATTTTTTTCAAATTTCAAATTTGGTCAAACAAATCACATCCATATATCTCTCCACTCATTAAATCACCATCATTTAATTCCACTCATTCTCTCTCTTCCTATTCATAAAAATACATTAAAATTTATCCGCTAATACCCTCTATTGATTTCGCATTTTCACAAAGATTAAAAGATTAAAAAAGTAAATCTTGTAAATTGTGTTTTGAATTTATTTTTATTAAATAATTAATTTTTAAATTAATAATTATAATTATAGTATTAAATAAAAATATATTTATAAAATAATATAAAATAAATTTTATAATATAAAAATATGATCATATAATTAGAACAAACGAAAAAGCAAAAACGAATCACACAATCGGGACGGAGAGAGCATAATACTCCTATATCATACTGAAAATGATTGCTCAGCAACTTCACTGTTCACAAATGGGAAGCATTAATAGCAGCTGTCATTACATACCAGCGACAATATCTACACATAGAGATTGCGCGATTCAATATTATTTATTATCGCGAACAGGAGTTCGGAAGTTAGTGTGTGTTTGTTTGTCAGAGAGTCTAGTTGAAAAGTCTGAAACCAAAAAATTGATTAATTCTTGAAAAGTCTTGCTGAAACAGAAGTAATCATGAATTTAAATTTGGCCTTGGATTGGGGATTTAATTATTTCGTGCGGTATTCCGTATAAAAATATGTGGTTAATATTATTTTGGGAAATATGTGTGTGGTTGAAAATGAGTATGAGATATACGGAATTGCGTGCGAATTTGGTTAACACCAAATAGAACAAGGCCTAATTCTTTCTTAGTTTAATACATTCTTTTTAAAATTTAAATTTAGTCAATTAAATCACGTTCACATATTAATTGTATTTTTAAATCTCCACCATTTAACTCCATTAATTCTCTCATTTCCTATTCATTAAAATACATTTTAATTCATACGCAAACACACACTAAATATTTTATTTTATACAATTATGGCCTTGTTTGATTGGGAATTTAATTGTTTCGCGCGGTATTCCGTGTAAAAATATGTAGTTAATATTATTTTGGGAAATGTGTGTGTGATTGAAAATGAGTATGAGGTATACCGAATTGCATACGGATTTGGTTAACACCAAATAGAACAAGGCTAATCATGAAACAGAATTCTTTTTTTTTTAAATAATAGAAAGTTACTTTTAAATATTGAATGATAGTTTTTTTTTTGAACGGAAATATTGAATGATAGTTGTGATACTACTTTCATAATTTGTTTATGAAAAAACTATACGTTTTTATTTATTTATTTATATTTTATTCCCAAGCGACACACGTGATTTTTGCATCCCATTTTTAAATTTTTTAAACTTATATTTTATAATACATATAAGCAGCGAAATCCTATCCTACATAAATATAATAATTACTGTATTAAATAATACATTAAGTGGCTATTAAAATTTTTTATATACAGGTACACGTCATTATTGTGTTTATATTTCAAGATACAATGTCTTCCATGTTATCGGAGTGCCTCACTATTTGACTTCCGATAATTTTCTAAATAAAGTTTTTAAGAAAAGAAAATATTTTAAAATGTTACTTGACTATTATATGTACTTCCAAAACACCCTTTTCTTTTTTTTCCCCCCTTTTTTAATGCATGTACTTCCACAACTTGTTTCGCAGAAACTGCACTTTTTTGAGACTTCAAACAAAGAAGTTCCTTCATTATAAAAAAAAAAAAAGAAAAAAAAAAAACTAGTGCCTTACAAGGAAGAGACCCCACAAAACCTTTGTCAAACAACAAACGACAAAATGGCTCTTGGTCGACATAAATCTCCAGAAATCAATGAAGACGACACTAAAATAAATTTCAGTTCGAATGAGTCGAAAAAACCGTCCCCCTCTCAAAATTTGAGGTCAAAAACAGAAGAAAAACAAAATGAAGCCACAGGCAACTACAAAAGTACCACAAACTACATGCCTACATTGACAGGTTTAGTTCATTTCCTTTTGCGAAAACCATACCATTGGGTCCATTACACAAAACACTGGTCGAGAAAGTTCTCATACATCAGGCTCTCGCAATGCAGTAGGTAAATTTAGTTCCCCCTCGACCTCATCAATAGGGAAGAAATAACTAGCAACCATGTCATCAGTTACTTGCTCCAACTTGGGAGGGCCCCACTGAAATTTTTTATTTAACACTGGTTAACCAATTTTTTGAATTCTCAACAGGAATTTACTTATTTAAGTTTTATACGTACCTTTGGTGCAAAGTCCTTGTCGACTAATCTTGCACGAATACCCTACAAATGACATGCATCAGATAGGAACTCCACAAAATTGCTTGAAGTTCAAGAATGTATGGCTACATGTTTATAAACATGTTCAAACAAGTCCAAATGAGTGGTGAGAAGTACTTCACAAAAATGCGCGTAAGTAAAAAGTGATTTGAACAATGCGTAGATGCTGATTATAGGATAAGTAATGGAAAAAAGTGCAAATGAGATGTCGAGAAATAGTTTAGAAAAATGTGAGTAAAAAGTGATTTAAGAAACTGTGGAGATCTAGATCATAAGATAAGTCATACCCCGGAAACAAGTGCAAATGAGTGGTCGAGAAGTAGTTTAGAAAAATGCACGGATAAAAGGTGGTTTCAGAAAATGTGAAGATTAAACGATAAGCAATACCTCAAAAACAAGTCCCAATGAGAGGTCGAGAAGCACTTCAAAAAAATATGTGCAGATAAAAAGTGATTTGCGAAAATGTGCAGATATTGAATATAGGATAAACCATACCTCAGGAAAATCATTTGACCCCTCTTTGGAAATCCATTTCATCGATATTCGATATTCTCTTGTAAGGCACTGATCGAGAGTTTGGAATCTCCCTTCTCGGATCTTTAGATTTTGCATGAGGTGAAAAAATTAGCATCTTGAGCATAAAGTCAAATCACAGAGCGCTAGATGAAGAATCTTACTGATTGCAGAGTGACTTTTAAGCTTAATGGAGAGGCTTCTTTCAATTTCATAATCACTGCAGTACACCATTGATTCGCCTCATTTTCCTGAAAGAATTCACCCCAAAATTTCATTTGGTGCATAGTCGATCAAGTGGACAATAGAAATTTGTCTGGAAAACCTATTTTTGGACACTCATTTTCAACCAAACATTACACAAGACTATTATTTTTTACATTTCTCTATAAAGTTATTTACTCTCTAACCATCATTTTTCTTAAAAAAATAACTTTTCTTCAAAGGATAAAAAAATAAATAAAAATAAATCAGTCAAGCTTACCAAGGCATTGATGATCTCCTCTACGGTATCGTGGCAAAAGCATTTATCAATTGTTTCTAACCTGAGGCATGAGAAAGACGGTGTTGCTCAAAGAGAACGAGAAACGAGATAAGATGCAGAGTTCTTATATAATCAAATACTAAAACAACAAATACTCAGAACGTAGAATGAAAAAAAATGGAGAAAAAGAAGGGGAAAACGTTTTACTTGTGAAGAACACTCCTACTATCGGGATAGACTAAATCACCATACTGAGCAAGAGAATTTTCAATGACCGAACGATCATCTGTAATCAATTTACCAAGGCGTTCTTCCATCCAAGGAAGCCTCTGTTATGAACAGAAGTAACTCATTAAAACACAGAAATGTATGGTAAACAAGATGTAAATCAGAAAACAGAAGAATAGCTTCTCACAGGAAGATAGGACTAACTTCTTTCAGCGAATAGTGTGTTGCAAGACCACAAGCAATCATTTCCACGGCGTTAAGCTTGTTTCCAGTAAGTGCCAAATACTCTCCTGCAAAGATTCTGACAAATTTAGATGTGATGAAAATTAATGAAAAACTGAAACCTACTCATTTCGGTCTTACCTAAATAGCCAGGAAGACGAGACAAATAATATGAAGCCCCTGCATCGGGATGAAAACCAATTTGAGCTTCTGGAGAAGCAAAAACCTGCAGTTCATTACCACAAATCTTTACAATGTAAGAGTTATATCTTTACAATGTAGAAATCTTTTAGGTTTATTTGGAGGCGGTAATTGTGTCATTTCATGACCTTCTCAATATGCAGCAAAAAAATGAAGTTCATAGAAATCTAAAGCAGCTAGTAAAGAGATCAACCTAGAAAGCAGTTTCATACCGTTCTATCAGTTACGACGCGGAACATTCCAGGCAGCGAAATGCCTGCCCCGGCTCCCATTGTGATACCATCAAGAATAGCCACCTGCAAAGTGAAATTGTAAGGACAAATCAATTAGTTTGAGCACATATAAACCCCCCACCCCCCACAACCCCCATCCATCCCCCAAGCTCACACGGGGGTAACCAAATTTCACTCCCCTCGTCCCCCAGTTTCTACGTACTTCTATAAATACATGTGCAACTGATATCAATGAGTAACCCGAATTTGGTGTATTGGCTTCAAGGATCTAAAAGCCTTAAAGATTATGTTAAGAAGGTGCTTATTATGCCACTACATCAAATGCATTTGGGCAATTTATTTGATGCTGGCTTGATAATCAACCAAAAAAATCGTTCTTGATAGAATAAAAAATGAAGGAAAACACAGACATACTTGATAACAAAATCACTCTTTGACCATAGAGGAAAAGTAACTTACGTGTGGCTTGAGATATGTTCCAAGAACGTACACAAATTTGTATAAAGTCCGAAAGAAAGCCTTACATTCTTCAATCTTCCCTGAAAAGAGATATAAAATTCGCCATTATGTGCTTGAAAACCTTTGGTTTAAAATACTATAAAGCTCGACTTGGTCTACCAGAAATGCCTAAACAACAAAATCCAGAGGTTACCAACCTTGATTAAGTAATTGGTGCAATATAACAACATCCGAGCCAGAACAGAAAGCCCTGCCACTACCCTTCAATAAATTTAAACAGTAACTTAAGACTACTATTAATACTCCCAGGTGCAGCAATAATTAAAGATGGCTTAACCATAATGAGAAAGGTGGAAATTTAATAGTACTGCATTACCTTCATCATCACAAATCCAATATCTGAATTTTCCTCCCAAGAGTCGTATAATCTATTTAACCGACCAGCCTACCACGGAAGGTTAAACTCACACATCATAATCCAAACTATGAATACTGAATATTTTCACAAAACTCCTATAAAGTTTTTAGCATTGTGGAAATTAACAAAAAGTTACAGTGTTCACAACAAGAAATAAGGCATCAAAATTCACCAATGGAAGCCTTGAATAAGAACCCTAAAAATATTTAGTAAAGATAAATTGAAATAAGCACAGACCATGGAAGTAGTGAGAGCATTGAGTTCAGATGGTCTGTTTAATATGGCTGCTCTTGATTTAGCTCTTCCTTCAACTAAAACCTGCAAAAACACACAAAATTAGAAAATTAATGTAAACTAATTACAATCTCACCCTTCAACCAAACATAAGCATATTCTCAGTCAAAACACAACACGCGGCTCCACATACAGTATGCAACTCCGATTGATACATTTTCAGTAAGAAGAAGCACAGATAGTCAGGAACTTATCGATAGTGAAAAGAACATGCCTCTTGTTGTTCATAATCGAGTTGGGTATAACTGGGAAGTGCAGAAAAGCTTCGATTCTGATGAAAACCGAAATCGTATCTTCTTAGAGAACGATTCAATCGTAAAATGGATTTCAAATTCTGCATCCTTCAATGGAGAATCAATCCCCGGGTGCTTAGGTATGATTTTCGAGTCTGTTTTGGTTGCGGCCACTGGGATTTCAAATGGGGATGCTTCTTTGCTCAGCAGAGCTCAAGCTCAAGGACTTGGAGTGTAATTCTATTGAATATTTATGGTTCATCCCTCAAGTTATGACATAATATCAATTTGGTCATTGAATTTCCAAAATAAAATAAATTCAAATGTGGCGTTCCTGTTTGGTACTCCATTTGTCTGATTAAGAAATGTTTACTTCAGCTTTCAAACGGATTAATTGATATCATTGAGAAAGTGAATTTTATTTGTATTTTTCTAAATTCACCTTTGTGTTATAGAAGATCATAATTATTTTTATTAATAACAATAGACATTAAATGATGATATTTTATGAAATAATAAATTCTTTGGTTATTTTTCTATAAGATAAAAATAAATATTTAAAATAATAATAATAATAATAATAATTGCACTTTCAAGGTTATTTGTTGAAATCATATAGTGAATAACATGTGTTTTTAAATCTTCTGAAAAATTAACAATTTCACCATCTCTTATTACAATGTCAATCTTTAAACAAGGTAAAATAGATAAAACCTAATAAGAAACAATGTTGGTATTACAATAACCACTGAAATTATATTAACCAATCGAAAAATATAACTTATTACAGGTGACAGATTGTTATATATCTCCCTGAAAATCATTTCTTTAGTACAGAATGAATGTCAAATGCCAATCCTTCAGTATCTTTCTAAGCCATTTCTTTGTTTTTCTATCAGAATGACCATTAAGCCTAAAAAGTTAATTTTCAACAAAATAAAGCGTTGCCAAACACATGCTTAACTTGCAAGCGGGTGACCTTCTTCTAAAGGCTCAACAGGCACAGCATAAGGTGAACTCCAATCTGCATCAAATATCTCCTGAAGTTGAGCAACAATGGCTGGATTATATGTCCCAAAGCTGACACCCGCAGTGCAATAAAAGTAGTCCCACACTAGATTACTCGTCCCAATATGGGCTCGTACATCACTAACCGCGTATTTTCCATGGTTGACCCTCGTGTAGCCTGGATAAATATTTCCCGTGGCTGTTCCACTGTGGATTGCAGGCCCTGTTAAGTTGAAGCCTGGTACAATGTAGTACTTGATCTCGACTAGGCCAGAGCATTTGTTGTATTTTGAAGAAGAGCATAGAATGTTCGTGTAGAGTAGAGATTTCAGGTATTGATCTGTGTTGTTTATGAAGTGTGCCCAATATGCAACAAGTATTTTCACCTTTGCATGCTTGGAGTAGACAACCTGCATTTTGTAAGTTTTTAGTATTTTGAAAAACTGAAAACGGAGAACATGTGATTTATAGCTTATCCTTGTAGCAAGGATTAGAATCACAAATATTTGCATGCTTGACATGTCTGTTTTGAGTTTTCTTTGCAATTTTTTTCCTTGTTTTCGGGTTTTTCAAAAACATGAAAGTAAACAAGTTTTTCGAAAACTTAAAACTGAAAACAGTTCGAAAACAATAAAGAGAAAATGGACTTTTTGAGGTGAAAACATTCTGAAAACAGTAAAGTTACCTCAGACACAGCTAAGGAGAGGGATGACCAATACACTGTATCATATGTGTATTGGGATTGACCAAGCCAATCCATAGTACTTATTCTGACAGTTCCTCCATTTCTTACAGACTTGATTGTATCTAACCATGCCTGTTCGTCTGCCTGATGCTTGCCGAATGACAGCTACCAATAGGCAATCAATACAACAGAGGAAGTGCGTTAGACAAGTATACTAGGTTACGATTTGGAAAGATTCCTAAAGGCCTTGTTCTATGGGAGATAAAGGTACACAAAAACTTTTCTCTCTTCTCTTTTTAACTACATACATATTTTCTAATACAATATTAACCATACATTTTACATGGAATACCGCGCAGAGCAAAGTTATTCCCCAAAGAACAAGGCCTAAATGACAATTTCCTATATGTCACACTCATTCAGGGGATTTATCATCTAAAACCCAAGCATATGACAAGAGTTAAACCTCAGGTGGAGCAAATGAAAGATAGCTGCCTTCGGGCTGGAAGGTTGAGTAGTTTCCTCCTGGTGTTTCAATTGGAACGTGGAAATATTTGGGGTCTGAAAGTACTGGATAGCCTGTTATATGTTTCACATCCACGTATTTAGGAAGAGGCGTCCTGTCACAACATCGTACACAATAAATAACCATGACTAGGCAAGGCTCCCCTAGTATGTGCACTGTGGGGATGGTGGGGTGTGGGGGCGGAGAGAGTGGGTGGGGTGGGGGGAGGGGGTATCTTTAGGTGCTATGCAGTTCAAATTCAAAACTTTTTCATACCTACACCGTTGTTTTGGATGGAGAAAGTGTGACCAACATGGAACTTTCCGATTAATCTGCCATTGTTGATCCCATACTGACTTGGTATAAGCCGAAGAATTAAGATGGGCTAATTTCCACAAGTTGTTGAAGTAAATTTCAACATTTTTTGCAATTCTTGGACAACCAACAAGATACATGCCAACTTCCTTAACCTAAAACCATTTGATCAAGAAATTTATCTATTAGCAAACAAAAGAAGTAATTATTATCTATTTATCTTATGCATAAAGAGTGGAATTACCTGGGTTAGAGATTTCCAGTCATTGTTTGCAGATCCAATATATACATCTCGGCTATCCGATATCCAAACCTTCGTGTGGACTATACCAGAACCCCACCAGTCCTTAAGTAATAACGTGACACTCTTCACATCTGGCCTACCCGACGCTAGGTCAGACGGTTCTTGAGTATAATCTGGATAAACGCCAGAGTGCTGTAAAAGTCTAAAGAAAAATTGATTTTAATTGCTATGAAGAACATAAGGTAGTTCATATTGTTACTTAGGACCTGTTTGGAAGGGCTTTTCAAAAGGCAAAATCTTTATCTAAGACTAAGGAGATGGTTTACTTCATCCGGTTAATAGTGATTTCAGAGAAACTTTATCAATGTAGCTTCCACAAGAAGCTCTTCTACGCAAAGCAGAAGCTGTCCGAAACAGGCCTTATCTAATCATCAAGCCATATATTTCAGCAAAAGATTGAGAAGCATTCAAAATGCACATAGTATAGCTAAATCCATTTACATTATCGTAAATCTCTTTTTTCTTTTTTCTTGGAATTGACTCCATGTTTGAGTAATGCCACCATTGATTATGCTTATGTACAAACCTTATATTAATGCCACGATCACCCGCATCTTCCAAAGCTTTGTAGACTTGAAAACCGTCATTAGCACCAAATTTGTTCATCTCTTCATTTGAGTACCCATAATCCCCTGAACGAGGATCCTCGGGATGAGCTACTAACTGCCAATACTGTGCAATTACATCCAAGCTCATTGAAGAATTTCGAGCCAACCATCGAAAAACATCGGCTGGTAAATTCACAACAAGAAGTTTGAGATCAACTTTTGGACTACGTTGTATATTCAATCAATGCAGAATAGAATTTTGTCTATTTTACTATTTACTACTCATCAGCTAAAGCATAATACTCTGTTTTCCTTCTTTGTGGCAAATGAACAAACATGTTACAAGCGTGGAAAAGGAAAATAAAGAAAATAGTAAATCTACCAGTGGAAAGAACGCCGTGGACGGGAGAGAGATGGGGCATGTCAGTGGGGATTGACTGAACCAGCCAAGCTTTGCACTGCTCATAATCATCGCTAAATTCAGTACGAAATCTTTTACTTTCATCGGACGGAGAGTGTGGAGAGGAGTGAGCAATTGTACTGAAATTACAGATTAAGAGATTGTAGAAGATTAGAAGAAAAGGGACTGTCAGATTTTTCATCCTTTCCTTGGATCTTGAATTGTTAGTGTAAAGATTTGCAAATGGAAAAAATTGAGTCGAAATTTCTTAGGTTTACGGTTGACTTTTTAGTTTTTTACTCCATGGCTGATGGCGGGAGAACCCAGATTCCAGGATCATGTGTGAACTGTAAACCAAGCTTGTTTACGGGCTGCCCCTTTTTTTTCCATTTGCAAATCTTTACACTAACAATTGTTGGGACCGTTTTCCAAATCACAATCAGACGATCGCATCGTTAAACACCAAGCGATCACTAGGTTTATTTCTAAACAGATTGATACAATCATGCAATCATATGATTTCAACGCTACTCCTTTCACCATGCGATCACATTCGTCATGTTTGACATGTTGTATTAGTATGGAAATAAAAATACATTTTAATATATTTTTTTCAAATTTCAAATTTGATCAAACAAATCACATCCATATATCTCCCAATTCATTAAATCTCCACCATTCAACTCCACTAATTCTCTCTCTTCCTACTCATAAAAATATATTAAAACTCATCCGCTAACACCCTCGTATAGCAGTTACGATATACTGTTATGAATTGTGACACGTGGATCCTCAAACAGGTCAAGACTTTTTCCAAACGTAGCTTTAAGAATGTTTGGGAAGTAGTTTATAAAATAATTTGTTTAATTAAAAAGTACAACTAAAGTAGATCCTTATGAAGCAAATCATATTAATACACAAATACAAGTCATAAACTCACAATACAATAAGCATTAGATGAAATAAACAGCATTATGCTACTAATTACTGTAACATAATAAAATTTTAAATCCCTACCACTTTACATTTCAGCCATTCCAATTCCCCTACCATAACCCTCTAAGAAATAGAGTATCTTCTCTGTCTTGAACTGGATTTTATCTCCCCTTGCATCATAGAACTTGGGCTTAAAGAACTCCCAGAAGTATCAGTACTCCTATTCTCTCCATTTCCATGTCCTTTTCCCACAATCCACAACTTATCGAATATCCTCCTCGACCGGGATGGCAAAAGTTGAACGGGGTCCCGGTTTTTGCTGCCCATTTTTGTCAACTTCCCGTTTCTCTGTAACTCATCGTCTTTTATCTTCATGCTGTCCATTTGTTTCCTCAGGGACTTGCGGGGCTCTAGCGCTACTTCCGTCAGATTTTCTGTGGTGTTTCTAGAAGTTTCCAATGCATCAGAACTATTGATTACGGGTTGCATTCCTGCTGCCGATTTAACTTGCTCGAAGAATAAGACTTGGACGACAAGACGTAGAGGAAGCTTCTCATTTTGTACGGCGTGCATTGATGCGTCTGTCGTCAGTTTCTTGACGTCTATAAGCCCGCACAGTTTCTTCCTCTCAGCTTTTGTCAGATTCGGATGCTCCTGCAATAATGAGCACGAAATCAAAATCTAGTACTATTATTCCTAATCTAATGGAAGTTGCTTACACCATATCTTGTGCAAATAATTGATGCGGCACAATCTGGGACCATGTTGTAAGTTGGAAAGCAACTAATGTGGCATGTTCAAATCACACTACCACAGCTTCTTGCACAATATCTAAATAAAACTTATTCAATCGCAAACTAAGTATAAAAAGATTACTGCGAATCTCATAACATTACTTGGATAGGGAGAACACATTTGCAAGGGAGAAGAAGGTACTACCTTGAGATAGACATCAATGGCACTGTAAATCCCATCATGAATTGGCCTAGCTGACTCAGGGATCGACTGAGCTAGCTCGACAAAACTCGAGACACTAAGATTCACATCACCAGAAATTTGCGCAAGATAACCATCAACAACTTTTCCAACATTCAACCAACAACCACGCCCTAAAACAAATTCATTCTCCGTCATTTTGTTCTTCTCATGATCATTAGAATCCTTTTTACCTGTCCAATGAGTTACAAATCTGTCCGCCAGAGATTGGACAAGTTCAACATCATAAATAGTCGTCTGAGGAGACCTTGCTGGGATTAACAGATCGCTAGCAGAAGCCTCATCTAACTTCAGACTGATACTCTCAATCAAATCTTCCTTAGAGGAGTCGTCTGCTCCAAATAAAATGGCGACTTTCAGTAATTTGAGCAAGAAACTACAAGAACAGCTAATGCCCTTGTCTGAAGGCAATAAGCATATTATGGTTTCAACCAAAGATTTATTCCCTTTGTCAGATGAGAGAGATTCAATGGACTCGGGTAACCATCTAACTGCATAAGTCTTTAGTGCTTCCCCAATAACACTTCCATCCATTCGACCTTTCAATTTCACAGCAATCATAACGCGCTTATACAGATCAATGTCTAGTTGGCATATATCTTCGACCCACCAATCCTTTGGCACGTTTACAACATTCTCAATTTTGTTATTCTCAATTATGTTATCAGACGTAGCGAATTTCCGGTTATAGGTATATGACCAGGTGACACTCTTGGGGTCCACCGAGGTTTTTGATGCTATGGAATCTATGCATCTGGCTACCACTTTCAGATTCTCTGACCATGGAAGAAGAGACTTGGTTGTCTGAAGAACAATGATTGAATCTTTCCAACTTCTGAAAATGCTTGAGTTGAGAAAAACCTCGATCTTGAAAATAAGGTTGCCTTTTTCGACATCCTCCTTCATCTCAAGATACTCTGATGCACAACGTGTGGCTACAATGTTATAGGGGTTGAGAGTAACTGTCATTCCATAACAGAATTTGGCGCACATTTCGAATGCTTTTGGTCCACCGGGAATATTGTCTAACTTGATTTCGTTAGAACCCTCGTCATTGGCTTTTGATATGAGGTTTCGTAAAAGATTGCTCTTTGACAAGAGAGGAAACTGAGAACACCATTACAAGATTTTATTATATCAATAAATGAAATAATTCGGGAAGTAAATTTATTTTAACTTGTTTGTAACAAATTGTTCGATAGAAGTTACCTTGTGCAGATGAAACTTAACTTCACCAACAATAATGAAAATATCGGTTGCCAAGTCAGACGAGACATACCTGCTCAAGAAAATTGACAGGTCAATAAATGAAAGGACCACGAAAAAGACATATAAAAGCAGCTTTATTAACCTAAAAATGAAGGCAAAGAAGGCAAAGGAATCAATTCATACAATCCATAAAGAATTTGGGAGGAAAAATAATTAAATATTTGGTCCATAAGGGCCCGTTATAGACAAATTCACTAAAGTTGGATTGGAACAGAACTCATTTGGACCACCTTTTGGGTTGCCCATACTACCTAGCCCCAAAATTTTCTTCACACACAAACACACAGATAGAAAATGTTGCCAAGGAAACTGAATCAAAATAATCCCATCCTCAAAAATTTCTAGTACTCTTGGATTACCAAGTACACACTAAATGCTACCATCTGCTCGAAAAGGCCACAATTAACTAAACAGTATAGCGCACTTTCCACCATGAACTAAAGAACACCATCAAGAAATCTTGTTCAATACAGTGTTCAGTCTTGTCCAATATGATAAACCAAACATCCGCTCAAACATAATACTCATTAAAAATTTGCTCTTGTTCATGTTTTCCATGTATTGTTCTTCTCTAATTATGAGGGGATACACACAGTACACTGTGTATTACACAGAGCAAGTGACTGTATATGCATGTGGAGTAAGCAACATCATGGCAATAAAACAGAACTTTTATGTAATATAATCTCAATCTAATGGCACGAAAATCCGATAAATCATAAATGTCAGAGAAATACAAAGATTAGAGCTTATAACTATTCATGAATGGCAAAAGCAGAAGGGAATTTTCAAAGAACGAGAGAAAATTTGAGGATGAAAATTGAAAAACTGACCTTACAGAGTTCCCTTCAGATTGAAATGCATCAGGTTTTGATCCCAACTTCATAAACTTCATCTTCTGGTTTCCAAAAATGGCCCTCTTTCACTCCCACAGAAGAATTAGTAATTTGACCTAATCTCACTCAACAAACACAGAAAACTCACAAGCAGGCAATTCATAGCAGCTGCAAAATCTGGGAAAACTGAAACTCTTTCGCTGCGTAAAAGGGACAAAACCACCAAACTTTATCCATTCCCCAGTCCCCACTCATTTTATTCTTCTAACCAAACACTAGAAAACAAACGCCATCAGCTGAAAAATTGCCTCAAACCTCGAGCCAATGAAATCAATCCCTTTCTCTTTCTTTTTCCTCGTTTGGTTTCGATTTTCTATCTTGCATTATTATATCGCATTGATGATGATACATTGGCATCACTGCGAAACATAATTGCAGCACAACTACCCCGTAATTACACAGCCGCCTTTGCTTTAACTCCGACTGATTTTCGAAGATCTCTTCTTATAACTCAGAAATCTCGAGATCCCACCTGCCCCTACCTATTCGTTCGATATATACTTGTGTGTGCGTGTGTGTGAGAGAGAGTTTTATCTTTATCTGTTCGTATGTGTAGTATAAGTGGGGGACTGAGTATACTGATGAAATTGTCGCTCTGCTTTTTCTGTATCGAGCAGAAGAGAGAGAAATGGTGGTAGGTGTGTGTGCTGGGACTCGGGAAGAAGAGAGGAATGGCCGAATTGGTGATGGGGTGGGTTGGGGTTGGGTGTGCGTGGGGTAGAGCAGTAGGGTCCGTGTGTGGGGTATTGACAGAGTGGATCAGAGAAAACTGGGGAAAGAAATGTACTTTTTCGAGAAGCTTTATGCCTTTGATGCACGCCAACCGTTTATGGACGGTTTTGCCCTCCTCATAAATTGACAATGTTATATCCACATTTGAATATCACTCGATACTCCAATAAGAGACATTTAGCCTCCACCATTAGGGGTATACATATATGGATATGTATCACCCATCGAGTTATATGTGAATAATTTAAGTTGCTCATATTTGGACAACGAATCTTTTCCGACTTGAATATTATGAGTTCTCGTGTTTTCTCTTAGAAGATAAAATAATTATTTCATTTTTTTTAAGTATGATATATTTTGCGATACGAAAAAGTGTATACATATTAATACTATCTCCGTCCAAAAAATATAATTCACTAGTCCTTTTTCGTTCGTCTCAAAATATATGCTACATTCTTTTTAAAGATGTAGTTAAAATATTACTTATCTTTTATACCCTCATTTAATATATATTAGTATTATCAAAATAAAGTAATTAAAATAAAACATCTAATAAATGAGAGAATATATTAGGAAAATAATCTTAAATTTTACTTTTCTAATATCGTTAATTGTATTTTTCTTAATCTTTGTAAAAATATAAATGAACTATATTTATGGGACGAAAGTAATAGTATTTTTCCATATAAATTGATTGAGCAGTTTCGACTTTCAAATTGTGAGGCTAATGTAACGCGTTACTTAACAAATTTAGCGTTTGTTTTATTTAGTTAACATGTTACTAAATTAATACATCACCGTATTAAATAATAATATCTATTTAAAATTATCCCCACGAAAAATTGTTTATTGGTATAAATTATGCTGTAAACATTATGGATAAGTCAAATCTTGAGTTGTTTGACTATATTTGGTCATACTCAAAGAAAATTGCATAGGATACCTGTACTATGATTTGACAAAATATTTTGAAAATCTCTATCTTATACATCAGTCCAAGATAAATAGAATTGAATGCGCACATCTCTCAATCTCTTTCTTTGACATCAGTCCATATCAAGCATGGGTCGATAAAAGTCTTATCGTCTACCTTGCTACGTGTTTGTCTGTCTGCCTCTTGTAAAATTTTCATTTTAAAGAGTCTGCTTCGATTTTATTTAAGCAACGTAAATCTAAAATTTATTTTTATCATTTTGTTACATTATAGTTTATATTATATTTTTTTTTCATAAAATACCAACAATGTGATTATATGTGAGGGTTCATTTGACTACTCCGAACAATTTAAGAAAGACGATTTTTTTCTATCCATTTCCATTGTGTACCAATTTATCGTTTCATGATCCCAGACATGCATGTTTTTCAGATTTTAACAAATGCCACATACATAGAACTGAAAGCCGGTTATAAATGATCATCAGGGCCTATCATGCCTTGAGTCGAGAGAGTTGACCGGCTCAACCCCGATCCTTCGAGGGCCCATTTTCGTCTGTTATACTTGAAGTCTAACTGTGTATTATATTGTTTAATTAAAAGATCCGAATTTAAATTCATTACAAATTTATAGACCTATTTTTAAGTAAAACAATGAATAAATTCCAGTATTGAATACAAATTTATTAGCCCCCCTTCCACCCTTTTTTTAGAAATTTAGGCTAATTTTTTGTCAATATTTGTTTCTTTTTAAGACCTATTTTGCTTGTCATAAGTTATCTGTGTTGAGTCTAGCTGAGCTTTTTTTCTTTTACTTTGTTTTAGCACTCTGATTGAGCTTTTTATATTTTTTGTTGGCTTTTTACTATTATATTTGACTAATTCTTACTGTGGTACTAGTTGAGTTTTGTGTATTGCTTTATATTAACACTACGAAAAAAATAAAAAGGTCCATTTTTTTAAGTTCGACTCAAGCCCAGTGAACTACAAAACCATCCTTGACGATCAGAGATGGTGGGAGGAATGGGTGAATAGCTCAACTAAGAGAAAATATGAGAAATTTCTCCCTTGTCACGTTGAAAAATGGTAATACAATATTAGTTTTGGGATTTAATTTCTAAAAGTACATTTGCCGAATAATCATTAATCTCAGAATTTAGGTTCCACATAGGTATATATATTAAAATCTAAAAATATATATTGATAGAGATTTGTGAAAAAATAATAATTGAACGTGTGATTGAAGTGTGAGAAAAATGATATAAAAAATAAAAATATTATCAAATTAGTAGATTGAAAATTGGAATTGAAGAAATAATTTTTGTTTAAAATTGTAGCAATTAAACCCTAAGCGAGTTCCGATAAACATTGTGCTTTTTAGTAATCATCAATCACAATTCACAATATATGATGGATCTTTTCATGCTAAGTAATTTCAAAATTATGATTGATGTTTGATTTCTTTGTAAAATATAATCTCACAATCGTGTAAGTTACATTCAAGTTCGTATTTGTTGTCTCAAATAATATCTCATCAACTGTCTTTCGATGAAAATATATAGTAGGGTATATGAAACCTACCAACAAGATAATATATCTAGGTCAACTTGAGTTTAGATTTTGTAATTTGAATCCCTATCTCGTATAAACTAATATATAATAGTTTATTAGGAAATAATATAAATGTTACCATGTGTATATCTCTATTTAAAAACAAAATGGTGTATACCATATAGTTATTTTAGAGGCTCCAAAATTTAAAAATTAAAAGCAATTGGACAAAGGCTTTGTTATTATTATTAAAGGGGAAGAAAGGATTAATTAAGCAGCAAAATAATTGTAAATGATCCTTGAGGTGTGGTACATGATAGCTATGTGGTTTATTAGTAGGGGACCTCACTTTTTTTTTCTAAAGGAATTATATTTAATCAAAGGTTAATGAATCCACCATAAGAGGAGCTGCTAACCATGGAGGAGGCTTGTGCCAAATGCAATGATTATCGTGAATTCTAGACTTTTTAGCTAATATACACGAGCTATTTCATTAGCTTGTCGCCTACAAAATGGAAAGAGAAATTGATTTCTTGTAGAGCGAGACGTCGAATGTCCATGATGATCAAACCAAAGCTAGACAGGCTTGGATTCTTGGAGCGCATCGCATCAACCACACATTTTGCATCCAATTCGAATTGCACATTTTGGAGGCGCATCCTCAAGACCCAACAAATGGCTTCTCGATGCCGCAAGAGCTTGAGCTTCCTTGGCCGTAAAGAGTAGGGGACCTCACTCAGATTTTGGCTTTTTGAATCTTTTCCACTTGCCTAACTCTATAAGATCCCACCATTTACACATCTCTCTCTCCCCGGGCCATCCCCATCAATCTATATTTCTTGTAATATTACCCAAAAAAGTAATCAAAATTTTTGTTCTTTTTCTTTAACAAACAATTTTATGTATTCTAATGACATGATTCATATGATCAAATTAGCTTCATTAATAAAATATTGAGATTGACAGATGACGACGAGTGCAAATAAGTACCAACTTAGTTAAGATGTGCAACTTTGCTTCTTCTTCTTCTTCTTATTTACAATGGTAACTGCATGTAGAACTGTGGAGTATTCGTGAAAAATAAATTATAGCATCACTTATTTTATGTTTGTCAAGTAGAATAATAAACAAAAATATTTTTACCTATTGTGAGTGAGAGATCAATTCTGTCTCGTTTCATATCTTGAACTATTGATTTAGGCAAATGTAAAGCTTTTCACCTAAACTAATATAACCCTTAATTGAACCTAAACTAATTATACATGTAAAAAGGGAATCAGTCTAACTAGATAAATTATTGAACACACTTTTTCATAAAATCATCTTGTACGCCGCACGTAGTAAATAATAGTCCCACTAAAGAAAATTGCATGATGCTCTATATATCTTAAATCAAAGTGACTTTGAAAAGCGAGGCTTTGAGGAGACAATAATTGTATGAAATTAGGCGTGGGCATAAACCCATCATAGTTTAATCATGATAGGGATAATAGGCCCCATGTTTTGATGATATTGGGCCCATGTTTTGATGATGGTTAATAGAGGGTACCCCATGCTTATATTGCTTTACAACAAGCCTAACAAGTTTTACAAGGATTAATTTTAGTTGTATAACTAATTGAAGTATCACAATCTTTTGAGTACCAAGTAATAACATAATGATTGTAATGTTTTACTCTAAAGGATTTTTACAGTTCACTTAATTATACAACTAATTGGATGCATTATCGATCCTTTTTGGAATTCTTTAGTGGATGGAGTTGGTACTTTTAGAGTATCGATACTTCTTTAAGCAATGATGAAGATTGTTTATCAGAACGTTCTACTATGTTTTTCATTAGTAGGTGATCAATATGGATAAAAATATTGAATTGTCGTACTTCAAAAATACTCGAAAAATTTTCTAACTATGGTCTACGAGGAATAAAATCATGAAACGAATTGTGGGTTCATTGTATTGATTTTCAGTTGAGATTTGAGACAAGTAGTTCAAAGAGTAAAGAAAACTTATAATTTGCTTAATAATTAGTATTTTTCTCATCTAAGTAAATTTGTGTTTTACTTTTTCTTTCTTAAAGAAGTTATTGGAGGGCACATGGTTGTAGAATGTTGGGGACCATATGGGGTCATCTTTATAGCCAACATAGTGGCTGTGTTTTGTAATGTTTTTGGGGTACAGCCAACAGAAGATACTCTCCAGGTTTTATCTTGTTAAAGCTTGACATGATTGTACCTACTACAAGACTTCCATACCCCATTGTATGGAAGATGAGGGAGAAAATGGACATTCTATGTCTTAGTGCGTGTATTTGTTGAATAGTCGTTAGATTTTAGTCAAGAATTTCAGTTCCATCAATAAATGTTGCAAGTGCATTGAAATGGATTAAAAAAGAAGCCCCATGGACTATATTACATGGCATGGCAAGGCAAGGCAAGGCGCATCGCTCTAGCTAGCACTTTTTATCACATTTGGATAGCAAGGAATAGATTTATTTTTGAAGACCAACGACCATGCCTGAATAGTATTACTCGGAATATCAAAACACATGTATACAGTATTGTTTTCATGGTATCCTAATATTTTGAAGTTTAGTGGGTCTTTATTGTCGGGTCATTAGCTTGTATCTTATTTTGCATCCATACGATTTTGTATAGGCTGGATATATATGCTCAGAGTGCTTGTACATTTACATTGATCAAATATAATTTACAGTTCCGCATCAATAAATGTTTCTTTATTGTTGTTATTATTGATTGGTAATTTGTTTTAAGTAAAGATTTCTTTGGTATTTGAGTAATGAAAAGTCAAATAAAATTTCTTTCCGCCAGGTGTTGCCAAAGTAAGACCACTTGGCCACGATGTTCACCATTGTAGCCACAATTCTTCACAATCGACCAAGACCATGTTGTCGCATAAAAAAAAAAAAAAAAAAAAAAAAGGAAACCTTGCCCTTGTTTCACCATTATTGTTACCATCTGAATATTATTGCATAACAGAAAGACGGGGCAAAATTCAAAGATTTGCTGCCCCCACCATCACGGTCACCTCAGTATTTTTGTAAGTCAACATTTTATCGTAATTTGAACAACTAAATAGAGGAAAAGAAGAGAGTTATTTCCATACTATTAATATTTGTCAAAGCCGTTATTTGTTACTCACTCCATCCTATTTTGATAGGCATGGTTTGACTTTCACACGGATTAAGAATTTGAAATTAATATTTATTGGAAAGGTAAATTTTACTTGTATATTTCTCAATATACCCCTATATTAAATATGACAACTTACTTTTATTAATAACTATGCATAATAAATAGGGGTAGATTAGGAAATGAAGAAATTAAATTTATACCAATAAGGAAAGTAGCTTATATTTTGGGACGGATAAAAAAGGAAAACAAGCCTATCAAAATGGGACGGATGGAGTAGAAAATTAGTTTTTCGTGCAACGCACGGGTGAAGTAATTAGTTTTACAATGAAAAGAAGAATCCAAATCTCACTATAAGAAAATTTTTTAACTCAAAGAATTTTTGACCTGATGACTAGAAACATCAGCTTTCGTCAATTTACCTAGCAAATACTATTCAAGCTCAATCTCTACATGTCAAGGAACCAAACAGCAACTCAAGTTGAGATTTCATCACACCATCAGATATGAAAAATTTTAGCATTCGGCAAAATTCTTCTGGCTCATGAATGAAGATGAAATTTGGAAGGAAATCACCATCCTAATCTGGTGAGTCCCACACGCAGGAGAAAGCCTCATCGTATCCGACACACTTCTCACTATAATAATAATTGGGTATTCTACCTAGAGGCGTAGCTAGGAAATAAGTTTACGAGGGGTAAACTGTGATAATTTTTTTTTTAGAAATAATAGTGAGACACATTTTACTTACATAATAATTAATAAATTTTATTTATGAAAAATTAGCCATAATACAACATACTCCTACAAAAATGGGCCCCATGCAGAGATTTTATGTGGCTATAAAAATCAGCTATAACAAATTTATATATGTAAACTTATTGTATATTCTCGTTCTACAAATTTGTTTTTGTGTTTATTGAGAATAAAAATCAACAATACTGATTAATGTAAAAAGATAGAATACTGATAATATAAAAAATTAAAAAATAAAATAACTTTTCAATTTGTTATCAATATCTTTATAATTATAGTCAAAATTTGAAAACAAGTTTCAAACAAAAAAAAAAATCAAATCAAATAACCTGAAAGGAGTATTTGAAATACAAAATATGATACACAATTGATTTAATCCAAAACAATATAAACAATTAAGCTCGTGAACTAACTTCCCAGATATACTATTGCAAAAAAAATTGTGACAATAAATTCAAGGACATATGAAAATTTGGGGTTTTTACATTAAAAGAGAAAAAGTAAT
The DNA here is from genome assembly GCA_018223645.1 of Jasminum sambac. Classification (NCBI taxonomy): domain Eukaryota; kingdom Viridiplantae; phylum Streptophyta; class Magnoliopsida; order Lamiales; family Oleaceae; genus Jasminum; species Jasminum sambac. Next base: position 19,871,051 of record CP073650.1, on the reverse strand, counting down.
GAGATCTAGTATTTAATGTAATTAATAGTTGAGTACGAAATATAAAATTGTCATTTCATATTACATAAACTCATTTAGTTATCAGTGAAAAGTAAATTATATAAAAGGAAACAAAAATGAAATGACCAAAGAAAAAAATATAAATAAATAAAAGAAAAGAAAATGATGGAAAAAAAATCTAAATAAGAGATATAAGATATGAATGGAAAAAAATAAATAAAATAAAATAAAGTAAACTTCAACCACTTGATCTAGAAACTATTTTGTTTAAGTGAAATTGTAGACATGAAAAATTTTAAAACAAGTAAATTGTTTTGGGCCAGGTTAATTTTAATTAATTAATCCATTAAGCCAATTGAAATCCAAATATCCATTTAAAGCCCACATTTCAATTTAAAAGCCCATGTGGCCCATCCTACTTTTCTTAATATTTACTTGATTTTAGTTAAATATAATCAAAATATTATATTTATATAAATCATTTAAATAGGTTAAGATAATCAGTAGACTTTTCAAAAGAATTATTCAAATTAATCGGATAATTCTTAAGTGGTTAAAATGCTATCCAAATTTGCCTATAAATAGGCCACTAACCCTAATGCAGAAACCCCCAACAAGGGTCAAGAGGAGGAGTCAAGAAGAGAAGAACTGCAGAAGTTCCAGAGCCAGACACAAGAAGAAGAAAGGAGAAAAAGAGCACAAACACTCTTTAGTTCTCCAAAACCAAGCCAAAGTCAAGTCAAGGAAGAAACGAAGGAGAAGAGGGTTAAATCCTCTTCAATTCTTCAAATCCGCAGCAAAACCAAGCTCTTCAAGATTAAAGCCAAATCCACATTCAAATCAAAGTTAGACGCCAAATCAAATTCAGGAGACGAAGTCTTCCCACAAAGCCAAATCCAAAATCTACATTAGAAGAGTCAAAGCAATTCTTCAACAAATCCACACCGTTAGCAATCAAATCATTTGGAGCGTAGGATCAAGCCACGTGACCCCTAGCCTCCAACTGTAGATCGTTAATCAGAGGATCGCTCAAGTCAAGGGAACTACTCCACATTAAATCATTCAAATTCAATTTGTAATAACTTTTAATTGTATTATTTTAATACAATAGAGAAATTTGTTCGTTACAAATTTCTGGCACGCCCAGTGGGACCCTCTTGCCTCTCATCTTTCGATCTACAACAAATCTCAAGTTTCAAATTCAACAAACATGATGGCTGACGGAAAAGTGAAGCAAACCAGGCGAACTTCGAGGAGACGCTAGCTGAATTCCTCCATGCCACCAGAGCAAAGACAAGGGCTGGGAGATCTCGATTGGTATCGCCATTGAGAAAGTTCTCCAAGAGAGATAAAGGAAAAATCCTCAACCTCAAGAAAGCTGGCTCCCGTTCTCCGGGAAAAGCAAAACTCTTCCAAGAGAACCCTCTTTTCCAAGAACACCCTGGATCTGACTCTGCCTCAGATGAAGGGTCTGAAACTGGATCAGCCAAAGCTGTCTCTTCTCGAAAATGGGGAGATTACACATCTTCTGAGGAGTCGCTCGAAGACGTGCTAGTCACTGAAGCGGGTCCTAGTTCGGATGAAAAGCTCCAACAAATGGCTTTGGCAATCGAAAAACTGTTAAAGTCTCTCGAAGAGAAAGACGCCCAAATTGCCGCTCTCATGAACAAATTGGAGATGCATGAGTCAGAAAAAGAAGATAGCCACAAAGATGAAGGCTCCTTCAGGGGCAAGCGTCCCGAAACTCATGAGGATGAGCAAAAACAAGACATGCATGATCGGACCGTGCTAAAAAATGTGTTCCGCGATGCTACACATGTCTCTGTTGGTTCTTTATCGGTCCAGCAACTTCAACACATGATTGCTGATACCATCCGTGCTCAATACGGTGGTTCATCGCAATCATCACTCGTGTACGCAAAACCCTACAGCCGTCGGATTGACGAATTGAAGATGCCCCTTGGCTATCAACCTCCAAAGTTCTAGTGCTTCGATGGTAAAGGCAACCCGAAGCAGCACATTGCTCATTTCATTGAAACTTGCAACAACGCAGGTACATACAATGACATGATGGTGAAGCGATTAAATCGCTCTCTCAAAGGCGCTGACATTCGAATGGTACACCTCTCGGTGGATCGATCGGCGGTTGGGATCAATTGGACGCGAGTTTCTCACTCGCTTTCTGACCAGCGCCGCGGTCAGCCTTCCAGAACTTGCCAGGACAAAACAAGGCAAGGAGGAGCCGGTGGTCGAATACATCGAACGGTGGAGAAATCTCGTGCTCAGCTGCAAGGAGCGCATAAGCGAGGCCTCGTCCATCGATATGTGCGTCCAAGGTATGCACTGGGGATTGTTGTACAATCTCCAAGCCAATATGCCACATTCTTTTGAGGAGTTGGCTACTCGGCGCCGCGATCTCGAAATCCCGGATCATGAAGGCATGGAAGCTATCTGCCAAGTGATCCGAGAAAGCAAAAAGAGTTAAAGAAAGAAGTCAAAAAAGACAGCAGGCCAACGAAATCAAAGGAAGCAATGGTCGTTTCCACGACTCCAACGAAAATCACCTTCAAGAAACCAAATTCAAATCAGGCCCCAAGGCCAAAGCAAGAATTCAAGCCTAACAAGGCGCCAACCCAAAAGAAGAGTCTCCCAAGCCTAAAGGAGCTCGAAGAAAAAGAGTACCCCTTCTTGATTAAAGTTTCAGGGATCCTGGATCAATTATTGGAGCAAAATATAATTGAACTTAGAGCCAAAAAGGCGGATGAGGTTGGTCGGGTTGACCATCCAAAATACTGCAGGTACCACCGGATCATCAGCCATCCCGTGGAAAAGTGCTTCGTGCTGAAGGATCTCATTGTCCGGTTGGGCAATGAAAATAAAATCACGCTCGAAACCGGCGAAAGCTCTACTGCAAACTGCTCAATGGTTTCGTTCGGGTCGTTTGACCCAATCTCTATCCCAAATCATGGGAAAAATTGTCATTCCATCCAAAATGCAGGGACGCCTTCGCTGAAACTAGTTGAGTTTGGACCTCAAGCTAGGAGGAGCGAGATTGGTAGAGTTTTGGGCCAACGGAGAAGTAACCGCCGAATACATCTACCCAGAGATGGACAAACCTCGTGCTCCCAATCGTCCTTCATTCTATGAAGTCATGACGGATGACTTGGACGTCTGGGAATCCGATCTTTGGCTTAGAAGATGAAGTTGGCGATGGCTGGTCCACCTTCATGAACAAGAAGAAGAAATATCAAAAATCAAGTAGAAAAGGTAAAGCCTCATTTCTTAAACTTTGTTGCGGGGGCAAACACTAGAGCGCCAAATAAAGAAGTCCAACCGTCGAAGAAACAACAATGGACGATGGGCGGGGGCATGGACCCTCGTTACAAGGCGGCGCGAAAGATCCCAAGGAGGCCACGCTCCAGCAGTCGCAAAGAACCACAAGGGAAAAGGAAGTGGTCGAGCGATCGAAGAAAGAAGCCCGCCACAAATAGAGTGGCATCAAAGAAAGTGACTTTAGGAGTTGCGGCTGCGTCAACTCTTCCCAAACCGATAACCTTAGGAGATTATTTTCCTAAAGGTTATTTCAAAGATCAACCCGTGACTTCATATGTCACGAATGTCAAAGATAGCAGGAAGCTCAAGGCCAAGGAGAATGAAAAGGTCGAGGAAAGTTCAAAGCAAAGCGACAAGTTGGAGAAAACCGTTGCTCGTCTTAACAAAATTTCTCCTAACATAAGTCTCGTGGGGATACTCCAGCTTCCATTCGATGATCGTATGGCTCTGATTGCAGCTCTGATCGATCCTGAAGAGTACGAAGAGAAAATCTTCAGGCCCACCAAGCTAGCTACTCAAAGAGATTGCATGGCTGCTATCACCTTCAGTGATGAGGATCTACAATTGGGTTCTCGACTACACAATCGTCCATTGTACGTCAGTGGCTACATTCGAGAATGTAAAATGCGGCGCATCATGATCGATTCGGCTCGGCTATCAATATAATGCCCATCCAAACCATGAAGAGGATTGGGATAAGTCCTCAGGATCTTGCGAAGAACAATATCATGATCCAAGGGTTCAACAGAAAGGTCAAAGAGCCATGGAGTCTTGTCGGCTAAGGTTGAAAATCGGGAGTTGATTTCATCAGCTCTCTTCCATGTCATGGCCAAAACATCATACGGCTGCTCTGGGCGTGTTTGGTTGCCTGGCCCAGAGTGGTCCCTTCAACTTGGCATCAATGCTTCAAGTATAGCCAAGGCGGAGAAGTTAAGTGTGTTGCGGCGAAACAAAACCATTTCTCGGCGAGAGTCCTACTGGCGATGCAAAGTTCTACCTTGAGGACAATCACGAGTGAAGTTCCCAGCGTTGATGCTTGATGGCAAAGTGCGATCAAAGTTGTAATCCCACCTCATCAACTACTGGGTTGGCAAGTCAAACCTACACCGGAAGGATCCTCGAAAGGAAAGCAACATAAAGCAACCTCCCGAGAAGGAGTTAACTTTCCGATCCCTAGCATCCCAAAGTTGTTCTTTGCCTCATGAGCTAGTGAAGGAGTTCATGAATGGCTCTAAAATTTCAAAGGGCCCCATGACTACACCAACGATTCGAAACATGGCTCGAGTCCATCAAAACAAATCCATAATCTGCTGAAAGCGGTGAACCAAAGAAGATCTTCAAGGGTCATTTATAACCTTAGCCAGGCCAAGAATTGGAGAATCTGGGATTTGGAGCAGAGAACCCGAAAATTGGGCGATCTTGATGCAATTCTTTCGACGCCTTGAAGGAAGGTATGGGTTGGGGTATAATCCGAATCCCCGAAACCCATCAAAATCAAGAAGGCCGTCAAATCCCATCATGATCGGATCTGCGAAGTCGAAGAAGAATATGAGGAGCCAAGGCGACCATCGATGTCGATAGAATCGAGCGAGGGCGTGAGGGTCTCGGTGTTTAGAGATTGCGAGGGCGACCATCGGCAATAAGCGAGCCCAAAGAAAAGGTATCCAGTGTTTCAAAGGTTGGGTGGTGAAGCTACGACCCTTTGCTCGCACCAATGAGCGAGCACGAGACTTCGGTGAGTCAACTTATGAGCGATCGACCTTCTCCGGCTTGAGTCAAAACCTCCAATCCACGCTCCAAGTCTCGAAATCTAGGAGGAGAGCGGAGGAATAAGAGGCATCCACGACTTCAAAGCGATGAGGCGATACGAGGTAGTAGCGAGTCAATCACATCACGTTCGAAGAAGCTTCTGGGTCAGAGTCTGAATCCGATAATTCTCCCACAGACGAAGAGCCTCAACCCGCTCCGCCAACATTCGAAGAAGGAGGACAGGCTACTGTAGATGATTTGAAGCAGCTAAACTTAGGAACGGAGGAAGATCCAAAGCCAGTCTTTGTGAGTGCTCTCCTGAACGAAGAAGAAGAATCCAAATACTTCTACTTGCTTCAAGAATATAAGGATGTGTTTGCATGGTCCTACAAAGAAATGCCAGGCCTCGACCCTAAAGTGGTCGTGCACCATCTCATGATTAAGCATGGAATGCGCCCGATCAAGCAACCTCAAAGAAAGTTTCGTCCGGAGCTTATCCCTCAGATCGAAGCCGAGGTTGACAAATTGATTGAAGCGGGGTTCGTACGTGAAGTCAAGTACACGATGTGGATCGCCAATGTCATTAGGTCCGCCAAGAAGAATGGTCGACTACGCATGCGTGTTGACTTTAGAGACTTGAACAAAGCTTGGAAGGATGACTTTCCGCTCCCAATAACTTGAGTTGATGGTGGGCGCAACAAGCTGGATATGCGATCCTTTCCTTCATGGATGGCTTCTCTGGCTACAACCAAATTCGGATGAATCCAAAAGATGAAGAACTTACAACATTCGAACTCCAAAAGGCATATCTTTGTTATAAGGTGATGCCGTTCGGATTGAAAGAATCACCAGGAGCAACTTACGTTGGGCGTCAGAAAATCTTCGGTGATATGATGCATAAGCGGTCGAGTGCTATGTGGATGATCTCGTTGTCAAGACAAAGCGGGCGACCATTTGCAAGACCTTAGGGCGTCTTCAACAAACCGAGCTATCGGTGAAAGATGAACCCGCTAAAGTGTGCTTTGAGTCACTTAGGAAGTTCCTTGGCTTCATTGTTCGACATCGTGGCATTGAGATAGATCAATCAAAGATAGGCGCTATAGTCAACATGCCGGGCAGAGTAATTTACACAAATTGAAAAGCCTCCAAGAAGCTCGCCTATATTCGAAGGTTCATTTCCAATTTGGCTATTGCCATCCATTCCATAAATTGGTAAAGAAGAACACACCCTTGAATGGGGCGATTCGTGCGATAAAGCTTTTGAGCATTAAGCAGTATCTATTACATCCGCGACTTACGGCTCCAATTCTGGAAAGCCATTGACTCTCTATATTGCTGCACAAGAATACTCACTTTGGGGGCATTGCTCGTACAACTCAGCGGCGATGGGAAAGAGAGTGCGCTCTACTACCTCGGTCGAACATTGGTGGGAGCCGAACTAAGATACTCCCGAGTTGAAAAAGATGCTGCTTGGCCCGATCTTGCGATAAGAAGTTGAGGCATTACGTGTTGCACACACGGTCCACCTCGTTCAAGGATTGATCCCTTGAAATATATCATGTCAAGGCCAATTCTTTACGGAAGGATTGGGAAATGGGCTCTTCTCTTGTCGGAGTTCGACATAGTATTACGTTCCACAAAAAGCGGTAAGGACAAGCCTTAGCAGATTTCCTTGCCGATCATCCAATCCGGCGGATTGGGAGCTCCTGAAGATTTTCCAGGATGAAGAAGTAATATTCAGAAGTTGTGCTGCATGGAGGTTGTTCTTCGATGGAGCGACTAGGAAATGCGGTGCGGCGGGAGTTGTATTCATCACTCACGATAATCAAGTGATGCCTCACGCTTTCTCCTTGGCCGAGGCGTGCTCAAACAATGTAGCAGTATCAAGCCTTACTCATCGGTTTGGAGGCGGCGTTGGATATGGAAATTCAACACTTGGAGGTTTATGGGGACTCTCTATTGATAATAAACCAACTCGCCTCCGAATCTGTGCGGAACAAGGACTTGAAGCCATATCACCGGTATGCACAAGCACTCATGGAGCGATTGAGTCATTAAAGATCAAATTCGTTCCAAGGAGTGAAAATCGAGAAGCGGCGCCTTAGCAAACCTAGCTTTGTCCTCGCTCGATCGGATGAAGACTTGCTGCATCCGGTGTCAATGGTTCAAAGATGGGTGATTCCTTTGCTATCTCTGAAGATACGCAAGAGAACAACGTAGAAACTAACAAAGGGAACAAAGATGATTGAGCGGCCACTCATCGATTACCTCAACACGAAATTGCCGGACGACTCCGACGAAGACTGAAGTCCGGCGGCGGCGCCCGCTTCATCTTATACAAAGGCGTTCTCTGACGGTCATTTGATGGAGTCTTCCTTGATGCTTAAACAATGAAGAAGCGACGCGTGTGTTGGAAGAAGCTCACTCCGAATATGTGGCGCTCATCAATCGGGCGAAACTTCACTTAGTGTGAAAAGGATGGGGTACTATTGGCGACCATGGTACAAGACTCCATGGATTTTGCGAAAAAGTGTGAAGCTTGCCAAATCCGTGCAAATTTCATCCACCAACCGCCAGAACCATTGCATCCAACGATCGCATCTTGGCCTTTTGATGCCTGGGGACTTGGCGTAGTTGGGCCTATAACGCCAAAATCTTCGGTGGGCACTCCTACATCCTTCTTTGCATTGATTATTTCTCCAAGTGGGCTGAAATTTGTTTGTACCACTCGAGAGAGGTAAAGAAGGAAAATGTAGCGATTTCATCCGGGTGCAAATCATTTACCGCTATGGAGTCCCCGGTGTATTATCAGCGACAATGGAAAACCGTGCGCAATAGCCACATAAATAACTTATGTGCAAAGTTTGGCTTGAGCGACATAACTCTTCCATGTACCACGCGCGGCTAATGGATTGGCGAAGCTTTCAACAAGACCCTATGCGACTGTTGAAGAAGGTTGTATCAAAGTCTAAGAGAGATTGGCATGAAAAGGATTGGCGAGGCACTATGGGCCTATCGTGCGACTTTTCCGGACTACGACTCGGCTTCGCCCGTATGCTTTGGTATATGGAGTTGAGCGTACTTCCTTGGAGTGTCGATTCCATCATTGCGAGTTGTCATTCGGGAAGGGTTGACCACGAGAGGAAAATGCCCGTCTTCGACTTCAAAAACTAGAAGCTTTGGGCGAGAAAAGGTTGGGAGCTCAAACTTCGGTGGAATGCTACCAAGCACGAATGGCGATCATTCAATAAAAAAATGCGGTTGAGGTCCTTTCAAGTTGGTGACCTAGTGCTCTCGATCGAAGGCCGATCGTGATCACAAGGAAAGCGAGGGGCAAGTTCCAATCAAAGTGGGATGGCCCGTATGTTGTCGATCAAGTGTTCGGCAATGGAGCGTATATGATGCGTGGACAAAGGCGGATTGCATATCGGACCAATCAACGGCAAATTCCTCAGCGCTTCTCTGGCGTAGAATACCATTGGGGTTCCTTGTTACGCTTTCTAAAAAATTCTTTGTACCACTCTGGCATGAGAGGATAAAGCTGTGAGCAGCAAAACAAATCCAAAAAAACAAACAAACAAATCCAAAGAAACCATTTGTAAAGAACTACGTCGGACTTGATCCTTGAAAAGTGCGTGAAGCGACTTGGATGGAAAATTGTAAGTCCAAGTTGATCAAAACTAATAAATAAGTTTTATTGTTCTACTTTGCAAGCGAAAGGAGGACAATGAATTAAAATAATCAAGAATGTCATTCCTTTGCTAAGTCATTACAAAAGTTTGTGCAATTACGAAAAAAAAATGAAAAAAAAAAATGAGCAAAGCCTAGGAAAAAATTTGATTCTACACGAGCTACTCTCAAAAATCCATAAGAAAGCTTGGTCTTCAAGGCTTCCTCTCTTTTGGTCAAGGATTATGCTGGGAGGTATCTGCGTCTTTGAGTGCGTTCTAGAACTTCTTTTGTCCGCCTAAGTGTCTCTAAGCTCCCGCGGTGCTCTTCCGGTTGATTGCCTTGATTTTCTAAGCTTAGTAGTCAAGTGGTTCACTGTCCTTCGAGAGATATGCATTCACGCTCTTTAGCTTGATGCCAACTTCCAAAACTTTCAAGCGTGTAGCTTTCTCCTCCTCTGTCGGGCATTCCATGCGATGTGTCCTCTCAAAATATAATCGTCCACCTCTTTCAAGAAACGCTTCCATCCGGTGCATCAAAGGTCTTTGGATCCGCTCGAAAGGAGTTGACAACCAAATTCTCTATAGTCGAGCTGCTCCCTTCCCACCACCCTCGAAGGTGGGCAAATCCTCTTTTCAATGCCTCGTCAAAAATCTTCTTGAAGAAGCATTCATGGCATCTCGAAGCCTGATCTTCATAAATTGAGAATCTTGATCGCGGGGCTAGAGGTCCTCCCATAGAAGAATAAATTTGGGCTGCTACCTTGGTAGGCATCGGGGAAGTTGAAGCGGCGTCCAAGGTTTTGAAAGCATTGCAAATGCGATGCGGTCGCTAGTTCTCGGATACGTGGTTGCGAGGAGGCTGTGAATTCGCTTCTTCGTCATGGGCGCTGATCGATGGCGGACGCTCCCTACGGCGGGACCAGGGGATTTGCGTGGAGGTGCTTTCGAAAGTTAGTATCGCCTTCAATCCGTCAGCGCACCAATCCTAGCATCTTGATCTTCGCTAGCTTGATCTTGGGAGTTGGCTAGGTAATCTTGGTCAATTGGTGGGAAACCTACAAGAAGGAGGCGAGTAAAAAAGAGATGAAGCGTTTAAATAAAAAAAAAACACACTAAAAAAAAAGAGGAGAAAGAATAATGATAAAGTAACATGCACCGCTCTTATTGCCGAAGGAGATATGAATGAGTCTTCATCATCCACGATCATTTTGTCGAGATACTTGCCTATGGAGTCGGCCACTAGGCATCCTTCTCACTTTCGTAACCTTAGCTATTACGGATGAGTTTGGCGCTTTCGGCGAGATAATTGAGAAATCGGGATCTAAAGGGAGAATGAAGCATGTAAGAGGAGGTCGAGATTCCCATTAATTAAAAGAAAAAAAAAAAAGAAGAAAATTACATTGTCACTTTCATCTTGAGAGGGCAGGCCTATTGCGGCTAGTTGAGGAGGTTGGCTTCGGCCCGGCTTGAAGGTACTTTGGATGCCTCATGACTTGTTCTTTGGTGGCATTAGATTTCGACCTTATAAGTTTAATCTTCTTTGGGCGTTTCTCCTCTTGGGGCATAACTCTCTCTTCTTAGACTTTTCTTGAGGCAGCGACCACGAGAAGAGTTGGAATGGTGGCCTTATCCTACTTATGCGTCTTGCGGCACCTTAGTCGGGGAGGAAAATAGGGCCCTCTGCGACACGTAAAACTTGTACTGGATCTTTGATAAACCTGGTAACACTTCATCACTCCACCATTTAAAGTACTTGCTATCGGCTTCATGTCGCGCGCCACTTGAACTTCTTGGAATGTGAAAGGTGGAGCCACTAGATTCCATGGTTAAGGATAACCAAACTTAGTACGCATGGACCAAAGTGTCTTGAAGCTTTATCCTTCGGTGAGCACGGAAGTTCTGCTCGAAGCCCATCTGCCTTGCAAACCTATGCGGATTGTATGCTTCAATAGCATAAGCGGAGCTTCCTCGGCGGTAAGAGATGAATCCGGCCGGATGCTCATCATAAAAGTCATTGCTTCTCCAGTCTTGCTCCATCATCTTTGAAATCTCACGGGCGAGGCAAAGTAGTCGGATTCCAACAAAAATCACGCGAGTCCATTAGTCCCACGAATCAAGTCTCGGCGATCAATGGCGATCTCCCAAGATTGCAAGGCATTAAGAATGCCGTGATGCCTTTGATGGTCGGAAGCGACAATTTCTCTCAACTTCGATGGTAAAGGCCTCTAACAAGTAAGCTGCGACCCGGCGTAAAGAAGTGTCCTAGAAATGGATCGACAATTGAGCGATGTCATAACCTGAGGGCGATGCGTGGTTCGCGTAAGTCCCCTATAAATGCAGCCAAGATAGGAGGACCAAGGTGTAAGTGACTCAGCTTGCCATCAAAGAAAATTTGCTTTGAAGGTTTCCACGAAGAAATTCATCTTTTGAAGGGAACACAAAACGACACAACCAGAGCGAAAGATAAGCTGCTATCTCTAATTGCTCTTCATCTTCGGCATTCAGTGTTAATGGCATATCGTCCCAATGGCCACGGTCTCGAAGTTCCAGATCCCTGGGCTCATCTACAAGAACAGGTCTTCTGATCTCCTGTAATCGGCGATGAGTTCTTCTTTTGTGTGGATTCAATGCCATTGCAGCCTTGTAAGAATCTTGTAATTGTGGGTTTCTAGCACAACTTGATTTCGGAACCAAAAGCTAATCCATTCTTGGTAGCTGACACGATCAGATTCTTTCTTATCAGCGATATGGGAGAAAATAACAAAAAGTTGTTGGCAAGACCTTGGTAGATTCTTCAAGTCAGAAAGGTTGGGAACAACTTCTTCATAGTATTCACCACGAATTGCCAGTCCGGTGATAATCTGAAGGTCCCAGAGGGAGATGCCAATTTCGCCATCGGCAGTAACAAAAGTGTTAGTGTCGGGGCACCACACCTCGCAAAGAGCCACAGTGGCGAAAGGCTGGCGACTATAGTCTTTTGCTGCCGTGCCAATAGCTGAAGCCAAATCAAACATATGTCTCTTTTTAAGCAGCTTCTGGATCCAAAGAGACCACTCCCAAAAACCTCGCAGATAAGATATCTCCCCGCGGCTGGTAAGAGCACTTCCCCACCTGACTTCTTTGTCATATATCCAGCTCTGAGTACAATTTGTTGGAACAACATCCTTGTCGAGGCATGGTGAGGAGGAAGGCACAAAAGCAGACCATTTGGATATTTGAGCAGGCGCCCTGGAAGAAATAGCGAGGCCCGATCCTTGAAGCATGGGCATGTCCAGCGAAGACAAGTGATCCGGGTTAACGGGAGGAGAAGGACGCGTCATTGCCTCGTGGATGTGAAATTTTAGCTCCCCTCTCGCATTAGAAGAGTTATGGTACTTCACATCTGTTCCTTCAAGCCGGAGACACCGTGTACCTTGTTCCACGTCTTCAGTGATGATGTGGCCATCAACATTCAAAACTTTAGCGGACTTTGACTTCACCATTCTACAAATTAAGAAAAAAGGGGGCATCAGAATATCTCTAAAATGATATATAGAGAGAAATTTATCGTTAAAAAAAATTAATTAAAGCGATAAGCAAGGAGAAGGGAAAATTTAATTTCAACAAATCCTTTAGTGCTGCTTCAAGCTATTAAACGAATAGAAGCCTTTCAAATGTCCGAACGAGCTCTAGTTTATCACACAAATGTATGTAAACACTCGTGACGTGGAAGATACTCCAAACTTGGAAATCTTCAAACCTTCTGATGCTTTGGAAAGCTCAAGAAGTCTCGCAATAAATGGTGAGGATGGGCACGCCAAATCTTCAAACTCCCAAGCTGCTCCAATCTTCAATTATCACACAAGTGTACAAAAACACTCGTGAGGATGGGCACACCAAATCTTGAAGCTCCCAAGCTGCTCCAATCTTCAATTATCACACAAGTGTACAAAAACACTCGTGAGGATGGGCACACCAAATCTTCAAGCTCCCAAGCTGCTCCAATCTTCAATTATCACACAAGTGTACAAAAACACTCGTGAGGATGGGCACACCAAATCTTCAAGCTCCAAAGCTGCTCCAATCTTCAATTATCACACAAGTGTACAAAAACACTCGTGAGGATGGGCACGCCAAATCTTTAAGCTCCCAATTGCTCCAATCTTCAATTATCACACAAGTGTACAAAAACACTTTCGTTGAGGATGGGCACGCCAAATCTTCAAGCTCCCAAGCTGCTCCAATCTTCAATTATCACACAAGTGTACAAAAACACTCGTGAGGATGGGCACACCAAATCTTCAAGCTCCCAAGCTGCTCCAATCTTCAATTATCACACAAGTGTACAAAAACACTCGTGAGGATGGGCACACCAAATCTTCAAGCTCCCAAGCTGCTCCAATCTTCAATTATCACACAAGTGTACAAAAACACTCGTGAGGATGGGCACGCCAAATCTTCAAGCTCCTAAAGCGCTTCAATCTCCAATTATCACACAAGTGTATAAAAGCACTCGTGAGGATGGGCACACCAAAATCTTCAAGCTTTGATTAGTACACCTCTTGAAACTCTGAAATAAAAAAAAAAAAAAAAGAAGAAAGCTTGATTTCATTAGATATGATTGTTACAAAAAGAAAAAAATCTTTATCTCAAAGTGAAATTGAGGTAAAAAAAAAAAGAGACAGAAAGCTAAGAAAAAAATGGAGACAAGACAAAACAAAAAAAAAAAAAAAACAACGAAACAAAGCAAAACAAGAGAAATTCCCCAAAGTCAAAAGAAGTTGGCCTGCAAATACCAAATTGCCTGATATATATATAGATATAGGTATATATGTATACATCTCTTTCACTCTCTTTCTCTCTATGTGCCTACACATGTATAAAAAGAAAGAAAGAAAGCGACAAAGTCAAAGAGTTGTCCCTGCAAGTGCCTAATTTCGTATATATATATATATATATATACATACATACATATATCCCTCACTCTCTCTCTGTGTATGTGCCTACATGCATACATAAAATAAATAAAAAAAAAAGGGAGCAAACAAACGCAAACAGGGCATGCCGTATTTCCTCTACGAAGCTATCCCACATGCATGTTTATACATGTACAGAAGGCCACAAAAGCGACAAAAGTCAAAAGGCAGTCCAATCTCCCTATTTCATGACTCCACATTTGTGCATATATTTGTCTAATCAACAAAAAGAGAAAGGTGAAAGAAAGCAAATGTGTGCTCACCGACTGCCTTCTTCTGTTCAAAGCTTTCGTTGGGTCAAGGGATAGAGCACGCAACTTGTGGCGGTTGGAAATAGCGGCAAGAAGTAAAGCACTAATCCGTCCCAAGCTTCGCTTTTCTTTGATTCTACTTGACTTTGTCTATGAGCGAAGATGGAAAAAGTTGTCCTCAACCAATGTTTGGATCGCCCAAAGGCGATAATGGGTTGTTTGATTCCAAGCACGTCCAAAGTCCAGAGGCTAACACATTGAGCCAAGCTAAATTACGATAATGGCGAATGAAAGCAAAATGCCGATTCGTCTCGAGTTTTACTTGGTTCCCTCGGTTAAGCTTCAATTGAGAAAAAGAGACCTACAACATTGAACAATAAATCGGATCAAGACCAAAGGCTGCAAGTGTCAAAAAAAGAAAAACGGCGACAAAGAAAAAGAGATCGGCTCGAAGAAAGGAGGAAAGCGAGATGTCGATTTGCCTCGCGTTGTCTCTAAATTGATGCGGAACGAACTGCAAGCGAGGCCTCTTGAATGAACTTCGAGTTAGAATGTCAACCAAGCCGTCGTTGGAGAAATCCGACGTGCCAAAGGCAATGAACGTCTGTCGACTTTGAATATGGACGGCCAAAAATCCTTTTCTGCTCCTTTTATGGAAAACCAATTTCAGTAAAAGGAATTGTGAAGAACTAGTCAATGATTAGGGAACGAAAAGAAGAGAAGACTTGACAACTTCTTTGCCGTGCTCGGTCACTATTAGTATAGGAGGTGAGGCAAAGAAATCGGCTCCATTACGAATGAGTTTGATGAATCGAATTTCAAAGAATTCAGTAGGTTCGTAGCTTGACAATGTCGACTTCAGAATTCCAAATTAACATGCATATTGTGGTGAGTCATGACTGAAATAATAATTTATCCCAAATTGACTCCATTCACAATAAAAGACCTTACTTGATGTTGGATTCTTTTAAGTTTAGATGGCCACGATTTTTAATTAAAGAGGAAATCCTTATCTCGAAGCCTCGGATTGTTATCTAAGTGAAGAGTTGGGATTCATGCGGTGGCTATTTGGTATAATTACAACCAAGATGTATTCATTTAGTTTAAGTTAAAATTCTACCCCATGCAAAATCGGTCCACGTTAGAGTTCTTGGGAATGTCGACCCCTTTTGTCATGCAATTCCAATTGTTAATCGATAAGGTAGAGAAGATAAAATTCCAAAGTAGGCTGGGCTCTCCCTTGGTTGGTGGGATTGAAATATTATATAATTGAGGTCAAACTCTTAGAACAAGGCATTGAGTTCACATGATTGCTATAATTCAAGTGATATGATTTGCACAGGACTCTATTTATTCTCTAGAGTTTGTATCGCCATGAAAATCTAAACATGAAGATGGAGTTTTGTCCTTGCGAAAAAAAAAAAAAGATCTTTAAAATCTTTTGGCATAAGCTAGATTTAAAATAAAAATAATAAAATAATAAAAAAAATCATTTTCATCTTGAGCTAAATTCGAGATTGAAAAAAAAAATAAAAAAAATCCTTTTTATCTTGAGCTAAATTCAAGATTGAAAAAAATCTTTTTTGTTTTGAGCTAAATTCAAGATTTGGAAAATTGTTTTAATCTTGGGCGAAATTCAAGATTTTGGAAAAAAAATTCTTTATCGCAAGTGAAATTCGAGGTTAAAAAAAAAAAAGAGAACGAAAACCTTTTATCTTAAATGAAATTCAAGGTTAAATCAAATTTCAAAAAAAGGAAAAAAAATGGTTTCAAAATCAAAGGTTCAATATTTACCAATTTACTTACTAAATAAATTGATAAATATTGAGGGGGCATTTGTAGACATGAAAAATTTTAAAACAAGTAAATTGTTTTGGGCCAGGTTAATTTTAATTAATTAATCCATTAAGCCAATTGAAATCCAAATATCCATTTAAAGCCCACATTTCAATTTAAAAGCCCATGTGGCCCATCCTACTTTTCTTAATATTTACTTGATTTTAGTTAAATATAATCAAAATATTATATTTATATAAATCATTTAAATAGGTTAAGATAATCAGTAGACTTTTCAAAAGAATTATTCAAATTAATCGGATAATTCTTAAGTGGTTAAAATGCTATCCAAATTTGCCTATAAATAAGCCACTAACCCTAATGCAGAAACCCCCAACAAGGGTCAAGAGGAGAGTCGAAGAGAAGAAGCTGCGAAGTTAGAGCCAGACACAAGAAGAAGAAAGGAGAAAAAGCGTAAACACTCTTTAGTTCTCCCAAAAGCCAGCAAAGTCAGAAGTCAAGGAAGAAGCTTGAAGGAGAAGAGGGTTAAATCCTCTTCAATTCTTCAAATCATGACAAAACCAAGCTCTTCAAGATTAAAGCCAAATCCACATTCAAATCAAAGTTAGGCACGCTAAATCAAATTCAGGAGGCAGTCTTCCCACAAAGCCAAATCCAAAATCTACATTAGAAGAGTCAAGCAATTCTTCAACAAATCCACACCGTTAGCAATCAAATCATTTGGAGGCGTAGGATCAAGCGTGATGGCCTTTCCAACTATAGATCGTTAATCGGAAGGATCGGCTCAAGTCAGGAACTACTCCACATTAAATCATTCAAATTCAATTTGTAATAACTTTTAATTGTATTATTTTAATACAAGAGAAATTTGTTCGTTACAGAAATCACTGAATTTATCTAATATAATATTCTGAAAATATATTTAGAAATATTTTGAATTGAGTTGGTGGGACAATTGGACTACAGCCTAGCCTAATGCCCCCCAACTACACCCCTAATTTAACCGACAACATCACCATTCCCTAGTGCCTAATAAACATTTGCCGATTAGACGGAGGTGAGGATTAGAAGGAGTTGAGTTTTTGCTTCAATTTGTAGTTCGCTGGAGGCTTGAGTCGAAATTCAAAAAATGGGCCCATTTTATTTATTTTCGTAAAATTAATATAAAACGACACACGAAACTTAGAGCAACAGTACGAATTTGTCAAACGCACAATAATAAGCTAATAAACAATAAAAAAATTTTAGTCGAACTCCAACGCAAAATAAAAAATATTGAGGCAGAGCCAACATCAATGACCTCGATGGGCCTAAAAAAAAAATTGAAAACAAATGGGTCTAAATTTATATAAAAAAATAAAATGGGCCTACAAGTTTGAATTCAATACTTGAACTTATCTATTATTTTACTTAAAAAAAGGCCTATAGATTTATAATGAATTTAAATTTAGACCATTTAATTAAAAAAAATATAATACACAGTTGGATCCCTAAAGTATAACAGACCAAAATGAGCTTCCAAAAAGTCGGATCTGAATCGACTGGCTCACTCGACTGCCATCGTTGGCAGCCGATTCAACGCCTCGGGTTGCATAAAGAAGAATTAGACCATATATACCTGATTTAAGCAATTATATGTTTGACCTACAGACTAAGAAAAAAATGTTTGACCTGAGTCGCAAATTAAAAAAAATTAAAAACCATATTGCCTCCAATTTCCCTTTTGGTGTGTATAGTATTATTATAATCTACTTTTTTTTTTTTGGAAGAATTATAATCTACTGTTACTAAATAATCAATTGTCAATTGTACATCACGTGCATCACACGAGCCCGGGGAAGTTGAAATCGTTGGCCGCAGGGAATATTTGGCTAAAATTTTGAGATTCCAAATCAGTTGCTAAGCCTCATTAGAGAAACTAATTCCCCATAAGATTACCTTCTAAAAACCTGAATAGAATCAGTCGCCCCCTTCTGAAAGAAATCAAACGTACAATATTTGCCGTCAGTCGGAACTCCACATTTTGCCGTCAATCAGTTTCTTGCTACTGCCAGTGATGGAAGCGGACAAACCTGCCACCGCGGACGCCTCCACCTCCACCTCCACCGACGACTCCACCCACTCTTCCGACGTTCAGTCCGAGAAAGGAAAGGATCCTGACAACTCCAGAATTGCAGCTGTATGGCCTCGATGTCTCTTTCGAATGATTGCAAACAATGTGTCTTCGTGGATTTCATTTATTTGCTTCTAGACTATTGCTATCTGTTAGGTTTTATTATTATGCAAAGCTTCAGTCGAATTGGGTTTCTTGTTAGGGAAATTGTGAATCGATTCTTTAATTTGTTATTCCCTGTGGTACAACGGGATCCCCTGCTATAATACCAGTCACCTCTCATTACTTTAAATATTGATATCGTTCTAATATCGGCGCCGCATTTATCCCAACCTGCGGTCTGGTTAATTTTTGCCCCATTCTGAGATTGTGCACTGTGGGATTTGGGGTGGGTATAATTGCCATCACTCCCGGAGGATCATTTAAAAGCTATTTAACGTACATAAACCCAGTGGAATTTTGCAACGAGTTTGATTCCTGGTGAAATTATCAGTAAACCGGCAAGGACTTCTGGACTTATGTAAATCCCATCTTTAGCGCACTTATTACATTTGGTGTTACTTAAATCCATGTATGATCATATCGCCATACTCATTTTCAACCACACACACATTTAAAATAATATTAACTACACATTTTTACACGAATCTGGCAGACAACTAAACACGTCAAAGCAGTTCGTCTAGGATTCAGCCTTGCTGCACAAGCAGTTCTGTGATATCTTCACAGAGGAGAGAGGACAGTGCTCATACTTGTGCTCCAGACAGTAGTGGGCCTCAATAGGTCAACCTCCAAAAATAGTCATGTATCCTCAAAGGAATAATTTCAGGCCTTGTTCTATTCAACATAAACCAAAACAAATTTTATCAATTTTTTCTCTCTCATCATTTACAACCACACATTCAATTATTTAATATATTTTCCTCAAATTTCAACCACATATTTAATACATATATCAAGAAAGTTAATTTTATTACCAATCAAACATACCCTCAGTGTTCACCTTATGAAGAGTGATGACTCCAACATAACCCAACATACCAAGGGTTTAAAATTTCAACTCTCAGGCATTTTGTACAATTTATCCGCAAGTTTTAACTCAATCAGTTCTTGTTTCTCCATTTCACTGTTAAGATGCCCACAATAAAAGCATTTCTGTGAACTTTCCAATACTGTCTCAAGGGAACGAATTAATAATGCATTTGTCACCTATTAGTGATTTGGTACGACCATGTCAGTTATTATGTTGCTGGTTTTACATATCTCAAAGTCAAACTACTTTTACTTTACCTCCTTGCACGTCGAACAAAGCATTGTCACGTTAGTTAGAAGGCCCACTTCTTTTCTCAAAGAAAAAGCAATGATACTAGAATAAGCTGCAAATATATGATTCAATTTCCCCGGGACACTCGAGAGATCTGGACCATGCCACTAGTTAGAATGTGGTACACTTTCTTGCTTGGAGATCGTAAGCATAATGGTAGCTAATCTTAGGGTGTGTTTGGTTGGCAAAGGTGGAAAAGAAAACATCCATGTATGTTGGAAAACAATAACCACAACCCCTAAGAGAATGTTTTCCGTGGAATTGGTCAAAAAGGGGCTTAAAGTGATTGCACCATGGAAAACTATTTCCTTTTTCAACTTGCAATCAAACACAAAAGATGGAAAATGATTCCTTAATTTAACAATTTCTCGGGAAAATAGGACCTATCAAACACACCCTTAGTGCAAGGAAAAAAGCTATTTAAAAAAAAAATTGCGAATTTTAATTTGCATAAATTCAGGTGGAACAAGTAAATTATGCTGTCTAGAATGCTGAAACTTTTCTATGATGATATTCGTCTAGGCTTCTTCATCATCTGGTTCAACCATATTATGTCCTCAGAGTGGGGATGTAATATGGACTTCAGTTAAGCTACCAAATGGGGAAGATTCGAGATATCTTACAGATTTTACTGAGCTACGCCATATAGGTAATAAGTTTGCACTTTTTTCCGTTGTGCAACAATCTCATTTTCTTCGTATTCGAACATTAGTTTTGTGATTATTGAGCATACTTTTTGCAGCATCTGGTGGCTTTGCTGTTGTGACTGAATGCTGGAATAAATTGGACAAGAAAGTGTATGCAGTAAAAAAGATTTCATTGAAGGCTTCCAGAATGCCTTTTGAAAAAATCTCGAGGTACTTACAATTTTTAATTTTTCTACTTTATGTGATCTCGTGTATACTCTTTTATGTTAATTCAGAGAGAGAGAGAGGGAGGGGGGAGAGAGAGAGAGACGATTAAACATTTTATACCAGATTCATGATATTAATGCTAGAGTAAGTTTGTGTACAATTATATATTTAGTGAACCCAAGAAGGAAAAAAAGGGGCGTGACTTGTAATTTGATAATTTATGACTGAAAACATTATTAACAAATAAACTTAGCATCTTGTTGTGAATAAGTCTGGAATTCAGGGCAGAGAAGAAAAGTGAGGAAATAATTTTTATTGATACACAAATAGTAGTAGTTTACACCTCTGTTATAGTCCATTTCCAGGTGATTCTTTTAGATTCCTTAGGATTCTAAACACGGCTGCAAAGCGATCCTTTCCTGGAGCATGAATATACTTGCGTACAGTTCCACGCCCATTACCTCTTCAGCTTCAATAGGAAGAAGCTCCTGGTGAGGCTTTGAATGAGTCTCGACAGCTTTACAACCCAGTAAACCAATTTCACTACACAAGTTTAGGACATGCACGTGTTGTGACACAACAGCGCCAAACTTCGATCTAGCAAGCTCCATGCCCAAGAAGTATTTCAACTCATCCTGATCTTTAATTTTAAATTCAGAAGAGCTTTCTTTAAACTTCCAATCTCTAACACATTATCCCCTGTTAATATTATTCCATCAGCACAAACAATCAAGACAGATAATTTTCCTTCCCTAGAGCGTTTATAGAACATTGTATGATCTGCTTGACTTTGAATACATCCATAGTTTCTCACAGCACTCCTAAAACGCTCAAACCATGCCCTAGGTGATTGTTTGAGCCTATATAAGGTCTTTTTCAGTTTACAGACTTTACCTTTGCCAAGTGCCTCCTCAAATCTAGGTGGCAACTCCATAAATTCCTCCTCTTTTAATTTCCCATTAAGAAATGCATATTTTTACATCTAATTGATGTAATCTCCAATCAAAGTGTAGTGTAAGGGATAACAAAACACGAATATAATTTATTTTAGCAACAGGACAAAGGTTTCTTGGTAGTCAATGCCCTGGCTTTACATAAACCTTCTTGCTACCAACCTTGCTTTATGTCTCGCTACGCTCCCATCAAGCCTACATTTGGCAGTAAACACCCACGCACAACTCATGGTTCTTTATCATTTGGCAACTCACTAACCTCCAAGTGAGCGTTCATCTCCTCAAGAACTGCCAGCTTCAGTTCTGGGTTACCTAAGGCTTATGCAATGTTTTCAGGAATTAGAATTTGGGATAGACTTGTGGTAAAAGCTGTATACTTACTGGATAGCTTTTGATAGGACAGATATTAGAGATAGGATGATTTTAGGTCGGGTACCTTTCCTAATGGCTATAGGAAATAGTCGGAAAGAGATTAATCAGAGGGCTAGCGAATAGAAGTAGAAATGTTACATGGATCATTTTGGGCCTTGGTACTTGTGATGGTTGGTGTTGTGCCATATTTGTTGGTAGATCTTTACCATTGTGATGGTATCTTGCTAGTGTACACACGTAGTTCAGGCTGTGATAGTTTTTCTTGCAATATTTCTCCCCTGGTTTTCGATTCTTTTAAATTTGACTCATGCAGATCAAAGCCTTCCACATTTATTTTCATTTAAAACACTGATGTCCTCACTAGGTAAAACGCTAATGTCCTCACTAGGTTTCTGACTTGGGAAAATCCATAAGTGTAGAAATGTGCTAAAATTGGTCTTCACTTACTATTTTCTCCTCCCGAAGATAATTTGGGGTAAAACAAGGTTGATTTTCAAGGAAATGTACATGCACACTGATATCAGTTTTTCTGGTCTCAGGATTAAAGCACTTTAGCCCTGTTTGCTAGAGCCATAGCTAAAAACACACACTTTTTAGCTCGCGGGTCCATTTTGGAGCAAAATTGAGAAGGAATATGCACGAACACTGTGCAACCGAATACTTTTAAAGGTATATTGGGAGTGGTCATATTGCAAGGAAAAAAATCTTTATATTCTAATGGTGTTTTCTTGTTGAGACTTGAGAACACGAATGGACATCCTATTGATCAAATAGCACGCTGTTAAAATTGCATCTACTTCAGGTGAAGATTTTTTCTCTCCACAATACCATTTTGTTGTGGGGTATCACGACTTGGAGAAGTATGAGTAATTCCTTTTTCATTTAAAAAACTCCCCAAGTACATATTGAAGTATTAGGTTCCATTATCAGTGTAAAGCAAACTTATTTTGGTTTGAAACTGATTCTCAATGATACTATAAAAATCCTTCAACATCAGACTTGTTATGCATTATGTGAAAAAAACAAAGACTTGTGATCATATCAATAAAACTATAAAAGTCACACCATTTTTTTCCATTTAAAGTTGTGATTTTAGAAGGACCCCGCACCACTATGTTATTTAGTGAAAAAGTCTTAAGAGGCATGATAAGCAATAGCTTTATAAGGAACATGATGACTTCTAGCAACATAACAACTTTCACAATAAAAAGTAGTACAATCAATATTTTTGAATAAACTTGGAGATAGATGTGTTAAAAAAGAAAAACTAGGCTGCCCTAGTCTAAGGTACCAAAGTATTTGATCTCTAACAGCGATTGACCTAACTAGTCAAGCCTTGAGCTTGTTTATTACTGCTAAGATGACCATCAAAATAGTAAAGACCTTATAGCAAACTAGCACTACAAATCATCTTTCCCAAGCTCTTGTCCTGGAATTTACAAGAAGAATCAAAGAAGTTAAGATACACGGCAGTTAGAATCCTTTGCCAATTTACTAACTCTGTTTGCACCAAAGAGAATCTGCCTCTGATTTCCTCAAATTTAATGTTAGTGACCCCATAGGTTTGCTTGCTCCAAGTTCTAAATCGTGCCTTTACCCTTATTTTTTGCCGCTTCTTGTTAAATGCATAAATGAAAGTAGCCAAGAAGATTGTTCCCTCATTCAGGATATGGAAGCGGGTTATGGAACTGTTCAAGTTGGTCGAGCAATCCTTCCTTTCCTTCTCCTGCCCCAGATACCTTAGAATATATTTGATTGGAAGGAGGGTGAGGAACGAAGACAGTGATTTGAATGCTGGGATCCCAATCGGCCTGCATCACCAGAAATTGGAACTATCGAATCACGGATGACTCACTTTTTTGGGATGGGAGGAATTGCAACATCGGCATTTCTTTCCCTCCCTAAATCGATTCACTAGTAGGTAGCAGTAGGAGAGATCCATTACGGTTGGTATGCACTGTTCTCGAATTCCAACCGCCCTGATCAGTATGGAGATGAAGGCAAAGGTTTCCTGCAGACCCCCCTTCTCTTGTTTTCCCTTTTAAGTGACAAGGGGAGTGAGCAGCTCCAGGCCAAAAGTGATGACGAATCCTGAACTTGCCTATGCTTATCCAAACCAGCCTCAAAAAACGGTCTGAAAGTGAAGCCCTTCGTTCCAATCTGAGGTCACGAAGCTGGCTGATTAGCCCTGAGGTGGCGGCTAAACTGGCCGCAGAGGTGTTGGTCAAAATGGTTCAAAACTTTCCAATAAGCATAATTTTTTTAATTAGATGAAATAAGACGTTATGGCATTTTTAAAGACCGTTGATTTCCCACGAACTTCAAAAACTTGAACAAAACTTTAGTTTAAGGTGACACTCAGTCCCACTGCAACCAAATAGAGTGCTATTTTTTCCAAAATGGCATGGCATACTTGTAATCAATTGAGATAGACATTACTCCAATACCAAAAACTGATTTGTATAACGCCAAACACAGAGAGAAAGTTTCCAGATATTCAGCCTTTTCCCCTCCGCCCTCCCTGCCTTTTTTTGGTTTGATCGAAATTAGAACAAGGTCGAGCACCCTTCTTGCGTAAGTTAGAAAACTTAGCGAACAGAGTGCAATCAAGGAGCATGAATTAATCTCGTCATGTTAAAAACAGTTTATCCATTTCATCCAATAATATATAGACGGGAGCATAGTCTGCAGTCTACAAGGAAAATAGAAGCTTAACCGTAGGTTTACTGTCTAGTTTGGTGTAAACTACCAACTTGAGATAGGAGTATTTGAATTCTATATTTGGACCAAGTTTATGTTTTGAAATAAAATCTATAGTTCTAATTTGTGAGTTCACTTCACTGTAGACTATCGCCACCTCATCGTCCGATTCTAAGAAGTGAATTGACCTCTGTGGTACCCCAATTTGTTAAGGTCAAAATCGGCTTGTCAAAACTTGGCATGTAGCTGAGTTATTAATGACTTTTGTATAGGAATAACCTTTATATTAGGCACTATTTTCTGCATGTCGCCAAGTCAATGAAACTAGAGGAATCAATATCTCGGAAACCACCATCTACAGCAATAACCAAGTAGTTTGACCAACGTCGATACATTTTTTTCTAGCAAGTGCATTTCCATCAACCCGTAAAATTCATTACATTATGTTAATTTCATATGCTGAATGCCCTATAAATCAAGTTATGTTACCGCAATTTATCTTTATGCTTCAATTTATTTATAGTCTGCATCCATAAATAACTTTGTGCCATTGTCTGAAAGTTCACATTATCATGGATGTTAGTCCCTGCTACGAATCTGATTGTCACTTTATTTGAAATCTTATTGAATTAAGCTAAGGATTTTATTTATTGAATTTTTTGTTAAGGCTCATAGAAAATTAAGCTAAGGATGTTAACCAAGCTAAGGATTTTAGACAATGAAATGAGAAGTTGCTTAAAATATCATCCCACAGTTTTTCAAAGCGATTCTTGTCTCTTTATGACCATTTTTCAGAGAGGTGGAGGCAATAGCTCATATGAGTCATCCAAACATTGTCCAATATTATCAGGTTTGTGCTTGAATGTATACATAAATGTGTGAATGTTATAACTTGAAAAATATTTTGCCTGAAAATATTGTGAACTTCAATTTTTAGTAGCTTTCATTATTTTTCAGTCTTGGATTGAGCCTATTGTATCTGGATTCACTCACTTTTGGAATCAAGACGAGAGACAATCCCCCTGCTTGTATATAGTGATGGAACACTGTCCGAGGTGTGTATCTAAATTTCTTTTCTTTATATCATACATCATCTTACATTTTTACGACAATAATAATAGCGGCCAGTTAACAATTTAAAGTTGTGTTTTTTATGTAAGGGACTTGGACTCATTTCTTAACGATTCTGGTGGCCAATACGATGAGAACTGTGCATTGAGGATGTTCAATCAAATTGTGCAAGCAGTCGCCCACATTCACGGGAAAAATATTATTCATCGAGATTTATATCCATCAAATATATTTCTCGATGGTAATCAGAATGTGAAAGTTGGGGATTTCGGACTAGGTAAATTGAATTTTAAGAGAGTTATATGCATTTAAGAACGTTTTAAATTATAGTAGATTACATTTATTATTTTGGTGCAGCTAAAGAACTCGATAGCACCGGTCATGCCTCGGTGTCGAGTGAATTTGGGACATATAGAGCCCCTGAGTATGAGTCTGCAGAGAAGGTTGATGCCAAGGCTGATATTTTCAGCCTTGGTGTAATGTTGGCACAGTTGTTATACCCTCCCGAAACAGGAGACGAAAAGAATGAACTTTTGAGCAATTTGAGGAGCGGTGTATTTCCTGAGAACTGGTCTCCTGGGCATACCGAAGTCATCAGGAGGTTGGTGTCGGAGAGCCCTTTGGCTCGTCCCACTGCAGCAGAAATCTTGCAGGATGACTATTTTGTCACTAGGTTACCCCTATTGCATTGACAATTATCCAGTGAGTTTCAAGTCCTTGAATTGCTTCTTCAGTCCCGATTTTATTTTCTTTTGTTGAATTGACTGTATAGCAATTTTAGTTTATCTTTCCTTATAGTCTGATTGTGTTTGAACTTAACTTGTTAGTACATTGCTAATTTTGGCTTATTTTTGGCTCATAATCATATGAAAGCTGGTGTTTAGATGCAATACATGACTAGAGACGCCTCTTGTGCATGGTTGGCCAAATGGACATGGCTCTATATGCTTCCTTCATGTAATTGTTAAAGCCCGTTTGGTGTGGCAGTCACAAACTCACAATTATAGTTAGCACAATGTGGCGGATAAGAAAGAAGGATGGAATGAAAAATGTGAGAGTAGAAATAAGTTTGGTATGAAAGTATTTGAGGTATGTTCTCAAAAGAACTTATAACCAAAATTGCTACCTCTAGCATCAACTTTAACAGTAAGGGGCAGTGGGAGAAAAAGGAATGTAGGATTCCAGTTGGGAAAAAGGGATGCAAATGAAGTCGAATGTGGGAGACCAGATAAAGAAATCGGAGACTGAGAAAGAGAGAATAATGATAGCTAATAAATGGACATAGCACTGTCTGCATGAGACTATTCAACTGACTAGGAATCAGAAGGTTAGTTCTCACTAATACATGGACATAGCTTACACTCCTCCTACAATTGGTCAACATAGAGAGAGAACAAAACTTAGGAAATCAGGAATCATCACAAACCAAATCTTACAAATTCTACAACAATAGAATGACTTTAGCTGGGATTTTTGGTTTAATTATCCTTTGCAGCCAAAAGGTTGGCTGCATAACGTGGTCGAAGGAGGTCTTGTATTATTTGTGTAGGTTCTTGGCAGAGGCCAGTAGAGCTCATTGTGCCTTAGTTTGCAGTGACAATTACATTTTCAGTTCTTAGATTCAATGTGGAGGAAACTGGTTCTTAACGAACTGACTAAGAAAATCTGATAGTGCAATCTAATGCAGAGTCCTAATTCATGAATTTTAGGCTTTTTTAGCGCATGGGAGAAGTTGTTAATTACTTGAACTAGTGCATAAACTTTAACATGTTTCTGTAAATTATTGGAACCAATTCTAGCATTTCTCATCTGGACATAAGCATGACAAAGTTTGTTACTAACAGTGATGTTTGTTGTGGATTCTTACAGTGATGTTTGCTTCTTTGGAGCTTGAGAGCCTGTTGATTGGAATGTTCTGCACTTCACGAATCCAAAACCTTTTACTCTGCATTTTTGCTGTCAGGTTGCTGAATGCAATCAAATTTATGAGAAAAGTCATGCATTCTGTTCAATCAAATTTTGAGAAGAGTCACATTTATGTCGGCTGGTACTTTTATCATTCTTGCATTTGTGTTTGGCTTTTCAGTTGCCCATGATGAACCTTCTATGATATGGAATGGATTGCAAATTGCAAGCTTCATTGTGTAACTGACATGGCTTAGATCTTTGATCTTTTCTGATAAAAATTTAATGTGATTCCCATATTTTCTTTTTGCTTATTTATCACTATTCATGAAAGTACATTATCAGCGAGTGATTTGGGCTCAAACTTTAAGATAATGCTGGTAGAATAATTCAGGGGACTCTTTTTTTTATTTTTTTTTAATGGGGAATCAGCAGACAAATTTTAAGAACCTGAAAAATTAGGTTTATTACCCCATCAAGGCCAATACTATTTTACGAGAAGTGAAAATTGAAGGAGAGCAATATTAATGTTGGGGGTTAAAAACCCAAATATAGGTTTTTTCACCGTTGTTCAAGTTTCACCAAAATAATGGAAGGGAAAATAATCCTGTTTTTGGGTTTTTTGCCCCTTGCACCAAATAGTGCAAGGGCAATTTTATTATTATTATTATTTTTTGGTGTGGGAAGGGTCGGGGGTGGATAATGTCATTTTTAAGGGGAAAAAGAGGGCCAAATTTAACCCCATTTTTATGGGTGTAGCAAACTGTAGTCGCTCTCTCTTCGGTTTTTTTTTTTTTTTTTTTTTTGGCAATTCGGGCAACCAAGGCCGAACAGCTTTGAAGCTATTCGGCCATTTCCAGTCGAATGAAATATTTTTTTTAAAGCATTTTTGTGAGGATATTTTTGAAAAAGTGGGTAATTTTGGGGTGTGCTTAGCATTTTTTGGGTGCATTTTGCCTCACCCAATTTTTATAGAATCCACTATTGATATAGGATTTTCCCCCTTGACTTTTCTCTCTCTTTTGAAATAGGTTTTTCCCTTCAATTTTTCACTTTGGGTTTTTTCCCCTTAAATTTTTCCCAAGCATTAATATTGAAGAACCTTTTGAAAGTTCCCATTATAGTCGCACAACATGAGTTGCTTTAATATGAAAATTAATGATGATTTTGATTATTCATTAAATTTAAAATTTTCATTTCGAATAATATATACACAAACGATTGATCGCCAGTGTCTGATTCCTGCCCATACGGAATTCATAAAGCCTGCTTGCAAACCCATTCATTACGTTCCACTTTCACATTGAGAGGTGTAAAGAAATGTGAATTCATAACATACTTCAATTTCAGCTAGTGCTGCAAAAGCCGAGACTGAGAATCATTGCACATAAGATCATTGGCAACAGAGACAGATACGGTCTTGGCAACTGTAATAATTATTTTTTTATATATAAAAGGAGAAAGGGTGGGAAACTTAGAGCATTATAACTTCATTTCGATCAGTTTTGTTTCGATTTTGCTAGCAGCGTTCGGATTCATTGTTTTAAAAATCACGTTTGAAATCGTTTTAAGATTTGTATAGAAAACAGCGTCTTTGCGTTTTAACGTTTTTTGTCATGTTAAATGTTGAAGACAACGAAAACGCGTTTTCGGATTTTAAACTTTACATTTATTACATTTGAGTCCCAAATTTTCATTTTTTGTACATTTTAGTCCAACCACCACCGACCACCGCCGACCAGAAAAAAGTCAAACCACCAGATCGGTGGTTTGACCACCAGTCGGGTGGTTCTCCACTGAGAACCACTGAGGTAGTGGTGGTTCTCATGTGGAGAACCACCATCCGATGGTGGTTCTCCACCATCGAAGGTGGAGAACCACCTGTCGCAGGTGGTTCTCCACCCTCGAGAACCACCTTCGAGGTGGTTCTCGAAGGTGGAGAACCACCGGCGAGGTGGTTCTCCACCTTCCCGATGGTGGGGGTGGGGTTAGAGGGGGTGGGGTTAGGGGTGGGGGTGGGATAAGTGAAGATGAGGGCCTATTTGAAATTTTTGAAAAGTTTGAGGATCTCTTTGTAACTTTTATTATACGAAATTGTATTTTTGTAAAAGTATAAACCAAACACATTTTCTATTTTTCCTTTCCAAAAATAATTTTTCAAAACAACAAACCAAACGCATTTTCAATTTTCTCAAAACAAAAATTGAAAACAGAAAACACCAAAACATTTTCGAAAATGAAAACAGAAAATACAAAACAAACAGAACGACCCCTTAGATTTTTAGCTTAGAACAGTGAATGATGTTGTATCATTTGTCTCACTCTTAGGTCTTGTTCTTTTCATCACAAATTTTATCAATTTTTTTCTCTCATTATTTACAGCCACTCATTCAATTATTTAATATATTTTCCTCAAATTTCAACCACACATTCAACACGTAAATAAAAAAAATTAACTTAACACCGATCAAACATACCCTTAACAAGGAAAGCAAATTATTTTCCATTATTAGATGAGATTTTCATTTTCTATATCTACTCCCAAAGCTTTTGACTATGTTAGTCATTTTCTACATCCACTCCCAAAGCTTTTGACTATATTAGATCCAGTTAATAAAGTGAGGGTAAACTTCCTAGCAAATCGATTTTCTAGGAGGAGTTAGGTCCAATATCCTAATATGGTATCAGAGTTAGGCCCATTTATAATGTTGGATGCCCCCAATATCGGTTTGTCCACGGTTGTTTGGCATGACCCATGCTGTACGTGAGGGGACGTGTTAAATTCCATATTGGGTAATTTGATAAATAAGATCTAGTTAAGAAGGTGATGGTAAACCTCCTATAGTAAACCAGTTTTCTAGGAAGAATTAAACCCAATATCCTAACAAACTACGCTTGATCAAAAGCATGCTCAGCATCAATATGCATGCATTACCCACAAAGCGTTGCAGGTTGAACATTTAGGGAAACAAAAAGGAAAAAAAGAAAAGAAAAAAGAGTTGATCGATCTCTAGGTGAAGAGTAGTTCAATAGTCGTAAAACATGTACATAAATGCACTTCCATGTATACATATGCATATTCGCAGTTGTTGCATATACAAATATAGGTACGATTAAAATGAAATCACACGTACACTAGACCTGTACTTCAACAATGGCATGGAGTGCTAGAGTGGTCATTCCAACCCCTATATTTGCGAACAAACAGAAGAAGATTATCAGGCTGTGTACAAGTTATGCTAAGTACTGAGGTAATGAAGCAACTACTTGGTCATTGCTCTCAACGCACACAAAATCGTACTATGGCAGAATTGTTTCAGTTGAAGGGCATGTTTAACTTTAGAAGAGCTCTGATCTGATTCACAGTGTAATCATCAGATAAATGGAAAGAATAATGTGCTAGTATCGCTAATAAGATATAGAAACACCCCTCCGAGGAAAAAAAATGATAACAGAGTAATCATAAAATACACGGAAATAATAATACATTAAGCACTCATCATATATGTTAGGAATTTTGTAATTGGCATTTTTGTATTCGAAAATCAAACTTGTTGAGTTGCAAGTTTAATTTAATGCATTGGGTAGTTTAAGACTTGAATATGGGTCAATCAGGATGCGTCTGCTCAGAAATCCGCTCAAGAACCGCTCAATCAGATCAATCAGACTCGAACCGCTCGAGCGGATTCAACAAAGCCGGGCCGCTCGTGATCCGCGCGAGAACCACTCGAGCGGATTGAAGAACCGCGGATCCAAAACCTCTCGAGCGGCCCGTGTGACGACCAGGCCCAGTTTCACATTCTGCCCTAATTTTGCACAGTTTTGAAGCTATATCGGGACAGTTTCGCAGCCAGTTTGAGATACGCGATTTGGAGAGCTTTTCTACCCTAGAAATCATTCTAAAACTCTCCCCTAATTTAAAATTGCTATTACCTTTGTTGAATCAGTTGTTTGATCAGCAAGCTCTCTTTCAGAAACACCAAACCCAAATCCTCTACCTAAATAGCCTTCAGAGTTCTGGAGATTAGAGAGGTGGCTGGAGTTCCAACTTGGTGAAAGGTCCACTTGTGAAGGAAAGGAGCCGGAGTTCCGGAGGGTGCGGTGCGTACAATGCGAGGATGTTCGTCGCGGTTTATAGACTAGGGTCGGGCTAGGTTAGTTGCGATTGTCTGTATGTATAACCTTTTCATAGTGGATTTTTCATGGCGAGTTCGTCAGGAGGTTTTTACCGTTTGAAGAGTTCTCCAACAGGTTTTCCTTTGTCATCAATTCGGTGTTTTTTATTGCTTTATTGTTGCTTTGATTATTGTTGAATGAGTGAATTGATTGATTAATTGCAATAACTGTTAAAATTGATTGGGTTCACCGTGTGTCCCCTTTTTCAATACTAGGGTTGTTTGAACGTGCTATGCACGTTCGCCCAACTTTGGACAAGCTAGCGTAGGCTAACACAATTAAAAAAAAATCATAAAAATAACTGATTAAATATTCAAAATAACCGAGAATTGTAGGTTCTTTGAGCTTGTAGTAGCCGTTCGAAGGTTGGATGAAGTTTGTCACTGTAGTAGCGGCAAACACAAGTTATAAATACATCCTCACTGTCATTGCCAAAGCAGCCAAAGATTCTATGAAATAAATAGAATAGAGAACATCATTTGTCCAAGGGCCTTTCACAGCTTCTGTATTGAGAACCTTCTGCCAAGTACCAAGCATCCATTCTTCTAGGTATGTATTCAGTTCAGCTGCAAGACCAAAAACATAAATAAATAAAAATAAAAATAAAAATTTTTAAAAAATAAATAAATAAATTATGTCAATAATCTGGAGATGGGGGCAGTAGGGATTTGAAGAATTACTCAACTACCTGTTGATGACTAAGATTTTATTGTTCATTCTAAGCTAATAGTATTGTTTGCCCCAACTATTTTTTTTTTCCTTATAGGACTTTTTTTTTAATAAGAGTATTTTTTATAATCACATCCTAAATTTTTTTGACAACGAAAATGAAAGGCCAATTACCAATACAGAAGCATTGTATGTCTTCAAACAGAAGTTTGGTGCTTAAGATAAAGCATGGTATATACACACAAAAAGAGCAATCATGCAGAGAGATGCTAACTCACCTATTATTTTTCCCAACTCCGTGCATTGAACCTTTGCACCACTTTGGTCAGTGATTTATCTTGCCAACAACAGTGGAATGATAAGCATTAATAGACCCCTAAATTTTGAAAACCAAAATTTCAGCAATTTTAAAGGATCAAATAATCTCTCAATGACTGGATTTCCAGTCCTTTCCACTCGATCTTCATTAAAAAATATGACCTGAACATATGGTACCAATCTCACGCAGTATGTGAGATATTATTGGGAACAAAGTGGAATTTTGGTTTATAGTTTAGGTGAAGGATGTGTTAAAAATAACTTACAAGTAGTCTTTCTAGAAGAAGAGAGACAAAAGATGCTGCAACTTTGTAGAAATTGCTGCTATTACAATATTTAACAATACAAATAGATCAACTTCTAACCAACCAATGATTTACTTATTAGATTTGCAAGAATTAAAGGGTGGGCAACAACTGAAATAGGCGGCCGTGGTATATAAGCAAGCAAGCAAGCTCTTACAGATGTCACTTTTTTAATTTAAAAAAACAAAAAACAAAAAAAAAATACTGACCAAGATGAGTGCATTCACTATACGGATAATCAAATGTCACCATTTGCAAAGCACACATACCAAATGAATAAATATCCACCAATTGATCAAACAGAGATTTGGTACCATTTCAGCACATATGAACTTCCCGTTAGGATCATGACAAAGAGCCAAAACAACGGAGTCCAAAACATTTCCACACACACCCCCTGCATCAATTCAAAAGCTCGGGAATCAGAATTAATGACAATAAATAAATAAATCAACTACACAAAAAATGTAACATAATCAGCCCTTATTCGAACCTGAATAATGTTATTTGCTCCAGCATACTACTGATCAATCGTCTTGGGCCATCCCACATCATCGTGCGAATGGGCAACCAAAAGAACATTTAATTTCCCATGAACATTCAATTAGGATATATTCAATTGAAGGCACTCACGTTGGTCATGGTCAATCAAAATAAGCCTCATTAGCCGTCGCTTCTTGATATAAAATAACTAAATAAGTAATGCCAATTAGGATATATTGAATTGAAGAGCACATAAGGAATGTAGACACGAATAATGACATACGTGCCATTCATTGTCATTGGTTAATTGGTAATTGTGAACTCTACTCATAGCTTTCTATCATCATGCTTAAAATTTCAAAAATGTCAAAAAGGCATTCATAATTTTGGGCACCCCTAATTAAATTAAACTCATCATCAGAAGAGATTCTCATTTTAAGCCTCACTGAAATTCTCAGTTTAAGCCTCAATGGCTGGTTCCTCTTTTTAAACCTAAAGGAAGTGAAATCACGGTTAGTCTATTGTTATTTTCAAATTGGAACTGAAGTATGAATATGCACAAAAAACAACACCAAATCAGAAAAACAAGAGTTAAAAGAACTCTCCAACACATACAAGCACAAAAGTCCTAAGAACGGGTAAACTTAAGGCATACCCAAGGGGAAAAGTGAAAAATAAAGGCAAACCCAAGGGGAAAAGTGAAAAATAAACATACCTTTTGACAATTGAACACAATTGCAGCAGAACCTGTCCATAAAATGCAGGGGAAAAAAAGAAGAAGAAACCAGCAAGAACGATTACCAGTTAACTGAACCTACAATTTAAAAGAAACACATAAGTCGCCCAAATAGAAACTAAACGGAGGACCAATAATTAAGAAAACACCGGCTAACTAAAGAGAACTCAATCCCATAAAATAGAGTTATACGCCAGACACAGTAATTGTACCTTGGGCGACAAACAACACTTTTGCTAGAACCAACAAAATGCATGAATAACTGGTACAGTTAAACAACAGACAGAACAATAGAAAATGTAAAAAATTCTGAGGATTGGGCACAGTAAGGGAAACAAGGGAAAAAGTTAAAAATAAAGCCGCAGAAAAGTTAAGAGAAAACTCACCACAACAAGTACCAGAATGTAGACAATCCAACAAGGTTGCGTGATTCTAGAAGAGAAAAGAACCACATATCTTAGAGAAGGAAAAGTACGAAATAAAATAAGAAAACTAAAAATAATTGCTAACCCTACCGAGTAATTGGTAACCTTACTAAGCAATAGAGGATATCTTCGAAATTTACAAGTACTACCAACGGTTGGAGATGAAGCGATGATGTTAGATTGGACAAGCTTGCTCCAATCGCAAATTGAAACCCTGATTTCGTAAAAGGTCCAATCATGAGTAGGCCAATAGGTAATTAGTGTCATTTTTCTAGATAAATAAAAGGTATATTCAGAATGGGACACAAAGATACTTGACATTTGCATATTCATTTACGCTTGTTAAGTTTGTCACAAAATCATTGAAGGGGAATAATAGAATTAACTAAAGAAAAAAGCCCTTTCAACATGTTCACGCATCTAACTTATTCAAGCTTGGAAATAGGGAGGTTTGTTTTGTTAAAATAGACTACCCCACAAAGTGTCTTCCAGTAGATTAGTTTATCCAATACCAATAAACATCTACTATTATATTCCATTTCCATTTTTAAAGTTTTTTCCTAATAACAAACTTGTAATTAGTTCCCAACAAAAGCATACCTCAAAAGTGGTAAATAAGTTCATTGCATTACCGTATCTCTTCTGCATTCTCATAAGTAGATGACCAACTCATTGTGGAATGGTGTAGCATCAATTGATGATCAATATGTCTGCATTAAAAAATGAGTCATGTAATTAAGAAGTGGAGCCAAATTTGGATTAATTGATACAAAATAAAACCAATTGAACTCATAATTCAATTTCGTATGTGGCCAACCCAACACCATAATATATAGATAAAACCAACTGAAATTGATGAAATTCCTAAATGACGATGTGATAGAATTTTGAATTTCTTTATCTTCCAGATGCAAGAATTCCACACAAATTTACCATAAAAATCAAACAAAGTCAAGAGTCTCAATCACAAATAATATACTAAATCAAGAAAGAAACAAACGTAACTACATAAGACATACCTTACGGCTGGCTGCTTTTTATGCTATGCAAAAAAAAAAAAAAACACACAAAACGGGATTGGATTTCTACTCATATGGAAGGAATAAATGAAGAGAAAAAAAGGTGCACGAACATAGAGCAGTTTATACAAGCAAGGAAGGTTGCAAAAATCAAGTGTGAAAACGGCTTCTTTCTAAGTTTACCAATCAAAGAGTAGTACAATGAACTAAAAGACATAAAACCCTTAAAATCACACCGATTTTCACAAATGATTTTAGCATCTGTCAAATTCAGCTTTCTCTCTTCAGTAGTTGCACCCAGTAAAAAAAATTAGAGCTATGAAGTAAAAAAATCATATAATTTAAAAAAAATCATACAAATAACTGATTAAATATTCAAAATAACCGAGAATTGTAGGTTCGTTGAGCTTGTAGTAGCCGTAATCGAAGGTTGGACGAAGTTTGTCACTGTAGTAGCGGCACTCTGAAGCAACGAGTCATCGATACACCGGATTAAGGGCAAGGTGATGGCAAGTCTATGATAGATCTCGGTCCTCCAACCTTGGAGCGAAATCTGATATGAAAAGATGAGAATCAGAAAGGAAAAATCCCGGATCTACATTATTACGTAAAAAAATGAGAAGCCACCTATGTTCCTTTGAAGATGAAGAGGTAGATCGATGTCGGCTGAGGTAGGAGGAGGCTGAATCCGATCTTTGAGAGCAATTTGAGCACTATAAGCGCGGCCCTAGGGTGTCGATGGAGAGCGTTTTTTGGTTGAGAAGGGAAAGGAGACGATGCAAAATGAAACCCTACAACAAATAACGTAAGCAATCAATAGCACGGGTTGGATATCTCAGCGGGTCGGGAGGGTCCGCTTTTTTTTTTTTGTTTGGGGCGCGGAAACGACGTCGTTTTCGGGGTAAAACTGATGAAACGACGTCGTTTTTGTATGGTCGTAATGAACAGTAAAACACAACTCCCACTTTTATAATAGGAACGATATATGGAAATAAGAACATATTAAGTATTACTAATAACATACTCTAGGTGAAGAGTAGTTGCAATAGTTCTTAAAGCATTAACAAGATTTGCCATTGCACTATCACTATGTGCTACTGATTCCGGCAATTCCTCGAAAGCATTTCTAAGTTTCAACAGTTTGCCTATACAATATCCCCATAGCTGGACCTCAATATCGGGCGAGATCACCGGTTTGGGCCCAAGTTTTTGAGGGCCTGACTCAAAATTTTTGTTCTTTAATCGCAACAATATGCATTCACCTCTTTGAATTTGAGGTCGCTTGAGGTTCATTACCTTAGTTCCCACTTCCCATTGTTTCATTCTTTCTTTCTTTCATTCTTTCTTTCTTTCTTTTTCCTTTTCTCCCCGACCGCGCCCCCCCAAATTTTTCACTCTTTTTTCTTTGATGAATTATTTGCGTACACAGTTTAAAATTTAAATTTCTAATAAATTTATTCTCAACTTTAAACCATGCTTGCGCTATTCATTCTCTATTCTTTTAAGAATTTCTTCATTTTTCTTAACACCAAGATTTACTAACACTACCTTATCATTGATCTTTTAGACATAATATTGCACTTTGATATATATAACTAGTGTACTGCTTGTGCTAGTGGATTGAGAGAGGCGGCAGCGGTGTTGGCGGTAGCCTGAGGGCGGTGGGAGAGGAGGAGAAGAGAGGAAGAGAGAGCAGAGAGGGAGCAGAGAGAGGAACAAGGGAAAAGAGAGACCAGAGAGGGAGAAATGACGAGAGAGGGAGAGGAAGAAGGAAGCATGAAGACAGAATGACTCACTTCGGGATAGACACGATTCTTTTTTATGCCAGGACACGATTCTTTTTTATGTCAGTGGGGGAGAAACTCGCTTCGTTCGTGATTAAAAATATGCCGATCTTCCATCAAACTTTAAGTGGGTGTAAAATAATTTTGTGAAATGTTGTTCAAAAAAGAGTTGAGCCTTATAATTTCTTCACTAAACCTGAACATAACGCATTTTTCTTTTGTTTACTTTAATTTTTTTATGTATGTGCACAGAGAACTTTGCTTGCTTGGTTATTTTCTCGATTACTTTTCGATTTATAGTTTGTTTTCTTCAAAAAAAAATTTTTTTGAACAGTAACACATCATTCCATATCAACAAAAAGAGTTTTCAGTGTTGGGAAGTTAATTTAAATAATTAAATTGTTTAAAGGAAATTATTTGAAAAAGGTATTGGCAAGGGTTAATGGGCTTTGGCCCACAAGGTAATTAGGAAAAGCTTGGGCATCAAGTTTTTCTAAGAATATATATATATATGTGTCGTGCGTGGGTTTGAGACAAGGGTGAGGAGACGTCCAGCAGTGCATAATTGAAAGAGAATTGCCTGCGTCTGTAGCGTGACAGCGTGAGAGAGAAAAAGGCCGAGGCCGCGTGGCGTGTGTTGAGAAGAAAAATATAGAGATTGAGAGGGAAAATTAGAGATAGAAAAGAAAAGCGTGTAGTTCTTTTTATCGTCTAATTTTTGTGTGGAGAAGTCGAGTGGGTGAGGAAAAAAATTGTAGAGTGATTTTTCTTCATCAATAAAAGGTGTTCTTCTCCCGTGGTTGTCGGCGGTCAGCTGAGCCACGTTAACTATTGTGTTCTCTATTTTATTCTCGTTTGTGTGTTGATTATTTTTCGCTGCGCAAGTTTGGGTGGGGAAATTTGTGATATTTCCCAACAGTGGTATCAGAGCTAACGGTTCAAGTCTGGGAGAGTATGGCCAAATTTGAGGTGGAGCGTTTTGATGGGAAAAATAACTTCAATATTTGGCGTAGTACGGTGGAGGATCTTCTTGTGCAACAAGGGCTCTATAAGGCGTTGAAGGACAAGAAGCCAGAAGGGATGAAAGATGATGATTGGGAAGAATTGCAGGCAAAGACAGTTAGCACCATTCGGTTGGCTCTTGCACCTGAGGTAAAGTATAGCGTTTTGAATGAAAAGTCGCCTTCTAAATTGTGGAAAACGCTAGAAGATCTATATATGTCTAAGTCCCTAACAAATAGGTTATATTTGAAAAAGCAACTGTATGAGTTGAAGATGAATGAGAGTGATGATATTAGGGACCATTTGAGTAAATTTAATAAGTGTGTGACCGACTTATTAAATGTTGACGTGAAATTGAGGACAAAGATAAAGCAATTATTTTGTTGTCTTCCTTGCCTAAGTCGTTTGAAACATTGGTGACGACGCTATTAGTTGGCAAAACCACTTTAACGGTGAATGAAGTTTCAACTGCTTTGTTAGAGACTGCCCACATTAAGAAGCCAGTTGATATCGATCAAGGTGAGCGGGTGCTTTTGACAACTAGTGAAGAAAGAGGTGGTAGAGGTCAATCGCGAGGAAGAAAGTTTGGTCAAAGGGATCGTTCTCAATCTCGTTCAAGGAAAGATGTTGAGTGCTATTATTGCCACAAGAAGTGGCACATTAGAAGAGATTGTGAGGAGTTGACAAGACATCTTCAGATGAAGAGAAAAGGTAAAGAGGTTATAGAGGCTGTCGACTCTACAAATGTGGTGGAGCAAAATTTAATGATTGAAGAGGATGTGTTATGCGTTGTTGACTACGACAGTCATATGAATGATTGGTTCTTAGACTCCGGATGTTTTTACCACATGTGTCCGAATAGAGATTGGTTTGAAGATTATAAGGCATGTGGTGAGCGTTATGTATTTGGCGCCGATGATCAGAAGCTAGAAGTCAAAGGTTCAGGCACGGTGAAGGTGAGAATATTTAACGGAGTCGTGAGAAGAATAAATGGTGTGCTACATGTTCCAAAGTTGAAGAGAAGCTTGATATCTTTGGGAGCACTAGACACGTTGGGTTATGAGTATGCTTCAAGAGGTGGAGCAATGACCGTGAAGAAGAATTCAGTGCCAATAATGAGAGGTGAAAAGATTGGTAATTTGTACAAGTTGATAGGGAAGACTGTTTTAGGTGGAGCTGCCAGATTGGAGTCGCACCGAGTGAAGTCTTCTACTATTATAGAGAATTCCGAGCCTGCCAAGAAGAGTTCTGTGGCTGCTGATAAGAAGAATGAAGAGCGAAGTTTAAAGACGTCGAAGCCAAGGGTAAAGTTTGAAGAGTCTTTGAATTCGGTTCACTTTTATTCAGTCTATTAAGGAGAAAAGGTGGCACCTACCAGTAAAGGGGTGCATATTGGAGATGTGATGGTGATTTAATTATTTAAATTAAGGTGGAGATTGTTGGGAAGTTAATTTAAATAATTAAATTGTTTAAAGGAAATTATTTGAAAAAGGTATTGGCAAGGGTTAATGGGCTTTGGCCCACAAGGTAATTAGGAAAAGCTTGGGCATCAAGTTTTTCTAAGAATATATATATATATGTGTCGTGCGTGGGTTTGAGACAAGGGTGAGAGACGTCCCAAAGTCTGCATAATTGAAAGAGAATTGCCTGCGTGCCTCAGCGTGACAATGTGAGAGAGAAAAAGGCCGAGGCGCGTGGCGTGTGTTGAGAAGAAAAATATAGAGATTGAGAGGGAAAATTAGAGATAGAAAAGAAAAGCGTGTAGTTCTTTTTATCGTCTAATTTTTGTGTGGAGAAGTCGAGTGGGTGAGGAAAAAAATTGTAGAGTGATTTTTCTTCATCAATAAAAGGTGTTCTTCTCCCGTGGTTGTCGGCGGTCAGCTGAGCCACGTTAACTATTGTGTTCTCTATTTTATTCTCGTTTGTGTGTTGATTATTTTTCGCTGCGCAAGTTTGGGTGGGGAAATTTGTGATATTTCCCAACATTCAGTACAAAGTCAGGAGGCGCTCTCTCCAAATACACGAAATACATTTTACAAGACCAAACTTAGCTAAGAGATGCCCAAGTTTTCTTCAAAACTTGATTTATTTAATTTCAAAATTTGCATCATATTTATTAAATTTTATGTGTTGTTAACTTCTAAAATGATTAATTTTATGTTTTATTTAATTAAATTTTTAAGTAAAGTAATTATATATTTTCTCTAGCGCGATTGTAAACGTTGTTCTTGAAATACAAGTTTAAAGTCCAAACATAGTTTTGAGACTATTAAAGTAAAGAAATTATCGTGGAAAAGAACAAAATGTTGTCCAACTTATAAAATACTATTATTATTATTATTATTATTATTTAGCTAAAGATAAAGCGAAAGAATAATAGTGTTTAGGTGATTTGAATTATTTTCACGTCATTATTTATTTATAAATTATTGCATTGTTTTAACACATTTTTACAAGTTTATAAATTATTCTCCTACAAGTTTTAATACATTTTTATATATTTTTACATATAAATCTCGTGGGACCTACCTGTACTACACAAATTTCCACGATTCAATTCCACTCATCCTCTCTCCTATATCACATCAAATCACATAAAAACACACATCCTAACACCATATATAATTTAGGGGCCTGCCTTCAAAAGTTCACCTTAGACCCTGCAAAACACAGGTCTACCAATGAATATCCCTCGGGGCATTCCAGCAGTTCTCAAAAGATGTCATTCAAAACACAACCCTAGGCCACATTTTTTTTCAATCTTACTCTTAGGGTGTGTTTAATTGGGCAATGTTTTCCGGGAGAAAAAACCACTTTTTCATATTTTTTCGGATTTTGGTGTGTTTGACTGCATTTTCGTTTTCCAACTTTTCTCGAAATCCGGTATTTTTCTTGTTTTAAAGGAAAACGTTTTCCTTGGGGGTGGGGGGAGGTAATTTTTGTTTTCCGGGAAAAGTTTGGCACTTTTTTTCTTTTTTTTTAATGGACAATTTACTTTAACTATAAAAATAAGGAAAATGATCAAATTTCATTAAAAAAAAACTCAAAAATAAGGAAAATAACATTATTTTCCAACTTTCAAATTAATCTAATCAAACACCTACAACCACCATTTCCCTGGAAAACCTTTTCCCAAAATTCATTACTCGGAAAACGTTTTCCTTTTAACCATTTTCCGGCTTTGCCGTCAAACACATCCTTACTCAAAATGAATGATTCTACTCCTAAGCCCTAAATTAAGATGATTTATTGCATTCAACCTCATTTCAATTCAAGCAATTCAATGTTACAAGTCAGAAAACAAATTGGAATTTTACATGTATCCTAATTATATTTCAAAGAGATAATGTTTGGCCATGCTTGAAATCACTCGAACTTGCTTTGGGAGATCTCAAATTTCCACCACTGAACTTTGAATAACCAAAATGACACACACACACACACACACACACACAAAAACAACCGAGTTCTCTTTAACTGTAACATCAATCCAGTAAACCAGCATTTCATAAAAATTTCCCCAACATAATATGAAAAGAGAGAACAATAGAACAAAACAAAAAATCCAGAGTAACTAAAAAACTTAAATAATTGATTCTCCCTTTCACTTGTTGATTAGGCTGTGTAAAAGAAACAAGAGAAAGCAATAGAACAATGAGGCAAAAAACAAGAACCCAACAAACTCAGGAAACAAAAGAGCGGTTTTGCACCTTTTTCCAATTTTCCATTTCGTCTACGAATCTTTTTGTTGTTTACAGAATGTGTTTTTCAAAACCGGCAAATAAACACATTTTCGGTGTTTTTGAATACTTAAAACAAAGGAGAAAACAACGACAAAGACAAGGCCTTAGCCATTGAATGCTACTTCTTAGCAGACTGGCATCTCCCCAAGAGACCAAAGCCAAAGGATCCTTATAATCTCAATGTTTTAAAGCCTGACCCGGTCATCGACCTGGCCAAAGGACTGAGTAAAGGGTTAGAGTCTTAGAGATCTGGTGACTAAAATAATATTGAAAAATGAATCAAATTTGAAAATATGATAAAATAAAAATAATAATAAAACAACAAAACAAAAACCAGGGTTAAAACCAGTCCTGCATTACATGAGTCAACCGAGTTTTCCGATTACACCCCGGGTCTTCAACTAGGAATGACTGAACCGGGTTTTTGAGGTCACTTAGCCCAGTTTTGTAACCGTGTCAAAAGTTTTCTGGTCGGATAGGCCCAGTGACTTGACCTTTTAAAAGCTTCAATCATTACAAAATAAAGTACTACAGGTCCAAGTAATACGAGATATTGATTATTGAACAAGGAAGTGTCCCTTAACATAAAAAGGCAGAAAACAAACAAAATAATTAAAATTTGTTACACGGTCATGGCCGGAAGGTTGCCTTCTTCATCGAATGGGGCAAGGTAACGAACATAAGTGAATGCTGGATAGTAACATCCAGGAAGAATGAGATCTTTCTCTATCCTGATAAGTTCTTCCAACACATTATTATCCAAATTATATGCCAGGATCACAAGGGGAGTGCCAAGGAACACAATGTTAGAGCATGGATTGAATGCAATAGGTCCAACCCATTTAGAATTAGGAGGACCACATTCTCTGTACAGCACCAAACCACGAGTCAAATCATATATATTGATGTTATGCATCAACATCCATCTATGAGAACCTTCCTCATCAAATGACCAAATTTTCATCATTTCACCATCTTCGTTAGCATAGCATAATCGGCATTTCATCACCCCAAGGCAACCAATTAGACCTTTGGACTCACAAAATGTCAAAGGGAGCGCTGTCACCCCAACGCTAAAATTTTCAAGATTAATCTGTATAAGATGCCAAGACAAAGACAGCCGAAATAATGCCCCACTGAAATATGTCGACGGCCGGAACCATGCGTAACTAATGTCACAAGCCTCCTGTTGTACCGACCGTTTAGACCAAATCCTGTTGTACGATGTGTATATGTGCAAGACTAGACTCCTCGTATGTGCACTCCTTTGAAACCGGACGACTCTAAAAGAAGTTGATTTAGACGGATCAAATGCAAGTGCAGCATTGAGAAATTCGTCTGGACTCCAACTGGGTCGCGGAATCAACACAGACTGTTTGGTCAATGGGTTAGAAACATAGTAATCACGAGAATCAGTATCAACAAATAAAAGCAATCCATTACAACAATCAAGAAGGTCATCTGGTTCAGGCATAAACGGTAAAGCATAAGAGCTAAGGCCTTCCTGCCAATCATGGACCTCAGCGCCAGTGCTTTCACTTTCTTCATTGAGTGATGCATAATGACCGAAATGTCTTGTTCGAGAATAACTTTTCGGCAGGACATCACTTGAAAAACGATATAATAAAGGGTGTCCTCGTGTTCTGGTGACAAATTGAAGGTGCTTCTTAGGGAGCTCCCAAGTACGATAATACAGGCCAACAACAGTCCTTGGACGCGCAATGGGTGGGGACGATATAACGGGAATACAAATTTGAGAAACGAAATAGTACCAAGCTTTGGACAGACACTTAAGTCTGACCAAAGGCTTATCTGGCAGCCTGCACAGTATTTCCACCAGCAAATCCTCCGATAAAACCGAAAATTTTCCCTTATCAGAGCCCTTCCA
Organism: Jasminum sambac; assembly: GCA_018223645.1. Taxonomy (NCBI): domain Eukaryota; kingdom Viridiplantae; phylum Streptophyta; class Magnoliopsida; order Lamiales; family Oleaceae; genus Jasminum; species Jasminum sambac. Next base: position 19,827,455 of record CP073650.1, on the reverse strand, counting down.
TTCCCTGCTGCTGCATCTACTGATTGTTGGTCGTAATGGGCCGTGTACTCCCATAATTTAAAGAATTCGACTGTAATAAATTAAATAGAATTAAATGGAACACAGATCCAAGCACATAAACAAATAAATAACTTCTGATCCGTTTCACCTGGCTGATTTTATAAGATCCGGATTGCTCAAATTCGACTGAGTTTGCGGTATTCTGCGGTCCTTCTTCTACGGTTACGATATTCTGCTGAATACTCTTTCTATACCACCGTTCCAGGAATTGAGAACTGGGGAGTGGATGAATTAAGCGATAAAGAAAGGACATCTAAAAGCCATTGCCCTTTAGGGATTTGGACATTTGGTAGCGAGAAGGGGGGAATAATTGTTGCGGAATAGCGGTGGCCAAGATATACACGCTTCATATTTTTAGCAAATTGGTATTTAAAAAAATAAACTTTTTAAGCTTTAATGATTTGATGTTTTGAAAAACTCATTTGGCGCACTTAGGTACATTTTCTTCGTCGTCAATGGAATCCTAAATAAAAATAATATTATTTCATGCTTTTGTGTTTTTTTCTATCTTTTTCTTAATTCTTTAAATCATTTCTTATTACTTTATTCAATTTTTAACTTTAATTATTCTTTTCTCATAAAAACATTTAAAAATAGGAAATTGGTACAAATAGTCCAAAAAAATTTGCCAACTATAAGTTTGGTATGAAAGAAAAAATATACCTCGATTTATTTTAGTTCAAAATTTTAATTAAATTGCATAATTTGACCATTTATTTTTTTATATATTTATTTGGTAAATAATTAATTTTATCGGATTAATTTGATGCTAATTCTATAGTTTTTAACTTTTTATCAAAAATATTCAATATCGAAGAATTTATTCACATCAATATTGCAATTTTCAAAAAAATTCTTTAGCATTAAAGACATGTACATTTTGATATTAACCAATAACTAATACCAAATATAATTATTATACATGCATAAAATTTTAATAGGAAAATGCATACATTATGTATTTAAAAAAAAAAAAAAAAAAAGAGGAAGAGGAAGGAACCCCGTCCCACGCCTTTCCCCTCCCCACCACACCAAGAACTACCACCAGCTGGTGGTTGTTGCAAACCACCAGCTTGGTAGTGGTTTCAAAAACCACCGCCACCACTAGTTGTTGGTTATTGTTGGGGACGGAGGGAGGGGATGGGTTAGGTGTTTGGGGAGTACGTAGGGGCGGGGTTGGGTGTTTTAGGATTTTTGAATTTTTTTTTATTTTCACTATTTCATTATTTCATTATTTCTTTACATTAAGTGTAACTTTTTACAATGATATATTTCTACCAAAATTTTATAGATACAATAATTATATTTATTATTAATTATTGGTGAAAGTCAAAATGTGCGCGCATTTTATGGTAAAGAAATTTTTGAAAATTACGATATTAGTGTGAACAAACACTATGGTGTTGAATATTTTCAATAAAAATTATTGAATTAGCATCAAATTAATATGATAAGGTTAATTATTGATCACATAAATATACAAAAAAATAAATAGTCAAATTATGCAATTTAACTAAAATTTTGAATTAAAATATACGTGTTTCAATTTTTTGACCAATCGGTCTACATTTTTTTATTGCATACCAAATTTGCAATTGACAAAATTTTTTGGGCTATTTATGGCAAAATTTTAAAAATTTTTTAGGGGAAAAGAATGATTAAAGTAAAAAAAATGAATAAAATAATAAAAAATGGTTTAAAGAAATTAAGAAAAAGGTTGAAAAATATGAAATAATATTATTTTATTTTATTCAAGATTCTATCGGGGGCAAGGAAAATGTACCTAAGTGTGCAAAAGTTGAGTTTTAAATACCAATTTATCGCCGAAACTTTTTAAAATACCAAATCATCAAAATGTTTTTTTTAAATACCAGTGTGGTAGTTTGTTTTACGCATATTTATAAGAATACGTTTGGTAACCCAAATAAGTTAATTTATAGTTAGTTGGAGTGTTTGTAAGCTCATTCTATTTAAATAAGCTCTGTTTGGTTGGATGAAATTATTTGAGAAGCTCGAATTTATTTCAAAAGCTTTATTTACTAGTCTTTCAAATAAACTCCATGAACATTTCTCTTTGAATTCAATTTTTAACCTTTTTTAAAAGAAAATTTATTTTAGATATTTTTTTGTGTAATTTTGTATTTTTGAGCTAGCTTTTCTACTAGTTTCGCTAAACTCTTCTCTTTATTTTAGCTAACTTTTCAGCTATTTGTTATAAACCATCAACTATTAGCTCTCAGCTAGCTTTTCAGCTATTAACTTTATCTGCCAAACATAACCTGACTAGGGAGACTTTAAGGGGAAATTCAACTTTAACTTAGGAGTTGTGAGACAGATCCTGATGTTATTAGACATACGAATATTGGCTCTAAATCTATATCTATACAAAGGCTGATATTTTTTGCTTTCAAAAGGTCTATATATAACATTCATAATCCGTTGCCCCATCGTCCGATATTACAATATTTAACAATACAAATAGATCAACTTCTAACCAACCAATGATTTACTTATTAGATTTGCAAGAATTAATGGGTGGGCAACAACTGAAATAGGCGGCCGTGGTGTCTCAGCATGTAACGCCCCGTCCAGTTCCACATACATATACGTCATAAATGGCGTCATATCAAAGTGCGCCGTGCACGTATCATAAACAATGGCCACCTTCGGGCCCGTGCACGTCATTCTTTTCGTTTCTTTCATTTCAATTCATATCATTATGGAACTAGACGCGCGTCCGTCATTCATTTAGACACGAAACCCTAAATTCATTTCTTTCAAGCATATAACATAAAGCTAGGGTTTCGGTTTTCATTACGTACCGCAAGATCTTTTAATTCCCTTTCCCAACCACACACCACGTCATAGCATCTAGCGACCTTTCGCCAACTCTCCACGCACATCACCTTCAAAACATAGCACGTATACACATAATGAGTCATAAAGACTCAGTGGATAATAGATGCAATGCAATGCATGTCACACGTTTACTTTGGGCCCCAATTACAAATCATGTGAATACGTGGCGCCATTCATTCATTAGCTATGCCTTTTCTTTACAGGGCGTAGATCCCTTGAAGACCCGCTTTTCATAACATACGGGGCGTAGATCCCCCGACTGACCACGTCTTTATGGGGCATAGATCCCCCATGTAGCCAGTTTACATCATTCATATGTAAACACATGATTGGTAACCGTTCACACACATATGCTCATGATACGTTGACATAAACGTTACCTCTTTATGCCTTGTTCCTTTCACATCGTCATTACATCGTCATCATTCATACGTAACATATAAACAAGGCTTCATGATCATATCGTGAGCACAAGTATAAACATTACATATTCGTGCATTGAACGTTGGCACTTTACTTTACATAACGTCACGACATACCACATATGATATACGTATTCATTTTGGTTCACGTTGGTTCACGTAAGCACAAGCCACATATCAGCATCACATAACACGCATAATACGTCATATTGAACCACGTAAACATATATGAACGCCAAGCTTAACCTTCTAGTTGTTCCATTACATATGGCTTCCTACACATGGCTTCACTTCCTTGGTTCATTACATATAGTTTCCTATAGCCACATAAGTCATATAAGTTGGCACAAAGGTCACATAGGCCACGTAAACATATACATATCATCATCACATCATATCATAACCATAACACAAGGCCAAGAGATCCTAGCATGCTTCTAAGGTCTCTAATCATCATAATCATGCCATATCTTGTTTCTATCAAGTATATACATGTAAATACATCATATAGCATGGAAAGCAACCATTACCCACCATAAATGAAGCTCAAACAAGCATGGAGATCATCTTCTTCATCCTCTTCTTCCTTTCCTCTTTTTCCTTCTCTTCCTCTTTCCTCTTCTTCCTTGTAATCATAGATTACACAAGCATTACATAGGTCATATATGGAGTGGGAGATGATTCCATAGGTTCATGAGGGACTTGGAAGGGTTTTGGGAGTGTGGGAGTCGAGCTTGGTGGAGAAATGCCCAAGAAATGACAAGAATCATCTAGAAATACCAATCTGCCAACTTAAAATTACGGCCGTAACTTCCACATTTACAGCCGTAACCCCTTACTTACGGCCGTAACCCCATATCCTTACGACCGTAACTTGATGCATACGGCCGTATCATACCATCATACGGCCGTAATAAACTCTCTGTAAATCCCACTTCTTGCCCTGCTTTGACCTTACGGCCATATCCTTCCTTCCTTACGGCCGTAACCTCGACCATACGGCCGTATCTCTGAACAATACGACCGTAATTTGCTCTCTGAAACTTTTGGACATTTCCCACTGTTCACCATTTACGTCAGAATTTTCGACTTTACTACCAGAACGACATTTACGGCCGTAATCGCCTCTGCGCACTTTTCCCATTTTCATCATTTTCGCATTCCGGGACATATCCTGTACTGCAAAGCATATCGTGAACATATCATATACATGTATAGCATGCCGAAACATCATCACGTCATCTCATCTCATATACGGGATCATATACGGACTTATATACGAAATCATATACGTATTCATATACGTTTCCGGGACGAATTCGGGCGGGCCATTACACAGCAAGCAAGCGAGCTCTTACAGATGGGCAACAACTGAAATAGGCGGCCGTGGTGTATAAGCATGCAAGCAAGCTCTTACAGATGTCACTTTTTTAATTTAAAAAGACAAAAAACAAAAAAAAAAAACTGACCAACATGAGTGCATTCACTATACGGATAATCAAATATCACCATTTGCAAAGCACACATACCAAATGAATAAATATCCACCAATTGATCAAACAGAGATTTGGTACCATTTCAGCACATATGAACTTCCCGTTAGGATCATGACAAAGAGCCAAAACAACGGAGTCCAAAACATTTCCACACACACCCCCTGCATCAATTCAAAAGCTCGGGAATCAGAATTAATGACAATAAATAAATAAATCAACTCCACAAAAAATGTAACATAATCAGCCCTTATTCGAACCTGAATAATGTTATTTGCTCCAGCATACTACTGATCAATCGTCTTGGGCCATCCCACATCATCGTGCGAATGGGCAACCAAAAGAACATTTAATTTCCCATGAACATTCAATTAGGATATATTCAATTGAAGGCACTCACGTTGGTCATGGTCAATCAAAATAAGCCTCATTAGCCGTCGCTTCTTGATATAAAATAACTAAATAAGTAATGCCAATTAGGATATATTGAATTGAAGAGCACATAAGGAATGTAGACACGAATAATGACATACGTGCCATTCATTGTCATTGGTTAATTGGTAATTGTGAACTCTACTCATAGCTTTCTATCATCATGCTTAAAATTTCAAAAATGTCAAAAAGGCATTCATAATTTTGGGCACCCCTAATTAAATTAAACTCATCATCAGAAGAGATTCTCATTTTAAGCCTCACTGAAATTCTCAGTTTAAGCCTCAATGGCTGGTTCCTCTTTTTAAACCAAAAGGAAGTGAAATCACGGTTAGTCTATTGTTATTTTCAAATTGGAACTGAAGTATGAATATGCACCAAAAACAACACCAAATCAGAAAAACAAGAGTTAAAAGAACTCTCCAACACATACAAGCACAAAAGTCCTAAGAATAGGTAAACTTAAGGCAAACCCAAGGGGAAAAGTGAAAAATAAAGGCAAACCCAAGGGGAAAAGTGAAAAATAAACATACCTTTTGACAATTGAACACAATTGCAGCAGAACCTGTCCATAAAATGCAGGGGAAAAAAAGAAGAAGAAACCAGCAAGAACGATTACCAGTTAACTGAACCTACAATTTAAAAGAAACACATAAGTCGCCCAAATAGAAACTAAACGGAGGACCAATAATTAAGAAAACACCGGCTAACTAAAGAGAACTCAATCCCATAAAATAGAGTTATACGCCAGACACAGTAATTGTACCTTGGGCGACAAACAACACTTTTGCTAGAACCAACAAAATGCATGAATAATTGGTACAGGTTAAACAACAGACAGAACAATAGAAAATGTAAAAAATTCTGAGGATTGGGCACAGTAAGGGAAACAAGGGAAAAAGTTAAAAATAAAGCCGCAGAAAAGTTAAGAGAAAACTCACCACAACAAGTACCAGAATGTAGACAATCCAACAAGGTTGCGTGATTCTAGAAGAGAAAAGAACCACATATCTTAGAGAAGGAAAAGTACGAAATAAAATAAGAAAACTAAAAATAATTGCTAACCCTATCGAGTAATTGGTAACCTTACTAAGCAATAGAGGATATCTTCGAAATTTACAAGTACTACCAACAGTTGGAGATGAAGCGATGATGTTAGATTGGACAAGCTTGCTCTAATCGCAAATTGAAACCCTGATTTCGTAAAAGGTCCAATCATGAGTAGGCCGATAGGTAATTAGTGTCATTTTTCTAGATAAATAAAAGGTATATTCAGAATGCGACACAAAGATACTTGACATTTGTATATTCATTTACGCTTGTTAAGTTTGTGACAAAATCATTGATGGGGAATAATAGAATTAACTAAAGAAAAAAGCCCTTTCAACATGTTTGCGCATCTAACTTATTCAAGCTTGGAAATAGGGAGGTTTGTTTTGTTAAAATAGACTACCCCACAAAGTGTCTTCCAATAGATTAGTTTATCCAATACCAATAAACATCTACTATTATATTCCATTTCCATTTTTAAAGTTTTTTCCTAATAACAAACTTGTAATTAGTTCCCAACAAAAGCATACCTCAAAAGTGGTAAATAAGTTCAATGCATTACCGTATCTCTTCTGCATTCTCATAAGTAGATGACCAACTCATTGTGGAATGGTGTAGCATCAATTGGTGATCAATATGTCTGCATTAAAAAATGAGTCATGTAATTAAGAAGTGGAGCCAAATTTGGATTAATTGATACAAAATAAAACCAATTGAACTCATAATTCAATTTCGTATGTGGCCAACCCAACACCATAATATATAGATAAAACCAACTGAAATTGATGAAATTCCTAAATGACAGTAACAGTAAGAATTTTCAGAATTTCTTTATCTTCCAGAGGCAAGAATTCCACACAAATTTACCATAAAAATCAAACAAAGTCAAGAGTCTCAATCACAAATAATATACTAAATCAAGAAAGAAACAAACGTAACTACATAAGACATACCTTACGGCTGGCTGCTTTTTATGCTATGCAAAAAAAAAAAATACAAACGGGATTGGATTTCTACTCATATGGAAGGAATAAATGAAGAGAAAAAAAGGTACACGAACATAGAGCAGTTTATACAAGCAAGGAAGGTTGCAAAAATCAAGTGTGAAAACGGCTTCTTTCTAAGTTTACCAATCAAAGAGTAGTACAATGAACTAAAAGACATAAAACCCTTAAAATCACACCGATTTTCACATATGATTTTAGCATCTGTCAAATTCAGCTTTCTCTCTTCAGTAGTTGCACCCAGTAAAAAAAAATTAGAGCTATGAAGTAAAAAAATCATATAATTTAAAAAAAATCATACAAATAACTGATTAAATATTCAAAATAATCGAGAATTGTAGGTTCGTTGAGCTTGTAGTAGCCGTAATCGAAGGTTGGACGAAGTTTGTCACTGTAGTAGCGGCACTCTGAAGCAACGAGTCGTCGATACACCGGATTAAGGGCAAGGCGATGGCAAGTCTATGATAGATCTCGGTCCTGCAACCTTGGAGCGAAATCTGATATGAAAAGATGAGAATCAGAAAGGAAAAATCCCGGATCTACATTATTACGTAAAAAAAGGAGAAGCCACCTATGTTCCTTTGAAGATGAAGAGGTAGATCGACGTCGGCTGAGGTAGGAGGAGGCTGAATCCGATGCTGAACGGAGCTGAGCACTATAGCGGCGGCCCTAGGACTGTCAATGGAGAGCGTTTTTTGGTTGAGAAGGGAAAGGAGACGATGCCAAATGAAACCCTACAACAAATAACGTAAGCAATCAATAGCACGGGTCGGATATCTCAGCGGGTCGGGAGGGTCCGCTTTTTTTTTTTTTTTGTTTGGGGCGCGGAAACGACGTCGTTTTCGGGGTAAAACTGATGAAACGACGTCGTTTTTGTATGGTCGTAATGAACAGTAAAACAAAACTACCACTTTTATAATAGGAACGATATATGGAAATAAGAACATATTAAGTATTACTAATAACATACTCTAGGTGAAGAGTAGTTGCAATAGTTCTTAAAGCATTAACAAGATTTGCCATTGCACTATCACTATGTGCTACAGTTCCAGCAATTCCTCAGAAAGCATTTCTAAGTTTCAACAGTTTGCCCTATACAATATCCCCATAGCTGGACCTAAATATCGGCGGGCGAGATCACCGGTTTGGGCCCAAGTTTTTTGAGGGCCACAGCTCAAAATTTTTGTTCTTTAACTGCAACAATATGCATTCACCTCTTTGAATTTGAGGTCGCTGCTTCGAGGTTCATTACCTTAGTTCCCACTTCCCATTGTTTCATTCTTTCTTTCTTTCTTTTTCTTTTTCTCTTTCTCCCCAACCGCGCCCCCCCAATTTTTTCACTCTTTTTTTCTTTGATGAATTATTTGCGTACACAGTTTAAAATTTAAATTTCTAATAAATTTATTCTCAACTTTAAACCATGCTTGCGCTATTCATTCTCTATTCTTTTAAGAATTTCTTCATTTTTCTTAACACCAAGATTTACTAACACTACCTTATCATTGATCTTTTAGACATAATATTGTACTTTGATATATATAACTAGTGTACTGCTTGTGCTGGTGGATTGAGAGAGGCGGCAGCGGTGTTGGCGGTAGCCTGAGGGCGGTGGGAGAGGAGGAGAAGAGAGGAAGAGAGAGCAGAGAGAGGAACAAGGGAAAAGAGAGACCAGAGAGGGAGAAATGACGAGAGAGGGAGAGGAAGAAGGAAGCGTGAAGACAGAATGACTGACTTCGGGATAGACACGATTCTTTTTTATGCCAGGACACGATTCTTTTTTATGTCAGTGGGGGAGAAACTCGCTTCGTTCGTGATTAAAAATATGCCGTTCTTCCATCAAACTTTAAGTGGGTGTAAAATAATTTTGTGAAATGTTGTTCAAAAAAGAGTTGAGCCTTATAATTTCTTCAGTAAACCTGAACATAACGCATCTTTCTTTTGTTTACTTTAATTTTTTTATGTATGTGCACAGAGAACTTTGCTTGCTTGGTTATTTTCTCGATTACTTTTCGATTTATAGTTTGTTTTCTTCAAAAAAATTTTTTTTGAACAGTAACACATCATTCCATATCAACAAAAAGAGTTTTCAGTACAAAGTCAGGAGGGCGCTCTCTCCAAATACACGAAATACATTTTACAAGACCAAACTTAGCTAAGAGATGCCCAAGTTTTCTTCAAAACTTGATTTATTTAATTTCAAAATTTGTATCATATTTATTAAATTTTATGTGTTGTTAACTTCAAAAATGATTAATTTTATGTTTTATTTAATAAAATTTTTAAGTAAAGTAATTATATATTTTCTCTAGCGCGATTGTAAACGTTGTTCTTGAAATACAAGTTTAAAGTCCGAACATGGTTTTAAGACTATTAAAGTAAAGAAATTATCGTGGAAAAGAACAAAATGTTGTCCAAATATAAAATACTATTATTATTCTTATTTAGCTAAAGATAAAGCGAAAGAATAACAGTGTTTCGGTGATTTGAATTATTTTCACGTGATTATTTATTTATAAATTATAACATTGTTTTAACACATTTTTACAAGTTTATAAATTATTCTCCTACAAGTTTTAATATATTTTTATATATTTTTATACACAAATCTCGTGGGACCTACCTGTACTACACAAATCTCCACGATTCAATTCCACTCATTCTCTCTCCTATATCACATAAAATCGCATAAAAACACACATCCTAACACCATATATAATTTAGGGGCCTACCTTCAAAAGTTCACCTTAGATCCCGCAAAACACATGTCTGCCAACGAATATCCCTCGGGGCATTCCAGCAGTTCTCAAAAGACGTCATTCAAAACACAACCCTAGGCCACATTTTTTTTCAATCTTACTCTTAGGGTGTGTTTGATTGGACAATGTTTTCCAGGAAAAAAACCACTTTTTCATATTTTTCCGGATTTTGGTGTGTTTGACTGCATTTTCGTTTTCCAACTTTTCTCGAAATCCGTTATTTTTCTTGTTTTGAAGGAAAACGTTTTCCTTGGGGGTGGGGGGAGATAATTTTTGTTTTCCGGGAAAAGTTTGGCACTTTTTTCTTTTTTTTTTTAATGGACAATTTACTTTAACCATAAAAATAAGGAAAATGATCAAATTTCATTAAAAAAAACTCAAAAATAAGGAAAATAACATTGTTTTCCAACTTTCAAATTAATCCAATCAAACACCTACAACCACCATTTCCCTGGAAAACCTTTTCCCAAAATTCATTACCCGGAAAACGTTTTCCTTTTAACCATTTTCCGGCTTTGCAGTCAAACACATCCTTACTCAAAATGAATGATTCTACTCCTAAGCCCTAAATTAAGATGATTTATTGCATTCAACCTCATTTCAATTCAAGCAATTCAATGTTACAAGTCAGAAAACAAATTGGAATTTTACATGTATCCTAATTATATTTCAAAGAGATAATGTTTGGCCATGCTTGAAATCACTCGAACTTGCTTTGGGAGATCTCAATTTTCCACCACTGAACTTTGAATAACCAAAATGACACGCGCGCACACACACACACACAAAAACAACCGAGTTCTCTTTAACTGTAACATCAATCCAGTAAACCAGCATTTCATAAAAATTTCCCCAACATAATATGAAAAGAGAGAACAATAGAACAAAACAAAAAATCCAGAGTAACTAAAAAACTTAAATACCTGATTCTCCCTTTCACTTGTTGATTAGGCTGTGTAAAAGAAACAAGAGAAAGCAATAGAACAATGAGGCAAAAAACAAGAACCCAACAAACTCAGGAAACAAAAGAGCGGTTTTGCACCTTTTTCCAATTTTCCATTTCGTCTACGAATCTTTTTGTTGTTTACAGAATGTGTTTTTCAAAACCGGCAAATAAACACATTTTCGGTGTTTTTGAATACTTAAAACAAGGAGAAAACAACGACAAAGACAAGGCCTTAGCCATTGAATGCTACTTCTTAGCAGACTGGCATTTCCCCAAGAGACCAAAGCCAACGGATCCTTATAGTCTCAATGTTTTAAAGCCTGACCCGATCATCGACCTGGCCGAAGGACTGAGTAAAGGGTTAGAGTCTTAGAGATCGGGTGACTAAAATAATATTGAAAAATGAATCAAATTTAAAAATATGATAAAATAAAAATAATAATAAAACAACAAAACAAAAACCAGGGTTAAAACCAGTCCTGCATTACATGGGTCAACCGAGTTTTCCGATTACACCCCGGGTCTTCAACTAGGTTTGACTGAACCGGGTTTTTGAGGTCACTTAGCCCAGTTTTATAACCGTGTCAAAAGTTTTCTGGTCGGACAGGCCCAGTGACTTGACCTTTTAAAAGCTTCAATCATTACAAAATAAAGTACTACAGGTCCAAGTAATACGAGATATTGATTATTGAACAAGGAAGAGTCCCTTAACATAAAAAGGCAGAAAACAAACAAAATAATTAAAATTTGTTACACGGTCATGGCCGGAAGGTTGCCTTCTTCATCGAATGGGGCAAGGTAACGAACATAAGTGAATGCTGGATAGTAACATCCAGGAAGAATGAGATCTTTCTCTATCCTGATAAGTTCTTCCAACACATTATTATCCAAATTATATGCCAGGATCACAAGGGGAGTGCCAAGGAACACAATGTTAGAGCATGGATTGAATGCAATAGGTCCAACCCATTTAGAGTCAGGAGGGCCACATTCTCTGTACAGCACCAAACCACGAGTTAAATCATATATATTGATGTTATGCGTCAACATCCATCTATGAGAACCTTCCTCATCAAATGACCAAATTTTCATCATTTCACCATCTTCGTTAGCATAGCATAGTCGGCATTTCATCACCCCAAGGCAACCAATTAGACCTTTGGACTCACAAAATGTCAAAGGCAGCTCTGTCACACCAACGCTAAATTTTTCAAGATTAATCTGTATAAGATGCCAAGACAAAGACAGCCGAAATAATGCCCCACTGAAATATGTCGACGGCCGGAACCATGCGTAACTAATGTCACAAGCCTCCTGTTGTACCGACCGTTTAGACCAAATCCTGTTGTACGATGTGTATATGTGCAAGACTAGACTCCTCGTATGTGCACTCCTTTGAAACCGGACGACTCTAAAAGAAGTTGATTTAGACGGATCAAATGCAAGTGCAGCATTGACAAATTCGTCTGGACTCCAACTGGGTCGCGGAATCAACACAGACTGTTTGGTCAGTGGGTTAGAAACATAGTAATCACGAGAATCAGTATCAACAAATAAAAGCAATCCATTACAACAATCAAGAAGGTCATCTGGTTCAGGCATAAACGGTAAAGCATAAGAGCTAAGGCCTTCCTGCCAATCATGGACCTCAGCGCCAGTGCTCTCACTTTCTTCATTGAGTGATGCATAATGACCGAAATGTCTTGTTCGAGAATAACTTTTCGGCAGGACATCACTTGAAAAACGATATAATAAAGGGTGTCCTCGTGTTCTGGTGACAAATTGAAGGTGCTTCTTAGGGAGCTCCCAAGTACGATAATACAGGCCAACAACAGTCCTTGGACGCGCAATGGGTGGGGACGATATAACGGGAATACAAATTTGAGAAACGAAATAGTACCAAGCTTTGGACAGACACTTAAGTCTGACCAAAGGCTTATCTGGCAGCCTGCACAGTATTTCCACCAGCAAATCCTCCGATAAAACCGAAAATTTTCCCTTATCAGAGCCCTTCCATTCCCTGCTGCTGCATCTACTGATTGTTGGTCGTAATGGGCCGTGTACTCCCATAATTTAAAGAATTCGACTGTAATAAATTAAATAGAATTAAATGGAACACAGATCCAAGCACATAAACAAATAAATAACTTCCGATCCGTTTCACCTGGGTGTTTTTATAAGATCCGGATTGCTCAAATTCGACTGAGTTTGCGGTATTCTGCGGTCCTTTTTCTACGGTTACGATATTCTGCTGAGTACTCTTTCTGTACCACCGTTCCAGGAATTGTTACGAGAACCGGGGAGTGGATGAATTCAGAGATAAAGAAAGGACATATAAAACCCATTGCTCCTTAGGGATTTGGACATTTGGTAGCGAGAAGGGGAATAATAATTGTTGCAGAATAGCGGTGGCCAAGACACACAATACACGCTTTTTTTTTTTCTTTCTTTCTTTTTTTTTTTTAAGAGATATACACGAAACTGTCAAATCTATATCCATATCTGTATATTAATAAAACCATGATATTTTCCCGTCACTTTCACCTATTTTTTTGAATTAAAAAATTAATTTTTTATTTTGCAATCATAAACTTCCACACGCTTCCTCACGCTCCAACCCAAAATCTAAAAAATAATATTTTATTTATACTAGTGTTTATACCCGTGCGTTGCACGGGGAGACATATATTTAAAATATAATTTAATTAGAATCCGTGGGTGTATTTTGTATTCTGCAAACTTTTAAAAAAAAAAATCGCACCCGAAGGCAGAAAGGAGGTTAGTGATGAACGGTATTGGGTTTGTGATAAGGGAATGATGGGATCTGTAGAAATCTAAATAGGTAAATATTAAGATTATTATCCCTTGCGTACGGTATTGGATTTGTGATAAGGGGATGATGGGATTTGTAGAAATCGAAATAGGTAAATATCAAGATTATTATCCTTTGCGTGGGAATATGATTTTTATTAATTATTTAATTCCAAAAATAAGTAGAATGAGCGGGAAAATGTGCTGGTTTTATATATATATTTCCCACTCAAATACAAATACCTAATTTTCAACCCATGTCTAATCTTCCGTTATTATCACTTTTGATCTTTTGATAGAATCACTCCTTATCCCTCCAATCCGTGTTATTATCGTATATGATCTTTTTAAATCTCTCATCCATATCTCCTATTAAATTACGCAAAAATCAAGGAAAAATTTATAACCAAACGGGAACGAAATAATGTGCTTTTATACTTTTTTTACTGAATATGCTTTTATATAGCTCCGTCATCTCCCTTAAAGATGTTATATCACACATTATTTCTGATCCAATTCTTGATTTTATTATTTTGTTTATTATGCTATTTACCATAAAAAAGGAAAATATTATTATAATTTTTATTTTACACATATTTTCAGTTATAACTTGCTCATAAATCTCCCCGTGCAACGCACGGGAGAAAATACTAGTTGGTATTTAAAAAAATACACTTCTAAGCTCCAATGATTTAGTATTTTAAAAAGTTCCGACGATAAATTGGTATTTAAAACTCGACCTTGGAGCACTTAGGTAGATTTTCTTCGCCGTCGATGGAATCTTGAATAAAAATAATATTATTTCGTATTTTTTTGTATTTTTATACCTTTTTGTTAATTCTTTAAATCATTTCTTATTACTTTATTCAATTTTTAATTTTAATCATTCTTTTCTCATTAAAAAATTTAAAAATAGGAAATTGGTACAAATAGTCCAAAAAAATTTGCCAACAACAAGTTTTGTACGAAAGAAAAAATATACCTCGATTTACTTTAGTTCAAAATTTTAATTAAATTGCATAATTTGACCATTTATTTTTTTATATATTTATTTAGTAAATAATTAATTTTATTGGATTAATTTGATATTAATTCTGTAGTTTTTAACTTTTTGACAAAATTATTCAATATCGAAGAATTTATTCACATTAATATTGCAATTTTTCAAAAAATTCCTTTAGCATTAAAAACACGTACATTTTGATATTAACCAATAACTAATACCAAATATAATTATTATACCTGCATAAAATTTTGGTAGGAAAATGCATAAATTATGTATTAAAAAAAAGAAAGAGGAAGCGGAAGGAACCCCGTTCCCACGCCTTCCCCTTTCCCACCTCACCAAGAACTACCACCAGTTGGTGGTTGTTGCAAACCACCAGCTTGGTAGTGGTTTTGAAAACTACCGCCGCCACTAGTTGTTAGTTATTGTTGGGGGTGGAGGGAGGGGGTGGGTTAGGTGTTTGGGGAGTAGGTAGGGGTGGGGTTGGGTGTTTTAGGATTTTTGAATTTTTTATTTTATTTTATTATTTCTTTATATTATGTGTAACTTTTTACAATGATATATTCCTACCAAAACTTTATAACTACAATAATTATGTTTATTATTAGTTATTGGTGAAAGTCAAAATGTGCGCGTATTTTATGGTAAAGAAATTTTTGAAAATTATGATATTAGTGTGAAGAAATACTATGGTGTTGAATATTTTCAATAAAAATTATTGAATTAGCATCAAATTAATATGATAAGGTTAATTATTGATCACATAAATATATAAAAGAATAAATAGTCAAATTATGCAATTTAACTAAAATTTTTAATTAAAGTATACGTGTTTCAATTTTTTGACCAATCGGTCTACATTTTTTATTTCGTACCAAATTTGCAATTGACAAATTTTTTGGGGCTATTTATGCCAATTTTTTAGGGGAAAAGAATGATTAAAGTAAAAAAATTGAATAAAATAATAAGAAATGGTTTAAAGAAATTAAGAAAAAGTTGAAAATTACGAAATAATATTATTTTATTTTATTCAAGATTCTATCGGGGGCGAGGAAAATGTACTTAAGTGTGCAAAAGTCGAGTTTAAAATATCAATTTATCGCCGGAGCTTTTTAAAATACAAAATCGTCAAAATGTATTTTTTTAAATACCTGTGTGGTAGTTAGTTCTACGCATATTTATAAGATTATGTTTGGTAACCCAAATAAGTTAATTTATAACTTAGTTGGAGAGTTTATAAGCTCATTCTATTTAAACAAGCGCTGTTTGGTTGGATGAAGTTATTTGAGAAGGTCAAATTTATTTCAAAAGCTTTATTTACTAGTCTTTCAAATAAGCTCCATGAACATTTCTCTTTTAATTCAATTTTTAACCTGTTTTAAAAGAAAATTTATTTTAGAGATTTTTTTGTGTAATTTTATATTTTTGAGCTAACTTTTCTATTAGTTTCGCTAAACTCTTCTTTTTATTTTAGCTAGCTTTTTAGCTATCTGTTATAAACCATCAACTATTAGCTATCAACTAGCTTTTCAGCTATTAACTTTATCTACCAAACATAACCTAACTAGGGGGACTCTAAGGGGAAATTCAACTTTAACTTAGAAGCTGTGAGACAGATCCAGATATTATTAGACATACGAATATTCGCTCTCAATCTATATCTATATAAAGGTTGATATTTTTTGCTTTCAAAAGGTCTATATATAACATTCATAATCCATTGCCCCATCGTCCGATGGGCAACACCAAGCCCCATCATCAGAAGGGTCTATATATGGGCATGTGTCGCCCATTGGGTCACATACGTAAGCAACGAATCTTTTGCACAATATAAGGGTTGGTATTTAAAAATTTATTTTAACAATTTTGATTTGATTGGTTCTCATTTTAGGAATATGACCTATTTCTTTTATTTTTTAATTTGTTATGGAATCAACAATTCCGCCTAATCTATATATCTATATATAAAAGCTGATTTTTCTGGTTGTAAAAAAAATTATTTTAGCAACTTTGATTTGATTAGCTATCGTTTTAGAAATGAGGCATATTTCATTTATTTTTTATTTTTCATTTTGTCGTATCATTTTCTTATTGAACAAACCTTTATGGCTGAAAACACAGTAAACCATATATGGTTTACCAGCATTAGAACCATAATAATGTTCCAGCACTGGAACTAGAAGAGGTCTTCTAGCTCCAACGCTGAATTAGATCATTTCCATATGAAACGAACATGTGATTAACATCTATTGTGCACGGATGCTCTATATCACATTAACTAATTAGGAGGTGATAGGATTAATTTTTTGATTTTTTTTTTATAAATTTTTATGTGAAAAGTGGAGAAAGAATGAGTGAAGTTGAATAATATTGATTTTTATAGTATATGTAGGTCCCACGAAATATATGAATGTAATTGATTTACGATAAAGAAAGAATGAATAAAAAATGAAAAAATTTCAAACATGTATGTGTATATATATATATATATATATATATATATATGTGTGTGTGTGTGTGTGTGTATATGTATGTTAAGGGTTGATTTGGTACAACTATTGCAAATGGAGCCCTTGGACGTAAAACTTTTGTTAAAACATTATTGATTGTTTAGTTGTAAGTCTAAAGCGTTTTTGATGCATTTGAGACAAACTAGTTATTGACACGTGCATTGATCGTGATTTTATAATATTATTTTGAATAATTTTAGATGTGATTTAGTAAGATTATATTTCTAGTCTAATAAAAATAAAAATACATATTAAAGACTTGTGTTTATTAGACAAAACATTTAAGTGAAACTACTCATATTTATTATAATTAAGTTAAATCAGTGTAAAGACCTTGACACGTGATGAAGTATTTGTCGGTCAATCATTTAGCTTGATTTTTCTATACAATATTACAACCTATAAGTTGTAATTGATTTGTGCGATGATATTAAATGTAGCCACATGACACTCTTACTAATACTTTATTTTATTTTATCTCATATGTAAAAATTATATTTATAAGCCAAATTTATTTTTATATGATACTATAAATTATTCTGTATTATTAGGGTCGAAATTTAATGTGTACTTTGAATAGTAAATAATGTCATGTAATTTTAAATGAAATTGCTAGTAACTTTAACTTCTCCTTTACTATTCAAATTGAGGTTGTGAACATACTAATTAGCTATTCATTATGGTATTTATATAGGTACAACTCAATTGTTGTTTAATTTAATTTTTAGACTTTCTATATCCCACGATTTAAATTAATGATCATATTGAAATAATTAATGGCATTGTTTTTTAATTTGGATAAAAATTGCGTCATTGATATAATGACAAGGTTATGAGGGTAGGAATCTCCAAACATATTTGACCTTACAGCTCCTTTTGTTAGAGGGAGGATTTATTACCTTTTAACAACTTTATTATTATCTTAAGTATATTAAACATCATTTGCATTTTCCGTGTAAAAGTCAAATTAGAGTGTATTTTTTAAAAATTTTCCAATGGAGGTGTTAATTGCAGATGATGCGTTGGAGAAAGATAGAGAGAATATAATTATTTTATTTGAAAATAAATGAAAGGAATTATACGAAAAAAAGAGAGGGAAAAATGAAAAAGATGAGAGATGTAGAGATAAATTCAAAAAAAATAATAAAATAATAGTGAAAAAATTCTGGACGAGCGTCTATTTTTAGACGTGGCATGAGTATCTATAAAGAAAAAGTGAGATAATTGAGAAAAAAATAATTAAAAATTTTTTAAAAATGGGCCCCTAACTTTTTTCCCCTTCCTCCCTCTCTTTTCGGCTCTACTACCGTAGTGCCGCATGATGCCAATCCACCGCCGCGTTGGAGATGGCCTAATTGTGATTGAAATAGCATCTCGGCTAACTATAATAAATGTATCCATGTGGTTGAACTTGCGTGCAACTGTGCAAGAATTTTATAATCTAGACTTTATTGAAGGCATAAGTGCCATATAGATATTTTTTGTTGGGTATTATTGCTATTTAGGTATTAAGATTTTTTCCGGCGATACTTAAGTCCTTTTTGGAATTTTTTTGACCATTTAAGTACTTTCCGGTGGCCGTAGAAGAGAAATTGAATATTTTATTAATTTACTGTTTGACTTTGATTAAAATATTAATTTCTCTTTTTTTAATCATTTTCCTCTTTTTTTTTTAATTTTATAATTCAATAATTTATTATTATTATTATTATTATTATTATTATTATTATTACTACTAGTGTTTTCACCCGCGCATTGCACGGGGAAACTTATATCCAATTGTCTCAATTGGCGTTGATTTATGAAGATTTGATCCGCTCAATTTTCGGATTAATGATGTGAACGGATCTGAGATGTGTTAATTTTCAGATTTTTTGGATTTATTGAGGAATTAGGAATGGAATTGTGAAGATACCAAATTCCAACAGAAGATTTGAGACCGCATTCATTGGTATTGATAAGGAAAGACGTGTGTGAACTGTCAGTGATAAAGATGAGAAGGAAAAGCGCGTGTAAGATTTCTTTGATAAAAGATTTGGGTTTATCTCAAAATATACCATTTAATTTTAAAAAATGAATATCTAGAGATTGGGTGGGAAATGAATTTTTTTAATGAATTTTTTATTTCTAAAAATTGATAGTTTGAGCGGGAAAATGAGCTCATTTTATTAATATATATAGATATAGATTATTATTATTATTATTATTGTCCCACATAAATTTTTATTACGAATATATTGAATTAATTTGATACTAATTAAATAGTTTTCACCAAAAATTTTCGATACCGTATCATTTGTTCGTATTAATATCGTAACTTTTTACAATATAAAAAGCGCATATTTTGAAATTAATCAACACTTAATAATAAATGTAATTATTATACCTACATAAAATAGTATTAGGAATATATCATTGTCAAAAACATACTAAATGTAAAGAAATAATAAAATATAAAAAATAAAAAAAGGAAAAAAACCCGCGCCCCTCCCACGCCACCCCGCCCCAACTCTTTATGGCACTTCCATTATAGAAAAAATCCAATCCCCCAAATCGCCAATTACTCCAAATGGGGTTCCACCCAGAATCAAAGCCACTTGGCGAGGTCGCTACCATCGGGGTTTCACTAAAAATTTGAAATTGAATAAGTTTAGTGAAATTTTAAATTTGGCTCACCATATACCAATGTGGATTTCAGTAGTTTCAATCCATGATCATGCTTTGTTGCTCGGAATGGTAAGCTGTTGGGGATCACGTTAAAATGCATTATACGATAAAAGGCCGTTAGGATCCCGAAATTTCTCTATCAAATTAGATGTGAAGATGCTTGAATCCGTGTAGTACCCTTCAACTAACCAAATGAAACATAGTCAGTACCATGAACAATGGCAAGAACATACTAAAAGAATTACATGATAAAAGATAAAAATATAACTTGTTCATCAACAAAGATGTATTATATTCAATATATAGTTGATACTTCCTTTACATCATTTTGAGTGAAAGTAGGAAACTACTTCCTTGCTATAGATACTCGAATTCCACATCAGATCTTATGTTGTTAACATCATTCAAAAAATTAAGGCCTTGTTCTTTTAATCACAAGGTTATATGCACGCAATTCCGTGTAACTACACACACATTTTCAATCACAGATATTTTTCAATATAATATTAACCACACATTTTATACAGAATTGCGTGTATATCAACTTTATTACCAATCAAACATACCCTAAGCCACGAAGACATTTCAAGAAGGATTTTATATATTTTTCTTTCCTTATACAGAAAACCCAACTTGATTTAAAAGGAAAACATCATTTTTGATTTAAAAAAAAAAAAAACTGGTGCCATGTTGTCACTGTCAATAGGACATTTACCTACACGGATCTACAAGTTTTATAATATTGAAGTTAGCTAATTACTCCATATGTTAATTGTTAAGGGTCTATTTGGTAAAACTATTGCTAGTGGAGCTTTTGGACATCAAACTTCTGTTAAAAGAAGGTTGTTGATTGTTTGGTTCTAATTCTAGATTTAAAAAGTGCTTTTGACACATTTAAGACGGATTTATTACTTTTTAGCAACTTTATTGTGCTTCTAAGTTATTAAACATCAATTGCATTTTTTGTGAAAAGTTAAATTAGAATTTTTTGTTTTATTAATTTTGATTGAAATAGAAAATAGAAAATATACGAATGTTTATGCTATTATTAATTGTGATTGAAATAGTATCTCCACACTAAGTGAAAAATAAGTAAAATGAAGAAAAATATAAAGTGATCACTGAACCTAAGCACAAGCATAAATAAGCATGAAAGTTGCGATAAACTATACTTTCATGAGTACAAATTTAGCTCGACCTTTCTTGTTGTACATGAGATGTGGGAATCAAGCACAGACCATGTTTTCTTCCGGCTGTTGCACCAAATTTCTCAGTCATGTCGAACACTTCAGGGCTAATGCCATCGGGAAGTTTCCAGTCGAAGTGGTAAAGGAGATAAGCTAGACAAAGCTCAATACCAGCAACACTAAATGCGATCCCAGGACAAATTCTCCTTCCCGCGCCAAATGGTATTAACTCAAAATGAGCTCCAGTATAGCTAGTCGAGATATTGCTAAATCTCTCGGGTTCGAAAACTTCAGGATTATCCCAATACTCTGGATCTCGTCCTACTGCCCAACCATTGATCACAGCTATCATATTAGCCGGGATATCATATCCACCTATCGTGCATTTTTCCTTGCTTATTCTCGGGCCCAGTAAGGGACCGGGAGGGTATAATCTTAACGACTCTTTAACTACCATTTTTAAGTAACTCAAATTTTGGATGTCACTATCGTAGATTTTTTCCTTTTCCTTGAAAGTTTGCCTTACTTCCGCCTGCGCCTTGTCCATAACCTTCGGGTGCTTCATCAATGCTGCCATCGCCCATTCAATTGCTGTCGATGAAGTTTCGATTCCAGCAGAAAACAATTCCTGTTGTATTCATAGAGAAGAATTACACAACTTATATCTACAAGTCTATACTCATTTAATGTGTCAAAATCCTCCTAATTTGACATAACATTGGTGGCAAAGACATTTTGACACCTCACAGAGATATAACTACAATTATTAGACATCAGTGATGTTGTGTTAAAGATCGTATAATACATACCAATATATTAGCTTTGATGTTCTCCCTAGTGATAGAAACCTGAAATTCGTCGCTATCCTTTAGACGTAAAAAAACGTCGAGTAGATCTTCGCTATCCCTTTTAGTACTTAGTCGATCCTCTTCGTGCTCGACCATAATGTTTTCAAGAACGACGTCGGCTCTTTTATGCATATTAAGTAATTGCCGTTTCGATCCAAAAAGGGAATCCAAAAATTTCAGAGAAGGGAAAACATCTCCAACATTAAAAATTCCAGCAAAAGATGCAGTCTCTCTAGCCAAAGAAATCAATGCCTTTTGATCACTGCATCTTCTTCCCACAGCAGCTCGGCAAATTACTGCACTTTCGGCTTCATAAATTTTTTCAGTCAAATTAATTGGTACTCCCTGAGAGGATTGGATGCACCCAACTAAGCTCGAAAACTCTTCTTCCATAATATTACTAAAGGATTGAACTTTTTTGGGGCTTAAGAGCTCCATAACGCATATTTTACGCATTTGTCTCCAGTGCTCACCATACGGGGACGAACCCAAATCTGAGAAATTGTAGAACATGATCTTGGTAAGGAGAAGCTCGGGCCTGTCGGCGAAAATAAGGCCATTTGTTTTAAGTGTTTCTTCTGCAAGTCGAGCAGACGACACTACCACCGTCTGTAGTTCTCCAACCTGAAGGTGCATTATAGGGCCATATTTTTGTGATAGCTTGTTGAGAGAGTGATGGGGTAGTGAGCCAATAAGCTGGTGCAAATTCCCAATAAAGGGTAGTTTCCATGGCCCTGGAGGAAGTTTCTGATCAGTTCTCGATTTGTTGATTGAGTATTTTTTGGCTAAAAGGAATAGGAAGAAGAAGAGAGTGGCAAGGAAGATGGAGAGTTGAAGCTCCATTATAGATAGAAGATAAGAGATGCTTGTAAGAATCAGAGGAGCTTAGAGGAAGAGATCAAGATAGCATCGACTTTTGCAAGCTATGTTAAAAAAATTGATCTTAATGAAACAGCATTATATAGGGACAGAAAGTTGATTCCACAGGCTGTCCAATTTCCAATCCAACACATGTGACGTCTTGGTTGCTTCATTGAAGACATGAAAGGATTGATTTCTTTTCTTTCTTTTTTTTTTTTTTTGGTTCATGGATTTTCATAGATTTTTATGTGCATATATATCCCACTAGATATGTAAATCTAATTGGTTTGATTAAATTTAAATTTAGAAGAATAGATAATAATGTATAAAGATGTGGAAAAAATTCAATCCTTATCATGGGCTCAATTAAAATAGATGTTACCACTGCAGTTTGCTATCAGGACTGATCTTAGACGATACTTGATATTGAAGTCTTTTTAATACATTCTATTCTATGAGTTCGATATTCGTTCCATTTTTCTATGAAAGCAAAAAAATTTTAAATTGGAGGCCCTAAAGGGTTGCCTAGCTTCAAAATTGTCTTTGTTAGTAGTTGTGTATATGGACGGTTTTGATTATATGAGATATCAAGAAAGATAAAAATTGGTGAAATATGTACACTGAAAAAAGGGAACATATATATGAGATATAAGGGAGACAAGACTTCATGACACATGTTTTTATGTTAAATGGTCTAATTACACCTTGTTAGTGTATGTGTATTTATGAGTATTTATGAGTTTTGATGTGAAATAGGAGAGGGAATGAGTGGGATTGAGTGGTGGAGATTTATGTAGTACAGTGGATCCCAGAAAATATGTGGATGTAATTGGTTTGACTTTTGATGTGAATGTGTTAAAATGTGTAAAAATTTGTTAAAAGTTGTAAAAGAACGGGCGGTTAAAATGTGTAAAAATGTATGAACATATATGAGGACTTTTAGTTACCGAAAAAATAGATTATAATCCATTCTCTGAAGTTTAGCCTATACCCAGCCAAGTGGTTTCTCCATTTCATCCCGGAAGTTCATCGCATCGATTTGGATGAAAAAATTCTATCCTAATCAATTCCTCGACTCACTACACAAGAATAGGACAAATATTGACGTAGCAAGTCTTGATGAAATCGCTCAGTCAACGCACAGATTAATGTGCCCTACTTTTTTTTCCCTCAAATTGAAGACTGGGCAAATTATTATTTGCTGAAAAATGGGAGAACATGGAAATTAGGGATCGTGCATAATGATTCAATTGACAAAGAAGGGACTAAACACTGATTAGATTGAGGTAGAATTTCTTCCCCAAATTGACGTAGTGGATCTCAGAAGCAATGGAGAAACGACTTTGTTTGGTCTCACAGTATCTTCAATAGTTACATCGGTTTTCAAAATTGATCATACATCAGTATAAATAGATATCGTGTATAAAAAATAATCTTCAAGAGTTGTTAGCTAAGACAATTAATGTCATGTTGATGTAGTATAATACAAATTTTCTGGTGCCTGTATCGGGCACCTTCCCAACAGAGAGAGCCCCCCCAGGATGTGGGGGGAGGTGGGGACTCACACACCACTCTCCCCGGCTCTCTCTCGCACACACACTCACAGGTATGTCCTTGAATAAAGCCCGTAGTATACACTAAAGTAGGAAATATATAAGCTATTTCTACATATAGAGACTCTTTCTCACATAATATCACCAATTAATTTTTTAGAGAAATGTAAGATACATATGGGATAAATGTTTATCTAATTATTATTTTAAAAAATAATGGAAAAATCTAATGCATTAGTTATATGGAAATTAGATGGAATCATTGGAATATTGGAGATGATTTGTTGAGTTGAACGTCTATTCTCTAAACATAATGTCACGTGGATTACATATCCGTCTATTTAATTGCCACATAGATGGGAATAGAGAGTGACCATTGAGGATTATAGTCGATGAAACTAGATGGTCCTGAGATACTACGTTCATGCACTTAGGCCCTTTATGTTTGAATTGAAATTATTACATGAGTCCTAATGGCGATAATCCACAAATTATAATGTGCCACATCCTAACGTCATGGTGCCACATCATTTATTCCTGGATGTCAACTCAATAGAGTAATCTCTTGAGAAAGCGATTTTAACTTCAATTACTGTGATTGTTGTGTATTTTCTAGTTTACTCCACCGAGTGCTTGTGAAACTAACCATGGTATTTATAGATATAATTGATAATATTTTAGGTGATTCACGTAATGTGATGATAAGAAAATAAAAAAAAATGCTATATGTATTATCTTGTTTACCACGAAGTGTATCGTACTAATGATAAAATGACTATTTGATCCTCTCTTATATTGTAAATGAACATTAAATGCAGCAATATACAAGATAGTACGAATAACATTATCTTACTATAAAATTGATGTAAAAAATGTGCATGGGATTTTTTTTTAATGAAACTGCATGGAATGTTATGTTATTTATTACATATATACTAATATTTGGTTGGTTAGCGCTAAAAGCATCTACCAATTAAGTGGAGGATAAAATTAGTAAGATAAGAAAGACAAAACAATATTTTATTCAAATAAAATAAGAAACAATTGCTAGTGAAAACATAACTTTTGACATATACAGATTGGGGCCAAAATTTCTCTTAAATGTTATGATTATAGCTTCTTCTTCTTCTTTTTTATAATATTTTGATTTTGTCATACAGTTTAACAAATTAAGAGATATCATCGAATTAAATATATATATGGCCATGGAAAAAAATAAATAAAAAAGTATTTATAATTAATGACCGAAATACAAATCTATAATTAAAATACGTAAACAACATGAAAGGGTCAAGAAAATAATAAAGAAATTCATGAACAAGATTATCATATACAATACAATGTTATGGATGACGGAAGGATGAATACGTAACTTTTAAAAAATTATAAAGACCCAATGGTTTAAAAGTATTTTTCCTTTCTAAAATAATTTTGTAGTAGTATAGAGTATACAGTTTATACAAAGATATATAACTCAATTATCATTGAATCTTTCGATCTCTAATTAAATCAATAACTTCGATACTGATAAGAGTCGGTCTTGAAATTTGAAGGCCCTTAAGCGAAATTTTATGGGAAGCTCTTGATAAATATTTTTTTTGTAAAAACTATATATAATAATTTCAATTATTAGAAAAAGTTACTAATAAAATTTTCAAATTTACAATAATGATAATATAAAATATCAAGAAATTACTTATTTTAGTATTTTTACTATTACAAACTTAAAATTTGGAGCCTTTATATTTTACGGGCTCTAAACAGTTGCTTAGATCGAGGACCATCCCTGATACTGATTAAGAATCAGGAAAAAGGGTTCACAGTCAATTTTTTAATCAATTTGTCAACTTCCTCCTGATTTTTTTTCCCTTCATATTCTTATATAAAATGTCACATATATTATGTATGTTTTGAAAATTCAAAAGTTGTACGCATGGAGTTAACTTTGACCATGCTCGATCAAACAAGACAGCCCAGTGGCTATACTTCCGAAACTAATTATATTGTGTTCTTTTCATTAATGAGGCTTTTGTAACCACTACTTGTACCCAAGATTCAAGCCGCCTTAATAAACAATTATTCTACATAAACATGATGCGTGAGATAAAGTTTGATACATTATATATTGGACAATATTATGTTTTATTATTCATCATGTCATTTTGAATCAACAGTTATTGGATTTTAACTAACTATTGTTATAGAAAATTGCTTCATTGATTTCTACCTGATGCTTTTTCCAAAGAATATGTCAATATCAAAGATATCATGCTTTATTATTGGATTGTTAATTCCTTTGCAATATTGACATTTTGAAGATAGATCATCAAGATGACTTCTGAGATTTTGCGATTTAAAACTTAATCTATCACATATTTTATGAACGATATGATGCATGTGATGACATTTTTTTAAATATATAATTTTATTACACTACTATTTTTAAAATTCTTGACCCCAAGATCAAAATCTTGATTCGTTATTGGCCACGCGAAAAATTTCTTGTCGTTCATTATAATTAATTAAGACTTTTATTAGAGGATAAATTGCAGCCAGAATCCTTAATCTTTGGGGGTGCTGGGATCCTAAATCTTCAAAGTGTCGCACCCTGAATACTAAATTTTTTAAACAAAAAAAAAAGTTACGATCAACTTGTCAAATTGTTGTAAAATAACAAAATTGCCCCTATAATCAGCAAAAAACCAATTTCAATTCAATGCATAACTTTTAGGAATATACAAATTAGTTCTAAATCTTTTTAAATTGCACAATTTAAATTTTAATTTTTTATATATCTCCATTTTAGTCCATAATTAAAATTAACGGTTTTACTAAATTAGGTTTCAAGACTTTGTATTTTTTCAAAAGACTTCTTATTTAAATACAAATTTAAATTTATTCTAAGAGTGTGTTTGATTGAATGTGGAAAATGTAGTTGAAAAATATTTTCCATCCAAATTTTCCCTGTGTGGCATTTGATTGCAACATAGAATACGGAAAATATTTTCTAAGTAAAACAAAAAGTAGCCTGTTATTCTTTGAAAATAAGGAAAATATTTTTCCATGGGTACAGATGGGAAAATATTTTTTTATGAGAAATATTTTCCACTTCCATTTTTTTCTTCCAATCAAACACATCCTTAGAGTTTTGTTTATTTAATAGAAAGCTACAAAACTTGGAGTTTCTCGGCTTCTTCTGAAATCCTCGATAATTGATATTCCAATCCCACGAGTACTTCAACTTCTTGACATTCGTGTGTGAATCAATAAATAGTTGATGCCTAATTTTTCATATTTTGAGGAAATAAATAGACAAGTAGAGATAGTCATGTCACGATATTCATTCAAAATCAAAAAATTAAGTTTCAATCTACATCTTTATTTAACTCGTATCCCTAGCTTCTTTATTCCAACAAGTTCAAGTTCTTGATATTCGTCGGTATATCAACAAATAGTTGATGCCTAATTTTTTTTTTTTTATATTTTAAG
Organism: Jasminum sambac; assembly: GCA_018223645.1. Taxonomy (NCBI): domain Eukaryota; kingdom Viridiplantae; phylum Streptophyta; class Magnoliopsida; order Lamiales; family Oleaceae; genus Jasminum; species Jasminum sambac. The sequence goes on along the minus strand of CP073650.1, from coordinate 19,799,501 downwards.
GAAATAAATCGACAACTACACAAATTTATGCCACGATATTCATTCAGAATAACTAGAGTTTCAATCTCTGTCTTTATTTTGACTTATATATCCTACTTTCAACTGCATCAGTAAATGTGCTCATATCATACAACTTTCTGAAATAGTACTTTTTTGATATGCCTATCAACACATTCCTCTGCAAAATAGGCTCCATAATATAAAGCCTTGGCAACCACTAGAAATGTTTTCTTCATCTCCATATTGATGCCATCAGATCCATCAAGCACCAACTGCAAGAGAGACTGCATATCTTGCTCAATTTCTTTATATTCAATCTTGCCTTTCCTCACATTGCACCATTCAATATCTTGTACCTAATTATCAACATGTCTGTCACATTGTAATGAAAATCAAACCCATTACAAAGAATTAGAAAACAAGATTATAAATATTATCACCTTTGTAAATATTTGATACTCATGAAGCTGTCGATAAATTTTGCTAATCAGCTTGTAGAGATTGTTGTATTGCAGCTGAGATTTTGTCTCCTCTGAAGCAATGTGGCCAGCACAAATGTTTATTGCGTTCACCAAAAGCTCAATTTGGTCGGAGGATCCTTTGGTTAGATTCCTTAACCATTTCACCCACTACAATCACATGATCAAATTAATCAATGGAATTTCAAGAGCGAAGCCAGGAGCTTAATTAAAGTCTATTGTGCCGACAATTAATTTTATTAGGTCATGTATTATAAAATGTTTTATTTTTTTTAACTTTCTTTGTATTTTTTTAAAAAATGGGGTGGGCAGGGGCCTAGTTTGGCCCACCCTAGCTACGCCGTAATTTGTTAACGAACTTCGACTAGGCATTGTAAATTCATAATCATAATACACTCACCGCATCATGTAATTGTGGGCTAACGTCTCTGCCTATGTTCGGTTTTGCATCTATCGATAGCTGGTGTAGGGTTTTGAGCACAACGGTAGCTAGTGGCCTTTGTTCATTGTTGTTGCTGTGTAAACGAAGAAATATTAACTTTTACTGCTCAGTCAATATCAAATTTTAACAATAAAAGAAATATTACCTTGAGTATTGAGGTACTGCATACCCTTTTATGCTCCAGCTATTAATGTGGTTGCTAAATTCAAGCTTTTGCTCCAACGTTGTAGCTTCTTTATAAAGGTAGGCCAAAATTGCATTGCCAACAATTTCGGATTTAACCCATGCAAATCTTTCATGTGATCTCTCGGGTTCAAATAAGCTTGCAGCGGCTAAAAAGTAAGTGAGAAGTAGGTCGTTTTCACTTATCCCAAATTCGTGGAGACCATAATTATCGTACCATCTAGCCAAACGCTCGAAATTAATGTTAGTTCAACCATATAATTGCGTAACACCGTACCATGAAATTAAGTCTTTTTCGTACTTACTGTTGGATATGGTTCCATTCGACCTGATGTTGTGCTCGACATTTGTTGTAATCTAATTTTGCAAGCTTGAGATAGGCCTCATTATTGATTTCCGACATCCTATATGCGACACAAAAAAATTGTCATTTAGTACGTACACAGTACTGGTTAATAGAGTATACGATGTGAAATAAAAGTGCAATTTATTTACTAAACATAAATTTAACTAGAATGCATGCCTTGTTGACTATCTTTCAAAGAAGACGCCGGGGGACAAATCATAAATTTTGACAAAATGTGGTATCAAAGCAATATGATGCATATTGATAGTTGACTTTGACGTCAAATTAAGTCCCTAGATTTAAGAGTGGCGATCGGGGATATTCTAACCTGTACAACGACTTGCCAATCCACACGTCATCAACACCATAATTCTCTATGTAAAACCTTGCTTCAACTCGAGGTAGGTTGGCATACCATGGAATTTCCAGTCCTATCTTGATCTGTCAATGTATGTTTTCCAAAAAGGAATAATAATAATAATAATAATAATAATAATAATAATAATAATAATAATAATAATAATAATTTGATTGTATTTTTTTTAATTTAATTTTTTTTACCTCATTGGGAAGGTGTTTGGATATTAGCCATTTAACAAGAAGTTGATTGCTTTCTAGCCTTTGTGCCAAAAATGTATAAGTGAATTCTCTGGCTTCTTCAAGAATTTTTTCTCCTGGATATAAGACTTGTGAAGCTCTATAGAGATTAAATAATGGAGATGGAGACTCAAATGCTTCACCACTGTAGCACATAAATTTATCATCCTTCTTGAAGCTTTGCAAAGCATCTATTATATAGATTAAAAAGAAGATAATTAGACACATGTATCTACATGAGCTTGCCAGGGAAAACTTAAAAAATAATCACATTTTCTTTCTAGGTAGTTATTTTCAACTGCTTAGCAGAATTATCTTTCATTCCCCTTCTCAAGAATCAAAATATTCACATTAATTTCTTCTTATAAAGTTCCCTAGAACAAACTTTGGGCTCGTTTAGGATAACTTAATTTACTTCCAAACAAGCCTAAGGGTATGTTTGGTAGAATTAGCTGAGAAGTTAGCTTATAACTGATAAGTTAATTGAAGGCTGATAGCTTATGGTTTATAGCTGATAGCTGATATAAATAAAAAGGTTTTTGCAAAATAACTGATAAGTTGGCTCATAAATAAAAAATTAAGCAAAATGATATGTTTAAAATATATTTCTAGAAAATTGTAGAGGTAAAAAATGGAATAAAAAGCGAAAAGGTGTAGAGGTAAAAAAAATAGAATAAAAAATAAAAAGCTCATGAACTTATTTGAAAATCTAATAAAAGAAGCTTTTCAAATAAGTCATTCCAACCAAACAGAACTTATTCAATTAATGGAAGCTTCTAAACTCTTGAATAAGCTATAAACTAGCTTATTTGACTTACCAAATGTAGCCGACATGCTAGTTTGATGTAGCCTCTTTGAGGAGTGATTGTTTGAAAAAATGATATCTTTTTTTTTTTGGGTATAATATGTGGTTAGAAAATTATGAGAAGTTGAAAGACAAGATTATTGTTCAATTTGTGTAAATTAATTGGCCATACTTGGAGAAACATTATATCCATGCAATCTTAAAAGTCTAAAACCCATGGATGTGTCATCAATATCAACAAATTCTGATTCTCTTGCACTGAAAATGCCCTTGTCTGTCCAAAACCTGCACTTCAACAACCTTAACCATGTCAAATATCATAAATATTTGCCTTTTGCAAGAAGGAAAATTTGTTAACACTCCTGTAGTAAGCCCCTTTCTGGCAACCGCGCGGATTTGGTTCCGGATCCCCGCATGTGAAGTGGCCATGTGAAGTGGCGGAACACGTTGGAACTAAGGCTGCGATCAAAGAAAGTGCAATTCTGCGATCAAAAGCGATCAATTGCTAGTGCCATTTGAAATGAGATTCCATAGTGTGAGGTCTTATTGTGCAAATAACATTCACTGCCTCTCTCGTTCTTTAGCTCAACAATAGCGTCTCCTCAATCTGGCCATATTGAGGATGACAACAGTGCCTCCTCCGACGAAGCTTCATCTGGAGAAGTGGATGACAATACTATAGAAGAGGAAGGAAATGGTCAAGACGAGGAAGACAATGAAGAAAATGGAAATTAGGTTATTCAATTTTTGTGAAACCAAAATTTGAATCTTTTAAACCAAGTTCTGTAGGTAAATAAATATTGATTGAATGATGTATTGGCTTATCCTTTTCTCGGCTTTGTCTTCTCCAATTTTTTTTTTCAAGTATCCCCTGCCATTGTTTCATACCCTTGAAGCTCCAAATACTCTCAAAGCTTTTCGATATTCTCTCTCTGTATCCATAATACATTAAGTATTTTGTTTGTTATGGTGTACTTGTGCAAATATTCTCTATTTAATTATTAATTGCTAGCGGTTCGAGGAGGATGGAGAGGATGATAAATATTCTCTAAATTAAACAAATGACTTTATTGGCTCGAGAGGATGCTAAATTCCCAAATCAGGTAGAACAATTAGTTATTGTTGAAATGTTGTTTTATATGATTTTTATTGTTGGCCTTATTTTTGCAGCAACCGAGTTGATTCAAACATGTGCTAATAAATACATTCCTCAAGTTGCCCTTGTTGATGTACCATATGTTGGTATGACATTTAACTCGGATGAAGATGCATGTGAGTTCTTTATCACTAGATTGGTCGATGAGGATTACCGACCAGATATGTCTCTCATGAATGGAGAATGTGGATATGTGCGAGTGGATGATACGTTTGTAAGTCAGGCAGCCGATAGCTACTATGTTGACCCGACGACCACCATTCCAGGGGATGAGTTCTTGCAGTAGTTTGTAATGGCTAAATCCCTCAAAAATATATTTTGGCATTTGTATTACATTTGCAAGCCCATTTCTAGACGTTAGTTGTATTATTTTTGTTGAATTCCATAATTAGGTCAAAAGTATTTTGTAGTAATACTAATGGTATGTAATGTTGCGATTGTGATTGAATTTGTGTTGGTTGTATACTTAATATTCTACGACAATTGTAGATTGCTTTTATTAAAATTGTTGTTCACTCAGTTGTCTGGCTCTCTTTCATGTTTCAATCCATGCGATGTATTTCATGTCAATGATATTTAGGATCCAGCCTCAACAAGATAGATTAAACAAGTAGCGTGGCTTGTAAAATTGACATTCGAGGACTAGAAATACAAATACAAAATACTAAGACAAACTAGATGATTGATAACAACTACATCGCCAACAAATACAATTACAAAATACTAAGACGAACTAGATAACAACTGCATAGCTAACTTCATTCTAACCACTACATAGCTAACTTCAACTAGAAACTCCTCACAATCCTCAATTCGTGCCAATTACATAGCTAACAACAATTACAAGCCACATCATTCTTGTTCTTTTCCTTTATCCTTCGAGATGGTCATGTTCATGTTTAGCTTCACCTTCACATCCATTTTATCCGTTAGTTCGCTTTTGCGCTTTGAAAAAGACTAGGTAGGCCTCAATAAAATCTTCAACTTCAAATTTACGCAGCATACAGACCTACTAGGGTGACCTTCATTGAACTCCCGGCTCGGTTGCCCAACGTCCCAGATAAAATACTTGCAACAATCATCACTTCAATTAGAAGGAATTTTTCAAACTAAAATTCTTACACCTTTTATAAAAAGACATTTCAATTTAATGCATCAATTCAAAAAACTGAACTCTTTTGAAAGTAGAGAGCATTGAATATTCCAAAACAATTTAATGCATCAATTGAGTATTCAACAAACTGGCACGAATTGAGCATTCAACAAACTCAACTCAACAATGTAATGCATCAATTCTTATCATTATAAAAGGCCACCGGGCTCATTTCAATCAACCAAACTGCGAATTTAATTTTTAGTATTCCAAAACACCCACATTTTTGTGTCACCAACAAAAACGAAAAATAAAGCAATTTTTCGAACCAATTAAAACCAAGAAACCGGATTATTGATGTGCGAGAAAGGGGAAAAACAAGAACTCTAACAAAGGTTTAGAAAAAAACAATTACAACGACAACAATAATAATAACAAGTAGCACACATCATTTGAAATCTACTTCACATAAATCACCAGAAGAGATGAAGATAGGTTTACCCAGTTGAAATTGGCAGTCGAATAACTTGAGAAACCCCAGTGACTTGGTGCGCGACGGATTAATTTTTGTGAAAATGGACCACAAATCTGAATCTCGGGTTGGAGAATTCGGGCGCAGCTGAAATAATTGAGCAAATAGACCAAACACAAGCTTCATCCCAGATCTGAAATTGGGTTAAAGGATAAAGGGATTCAAATTTTGCTGAATGGGTCCTCCTTTTTTTGACCAGCTTTAATTTTTGGCACCGGGCCAAGGGATTTAAATTTTGACCAGCTTTAAATTTTTGGCAAAGGGAATCTTCCACAGCAAGCTTGTCCAACGTGTCTGCCACATCACATGCGGGAATGGAGGATTAAACCCGCGCGGCCGCTTGAACGTTCTCGCTCTTGTAGTATTAAAATTCGGGTTAATAAATAATGTCCACTCGCACATTAAAAACTGTCATTCAGTAAATAATGTGTCACTTTTGATTGGCACAAATAAGTTTAAAAAATTACTCTTCGAGAAATGGTTTCAATTTTATCATGTGCATACTATACATTTAAATCCAACTATATAACTTGGTAAAAAAAATTATATATATGTATATATGTTACCAACTTGATGTTTTTTTATCGGTAGATATAATCTAAACAGCCATTGATCTCTGTCTTGAAGAAGCGGGATATTCCTAGGCGCTCCAATCGATCCACTGCCCAAAGTCGTGCATAAATGTCCACGGGGTACACCGCCGGTGCTGAAGAGAAAATATTATCTCAAATTATGAAATTCCCTTGTAAATTGTAATAATTATTTTATTTTAAGGGTTGTTATATTGGTACAACACGATCTTACCTCCACCATTAAATTTGCCCACGACATAGTTAATAAATTTCAAGCATTCGTCGTTCTTCGTTTCCATAACTGCGAAGGCACTCGCGGATGGAGAAGTTATAAAAGTCCCTTTGGGGGTTTGAAGTTTGAGGATTTTTTCCCATTCCAAATCCTCCAATCCTTCCAAGTTATGTAGCAAACATGTTGGTGCTCTGTGGAAGAGGTCCTTAGGCACCCTAGAGATCAATTAAATCAAATATAATAACAAGAAAATATTAATACTAAGAAAAATAATTAATCATTTAAGGAGCTTATAGTTAGTTTGATTTCCTAAGATGGAAACAATATCTTGTGAGTTGTGAGTGGGTGGGCAAAAACCCAATAGCCTACGGTTCAAACCAACCCAAATTAACTTGGGTTGGTTTGAAACTTTCTTAGAGTTAAATTAGTTTAAAACCAGATAAATTTTATAGAATTGTTTGGATTAATACAAAACCAATAAACCTAACCTCAACCCAAATTAATATTACAGAGTTTCCAAATATTTGGTTCAATTGATTAGAAAAGTTGAAGAAAAATATTTAGTCACAATCCAAATATGATCCAACCATAAAAATGAAAGAAAAATATGAATATATAATTATATTTTCAACAAGTTACAAATTATAAATATATAAACTTAATTAAACCAAACCAAACCAACATAAAAATCGGATGGATTGGTTTGATGTCTTGGCACTTGTAATTATTAGATTTGATACTCTAATCCAATCAATAGTACTCATCATTTATACACAAAGATTCACAATATATTTTTAATACTTGTCGAGAGTACTGAGCACCACCAATTTATTTACTTTGAAAAAGATACTTTTACAAAAATTTGAATCGAGAGTGATGCCTCGAATGGTGATATAGAATTCCAGGTCCACCTTGTTGTGTAATACTACAGAATTAAATCTGCTGGCAATTCAAAAAAATGCAAAAATGTTTGTTTAAAAAATGGAATAGGCGATGATTTTTTAGTAAATTGTTGCCTATTCTTTGTATTAATTAAAAAAATTAAATGAAGAATAGGCGACAGTTTAGTAAAAAACCGTCGCCTATTCCTTAAGTTTAGGCGACATTTAATTATTCTCTTTTTTTTAACCGTCACCTATTCTCGTTTTATAGGCGACGGTCAAAATCATCACCTATTCTTTGTACTTCTAGTGACTACTTCATATGTGACGTCCCTAATAACCATTGCATATGGCCCAAAATAACCGTCTCCTATTCCCTTTTCTATATGAGTTGCAACTAATGTATTGTGGTGTTAGAAGTATACTTCTATCACTCGTCTTTTCATATAACGTTAATTTGGTATATAGCATCTTCAAATAAACAAAATGAATATAAATAATTGCTGAGGTGCAACAAATATATTACCTAGTTAATTTTTGAGTCCTTGCCATGAAAATCTCCTTCAATATTGGAGCATCATAAGGAATGCCTTCAATCTCTAAATCTCTTGCTCTTTGGAGAAGGGCAGGAAATATAATTTCAAACCCACATGTCATTTCCTCAGCATTGGCATTTTCAAGTTCGGATAGGTTTTCTTTAAGGTATAAAATTCCTAAATCACACACAAAACAATACATGGTCATATCATGACTATTAGCTAGATAAAAAAGAAAAAAAAGTGAAATCAAAGGTTTTTCTTTCAATGAATTTGGAAATTAACTACGGACACCTTTTTCACTCTTGTCCGGGTAAACATTCCACGATCTTAATGCTACTACACATGCGAGAGTATTGAGTAGTCGATCATAGGACAAATAGAACCCTTCATCACCCCACGAGCCATCGGGGAGTTGATTTTGGGCAATCCACTCAAGATTCGATAGGAATTGGGGAGTATTTCTTCCATCAAGATCTTTGATAAGAGCAATGAAGGCAGTGTCATAAGGGGAGATACTTATTCGTCCGTCGTCCATAGATCCCAACAACTTTTGGATGTATTGAATATGAGTCTCGATTTTATTCACCTTTACAACAAACATGTACGTTTAGTTTGAAACATTATATTATAGATGCTATACAAAGAAATATTAACAGTGGAGTCCAACTTAATAAACCCACATACTAACACATTAGCAGATAATGATAATAATTTCTCCCCATGTGGGGAGGAGATCATTTACCGCATTGAAACTAACATTTCTTACCACATCGAACGCTTCCTTGTCCTCAGGTACTTGGGGCACTTTGTGCAGTCTGACTGTACAATAATTTGTCGGATATAAAATCAATTTCAAAGAAGAGGGTAGTGCCCTCAGCAAGTAAGACAACATTTTCATTCGCCAAAAGAGTAATAACTTATGTTCTACGAAATGATGCTAAAATAAAAATTTCTCTTGTACCTCGATGTTCAGATGTTATTTGGGAACAAATACGATAATTAAAAGGTACATCTTTACTCCTGCTTGACCATATCCCTAAACATGTAAAAAAATATATTAATTAAATGAATAAAGGGTGCGGCTAAACAGACCCCAAAACTTACTCAACACACCCACATTTAAAATGTTCAAAAATAATCCCATATAAAATATCCAAAATATCCCCATTGTAAATAGGGCAAATGACCAATAAATACAGCCCAAAGTCGATCATTGCCCACTAACTCTATGCAATCTTTTTTTTTGCCCATTAACTACAATATTTTATAAATATTTTTACCAGTTACTTAATTGCATATTTTTATACCACTTTTACCCTTTATCCCTTTTCCAATAAATCTCTCTCGTCTATCAGATCTAATTTCTCTGTCTCTGTCTCTTTCTCTCTCTCTCATCCTCACGAACTCTCATCGCTCATCCTCACCAAATCTCATGGTAGACTATAGCAATTCTTTCGTGATCGAAATTATTCTATTTTTCCGGCTGATTTGCAATCGACATGAGTTCTTTCTCAATGGAATCGATGCTTCTTCTCCGGTCTAATTGTGCGCAATCAAGGTGAAGTGCGCTTGAGAAGAAGGCTATGTTGATTTCACTCTTTGAGTTTTCCTTTCGTTATGATTTTTGTTTGTTTTGATCCTTTCAAAATTGGGATTTGTTTCTGTGTGTATTATTTCCATGAATTTGAATTCGGAAAATGTTAAATCTTTCGTTTTCCGCTGAATGTGTATCATAGTACTATGAGATTATGCTTCAATTTTCATCAAGCTGCTAAAAGTTTCCGATAAATTAAGTTTTAGTCAAATTGCTTTTCGCTACTTGTGTTTATGCTTATTACTCAATATACAATTTTAACTGTGAAGCTGGTTTGTTTATCTTTCTTATCATTTCATTTTCTCTCCATTAAGGTTTTCAAGTATTCAAATCTCAACCAAGAGTAAATTATCTATCATTTCCATTTAGGTCATAGAACTAATTTTGATGGAGATCTAGCGCCATTAATGAAAAATTGCTTTTGTCAAAGAAGTTGATTGCCGATTGTAGTAATATAGAGAGAAAGTGTAGAGAGAGTCGCAAACGAGTGAAGCGAAAAGTTGAATGATGATCTAGATTACCGGGCTTGTAAACAATATTACTTGGGTGGAAAATATTCTTCTTATAATTGTATTATTTTTAATGGTATAGTTATGATTATTTAGGTATGTAATATTATTATTAGGGTAAGATAATATATTGTTGTGGCAAGTAATATTATTTACTTGGATAGGTAATATTCTTCTTGTACCTTAATTTCTTTTCTTTAAAATTTTTTTTAGCATTGTAGCCTGTAATACAGAATACCGATAATGTTCTACCTCTATAAGATTTCATACATGTAAATTATTGTATACATGTGAATGTTCTCGCGTTGAATGGTTCACTTGACTATTTGAAAATTTTAAGTTTAATACTTTGTTTGAGATGCTACAGAATTTTAGCATTCTGGTCCTAGAAAAAACTGCAAATGGCATTGTAGCGTTCTTGGTTATGATTATTGGGATATGTAATACTATTACCGGGGACGGTAATACTGTTATTGGGGCAGATAATCGTATTATCGTGGTAAGCAACGGTGGCGGAAGTGGTGGTCGAATGATGGTGGTAGTGGTGGTGGTGCAACAGTGGTGGTGGAGGGGCGGTGGTAGAATGGACGAATGGTGGTGATAATTTGATAGGTAACAATGTTGATCGAAATTACCGGAGTGATAATTTTTTCATAATCATTTGTTTGATGGTTTTGAATTATTTTAATTAGCTCTTATGAATAACATGCGATTGAATGAGGAACGTTCGAGCTCATTATATGTTTGAGGGTGCTCTGTATTTTATTTATAGCAGTAGTGGTGTAAAATTGTGGATTTTTTACGTTCTAGATACGATTACTTGGATAGGTAATATTATTACCTCGGTAGGTAATATAGATTACCAGGGTCGATAATATTATTATCGGGAGTGATAATTGAGAGAGAAAGTTAGAAGCGAGAGAAATGAGAAATTGAGTGGTGGTCGAAATTACAGGGTAGGTAATATCATCAGTAGGGTAGGTAATATTTTCCTTAGTGTTCTTTTGTGTTCTAATCCTAAAAGAAGTTGTGAATGGTGTTTTATTACTATTTTTATAATAATCATGGTAGATAATATGATTACCATGATAGGTAATGATATTACTGGGGTAAGTAATGATATTACTTGGGGGTGCTGCTGGCAGCGGCGGTGGTGGTGGTGATGGATGGAGGGTGGTGGTGGAATGGGGGTGGGGTGGTAGTGGTGGGGGTAATGTGGTGGCGGCGGCTTGGTGGTGGTAATCTAGATTATGGTTGATTAGAAAAGATGAACGTTAGTAATCTAAATTATTGGGGGTAGTAATCTAGATTATCGGGTATAGTAATATTATTATAGGGTTAGATGATAATATTATTTGGGTAGGTAATATTTTTCTTGTCGTAGTCCTTTGTGTGACATCCTAGAAGGAGTCACTATCATTCAACCACCACTCAACCAAAAAGAAAAGAAAATGCGAAGTGACCTCAAGTAGAAAATGGGGTAGAGAAAGTGCGTAGAGAGAAAAAGTCGAAGATGGGGGAAGTAAGAAGTTGAATATTGATCGAGATTACCTTAGGGGTAATCTGGAGAGAAAAAGTGCGTAGATAGAGAAAGTCGAAGATGGGGGGAATGAGAAATTGAATATTGAGCAAAATTACTTGTGGTGGTAATTTAGAGAGAGAAAGTCGAAGATGGTGGAAAAGAGAAGTTGAATATTGATCAAGATTACTTGTCATGGTAATCTGATTACTTGGTGGGGTAATCTGGAGAGAGAAAGTACATAGAGAGAAAATCGAAGATGGAAAGGGAAAAATTGAATGTTGAGCGAGATTAGTTGTGGTGGTAATCTGATTACCTAATAAGGTAATTTGGAGAGAGAAAATGCGCAGAGAGAAAATCTGGAGATGGTGGAAGAAAGAACTTAAATATTGATCGAGATTACTTGTGGTAGTAATTTGATTATCTAAGCAATCTGGAGAGAGAAAATAGGAGACATGAAGGAGAAGTTGATTGTTGATCGAGATTACTTGTGGTAGCAATCTGATTACTTTGACGAGGTAATTTGGAGAGAGAAAATGTGTAGAGAGAAAATCGGAGACATGAAAGGAGAAATTGAATGTTAATCGAGATTACTTGTAGTGGTAATCTAATTACCTAGCTAGGTAATCAAGAGGGAGAAAGTGTGTACAAAGATAAAGTCATAGACAGGAAGGGACAATTTGATTGTTGATTGAGATTACTTGTGGTGGTAATCGATTCGCAGTGAGGTAATTTGGAGAGAGAAATTGTGTGGAGAGAGAACGTGAGAGACGAGGGAAGGAGAAGTTGAATGTTGATCGAGAGATTATTTAAGCGGTAATTTAGAGAGAGAAAGTGTATAGAGAAAAAGTAGGAGACGGAGAAATGGAGAAGTTAAATGTTAATCAAGATTACTTGTGGTGGTAATCCGGAGAGAAAAATGCGTAAATAGAGAAAGTCGGATATGTGGGAAATGAGAAATTTAATGTTGAGCGAGATTGCTTGTGGTGGTAATCTGATTATCTGGTGAGGTAATCTAGAGAGAGAAAATGCATAGAGAGAGAGTCGGAAATGAAGGAAGGGAGAAGTTGAATGTTGATTGAGATTACTTAGGATGATAATCAAGAGAGAGAAAATGCGTAGAGATAGAGTCGGAGATGGAGAATAGAAGAAGTTGAATGTTGGTCGAAATTACCTGTGGCGGTAATCTGGAGAGAGAAAGTGCGTAAAGAAAGAAAGTCGAAAATGGGGAAATGAAAAGTTGAATGTTGAGCGAGATTACTTTTGATGGTAATTTGGATAGAGAAAACTTGTTTACTTTATTTTATTAGAGTGGCATTGTTGTAAATTTGGATGTTTATTTTATTAGAGTCATTGTTGTAAATTTGAATATTTATTTTATTAGAGTGGCATTGTTGTAAATTTAGGGGTTTATTTTATTAGAGTGACATTATTGTAAATTTGTGATTTTTAAATTCTATTTTGGTCTTATTGTGTAAAAGATGAGTTAATGGTCAAAAAAGAGATGTGCATGATTTAGTTGTCAAATTTTCCCTGTAAGTGTAGTTATTGGTCAAATGCCCTTGTAAATACACTTCACGTTGGTCGAACATTAACAATGATGTTCAGCCAGGTTTGGCCAACATCATTTTTTTAATAATTTTTATCAATAATTTATTTATTAATTAATTATATTAATTAATTATTTATGATAATAATTATTTATATTTAATAGTAATAATTATTTATAATAATTATTTATTTATATTAATAAATTTTATATTTATACTTCCTATAAACATAATAATTATAATTCTAAAAATTACAGTAATTAATATTAATTAAATATAATACTTTTCATATAATTTTAATTTCAATTCTTAGTTATGTAATTAATTGGCTATTATTTCGTATTGCAATATTGACTTATTCATATCAAAGAGCAATATCTTCCAAAAGAATGTGCCGTGTACGATTGATATTTGTTTCCATTTATAATATATGCAAGTTGGTCTTAAATATTTTCAAAGTTTTCACTTTGGATTTCAATTTTGTTTTATTGGTCATTGAACTTTTCTAAAAAATAGTAATATTTTAATATAAAATAAAATAATTAGACAATTGAAGAAAGAAATATATGAAGCTAAAATATATAAAACTAAAACAATATAAGTTATCGTGGCCTCGTATTTTTATAGTAGTATATAAATATAAAATTTATTAATATGGATAAATAAAATAATTATTACTACTAAATATATATAGTTATTATCACAAGTAAATAATTTTTATTATAAATAGCAATTACTTATTTATTTTTAAAAAAAGAAAAAAGAGAAAAGATGGCTAAAACAATTTAGCCAAACATGGCCTTACCCATAAGTGGGTTCTTGGTGGAACCCCACTCATGGGATTCGGCAATGCTTGGCTGAACCCCACTCATAGGCGTTCGGCCATCTTTGTCTGAATGTCCATTTGGCAGTTCGGCAAATCATTGCCAAATATTCTCAGAGCCAGCACTTTCATTTATTTTTTTAAATCAAAAATTACTCCATTTAGTAGTATAAAAAATCAATCCCATCCATGTATCATTTTTAAATTTCAAGAGAAATTCTAAAATATACTGCCCAAAAATAATATCAAACGTAAAATATGCAAAACAAAAAAATAAATAAATAAAAAATAACGTCAAACTCATATTTGTTCATTGCTGTTGGATTCTCCTAGTTTGGGTTTGAAAATAACTTTATTTTGGACCTTTCTCCTAGATGGAATTTTGCAGTTGGCGTTTGAGCTTCTCCCTCGTTTGTTTAGCCGACAGAGTTATTTGGTCAAGAGTGATGGATTCGGGGTGTTTTTTTTTTTTAATGAGGAAGGGGTAAAATTGAAAAAAGGTGGGGTGTGGAGAGTAAGTTAGGGTTGATTTTTTAAAAAAAGGACATGGGTATTTAGAAGGTGGGTGTATTGAGGTATTGTTGGGGTGTGTTTAGCCACACCAATAAATAAATTTGCCTTGTCTTTTTTACTTTTAGATACAATAGATAACATGGTATTGGTGGCACAATTAAAAACCAAGTGTGTTTTGTATTGCTAGCCGAGACTTTCTGCTTATAAAAGGCATCTTATGTGTACAATAACTTTTAAGTGCTTCCGGGAGCACCGTCTCCCGGGAGCACCATAATTACGGTGCTCTCGGAGTGATTTCTGGTGACATAAGATCTCCGTTTTGAAATTCGGAAACTAAATCTAGGCCCAGCACGACGAGATGGAGCTCCAGCAATTCGGAGCACTTGAATATTTCCACTTATGTATAACACCAAGAATGTTCAATTTGAGTCAATGTTTTAATACGTAGGGACACCTCTCTTAATTTTCTCTCTTTATTATTTTTGCTTTTCTAAGACTAGTTATTGATTTATCATTATCTTTTATGCAAGTTTCAACATAATTTTTTATCGTCAATCGTTGATCACTCAAAATCTCACTACCTCCATTCCATAAATATAGTCAATTTCAATTTTCATAAAGATTAAGAAAAATAAAGTTAATTAATAGTGTTGGAAAAACAAAACATATAATTATTTTCCTAATATGCTATTTCATTTATTAGATGCTTTATTTCAACTAACCTATTTTGGTGATAACAATGTACATTAAATGAGGACATATAACACAACTACTAGGACTGCCTCCATCCCAAAAATATAGTCCACTATTCCTTTTTTGTCCGTTCCAAAATATAGGCCACATTCCTTTTAAATATGTACTTAAAATGTTAGTTGTTTTTTATACCCTCATTTAATATACATTATTATCGTCAAAATAAAGTAGTTGAAATAAAATATCTAATAAATGAGGGGGCATATAAGGAAAATAATCTTGAATTGTACCGATTCAATACCATTGATTACATTTTTCTTAATCTATGTGAAGATAAGAAAATGACTATAATTTTGGGACGGAGGCAGTAATATTTTAACTAGTGACCTATATTTTGAGATTGGCGAAAAAATAATAGTGGACTATATTTTTGGAACGGAGGTAGTATTTGAATATTGAAAACATATACTCCATCCGTCCCCACAAATATAGACTTATTTTTCTATTTGAAATGTCCCAAATATATAATCTTATTTCTATATTTTCATTTACCAAAGCAATCTTATTTAATTTGTCTAGCATTAACCATTACTACCTCCGTCCCAAAATTATAGCTCATTTCTTATCTTCACACAGATTAAGAAAAATGTAATTAATGGTATTGGAAAAACACAACTCAAGATTATTTTCCTAATATGTCCTCTTATTTATTAGATGTTTTATGTCAACTACTCTATTTTGATGATAACCATGCATATTAAATGAGGGGTATAAAAGATAAATAATATTTTAACTATATCTTTAAAATGAATGTGACCTATATTTTGGGACAGACGAAAAAGGAATAGTGGACTATAGTTTTGGGACGGAGGTAGTATTTTTTAATATTGTTCATTAAATGAGAATAAATTAGAAAACTAATTATAAAATTCATTTTTCCAACATTTTTTTAAAGTTTATATAATTGGGATGGAAGGACTACTACTGAAATTTTTATGCATAAATTGTAAAATAAGAATGGAGAGAAGGGAATTTGCCAATTTGTCTACACAATAAGGGCTTTTTTTTTTGAAGAGTTCATGTCATTCCGTGTAAAATGTGTGGTTGGTATTATATTGAAAAATGTGCGTGTGATTGAAAATATGTGTAAATTACACGGAATTGCGTGAAACCTTAAAACGAACAAGGCCTAAAGAGCCGAAGCACACTAGTCTAGACAACATTTTGTACCATCTTCGTATAAACTAAAGTGAAACGGTAAGTGTAATTAATGTGTGGATGTAAGACCATTTTATTTGTCTTATAAATTATTTTAATGTCAACATAAAAACCATCCAATGTTTTTACCAATTGCTATTTACTTATCTCGAGGGCAGGATAGAGTGTGTTGAATATTTTTTTGTTGCCATAGAGTTATTATTTACTACCCTTGTCCCATAAAAATATATCCAGTTTGACTTTCACAATAATTAAAAGAGGTGTAATTAATATTATTAAAAAATTAAAGTTTAGTTATATTTTTTTCCAAATATGCCTATGCATCAAATGATGATAATGTATTTTTATCAATACCAAAATGCACGTTAAATAAGGACATAATAGGAAAAACAAAGAAATTAAAGAGATATAAATAGAAAATTGTCTATATTTTGGGAATGATGAAAAAAGGAAATGGCTCCCATAAATTTTGAATGGGTCCCGTAATTAATATATCCAATTTTTAGAGAGATACACTCACATAAATTTTGAGTGGGTCCCGTAATTTTTTAATATTAAATTTTTCATAATCACTTTTCTCTCATTTTGCTCACATTTTCTCTATTTTTTTCCTCGTTTCCCGTGTGATGTCCAAATTCAAACATCCAATTTCACATCTTTCGCTACTATTTTATTACTATCCCCATCCCAAAATTATAGTCATTTTCTTATTTTCACACAAATTAAGAAAAATGCAATTAATGGTATTAGAGAAGTATAATTCAAGATTATTTTCCCAATATGCCATCTCATTTATTAGATGTTTTATTTCAACTACTCTATTTTGATAATAACAATGTATATTAAATGAGGATATAAAAGACAAGTAATATTTTAACTACATATTTAAAAGTAATGTGGCCTATATTTTGGGACGAACGAAAAATGAATAGTGGATTATATTTTTGGGACAGAGGTAATATTATTTGTGAATATCTTTCTACCTCTCTCCTATTTTATACTTTTTCCTCTCTTTTTTATCTACACATCTTTTTATTTCTCTATAATTAAAAATAATAGTTTTTTTCCTCTATCTCACTCTTAAACGCACATTTCCATTAGACACCTTTCATTGGAGATACCCTATGCGCTTTGCTGTGTGGTGCTATATAAAAATTTTGATATATTCTAGCGTGCATGAGGTGAAACAACATGGGTATCACCGTATCAAATTGCACCAAAAAGTGTTCTCCAACATTTCCACTAAGATAGGCATACTTGACTTTCAATTTGTATTTATAGTTCTATTTTTATAATTAATTTTTTAGCTTCTTTATATATCTCTAGTTAATGTGTATCATGATCAATATATAAAAACTATGTAAGTGGAGTACTAATAAGTAAATGAAAGTGTATACTGGTCCTAGAAAATTTGTTCTAAAATATTATTTTTTTAAATTATTAATTGAAATTTCTTAATATTAATTTTTATAAAAATAAAAATTATATTATTTTTGGGAGACAGGGAAGTATGGAAATTGTGTCTATAGAAGCATCCACGGCTATGTTTTATTTTAGTTCACCATCCTAACAAGGGACAAGCAAAGGTACAAAACTGTACCCAAAATACTACTGGCGGCTTTGATATCCTTGAAGGACTAAAAATTTAGATAATTTTGGGCTCAAGTTGTTGGCGGTAGTAAATAGCAGACGTGTTGCAGCAACTCCAATGTCAACAACTAATTAGAGTCCATATTTTATTTTTTAATTTTAAATTCAAAAATATCTTTAAAAGAAAAATTAATTGTACCTGCAATCTTTTATTGGGGTGCAATTAAGGCTTGTCTGATAACCATTGATCAAATTAATATTTGGGTCCGACTAAAGGCACCCCTGTTTCTGTTTCTACACCCCCCACTTTTAAGAAAAATCAGTAATTACCTTTATGCCCCCTTCTTCTACCTCATCTTCATCTTTCTTTCTTGCTTTTTTTTTTCTTCTTTCTTCTCTGTACTTCACACCCCCACACCTAAAACAACAACAAAAGAAGGCAAAAAAAACAAAGAAGAAGAAATGAAGAAAGCTTGGCTGCCCCCATGAGGAAGAAGACAGAAAAAGGAAAAAAAAAAAAAATCGGCTACCATGGAAGCCTCAAAAGCTTGGCTAACTAAGGAGGAAGAAGAAGAAGACGGTAAAAAATTCCGCACAAAATACGAAGTTTCGACCCAAACGGGGTCGAAATTCATGCTTGAAATTCGACCAATACTGGTCGAATATTCAAGCATGAATTCGACCCATATGGGTCGAAATTCATCTTGAATTTCGACCCATATGGGTCGAATTCATGCTTGAATATTCGACCAGTATTGGTCGAATTTCAAGCATGAATTTCGACCCCTTTGCAATTTTTTCGTCCTGTTGAATCATCAAACTCTCTCTTTTTTAGCCGATTTTTTTATTTTCTTTATTTTTTTGCTTTCTTCTCTTCTTCCTTGGCTGAGAGAATAATGGTCACATTTTTCGTTATTTTCTTCGTCTTCTTGGCTGCCATTAATGGCAGCCAAGCTTTTGGCCTCCATTAATGGAGGCTGAATTTTTCTCCAGGTATGTACGAAGGGGTGTGTTGAGCGGAGGGTAATAAGTGGATTTTTAAGGTTAAAGGTTAAAATGGGAATTTGGGGGTTGTGTTAAGTATTTTTCAAAAAGTCACACGGTCAAAGGGGGTGAATTAAGAAAGGGGGTGTAGGGAGAAGATTTGGGGGATGCTTTTAGCTGCTCCCTTAATATTTTTTTCCTTTTATGATTATTTTCAAACAAAAAGGCCAAGAAATTCTTTTTTTTTTTTTTTTTTTTTTTTTAACCATGGGTTGAGGGTGGAGAGGGAGTACAAATCAAAGTTCAACTGTCGAGCAAAAAGGAAAAACAGTACCACCAATCCTATCGAAGAAAAACTGATTGCTAACTTTTGGAGCAGGCCAAGCAAAGACTTGTACCCCAATCCCAAAAAAAAAAAAAAAAAAAAAAAAAAAAAAACGAAATAATGAATGCCATGAGCTAATTTTATTACCATAATAACATGCCGAATTGGATAGAGTACTTGGGCTTGGTGTAAATGCCAACGATTTGCCATGTACTGCTAGACGCCGTTGAGGGAATAGGGTATGCATTCTTATAAGAGTTTTCTCAGAAAGTGAGGGAAAAGCAAGAGAGAGAGAGAGAGAGAGAGAGAGAGAGAGAGAGGGGGACAAGGATTCTATACATACAAATATACCAAAGCAAGGACCCAATATATACGGTATACTATTTCTCAATCTACACAAGGTAAAAATGATCTCCTTCCCGTGTAGGGAGATATTATTCTTCCTATATCGGAAAGTGGTAATTTCTTATTGATTCTGAAATTATAAGGTGATCCCATATATAAAATTTGATTAGTCCACATAAGTATATATAATGAAGAAATATTATTCTCCCGTCATGGGGAGGAGATCAAGACTCCTACACAAGGTTACCTGCATAGCTTATTGCGGTGCTCGTCTAATACCTATGTAGGCATGCTATTGTGGTATTCGTAGGACACATATTACCTGTCTATACGTAAGATGTGATTATTTCAGTATGACATAATCATTTTGACATAAATCAATCTCAAGTTGATAAGCATTTCATTCACACAATAAGATTATACTCACATAATCATTAGATCAGTTCTGTTGTAGCATTTTGAGAGAGATGATGACACGGAACCTCTAAAGAATATATATATATATATATATGTAATCAGTCTAAAAGTTACAAGATTTTTTGTTGGCACAACAAATTATAGCACTACTTGCATATATAAATTTTAGTTCAGTTTTATAATAGATCAATGTGACGGAAAAAAAAACTTAGCTTGTAAATGAGAAAAACGATACCAAACTTTCATATTTGCTTAAGATTATATGCGGAGCTAGCTTTTATTTATTTTGTTGATAATTTTAGAATTTTGTTTATAATTTTAAGTTGGAATGAATTATAGTGGATTCAAAATAATTTTATAGATTCATGATGAGAAAATTACCATAGAAATTTAAGGAAGATAGAATTATAGAGAATAGAATCACCCGTATATGATAAGGTATTTACAATTGATACTTATATATCATTTGAAATTACTACACCAAACTACAAGATATTATTATGCCTATCTCTAACAGTTACTACTATGAATAATTAAACATATTATCCAACATTCTAAGCTTCACGTACGCCTAGGACCGGATGGACGTTTTATCGTACATAAAACGATGGTTATATTATATTCTCTATCTAAATATTTTATTGACCTGCTTTGAACTAGAGATTCAACAGCATCCATGGGATGGCATGTGTCAAATTTAGTTATATAGACAGATATAAAAAATAAAAATAAATAAAAAGATGTGTATTGATACACTAAGGGTGTGTTTGAGTGCAGGTAAAATTTTCCAAGAAAGCATTTTACATCATAATTTTCCCACTATTTTCCATGAGAAAATGTTTTCAAGGAATTGGCTAAAAGTTGTGCATAAAGTGATTGTACTATGTAAAATCAATTCCTTATACAAGTTACAATCAAACAACAAAAGTAGGAACATGTTTTACATAATGTGATATTTTCCATGAAAAGTGTGTGAATCAAACACACCCTTTTATTGTTAAATTTAGTTAGCAGCAAAAATAACAGTAACAAATTACCATTTTAGACATAAGTTGCCTCATTTCCACTTGACTTTCTTCTGAAGTTCGACCGGTAAATTAATATGTACTACAAAAAGATTTTTTTAACACACTCACTAACATATTAGTTTGGAGTACTTTTGCTTCTATCTTTTTAACATAAGTAAAATATCTGATCATGTAGTTGTTTTTGTTGATATTTGAACGTATTTTTTATACTCAATATATCAATTAATGAAAGGTTAAAGAAAAGAATGAGGTGAAAATTTTCGAAAGTGAGTTGTAACAATTATTTAGTTCTTACGAGAATTTCAATCCAAAGTAGTAATAATAATAATAATAATAATAATAATAATAATAATAATAATAATAATAATAATAATAGGGTAAGATTAAAGGCTAGCTATTGTATCAATGTGAATTGAAACTTTTCACTAGTCTCTCGATCTATCAAATTTTAATTGAGACTCATATCTTTAATTGATATCATGATCACCAATCCTACTAAATATAAAGTAAATTATTCAAGTGTTCTATCGAAAGAAATTTATTTTAAGAATTAATTTACAATTTAACGTAACTTATTGATCGGGTGTTATATATGTCATTGGTAGCAAAGTTTGTGATATGGTAGTAAGCAGTGTGCGTCTATGACATAGGGGATGAGTGTATCTTTGTGGCTGAAGGTGACTGTAGTGTTTGTGATCATTATTTGATGGTACAGTATAACGTTTAAAAAAAAAAGAAAAAAGACACATTATGATGTAGGTACTGAGATTTTGTCAATGAGTTGTGATATTGAATCGATGCTAGCGAAAAGTGATGACCTACGTGACTTTGAATTTGCCATGACTGAATAATGAGATTCATTAAAATATTACTAGGGCGACAATCAATAATAAATTACCAGTATTTAAATTTAATTACAACTATGAACGAGTTGATATTGAAATGATATGATATTGTCAACGAATTGTGTTTATATATATATATATATATATATATATATATATATATATTGAAGTGATATTGGCAATAATTAATGACTCAATTGACTCAATTTGAATTTGTCATGACAAAATAACGAGATTCATTAAAATATTATTATGGCAACATGAATAAATTACTAGCATTTACATTACAATTATCACTGAAGAACATTAATAAATTACTAGTATTTAAATTACAATTATCACTTAAGTGTTAGTTAAAAACATTGAACATATAAACTACAACTTTGTATCTATGTATACATACATCATGTTATGTTGTTATTTGTTTGGAGTGTAACAATAAGTGGCAGCTTGAAAGACAAGGGTCAACATGTTGACGATGTAAAATATTGGCATATTAATAAAATAAGACGAATTCATGACTACGGTCTCAATAATAATGTTTTACGTTTTAACCATACTCTTTCTTCCCAAAAAAAAAAAAAAAAAAAATCTTTGACATACAAACAAAAAAAAAAATGTAAACTAAAATTTTTATCAATCAATTTTCCACAAACTTATAGCTATAGATTAGATTAGATCCTCGGTGTATTCACGAATAAATTATTTCCGATGGTTTGGCCCATTACGAGATTTCTCTCTCTAAAAAATTGGCGAGAGAAAGAGGAAAATGTAGAAATGATGTGCTAGTTTGATTTTGGGAGTGATGGGATATATATAGATGTAGGTAAAGTTTGCTTAACTTGTTTGAGTCATCGTCAAGAGCCATGTCTCACGGTCATTGGATCGAACCCCACTCTTTCGATAGTGGCGAAGCTAGACTTAATCGCATGAGTATACACGATATAATTTGTAATGGAAAATTAAAACTAGAAAACATAGATAAAAACTCTAGTACCTTATTACAATTGTACCCTGTGGGATTTCATATTTTGATAGTGTTGTATAATTACATTCTTATCAATAATATCAAAAACATCATTTTCGATGTACACAATCAAACTATCATTCAACCATTTGTCCGCAATTCTATTGCGCAATTGATTCTTCACATAATTTATCGCAGGAAAAAACCATTTCAATTGAAGCAGTAACCATCAGATGGCTTGCCAGTGAACCACAGAGGGTGGTTCTGGTGGAGAACCAGATGCTCTGGTTCACCATTTGTGAACTAGTGGGTGGCGGTAATAATGATGTTCATATTATTTTTTGAATTTTTAGGGGCATTTTAGTCTATTGACTTGAAATTGTTTCTGTATGTGTCCTACCACTTTTGACATTTTGGTAACTATCAAGTTAAAAGTTGCTATTTGATTAATTTTTTTTCTATAAATAAGTAATATTGCCACAATAAGGGCTAACTGTATTCGTACCACAATTTTTATTTGGTGCAATACAAAATAATTGTTCTTAAGGTTTTAAAGTTTAGTTTTATTATAATTATATCTTCAAATATTTTTCTAGTCCAATTATTAGTTTTAACTTTTACTTACAGTAAATTTGTCCATAATAATAATAATAATAATAATAATTTATATACAAAAATTCCTTTATTTAAACATCAAAAGATTTATTTATTTTTTCAAATTTTAAATATGTAAATAATAGAAAATACAAGAAGTACAATGTTTGATATTAACTTCAATTCCAAGCATATCAACATAATCTTTATATACAAAATATTATTTACGCCAAAACTATTATTTATGCCAAAACTCATGTTGTTTAACGGTATCCGGGTCTGTCTCTCACCCTTAAGTATAAGGTTTGCTTCGCTTCCTCCCCTACATTCCACTTGGCCTTGTAATAATAATAATAATAATAATAATAATAATAATAATAATAATAATAATAATAATGTTGTTTACGGCCAAAAATGTAAAATTGGAAGTGGAAGTGTTGCGATGCCTGTAATAAAATTTCACTATCAGAAATAAAACCTTTAGGGACGGCTTGTCGTTCCTATAGTCGTGTGCTTGTAGACTTTTAGAGACAACATATTATTATAATGCCCTTAAAAGTGACAAATACGAAGTTATAGAGGTGAACGATTGCCCCTGAATGTTCAATTTCCTGTACTGTTTGCAGGCATCAAGCATGCAAAATTTGCATTCCACATGCAAGCAAGCATCCACAAGTTGCACGCTTGCATTGGAGAATATTGATGAGGTCATGAGGTGGGATGGAACAATGCCACCATGGTTGTAACTTGTAAGCGGTGGCAGCAAGAAGTGATGCATGGCTAAATCTGCCGACAGAGAGTTGTGATATTGAAGCGGTGCATGGCAGCAAAAACTGATATCACCTACGTGGCTCAATTGAAATATTTGTCATAACCAAATGAGAGACTCTGGCAAAATGTGAAATTACTAATAGGACTATGCTCCACGCATATATATATATTTTTTTATGTGAATACCATCCACACCCTAATAAGGGCATGGAGGGGGGAGTGGGAGAATATAATTTACCAGACACCTCTATTAGGGTGTAGAGATCTCCAATGTGTGGAAATCTAACATTTTCTTGCTAATAATGGAATTTCAACTTCCCACCTCGCACACACAAGTACTGCCTTAGTGCTAGTTAACTAGCCTACAAGTTTTTTATGTGAAATAATTTCTTATCTACACACACACAATATATATATATATATATATATATATATCTGAAATAATTTCTTACATAATTAAAAAATTGTATAGACATCCAACAATGTAATTACACATTTCGATCTTTATATATAGTTAGCTGACTAGCGCCTGATCGGGAACAATATTTAAACCATTTTAATGAGTAATTATGTGAAACAAAGAGAACAAACGCACGCCTGGTCAACAATTGCGGCAGCTACCACTGCGAGGGTACACCCCTTCCATTGAACTTGGGTCCTCCGGACTGTTAACGGAACATGCATACAGTTTGAAGATGTTGAAAATTTCTGGGTTCACAGAAGTTGAAAAGTCAAAAAAAATGGTTTAAAAATTGTGGGTAACTATGGGTAGCGTAGGTTAGTTATGAGGTGGTGGGCCACCATTGTTTTGACCTTGTACTGATTTATGCATTTTAATTCATTAAAATGGTTTAAAAATTGTACCCGATCAAGAGAGCCATCTTAATGGGTAGTGATATTAAGGGATGATATGAAGGAAAAAGATAGAGAAAAGATGATTATTTTAATTGAAAAGAGAATAGAGGATGTGTAGTGTAAAAGAGAGAAAAAAGTGAAAAAATAGGAGAAATGTAGAAATAAATTCAAAAATAATAAAAAAATAACAATAGAAGATGTGAAATTGAGCTTTTAGATGTAGAGGTGGCACGAGAATTTATAGTGAAAAAGTGGAAAAAAATAGGAAAAGTGAGAGAAAGAGAAAAAATGTGGGACCCGTAATTTTTTTGTGTGTCTCTATCTCTCCGTCACATAAACAAAAATAGAAGATGTAGAAAAATTATGCGATGGAGATGCTCTTATTTATGCTCAACTGCGGGCCAACATATTTAATTATTTCAACGGTCCATTATTATAAGTATTTTAATTTATATAATGTAATTTGTATAAATTGTTTGTATTTTAAAATCACCATGCTGACTAAAAAATACATAATATTATCTAAGAGGGTGTTAGCGGATAAATTTTAATATATTTTTATGAGTAAGAAGAGAGAGAATGAGTGGAGTTGAATGGTGGAGATTTAATAAGTGGAGAGATATATAGATGTGATTTGTTTGACCAAATTTGAAATTTGAAAAAAATATATTAAAATACATTTAGATTTATTTGCTAATGGGCGCTAAATAAAGCAATTTTTCCCACCCCAATTCCGATGCATAAACTACTGATATTATCCAGATGAATCCCTTCCACAATAATTGAATTTCGATACATTATTTTGTAATTTTATCGAATAATGTGGCGATTTGGTATATTTGCAACATTTTTTATTTGAGAATTTTATTTGAGAAATATGTCTACATAAAAATATTTTGTGAATTTTTTAATTTAATTTATCATTTTTTTGTGAAAAAATTCCACTTTAATTATATCATAAAATTAATATTAATAATTATATAATAATCAAATTGTGATATCATGAGTTATTTTTAATTAATTTATTTATTATTTGATACAAAATTTATTACTGAAAAGATATTTTAGGCCGAAAAGTGTTTACAAAAGAATTTTTTTTAAAAAAAAAATCTTAATATATCGTTTTAAATTCATTTAGGCAGTTACATATTAGTATTTTTTAAAGCATTCGGAGAATAAATATAGAAATGCATATTATATACATAAAAGTTGTTAACTTCCCTTTTTTATTTTCCAGTTAACTCCTTATTACTAGTTATAAACACGTACATTGCACGTGGTATTGTAATATTATTATCAATGTAAGGGGCTATGCAAGTGATAAATATTTGTTAATCAATCATTTAACTTGATTTTTCTTTCCCATAAAGAGCTTTATATATATATATATATATATATATATATATATATATATATTTTTTTTTTTTTACATCATCATTTTGGACAATTTTTCCTGAGCATCTTTAATTAATGCAATAATAATAATGTGCAAGGTACAAATTATTTCTGGGAACAGACTTCACCACCCATTCCACCCCAATCAATGCTACAGCCACTGCTCCGGTGAGCCATTACAAAATGTTACTTAGCCACAAAATCCATTACATTACTACACCTGTCATTACAAAATGCACCCTCAAGATTTCCACAGTGAGCAAGGTAGCTCCATTATTCCCCTACTGAAATCTTTTCATGTTGATCTCACTTGTAATACATCTCTGTTTCAGAGTCATGTGGAAGAGAGAGTGGAGAGAATAAGAGAGACATCATTTGGGAAGGTGGAGTTGTCGCCGTCTTCCTACGACACGGCATGGTTGGCCATGGTGCCGGGGAGAGATTCTCCGGCGAATCCCGGTTTCCCGCAGTGCCTTGATTGGATAATGGAAAATCAACATAAAGATGGATCATGGGGATTGAATCCAGGCCATCCATCTCTTGTCAAAGATTCTCTCTCTTGCACCTTGGCATCTTTGCTTGCCCTCAAGAAATGGAACCTCGGCTCGGAGAACAGCTAGTTCAACGATGTAGAGTAATATCTTTCCAACATTATATTTCCGGAAAGACTCCAGTGCTACCTGCTCTTGTCAATATGTATGTAATAATCAGCGCTAACCAGCTTAAATATATGAACTAGCCAGTACGTTAGTTACAAATGATATATAAATTTTATTAGTGGATCACAAATGTTCTTAATTTAACTAGTTTTCACATTCATTAATTACCCACATCAAATCCACACAATAACAACTATTGTTGATTAACCGAGAATCTAACAAATGTAAATGAGTTGGCTCTGATATCATTATTAGGAATTGCAAATTAACATGCCCAGCGAAATATAAAATAAGCAGTTCCAGACTAGGATGAAAAGTTTCTTAAACGAGATTTGTAACCAAGATATTATCCAATAAATCGAACTTTATGACGAATGTCTCGGTGCTCTTTATATCCTCTATGACCCTAGTGCTAGCTAACTTTTTCAGAGAGAATCAAAGAAACTAATTAGTTATGATAGTTTAAGATCATTTAAATAGGTTTCTAGTAAATCTAATGTATTTGCGGGCTTCTCTAAGCTCAAACTCTCTTATGAACTTTAATTAATCTAATTAGTTATATAGAACTCAACCCAATTAGCCTGGTCCTACTATTAGGCTTTGTACACCATAACTAACTAACAATACTACCTAGCACTGAACTCTAATACCAGCTAAAAATCTATAAAAGAGAATTTTAATTTTCTATATATATATATATATATATATACACACACAATTGATCAGATTTAATAACTTAAATTTTTAGATGAAGTGGTTCAGATATTGGTTTTCTGTTGTTTTCTTACAGAATTAAAGAGTATGACTTTCATTTGTTAATTATATTTCAGGCCTTAATTTCATTAGAGGAAATGCTGGAGCTGTTAGTGACAATGATCAGATTTCTCCTATTGGATTTGACATCATTTTTCCCTACATGCTAAACCATGCTAGAGAAATGAATGTAATATTGCCCTTGGACCCTGCAATGGTGAACAATATGCATCACAATCGTGAAATAAATCTAAAGGGGTTAGTTCTCATGAGTTCCTTACTATTCTTTGTAATGGTGGCTTGTAATGAATTATCGTTGGATTGTAACGGATTAATGTTTGTTTGTAATGGTTACCAAAAGAAAGAGAAATCTGGCATATGTAGCTGAAGGCACTTGGCAAATCATGCAATTGGGAAGAACTATTGAGTCAACAAAGAAGTAATGGTTCACTTTTCAACTCACCAGCTACAATTGCAGCTGCTTTGATGCATTCTTACAACGACAAATGTTTCGACTACTTGTTGTCAACCCTAAAACTTAACAATGGCTCCGTAGTACCCACAAGATATCCTATAGATGTATACGCTCGCCTCTACACCGTAGATACACTTGAAAAGTTGGGAATCGCTCGGTACTTTAAACAAGAGATTGAAAGTATTGTTGAGGAAACTTATAGGTGATCATTACAAAATTTATATACATTATAATGTCAATATGCATATCCCAATTGCTGGTGTCTTACACTTCAATAAAATACAGGAGTTGGCAAAAGAAAAGTGAAGACATATTTACAGACATTACATGTTGTGCTCTAGCATTTCGACTTCTACGAATGAATGGATATGAAGTCACCTCAGGTTTGGTCTGTAGAAGCCCAAATTTCTTGTTTCAATTCTTGTCTACTAAACTACTTCATCGAATTAAAACAGCTAGCTCTCGTGCAATTGACTATTTTAATTGGATGAGTAGTCGACTTATAAAAGCATGTTTTTTTCCAAACATATACATATTGTTGCTCAAAATGAAAAGTTGAACCGATTGATATATTTTGATTTTCTGAGATCAATTAGCAGCATCCACCGAAGAAGAACTCTTCTTCAACACAGTAGGTGTAGAATTCACTGGCGTGTCCACGATTCTTGAGCTATATAGAGCTTCAGAAGTGACAATAGATGAAGATGAAAGTGTTCTTGAGAAAATACATTCGTGGACAAGTTCTTTTCTTAAGCGACAATTGCGAAATCATACCATTTCAGACAAGAGACTAATCAAGCAGGTAATTTAAGTACAAAAACTCGAATCTGAATTTTGGAAATTTGCAAAATGAAATTGCAATGTCGGAAAAATGTTAGGTTGAAGATAGCTTGAGGGGTTTCAATGTCACGCTACAACGTGTCGAAAACATGCAAAGCATCCAACTCTACAACCCAAATAATTGTCGAATTCTAAAAACAGCGTATAGGTGTCTGAATCTTAATAATACGGAATTTCTCCTATTTGCACATGAAGATTTCAATACATGTCAAGCTCAACACCGGAAAGAGCTTCAACAACTAGAAACGTAACTTACCATAGATACACATATGCATCATTCTTAAAGTATGCTAGTAAACATATAGAAATAACACAGAATGCTGATGTGGTATGTGGAGAGTCACATGGATTTTGAAATCAGATGGGGTCACACTACCAGCTCTGCATCTGTAGCTTACTTACTAAAATCGTGTAGGTGGCATAGAGGTAGCAAGTTGGATATCACATCGAGAAGAAATGTGCTACAAGTTATTTATTTCCTGAGCGCCACGGTTCTTTTTCATCCCGAAGTATCTGAGGCTCGTATTGCATACGTGCAAGTTGTTACTCTAATAACTTATGTTGATGATTTGTTCGATTGTCATGGATCTAGAGAGGAGCTAACAAACATGATCGAGTTGGTAAAACAGTACGTTTACCTTCCATTAAACCTTATTTCATTTTCTTAATTTACTCCTTGTGTTACTATTGAACACTAATTTATGAGCTTTCAAAAAGTTTTCTTTATGAAGTAATATTACTGAAAGATTTATTACTTAGTAGTTACTCAATGTTGAAGGCCAATTGGTAAATGTTACAAGTTATTAAATAATATGGCCTCCTAGCCTCCTACGAATAGGTGAAAATACTATTGAGTTTGAGTATTTTGGTGGTAGAATATATATATATATATATATATATATATATATATATTCTGGTCCCGAAGTATTACAAGGTATTCTCTGGTTATATGTAGGTGGGATGAACCGCCAAAAAGGGGTTACTACACGGAAGAAGTACGAGTTCTTTTCACTGCAATACACAACCATGTAAATGAATGGGCAGCCAAGGCGTCGATTAAGCAAGTTCGATATATCAAACATCATCTAAAAAGCGCGGTATGAATATGAATGCTATCATGACTTAAACATGACTTACTTCTTGTCATTACAAATATTAAGACTTGGAATTTTGTCTGATATTATCGTACTCTTGCAATGTGGGATTTAAACTATATACAGTGGCTTGAATTTCTAAATGGTTGCATGAAAGAGGTGGAATGGTGGAGCGACAAAACAATACCGACGTTGGAAGAATACTTGAACGTTGCGTGCATGTCCGTTGCAGCTCAGGCTTCTCTTCTACCGCCTCTCTTTGTTCTAGGACCAAATTTGTCCGAGGACCTACTGACCACTGTGGAGTACATTACGTTGAGCGAGCACGTTTCTTTGAATCTTTCGACTTCTAAATGATGTTCGAACTTTCGAGGTAAATTTATCCCCTTTTCACTCATTTTCATTTTTCTTTGTGCATGTTACATCCTTTTCTTTTTTTTTTTTTTTTTTTTTTTCCCTTTTTGAATAAACCAGAAAGAACGTGAAGAACGAAGTTTAAATAGTGTATCATTGCTAGTACTTGAAAGTAAGGGAGCCATTACAGAAGAAGCCATTACAAAGGTATATGAAATTGTAGAGAAAAGCAAGAGAAAGCTTCTCAAGATTGTTTTAGAGAAAGGAAGCCTCATCCCACAAGAGTGTAAAAATCTCTTTTGGTATACTGTGAAGAATTGTTATTATCTCTACCGCGAGCGAGATGAGTTTTCATCTCCAAAGGAGCTTACACATCTCATGAATGCAGTTGTTTTTGAGACTTTGCATCTGCAGTCTTAATTTCTATATTCTTAAGTGTCCTATCCATTCAAAGCAATCTACATCCATAACTAAATGTGCTAACTCAATTTCTGTCTTAAATTTTATTTTATTACTAATATTTTCTCCCGTGCATTGCACGGGGAAATTTATGGCCAAGTTATAATTTAAAATATGTGTAAAATAAAAATTATAATAATATATTTTCCTTTTTTTATGGTAAATAACATAAGAAAAATAATAATAAAACCAAGAATTGGGTCAGAAATAATATGTGATATAAATGACGAAGCTATATAAACGCACATTCATTTAAAAAAGTATAAAAGCACATTATTTCGTCGCCGTTTGGTTATAAATTTTTCCTTGATTTTGCGTGATTTAATGGGAGAGATATGGATGAGAGATTTAAAAAGATCACACACGATAATAACACGGATTGGAGGGATAATGAGTGATTCTATCAAAAGGTCAAGGGTGATAATAACGGGAGATTATGCATTGGTTGAAAATTAGGTATTTGTGTTTGAATGGGAAATATAAATAAAATATTATTTTTTAATTCTGATAATTATAAGATTGAGCAGGAAACTGATCTCATTTTATTAATATATAGATAGATTATTATTATTATTTTTTTTGGGTAGAGAGCACGTGGAGAAAGAAATGTAAATAGTGTATCGTTGCTTGTACTTGAAAGCGAGGGAGCCATTACAGAAGAAGCAGCCATTAGAAAGGCACATGAAGTGGTAGAAAAAGGCAAGAGAAAGCTTCTCAAGTCTGGTTTAAAGGAAGGAAGGCATATCCCACAAGAGGGTATAAATTTCTTCTGGTATGCTGTGAAGCATTGTTATTATGCGTACCGCAAACATGACCAATTTTCAGATCCAAAGGAACTTACACATCATATGAATGGTGGTATTTTTGAGCCTTTGAAGATCTCTAGCATGGGCTAAGTAATTTAGATGCGGTCTCAATTTCTATTTCTTGAACTTTTTTATCAAATCATAATAATCTTACATACCCATGAGCTGAACCATTTCGATTCGATGTATCAGTCAAGCCAATGAGGCCGACTGAGACTGAATGATTGATGAATACAACATGTGCAAATCGTGTGGTCATACAACACTACTTTGAAGTTTCATGACCAAGTAGTAACGCAAGAAAACCTTAATGACCAAATGATATAGAAAGTTAAGATACAAATGTGACACCATGAGAAACGTTCAGGGGCCATTAATGAAATTAATCCAGAATTGACTCCAAAAGCACGTAGAAGGACCTGAAGCAATAATGTGATGCTATGATAAGGCCCATTCTGGAAATTGATCACACTGTCCAGTCCACATTACTCATTGCCGATCTTGATGATGAAATTTGGACGGTTAAGATCGTTTTTCGGTGAAGAAGAAAAGTAAGAACACTGTTCTATGACACACCTGAAAAGTAAGTCGGTCTCTCGGGCACAAATTGGCGCCTCCGCCTCCACCACCACGTCCACCTCCTCGTCCTCCTCCTCCTCCACCTTGTGTTCTTCACCCTTCCTTTTAATTGATTGATACCCACTTAATTTTTCTCTTTTCTGCTTATTGCTGTCATAGAAAGATAAATCCTTTATCAGATCAACCCTTTTTTTGGGGATCGATTGATTATACAGGTTGTTGTATTTGTTATTTATTTTTCATTAAAAATATTAGTCATTATTTATCAAGTCTGTGTTATCTGATTTAATCCAAGACTTTTTTTTTTGTTTAATCGAGATTCAATGTCTTTAAGAAACTCTGGTTACACAATCCCAAATCCATGCAAGCACCTGGCAAATTATAAGCTGAAACATGGTTTACAGGGCTATAATTTGATCAAAGAATTTCTCAAATTCAATTTTTATGGAAGAACAATGATTGATAAGTCCAAAATAGAGATGCCCAGATGCAGTATTTGCTCTGGATATCAAGGTAGATTCTTTAAGTGTTTGATCTGTTCATCAGTGTCATGTTGCACATCTGCTGAATCAAATCATGCCATTCTGCACAGCCAATCTTGTAGTGGCCATGAGATTGCTGTGGAAATAGAAAGAGCTGAGCTCTATTGCTGTGTATGTTGTGATCAAGTGTATGATCCTGATTTCGACAACTCTGTGATGTGTAAACACTTGATGGGGTTGCCAAGAAGTGGAAATGGGGTTGTAGTGGGTGGTGGGTTGAGGCTTAGCAAGAGGAAAAGGATCGATTTCGGGGTGGATTTGGATTTTAAATGTATGAAAAGATTGGGTTTGAGTAGAGATCAGAGATCTAAGTCATGTTTTCCTTTGGGATTGAGGGGTTTTAATAATCTTGGGAATACTTGTTTTATGAACTCTGTTTTGCAAGCTTTGCTTCATGCTCCTCCCTTGAGAAATTACTTCCTCAGCGATAGACATAATAGAGAGAGCTGTAGGGTGAGATTGACCGATCGATTGTGTTTGCCTTGTGATATTGATGTCATCTTTTCGGCTGTGTTTTCGGGAGATCGAACCCCTTACAGTCCAGCCCCGTTTCTTTACAGGTTTGTCTGATATTGAACTCCAACAGATAGCTAAACAAGTTCTTATTCTCTTATTACAATCTTTCGCATTTGATGTATGTGGTGAGATTTATTGATTTAGTAGATTGATCTGATTGGAAGGAATTTTGTCCTTTGCAGCTGGTGGCAGCATTCAGAAAATCTGGCCAGTTATGAGCAGCAAGATGCTCATGAGTTCTTTATCTCAATATTGGATAGAATTCATCAGAAATTGGGGAATGCTAATGACATAGACAAAGGTATGAATACAAGAACTGTATGACTTTGAAAAATATGGAACTAATTAGGTTTTTAGTGTTTTGGAAAACTTAAAGCAGTGTGAAAATAACAAAGAATGTAAATGAATTCAATAATTGTTTGTCTTTTAGATTGTGTTAACACTGATTGAAAGGCTTTTATAACACAGGAAATAGAGATTGCCAGTGTATAGCTCACAGAGCATTCTCTGGGTTACTAAGATCAGATGTAACGTGTACATCCTGTGGCTTTACTTCAACCACCTATGATCCTTGTCTGGACATTTCTCTTGACTTAAACACGAACCCTTGTATCCCATCTGGCCATACAAGTAAGCCCAACAAACCAAATCCAAGCCAAGCTGGGTCGACTCTAGCAGGTTGTTTGGACCTCTTTACAAGGCCCGAGAAGTTAGGCTCAGACCAAAAACTCTACTGCCAAAACTGTCAAGAAAGGCACAATGCACTTAAGCAAATGTCAATCAAGAACCTCCCTTTAGTTCTCTGTTTGCATATAAAACGATTTGAACACTCGACAGTTAGAAAAATGTCGAGAAAAATTGACCGTTATTTGCAATTCCCGTTTTCCTTAGACATGAACCCATATTTATCCTCTTCGGTAGTGAAGAGACGACTTGGAAACAGGGTAGTTTCTTTTGAGGGTGATGAACTGGACGGTTGTGCTGAGTTTGAGGTTTTTGCTGTTGTTACACATTCCGGGATGTTGGAATCTGGTCATTATGTGACTTATCTGCGTTTAGGAAACCAGTGGTATAAATGTGATGATGCGTGGATAACAGAGGTTGATGAAGGGGTCGTTCGAGCTTCACAGTGCTACCTGATATACTATGTGCAGAAAGTGTTGTACCACAGGGGTGGCGATGATCTGGGCTGCCACCCTATGGCAACACGGGCTGGCTCATTTGTTCCTATAGCTGGATGTTGCTAGACGAACGTTTGATCTAAAAGGCTGGCTCAGCTTCTTTTCAGTACCTTGCTGACATCTTGGCTTTTTTAGCTTGTGTAAAGATTATTTTTTAGCAATGATGATAGGGGTTCTACCAGGTTCCTATGTTTTTTTATGGGACTTTTCGTAATGGGAAAAGGATGACAGTTTTATTTTCAGATGGCAATGACATGGATTTATAGCTTGTTTGACAAAGGTTGTTCGTTGTTTGAGAGGAAACATATACGTGGTAAAAAAGTTAAAAAGTTTGTGAAGAAACATGAAAAGTGTTATTTTTACCGTATGTGCTTGCAAATGAATATAATTGTAAAAAGTTTGTCAAGAAACATGGAAAAGTGTTATTTTTACCGTATGTGCTTGCAAATGGCCGAATGGCAAACATTTTGTTTAGTTTTTCACTAGTGACCTTATATTTGGCACAATTCGCATTTTCCAAATCACAAAGTGAAATATCAGCTCCAACGTGAGCTAATGGGCTAAATTTACTTGAACCTGCGGCTTAAATCCATTAACTGAACCAAACTATCAAATTTCTCAAGCGAGTATAATTTATAGTTTAATAATGCATCATTAACATCAATCTGCTAGATTATAGAAATTCATGGCAATTTCAGTGTAGTCGATCTTACACCAGCCTAAATGAACCAGCAATGCTTTCATCAATGTCCCAAGACCTTGCGCAAATTGCTGGTTTCATACATCATATTACAGAACATTGAGCTTGAGATTATATTGAAAAAGAAGACCTTGAGCAAATTGCTGGTTTCATACATCACATTACAGAACATTGAGCTTGAGATTATATTGAACATGGACTTTGCCAAGTGGATATATCAGCTATAAGATCTCGAAGCTGGTCTATCAGAAGCTTCAGATGCTTATTCTTGTTTGCGAGCTCCTGAGATTCAAGTAAGCATACATGAAATCAATAGTAATTGCAGTCGGTGATTCTATTGCAATAAAGAGGATATGAAGGAGCATTGAACAAAAATGGGCAATTCTATGAACATCATCTCTAGAGTCATTGAATATCTGTCAGCTATTCCAAGATCCCCACCCTAAACTTAAACCATTTCTTCCCAAAAGCAGAAAATTGTGAAACATGACTGCATATCAGTGACCCCTTCACTTTTTAGTTGGAGAAGAACCAGTATCCCATAGTACATGGACCAGGTAACTCAGTACTCAAATTCACATGTGCATGTATAGCTTTCAATAGTGTAGAAAACCCATGTAGCATTTCCTGTGTCAGGATACTCATAAAGTACTCAAAAGTTTTCTTTTCGGTGACTGGTTGACTCCACATTCAGGGCAGAGTCAGTAAAGTTGTAAAACACTACACATACAAATATATTTGTAGTTCACACATCCAAATGAAAAATATTATATCTAAATGTTTATTTACACATCTACGTGTATACCCTATATCCAATTATACACTGCTTACTTCATGTTTGTCTGAATGCAGATAATTGCACAGATTTGAACTTGATCTTTTACCCAGGATGCCAACATTTACTATCAAATGAAAACCTATATATCGCTATATTGTTTATGCAAACTCAGTGATTCACCAAGAAATCCTCATGTATGTCTAACTAGATTACTGGCTGCTTCATGGATAAACCAGTTTATACCACCTACGTCGCCAAACATACTCTTAATATTTACTTTCAAGTTAACTTTTTAAACTATAGACAAAACCTTCCACTGTACGAGTATTTCCCAATCAAGAGCGTAGTTGGAGGTTTGAATGCAATCAACTATCATTCCATGAGCACAACCAAACTAAACAAAAAATAAGAGACTTATGACAGAAGAGAAGATATGGATAGTTAACATATTTCCTTCTTGAACACAATGGCCAACTCAAAATTTAATTAATGAATCCTCAAAGACAATCCTTCTACCTAACCACTTTTCGGGCAATGAAAACTTATGGCGTGGCTATATTATTGAACTAATAAAAGAAATCATACAATGCTTTCTGATTACAAGTAATGCTATCCACTACCGTGTTGAAAATAATTATAGAAAACATATCCTTTACCTTTCTTAAGGTAGAGGCCTGCTCTTCAAGCTTCTCAATTTCAGTTTGGTCTGCAGGAGATAGAGAACTGCTAGACGAGACACCTTCAGGTGCTTTTGCCTATTATAATTGAACAATCCACTTGTAATCAATCCATGAAATGCGACTGATAAATCTCAACTTTTGCAAGATGGATAATACAAATTCACAAACCACTGCAAGAACAACATTGGAGACACCATTGTACCATCATTCTGAAATCTACATTACCAATTAACCTCCTATGATAAGACTAATAAAATCAAAGGCCAAAATACTAGAGAATCTGTAAATCAAAGATGCATATCCTATGTCAGAATTGAGAATTTTGTTCGTTACACTGTCCTATCTCGTCCATTACTGCCAGTAAACGCAGGGTGGAAGAATTAGTGTGCAGTAATTACCTTTTCAGCATTGGAAATGGCAGTGAGAACAGATCGCAAGGCCGCCACAGCTGCCTTGTACCGGAGGCGGGCCTCATCTAGGGCACCACCACCAATTTCAAAATTAGGGTGATGAGACTGAGCAGCAGAGGCGGAAGCGGAGGAGGAATTGGAAGAAGACGAGTCCGACAACACGTCACCGTTCGAGTGCTGTCCAATACTCATACTGGTCGGGCCACCGTTAACATTGGTAGTATTAGCAATGGTGGCGGCGGCGGTGTTAGCCGGATTAGTGGTGGTGGTTGACCAGAGATTGGGGTTGCAAAGCTCATCGTTCATGGCGGATAGGATTAAGGAAGCGGCTTCAATTGTTTCTTCTAGGTGTTTTTGGCCGTCAATTGCGAGCTCTTGTATGGCTTTCGGAGTGGTGTAATTGGCGGAGGTAGGGGAGGAACTTAGCGTCGAGGGCTTGTCTTCCATCATTAACTTTTATTGATATGGCGGTGGAGGATTTTTCGGTCGTTGAAGAGGTTCGCCGGCGGTGGGAATGGGGGAACGGAAGTTCTAAAATGTGACAAGAGCGACGCCGTTACTTTCATAAACGATTTTAATTATTTTAGTGGTCCCTGATCTTAACCTCCACGGTGCAAATTTAGCCCCTGTTCTAAATTTCTAATTAAACTTTTAGGGGGCCTAACTCGAACTTATCGGGTCGACCCGACCCGGTTATCTCTCATTTCAATCATCTTTGTACATTGCGCAATTCGCTCCTTCTAATTTGTCCAATGGGACAATTGGGCATGCTCCTCCTAATATTGACTAACAAAGTCCCTCACTATTCAGCAAATGGGAAACCAACATCGAATGGGACAAGAAAATATCAAGCAACTGCCTCTTTTTCTTCCTGAAACTTTCATCCATAAGCTAATTGTTTATTCTTCTTGATTCTTTTTTTGTCCTTTATCGCTATTGTTTAATTCTTTGCTTTCTTGAAGCTAACGTGGTGACATCGACGTTCGTCAGTTTTTTGAAATGTGGGTATAAAATCTCTTTAAAAAAGTAGTTAAATCTCTCTGAAAATAATTGTAATTTGCATCGCCTCCCGCCTGTTTGATGTAGATAGGTCATTTTATATAAATAATAATTTTGGTGAAATTTTGTTTGACCTGCTGCCTTGAAATCTACTCCTGTCTTTATTTGACATTATTTTCCACATGTTAGAGAGAGAAATCCTGATTCAGCAGTTGGATTTAGGCCAATGCTTATCAAGTTGCAGCAATGGTTCGCGTCTTTCTGGTCAAATCTTTAGGCTACCATCAGATTTATTAGATCAGAATCATGGTTTTGGTTGATTAATCCTTGGGACGAGAAATTCTACTTGGGGTTTCAAA
This sequence comes from Jasminum sambac, assembly GCA_018223645.1. Lineage (NCBI taxonomy): Eukaryota > Viridiplantae > Streptophyta > Magnoliopsida > Lamiales > Oleaceae > Jasminum > Jasminum sambac. The sequence continues at coordinate 19,760,925 of CP073650.1, read as the reverse complement.
ATCCCTTGATCCAGAAATCTAACTACGGAGATTAGATCTAGGTTTTGCAGTTGGGGTTTGGGAGGTTTTGCTTTCTGAGAAATGGTGGAGGAAGAGACTATTGCAATTCATAAAGGGGAAATTGAACGAAATCATCAGCCCAGAAATGGGATCTATGGTGTTGTTTGTAAGCCAGTTTATTGGTTTAAAATGCTTGCTATAGAATTGCACTGGAGTTTTGTATTTGGGGTGGTGATTGTTTATGGAATCAGCCAAGGACTTGGAGGGTCTCTTGCTCGTGTAGGCACACAGTTTTACATGAAGGATGTGTTGAAAGTGCAGCCTTCTGAGGCTCAAGTTTATGCGGGAATCACTTCAATTCCTTGGATTGTGAAGCCTTTATGGGGTCTTCTCACTGATCTTGTTCCCATTTTGGGGTATCGTCGAAGACCTTATTTCCTTTTTGCTGGTAAAATGTTATAGCTTTGCTGTTGCACATTCTACATGGGTTCTTGATTTGTTCGCCGTCCTGTGATTATCGGATTGCTGTTGATGATGAGTCTTGTTTTGTTGTTTATTCATAGAACCATTGTCTTATTAAACCTTGTTTAGCATGCATTCCTTAAGTTTAGTTTTACAGAGAAATAGTGAAATACTTGTTAGTACAAAATCGAGAATGGTTGTGTTTTTTATGGTCATTCCAATTAGTAACTGTAGTAAAGCTAATTTGAGAGTGTTAAGAAGATGAAGATAGTGAATCATATTAATGGGAAGCATGTGATTTAAAATTTCAGCTGATGCTATCGAGCCGTTGACTGATAGGTAATGCTATTTTAATATCGAGTCATATGTAACGGGATTTAAGGAATAGGAAAGAAGCAATTATTCCCATTTGTATTCATCAAAACCACAAGTTTGTTTTCGCTTTTGCTAAGTCATTGAACTATCCAACATTGGAAATTTTTAGGAAGAAAAAGACTTACTTGTTTTTCCCTTCCTTGAAGTCCCTTTCCTTACTTTTTCTGATGATATATTATTTCTCACGCTGATGACTGCAGGTTTTCTTGGAGTAATTGCCATGCTCTTCTTATCAACGCATGAGAAGTTGCATATATTACTTGCGCTGACGTCATTAACAGCAGCAAGTGCAAGTGTTGCCATTGCAGACGTGACCGTTGATGCATGTGTGGCACAAAATAGTAGTAACCATCCATCTCTTGCAGCCGACATGCAAAGCTTATGTGCTCTGAGTTCTTCAATTGGGGCGCTCTTGGGATTCTCTATAAGTGGTATCTTTGTGCACTTAATCGGCCCACAGGTTAGCTTCTTCGTTATCTTGAGAAAAAGTTGTCACTGTGGTTAGATGTTAAAATGCATATGCAAATCTGATTTACGTATTTGCAAATTTCCTCTGAATTAAAGGGGGTGTTTGGCTTACTGGTGATGCCAGCTGGACTTGTATTGCTGGTTGGTGTTTTGCTCAAGGAAAACCGGACATCTAGCTCTGCATATTACCAGGTACTTGAGGAATGCACACTCCTGTAACCTACTGCAGTATTCCATATTGGGTTTGTTGAAGGGCAAAATTTAAAAATACATATTCACTCTTACTCTCTCACACAATTTAGCGTGTGTTCGTTTCCACTTATTTTCACCTAAAAATTACCTACTACTAAAAGTCAAAGTCAAACATCAATATCAACCACACATTTCACATCATCACTCATTATTATCCACACATCTCGTGGTCCCCGCCACTACACTCCACTTTTAGCAAAATTTTAGACAAAAATAAGTACACACGAACACACGCTTAAGCTTTTAGATTGAGGTAGTTCAATGTTGTGTCAGACAAAGCAAAAGATTTGGCGTCAAGCTCTGCCACTACACATTTGTTAAATTGTGCTTGTGTTGGACCTCTGAGTGAAAGTAATCATGATCTACAAGTGAAGGGATGGGTTGCAGCCTAAAGGCATGATAGATTGTAAATTTTTATACATCTTCATCCATTTTTATCCATTATTTCTAAATTTGATTTAGTCAAACCAATCACATCCACATATTTCGTGGGACTTACATGTACTACACAAATCTCCACCATTCAATTCCACTCATTCTCTCTCATATTTTACATAAAAATACATAAAAAATTCAATCCTATCGTGGGTCAAGCATATGTTCGTGTAAACTTTTATTTTGGTAAAAACTAAGTTTTTAGGTCAATAGTGGTTGAGACTACGGCATGTGTGGATAATAATGAGTAGAAATTTGAGATCCGTGGTTAATAGTGAAGTTTGATGAAGTTAAATTTTTGGTAAGAAGAAAAAAATTATTAAAAAAGGGTCCATCTCTAAGGTCGTGGTTCTCGACGAATGGCTTGATGTTCTTTTACCAAGGATATTAAGACCTAATTTTTCGAATCTCGATATCAGATCAACCAGAACTTTGTTGATGCTGGAAAAGCTATGTGGAAGACTTTTAAATGCCCTGAAGTGTGGAGGCCATGTTTGTACATGTACTTGTGCTTCTCCATGAGTTTAAACATCTCCGAAGGGATGTTCTACTGGGTAACAGATTCGAAGGAAGGCCCAATGTTCTCTCAGGTACCACTATTTTCAGTTCTCACTTACAACCAAGCCCATTGTGGCTCATTGTTAACTTTCTTAGTTCTACTCCCACAGGAAATCATTGGTTACATAATGGCGATAGGCTCAGCAGGCTCTCTATTGGGAGCCATACTATATCAATACGGATTAAAAGACTACCCATTTCGTGATCTTCTCTTCTGGACTCAATTACTATTATGTCTCTCGGGAATGCTTGATTTACTCCTCGTTCTTCGTGTAAACTTAAAACTCGGGTTACCCGACGTTTTATTCGTGGTCATTGATGCAAGTGTTGGTAACATGATCGGGCGGCTGAAATGGATGCCACTTCTTGTTCTAAGTTCCAAACTTTGCCCACCAGGCATTGAGGGTACTTTTTTCGCATTACTCATGTCGATTGATAACGCGGGACTGCTGACATCATCATGGTTAGGAGGGTTGTTGCTTCATGCATTGAAGGTAACTAGGACACAATTTGATAACTTTTGGGTGGCTATTTTGATAAGGAATGTATTGAGGATTTGCCCCTTGTGTGTACTATTTTTGGTGCCGAGAACTGATCCTAACTCGTATATCCTCCCCGGAGAAGTGTTGGGTTCTAAAGAGGTTGTTGAATCTCCGGTGACTGAGAATGTTGAGCTTGTTGCACTAGTTAACAATGGCGACAATAGATAGCATTACTCTGCATCGTCGATAAGACGAATTTCAAAAACAAAATAGATCTTTGGAAAGGCAGACAGATTTTTGTGGGCGCTTTCCCTTTGTAATGTTGTATTCTTTTGTACGAGTAGACATGGATGTTGATCTTACTCAAATTCTTTTGTGCGAGTATACATTTTTTTCCTTTTTAATTCTAAAAATAGTAGAAAATAAATGTTGACAGTAAAAATATCAAAAGCGTTTCTTATTTTCGATAATATCAACATTTTATGGTGGAGTGTCGAAAAGTCCTCATCCCTAGTTTTCCAAGTCAGCTTCATAATTGTTGCAAACGTCGGTGATCAAAATTTTCTACTAGATCTTGTGATGTGCGAACCATCAAGACAAATATGGTGGTTGAAACCACCAAATGGTATATCTGCCGGTTTGGTGGTCATGAACCATCAACGAAGATGGTTTGCAAGTGAACCAACTGTTGGAGGGAAAAAGAAGGTGGATGAGGGGGTTGAATAAGAGGGTCAAAGTGAACAAATTGAAAATTTTAGAATTTCTAAGTTTTTATCGTAGGTATAAATGTTTTTTTTTTTTTGTTAAGAATTGTTTGCTATTTTTGCAATTATGTAACGTTTTTACTAGTGTTGTAATTATTATATTTTTTTCTTGCAATTTTTGTAATTAGTCCTTTATTTATCAACTTTATAATCGGATGTTCGGGTAAACTTTTTTAAACTAAAACTCTTTTTTTTTTTTTTTGGTACAAGGAACTTATCATAAATCCACTGATTTTTGCTGCTTCTGTTATTGCTGCTATGATTCATATTAGTGTGGAGTCACAAAAATATATTCAAATTAATAAAACGGAGCAAAACACTTTATTGTTAGAAATAAAAAATTAACAATAAATCTATGGCTAGATTAGTCGTAGGGCTTGCTTCTATTGGATCTAGAGTTGGTTAAGGGACTGTTGCAGGTCAAGTCGAGGGTCCTTTACTTTCTGCATATCGATATAGATTGCCGAGCAAAAAAGCAATAGAGCTTTTCCAAATATTTGGAATTCGTAGTCATTATCTTGGGATTCAGAATTTGAGGAAGTGATTGGAAGAGAAGGAATCAGGGTAGATTGCTGATCTGCTGGATTAGTCTGATCCTAAAAAAGATTGTAATCGCCATCGAAAATAAATATGTTGTGCTTAGTAAACTTTTTAAAACTAAAATTAACTTTTTTCGTTCAATAGCAGTAACAAACATAAATTGTGATAATATAATTAGTATTGATGTTTGATTTTAGCTAGCAATAAAAATTAATTTTTAGGTTTGGAAAGAATTAGAACCTACAAAAAGAATAATTCTACTAATCAATTTGTATCAACTTTTTGTAGAAAGAGTTGTACACGTAGCACACTTCAATAATTATTATCTTCCGTCTAAACGATCGATGGATATTTTACAGAATTTACACTTTCCTTAAAATTAATAAGGCCAATTTCCTCATCTGGTCATAATAGGTCTCTCCCAACTCAAACAGCTCCGCTTTCTTCTTCTCTTATCCATATTTTCTTTTTCTCCGGCAAAAATCCGAATCTCTTTCTGTCTTTATTTTCCTTTTTCTTATTATTCTGAGCTGATATTCCTTCATCTCTACTGATAATGAATTTAAGTACTTTTTAATCCGTTTAGTGTGTTTCTAAATCGAGATCCAGAAAATTGAGCAATTCTTTAGCTGTTCCTGTGAGTTGTTGTAATGTATACTCTAAAATCTTCGGCAGATCCTTTGCATCTCTCCTCTGTTAAACTTTTCGTGCTATTTATTTATTTTTCTGCGTTTTGAATATCTTTGCCTGGTTAGATTACAGTCTTCGAAATGTCTAATTAGTATCGGCTCTGATATTTTTGCGATTCAATATTTGTTTAATTCCCGATTGTATTGGTTTAGGATTTTTGTTTTCCATTCAGTGAACTTCTCAAGTTTCCAGGTAGTTAATTATGCTATTATATCAATCTCAAAGAAAATGTAATAGCATATGGAACTGAGGGTGTGTTTGGCTAAACTTTTGTTTGCTAAAAATTAAATCTTTAGATTGAATGACAGTGGGATCAGGAGATGTGGAAAATAATGATCAGTGATGATGTGAGGACGATAACCAGAGGTTGACATTGATGTTTGAGATCTTTGACTTTGACTAATTGCCCGAAGTCAATTTGCAAGTGGAAAAAAGGTCAAACGAACGTAGGTTAAAACGAATGTATGCTGAAAAGGTTGAAAGTAATGACAAAATATTGAATCCATAAACATTGAAATTGAAATAAAAGGGAGAAATTCTAATAAGGGATGCTATTTTGCAAACACTGAAATGAATTGCTTCGCTTTTGAATTCTCAAATAGTTATGGTTGCATTAGTAAACATCCTTGTAAGTTACTAATTTCTATTTCCACTTGTCCAAATTGTCTCTCTTTGACTGTACTTTGTTCTTGTTTCAGTTAAAAATGGGCATATACCTTAGTACTCCTAAAACAGAGAAATTTTCTGAAGATGGTTCGAACAATAGGCTTAGATATGGTCTATCATCCATGCAAGGATGGCGTGCCACAATGGAAGATGCTGTAAGTATTCATTCAACATTCAATCTCTGTGACACTTGATGCATTTTTAAACACAAACTCGTTGTATGCAACAGTGCCATTCACTTTTAGTGTAATTTCTAGTCATTAACAATCATTGCATTTTGTATTTTGCATTTAGTGCCTATCAATTTATCATACAAGTCATTGACTGCGGTTTGATTATGTTTCCTTAAGCATGCTGCGCTCACTGATTTGGATGCTTCTACTTCATTCTTTGGTGTTTACGATGGTCATGGCGGTAGGTTTTCTATTTATGCAAGTAATATTTTCCTTACAAGTTAATGAAGATGCATATTCTGCATATACTTGTAAGTTGTACCATGGTGTCAAATATCTGGGATTCAAATCTTTATTCCTCAGCATATACCCGTGACCGAAAAAGAAATCTGTCATATGTTTCTAGAGTTATTAACTTATTATAATTGCAAAACAGATTCATTTAAGATTTTGTTTAGCTCAACACAAAATAATGATTGTGCTCCACGTCAATTTTTATATATTCTATGTATGTATCTTCTGATCGATCCAATGACTGTAACAGGAAAGGTAGTTGCCAAATTCTGTGCCAAATATCTTCATCAGCAAGTTCTCAAGCATGAAGCATATTTGGCTGGTGATATAGGGACTTCACTTCAGAAAGCTTTTCTCCGGTAAGTTTCTAAACTCTGGTAGTGTTGAATTCATAAAATTGTCATATGATGCAGAAAAGTAGTATTTAGTGTTCTGAAGGTTTCATATTTTTTTCCTTTAATGCAGAATGGATGAGATGATGCGTGGACAAAGAGGATGGAGGGAGTTGGCTATTCTGGGAGATAAAATAAACAAGTTTACTGGCATGATAGAGGGCTTGATATGGTCTCCAAGAAGTGGAGACAAAAATGACCAAGTTGATGATTGGGCATTTGAGGAGGTGTTTACTGACATCATATACCATAATTATATTTGTGTTATTGCTATAGTTGCCATTTGTTTAGATTTTGATTTGTTATTGGAACAGGGACCACATTCTGATTTCTCTGGGCCCACATCGGGAAGCACGGCTTGTGTTGCAGCCATTAGGGGCAAACAGCTTGTTGTGGCAAATGCTGGTGATTCTCGGTGTGTACTTTCCAGGAATGGCCAGGTAAAAAGTGTAGTATAATGTATTTGAAAATATTATGCATACAACGTACATACATACATTTTGAGACCAACTATTTGCGAATATCGTGTGTGGTAATGTGGTTCTAATATAGGCATACAACCTTTCAAGAGACCACAAGCCTGATCTTGAGATTGAGAGAGAGAGAATTTTAGAAGCTGGCGGTTTTATCCATGCAGGACGTGTCAATGGCAGTCTCAATCTTGCAAGAGCTATTGGTACACCTTGCTTTCTAGTTTTATCATACTGCATAACACTTCATTACAGAAATATTGACTATGTACAGCTGGTAAAATCTGGTATGATAGAATGTGTGTGATTGATGAGTTATTTATTTAAACTTCTCCCAGGTGATATGGAGTTCAAGCAAAATAAATATTTACCTGCTGAAAGGCAAATTGTAACCGCCCATCCTGATGTAAATACTGTATGTATCTGTTTTATTTGTACTTTGTTATTTTTTAATAACAATACTGTTTATCTGCAGTCCTAAATGACACCGAGTAACATGTTAATAACGCTGTTGTTTTCTGTCAATCATCTGACAGGTAGAACTTTGTGATGATGATGAGTTCCTTGTGCTTGCTTGTGATGGCATCTGGTAAGCATTCCAATCTGTGTGTTTTCGTCTAATACACATTAGATTGTACAATAGTTTTAATTCTAATTTGTCCGTGAAATTATGTTACCATGTTTCATAATCTTTATACGATTTTTATTTATTTTTCCATGCATTTATGTTTCAGAAATGAATGAATAATAATGAGTAGTTGTTTTCATCATATGGCTAATATTAAAGTTTGGCTTTGGTTGGGCAGTACATTGTACAAGTTAATATTTAAGTAGGAAATAAACGAACACATCTTAATATATTATGATTTTGTAGCCTGTTAAACTTTACTAAACTTGCAAATAAGTTGCGTTTGTTTTCATAAAGAAGTTTTTATTAAATGCATTGCAGGGATTGTCTGTCAAGCCAGCAGCTAGTAGATTTTATTCACGAGCAGCTCAAATCTGTAAGTCATTATCTGCCACTTATTAACCTTATAATTTAGTTTTCAGAAAGTAAAAGTATATCCAAACATGCCCTAAATGTGCTTGTGCAGGAGACTAAGCTTTCAGCAGTCTGTGAAAAAGTGCTTGACCGGTGTCTAGCGCCCTCGACTGCTGGAGGCGAGGGCTGTGACAATATGACCATGATCTTGGTGCAATTTGCGAAACCTACGACTTTGGGCACATCTTCAAAAAACGAATCCTCAGCTCCTAAAGAGGTGCCGGTGGAGTCAAAACCAGCAGCAACAGGATCATAACAACTGCAGATAACTTGACATCTGATTATACTTCTGTGTACTTTGTTCAACTCTACAACCTATATTTGTATATGAACTTCTCTTTTTGCTGAAAAGGAATCAAAAGGGCTTATTGCTCTGGTGATACATTTCAGTTGTAGTGTAATGTAACCATGGGAGAAGAAGGAAGGATGTGTACAGATGATTCACATAAAGTTTTTTCATCTGGTTTTATGTTAATGTTTTTCAGTTTGTTTGCTGGTTTTTGTTTACAGTCGGTGAGTAGCGTTTTGCGTTTTTTAAAACACAAACTGCACATTAAAGGCTTAGTTATTCATTTAGGGGGAAGCTGAAGAGTGCGGTACAAAAATTTTTAATTGGATTATTTTAAGAACATAATAAAATGATGACTTAAGCTCTGGAAAGATATCGTATAAGATCAAAGAACAATTCGGACAGGAAAAATATAATAAAACAATGATAACCAACCTTATGTATGACCTGAATACTTTTGGTCAAGAAAATCCCAGAAGTAGATCTTTTCGGTTATTAGATCCTTCTTATCTTTTCATTTTCTATTCTTGAATTATTGTACTCATTTCTGATGGTATAATTCAGAATAGTTCGTATTTCGAGAAGGGAGAAGTTGGAGATTGGACTAATTATCTTTCTCCTTCAATGGCTAAACGGATTGAAGAGCTCATGGAAATGAAGTTAGAAGGGTCTGGTTTTGATGTTCAATGCCTATTACAAGGGTAGCACCTCGACATAAGGATGGTGTTTGGCTATACTAAGTCGAAACGCAACAACAGTTAATTTAGGGTCTTTGCTCTCAAGTAATTTAATACCTTTTCATAAAGGATGGACTCAACTTGCTTGGCCACACATGTTCTTGGCTAATGTATTCAAATCAAATGTACACTAATAAAACGTCTCCTAGATTGTATGCGTGCGTTACTATCAAGCGTGAGAAACTCCTAACTCTCACCCATCTCGCCATAGTTCCGTAGCTAAAGTCTATTACTACTTCAGCAACCCAAGAACAACAGAGAATTACATAACTACATATGATATATTATCAAATACGACCTGTAGTCTTTGGAAATATCTAGCATAGGGGCTTTACGTGCATTATATCACAAGAGCAAAGCAAAATAACTATCTTTTTTCTAATTCATTAGTTAAACTAGTTTTTTCTCTTATTTAAGATTGTAATTTCTCTTCAAGAAGTCGTGGTATTACGTCCCCCTTCCTTTATATTCCTTTTTTGTATCAATGAAAGGGTTGAGAATCCAAACCCCCATCAACCAACCCACATGGAGGCGTAAAACTCACATAGAATGATAGAAGTTGATTAATGCTTTCATTTGAAAGAAAAAAAAAAGGCAATTATAGCAAAACCAATTTAACCATTTGACCATACAGCTCTGGAGGAAGTTACTTTCGTTGTGAACAATTTAGAAATAACTGTTACTACGATGCATTGTAAGGACAAACAGGCAGCTGGACAAGTATTTCAACAGTCTTTCTAACGCATCTATGAGTCCAATTATCCAGTTTCTAGAAGTGCATAAAAATACGCATAGAAACTAGAGCTTCAAGTAGACAAAAAGAAGCCATAACTTTGAGCTCTGCTCAATATCTAGTTACTTGTCAACAAACGATCTATTTTAGCACTTTATACATGATAAGAAAAATACAGCTCTGATAGAAGAAAAGATACACTATTAATCTCAATGGCCTAGTGGTATACAATTTACAGTAATCACTATACAAAATCCGACCGACTGTGGTTTGAGGCATCAAATCACCTTAATATGATGGAGCATCGCCTTTTATATCTGCAGATATATAGAGTACCATAGTGTGCCTTTAATGGCATAAAATCAACCCATCCTCTCCACGTACAGAACCCAATAAGGGTCAATCATCCCTGCAAGTGAATTTTCGATGAGTGAGTTTTTGATCAAGCAAAAAGTCAATATTTAAGTGAACAAAGAGATGATGATTGGCATTTATAAGTTATAATACCTGTCTCATCTCTTGTATCCAAACGTAACTCCTAGGATAAGCATCTAGACAATCCTCTTTGACAATGTTAATTTGGAAGAAGTGCAAAAGTCCCAGCGTTAGGGAGACAGCCAACAACCATCATCTCCCCATACACTGCATATGCACGATCGGGATTTCCCGAAATGATATATCCCCTAATAAGAGCATTATACGTAAAAACATCAGGCTTAAGACCCATAAGCTGAAGTTCCTCGTACATTTTTCCAGCTTCCTCCATCATTCCAGCACTTCCAAGATCTTGTATCAAAGAATTGTAGGTATAAGTGTTAGGAGTCACCCCTCTGCTTTTCATTTCATCTAAAAGAGTAAGAGCTTCCTTAAATTTTCCCCATTTTCCAAGCCCATCGATCATAAAATTGTAAGAAACTAAATCGGGATCAATACCAGTAGACTTTAGTTCCTCAAAGTAGTAAATTGCCATTTCCACCTTACCCGACATGCAAAAACAGTCGACAAGAATGGTGTAGGTTTGCAAATCGGGTCGTACCCCTTCAGCCACCATTTGCTCAAACAACTCCTGGGCAGCTTCTACATCACCCGTTTTCCCAAACCCGTTTATGAGGATATTGTAAATAGCAGAGTTAGGTTTGCATCCATAGTCCCTCATCTCTTCAAACAATTTCTTTGCCTCCTCCAACTTTTCAAGCTTCAAAAGACCATCTATAAGAGGACCATATGTATGTGGTGTAGGAGAAAAGCCTTCACTTATTAGATCATAGTACAGAGTTAAAGCCTTCTCTATGTTGTTAGACTTTACTAGGGTGAAAATCATTATGTTGTGAGTTATGGTATTGGGCTCACATCGACTACGAAGCATCTCATTGTACAGCTCAGCAACTTCTTCGACCTTGCCCTTCTTCCTGAGATAATCGAGCAACAAATTGTAGGTTGAAACATCTACAACACAACCAGCATTCTTCATCTCTTCATATACAGCATAAGCCAGCTGTTCAAGATGAACGTCTAGAAGTCCATGGATCAAATGATAATATGCTTCTACTGTTAGTTTAATGCCAAAGGATTTTGTGAATTTCTCGACCAATGTGTAAGCTTCTTGCGGTTTCTTTTGCTTAAACAATGCTTTGATAAGAGGCATCACAATTGAGTCATTTTTGCAAAGACCAACAGATGCTAATCCTTCTGCAAAGGAGATGGAATGATCCAACTCTGCTTCATTTAGAATCCCATCCATCAGATTTTCCCAAAAAGATCTAACGGATCTAATTCTAACCCGATAAACAAAGTCCTCAACAATTTTAAACGCATCATTAATTGCACCATTTTTCACCAAAACAGGGAGAAGAGTATTCAAAGATACGGAGTCGGGATAACTTGTTTTTCTCATCTGATGAAAAAACCAGCATGCTTCATTGACCCTATTCTCCTTAGCTAGCCCATAGATGACTGTGTTGTAGGTAAATAGATCAGGGAGGCAATTCATATCTGTCATCGTGTAAAACATCTTCACAGCAAAATCTACCTTATCATTCTTGCAAAGGCAATCAAGAAGCGTATTAAAAGTAATAGTATTTGGAAGGCAACTCATGTTCTTGAATAAATTGAGGGCATCTTCAACTCGACCCTCCTTCCCTAATCCTGCCAATAATGTGTTGTAAGTGACAACAGTAGGAACCAGTTTGAATTCCTTCATTCTGCAGAACATCGTCCACGCCTCGTTTGGCCTGTCAGCCTTGTAAAGTTTGTCAATCAAAGAGTTTATCACAATCACATCAGGATGACAGTCACTTTTCATCATTTCTGAAAGAAGCTTAACAGCTTCATCAATTTTGCCTGCATTACTATAACACTTCATCATCATGTTGTAGGTTATAGAATCTGGTACAAGCCCACTTTTCTTAATACCTTCAAATATTCGTTTTGCCTCTCCAAGTCTACCAACTTCAGCAAGGCTGTACAATGATGCATTGCAGGCAACAACACTAGGAACAACACCACAAGCTGCCATTTTTTCAAAGGCCTCAAGAGCTTTGTCAGTATCTCCTGATTTCCCGTAGTAGTCAATGAACGGGACATACGTGTACGCATTCTTTACAATACCAAGCGACTCCATGCTATCGTATAGTTGTAAAGCTTCATCCAATTTATTTAAACTCAATAGCCCAGAGATCAAAGTATTATAAGTATGAAGATTTGGCAATATCCCTCTCTCTTTCATCTCATTTAACGTTGCAAATGCTTCATCAACTTTCCCGACTTTTAACAAAGCATCAGTGAGTATAGTGAAAGTAACAACATCAGCTTTGTGACCATCAGCCTCCATCAAGCCCCAAAATTCCCTCACCGAGCCCAAGTCTCGACTGTCATTAAACTTGTCTAGTAAAGTTATATAAGTCACCCGATCAGGCTTATGTCTACCGTATCTCATCTTCATAAACACTTCCTTAGCAGCATCAAGTTTGCCCGCATTACAAAGAGCATCAATGAGAACAGTATAAGTAACCACATCAGCAGCACATCCCTCGTCTTCCATACTCTTCAATATACCATACGCCTCGTTAATTTTTCCAGCCCGTCCAAGAACTCTAATGCATATGGAGAAGGTGTAAACATTTGGTCTCAATCCTAAATCTTTCATCTCCTGTAGCAAACTCATGACGGTTTCAGTATCCCTTCTCTTACCACTAGCTACCATTAGGGCCGAATAGGCCTTAAGACTGGGCTTAATGTCTTCTGATACCATTCTTCTATACACTTCTAAAGCCTCCCTCCATAACCCTGCTTGAAGAAGCAAATGAATCAATCCATTGTATGAATATGCATTCAAAACAAACCCAGCTTTTCGCATTTTTCCAAGTGCAAATGGTGTTTGGCGGGCTCCACCTGTTATGCTTAGACCCTTAAATATAATCAAGTATGTGTCTAAATTCCGGTATATAATCCGCTTTTGCATAGTATCAAATACAGCAACCATATCATCTATACGGCCATGTACCCTCAAAAGCTCAAGCATGTAATTACATGTTTGTGTGGTGTGCATAACATTAGGCAGCTGAGCAACAGATTTAAAGAATGAAAAAGCTTCGTCTGGTTCGGTTATTGACTTTAGAACCCCGATTATCTCATCTGAAGATTTGCAGTTCATCACTTTTCCATCCACCAAAACAACTTCATGTGAACTCTTCACGACAAACCCACAAAAACCTGCTTGTTTTTTCTTGATTTTCATCCATTTCAGAAAAGACCCACAGCGAATAGCTCTCAAAGATACAATCCTTCTTCCAGTAACTAATGAATTATCATAATTTGGAAAACACGATTTATGTCTAGCAAAGGAAATGTAAGTATAGTTACCGTAGCTTATTCTCGAGGAGTTGAGAATAATCACATCCATGCATGAAGTATCCAAGCAAATAGCCAAATACTTAGTAACTAATCTTTGGGCAATTCAATTACTTGAAAGTGTATTGAAATGAACTGGGAATTCAGAGGATTATAGAAAATGGCGCTTCGCGTGTTTGTTGTTTGTTTAAATGCTTCAAAGAAATCAATATGCCACAAATACAGAGAGTTTTGAGTTTTTGAGTGAGGAAACTATCTGTAACTACTTCGTAGAGTAGATATTTTGCAATTTTGCGCGGATTGAGAGGGAGAAAGGAGAGGGAGACGAGTGAAGATGGTGACATTTGGGTCAGGCTTCTCCTCTCCTTCAGTATCCGAAAACGCTATCCATGTAAATGGCGATATCTGTTCAGAGTTCAGACACATTTTTATTTTCTATATATACAAGCAAAAATAATGGATAGTTTTATGTATGGTTCTAAAAAGCGTAAGGTATGGAAGGTGAAGCATTGATTTTGGGCGCGCCTAAATGCATCAATGCATGGTAAAAGTGTAATAAACACGTGATAAAGCATAAGACGTGATGAAACGTGACACTTAAACTTCAAGTATAGGCCTAGTCTAAGTCTCGCTTAGGCGGATTTTTTAGAACACGGCTTCTATAATAATGCCAAAAAACTAAAAACTAAGACCTCGTTCTTTTTCCAATATTTTTTATTAATTTTTACGAACTTTTATTAATATTTTCTCTCTCTTCATTTTCAACCACACACATAATTATTTTATATTTTTTTAATACATTAACTCTTATTTTCAACCTCATAATCTACGCATACATCGAGTAAACAAAACTTACTAAGAAAATATTGTGGACCATGGCCTAAATTCTTTTTATTTTTCGTAGTTTTTCACAAACATTTTTAAATTCTTGTTTGTCAACTTCGTCCCATCCTGATCTGTTATATTCCTGTTATGAATAATTGAGAATAATTTGGTGGTTATGAATTATGAGGAATAATTTGGTGGAGGAATAATTTGGTGGAGGAATAATTTGGTAAAAGATGTAATTATTATATGTGAATGACTATTATACCCTTGATGAAATTATGTAATTACGATTGTGTAATTCAAGCTTTCACATAAATAGGGTTTGATTATTAATTAAATTCATTCACGAGAATTCCTTAGTAATTCATTCTCTCTAAATTCTCTATATTGTTTCATACTTTTATAACATCGCGTTATCAAGACGTAGCCTCTAACCCTTCGAGTAATATGAAAGAAGATGCTTTCTACAACAGATCTTATAGATGATCTTATATCGAACCTGATTATTACCAATGAATTAATTCATCCTCATCAATCCTAAATAACTCTCTCTTTGCAAATACATCATTGAAAATTCTCTTTGTTCATATTCTTCTCCCACAATTCCTCATTCTACACATACCGGGAGATGTCTGAAATCCCAAAATTGGAAGAATGGAGTCAAAGAATTTTCCGATCACGTAAATGGATTGCAAGTAAATCTCATCCATAGAATAATTAGAGAAAGGAAAAAGGTAAATCATATGATTTTATAATATAATAATATATTAAACTATAACATTCGTTTTATCGAGATATAAGGAGTATACATTATCAAAATCAAATTTTCTCGACTCCATTATACTCGATTTAACGAGAGCTTCGATTTGACACCAACATTGATAGGGTAATAACTCGTTTTGAAATATGTTATTATCAAACTTTCAAAATTTACAAATCAAGACACCAACTTTTGAAAAAGTTACAAAATAGTCATTGAATATTTTGATATTGATAAATTAAGTAGAAAGGAGATAATTTTCCAATCGTAAAACATTGATAAAATATTTTTGACAATTTTACCTTTGCGAATTGGAATGGACAATTTTACCCTTAGGGTAAAACCGACCTAATTTTGACGACAATGAAAAATGGATAGAATATTCATGAAGAAATTCTAAATCCATTGATTATATAAAATGGCTTGAAGTCCATTTGAGTTTAAAAGATCGAAATATTAATGTAACTCGAAGAGTTCAATTACATAATGTCTTATTCTAGAAGGATAAGTGTCTTTCTTGTAAGTAATGAGTATTTGTAAGAAGAACAAATCTGCTCCCGTAGAAGCGATTCAATATTTAATTCTCGCACTTTATTTATCGCAATTTAATTACCGCAATACCTCCTACTTGATGATGGGTTCAACCGTCACTAAGCGGAAGGTTTTATATATTTTGCACTTTATATGCTAAGTGATGGGTAATACCTTCTTCGCGAGATCCTACTCTGAAGAAGTAGTTAAACATTATGCAATTTAATTCTTGCTATTTAAATTAGTAAATTTATATTTATTGCAATAATTCCCATAAGGTAGATTCGACCACCTATTTGAGGAAATTTAATTTCTGCAATTTAAATTTATGCACTTTATAGTTTGAGTATATTTCCAATGTGGTGGGTAATACCACACGATTGGTGTGCATATTTTCAATGTGGTGGGTTATACTACACGATTGGTTATAACGAATCCTACTCCAGAAGAAGTAGTTGATCAAATATTCTAATCATACTCTCGAAGCAGTAGACGATGAGAATAAAATTACTTCTCCATATATACCGAATATTAATGGATAAAATTGAGCAAGTGGTACTTGAAGTTACCATTGGATAAATAGATGAAAGTAAAATGCTCAATAGATCCCATGTTGATAAATCAAAGAAAATATATCGCATGGAAAGCTTATATGAAGTAATCTCATCGATGATATGAGATTGTATTAATATGAGAATAAAATGCTCTTGAAGAAGCAAAATCACTAGATATCTGTATTTGAATAAAGCCAATATGATATTATTATTATTACTCCAGAAGAAGTACAAAACAGCCGAAGTGGAACATATTGAGAATATCAAAGATGGCAATAAACACTCAAAAATATAGAAATACGAAAAGAAAATATATATTGAACCCATAAATGAGGGATGCGTCTCGAGAGTATAAATACTCCGTAACTCTGCCACCCCGAACATTCGGGTTCATAATGAAAGATCCAAAGGATCTCTTTTTCGCTTGACACCGATGATCTGTGACCGATGGGTTTCACTTCCATAGATTTTTGAACATATAATTGAATCTTGATGAGTAGATCAACAATCGTATTAGCGTAAACAAGTATATTTATTATTTGAACGAGAAATAAATTTATGTTCTACACCGATCTAGAAATGCTAGCAAACCATCGAAGAAATAATTAATATTCAACAAACCTATGGGTTTGGTATGAAAATTCCACTGCAAATGACGCTATATTGAATATTTCCTCCAGTGTGTTATAGCGCTGGAAGAACAATAAAAGCATCACTATTGTTCATCATGTACATCAGCGATCATGGATGGAATTGTGTTTGTAGCATCAATCGTTGGACTAATGACATTTCTAACTCCAATTCGACATCGCCTCCAATTCGATGAAAAGGTATTATACTTGACACTCTTATCCCCATAATTGTGCGGCCATCGTAAGACTCCTTAATAGTTTGTTATTAGTCCCTCCATATAGTATATTGATATTTTGTTTCCTAACTCCCTTACAATTTGGTCTGCCATATCCACATATTGGATATGACCTACTAGTCTGGAGCCACCAAGAACACATATAGTTTTTACCGGCGAGGTAAAGATTGACTTACATGAGATGATTTTGATATCTCCATCTCCATCTCCACCTCTATCTTTCTCTTCAACGAATGAATGATAGATATATGAATCCTCTATTTAAAGAAAAATTTTCAAACCAATAATTGAGTGCACTATTTACTTTTTGACAAATATGAAAGAAAAAAAAAAAGGCGTAAATTTTTTTAGTGATATGACATATAGTCACAATGATTGAAAAATAATATATATATCTTAAAATTGAAAAACGATATTTACAAATAAAAGAAATATATTGATCTTTGTTATTACACCGAGCTTTCTTACATAAATATGGGAAAATCATTATGCTAAATTTTTCTACTAAATTTACAAACGGATCTTCTAAAGTAAGTTTTTCAAGATCAGAACGCTGCTTGTTGATCTTTGAATTTGGCCCATAAGGCCATTAGCTCACCTTGTACGTGTCCACTAGGATGTGTCTCAAGAGCGCATTGAATATCATCCAAAGGCTCCTTACTCAATCCATCCTTAATGAATGCTATTTTATCTTCTCGGTTTCGGACAAGTACCCCATGATTTACATCGAGTGTCACATGTCCATCGAGCACACTTGTAGCATCCTCCTAATCTTTTTGCTCTCCGTTTCTTTGAAAAACTACTTTTACCCATACCGCATGTATTTAGAGGGAATTGAAATCTCACCACATAATAGAACCTTTGCTTCAATCAAGCATCGGATATCTTGTGGGATACCCTTATTCATTAGCATCCTTAATCTTTCAAATTTACATCGATAAATCATTTTTAAGATTTTAATCGATAGTGATGGATAGTATTTTCAAGATTTGAGAGCATATGATCCATTATAATGTATAGACCCTTGTTAGGATGAATTTTGCAATAATTTTGATGATTTATTTATAGAATAATACGACGCGTATGAAATAAGACTCAGATTTTAAATAAATAATATGAAGCGTAAGAGCTACGATTTCGAATTAAATAATAGCCGGATGTGATGCGTATGAGTCAGAACTCTGTTTGAATAGTGGTAGACAATAATGTCACCAAAAGATGATGGAATATGTCGGTGAATTATTTCTATGATAAATCATGTTGAGCACTATACGATACTAGTGAAATCGATATAAGAATTTCTTCAATTAGAAGTTCAATAATACTCGTTTGCAAATACTGATGACCATCCCGGTTTAAATAATTATTGAAATCAATATTTCAAGTGAAGAATTAAAGGAATTCTTCAATGATTGTTCTCGATAAATAATGAAATCATTACTAGCCAATATTGAATAAATCCCAAATATATCCGGAATAAAGGATGAGAAGTATGGGCCCACTCATCCTCCATGTGGACTACTAGATATTATGATATGGATCCACTAGATAGTCACATGTGTATATGATTCGTAATTTGAAATTTATTTAAATATTTGCTCACCAGTATGAGCATGATTTTCGATTTAATGATAAAGCTAGTAAATGTATATCCCAATACTTGAATAAATCCTGAAGGATTTGAGTATGCGATACAAGTGGGATATTATATGGCAAATTATTTAAAGTCCTCAAATAAATTGCCGATATCGAGAATAGAATGCAAACAGTCTAAATTCCCATATTAAAATTTGAATGATGAGAACATATATGATTAAAATCATACCAAACTGTATGAGTTTTGGTGTTCTAAATTTTCTCAAAGCATGAGGGAGTATTAAAGGTTGAAAATAAATGCATCATGTTATATCC
Organism: Jasminum sambac; assembly: GCA_018223645.1. Classification (NCBI taxonomy): domain Eukaryota; kingdom Viridiplantae; phylum Streptophyta; class Magnoliopsida; order Lamiales; family Oleaceae; genus Jasminum; species Jasminum sambac. Next base: position 19,741,802 of record CP073650.1, on the reverse strand, counting down.
GAAATTGAAATACTAACTTGAAGTTCAAAGATGCATGAAAGGCTATGAACAATCACATATATCACCACGATGCTTTGATAAGTTAGCGCCAAGCGTTGATATTTCCCAAACATATATATCAAAGCAAATTATAAAAGATGGTCTTAATAACGGAGGCATATGCTCTTGAAGAGTATATAGACATAACTATATTGTGTAATCCTACAAGAGGATTGATAATGAGATATCTCGATAAGTTATGTCGATATGGGGAAAGAAATGAAATTGAAAAGTGTCGACACGATATGAAAATGTAGCGCTACATATGATCAATGATAATGAAAATATTGAGATATATTGAAGATGATAAATGGTGAATGTGAAATCCTTAACTTATGAGATGATGAGATGATGATGACTAATGCTCAAGTTTAAAGATAAGCATGGTGGTCATTATATGTTGCATGCTCATGAAAGTTAAATTACCGATCGTGTGTGTAGTCAGAAAAGGAAATTAAAGGATCGGATGAGCTAAACCCGTGTTTATGAGTACCCTAAAGGGTGAACTAAGCCCTGGGAATGAAATAACCTATTAAGTGAGTATTAAATGTTAAATGATATATTTTAAATGTTAGTTAGTTATGAAGGTTTACTTATATGTTTACATGTTTTTACAATGAATTTATATGCTTTAAATTGTGTATTTGGAGACATGTGTTCATGGTGAATGTTTTGTAGTTGTGTAAGAAAATTGATGCACTCTAAATGAACGAAGAGTATAAAATCAATGTATATGATACTCATACAAATGTATGAAAGATTTTGAAATGCTTGCAAAGATACTTCAGTATAAAATACGCGTTGCACTCTTTTCCTCGACTGAGGTTTTATCCCATTGGGTTTTCCTAGCAAGGTTTTTAATGAGGCAACTTTAAAGGCGTATTCACATGAATAATGTACTCTTTTTCCTTCATTAGGCTTTTTCCCACTGGGTTTTTCCTAATAAGGTTTTAACGAGGCATATTCATGGTATATTGAGAACGATAGGAGAAATTGATCTGATGTATCTATTGGATCAAGTTATAATGGAGCTAATGCTTTAGATCCAAACGATGATGATATTGAAATCATTTACCAGAAGTAAAGATATCAATTCTCAAGATATGAAATCGAACGGAGCAGCTGTACTCTTTTTCCTTCGATCAAGTTTTTTCCCATTGGGTTTTCTTGACAAGGTTTTAACGAGGCAGCACGTGAATACTCATATGGTGATAGACATCGTGGGGAGCAATGTTTTGGTGAAGAAGATATAACCACTCCAAGCTATCCCGCAATCGGTTTGGAAGTTTTTCCCACTGGTTTTTCTCCAAACAGTCAGGAAAGACATTTGTATTAATAGTATTCAGAGTGTTATGAATAATAATTGAAGTGTTATGAATAATTGAGAATAATTTGGTGGTTATGAATTATGAGGAATAATTTGGTGGAGGAATAATTTGGTAAAAGATGTAATTATTATATGTGAATGACTATTATACCCTTGATGAAATTATGTAATTACGATTGTGCCATTCCAAGTTTTCCTATAAATAGGGCTTCAGTTATTAATGAAATTCATTCCTGAGAATTCCTTAGAATTCATTCTCTCTAAATTCTCTCTATTGTTTCTATACTTTTATAACAATTCCTTGATTTTACATATATTTATAATTTATAATTTCTTCAATTCAATGTTCATTACAGCAGTTGCACAACTTCAACCGCTTTCTTTGTAAAAATCTTCTCCTACATTCAAATTTCACAATTAGAAAACGGTCTATATATTATCCATCTGATCACAACAACAAAGATTCACTATTAAAAACAAAAAAGATAATTGGCTCGTTCTTTTGGGATATTATAAATTTACTCGAATTACGCGTTAGATATAAAATTGAAAATTCAAGAAAATGTATTAAATAATATAAAATAATTATACGAGTCGTTAAAAATAAGAAGAGAAAAAAAACTGAAAATTTATAGTGCAGAGAAGAAACCCAAAATCATCAATTTTTGTCTTCAAATTTGCAAGAATTTCCAATTATAATCCCCTTTTTCCCCCTCCTCATAGAAACTAAAAAGACAATTTTAGCCCATTTTATAAAATTGGGTGCAAAAAGTGTAATTACATCATAATTTTGGGGGTACAAGAGAAAAAAGGAGTCGGAGTCCTGTGATCCCTACTCCAGATTCTCGTTACTGCGGCCAGAAGCCAAACGAAACCTCGATACTCTCAGCACTCGAGAAATCACGGTTGCAGTTGCCCGCAAATTGTTTTGTGAAAATTGAAAGAGAAATGGCTAGTGGAAGCAGCAGTAAATTTATACCAGACTCGGTGATGGAGGCAGTGAAGAGAACGTCGAGTAACATAGATGAAGTGAAAGCCAATTTGGAGGAGTTTCTTAAACTTTGCGATTCTGAAACCCTTTCCCAGTTGGAGCCTCTTGAAAGGGCCCAAGCCCTCTTCTTGATCGCCAAAGTCAACACAGCTCTCGTCACCTGTATGTATTTCTCTATATCTATGTTTTTTTCTCCTGCTCCTTTTTTCTGTTTTTATTTCCGATGAATGCTTGAAACTGGAATTACATTTTTGGGTAAAAGCCTAATTAATGTTTTTAATCTTATAAGCTTTCAATCATCATTAGTTGGAATTTTTTTAGTCACTTAAGCATTTGTTAACTTAATTCTGAAACTAAAGAGAATATACTTATATTTGTTAGTTTGGGTCAGTGCGAGTCGTGGCTTATTTTCAAAGAGACTTTTTTCCCCTGACGCTACTCTGGAAATTGAGTTTTAAATTGAGCTTTGTTATGGTTTTGCTTGTTTGCATTTAAAACCTTGGGTTTAATTGCTGCCCTTTTGTTGCTTATGGTGTCTTTCAGTGAGGCTGAGATGCAAAGGTGTTAACCCAGATAACCATCCTGTCGGAAAAGAGATTGTAGGTTTCTTTTACCATTCTCTTTATCCGTCTCTCTTTGGTTGTCTTTTACTCTGCCTTTTTTTCTGCTTAATATCTTAATAATTTATTGGTATTGGAATGAACACATCACACTTGTATTTGATATGAGGCATCAATGAACTATCTTTGGGCAAAGTTATTTACGGTTTCAGGTTGTGAACTGACACTAGGCTCAAGTTAAATGTTTTTGGGGCATGTGTATTTGTTTGATAATTTTGCTTTGGCTTAGGTCTGTTTGAAGTGCTTGTGTTTCCATTTATGAATTTTTCTTTTTAACTCGGTTGATTATATTTTAATCCTGACGTCACCTTTATGAATCTTGCTCAGTCCAGATGTTTTTACATGATTTCTTGTTTCACGTTTTGTGCATTTTGATATATCTTTCAACGTTATGAATGAGCACTGATTGCAACAAGTTACCGATGTGTTTTTGCTCGTTTTCACCCATTTTTGGATCTTTTTACTGTTCTGCTTTAACCTGATTATTTGTGATGGTTGGATCAGTGGGTCAGTAGCTGGTCAGTCCTGTTTGAATATTCTAACTCGGCATGTTTTTGACTACTTGTGAAGAATGCATTTTCTTATGGTTATATATGCAGGAGAGATTAAGAATTTATGAAGAGAAACTGCAGAAATGCAAGAATTTAAGTAAAGGTATAATTTATTCTCCTCAAATCATGTGTTAAATTGAAAGATTAGTGCTTTTTTTACCTTATATTTGTCTCCCTTTTCTGTTTATTTACTTTTCAAAGAAACTAAGTGCCTATGATTATGATTTGATGGCATAAACCTATTCAAATGGAATTTTCTCTTGCACTTTAGCTTTTGTTATTTGTGTCGTTGATAATTTTTTCTTCAGCTCCTCTCCGACCTTCAGCCACCATCAATCCCAAAGCAGCAGCCCGTTTCATTGAGCATTCATTGCCTGACCTTTCACCAGGTGGATGGTCGGTTATTTTTTTAGCATGACTCTCTTTCTCTTTTGTTATCTTTTGAATAATTACATTGTTTTACAGAGCAGAAGAAAAGCATGAAGGAAATCAGTCGCGGGGAGGTCACAAGGATTAAATATGTAGAAAGTATCCACAAGAAGAGAAAATGTCAGTCGTCTGAGAAGCAATCTGTTCGTGCTGCTGCGCAGGAGTTTCTTGAGAAAGCAGCAAGTGAGCTACTAGGTGAAAGTCAAAGTGGTATTAAAGGACCTTTACAAGTACAACCTGAAAGTTCAGATGATGATTGCATAGTTCTGGACTGAACTTCTGGTAGATTTCATGTTTTTTCTCTTTTTCATCAAATATGGCGTCTCTTGTTGCACTTTTCTCATTTAGTGTGTGTTTGAAGGAGATTTTTTAGAGAACTATTTCTGAATGTGTGGTTTTGAAATGAAGAAAAATTTTAAAGAATGTGAAAAAGATGTGACACCAATTAAATTGATAGTTGAAATGATGTTGGATAAATAATTGTTTCAGAAACTATACCAGACAAACTCTAGTTTTGTTTAGATGCTTGTTATCATGTCATCTTGTTTGATTCTAGTTGGGAAATTTCTAGTTTCAACTCTTTCATGGATGGTAAATTGCTCTTATGTAGTTATTTTGACGATTTTGGTTGGATGTCATCCTATTTAGCAGTTAAGTTATGAATTCAGGGTCAGTTGTTAATCGTCAATAATCTTAGCTTAGAACTCAAAGAGTGTTTAGGCGTTGCAGAAGTCATAGCCATGTTAATCATTGATGCGTACCATTAAGTGATTAAACAGGTGATGACTCAAAAGGTCGCCTATTTCAAAACCAGGATGCTTACCATTAGATAGTGGCAATGAAATGATTGTTACTCGGGGTTGGAGATGGAGGTTTTTTCTCCCTCCTATACTATATATAAAGGGATTAAGTATTAACAATAAGTATTCTTAGGCAGAATGTACTTTGCATATGGTATAAATTCCTGGTAAATAAACTAATGTTCAGATAAATCTTGACAGTCGATTTTGAACGGTTCATTAGCCAAAGCCACTTCCATTGTACATTTCATTAGCCAAAGCAAATTCCTCAAATTCCTCTGTACATTTTCTAAAGTGAGTCTAGGAAAGAGCAATGTTTATTAAGCAGACGCTTGTGTTACCTCTTTCTATGTCGATAGAGACTCTCTCTCTCTCTCTCTTTTTTTTTTTTTAATATTATAGAATCTGTGTATTTTCTTAATCTTATCCAGTAAGTCAGTCAGTGCATAGGGAGATTGCAGTGTAGATATTCAATGTGAATTGTCATACGTATAGTAAATTATGATCATAGCCTATTGTTTTACGTTTTTTTAATGATTGGACAATTTTTGGAGAGGCTTAACCGGGTACTGCAAGCCTTCAGGCGCACCCATAAAATACTGTTGGGTGGTTTGAATGTTAGACAAATGACGAGTCCAATATTATATCAGTGTAGTGTGTCGTATGGTAAAAGCTTATTTTATTTTTAGATTGAATAATGGTAGGACCATGAAATGTGTGGTTAATAATGAGTAATCGCTTTGAATGTGTGGTTATTGTTGAAGTTTAGCTTTGATTAAGTAGTAAAAGTTCATTTTTAGCTTTAAAAAAATGCTAAAACGAGCACAAGCGTAATTAGCAAATAAACATTGATCCGGTGGATAATATCCAATATAGATTTGATTCATTTGAACAAAAGGCTAGATGAACAGAATTTTGGGATTAAAAGGAAGAGTTTAAAGGGCTAGCCAAATCTTGGGGTTGGAAAGTTTGCTTTCTATGTTTTGGCCTAGACATCCTTGAGTAATTATAGCTCGATTTGGCTTGGAAATTTATCCTAGAGTTTCATGCATCAATTGAAGTGAGGCTGATTCGCCATAAATATCTGAAGCCTAAAATCTCACACACTGTCACTTTTGATGGTCATGGAGGAATTTTGGATTGAAGTTGATTCCGATTAGACTCTTTCGGTGATTTGATTTCTCGAGCACTCTAATCCAAAGGTGCATTATTATCTGTAGGAACATGATATTGTGTAGTTTAACGGTAAATATGACAGTATAGATTATGAAAGTTGAAAGTAGAAGTAGATGGTCTTTTATGTTTTACTAGCGGCTATTTATGCCTAGAAAGGTGAGCCTGTTTGGTAGAGTTTTGACCTTGTATCTTAATGTTTCTATCAATGAGCCCACCACCAGACATAAAAGTAGAAATGCGTTTTCTTTTTCTCTAGGAAAACTTTGATGAAGTTGAAAAATAATGCTAGCAAAAATAGAAAAAACTTTAATGGGTGGGCTGTAATAGCAGGCTTATTATATGTGCGTCGTTGATTCCAAGTGTTAGTAAATTTTACTTTTTACAGCGATATTAATTACAACTTAAGCATATAATAATCTTGTTTTCTACTTTTCTTGCTCTGTGAGATCATGAGAGGAACCAAATGATGGAAGCTCATAACTTGCCTTTCTTTTTTGAAGTTTTGTATCTCCACATAACTGTAGACGGCATTGAGGTTTAGATCATTGTACTTGAAACCTCCATTCTTAGCGTAGATGGCTTTTATTGTCTTTTGTTCATTGAGACAATTACTTCTTGTTTCTGATGTGTGAAAATTTTACAGTGGTTCTTTTAATGCCATCTGTACGGATGCATTTTTTTGACACAGCATAGTGGCATAATCCTGTGTTTAAACACCTGTGTATACATTTGTGTGTTGACCTGTTTTCATTTCTTGACTTGTCCATGCAGGGGTCGATCACGAGGACTATATGAATGGTGTTCACCAGGTGTATTTGGGCGGTAGATGATTGTTATATGCGACCAGAGATACTCAAGCATATCGATCTTTTCTGTCTGCTATTCTTTTTCACTCATGCTTGGAAAAATTAAAGAGACAGAGCAGTCTCCGTAAATTAATTGATTGTAATTTTGAAGATGTTTTTACTAGATTTAGTGGTTTGTTTAGCTCCAATGGTGAGAACCCACGGTAGTGTAGTGTGACTGTTTTTTAGTTAGTTTTAGTTATTCGTTTTATTGCAGCGAGGTTACACTGTTGAAGATGATGTCATGTTATAAATTTTGCTCTCTCTCTCTCTCTCTCGGAAATGACTTAAAACTGAACTCACTCTCGTTGTTTGTTCGTGAACACAGGTCCGCTTGTGTGGCTCGAATTTGATGGCCCGGGCCCACGTGAATTGAGCCGAGGTCAAGCTAGCCTTTTGGTTCCCACACTGGGTTCAATTCGACTGACTTGTTGGGACAATGCTTTTATCAATATTAATTACTCCCTCCGTCCCACTAAGAGCAAAGTATTCATATTTTGTCCGTCCCAAATTATAGTCCAATTTCCTTATTGAATGTATAATTTATTTTCCATGTACTAAAATACCCCTATTAAAGATAATGGAATACCATCAAGATAGATATTTCATTTCTCCCAAGATATTTAAACATGTTCACACTACTTTTTGACCATTCAATATAGGGGTAAAATTGGAAGAATATATGAATATCTTATAATTTCAAGAACATTTAAGATGTTTTCTTAATGTGTGAAAAATGGTGGGTGCCTATCTTAGTGGGACGGAGGGAGTATCTCACTTCACAAAATTTTAATATATTATTGATTTGTATCATCACAATAAAATAGCATCATCGTCCGTTTTTTTTGGGGGTGGGCGGAGGGTGTTGGTTGGAGATTAGCAATTGTAGAATTGATCTTTGAAAAACTAATTAAATAAATATATATTGATACTCTCTGAAACCATTTTACATACAACGATTAACGAATAGATTCTCCTCGGCTCTCAAAATGAATGAATAAATAAAATTAATCTGATTTCTTTTTCAAACTGAGAGAAAAATTGGTTGAAAATCATTAATTAAATCATAAAGAATCCGACAAGAGTCCCCAGGGCCACCAGAATGCTCCCCTTCAAGCTGACGCCACCACTGGTGGGAGCAACCGCCGGCCCCTCAACGTCGGCCGGAGAAGGCGCCGGAGAAACACCCATAAATCGCCGGTGCCTCTCAGACATCACCACCACAATCACCTTCTCCCCCTTCTCGCAGTGACCCTCAGCCCCACTGATGAAATAGTACGGCCCTGATGTCTCGAGCTCCACCTTGGCATCACCGTCGCTGTAAGCTTTGACGGGACTCGACGTGTTACACGTCACATAGTCTCTCTTCGTCACTTGCAGAACAGAGTCCTTCGACCCATCAAATTTCCACACTGAAAAGACCAAAAAAAAGGGTAAAAAAGTTAACTTTTTGAAGACGATTTAATTCAATAATTCATCAATATATATGTATGTGTATGTATATTGCATACCTAAGGAATCGCCCACTTGGAACCGGGATTTTTCGGCCCAGCGATTGAGAGAATCCGATTCGGAAGAAGGGACCTTCCATGAACCGGGTTTGCCACCGACTATGTGGTCTCTTGCCTCTGCGAAGCTGGAGAAGATGAAGAAGAGGAGAAGTGAAGAACATACGGTTGTTGAAATAGTAGCCATTTTTTTACTTCAGAAATCTTCAAGCTGAGAGTTAGAGTTTCTTTTTTGTAGTGCGAAATAACAGAGGAAGCTTGAAGTGGTGATGATTGTGAGTGTGAGTGTGTGCATATATAGGTTGAAAAACTAGCCGTTAGTGGAGCAGTGACTAGTACCAGCTCGAGACACTTTCTAGAATTGCATCGTTAATGTCGCTTTCTAACGGATATAATATGATATTTATGTCCCATTTATCAATTGTTAATGTCGTCACGGTTAATTAAATACTGTGATTTACTTTTTCATTTAACTAAAATATTTTGAATATTTTTGAAATATCGAAAATTCAATACTTAATTGCACATTAAAGATTCTGGTCGAACGAACAATGTGATTGTAAAAGCGTAAATTGAAATTGTAACAAATTATTTCATGAATAACGTGACAATTATTCATTTTTAAAGTAAATTTCAAAATCCCAAACCAATTAATGCAACAATTGAAAAGTATGGTTTTTATTTATTTTTCTCTCTTTTTATAGGGGGAAAAGATGGCTAATTTGTGAAAAAAGCTTTGTTGTTGGTCTTGATCTATAAGTAATGATCTTCCGTCACTTGCTAATAATCAAATTAGCATCTTACAGGTTTTCTTAGACGCACAATTTTACATAATAACTATTGGAGTGTTGTTCTAGTATCCGAGACGAGTACATACCCAAGAGAGAAGGGGAAAAAAATTGCGCCCCCCCCCCCCCCCCCCCCAAAAAAAACCAAAAAAAAAAAAAAAAAAATCCACATTGGGGGCCTGCCTCTATAGGGAATGTACCCTACACGGTTACTAGAGGAAAAGGGTAACTATCAAATGTAAAGTAGATGTCACACAAAGTAGATGCCACATTAGGTGATACTATCTGAAAATCAAAACCAAGTGTATTCATCAAGAAGATGTTACATATGCACAAAATATGTACGCGTAAGCATCCGCTCTCTGGTGCAGGAGTAGATACAATTGAATGTTATACTTTTTCTTAAATGAATTATCGAATTGTCATGACACGTGTCAAGCAAACTCGAAGGATTAACACGTGGACTCCATGCATGGTGATCAGAACAACGTGGCAACCCAACACGCTCGCAAACAACTACACCGCTCTCTTCGTTTCCCACTTTTACAGTCTCACACTCTCATATCATAAACAAAAAAGGACGAAAGAAGGAACAAAAAAAAAAGAAAAGAAAAGAAAGATGTCTAGAAATGAAGATTGGAGAAGAAACGCAGACACAACTAAAATGAGTCCGGAGGTGGTGAAAAGAGCAGGTGTTGAAGCCTCAAAGCGGCCACCGGGAAGTAACCCGGGCGGCGTCCTCCACCAGCGGCGGAGCTTGCCTTACGGTCCGTACACCATAGTTGTTGCTGGTCTTGCTATTTCTGGTGCTGTTTGGTACTTCACCTTGTACACCAAGAAGAAGCCGGAGGCCACCGCCGGTGACGTCGCCAAAGTTTCCGTCGGTGTTGCTGATCCTAAGGACACGCATCCTCGGAAATAAGAGATTTACATCTAATATGTTCATGCTGGTCATGTAATAGTATTCTATACTTTTTGTGACGGCTTATAGCTTCTGTTGAAGAGGATGGAAAGAACGGTCTGACTCTTATGATTTGTTAGTCGTCCGATCAAATCTTTTTTTTTTTTTTTTTGAAAAGGTCCGATTAAATCTTTTAATACACAAGAAGTTTTGATGCAACAAAAGTTATATACTTACTATTTAAACTAAAATGTAACTTCGTAGAAAAATTAAAATTTACTTGAATCTTAACACTATTACTTCCCCAAAAAAAATTACTTGAATCTTACGCTGCTATATAAGTCGTATAATTACTGTTCAAACTTTACCTTTTGGAACAAAATTAAAATTTCCTTGATCACATTGTATAATCTGTCTTGCTGATCTACAAAAATCAATACTGTAGCAAACCCAAGTAAACAGACTCAAATAAGGTATAACTAAAACAATTATTTAATGACTCTCACTCAGAAAGAATATATTCATGTCATCACTAAAGCATACAGTTCTTTCAAATTCTGTATATCAACTCTCTTTTACCTACACTTCAGTTTTTCCCAACGGAATTTCTTCTTCTGCATGAATCCGCATTTATCAATCTATCTTCACAGAAGAATAAATCGTTCTGGTAAACCAGAAGCAAGCGTAAAACCCAATCGTGCCAGTTAGAACGAAAAATGCATATGAAGCAATCAACATGTACCCGAAATACAACACACCAGAGACAGGCTTAGTGATATCAAGCTTTGTGAAGAAATAGAATGCAGCATATAGGAAGAGGTATAGAGCCGAAGAACCAGACGTTAAGTATGATCTCCACCACCAGAGATAATCCTCACTGCATAACTGGAAATAGCAAAGCACGATAGATATTTCCGCGCACGTGATGATCAGGATGATGAGGACGATGAACAGAAACCCAAAAATGTAGTAGAATTGATTTAACCATATTGAAGTGAGGATGAAGAAGAGCTCTATGAAAACAGCTCCAAAAGGTAGTATACCGCCAATCAAGATTGAAAAAACCGGGTTCATATACCATGCCTGTTCTGGGATTTGCCTAGGGATTTTGTTCGTTTTGACGGGATCCTCCATCGCCGGTTTTCTAAAACCTATGTAGCTTCCGACGAAGACGAGTGGGACTGAGATTCCAAACCATAAGAAGACTAAAGCAAACATTGTTCCAAATGGGACTGCCCCTGAAGATTTCTGGCCCCAGATGAGTGCATTAAGCACAAAGAAGATGCTAAAGACTGTAGCTGGGAAGAGGAAAGCTGTTCTAAGAGCTATTTTCTTCCACTCAGTTCCCCTGAACATCTTGTAGAGACGAATAGAGGCGAAACCAGCGAAAAGTCCCATGAGAACCCAGAGCAATAACATGGCTGTCATGAGTCCACCACGGTTGGACGGGGAGAGGAATCCGAGGGCTGCAAAGATCATAGTCACGATTACAACCCCGAGAAATTGGACTCCAGTTCCAACGTGGACGCAGAGTAGATCGGAGTTGTTGGGGGGCCTGAAAACATCAGCATGGATTAATTTCCAGCCGGTTTCTTCTTGGGCCTCTTCTTGTGTCTCGAGTTCGTTATACTTGGAGATGTCACGGAAAAGTGTTCGAAGCATTATCATGGCGACCATGCCGGAGAGGAAGAGGACGATCATCAAAGAGTTTACTATTGAGAACCAGTGGATTTGATCATCGGACATTAGAAGATAAGTGTCCCACCTTGATGCCCACCTCACCTCACTCTCCTGAAGTGCAGGGCAGTGGGATTGTTAAGGTCCAGGAATTTGAAATTCATGGTGGGAATAGCATTGTTTGCTCATTTAGCGTTCACTTGCATAAATGGGAAAAAGAAAAAACAAGATGACAATAATCTTGCACAATTATAAGTATCACTTAATTTATTACCTCAAATGCAACATCATAAGTGAATATAACTTCTTGTTTGTCTTCAACTTCTTGGGGAGAATTTGAGGAGGTAACCGTTCGCTTTGCATGAGGATCACACGTAATTAGACGAGTGTCATCACTCCATAGTCCTTCATATTCATGTTTGACACTAAATGCAAGAATAGAAGTTAAGTACGTGATTCAATATAAATCTCAAAAGTTCTCCATGATAGTAAAATAGAAAAAACTCAAGCCCTAAAAACTATCAAGATCTGAGACCTGCCGAGACAGCTTACCTAAATGGTACAACCTCAAAACCCACGATCCTTGCAGCCTCAGTCTGTTGATCTTTATGATACTTGACATTGAAGCTCAAGTGATTGTGAATGAAATATTTTTCATCCTTGCTCTGTCCAAATGGGAACAAAATGTGAGTGAAAGAAAAATCCTGTATATATTTTACCAAGGCAGTTTAGGCCGATGATAAGTCACTCACTCCACTGTACTGTCCTTTTAGCCCAACATGAAAACCAAGCTGATAAAGAGGATGACTATCTTGTTCTGTTCTTGGAATGGGAACAACCAATGGCAGATTATCTAAGATCCTGCCACGTGCAACAAAATTGTTAACTATTGATATTTTAGCCTCGGCGAGAAATTCTGCTGAAACTGGTGACATATTGACCTACATGTTGACACGATATTCATCTTCGATTTTGTCTTTAAACTCTTTTGCAGTTTTGGCATCAAGTGTGAGTCGACAGACTACATTGCACATCTGTGGCTCCCTCATTTTAAACTGTAACACAGACACGATAAGAGAATGTCAATTATTAACAAGCCAGTCAAGCGTCCCGAAACTCTGAACTCAAAGAATGCATAATACTGACCACATAATGGGAGTTCTCAATGCGATCACCACGAAGTACTTCTCCAAGATTTTCTCTGCTGTCAACTATGGAATCGGGGCGACAGAAAGGAACAGAATAGTACGAGTAAGGGAGCTGAGTTTTTATAGAAGTCAGTTTGTTCACTTTCACATTTAATGGATCTCCCTGCACTCATTCTCAAAGAAAACAACACAACAAGGAAAATTATGTGAGTCATGAGACTATAACCAAAAAGTGGAAACATAAAAGAACATTTGGCGCATTTCTCTGTACTCCTTTTTATCTGCTCGCATTTCTGTACATCACCTTCTCCCCCACAGCTTATTTACTTGTTTTGTAAACACCAACCAAATAAATCTGTTTGTAAACTACTTGTCAGCACAACTTTCAGAATTTACCTAATGACCCTTTTTTAAAACAAAACTGTCGAATAAATGAAGTGCTTGCTCGTGTTAGCCTAAAAGTCTTACTGTGCAAGATAATAGATCTTAAACCTTGTACAGTAAAGTTCATAGAACATTCACATCTCTACATTTAGGCTCTAGATTTTATGGTCTCTGCCAAATTATTATGCAATAGTTTAGCTATGATTGATTAATTATCTATTTTTCAATATCCACTTGATCTTTTCACAAACACATCCTATATACCCAAACCCCACCCCTTGAATGCCCCCATACAATCGAAAAAGGTCATCATCGACCGCATCAGATTCTCCTCCAGGAGCACAACCATATGACATCAATAATCCAATTTATCAGTAAAATCATCCACACAAACGCAAATTTAGGAAATCAAATTATACAATTTGGATCATCAAGCAACAAAATTATCAACATTCCACAGAAGGATTGAAACTAATGTGACCACTTTCAAACCCCCCAACTAATTAACCCCAAGTTGCAATCAACTATTGCCCAAATAGGAACATCGCGTTCCAAATCCAATAATGCCACACGAGCACACTCAGGCACGAGATCTTCATCAATACAGATGTTTGAGCAGAAGTGCAGAACCCAGATCAAAATCAAACTAAAGCATTCATATGTTATTATGAATAAATAATTATATAAGAATATATATGCTAGGAGGGTGGTCGGAAGAAGACCTTTCTGAAGTCTTCAGGGGCAACACCAGGGAGGTAGAAACCGAAGGCATTGTGGGAACAGAGAAGAATCCAAATTATTGCGAGTACGAAAACTGTAGGCATTGTACGAGATCCAATAGTTCCACCCATGGCGATGAAGCAGCAAATCCTTCTTTCAGATCCAGAGAGAGAGAGAGAGAGAGAGAGTGAAAGGGAGCGAGAAATGGGCGTTCCTATGAAGCTGTCGGTTGCTTAGGGTAGTTAACAATTTCGTAATGACACGAGCTAAATACGGAAATCAAAATGAAACATATATTATTCTCCCGTCCCAATAATATTACGTACATTTAATTTTCATTTTAAACATTTGGTCTAAAAAAAATCGGTATAAAAAATTTTCATTTGAAGTATAGATTAATATAATTATTGAAAAAGTAAGTAATACAAATAATTTTTTTATTTCATTATTATTTAATCAATAAATAAAAGATTGTTTATAGTGTAATTAATGATTTCAAGGTGTGACGTTTTCCCCTTTTTCTTTAAGTTTTAAATTGCGCAAATTAAATGAAAGTATAATAATTAATGAATGAAAAAAGATCTATATAATTGAAAGAATTAGAAAATCACAAGAACTCTATATAATTGAGATTGGGGTAGTAACAAGGAAAATAATTATTATAATATAAGGGTGGCAAGGTTTCTGAAAACAAGTTTTCTAAAAAATGTAACTATCCATATCACATTTGTATTTATTTTTTTTCATTTTTTCGTTCTTAATTTAAATTAATAAATTTTTAAATATATATATATATATATATATTAGTAAAAGGGGTATCTGAAAATAAGTTTTCTAAAAACCGTTAAAATAAGATGTGTTTTAGATTTTGTCTGAAAAAGATTAGGCGATAATGTTTTTATTTCAAAAATATCGTCGACTCTCCATCTAATTCGTAGTTGCCCTTTAAATATTTATAATACCATATTGAGCTCCATATTTATATTGTGTATGCTTCTTCTTTTTTGTTGTTCAATTATTATATTATTCCTACAGCTTTTTCAAGAAAATATAGTTGTCTCCATGTTAGCGTGAAGATATTTTGTATGTGACGATAGTAGATTTCCTCATAACTCCACTATCAATGTTGTTTTCACAGAAATATTTGAAAATTTTGTAATATGTTTTCAAATTCAGTGTTCTAGATATAGATAATGTATAATTTTTTATTTATCTTCTATTAATATTTTTAATATTATTATTTATAAATGTTGATAATTCCGTGTAACACACGGTGGGCAAGACGAGTATATATAAAAGCCGACTCTATTTCCTTTTTTTTTTTTTGACATTTCCGGCCAAAAGTATTATGTTTCCTTATTTTATTTCATACTTTTTTAATTCAATAAAAAATTAATCGAATTTAATTACAACAAAAATGTGAAACATTAAAATTAAGATATCTTTTAGATTGAACGATATCTTTTAAATTATCAGACATCTTTAAAATTTGTTTCATAGAATTCTTAAAGTTAAATTAAAAAAATTAATAAAAAGTTTTTGAAAAACATCTAGCGTAAAATTAGGATATCTTTTAACTTGAAAGATATCATTTGAATTATAAGATAAATAAAAAATTAATCAAAATCAATTAAAAAAACATGTCAATATAAAAATTGCAAAATATATTACAAGATTAATTAAAGTTAGTAATTTCTTCGAAGCAAAATGGCCCTTGTTCAATTTTGATTCTGAAATATATTTTTACTCAATAATACGTTTTATCTTCACTTCAAGGACGAGTTTCGAGACATGGTTTGAGGGTTCTTACGACAACCAAAATGGGATATCTTGGCATCATTTCGAAGCTCTCTCTACGAGCTTCACAATGGTCACACATGCAAAGGAATCAGATTAACTTTCAATTCACACGACTTCTTCAAAGTTGGCTGATCGAGAAGCAACCCTCCACACTTCGACTCTTCGAAGAAAATTTTCCAGCTTAATGCAGGTGGCAAGGTTTCGAGTTTTCACAACCATACGATGGGATATAGCGCTAGAATTTATGTCAACAAGAATTCTGAAGTAAGTTCGAAGGCAACATTACATTACGAACTCTAAAATTTATGCAAAAGTAGCAAGAATATGTATAAGTTTTTATGGTGAAAATGGAGAGTAAGAAAGAATTTTCTGTGAAGGGCAAGATATGCATCACTTTATCTTTCGCCCCCTAATCGAGAAAACTCCATATGACGGTGATAAAGAGTGAAATAGAAATCGGTGGTTGTTGAGTAGAGAAGTAATCTGTATTATGATTTCATTTAAGAATAGATAATGCAATAATTTAGATCCATAATATGCATATCTTTATATTCATTTATTTATGTGTTAGATATATTGTTTAATTTTTGACACATCATACATGTGGTTATTTGGACGTGAAGAGACAGGGGCAACAAAAAATCACGTGGAGTTAGGAAAAGGAAAAAAGTTGCAATTTTCTATTATCAAGAGGAGATGGCAAACTTTAATGATATTGGTTTGGGTGAGTATGTTTAGACTCAATACGATAGACAGAGTCGTACCTGACTTCTGCAAAGCCCAAAGCGTAGTTTAAAAATTGGACCCCTACAATAATCACTCTACATCTAACTATTTAATAAGTTTTTCCATGTATCACTAAATCGTGGTTTTTTAGACTCCACATGCCCAATAACGTATATATAAACCTAAAATTGATGCATGTAAATCGGGTATCTTTCTTTCATTAGTAAACACAAACTCGCATTACAGGTTGTTAACAAAAAAGAAAAAAACATTATTTTTGGACATGTTTGTCTTTAACTTTTGCCATTTTTATTAGTAAAAAAAAATTATTGATGGAAGCAAGTAGACCTACAGTTAAATTTTTCTAAAAAAACAATGGAAAAGAAATAAAGAAATAATAAAATCATGAAATAAACAATTTCAATAATAATTACATTGATATTTAAAAACCATGTAATAAAAATGAAATAGTATCCACTAATAGGATAATCGAAATTCATCTACTAAATAAACAAATTGAAAATTTCTAAAACAAAAAATGCCAATAGATAACAAGGCGGTTATCTAGAACTAGTGATCGTTCAGGTATGCGTTCGTTTTATTGTTTTGTTTATTTTTTATTTTTTTTCATCCTTTATGTAACACTCACAATCGTATATCGTTTGGGTATAAAAAGTTAGATTAATTTATAAGTTAAAGAGATCCTTTCTACTAGGTATGAGGCCTCTTGGAATAAGCCCAAAAATAAAACCGTGCCGATTAAGCTCAAAACGGATAATATCATGTCAAAGTGAATCGGGTTGGTAGTGGACCAAATCCAAATCCGTATGATCCTCCCCGTGTAGAAATTAAGGATTGGATTAAAATCCACACATTCTCGACATAAGGATTGGATTAAAATCCATACATTCAGGGAATTGAATGTACGGGTTTTTATCTAATCCTTAATTTCTACATACCCGTTTCAATTCAAGAGAGCTAATTTCAAGTGTATGATAATGAGCTTCTTCTATGGTTTTTCTACCATCAAAAGCATGGCTTATAATCAGAAAAAAATGTGAAAAAATTGAAAGAAATAAGCAAAAAATTGCAGAGGGGGGAAGAAATGAGAGAGGCCATCGAGAATACAATTCTTTCGCTTGCAAGTTTTTTGCCAAACTATAGTAATAAATATGAGAAGTTCAAGCTGCCATGTCACCCAATGTTATCTAATTTTCGTTAAATACATTATTAATTAGTTGACCTACGTGGAATGACTTCAGAATCAATGTCGGTCCATTCTCATCCTAAACTAAAAATATTACATTTGATGCAACGCCAAGCTAGGAGAATTTCCATGTTTGCTGAAAAACTTTAAAAATATAAATTTCGCCCTCCGTTTCTGGTTTAGGTAATTTTTTTTTTTTTTTTCATCGGGCTTTTAAAATTTTAGAATTAAAAAATTTAAAAATTCCACCCCACTTTGAAAAGCATTTTTCACGTACCGGAGATACGATTTCATTTGCCTTGAAGTAGAATCTCCATGATTCGTTAGGATTTAGGAAAGGGCACGGCACGGCTCTGATTACATCCGATCTCAGCTTGCTCAAATTTCTCGCATCAATTGAGTCTTTTACTACGTTTGACAATTTTAGGGGTCACCTTGTCATGTTTTTACAGGGATGAAGCTAATTTTGTACACCAAATCAATTAAAACCATCATCTGCTAAAGTAACCAAATCAAATTGTAATTTAATTTCATGTAAGTTTGCTTTTGTTTTTATAATTTTTTGTCTTTTGAAAAGAAGTTTGCTTTTAGTTTACCAAATGAATTTAACATATCATGATTTTTAGTAACGTTTTGTGAATAAACTTTATTAAAAAACAAAAATTCAGGGGGGGTAGACAAACGGGTTAGCATCCTACTCTCATTTCTAAATTCATCTCGATCTAGTGAAAAATCATTGCTTCGTCCTTTTGTTTTTGCAAAGCATATTAGCACTAGAGCATTTCTAATGATGAGGGTGAAAAAGGGAAGTGGAAAGGGGAAAACAACAGTGGAAAAACCTAAAGGCGGTGCCAAATTTGGCTGTCCGTTAGGTTCTTTTCACTCAAATCTATCAAAATTTGGATTTTTAGGCCTTGAAATTATTTGGCTTCATAGGGGAGGGGTAAAAACCCAAATTTAGGCTTTATCCCCAACACTAGAAATGCTCTGAGGTAGGGGTAGTGGTGGCTCGGAAGATGAGGGATCTTTTCGTATGTAGCAAAAATGATGTCTAAGTAAAATTTTGTTTGTGCAGTCAACTATTGGGAATAATATTATTTAGAATGTGCAAAATATATAGCACAAATACTATGTCTTTTACAATTATTATAGTACAACTAGCATTTTTACCCGTGCGTTGCACGAGAGGATACGTTTATCAAAGAATTATGTTGCCTTTTAATTTTTTTTTTTTAAAGAATAGCAAAATCCATACGATTTTTTAACAAATTTAATAGAATTTCCTATATTTCCAAAAAATCCGCCCTATTAATACACATAGCATAAATCCTAAAAATTTCAACATAGCATAACTATAGATTTTCCACAACCTTATCAATGCCGACAATACTCCCAAGACAATCATATACATTGCTCTCCGCAACACAAACAACATATAAAATACATAAATAAAACCATTTTTTGAAAGGATCATTGAATTATTTAAAAAAGAAATCAAACTCATTTATGCCCACATCTCTCGTTCATCACTTATGCCATCCTTCCAAAACCTTCGCTAGTTCGCACACGATCGATCTTCTCTCCCACATGACTGATCTACGTGGCAAGAAAATCATTATTAGAAAACGAATGGTGTAAAATCCTAGTGTTCTTACCTGTGCATTGCACGGGAATACACGTCCAGCATACAATTATATTTTCCATCTATGAGAAATATAATAAAAAAAGAGAGAAAAATACATAAGATTATTTAAAAATTTCGATAGAATTTTCATTATATTTCGAACAAGTCCATCATGTTAATACTCATAGCAGAAGTAAAAAAGCAAAAAAGAAAAAGAACGTGTAGCATAACTTTAAATTGTCCCCAAATAGATCAATATTAGTAGAACTCCAAAATAATAACATCTATTATTGTCCACGATACAAACAAAACATAAAAAAAATCACATCAAGTTTTGAAAGAATTAAGTAATCACTTAAATACATAATCCACTCATACTATGTCCAAGAATTTCATTCATCGTCTATTCGAACTATCCAAGTCCTTCAACACAAAAAAAAAAAAAGGGAGAGAAAAAATAATGAACTTCACTTCTTTTATCCATATTTAATTTTTAATTAAATAATGAACTTATTTAATTAAAAATTAAATAACTTATATCCATATTTTAAAAAATTAATAATTTTTATATTATAAATTTTGATCAATTTTGTATATCAAAATAATACATATTTAACTTTTTTATAATGTATTTTGTTCCGTTACATATTAAGTAAGTTATAAGTCTAACCGGCCAATAATTATATTGTGTACTGTATAAATGATAAAATGAAGACTTTGCACTACTATCTCCAACGAAATAAAGAATTTTGCACTTTTTTTAAACAATTTTTTTTTTTTTTTGCACTTATCGTTCTTCATTTATATAAAACGGATGCACGTTATTGTTACTAATATATATCTAAGAGTTGTGATTAGCAAGATCATATTTCGCAAAGTGATATGTAGTGTACACACGCTAACTGATACTCATTCTTAGAGTTACACAAGGGTCGGGAGACATATGTAAATATCATAAAAGCCAAAACCCCAAACAGAAGAGGCAGAGAGAGGGCGCCATTCAATTTTTTCGGCCACTAGCCGGTGAAGGAATCATCAATTATCCACCATAAAACCAGTTAGAATTACACATAGAACACGCACTAACATCTGTACGTATTTTATTCGAACATGTATGTATACGTGGTGTAAGGTATTATGGGAGGGTGCGTTGAGATTTATAATCACACAGGAATCCAAGGAACGAAGACTTGGGGCGATAGCAATTGGCAGGCTGCGGAATTGGGCCTTCTTTTGTTGGACTTGGGTGGTGGATTTGAGCTTTCCTTTTATTGGACTTAGGGATGTTGGACAGGATAGTGATTGGTAAGAGCTTACCCTAATTGATAAGAAGTGGTTTAGGACTGTCTTTTCTTTGTTACTTTTAATTTTTATTTTTCTAAAATATTACTAGTTTAACTTTATATTTTTCACCTTTCAAAAAAACTTTATATTTTTCAAACGCGTTAGTGAAGGGAAAAAATTGTAAAAAGAAAAGAAAACACAAGATGACAGTCTTTTCAGTGAAGACATGTCAAAATATTGACAATACAATAGAGAAAGCACTACATATTTTCATTATCATCATGATTTTAACTACATATATTTTTTTCAAAAAATAAACCCCCCCAAAAAAAAAAAAAAAAAACAACTTAACAAACAAGCTCCACACAACCTATGAAAATGGTAGCTCCTTGTTTTAGGGTATTCGAAATTTCAATTCGAGGGACATGTTGGCCAAGGAAATTCACCAATATCTGCATATGAACCTTTCTAATTAGATAACATACTTTTATAGTGTAACTGACTATTAATGTTGGACAAAAGTTAATTCTTACATATTCTACCTCGGGGAACTGAAATATATATTGTGTAAAATTCCGGAGTGGTGTTTTCCACTATCAATCTTGTTTTGGCATGAAAAGTTTCACCAATTTGATGTTTTATAAGATGAGTGTTTTAAATTGAGAGAAACATCTATAGTGGTGACTATCTAGGTTTAGATGTGACTTACATTAATTATTAGGAATGCAAAAAGAGTTATTGGGTGATTGTATACCTATTTTAATATATTTTTATTTTATGAATAGGAAGAGGAAGAATGAGTAGAATTGAATAATAGAGATTTAGAGTATGTTTGATTCACAATAAATTTTTTTAAAAAAATTCTCTCTCCACCTTTTCAACTACACACAATTATTTTATATTTTTTAATACCCTATCTTCTATTTTCAACTCCACAATCTGCATGTAATTTTAGTAAACAAAACTTACATAAAATTTATTGTGAATCAAATATATGCTTAATAATATAAGTGGACCTTATAAGATATATAGATGTAATTTGTTTGACCAAACTTAAATTTAATAAGTATGAGGAAAAATTAGTATGCAAACACATGCTTATGATAAGAAGGAGCTCAAGTTTTGTCTTGGCCTTATGAAAAATATAATCAGTAACTAGTATTTTCATATTTTTTTTACAGTTGTTTATTAATATCGATGAAAATATTTTATTTCATTGTTGATAATATTAATGTGATGTGGTATTGAGATAATCACAATAAATTATTGATTACATCAGAGGGTACATAACTTTGCTCATAGACAACATGTTAAAACAATTTCCTCGATTAAAATACAATATTTGATATTAAAAAAACAAAAAATAAAATTTTATACTTAAATGCTAGATACAACCCTTTGCTTTTCATAATTTTAGAAAGTGTAATTGACACAAGAGATCCATGTTTTTTTAGATATTATTGTGCAAAAGGTCTCCATCTTTTTTTTTTCCAATTTCATCCCCACCTTCATATTTCTTTTGCAAAATTCATTCTTGAATCTTGATGCCTGTTTGTGTTTAAATTTCTCAATTTTAAGAAGCATATTTTTGTCTATTCACAATAAAAAATTGAAAATGAAAGCAAGGTTTCTAAATTAATTAACATTACTAGAAAAGATAGGTATTTATTATTTTTCAATAGTGCAAATTATTTTAATTTATTTTCAAAAATACTAGTAATTTTGGGACTTTATTTGGATTTTTTAAAATTTGGAACCATCGGTGGACAAAAATACGCTTCTTAAAATGGAGAAAATAAGGTTCTAATTAGTTAATGTTACAGAAAAGGGATATTTATTTATTTTTTCAATTTTGAAAATTATTTGAAATTTTTTTTTCAACAATACTAATTATTTTGGGGCTTTATTTGCATTTTTTAAAATTTAGATTTGTGAGTGGACAAAAACAACCTTCAAAAAATGGAGGAAAAGCCGTTCCAAATTAATTAATATATATTTTGGGACTTTATTTACATTTCTAAAATTTAGAACTATGAATGGACAAAAATGTCCTTAAGTTGGACAAAATTAAACACAAATGAGTATAAAGGATGAATTTTCAAAATAGTTATGAAGGCAAGGATGACATTTCCCTCAAAAAACAAAATTAAAGAAAGACCTTTTGTATAATGAAATTTAAAGTTGGGACCTTTTGCTCTGATTACCCTTTAGAAATTAGAATTTATATGTGTCGTATTAAAATAATAATAATAAAATATTATTCATCATAGAGAGAAAAAAAAAAAGGACAGACTTATTTGTCCAATGTTTTCTGTTCTTTTGGGGATAGAAGTATCCCAACTTTAATTATTTTGGGACTTCATTTAAAATTTTTAAATTTGGAATTGTTAGTGGACAAAAATGCAATTCTTAAAATGGAGAAAATAAAATTCCAAATTAATTACCGTTAATAAAAAGAAAAAGGATAGTTATTTTTGTTTTTCAATAGTGCAAACTATTTTAAATTTGTTTCCAAGAATACTAATTATTTTGGGACTTTATTTGCATTTTTTTTGTAAAATTTGAATTTGTGAGTGTACAAAAAACCCTTCCGAAATTGGAGAAAAAAGGTTCCAAATTAAATAATTAATTAACATATATTAGGACTTTATTATGGAGAAAAAAGGTTCCCAATTAAATAATTAATTAACATATATTGGGACTTTATTTACATTTTTTTAAATGTAGAATTGCGAATAGACAAAAACGCCCTTCTTAGGTTGGAGAAAATTAAATAGAAATGGCTATCGAGGATGAATTTTCCAAAATAATTATGCAGGTGAGGATGAATTGCCTAAAAAAAAAGAAAAGAAAAATGGAGACCGTTCGCATAATGATATTTAAACTAGGGACTTTTTGTACTAATTACCCTTTTAGAAATTATATAATTTTTTTTGTTTAAGAAATTCTACAAGGGATCTTTTGGTAACAAAACGAGATTTCATGAGGGTTTGCCAAAATACCGTAACAACGCAATTTTCTCAAAAATACCCTAAAAATTTTGAAAAATGGTAACACTACATCAACGTCCAAATCTACAAAATGAAATTAGCATAAAATCTCTAAAAGTACAATATATAATTAATGGCATCATATTTAAATGATACTATTAATTATCCTAATTAATAATTAGATATTGTTTATTTCATTAATGGCCATTATAACCAACTAAGCCTATCCAAAATCTGTTACAAAATTCAAACGCCTACCACCATTTTAGGAATCAACAACCGGATCTATTTTTCGGATTAATGTTGAGAAAATTAGATGTACACGTTTTCTGGTAAAATTGAGTCAACAGAGTAACAAATCACCAATCCAAATCAAAGTGACCATTCTTGAAAAGAACCAGATTTATACAACACAAAAAACACAGCGAAAACAGAGCCGATCGATATCCGAAACATCGAACAACATTCAAAACACATCAACGGTGGCGATTACTACATCGAAAAGATAAAGCACTAGCAACCGAAGCCATAGTTCAAACAAGAAATAACCAATTTGCAAAGGTAGTGCAGCAACAAGGATCAATATTGACCAAAACATGTGTACATATCAAATTCAAATGTAATGATGCGGTGTGAAACTGCATTAAGATTGTCATTTTGCTTGCAAATGTTCATTATTAAAACGACTCTTTCAAGTGTCAATGAAGGCCTTATTAAATTTTGCAGTAGGATGCTCTACTTATAGATGTTTATGTTATTTGTGTGATATATATAAAATGTTGCTTCTACTAAGTATTAACCGACAAGCTTGTGTTGACCATGGGACAACATACTCATCTGTTATTCTAGGCTGTTACTATTGGTATTGGTTGTTACTATTACCTAATACTATTGATAATTTGTTACTAATGGTTGTTACTCGAATAAGACATAACTTCTAACATATTCAAACCACATTACTTAAACAAATTCCGCATTCACTAACTCATTTGACTGATACATAATAAGTTATCAAATGCCACGGTAAAAATGTTTTCCCATTAGATAACTTTAACTTCAATAACTCAAGTTCATATTGATAGCAAGCTACATTCCACTCTTCAATTCACACTTCAACAATAAGAGTTGATAGGAAGTAGATTTCAACATCTTTTCATTTTTTTTTCTCCCCAACAATTGACACAAAAAGTTGACAAGCAATTGCAAACACCAACGAATAACAACAAATTCACTGCACCTTTATCAATCCCCAATTGAGGCTGCAAACAACTATAAGTGTAAAGGCTATAATATGTTGCTATCCAATGTTAGTATGTTACTACATTGATGAGATTGTGGACTCTTAACACTAAAGATTGCCCCTTCTAATGTTTTATGAAGTACAATAACACCAATCAATAATTCATAATAGAAAGCTGCAAGAATAAAGATCGAAAACGCCAAACACAATAGTAAGCATTGTTTGTGATAAAAACCTATATTATCAAAAACAAATACATAAATATAATCCACCAATACTAACCAAAATAACAAAGGAATACCGCCAACCTACGAGAACAATGATAGCATACGAGTCGGGAAAAACAAAAGACGAACAAGTTCTACTAAGACTATATTCATAGAAAGTCCCATTGCTAATAGGTCATTCTTAGAACAATCATTTCCCCATGATAGAGCGATTATTTTTCCAACCCCCCTTGCTTTCGATCATCGATTTTTTGTTACTTGAACTATTAGCACCCGGTGTGAACTTTCCTTGGCGCCACTTTTTGTTGCCATCATTGCAACCTAAATAGAGGGGTAAACTGTGAAAATAAATAACATGAAGATAGACCCAAGAAAGCAAAGCACCAATTGAGAAAAATAACTGATAACAACGAACATATAAACAATGATTGAGGAAATCGCAATGTTGTGATCGCATTATTGTGAAGTAAAAAAATGGTACTATAACACTAACATTTTTAAATAGAAAACCCCACATGAAAAGAATGACAAAATCGAATATAGGTAGAATGATAACCGCCCTGTAAAAATTAATACAAAAATACAAGATGCGCATAGGAGATGAAGAAATTGCAAGAAAATAAACAAAAAAAAATTCAAGTTAGATCGAAAAATACTCACTGGAATCTTGTTTCAGGCACTTGACGGGCAAATAATTTCGTCCAGTAAACAAGGAGTCCTGATGACTAGAGTATACTAACTTCAAAATCGACGAAATGAACCCAAAAAAAGATGGAGAAACGTGATATAGTAGAAGTAGATCAAGCATATTAACGAAGATGGATAATGATACATTTAATTTTTTAATATTTAAATGACATCAAAATGATAATGTTTATCGAAAAGATTTGGCAAAACATAAAAAATAAAACAATAAATATACAAAATAAATAAAACAATTAAAAATTGGTTCAAAATATTTTTGAAAAAAATCGGGTTCTATTTTGAAACAAATCTGACCATATTTGAAAGTTTTCCTATAATACAACATTTATAAAAAAATAAAAAAAAAAAAAAACTCTAGGTGTACCATCTAATTACCCCATTCTATAATTTATATGTCCAACGTTTTCTCTTCTTTTGGGCGGTGAAGTGTCTCGTCACAAACAAATGAGGTTGTCCCATAGGCCATAGTATAGTCCGCGGTTTGAGGGCTTATGTTTTGCTTTTTTATTTGCAACTCTTTCTCATTGGGCCCACCCGTTGATGGCCGTACGGCCCAATAAACGACTTTGTGCTCTCAAAATTTTGATTATTATTATTTTTTTCAATTGACAAATTTGTTATTTTTGAGTAAAATTAATATAATTATAAAAATATTGATAATCTATATTTATTATCATAAAAAATTGATTAGATTTGATTATCCTGTACAATCCACCACATTAAAATTTATTGTTTATGTCACACTATTACATAAAAATTTTTTAGAGACATTTTACTACCACATTCAACCACCAGAAATGTTCAGCGCTCGGGGCCAATTCTGGCGCTCAGGGCATTCAAGCGTTCGGCCTCCGATTTGAAATTGAGGCGATTTGGATTGATGCGATGAGGCGAAGGTGCAGTAATTTTTTCAAAATTTTGATATCTTGGAGTCTGTGGTGTGGTCAAACTTTGGTTAATTTTAAGTTAAAATTAACCAAAAAGTTTGACCGCCACCACGGCACCCAACAATGTCAAAATTTTGAAAATTACTCGACATCCGTCTTATCAGATTGAATCCAACCGGCCCCTGATTTCAAATCTGGCGCCGAACGTTTGAATGCTTCCGGGAGCACCGTAATTACGGCGCTCCCGGGAGCACTTGAACCTTGCTTATTCAACCACTCTCACAACTGGCCCACACAACCACCACATCACAAAAGGGTCACTCCATTACCACCACATCAATCCTCTGTCGGTCACAAATTTTAAAAAACTCGTGATAATAATTTCACTTCAATAGATTAACTTTAGGGCCTGGCGTTCAAGAACGACGCCCGGGCGTTCCGTAAGTTACGGAACGCCTGGCCTTTATCGCCTCGTCTTTTCAATTTAAATCCAAAATTTATTCAAATTCAAGATAACGAGGTAGAGCCCAAAGAACTGAAAAAAAATTGATCATTGCGACGGGTGGCTGATCAAAGTTTTTGGCCAAAAAATGGCCAAAATTAGATCATTCTTTCACATCTGAGTTATGTACTAGTAACACATATTATATCAGTCAACATGATCTATCAACTACTAATATTGAATATATAATAAACACATAAAAATGATTCATATGCAACTATCTTTCTAAATTTATTTTTACTGCTCAATTGATAAGTCAATCCGTGTCACGCATTCTGTCTATGTTTTTTTTCTTTTTCTTTTTTTTTTTTAATTATGTTTCGGCGTTCCGTTATTTTTTTAATTTTGATAAAATAAATTTGCAAAAAAACAAGGGAGAAAAAGATGTTGAAATGACAATATTACACGAAGCTGAAATGTATTACAATTGGAGAGAAGCTTCCTTGCAGATAGAGCATGAAATTAACGCACAAAAAATTCTGAGCTTTGCAGAGGCAAACGAAAGTAACATGGGCCGTTTTAAATATCAACAGCCTTTGAAAATTGAAACTACAAAGCCTCTCTCGACCGTGTACTGCACAACATGCTATAAATAAATCATCTTGCAAGCGTTCAACTTGCAATCGAGTTAAGTTAAAAATTGAAAAATACATCAGAGAGTTGAATTTGTTATGAATAATAATTGAAGAATAATTATTATGTGTTATGAATAATTGAGAATAATTTGGTGGTTATGAATTATGAGGAATAATTTGGTGGAGGAATAATTTGGTGGAGGAATAATTTGGTAAAAGATGTAATTATTATATGTGAATGACTATTATACCCTTGATGAAATTATGTAATTACGATTGTCTTGAATTCAAGTTTTCCTATAAATAGAGCAGTTATTAATGAAATACATTCACGAGAATTAATTCATTCTCTAAATTTTCTATATTGTTTCTATACTTTATAACACGTTATCGACGAGTCTCTACCATTTGAGTAATATGAAGGGAGTATGCTTCTACAGTTGCATCTTATAGATGATCTTCTCAGTATCGTAAACCGAATTATTATAAATAACCTAATCCATCTCCAATCAATACTTATCTTTCTTTTCTCTTATCTTTTTCCCACTTTCTCACGCCTCACTCTCTCTATCTTCCCAATCACCACGTAAAACATTTACGCAGAGACAAAGAGTTGTGGGCAATTCAAGAATTAGCGAATGGAGGAAATACGTGCGTATTCAATCGCTTCCCAAGAAAAAGGAAAAGGTATATATATTATATTACTTTATAATATAATAATATATTAAACTATAATATTCGTTTTCTCGAGATATAAGGAGCATACATTATCAAAATCAAATTTTCGACTCCATTATACTCGATTTAACGAGAGAGCGATTTGACACCAACATTGATAGGGTAATAACTCGTTTTGAAATATGTTATTATCAAACTTTCAAAATTTACAAACTTTGAAAAAGTTACAAAATAAATTTCGAACATTTGATATTGATAAATCAAGTAGAAAGGAGATAATTTTCCAATCGTAGAAACATTGATAAAATTTTTGACAATTTTACCTTTACGAATTGGAATGGACAATTTTACCCTTAGGTAAAACCGACCTAATTTTGACGATGAAAAATGGATAGAATATTCATGAAGAAATTCTAAATCCATTAATTACGACACAAAGTCCATTTGAGTTAATAGATCAAAATATTAATGTAACTCCGAAGAGTTCAATTACATAATATACTTATTCTAAAAGGATAAGTGTGCTCTTGTAGAAGTAATGAGTCTTGTTACAGAAGAACAAATTTGCTCCGTGAAGCAGTTCAATATTTAATTCTCGCACTTTATTTACGTAATTTAATTCTGCAATACCTCCTACTTGATGATGGGTTCAACCGTCACTAAACGGAAGGTTTTATATATTTCTGCACTTTATATGCTAAGTGATGGGTAATACCTTCTACTAAGCAGATCCTACTCCTGAAGAAGTAGTTAAACATTATGCAATTTAATTCTCGCAATTTAAATTCCGTAAATTTATATTTATTGCAATAATTCCCATAAGGTAGGTTCGACCACCTATTGGAGGAAATTTAATTTCTGCAATTTAAATTTATGCACTTTATAGTTTGAGTATATTTCCAATGTGGTGGGTAATACCACATGATTGGTGTGCATATTTCCAATGTGGTGGGTTATACTACACGATTGATTATAACGAATCCTACTCCAGAAGAAGTAGTTGATCAAATATTCTAATCATACTCTCGAAGTAGTAGACGATGAGAATAAAATTACTTCCCCACATATGCCGAATATTAATGGAGAAAATTGAGTAAGTGGTACTTGAAGTCACCATTGGATAAATAGATGAAAATAAAATGCTCAATAGATCCCATGTTGATAAATCAAAGATAATATATCGCATGGAGAAATTATATGAAGTAATCTCATCGATGATATGAGATTGTATTAATATGAGAATAAAATGCTCTTGAAGAAGCATAATCACTAGATTTACGTATTTGAATAAAGCCAATATGATATTATTATTACTCAGGAAAGTACAAAACAAATCGAAGTGAAACATATTGAGAATATCAAAAGATGGCATTAAACATTCGAAAATATAGAAATGCAAAAGAATATACATATCAATCCATAAATGAGGATGCGTCTCGAGAGTATAAATACTCACGTAACTCGCCACCATCAACATTAGGATTCATAATGAAATATTTAAAGGATCCGAATTTCTTTTTCGCTTGACACGATGGTCCGTGACTGACTGGACTGGCTTCCATGATTCTTGAACATATGCATGAAATTTGATGAGTAGTTCATCAACGACTAGCAGAGATAAATATTTTTCATTGAATGAGAGATAAACTTATTATTTACACTCGATCTAGAAACACTAATAAGCCATCAAAGAAATTATTAATATTCAACAAACCTATTGGTTTGACATGAAAGTTCCAACTGTGCAACGAGGCTATATTAAATATTTCCTCCGATTGTGTTGTAGCGCTTTGGAAGGACAATGAAAGCATCACTATTATTCATCATATACATCATGCGGTTGTGGATGGATTGCGCTTGTAGCCCCAACCTGCTGGACCCATGGTAGAACTGGCTCCAATCGAGTATTAGATCCAACTAGATGAAAAGGTATTACACTCGAAACTCTTATTCCCCATGATGGTGCAGGCCATTATAAGTCTAGCTAAAAGTTTGTTGTTGGTTCCTCCATATAGTATATTGATTTCTTGTCTCCCTAACTCTTTATTTAGTCGGTTTGCCATATCCACATATTGGATATGGCCTACCGCTAGATCCACCAAGGATACATACGGTTTTAATCAAGCGAGGTAAAGGTGACTTGTATGAGATGATTCTAAAATCTCCATATCCATCTCTACTCCTATCTCTCTTTTACACTATACTTTTAATGTATGAACATGAGAGATATATGAATCCTCTATTTAAAGATAAATTTTCAAACCAATAATTGATTGTACTATTTACTTTTTGACAAATATGAAAGAGAAAATGGCGAGAAAATTTTAGTGAAATGACATATACCTGTCGGTGATTGAAAAATAATATATATATATATATATACATATATATATATATCTTAAAATCGAAAAACAATATTTACAATTACAAGAAAAACATTGATCTTCGTTATTACATCGAGCTTCCTTATATTAATATGAGAAAATTATTATACTAAAATTTTCTACTAAATTTACAAACAGGATCTTCTAAAGTAAGTTTTTCAAGACTGTAACGCGTTTGTTGATCTTTGAATTTGGCCCATAAGGCCATTAGCTCACCTTGTACGTGTCCACTAGGATGTGTCTCAAGAGCTCTGAATATCATCCAAAGGCTCCTTACTCAATCCATCCTTAATGAATGCTATTTTATCTTCTCGATTTACGGACAAGTACCCCATGATTTACATCGAGTGTCACATGTCCATCGAGCACACTTGTAGCATCCTCCTAATCTTTTTGCTCTCGCTTTCTTTGAAAAACTACTTTACCCATACCAGGCATGTATTTAGAAGGAATTGAAACCTCACCAGATAATCGAACCTTTGCTTCAATCAAGCATCGGATATCTTGTGGGATACCCTTATTCATTAGCATCCTTAATCTTTCCAGCTTACATCGATAAATCCTTTTTAGGATTTTGATCGGTAGTGATGGATAGTATTTTCGAAGATTTGAGAGCATATGATCCATTATAATGTATAGACCCTTGTTAGGATGAATTTTGCAATAATTTTGATGATTTATTTATAGAATAATACGACGCGTATGAAATAAGACTCCGATTTTAAATAAATAATATGAAGCGTAAGAGCTACGATTTCGGAATTAAATAATAGTCGGATGTGATGCGTATGAGCTGTAACTCCGTGTTTGAACAGTAGTAGACAATAATGTCACTAAAAGGTGATGGAATATGTCGGTGAATTGTTTCTATGATAAATCATATTGAGCACTATACAGATACTAGTGAAATCGATATAAGAATTTATCAACTAGAAGTTCAATAATACTGCGTTGCAAAACCGGATTGACCATCCCGGTTTAAATAATTATTGAAATCAATATTTCAAGTGAAGAATTAAAAGAATTCTTCAATGATTGTTCTCGATAAATGATGAAATCATTACTAGCCAATATTGGGAATAAATCCCAAATATATACTGGAATAAAGGATGAGAAATATGGGCCCACTCATCCTCCATGGACTACTAGATATTATGATATGGATCCACTAGATAGTCACATGTGTATATGATTCATAATTTGAAATTTACGAAATATTTGCTCACGGTATGAGCATGATTTTCAGATTTAATGATAAAGCTAGTAAATGTATATCCCAATACTTGAATAAATCCCTGAAGGATTTGAGTATGATACAAGTGGGATATTATATGGCAAATTATTTAAAGTCCTCAAATAAATTGCCGATATCGAGAATAGAATGCAAACGATCTAAATTCCCATATTAAAGCTGAATGATGAGAACATATATGATTAAAATCATACCAACTATATGAGTTTTGGTGTTCTAAATTTTCTCAACATGAGGGGGAGTATTAAAAGTTGAAAATAATATGTGAAATGCATCATGTTATATCCTCGAAATTGAAATCTGAACTTGAAGTTCAAAGATGCATGAAAGGCTATGAACAATCACATATATCGCCTACGATGCTTTGATAAGTTAGCACTTGAAGCGTTGATATTTCCCCAAACATATATATCAAAGCAAATTATAAAAGATGGTCTTAATAACGGAGGCATATACTCTTGAAGAGTATATAGACATAACTATATTGTGTAATCCTACAAGAGGATTGATAATGAGATATCTCGATAAGTTATGTCGATATGGGGAAAGAAATGAAATTGAAATGTGTCGACACGATATGAACATGTAGCGCTACATATGATCAATGATAATGAAAATATTGAGATATATTGAAGATGATAAATGGTGAATGTGAAATCCTTAACTTATGAGATGATGAGATGATGATGACTAGTGCTCAAGTTTAAAGATAAGCATGGTGGTCATTATATGTTGCATGCTCATGAAAGTTAAATTACCGATCGTGTGTGTAAAATCAGAAAAGGAAATTAAAGGATCGGATGAGCTAAACCCGTGTTTATCAAGTACCCTAAAGGGTGAGCTAAGCTCACGGGAATGAAATAACCTATTAAGTGAGTATTAAATGTTAAATGATATATTTTAAGTGTTAGTTAGTTATGAAGGTTTACTTATATGTTTACATGTTTTTACTATGAATTTATATGCTTTAAATTGTGTGTTTGGAGACATGTGTTCATGGTGAATGTTTTGTAGTTGTGTAAGAAAATTGATGCACTCTAAATGAACGAAGAGTATAAAACCAATGTATATGATACTCATACAAATGTATGAAAGATTTTGAAATGCTTGCAAAGATACTTGTATAAAATACGCGTTGCACTCTTTTTCCCTCGACTGAGGTTTTATCCCATTGGGTTTTCCTAGCAAGGTTTTTAATGAGGCAACTTTAAATGCGTATTCACATGAATAATGTACTTTTTCCTTCATTAGGGTTTTTCCCCTGGGTTTTTCCTAATAAGGTTTTAACGAGGCATATTCATGGTATATTGAGAACGATAGGAGAAATTGATCTGATGTATCTATTGGATCAAGTTATAATGGAGCTAATGCTTTAGATCCAAACGATGATGATATTGAAATCATTTACCGTAAGTAAAGATATCGATTCTCAAGATATGAAATCAAGCGGAGGCATTTGGTACTCTTTTTCCTTCGATCAAGTTTTTCCCATTGGGTTTTCTTGACAAGGTTTTAATGAGGCAAAGACGTGAATACTCATATGCCCGATAGACATCGTGAGCAATGTTTTGATGAAGCGATATATAACCACTCCAAGCTATCCACGCAATCGGTTTGGAAGTTTTTCCACTGGGTTTTTCTCCAAACAGTCCCGGAAGACATTTGTATTAATAGTCATTCAAGGGAGTGTTATGAATAATAATTGAAGAATAATTATTAGGTGTTATGAATAATTGAGAATAATTTGGTGGTTATGAATTATGAGGAATAATTTGGTGGAGGAATAATTTGGTGGAGGAATAATTTGGTAAAAGATGTAATTATTATATGTGAATGACTATTATACCCTTGATGAAATTATGTAATTACGATTGTGCCATTCGAAGTTTTCCTATAAATAGGGCTTCAGTTATTAATGAAATTCATTCCTGAGAATTCCTTAGAATTCATTCTCTCTAAATTCTCTCTATTGTTTCTATACTTTTATAACAGAATTTAATATATTGCAATTCTTTACATATGCGTATAATCTTTTCAACTTCTTATTCGCATGGTTTGTGTTGGTATACATAAAAGTGAGAAAAATATTTTCATTCAAAAGAAATTGTATGCTATAATTTTTAGAATGAGGTTTTGCGCTTCCCCAGATTGCAGAGTATTTTTTATTGAAATAGAATGACAATTAACAAAACACGCAATAAATAAATCACATATTAACCATTCAAGATATCTAATAATAGACGATGAATCAAATCCAATAAAACTTTCAAGTCTTCATAGGACGTCTGTTTTGATGCTTTGTTGGGGTGAACGTAACTGGACTTAAACAACACAACCAAAAACGCGTAACTAGATCCATGTGAGAATGCACTTTTTTGTTCATTTTTACTCATTCTTTTTAAATTTGAATTTAGTCAAACTAATTACATTTACATATCTCGCAAGACTTACATATACTACGCAAATTTCCACAAGTCAACATAACTTCATTCATAATCTCTCATACTTCATATGAAAATACATTAAAAATATCATTAAAAATATCAAATCCTAACATGGGCTCATACTTAATGATAAGCTAGTTGGTCTTAATTATATGCATCAATGATGCAACATGCATAGCATGATTCAAATTAAAACAGCAGCATCGAGTTTTAGTATTTGTTGGTACTCATTTGTAATCAATTGAAAGTGTTTGATAGATGACTCAGCTTATCCATTTTTTAGATGAGTATGCGCAATTGCATGTTAGTTAAATATTGAATCCAACCACTTAACATATGGTAATTAATTGTTCAACTCTAAATTAAGAAAAACCGATTGCTCTTAATTGAGTAACTAGGGAATTCCACGTGCAATTTTATAATTTGAGCAAATAGTCTACTAGGATTTTGTTTGTTTTTTTTTATTATTTTTGAAAAATATAAGAAAATATGAAACTACGTAGTATGAACATCAATTTATATAAGACCATAATGGAAGTGTTCACATGGTTACTGCATCTGCCCACATTATACTCTATCAATCCTTTCCAAGAAAGTTGGAAAATCAGCATTGATCTGGTTGTTCAAAGATTTTCAAGCACCATCGAGCGTTCCGTATCTTACGGAACGCTCGGGCCATTTTGATGACCCATTCGACCTCCGTTTTGAAATTCGGGACCAGATCTAGAATCAGCACGGGGAGAGTGAGTTTCAAGAATTTCCGAATTTTTTCCGGCGACTCCGTACTGGCCGTGACTGCCGGTCAAATTATAATAATATTTTTGGCCCAAAAATATTGTCAGAACTTTGACCGGCGGTCACGGCCACTACGGAATCGCCGGAAAAAATTCGGAAAATTCCTGGAACTCACTCTCGTCGTGCTAATTCTATATCTGGTTCCGGATTTCAAAATGGAGGTCGAACGGACCATCAAAATGGCCCGAGCGTTCCGTAAGATACGAAACGCTCGATGGTTTTAGAAAAGTCCTGTCTTGTTCTTAAACAAAGGAACACATAGACAATACGAATTTATAAGGGTGATAGGATTGGATTTTTCATGAATTTTAATATAAAAGAGGAGATAGAATGGTGGAGATTTGTATAGTATATGTACGTCCCACGAGATATATAGATGTGATTGGTTTGATCAAAATTGAGAATGAATTAAATGTGTAAAAAAATGTGTTAAAAAGGATTTGCTATCACCTTTTATAACTTGAACCATTTCTATTGTTTTTGCGTACGTGTCTAAGTTTATTACGTGAAAAGATAAAACTTTTTGAGCCAATGTCCGAATTCATAATATTATTTGATTCAATTGTTGATAGTCGCATAGTGCATGCCAAATGAGAGTGTTGAGAGTTTTTACTTTTATTTGCTTTCTGACTATATATGCAAAAGAACCATATATAAAAAGAAACTATACAAAGATATTATTATTATTATTATTATTATTATTATTATTATTATTATTATTATTATTATTATTCCCGACACTTCAAAGATATCTGTTGCATTCGATATTGCTTTGACATTATCTTATGTTAACGTTAATTTTAATGGTGCATTTTTTTACGTATGAAAATTTGTATGAATAGTTGCTGTATTAGCCAAAAAAAATATCTTAAAAATTCGTCTAATTGACTTTAAGGATTGTGCGAGCTAGTTGTACAATTTGTTGTGAGATGATGCAATTCCGTAGCATCAGGGCATCTCCAACCTAACACTGAACACCTATCCAAAATTTGTCGTTGATGTTTTTACTCTAAATTTAAGGTAACATTATTCACTCATCCAAATCTACCGTAGTAACAATACCAAACTACTGGTTTTTTATATGTAAAAAATTAAAATTTTCAGCCATTTATATTTTTTTATAAACCGAAATTTGGGGTAGAAGTGAACACTATCACCATCACCAACCTTCTACACTGAATTTGGGTTAGATTACCCTCCAAATTTGGCGTGTAAAGCTGGAGCAAAAGATATATACCCTCTCTCTCCAAATTTGGTAAATTTATCTTGACTTTGAGGTTGAAGGTTGGAGACGGTCTCTCTATTATTCTATCACCCCTCAATGAAAATGTGGCTCCTCAAGTAATTATATAACTCATCGTACAACATCTCCTATGCAAATTGTAGGAACTAGTGTTGAGAAATTGAGAAACATAAAGAAATAAATGAAAAAGAAAAGAGAGAAAATTAATGTATAAAATTTTATATGTCTATTTATACTTTAGCACATTATTGTCTTCCGTCCCACTAAGATAGGTTTGTATTCTACTCACTCCGTTCCATTTTGATAGGCTTGATTTCCTTTTTGTCATTCCAAAAATATGGGCTACTTTCCTCATTAGTATAAATTTAACTTCTTCATTTCCTAATCTACCCCTATGTATTATGCATGGTTACTAATAAAAATAAATTGTCATATTTAATATATGAGTATATTAAGAAATACACAAGTAAAAATTTACCTTTCCAATAAATATTAATTTCAAAATTTTAATCCGTGTGAAAGTTAAACCATGTGTATTAAAATGGGACGGAAGGAGTATTTTCGTTTGTCCCAAATTATCGCTTATTTTCCTCATTGAGAATATAATTTATTTTATAGTGATTAAAGTATCCATATTTAATATTATTGAAATACTAAAAATTAACTGACTATTACATCTCGTAAAGATATAAATAATGTTCACATTACTTTTTTATTTATCAATGCAAGAGTAAAATAGAAATAATATAGAAATATTTTATAATTTTAATAATATTTAAAACTTTTTTTAATATGCGTGAAAAATGATGGATATTTAGGGTATGATCTATACAAGTTAAATTCCACCAAATTAAATCTACTTTTTTTCTCTCTCATCATTTTCAATCATTCATTCATTTATTAATTTGACAATTACTTTATATTTTTTAATACTCCATCTCCAATTTTTAACCACACATTCTCACCAACTTTTCCACCAATTTAGGCCTTGTTTGATTGGGTGTAAATTTTATCCGCGCGGTATTTCGTGTAAAAATATGTGGTCAATATTGTATTGGGAGATGTGTGTGGTTGAAAATGTGTATTGATTATATGGAATTACGTACGAATAAAATTAAGACCCAAAACAACAAAGCCTTAATCTACACCAAATTAATCTATAAAAAATCAATGGCGGATCTAGAAATTTAAGTCGCACGGGCTGGTATATACAAAATATTAAATCGATTAAAATTTTATACAATTTTTTCGAATTTTTCTACACTAAATTTCCAGATTTTTTTTGGCCCGCACGGGCTAAAGCCCGTGCGAGCCCGGGCCTAGATCCGCCCTTGTAAAAAATATACCCTATTTTAGTAGGATATAGGGAGTATTAGAAACGCTCATGGTAGGATATGGAGTGGGAGTCCGTAAAATTTTCCCAGCCACGTAATATCAAAGTCTTGGGAGTCCGTGCAATTTTCCTTAAAATCTAAAGGCTAGGTCGTCATTTTCCTTATTTTTGCGCAGCCTCCACCTAGCTCGTTCCTTGCACGGGCCTCCCCAACACGGAGCAAAACGTCTCCCCGTTTTCTCTCTCTGCGTATAAATATGTATATTTTCTCTCTCTCTCTCTCTCAATACATTATTATATTTTTTCTTTAGATTGACACTCAGCATCAATGTGCCGATTTAAATATATATATAAATATGTGCATATGTGTGCCTATAAAGTGTGTTGAGTGAGAATATAACTATATATAACACCATTACAGAGACTCCGGAAGTGATAATGATGTGTAATTGAATAGCTCAGTTGAAACTATGCCATGAATCAACGCTGTGAAGGAGAGAGGGAAACAGCATTGAATTGTGAAAATAGTATAAATTTCAATTTCAATTCGTTTTCTGCAATATTAAAATTTATTTGACCGAGAACTTCAAATAGATTCTTTCAGATCTACAGTAAAGCGAACTTCGCCTTTTGTTCTTCTTCAAACACTGACATAGAATCCTCGGACTCGTTTAGGTCAGCTTTTCAGAGCTCTTTGTTTGATTTTCTAAGTTGGGCTTGTAATTTTATCTTAATTTTCGCAGGAATTTGCATGTGTTGCTTCATTGCCATTGTTTTCGTTGAAACTTTTCCTGGAATTCTGTTTTCCCATTGTTTTGCTGTTGAATTTCTCAAAATATGATTATCTGATCATGAATGATTATTTCCTGTTGGTGAAAATCAGTTACTGATTGATTGACATTCTTTGAGTTATTTAAGTCTTACAGCCACTAAAATTGCAATCATTTGTGCTAAATTTTCACTTGTATGAGTTGAGCTGGGATAAACTGAAAGAAGACTGTCCGTTAAAATTTCTGTATCGATGGATTTCAATTTGAAGCTTTAAACCCGAACTTGAATCCGCAATTGAGCTTCAACTAACCGTTAATCTAACAATATTGCAGGTTTAAACTGATCCTGAAACGTTATGAGCATCAAATTCATAGTGCAATTTTAGAGAAGTTGGTTTTGACATAACTGCATACACTGGACGCGGCATGGGTTGTGAAATGGAGTCCGATCAATCAGAAGACACCGATGTTGTTCTCTCTTCAATGTGGCCTGAAGATATTAATGAAGCTGGGAGGCAGTTCAATGTTGAAAAGCCAGGAGCAGATGAGGATATGTTGTCTGAGGTTACCATAAACGAGGAACCTACAATAGTCGATTTCAAGCGTCTCTTAGAACTGACAAATTACAGTGAGAAAGGTTCTTCTCAGTTGGCCTACCTGGTTAAGAATTGGGAATATAAGCAGGCTAATGCTGTTCGACTTCTCAGAGAGGAGCTTGACAACCTTAGCCAACAACAGCAAGCTGTTAAGCTAAAGAAATTAGAGATATTGGAAGAGCATCGGTTTGAACAAGATAGATATGGGGGTGATAAGCATCCAATTTCAATTTTGGACGAAAATTTGCGGTACTTTTATCAAGACGTACCTAGGAGAAAGAATCGTGTTATCTACCAAGATGAAATAGTACCACTAGATGGCGAACATGACAGCATAATTTACTGGAAACAGCGAGTTATGCATTTAGAAAAATTGCTTGAGGCAAGTCTTCAAAGAGAGCAGGTTTTACGGGAGAAATTGCAGGAAAGTATTGAAAATCTTGAGAGGCAATCTTCTCCAGTTGAGGAATTATCCCAGGTTTTGAAGAGGGCCGATAACTTCTTACACTTTATCCTTCAAAATGCGCCAGTGGTCATCGGTCATCAGGTATCTCTCCTGGGCGATGATTTAAGAATCCTTTGTATGAACAGTCTAATTATTGATGTTTATACGTCTTATTTGCTATTGACACACTGTTCTGGTCTTTAAGGATAAAGAACTGAGGTATCGCTTCATCTATAATCATTTTCCTAGCCTGCGTGAGGAGGTAATTTACTTGCAGGTTATTTATTCCAGTTTTCCAATTCTGTCGTTGGCCAAGTTTCTTATAGCTTTTATTTGACAGGACATCATCGGAAAAACGGACATGGAGATTTTCTCTGGTTCTGGTGTAAAGGAATCTCAAGACTTCAAACGAGAAGTATTAGAACGAGGATTGTCTGCAAAAAGGGAAATCACCTTCGAGACTGAATTATTTGGGGCAAAAACATTCTTAATTTATGTCGAACCTGTTTTCAGCAAGGCAGGGGAGACTATTGGTGTCAATTATATGGGGATGGAAGTGACTGATCAGGTAATAATTAGCAAAAACATTCTTAATTTAAATGGGAATGTTCTTTTCTCATCACAATCACGACAATAATACAGGTCCGGAAAAGAGAAAAAATTGCTAAGCTCAGGGAGGAAATGGCTGTACAAAAAGCCAAGGAGACAGAGCTCTACAAAACAATCCATATCACAGGTTTATGCGAATATCCTAGACGTCATAGTTTTCTGTACATAAAAGGGTGCCTCATTTGTCCATAATATTCTTGCAGAGGAAACAATGCGAGCGAAACAAATGTTAGCAACCATGTCCCATGAGATAAGATCTCCCGTATCTGGAGTTGTTAGTATAGCCGAGATTCTTTCTGCCACCAAGCTCGATAAGGAACAAAGACAACTGTTGAAAGTAATGTTATCGTCGGGTGATCTTGTTCTTCAACTTATAAATGACATCCTCGATCTTTCCAAGGTGGAATCAGGTGTTTACTCTAACCGTATTGTCACATGTTCTTCCTTTTAGTCATTATTAAGTATGAGTTCTATTGAACACAGACATTTGTGAATAATTTGTTCTACATGTATTTATAGTACTGTCATGTGTAATACTGAAAAATGCTATGTTTGCACATCCCTGCCTATACCTCGCTTTATGCCTACACGAGGTGTCAGAATCCTATGAAGTGAAATAACAATGGGATAATACTGACACCTCAGGTGGGTGTACATATAACATTACCCCTCAAATAAGACTGATCGTCTATCTAAATTTGAATAAAAAATTGACTTGACTTGACTTAGGAGTGATGAAATTGGAAGCTACAAAGTTTAGGCCCAGAGAGGTAGTAAAGCATGTACTCCAGACAGCAGCAGCATCATTACAAAAACCATTGACCTTAGAAGGACATGTAGCAGATGATGTCCCAGTCGAGGTGAGGGGCCTTTACATTGTCAGACAACAATAAAGAGCTCTTTTCTGACATACAAAAGCTTAAAGAGGGTGAGAGTACCTACTGATAGCCTTCGGTACTTTTGATATAATAACACAATTCTTCAATTTCAGGTTATTGGAGATGTCCTAAGGATTCGTCAGATTCTAACGAACCTGATCAGGTGCTTAATCATTGTTTTATTACACTTGTAAGATCAATTTCAAAATAAATCAGTTATCTATAAATGTTTCTATAATTTCATCTCATCAGCAATGCAATCAAGTTCACTCATGAAGGCAAGGTTGGTGTAAGGCTTTATGTGATACCAGAGCCACGTGATGCTATCAAACAAGAACCTGATCAGAATATTCAATCCGATCAGCTGCCTGTTTCAGTCAATACGAATAACGAAGATAAATGTATGACAGACGAAGGAGTCCAAGAGAGTCACTCCAATTGTCAAGAACCTGTAGTGTGGATACGATGTGATGTTTTTGATACTGGGATTGGAATACCAGGTACACTTAAAAATCCCTGTTTCTGTAAAATAGATCTTATGGAACTATTAACGAGGGTTTTGCTGACATCGATTGCTAATTTTGACGTGGCAGAAAATGCTATACCCAATCTGTTTAAGAAATACATGCAAGTTGGTACAGATACAGCTCGAAAGTATGGCGGAACAGGATTAGGACTAGCAATCTGTAAACAATTGGTAATTTAACCTGTCATACTTGAATCACATTCTTCTTGTGAATTCTTGTTGTTCAATGTCTTTGCATGTTATTTTTCAGTTTTGAGTTCATTTCTGGTTTCTGTTATCAGGGTGGAGAGAAAAAAACAATGATGCAGTTTCCTTATTTTCAGCATTTTCGCATATTTTCTCCGAAAAGATTGTAAATGACAAAAAAGTTGTTTTCAGACCTTTTACGGAAATTTGCTTTGTTTTGATCAATGCGTTGTTTTCAAAAATATGAAAGTAAACAAGAGAAAACAGAATGAAAACAATACTGAGAACCGACCCTAATATTTTCGAAGCAACTTAATTGTTTTGAGCATAATAGCCTAATCCTTATATTCTTAATTATTCGCTCTACAAGCTGT
The DNA here is from genome assembly GCA_018223645.1 of Jasminum sambac. Lineage (NCBI taxonomy): Eukaryota > Viridiplantae > Streptophyta > Magnoliopsida > Lamiales > Oleaceae > Jasminum > Jasminum sambac. Next base: position 19,699,618 of record CP073650.1, on the reverse strand, counting down.
CTGATAGATACATATTTTGCTATCACTTAATACATGCCTAGCAGCCTCACATTTTAATGTATATAAAACAGGTAGAACTTATGGGTGGTCAACTCACTGTATCCAGTGAAGCACACTGTGGCTCTACTTTCACATTTGAACTACCTTACAAGGTTTCACCGACCTTCAATCATTCAGATGTTTGTGATGAACTTTCAGATCTGACCAACCATGATATCATGGACGACTCTAACGATGATGATTTGCATTCGGGAATTTTCTTGTTCCAACCACGTATTTTGGGTTCTATAGGTTCTGATCGTCACTCAAAACTCTCACCAAACAGTCATGGATTCAACGACTCCAATAACTGTGATCGAACATCAGACAAGTCCTTGTCAGAATCTAGTAACAAGACATGTAAAGAAGCTAGTTCAGATGAAGATGCTTGTTCGATAGCTGGCATTCATAATGAAGTGAATGATATATTTGACTCTCATGTTAACTCAACCACTTCCATCCGAACAAGAAATGTGGGAGGTGAAACATTGGAAACAAGTAGTGCTCGGTCTACATGTTCGACAAGTGATCAGTCTGTTGAAAGTTTCGAGTGTAATCTCAGCAACAGTTTGAAAATTCCAAAACGAAAACCTAAGATCCTTCTTGTTGAAGATAACAAAATTAATGTGATGGTGACAAAGTCAATGATGAAACAGTTGGGCCACAGCATAGATGTGGTGAATAACGGAGTAGAAGCTGTATGTGCAGTCCAATCCAATGTCTATGATCTTGTTCTCATGGTATGCATAAGAGAAGTTGAACACATGTTACTATACCTTCGTATGGTATAATTGAATTGAAAAGATAACATAGTTGGTAATTTGAATAAACAGAGCATATAGGATTCTCGGAACCAAGCAGTTGTGGGACATTATAGTTTTGTTTGACAGTCAGTTTTGCCCTCCAATTTGGATAAAATGTACACTAAGAAGCCAACATGTGTAAAATGTCTTGTGCAAGGTTTCAATCTGGATTATTGCTTTCATAATTTTAACAATGCGAAACTTTTGTAGGATGTATGCATGCCAAGAATGGATGGTCTTCAAGCTACAAGGCTGATCCGATCATTCGAGGAAACTGGTAATTGGGATGATGCAGTAAAAGCCGGAGTTGAGCTGCAGTTATCTCCTCTTCATTCAGAAGAAATAAGACAAACCCGAAAGAGGATTCCAATCATAGCGGTAAGATTGCATTCATGATCTTTTATCATTAACCATACTACATGCTGAAAGCGGTAGAAAACAAATCTGGGAAGATTAAGTTACTTTTAACATACAAGATGACATAGAGACAACACACACAAATGGTGTGGATGTGTCGCGATTCTTGATTTTGCAAATGATGTAAAGTGGGATAAAAGATAATTGCACCACATGTATTTTGTCAATCTGTATGTTGGGCTCCATGTTAGAGTAGGCAAACTGTTCTGAGAAAGCCAGTCTTGAATATGCCCGACAGAAATTGCTTGACGCGTGGCGTACTTTGACGAATTCGAACTGATATATTTGCAGATGACGGCGAATGCATTATCGGAGAGTGCAGACGAGTGTTTTGCAAACGGTATGGACTCATTTGTTTCGAAGCCTGTAACTTTGCAAAACTTAGAACAATGTCTACAGAAATATTTAGGACAGTACTAAACCACCACCTGTAAATATGTATATAGCGGAGAGTTTTCTGTAGTGTTTACATGTAGATACGCGCATCTTGCATACAAAATATATGCATTAGGAAAGTTTTGCCATCAATGCAATGATGCTCTTCCGAACCTTCATTGTTACCTTGCTAGTGGCTCTATTTAGAGTTTGTTTGACAAAGGTTGTTTTCAATCCCTTTTTTCTTACAAACAATGATCTTTCATGTGTCTTAATATCTGTTCTTGCCTTTTAAACTGACACCTCCTGGGAAAAAATTCTTCCCAGAAAGAGTTCTCACAGTTCTTGCTTTCGTTTCAACTCTTTTGTAACAAGTTACTTCGACTGCTAGTTAAAATAAAACATGTAAGGCGTATAAAACGACAAAGCTAAACTTTGCTCTTAGAACTCACTTCGCTTAGGCAAAATTAAAGCGAACTTTTTAAAACAAAGAAAAACTGTCAAAATATTGACTAATACAATATGCTATTGCAAATGAATTTGAAAAAAGAAATTTAATTTTAATGGTTACAACTTACAATATACAAACACACAAGCACTAAATATTACAGAAACAAACACAAGGGCAAATCTTTTACAATTCAAATAACCATCTATAAGATAAAACTCTGAAGTTACATACAGTTCTAAAGGCTGATAATAAAGCAAAGCAAAGCAGCTCAACTGTCATAGATCATACACATACCCTATGTTTTCATACTTTAGTCAAATTCATCTCTATTTTGTTCCTTCTTTTCTACCATAGAATCACATAAAAGCACTGCATAAATTAAACCATTCTTCTCAACCCGACACACTATTCGACGACCCCTCTTCGTTAGCCAAAAAACGCACCACGACAATAGTGATATTATCAGCACTGCCTCTCTGATAAGCTTCCTGCATTAGCCTTTTAGCCGCTTCTTCGGGATCTTGAATTGGCTTAACCATAGAAACAGCTTCCTGAAAATCAACAAAACCATCAATAAGTAATTGTCATCTTCGTTGAGCAGAGAAAAAATTGAATAGGAACAAGGCGAACCTCATTAGTCACCACATCCCAAAGTCCATCACTAGCAAGAATAAGAAACTCAAGGGTATCGTCGACCTTTTCCTCCTGCATTTCACATCCATGTAGATATGTATATATTTTTAAAAATGGAAATTAACTAGGAAACAATTGCCATTTACAGAAAATAACAAAATAAGCCCATGTTCGTTTTAATGTTTTTCTACTTCTGAGACTCAATGAAAGTTAAAACTTCAATATTATCCACAGATCTCAAACCCAATAATCCATACTCATTATTTATCCACTCTTCTCATGGTTCCGCTAGGTTCAACCTAAAAGATAATCTTTTGGTAAAATAAAGGTTCACCCAAACACAAAACCTGAAAGATCCAGAAGCTGGATTCATGTTCAATAATAATTCTAAACACAGATACGTTGACATATTTCAATGCTTTGAGACAAGTTACCAAACATACCTGAATTTCGGGATCAGCAACGACAAATTGTTTCAACAGCCTATCGCCAAAAGCACGAGATACAGCAAGCACTCCTCCGACTCTCCAAGTTCCTATAGAAACGTGGAACAAAAATAGGTAATTGGAAATTATCCCCAAACACAGCATAATCAAAGATGAAACTCGTTATACAATATCCAATTATCCACACCTGCCCACATCACAAAACCTCCAGCATCTTCAATCCTTTGACGTTCATCAGTTTGGTCGGGCTTGTGATCCCGAGAAACAGCAAAAGCTGCAAGATAAAGTCGCAAACTTTAATCCCAAATTACCCACTTAACTACAAATTTATTACTCATCTTCACTATAATTGATTCAGATCCCCCAAACAGCATTCAGAAGTGACTTATTAGTGGTCTATAGGTCTCGATTCTCAACTGATACTCAAGAGTCAAGAAGAAAAAAATTCTGATTCTTACCATTACCGCCCCTACAAATAACAGCTCGGGAGTCCCCAACATTTGCGACCAACAGACGGTCCCCGACAAGGATAGCGGTCGAAGCAGTGGACCCAGCATCTCGATTCTGAGTGTTCTCCGACTTCAGAAATTCTGAGTCGGTATGGCTGTATGCATCAGCTGGAAAGGGACCCAGAAAAGGAAAACAAGAAAATTAAGTTTGTTTGTTGATGATAAAGTGTGAACAGAGTAATGGTGTAAACTTTGGAAAGGCCTACCTATAGCTGATTTAGTGTCAGAAATAAATTTTGGGTGCCTGATCAGATTGCTGAACAGGTTTTGTTTCACATATTCTGCCGCCCGAGCACCCCCATGGCCTGAAAGAGTAAAAATGAAGATATATAATTAGACATGGTTTAAGATAAATTTTTATTTTGCTGAAAACTAACTTCAACTAAACAATGGTGGGACCGATGAAATACCCAGATAACAATGACCAATAGTACTGAACGTGTGGTTAATATTGAAATTTGACTTTGATTGAGTATATCAGAAGTTAATTTTTATATAGAAAAAAGTTATAACAAAATAAGAGTTAATCGTGACGGTGGTGGTGGAGGAGTGTGGGATGAGGGTGTTCGAGAGGCTTACCATCAAAGACGCCAAAGAGACCAACGACTTCTCCGTCTACACCGTCAATCCTCGTCTCATAGAAATCCTCCATTGAAGACCTTTTACCAGGAGAGCTTGCATATCCATAGCTGAACTTTCCGTTCTGACTGTTTGGAGGAAAAGTTATGGTAAATATTAGTGACATACTATTCAACCTTCAATTCTTTATGCAAAAAACTCCTGATGATTTCAAGAAATTATATTAGCAGATATCAAGAAATGAATATAACCGCGACTAAAAAATAATCGAATTTTGAGCCAATCAATGCAAGAATTGCTCGATATATAGTGTACAATTAAAGACGAAGCAATTTTACGAATTTCAATAAGCACCGCTAGGCGAGGTTCTTAATGAAGTATTTTGAAATCCAACGACAATTATGCGTACATAAGCATAAATTAAAACCTTGGAAAAATAAGGACCTATCTTAATGGACTCAACAGTTTGACATCCAAAATACGACAAGAGATGAAATGGCGCATGAAAACGACAAAAAAGAAATTTGACAATATTAATTACGTCATTGAAGGTTACACAGAAGTTGGAATACAATTCCACCAATAAAGGATGTGGTTGATGCTATATGCGTCACTTAAAGAACAACGACAAGAACACGACAAACTTTTCTTAAATTACCAATCATACAATTGCCTACTAGATTTCATTTTCAAATTGGCGACCAATCACAAATCACAACCAACCAGGGAAAAAGGAGACAAGAAAACAGAGCAACATTCGTTATGCATACTAATAAGCTCAGATTTATCATCCTTCTATTTATAAGCATAAAACCTAATAATTTCAACGTTGATTACCAAAGGTCATTTCTGGATTATTACAGAAACAGCAAAGTAGGGAACAAATTACAAAACAAACAAGATAATTAATGGTATATAAACAACATAATACATTAAAGAACGCAAATAAGACATATTTCTGCAACAAAATGAGGAGAAGAAGATGACCTGAGGCCACCGCCACTAACGGGGGCATCATCAGCATGAACTTGGCTTGATTGGGACAAGACTGAATTGAGATACCCCATATTATCTCTTTTTCAGGTTTATTATTTATTTTTAATCCTTAATTGATCCAAAATTGACTTTCCCAAATCAAATGATAAGGTCAGTAATTGTCTTTTTTGATTCTAACAGAACAAATATTAAAAACCCCAGAAATGGGAAATTCTATTATGGCATAAGATGTGAAGAAAATGAAGAGAAAACCAAGATCAGACCATCTTGTATAGCTTCATTCCCAATTATGGATCAATTCAACCTGACAAAAAAGAAAATAAATAATAAATAAATAAGTAAAACAGAAACCACATTAAGCACGATTTTCAAGAATAGATCTAAAATGCTTCTATAAATACAACAAATATAAAATTCACGAACCCATTTTTAAATTTCCAAATTTTTAAAAAACCCTTGATTTATACATATGTAAAAATTGATGTGTACTTCTGGTCAATAAGAACCACCATCAAGAACAACTATGACAATTGTTTTCTTTTCTTTTCTTTGTGGGCTTCAATTACAGGAATTAGAACACTCCTGTATGATTACAATACAACGTAATAAAATTCAAGAAACATATTCAAGTGTGTCTTTTTCCTGGTTTAATCAATTTACAACATAAAAAATATATATAAAATGCTTAAGTATATGTATATTATATGTTTTTATGGAGAAATGGAGAAGAGGAGAGAGAATGGGACCTGAAACTGGAGAAGAATGTCGATGAGACAGAGAGAGAACCACAGAAGAGAGAGAGGAAGAAATGAAGGGGCTGAGGTTGTAATAATAAGAATATAAGATGTTATAATGGGAGTAGTTGCTTCAATCAAGTAATAATAGTCAAACAAATCAATAATGGCCAGATTTTTAGTATTTTCAAATTTCTTCATGTTATGTCTGACCAAAAAAAATTTTTTTATTATTTGTTTATTCTACTTTAATATTTTTTATTTATTTTTTGACTGATTCTTTAATAATTTTTGAGGAAGATAGAATTAAGAAAAATATTTGTTGTTTTTTACTTTTTTGATGGTTCTATCATGCCAGGGATGAGGTTCGAAGGGACCCGTTTTTAGCCCAAAAATGAGGTAAGGGAAGCAGGGTGTGGTGGGGTCTACTTTTAGCCTAAAAACGAGGGTGAAGGATGGGGAAGATCTGCTCGTACTCTTGGGGTATTGGTTATTATCGCTCTCGATTTGATATTCACATGTAGATATTAATATTGTCAGATGATATACAAGTATTCCTCAATTATTAGGGGAGACACATGTCAATCATCCGATAATATACGGGTACCATAAGATGTATATATGTAAGCTAAAGATCTTTTATATGGGTATTATATTCTTAATCAAGAGTTTTGTTTCGTTGTCCACATGCGGGCACCTTAGAATGGCCCACACATGAGTTTATGGGCGCCACCTGCCCCTACCATCAAGAGGATAGGTGTTTTGCATCCGCCCATGAGTGTCCACATATAAGCAACGAAATATTTGCCTATTAATCAATAAATAATAGTCATTTATATATAAGGCTCATATTATTTATTAAACTGTGCCTAACTATGTGCAAATTAAAAGTGCTTACTAGTTAGGAGTACCAAATATGGAATACTAACATTTTTCCGAGGCATTGGTGGGTGGAGGTGAGGTGTGACACACTTTAGCTTTCATCTTTCTGTATAGATTAAACAGTAAAAATATGTCAAAGAGACATAAAAAATAAATTATTATTAAATGTATAGTTAGAAATGAGCGATGCTTGAAATCTTGTCCCTCGAATGAGACGTTGATCAGTATGTGTTACAAGCAAAGTTTCTGTAAGCAGATTTGTTGAAGACGGTAATGATAAGGTGCCAACGATGGCACCTTAGTTATGGTGCCATCGTTGGCATTTTCGGACCCGATTCGAATTTGACCAAAATCTGACCAAAACTTTGATCGGCCCGCTACGGGCCGCCACGGTGTCGCCGGAAAATTTTCAAAATTGCTGGAGCTCCCCCTCGTCGTGCTGATTCTAGATCTGGCCCCGAATTTTAAAACGGATATCGGATCGGGTCTGAAAATGCCAACGATGGCACCATAATTAAGGTGCCATCGTTGGCACCTTATCATTCCTGTTGTTGAAGCGGAAGAGTAGATTAAGAAATAATATGTTTTTGATATTGAAGATGATGTGATAGATTAAAAGGTAAAATTATACCTCATGTATTTGTGAAGCTGTAAACAAGAATACTAGAAGAGACTAGTTAGAGAGAGATCTAGAACTAAAAGGGAGAGAGCATGTATATGTTTATCACACCTTTCATGCATTTAGGGTGTGCTAAACATTGTCACTCGGCATTTTTTTTACTTAAAAAAAGTATCATTATGTTGATTTATCAATTAATTGATAATTTATTATGTTTACAATATAAATTATGGATAAGTATGTTTATCACACTTTTCGTGTATGGATAATGTCAAACATACATAATATTTGCTATAATATGGACACATTAGAGGTGAAAGGCTTATAATATCGTTAATGATTGTATAATATTCGATAAGGAAAAGTAAATGTGATATAATTATTTTAATTAATTATGTTACTCTTTATATAACTCCATGTATTCATGTAGCATGACCATTAATGTATTTAGCCATTTAGGGTGTGCCAAACATTCTCGTTCGGTATTTTCTATATAAAAAATTATTAATTATATTGATTTATCAATGGACAATTTGTTATTTTTACGTAGAAATTAAGATACTAGTGAATTGATCGGTAATGATCTCCTCCCCACAGTGGGGAGGATATCATGCCCACAAATACATATGGCCCCTCGTGATTGGTGGGAGAGCCGGTGGTGGGACCTATACACATGGCCTCCCACCAATCGTGAAAGGCATGTGTTATGCAAGATTTATATCCTCCCATCATGAGTGAGAGATCATTTCCGATGAATTGATATCACAAAATCAAAATCGATGATGAATGATCAGCCTACTAATAAGATTGCTTTAAAACAATTCATCTAAAAAAATAAACATCTTGCGATATCCAAGTAAGTAAATCAAGATCAACAAATTGAAAAAAAAAAAAAAAAGAAAAAAGAAAAATGGGGAGAAGAAAACATTTTTTAAAAAATGGTGGTGGGGATGGGCGGGGGTATGAGGTGTACAAGGGGTCAAATGACAAAAATGAATTGCAACTAAAATTGCGGTTGCCAAACACCTGGCGTTCATGCAGCGAGTGGCGGTTGGCTGATGATATGGATCCTATTCTCTTCTAATCCTACACGCCTTCAATCATTTATGTTCATTTCAATGTTTTTTTTTTTTTAAACATAGTTTTGCTACGTATACAAAATGACAAGTAAGAAATTAAGAAAGTGCTTAGTTAATATATTAAATGATATAGTAGACCGTGATAGATGATCCATATGATACTCACTTATTTAAAAATAATAAATAAAAAGATAGAAAAATGTCAAGTATATAATATATAAATTTCCATGTCATTCATTATATTGATATTGCATTATCTAAGAAATTTATGTGATCATGCATTGCATTAGTTCGAAATAATGTTTTTAAATCTAGTCGGCCATTAACCCATGCAAAGGGACTAGGCCAGGGGTTAGAGAGTCGACTAGGTGGTGACTACAGGTCGACCCAGTGATTAAAATAATCTAAAAAAATAAAATTTAAAAATATCATAAAATTAAGAAAAAAAAAAAGAAAATACGAAACCCCGAGTTAAACCTAGTCTCAGGTTGCACAGGTCTTTGAATGGGTTTGATCAACCAGGATTTTAGGTATCACCCGCCCCTTACCTTTTAAGCATATTGCAAGTTTTCTGATCCGACTAGCCACGTCGGATCTCGATGTCAAAAATACAGTTAGAAAACCAATTATTATCAAACACCATCTCTCTCTCTCTCTTTCAGCTTGTTTACATTCCCAATGCTGGGAGGTGCGTAGCCTCGGTATTTGGGAAAGATGTCTTGCCTCTCGACCTCGCAGCATTCGGGGGTGAGTGTGGGTGGGGCCCGTGCTGGGAGAATAAAAATTCTCCCAACACGGCAACTTAACAAGCTCGCTCTCTCTTTTCATTAGAATGATTGTATTTGGTAGATAAATATTTTGAAATTATTATTTTAAAAAAAGAAATCACTTTTTGTACTTTTCAATAAACTTCTTTACTTTTGACCACATCCAAGCGTGTGTTAGGATTTAAATTTGTATGGATTTTTATGTGAAATATGAGAGATAATGATTAGAATTGAATGTAACGCCCCGCCCCCGTAACACATATAACATACGATACATATACGTACACAAACACATTGCAGCGGATGGAGGGAGCGCTACTCGTGTACATAAATTTCACAACCCTTCGCGTGGCTCTTGGATCGTCTGATTCATTTTCCCATTCACACACCAACATCACATACTGTAGGACCCTTCGCCAACTCCCGCATACATAATCTACAAACATAAACATAAACACATAGTGAGTCATAATGACCCAGTGAATAATGAATGCAATGCAGTGCGTGAAATGCACGTGACATTCTTTTCTTTCTTTCTTTGGGCCCTAGTTGCGAATCATGTGAATACCTTGTCATATCATAGCATAGGTCGCCCCCAAAGGTTCTTTACGCTTTGAGCGCTGGGACCGCTGCGTCTAAAGAGTTCTTTACTCTTAGACCGCCCATCACATCCTAGGCCGTCACCCAAGGGTTCTTTTACCCGTTAGGCCGGCCGCCACCTAAGGGTTCTTTTACCCGTTAGGCCGCCACATCATCATCAAGCGCATTGTAAACACATGATAGGCAACTACATTCTACATACATGCTCGTGTCATGCATCATTCATGCTTTACCCGATAATCGTACTCATAACGCTTCTTAGGCATTACATAGCGTATTTCTCATGAACCGTCCTTGTCGTTATGTATCACATAATCATACATATACATACATGGCATTCATACATTCATAAGTCCCCCAAGGGTTCTTTTACTCTTGGGGCGCTATACTGCCATATCATACGCATTCCATTTCTTAAACATCATATAACATGCATTGACATCACATGAAACACATAAACTCTACTTTCTTGTCTCACTACATGTTCATTAACATAACTAGTTTCCTTTCATGTACATAGATTCTTAACCCATAGGACTTGACATAAAGGTCATATAAGTCACAAAATCATGTCCACATCATTCCATTATCATCACCTAATCATCACATAGGCATAACACAACCCAAAGGAACCCTAGCATGCTTGTAGGCTTGATACTCATCATAATTATCATCATAGGCATACATAAACATACAGATACTTCATAAATGCATACTATATCAAAGATACATCCATTACTCACCATTATAGAAGAAATCAAGCTCAAGAACCATAGATAGCCCTCCTTCTTCTTCATCTCTCTCTTCCTCTTCCTCCCTCTCTTCTTGGAATCATAGGTTACACAAACATTACATAGCTCATATATGGAGTTGGAGATGATCACATGTGTTCATGAGGGTCTTGAGAGAGTTTTGGGAGCTTTGGAACCGAGTTTGGGTGTGTAAATGTCAAGAAATGGCTAGAATCTTCTAAAATAACACTTCTGCCGACTTAAAATTACGGCCGTAACTTACACATTCTGGTCAGTAACCCTTAATTACTGGCCAGTAACACCATAACCTTACGTCAGAACCTTATTAATCTCAGTATCATACCATCATACGGCCGTAATAAACTCTCTGTAAATCCCCTGCATTTCATCTTCTTGGATTACGGCCGTAACTTACATTCCTTACGGCCGTAACTCCAACCATACGGCCGTATCTTCAGATTATACGACCGTAATTTACTCTCTGAAACTTTTGGACATTTTCCACTGTTCACAATTTACGGTCGTAATATTCGACCCTTACGGCCGTAACCTGACATTTACGGCCGTAATCCTTACATTTACGGTCGTAACCTGCAGTTCTGCTGAAATTTTCCGTTTTCCTTATTTCGACGACCGTTTCGACTCCCGACATGTCTCATACATTCCCAAACATTTCATAAACACATCATACACATATACATTATGTCGGGTCGACTTTGAGCGGGGCATTACATTGAATGATGGAGATTTGTATATTATATGTAAGTTTCATAAAATACATGGATGTAATTGATTTGATCAAATTAAAATGAAAATGAAAATGAATTAAAATTCAAAAAAAATTGCATCCTAACATACACAGCTCCCCTGAAATGCTTTACTTATTTGACAACATTTAAAATTAATTATGTTTTCTTACCTTTATTTATAGTCACTCCAAGAAAGAACATATATATATAATAATTGGGAGCAAATTTAATAACCACTTACCAATTTTTAATGTTGTGACTGATTATTCACTCATCTTTAAAATGTAACTAAACATTCACCAAACTTTACTAGATGTCAACCACTGAGCATTCGTGGATCCAATGTTTAAATATACTAGGTGATTTCGCCCACATAGCCGATGGTGTCCGACTTGGAATTAACTGGACTAATTGTCATCACAAAAATTTATACACAATAGACAAACAACTGCGTAATCCATCAGAAATATGATTTTTTCATATCATTTTATTGTTTGGAAAAGCCTTGTTTTACAATCTGTGTAATTGTTTCTTTAACGCAAGTGAATTTTTTGTGTCACCATCTAACCTAACTAGTTTCGCATAGAACATCGTCAATCGGGTTAGACCAATTGATTAATATATTTACACGTTAGGTTGATAGATGGTCAATGATTGAAACTAAATAAAATTCAAGTATTTGATTATATTTTAAAATTGAATAATTAATTATACAATATTAATGTTCAATGATAATTCAATAATTCATTTTAACCAATAAGTTCTCCAAATACGTCCCAGCCCCCAAAATAAATAGCAAGGCCTAACCATCCTGGCCCAACATCACACTAAGTTCCAGAAATAAAGAGGGAATTACATGGTGCACCAATAATGTTCAAGAGTAGTGACATATTCCCAGCGCTCGCATGCGCAGGTGCGGGCCCCACAGCCATCACTTTCAGGGGAGCTAAGGTAGGCTGTGAAAGAGCTGGGAGATGCTTGGAGAAAAGAAAGCTGGCAACACATCAGTGAGCCTCAAATTTATTAACCACTAATGCCAATATTTAAGTTTAAATTTTCAAAAATCAGGTAAATCAAGATTAATTACACAAAAGGCACAAACATTAAGGAAAAATTAGTAAAATCCGGTATTTTTGGACCGGGTCGGTTGTAAGCCACGTGACTTAGATGCTTGCCCGAGTTCAAATCCTTACGTGTGCATTTTAAAGGTTTTAATTCATTCCTTTTCTATTTTCATTTATTTCTTTTTTTCATTTTCTCATAATTCTTTTATATTTTGTTACGTGTGCATTTTAAAGGTTTTAATTCATTCCTTTTCTATTTTCATTTATTTCTTTTTTTCATTTTCTCATAATTCTTTTATATTTTGTTATTTACATTTACCTTTTATAGAATTCTTATCTGCCTTTCACACAAAATATATAGTACATTACACATGTCTTACAAATAAAATGTAATACAATAATGAACAAAATATTAATTACACAGAATATGTAATTCATTAGTTTGTATTCCTTACACATTACAAATGAATTACACACAATATGTAATTATTAATATCACAATTTTTTTTGTTTCAAACATAGTGCAGAAGTTTAACATTTATGGTGCATTTGATTGAAGGAAAAAGTGGAAGTGGAAAAAACTTTCCATGGAAAATGTTTTCCCAAAATATATTTTCCCACCTCTACCCATAAGAAAATATTTTCTTTTTTTCAAGGAAAAGCTCCATTTTTTTTGCCTTACATGGGAAATATTTTCCATTTCCTTGTTGCAATCAAATACCACAAAAGAAATTTTTGGATGGAAAACATTTTCCAACTTCATTTTTCAACTCCCAATCAAACACACCCTTAGTTTTTTTTAGCATTTGCTTTGTTGAAATTTTTATCTTTGATTCATGCAAGCTGTATAGTTAGTTACATGTGCTTTACACATAAAGTGTAATGTACCAATGAATAAAACATTAATTACACAAAAATATTTGGTGCATTACACATGCCTTATAGATAAACTATAATGCACTAACGAATTATATTAGTTACATAGAGTGTATAATTCATTACATATACTTTTATTACACATTAATTACACAAAATATATAATTATTCATATCACATCATTTTTTCCCTCTTCAAACATAATATATAATTTTAGCATTTAATTTTTTTAACATTTACTTTTTAAAGTTATTATATCTCTTTCACACAATATATTTAGTGCATGGTATATACTTTACACATAAAGTGTAATGTACTAATAAATTAAAGATTAGTTACGTAGATGTATAATTCATTAGTATGTATTATATTACACATCAAAAATAGAAAAAGAAAAAACAAAGAGAGAGAAGAGAAGGACACGCACATCTCATATCTCTTGGGCAGTTTATCAAATACTTGTGCTCTCTCTTCCTCTCTCCCTCACACACAACAAACATGTAAAACTATTCTCCCCATGACCATCATCAAGCATTGATTTTCACAAATTCCCTTTTAAAATCAATTACCTGTAGGTAAACTATCCAATGAATCAACATTTATACCCTTAGCTTTTTGAATATAGGCTACAAGTTAGGGACCAATTACTACATTCTAAGCTAGCCAATTAACGGGTTACAATGGGAAAATTAAATAAGAAAAAATAGAGAGAAGAGAAGGACAGAGACATCTCATCTCTCTTAGGCATTTTATCAAACACTTGTGCTCCATCTTCCTCTCTCCCTCACACATAGCAAACATGTAAAACTGTTCTTCCCATTACCATCATCAATCATTAATTTTCACAAATTCCCTTCTAAAATCAATTACTTGTAGGTAAACCAACCAATGAATCAACAACATTTTAGATTTCTAAATATAGGCTATAAGTTAGGGACTAAATATACACAAAGCTTCTATTTTTATTGTACAAATCTTCCATTCATAATATAGAAGCTATGCAAAAGATTGACTCCCTAAACATTAAACGACACTCGCTTTCAAATCCAACTACGCCATTACCCACCATTTTCCACTCATTTTAATTAATCCGAGTCACTGAACCTGTCATTGCCTAGAATTTGAGAAAATTCTTCTTCTGTTGTGCATAGTATAAATGAGTTGTTGTCAAAATTCCAAATCTGAGACATAAATTGAGAACCACGGCCCAGAATTTGAATCACACGGCGGTGGAACAAGGGTGCCGCCATTGCCAGTGGAAGAAGAATCTGTTAAAAGAAGTGTTCTTAGAAAGGGGTTGAAGTGTTCTCTAAATTATACCTGTTGTGAAGAGAGAGACAGGGAAAGAGAGGGAGAGAGACTGAAAGTGGATGCAGTTTTCACGGTCCACTCTTGTAAAAGATGCAGCAAGAGAAATTAAAGGAGCCAAACTGAAAAACCTGGTTCTTGCAATTAATTCATTTTTACAGGATTTATGAATTTCAAAAGTCAAAAACCACAATTATTCTAATTTCCTCCCATTGAAACGAGTAGAGAAGTCATCTAGCCACTTGCGGCCCAATCCCCGAACCAGTCCCAACGAAACTCCCATAGTCCAATCCATACCCAATTTTTTGGAGTAATTTCTCAAATTTATTGCGTTCATTTCTGTAACTCCATGGCTGAAACACGCACAATCACACACCGATAAGGGTTTTACGTATCGTAAAATTTACCGGTTAATAAAATTAAAAATGGAGAATTCGCACCAAGCACCAGGTCGGCCATGGATTCTGGAAGTCGTACCTCTGGCGGTTGTTTTGCTCCTTGTTGCCCACGTCGTTGCTCTGGTTAAAATCCTCAAATCTTTTTTATCAAACATAATATTTGATTAATTTATAACCTCCGTTTGGTGCGAATAATTCTGTGTACATGCAGGTTTACTGGATGTACAAGCTAGCAACTGAGAAACAGGTCCCGAGAAGGAAGACGCACTAGCCAAATTCATCAACTTTTTGTAATAAAGAGGTAAAATCCTTCGGTTGATTTCTAGGTTTCTTCTACTGTTTGCTCAGATATTTATTTATCAATTACTGTGTATGTTCGAAACTTCAATGTATAGTTTGTTGCCGCCCTAATTGTTGGAATATTAATTATCACCGATAATTGGTTGGCCCCTTTTCTAGTTCCTAGTCTGTTTGTTTGTTTGTGTTCTCCGAGTGTCTCGAAACAACAAATTTGATTATTGTTTCAAGAATTGTTTGTTTTGTGGGAAACTGAATGTCTACATTTCAAGTTGGATTCTGTCCGTTGCATCCTGAGAATAATTTCGAAGCTGAAAGCATGGCTTGGAGAAAATTATTTGTTACCTTAGCTTTTTCAAGTGACAAAACAAACGCTCTGACGAATCCCTTCACCTCTTACAGTCTTACCCCATGCCCTTGATTAGAAATACCGAGTTGCTTCACCAGCTTCCATCAAAACTGAATTTGCAATTAATCAACACCACCACCCATTTGGGTAGTGTGAAAGCCTAACAGAAACCCACTCTAATGAGATCCTAATAGATGACACATGTAAAGATATAACGAGATGACGCTAGAAATCTTTAATTTTCACCCAGATTCAAGTTATTAAGTCCAGGTCAATGCTTTTTTCCTACTAAACATTTGCAGGAACAAGTTTAAACCATTGAATTTCTGGATTTTGAGGGCAACTAGGAGTGTCTTCAAGATTGTCCCGTACACATAAACACTTCTCAGTCACAACTTTGGAGTCATTGGTATTCTTCTCCAAGCACAGAAATTTTCCCTGTTCACTTGGTGTAGCCAAATGGAGCCTGGAGCTCGAAATTGATCTCCACTTGCTTGAACAGTCATTTGAGGCATGGGCAGCAACACCTTCTCCCAGAAACCCTAGGCACTCTGACTCTCCAGCCAGCTTGATTGGCTCATTGTCTTGATGTTGATCAAATCGGCTTGCACTCTTGCAGTCGGTTAGAAAAACATCTGTTGAAAACTTCACACATTTTCCACTTAGCGGATGGTACATTATATAGTATGTTGGAAGATTTGGCTTTACATCTGCACAAAACAAATAAGTGGTTATTTGTTAGGACCCTCTTCCAATGCCCATAACGAGCATAATTTATAGTGCACGCTGTCTATATAGTAGTATATCCTTGCATAATCTGAAGTGGTCAACATTGCATTTGTCCGATATATACAATGATATGCTGCTACATAAACAGTTGACACAATAATGATTCTATTTGTTAAGGTATACTCGACTGTATATGACTAAATAGACTGAATCTTTTGGAAGATAGGAAAAGGTTCTGTACCTTGATTCATTTGTTTTATAAGCTGCAGCCTCTCTAGGAAAGATGGATTTCTTGCATTATCCCAATTAATATCAAGTACCCCATAAACTTCCTCAAGGTTAACATCCCTATCTTTTAAAATGTAGCTACCTTCAAAAGTCCATAATGCCCAGTCAATATCAAATTCTGCCACAGTTGCCAACAAGCAACTTATGTACCTGTTGTCTGCCTCATTACCACCTCTTTGATCAATGCCAAATTCACTCAGAAATAGTGGAAATGAGTCTTCACCTCGAGTTAAAAAAAGATAATTATTTTGAGCATTTCGAGTTATTTCTGCACATAAATTGTTAGTCTGAGCTATCCACTTGTCAGCTCCAGTGCCAAAAGTGTACCAATGTGCTTCGAATACTATCTTGTTGCTAAAGTTAACCACAAATGGTTTTGTTTTGAGAAACCAGAGGTTTGTATCAAAGTATAATCCTGAAATGATGATAAGAACATTCGGATTTTCTGTATGAATGGCATTGGCACCCTTTTCCATGTACCTTCGCCAATCATTCTCGTTTTGGCGTGCACCTCTAAGCTCATTTCTCATGCTCATAGCTACTACCTACAAAAAATATATTATTAAATTATATCACACACTAGTTCAGTCTACCAATACATATTAACGAGTAATGCAATTCCTATAGTACTAGACAAGATCATAGAAAAGTGATTAAGTTATATACTTACCATGGGATTATCCTTGTAGGTTCTTGCTACTATACTCAGGCCTTGTATCCATTCTTCAGGATCAAAATATACATCTCCAAAGAAGCCATTGCCATCAGTATTAGAACAGCACCATTGTGGCTTGCTAACATGGTTATCCAACACCACCATTATATTATTCCTCCGAAGCTCATCAACCACAGCCTTGTGCAGATCCACTACACTCAATTTCAACACCTGAGGATTATTCTTTTCGATCCCAGCCTTTGCTGCTTCCAATCCCAGATCATCAAGTGATTGTGAAACCGTGATCTTACTGTAATTCGCCCTTGTGAACATATAAGTAGCCCATGTGAAACGCACACAATTAAAGCCCATTGATGTTACCTTCCTTACAATATCTTTCAAGGGCTTTTTCTCAAGCCCTTCTGCAATCATCGGCTGCAAATGGGAAACCCAATTTACACAGGTAAGTTTTACTCTTTTTCCAGTTGTTTGATCCACAATCCACCTGGAACTTGTGGAGAGTGGAAGTGAGTTACAGTATATCGTGAGGTTTGAGAGGAGAAATAGGAACAAGAAAATGAGTTGCAACTCGTGTTTTTCAGCAGCCATTTTCTTTCTTCTGTGAATTTGCAGTTAAATGTTGGATGAATGTTAGGAGTTCATTTAAGCAGAGGTCTTTTGTTGTCCACTCGAGAGCTGATGTCTTGGTCTATATTTGGTTACTAGTTTTGTGATCAGAGGAGTAGTGCCTTGCTGTCATTTCTCCTTCCTGTTTTGCTAAATGATTATTTTCCAGAAATGTGTATAAATACAAGATTTCTAATATATTAATATTTCCAATATAATATATTAGTCATGTAAAAGTTAATGGAATTTAGAATCTTGTTAACTAGTTGTTGGACAGAGTTTGTTGTGATCATTTCTCACCGTTGATGAAATACAAAATTTGAAGTCTTCACGAATGAATTGACAGTGATTTGAACTCTGATAGTAAGGTTAAATGCTTCACAGTCATTTGTCTCGTGAAGGATGGGTAATCTTTATTTGTTCATGGAAAAATTATAGTTGTTGAAAAAACCGTACAGAAAGTGATGTGAATGTCAGTAGTTGCTGATATTTTTAAATTGATGTGATGTGCACTAGACTAGGTTCTTCTTGTTTTCTATAGCTTTTTTGTATACGTTGCTGCAAAACTTTTTGTACGTATGGTAGATCTTGGAAGTGAAGCTGACGTACTGTCTGTATGTGATGTTAACTGATAACCATAACCAAATGTTTAACATCATCGGGTCATCTTAAAGATTATCGAATGCACCTTTTTAAGATGGTCAACAAATGATTTAACAGTCAATTGGCGCGTGAGTATCTGCGAGTCAACAAAGACCAATCGTTGATGAATTTATCTACCATTAATGATTTTGTAGAAGATTCTGTTGAACGCAAGTTCAAAGTGGGCTTCTCCCTTGCAAATCATTCCGTTCCAAAGCCCATTCGGTTGAGTCCAAATCCATTTTAGCTGCTGAATAGCCCAGAAACCAACCCAAGACCAATTTGTCAGCCCTGTCCTGACCCAATTGATTCATCCTACATTTCAGTCACAATTAAAGCAGCAGAATTATTTCCCTCAATTAAAAATTCTGATTTATTTTTATTTCTTGAATAAAATTTTCACCGTCTTTGTTTAACGGTCGCTTTCGTCGTAAATCTTTTTGTCCTTAATAATTAATGAATACCTATGAATTTCATATACCAATTCCCTGAAAATTAATCACATGTCTCACCTTGATGATTGAGATTGCAATCTAAACTCGAGAGACTATTAGAAAATTCTGATTTTCTTATTGACTACTATGAAGTAACATAATGCTTCGGCAACAAGTGGGTGATATTCTCATTATAACTAATGTATGTAGGTGGTGAACTACTTGTAAGGGGCGGCAAAATTCTTAAAATATCAATGCAAATCAATCAGAAACAATATGCAAAAGAAAGGAAGAGGAGGAGGGGTGGGGGAAAAGAGATCAAAAGAAAGGAATAAATCAATCATGTATCACCATTTATGTGAAATAAATCGATTGTTGGAGAATGCAATGGTGTCTAACAATCAGCTTCCTTCTGTTGCCAGTACTGGCAACTTCCTTAAGCTGCTAGCAAGACTCAAACCCTTGATCCCCTGCAATAGCCGCGGTGGAAATGTGATTGCTGCCATGTTGTGAGTGCTGCCAACATAAATTTTTGGTCTAACAATAGCCAACGTGGGCATTAAAAATGACAACTCTCGGTTGGTGGAATAGGATGAACGACAATTAACTATTGTATTCTTTTATTTTATGCGACTAATAAAATAATTATTGAAATAAAATAAATGTGATTTATGCGCAAATAATTAGTGAAATACCACCAAGCGATGCAGTCCAAGGTGGATTAGTGAGCAAACAAGGACAAGGACGCTTTATGTTCATACCTCGGAAACCTCGTTTGACCAGATGATCTATCAAGCTGGTGAGATTGATGACTTTCAGTACAAGTGCACTAAAAAGCTTGCTTTCAGGTTTGACAAAGGTGTTTTAAAAGGAAAAATGACGTGTTTGTAGAAAAATGTTGATTTTTGGCCGTTTATGTGAAGAATGCTGACCAAGACTTGTCAAAAGAGACGTTAAGAAAAGTGTTAATAACCATGCATGGGTACGGAATTTATAACGCAGTAAATGTACTGCATCATAATTAATGTTTTTGGCAAGTTAACAATAGTTTCATAAACGAGGAGGTCGAGCAAGGGAGAAGTGAATGGTACTTATGAGTTTTATAAATTTGTAAATAAAAAATATTTGATATTTCTGTGTTGTTAAACCAGTTCTTTTTTCACTTCCAAAAAAAAAAAAAAAAAAAAACCAGTTCTTTTCTTCTTGTTTTTATTTACTTTTACCATTTCCTAGTATATTAGACACGATTAATGCACAATGGTAGCCATGTTATCTAGTGGGAATGCTTGTTACAATCCAAGTGTATCTTCAAAGACAGGCCTTTTTTTCTTTTTCTTTTTTTTTTGGCCAACTTTTAGCTGTAAATTCTGCAATATAAATTATTAAACAATAAAAAGAATGTAACATTTCCATTTCTTGGTGGATTGGTCCTTCTTTTGGTTGTATCCTACTCTGTCTTTTATGATAGCATTTTTAAATAAAATTATTATTCTATGCATAAAGTGCATGTGTACATAAATATTCACGCACTAATAAAAAATAGGGCGAATTATTTTGAAGCCCACTACTGTGTCTGGGTAAACTTCTATTATTATATATGAATTTATTGTATGTATATAATATATCAGTTTTGCTCTCCTATATACTAATGTGTAGGAGAAATACTGTATTTCGGAGGAAAAAATTAAGCATGTACATCAAAGAAAGAGCAGTTATGTAATATTTATCTCACTTATTGTAGAGTAAAAAAAATTTGAAAAAAATTGATGATATGACTCCCTCAAGTCACGAAGTGTGCACACTTTCCTATACATTGTGTAGGAGAGCACCAGCGTATAATATATATAAGGGTACAAGTTAAGATATGATTGCAATCTAAAAAGTAACAATAATGATATAATATCATGATCATTTACATATCATTGATGACGTTTCAATTAGTAGATAGTAATTGATATATTATCTTAAATGTCAAATTTGTGTAATAAATTAATACCACGTAATTATTTAGATGTCATCCTTGCTTATAGTTATTTGAATTTCAAACATAACATGATAAAGATAAATCAGGCCAATAGTTTTGATATTGAGTTCAGATTTCATTTGCCTAATCTCGATCTGACCTGTCATCATTTCGTTTTACTCATCTGTATATCAACAGATTTTTGTCATGCACGAATTCTACATTGAAAAAGTTTCAATTAACCATGAAATATTTTTTTGAAACTGAACCATGAAATATTATTAACTTGTGTTAATAAATGCTTGATTATATATCAGCTTTGTCCAAACACAAGCGGGAACGTTGGGAGTATTTTTCGACCACATACGATATTCGTTTTGAAATCTGACACTAGAAGCCAAATCATGGTAAAAATTTTGACCGACGACCACGGTATCGCAAAATTTTTTTTCGAATTATTGGAACTTTTCCTTATCGTGTTGTACTTAGATTTGATATCGGATTTAAAAACTGAGGTCGTACGTGACCGAAAAATATCTCGACCCTCCTCCCCTTGTGCTTGATCAAAATTCGATATACATATAAAAGAAAATGATGTAAAATGTCTAAAAATAAAACTAATTCATAAAATACTTATAGTACAAAATATTTAAAACTTAACCCTAACTCTAACTTTAACATTCTCTTCTCTCCTCTCATCTCTCCTACCCTCCATTGCAGCTGCCGCTATCGCCTCTCGCTGCCACCACCTCCCACCATCGCAGCCATTGTTGCCCATTGTCGCCACCACCAGCATTGTTGATACCACCATCCCCGTGACCATCATCAATGCTGGTGGTGGTCATGGTGACCACTACATTTGGTTCATCGACGAATTGGCGGCTCGCGAGCAAATCAGAGTGGGGGAAGATGGTGGCAGGTGGTGGCTCGGCAGCGACAGTGTGGTTTGTCTTTTCTTTTCTTTTTTTTTTGTACTTCTAAGAATTTTGCCCTAATTTTTAAACTTGATTATTAAATTGGTAATTTTATTATTAATTTGTTAAATTGTTATTTGAATTGATAAGTTGATTGTTAATGCAGGATTTTTTGAAATAATTTAAGACATTAATTTTTTTGAATGTCTGAATAATTTGATTTTTTTGGTACATCATATAAACAGCCCTATATATATAATGATATAAATAATACTCTTATATATATATATATATATATATATATATATAGTTTTTATTTGGTTGAGATATTGTCTAGCGAAGACCTATATAATCTAGAGGTATAAGGTCGGTTTCTCAATGGTTGAGATATCGCGTCTCAATACAATTTGGGTATCATATACTCCCTCCATCCCAATTATATAAGCATTGATTTTTTCACAAAGATTAAGAAAAATTATTGAAAAATAACTTTTATAACTATTTTCCTAATCTACCTTTATTTAATGAATAATATTAAAAATAATGGTTATAACTAGGTAAATTAAATAAGATTAGTTTGATAAATGAACAAAAAATTTTATTAATTTAAAAATAAGACTATATATTTAAAATACCAAAAAAATCTATATTTATCAGACAGAGAGAGTATATATTTTCCATATTTCCACATCGTAGAATCCTCTTTTTAACACACAAATTCCAATTTGACAAAGATCCTATAGTTTGTGGACCACCTCAGCAATTGACTTCACAATCAATGGCTCTCTTGTAGTTTCCAAGAATCCCAGGGGCACATAAATATCCCCATCTCCTTCTAGCCCCACCGACTCTACGCCCAACTGTGAGTGAGCCTCGTGCTTCCCGAATCCCGGCGGAGATTCCGATTTTCAGTGTAGCGAGAAAAACAAAACTCCGTTTAAACCAGAGAGAAACCCAATAATGTGTCCCACGAAACACAAACAGAAACACCACCACCACCGGAGCGCTGCGAGCCCCGCTGCCGCCTCAACTCCGGTTGCGGCATCCGCCACCGTGGAAGAAGACTGGAGAGATGAAGCCATAAGCGGAGGCTCCTTAAAGCACGTTGACCTCGTGAATGGATCCAACGGCTGGGCTTCACCGCCAGGTGAGTTGTTCTCTCTCCGAGGACCCAATTACTTTGCCAAGAGAATCAAAATTCCTGCCGGCGATTGGTTGCTGAACCCTGCTGGAGTTGACTGGCTCCGATCCAACTCCAAGCTCGACCACGTTCTCGCTCGGCCAGATAATCGTATCATGTCTGCTTTGAGGAGCTCGAGAACCCCTGAGAAATCATCAAAAACCTTCATCCTCGCTGTAAATTTACAGGTTCCAGGCCGAGATCATCACAGTGCAGTGTTTTACTTTTCCAGCAAAGTTGATGAGCCGATTAACCCTAATTCACTACTTTATCAGTTCATTCATGGGTCTGATGCATTTAGGGACGGTAGATTCAAGATAGTGAATAAAATTGTGAAGGGACCTTGGCTTGTGAAAGCTGCTGTGGGGAATTATTCTGCTTGCTTATTAGGTAAAGCTTTAAAATGTCATTACCACAGGGGAACAAATTATCTGGAAATCGATGTTGATATTGGTAGCTCAGCTATTGCCACTGCAATTTTGCGCCTGGCTTTGGGATGTGTCACCGCAGTGACAGTGGACATGGGTTTTCTGGTGGAATCGCAGTCGGAGGAGGAGTTGCCGGAGAAATTGTTCGGAGCGGTGAGGATTTGTCAGATGGAGATGAGTTCTTCAACCTTTGTTGATAGCGCCACACCTTCGAGTAAAGTCTTGCCGATGAGCAGCGGAGGAAGTGAAAATGGAGATGATTAATGATCTTGTTATTGCTCTATGAGGTAAGCAAAGTTTCTCAATTTTCGTGTTGACAATGGCAAAAATGATCAGTGAGACATGAAATCTATTTCAATGGAGAGGAATGGGTGTAGATAATATCCCTAAGGTTACAATGATGAATGATTTTCATTTACTTGGAAAGTAAATTTCTTTATTCTGTTTGAGATTGTAGATTTTGCTTCTTAATTTTCATATTGATATGTGATGAACTAGTTTCAGATGGGAATGCAAGAAATTGCCGGTGGCATTGTTCTAAACCCAGAAAGTAGTATGTTATGGTTTTCTTCGTGGATTAAGTTGGCACTTCGACTGTGTTGCTTAAGCTATACAATGTTTGTTGATTATTTTTCATGGCTGTTTCGTCTTGCCAATGCTCTGGTAATAGAAGTCGTTAATTTGTTTCAGATTTTCTTGGTTAGATAATAGTTATGCCTTGGAAGTTGAGCGGTCTTCAATGATTTTATTGGAGAATGAATTTGTTTTGGTTAATCCCACATTCTTAGTTGCGGCGGATCCCTACGATCTTGGGAAATCTATTAGGAAAAAAATCGTGGGATCACTTGCAAGTTGGTTATTGGCAAAATGGTTTGCTTAAAGGCAATGAGCCATTCGGTAGGAGTGATCTAACTGGTGATTTTTGACAACAAGCATGAGAACATACTTTGTGAATGACCTGGGCTTTTATTTATGATCTTATTAGTGTGTTTCAAGATTATTATTTTTTGGTTTTGGACCTATTTTTGCGGTTTTTTGCTGTTTGCTTGTGAGTAAACATAGGGATAGTGGGATGTAGTTTTCATCACATACCCAAATTTAGGTAAGCGTGGTGACACGAAACCACCTGATTTCACGCACACCACATCAGCTATTTGTACCCAATTTTGGGTACATAATCAAAACTATAATGGGATGTTGTAGGCTTTTAGCATAGGCCAGTAAGGACATCTCTATTCTCAAACAAAAAGCGAAGTCATGGCCTGAAGAGTGTCTTGGACTCTAATATTGTGTTACAACTTACTGAGATGATTTTGTATTCCTTAGTCTACTTCAACCTTGAACACAGGTGGATTTTTCTTTTGTTGGTTTCTTGAACATCTACTGGTCATAATCCACTTGTGAACAATCATACGTATGGTTGATAAAAATGTCATTTGTTTGTGTTTCATTGTTGTGTTGAGCTCATCTCACTGCTTCTTGTGTGGACTTGGTTTAGTCATGGAAAACAGCAGCGAGGTAGTGGTGGTGGAAATTTAGTCTTTGAAAGCAAGTTAGATGCTTGATTTAGTTGAAAGGGTTCTTGGATTTTGAAGTTTTGGTCGGAAAAAATTCCAGTTTTTTGTCGAACTGATGGTGAGAGAACTTCAAAGACTACTTGCATAGTTCCATTGGCCCCACGTCACTAAGGATCCGGTGCAGGTGGATGCGTGTCGCCCATCCACCACATGTTAGGCACCATAGTGTATTAGTATGTTGGCACCGGATCATGAGCCGGCCCCACATACTCACTTGTTAACTGTTCATCTTTGTGAAATGGAAATTTTCTCCTATGGCCAGAAGATCTTCGGCCTGTGAGACAAGCGCACCCCCACCCCACCCCTTGGGGGGATGCAGGGGCGGGGGGCCCACACGCATTGTGAGAGAGGCGGAACTTCTGGCACCATAAAATCCTCCCTTCGTGAAAATTTGATGGACATCTGCTCTGCGCCACTGGTCAGTGATCGGTCATAACTGAACGGGCCGTGATGGGCCTATTGTTGCCCGTGTAGCGTTACTCAAAATGTGGGCTTTCAGTGGGTTGATACTTGATCCACCTGCTTGGCTGCTTCATGTAAAAATAATTATAAGAACATTATGTTATAAAAGTATAGATAGAGAATTTAGAATGAATGGTCGAATGAATTCGAGGAATAATTCATTAATAATAACTACTGTTATAGGAAAGCTTGAATAGATCTGGCCAAGTAATTCACGTAATTTAAATGAGGGTATAATAGTCGTTCATATAATAATTACATCTTTTACCAAATTATTCCTCCACCAAATTATTCGCCACTTAAATTATTCGCCGTAATTCATACTTGAAATTACTCGATTATTAAATGTTTCACGCTTGAATGGTAATGTCTGAATGTCTTACGAACATTTGGGAGAAAAAGCGGTGGGAAAAAAACTTCCAAGCCAGATTGCGGGGATAGCTTGGGTGGTTATATCTTCTTCATCAAAACATTGCTCCCCACGATGTCTTCGGCGGTATAGGAGTATTAATGTGTCGCTGCTCGTTAAAGCTTGTCGAAAAGCGAGTGGGAAAAACTTGATCGAAGGAAAAAGTCTGGTACATCTCAGTTTGATTTAAATATCTTGAAGCGATATCTTTCTTACGGTAAATGATTTCAATATAAATCGTCGTTTGGATCTAAAGCATTAGGCTCAGTTATAACTTGATCCGAATAGATACTGTTATATCGATTTCTCCTATCGGATTCACCGATATACCAGAATATCGCCGTTAAAGCGCTATTAGGAAAAGCGGGTGGGAAAAGCGCAATGAAGGAAAAGAGTACATTATTCGTATGAATCTTTTAAAGTTGCGCCGTTAAAAACGCTGGCAGGAAGCCGTGGGATAAGCGCCAGTCGAGGGAAAAGAGTCTGGCAGCGTATTTTCCTCTGAAGTATCTTCAAGGCATTTCAAAATCTTTCATACGTTTGTATGAGTATCGTATCGTTGATTTTATCTTTCTTACGTTCGTTTAGAGTCGTCGATTTTCTTCTGCATTCTGAAAACATTCAGCGTGAACACGTGTGCCGCAAACACACAATTTAAAGCGTATAAATTCATAGTAAAAACATGTAAACATATAAGTAAACGCCGTAGCTAGCCCAACACTTAAAATATGTCATTTAACATTTATCTCACTTAATAGGTTATTTACGTTCGAGAGCTTCAGCGCTTTAAGTCTTCATCATAACGGGTTTAGGCTCATCCAGATCCTTTAATTTCCTTTTGATCACTCCTTTTACGATCGGTAATTTAAGCTTTCATGAGCGTCTGACGTATAATGACCACCATGCTTATCTTTAAACTTGAGCACTAGTCATCATCATCTCATCATCTCATAAGTTAAGGATTTCACATTCATAATTTATCATCTTGATATATCTGATATTTTCGTTATCATTGATCGTATATTCACGTTTTAAATATCGTGTAAATGACACTTTTCAATTTCTTTCTTTACGTATCGACGTAAAGCTTATCGAGATATCTCATTATCAATCCTCTTGGGGATTATCTGATATAGTTATGTGCATATCTTTCTTGAAGTATATCATAGATTATTAAGGCAATCTTTTATAATTTCTTTGATATATATGATTGGGGAAATATCAATACAGCGTCTTAGCTTATCAGCATCGTGGCGATATGTGATTGTTCATTGCTTTAAACGTCTTTGAGCTTGAAGTTAGGTATTTGATTCGACGATATAACATGATGCATTTACGTATTATTTTCAACCATTAATACTCCATAATCTTGAGAAAATTTAGAAAGCTTCATCTGATTGGTATGATTTTTAATCAAATATATGTTAAATCGTCATTCGGTAATATGGGAATTTGATAGGCGTTGCATTCTGATACCGATGTGATTTATTTGAGGAACTTTAAATAATTTCTTATATAATATCAAAACTTGTATCTTGCGTCTCAAATCAGCCAGGATTTATTCAAGTATTGGGATATCATTTCTTAGGCTTTATCGTTAAATCACGAAAATCATGCTCATCCCAGTGAGCAAAATATTTAAATAAATTTCAAATTCACGAATCATATACACATGTATTATCTAGTGGATCAAAGTATCGTAATATCTAGTAGTCATGGAGGATAGGCATATCTTACCGTCCTTTATTGAGATATATTTGGGATTTATTCGATATTAGTAGTAATGATTTAAATCGTTTATCGAAACGATCATTGAAGAATTCTTTTAATTCTTCACTTGAAATATTGATTTCAATAATTATTTAATAGGGATGGTCGGTCAGGTTTCTGGCAGTATTATTGAACTTAGTTGATAAATTGCTTATATCGATTTCACTAGTATCGTATAGTCTTCGATATGATTTATCGTAGAAACAATTCAGCGAAGCGTATTCCATCATCTTTTGGTGGCATTATTGTCTCTCTTGTTCAAGCGGAGTTCTGACAAATTTCATCGCGTCTATTATTTAATTCGAAATCGTGGCTCTTACGCTTCATAGTATTTATTTAAAATCGGTCTTATTTCATCTGCGTCGTATTATTACATAAATAAATCGTCAAAATTATTGCAAAATTCATCCTAACAAAGGTTTATATATACATTATAATGGATCATATGCTCTCAAATCTTGAAAATACTATCAATCATTCTGAGTCAAAATCTCAAAAAGGATTTATCGATGTAAGTGGAAAGATTAAGGATCTTCAATGAATAAGGGTATCACAAGATATCCAGATGCTTGATTGAAAGCAAAGTTCGATTATCTGGTGAGGTTTGATTCGCCAAATACATCGCGGTATGGGTAAAAGTAGTTTTGAAAGCGGAGAGAAAGCGAAAGATTAGGAGGATGCTTCTGAAGTGTGCTTTCGATGGGCGTGTGACCTTTCGATGTAAATCTGTGGGTCTTGTCAGAAATCGAGAGAAGATAAAATAGCGTCATTAAGGGATGGATTGAGTAAGGAGCGGCTGGATGATATTCGTGAGGCTCTTGAGGCACATCCTAGTGGACTAGCGTCTGAGGTGAAATTTAATGGCGCCATAGGTAGAATTCAAAGATCAGCAAGCAGCGTTACGATCTTGAAAAACTGCTTTAGAAGATCACTGTTTGTAAATTTAGTAGAAAAATTTAGCATAATGATTTTCCCATATTTATGTAAGAAAGCTCGGTGTAATAACAAAGATCAATATATTTCTTTTATTTGTAAATATCGTTTTCAATTTTAAGATATATATTATTTTTGATCATTTGACAATTATATATGTCGTATCATTTAAAGAAAAATTTCTGCGCTTTTCTCTTTTCATGTTGTCGAAAAAGTAAATAGTCTTATTTCGAATTATTGGTTTGAAAATTTTTCTTTTAAATAGAGGGATTCATATATCTCTCATGTTAAATACATTAAAAGTATAGTCTGCAAAAGAGAGATAGGAGTAGAGATGGATATGGAGATTTTAGAATAAATGCATCTAAGTCGGCCTTTCACCATGGATTAAAGCAGTATGTATTCTTGGTGGATCTAGCGGTAGCGTATCTCAAAATATGTGGATATGGCAAGCTTTGTAAAGAGTTAGGAGACAAGAAATCAATATCTTATCTGGAGGAACCAAGCAATAGCTTTTAGCTAGACTTATAATGGCGCACAATCATGGGGAATAAGAGTTTGGCGTAATACCTTTCCATCTAGTTGGATCTAATACTCGGGTGGGCGAGTTCTACGAAGGGTCGGGAGGTTGAAATTCTGGCCCAGCGAATCCATCCATATTGCATGATGTATATGATGAATAATAGTGATCTTCGTTGTCTTCAGGAGTATTCTGTATTTGGAGAAATATTGATATAAGCGCCGTTGGCCAGTGGAATTTTATGTCAAACCAATAGGTTTATGTTGAATATTAATAATTTCTTTGATGGCTACTTAGCGTTTACAGATCAGGTGTAAATAATAAGTTCTCTCTCATTCAGTAGAGAAAAATACTTATTTACGCTAGTCTTGTTGATGAGCTACTCATGAATTTCATGCATGTTCGAAGAATCTTGGAAGCCAGTCAGTGGTCATGAACCATTTGGTGTCAGCGAAAAAGAAATTCGGATCGCTTTAAATATTTCGTTATGAATCCTAATGTTGATGGTGGCGATTACTGAGTATTTATCTCTCAAAGGCGCATCGCCGTTTATGGATTGATATGTATATTCTTTTGCATTTCTATATTTTAGGTGTTTAATAAGTGCTTTTGATATTCTCAATATGTTAAAACAATTTGTTTTGTCTTGTACGGGTAATAATAATATCATGTGGCTTTGTTAGAATCACAATCTAGTGATTATCTTCTTCAAGCGTTTTATTACCGTATTAATACAATCTCATATCATCGATAAGATTACTTCATGTAAGCTTTTCATGCGATATATTTTCTTTGATTTATCGGCATGAGATACATTGACTTTACTTTCGTCTATTTATCCAATAGGTAGCAGTAACACTGCAAATTTTTCTTATTCGTATTCGGTATATATAAGTAATTTTATTCTCATCTGCTTCTTGAGAGTATGATTAGAATATTTGATCAACTACTTATTACGGAGTAGGATTCGTTATAATAAATCGTGTAGTATAATCAGCGCATTGGAAATATGCACACCAATCGTGTGGTATTACATAGCATTGGAAATATCTTTCACTATAAAGTCGTAAATTTAAATGAAATTAAATTTACATACAATAGGTGGTGAGCACTGCATTATGGGAATTATTATTGATAAATATAAATTCACGAATTTAAATAGCAAGAATTAAATTGCATAATATTTAGCTACTTCTTGGGAGTAGGATACCCAACTAGTAGAAGGTATTCTGCAATCAGCTTAGCGTATAAAGTGCGAGAAATATATAAAGCCTTAGTTTAGTGACGGTTGAGCGTCATCCAGTAGGAGGTGTGCGATAATTAAATTGCAGTAAATAAAGTCGAGAATTAAATATTGAGCTAACCTGCGGGAGCGGTTGTTCTTACAGAACAAATACTCATTCTTACTGAGAACATCCTTCTAGAATAAGTCACGTTATGTAATTAGGCTCTTCTTGGAGATTCATTAATATTTCGATCTTTTAACTCAAATGGACTTCAAGCCATTTTATATAATCGAATGGATTTAGAATTTCTTGTGAATATTCTATCAATTTTAATTTGTCGTCAAAATTAGGTCGGTTTTACCTAAGGGTAAAATTGTCCATTCAATTCGCAAGGTAAAATAGTCAAAAATATTTTATCAATGTTTTAAGATTGGAAAATTATCTCCTTTCTACTTGATTTATCGATATCAAATATTAAAATATTTGTAAGCTTTCAAAGAAGTTGGTGTCT
The DNA here is from genome assembly GCA_018223645.1 of Jasminum sambac. Classification (NCBI taxonomy): domain Eukaryota; kingdom Viridiplantae; phylum Streptophyta; class Magnoliopsida; order Lamiales; family Oleaceae; genus Jasminum; species Jasminum sambac. Next base: position 19,668,628 of record CP073650.1, on the reverse strand, counting down.
TAATTTGTAAATTTTGAAAGTTTGATAATAACATATTTCAAACAACGAGTTATTACCCTATCGATGTTGGTGTCAAATCGAAGCTCCGTTAAATCGAGTATAATGGAGTCGAGAAAATTTGATTTTGATAATGTATCTTTCATATATGAGAAAGCGAATATTATAGTTTAATATATTATTATAGTATAAAGTAATATAATATATATCCTTTTTACTAAATTTTCTTAGGGAGAAGCGATTGAGCATCTGGCGTATTTCTCCAGTTAGGTCTTGAATTCTTCCATATTTCTTTGTCTCTGCGTAAATGTTTTTACGTAATTGATTGAGAAGATAGAGAGAGTGAGGCGTGAGAAAGTGGGGAAAAGATAAGAGAGAAAAGAAAGATAAGTATTGATTGGAGATGGATTAGGTTATTTATAATAATTCGGTTTACGATCTGAAGATCAAATCATAAGATCTGGCTGTAAGCATCTTTCGCGTATTACTCGAATGATTTAGAAACGTCTAGTGATAACGTGTTATAAGTATGAAAACAATAGAAGAATTTAGAGAGAATTGAATGAATTAGGAATAATTCGTTAATAGCTGAGCCTATTTATAGGAAAAGCTTGAATAGTGGCAATAGTAATTACGTAATTTCATCAAGGGTATAATAGTCGTTCACATATAATAATTACATCTTTACCAAATTATTCTCAAAATTATTCGCTCATGGAATTATTCTCATGGTCATGCTTATTAAATTATTACCGATTATTAAGCATAACACATTACACCGTGTTTTAAAAAGGAATAAATATCAATTTTGACGAGGAAAATAGTAAGGAGGAAAAAAGAGCTGTGGTTGTAAATTGAAAAGTATTTTTAGAGCAATCTATATAATTGTAAAATTATTTTGAAATTACTAACGAAGTTTACATCTATTACTATTACAATGTTAAGTAGGGGTGAACACGATTCGGTCTGGGCGGTTTTCTGTAAATATTTAAACCAAACCACTTAAAGCAATTTGGAAAATTCCAAATCAAACCAAATCACTTTCCTAATCAAATCATATTAAACCACTTTTATCGGTTTGGTTTGGTTTAAAATTACGATTTTGGAAACAAAAAGTAAATTGAATATATACCATGCAAGTTAAAAATAAGCATTAGTCTTTGTTCAAAAAAAAAAACATTGGTCTAAAAGTTACCGATATCATATAAATATCATTATAAATTTAATTAAAAAATATATTAGAGTCAACATATGTTAAATAAAATATTACAAACAAAAATTTTACAATATTAGTCCTAAGTTTTACCATAACCTATAAATATCAATATTAATATCAGCATCCGGCACCAAAAAAGGATGGCGTGAGACTAAGAGATTAGGAGCTAGTAAAGGAAATAATTTGAGAAGGAAGAAACTAAAAATACAAGGATGAGCCAAGCATGAACCGAGAATTTGACCATCAAGAATTCGGACACACTGAGTGTTCAATTTGGACTTTAGCATGAAATTGCTCATTTTCCTCCTTTTTAAAAAAATAAATAGGGTGTATCAAATGTATATCCAAAATGCAAAACATAATGTATAGGTTTAGAACTTTATTGAGTGTAATTTAGTTGGACAAAATTAATTTTTCTTATTTTTTATTTGATTTTTATTATTTTACGGTTTGACGGTTTGAAACGGTTATGAAATTTCAAATCTAAATCAAACCACTTTCAAACTGTTCTGTTCGGTTCAAAACCAAAGCATTGACCGGATCCAAGTCAATCCAAACCACGGTTTCAAAAAAGCGGTTTCGGTTTGAATTCACGATTTTGCGGTTTCGTTATTCAGCCTAATGTCAAGTGTGTATTGTACTTGCATTGTTGACAAGGTAACTTCTAGCAATACATACGTGATAACTGATAAATATTGTGATGTGTTATGACAATTTTAATTGAATTATCGTACTTGCAATGCACAAACTCATAAACTAATTTCCTCAAACAAAACAAATGGAGGGAAACGTTTTGACCGGTATAAAAAGGGAAGTTGGTACAAATGGTCCCTAATCATCTTCTCGTGTGGTCATTTGGCCTCAAACCTTTATTTTGTGCTCAATTAATCCTGATATTCAATATTCGTGCCAAAAATGATCCATTTTAATTTTTAAATGATTCCATCAAACAACCGTAAATTTTCTTAACAACCACGTTGGCAACCATCAACAAATTATGGTGGGTAAATTAATACCTGTCAATATATTTTATTAACATTTTAGACTTTTAGAGTAAGAATTTATTTTTTCAAAATTAGACTTGATGTTTGAAATTAAATAAAGACTATATAAATGTTAAGGATGATAGTGAATAGTCGACCCAGGTCTCAATCTCGACCAGTGTTCAAGACTCCACTGGTTATCTGGAAGCTTCCAATAAAAATCTTGCTCTCCAAAATAGTAGTATAATTTCTTGTATTGTAATAGATTGATTAGAATTCCAGTGTTTGGATATTGTGGTTGATTTTCTCATATTCATCTCTCTATTTAATTTTCTTTTAATAAATTCCAACACCAAATAACGCACTTTACTTTTACCTAATCTAAATAAAAAAAAAAAATTAAAAACCCTCGTCAATTTCTCACCATGACGGGAAGCAATACGATGGTGATTAAGCTGGAGAGCTTCGGTGGGATGATGTTCGAGGTGGATAAGGAGTTGGCATTGAAGTTTGAAAAAATCAAACATATTGTTGAAGGCGACGCTGATAGCCCTATCTGACTATCTCTGTTCTCGACTAGATTCTCAGTAGGATCATTTATTATTGTAGGAAGCATTCTGGAGCTGAAGCCGATGAAGATCTCAACGCCTTCGACACCAATTTTGTCAGAGTTGAACGGATTACTCTCTTTTACCCGTGTAAGAGCAATATTAATGTTGGCGAAAAAAACCAAGAGAAAAAAAAGCTAAAGGAAATAATTAGATGGAAAAAATTACTCTGAAATAATGGGAAGGGGAAAATTTGGGTTATATAGATTTTTGTTTATATAAAGCATATTTTTTTTGGTATTTTCTTTGGTCGTTTATATAAACTATAAATTTCTTTCCGTTTATAATAACATTTGCATTCCAATGTCATCTGTTGAGTGTCGATTTGCTATCCGCAGTGGGTAGCTTATGTTACCCACGATGGTTAGAAAAAAATTCGTATGGGTTCCACCGGCCCTCCACCATCAGGGGACAATTATATATTATTCATCTGACTTAACGTAGATACTAAAAAAAGAAAAAAATAAAAAAAATCGAATGACGTGGTGCCCTGTGAGGGCGGGAGCCACGTGGCGTGGGTACCTCTCAACGTGGGGAGTTTAACAAAACCGGACATCTATTTTGCAATTCCTTTTTTTCTATGTTTAATTAACTTTTTATTTAAATTTAGTCCACCGTGTGTATATATATATATATATTTATTTATTTATTTATTTATTTTTATACCATTGTGTTTATTATTTCTAATAAGATGCATTTTTCTTCTACTTAATAAATAAAGAATGTAGTAAGTTTGGTTTCACAAATTAACACTTGGCAAATTACAAGTGAGTGAAAAGTTAGCGTGGGCCATGAAAAGTGAGAGGAAATTGGAATTAAGCTCAATTTTGACCCAATTCTCCCTCAAAATGGATTTTTCCACCCAAATTTTAATTTAAGCAATATTAATTGTGCTCTAAGAGCAATATTTTTTGGGGGGGGTGGAAATGTGAGGGAAAAAACTTAAAATGAAAAATCAAAGGGGAAAAAACCTATTTCAAAGGGGAAGGGAAATCATCAAAGGAACAAATTCCTATTCAATGGTGGATTCTATAAAAATAGGGCTAAATTTGGCATATTGTTTACCTTTTTCCCCCAAAAAGTTCATTATTTCCCCTATTCACCTCTTATATTATTTGGTTCAACGGGAAAAAATCCCAAAATAGGATTATTGCCCTTTACACTACTTGGTGGAAGTTTAAGAAATGTGAAAAAATCCATATTTGAGATTTTAGCCCCAACATTAATGTTGCTCTAAGTTACATACCCTCATTCAATTATCATTTATTTATGAGGACGAGAATTGATTGCTGATGATTGTTTTTGCTTTAATTTTGTGTTGATTTGTTTTATTAACTAGTATCACCCCATGTGTGATGCACGGTAATAATTAAAGTTGGTTTGTCTCAATTTTATAACATATTTCAATTTAATTAATGGAAGCTGATACATGTGTCATACTTGTTCAGATTTTATTGTAATGCTGGTGGTGATAATAGTAATCTTTATGTTTGTGTTTGATTTTGTTTGTGAGTGATTATTATTTTATATCCAATTGATAAATTAGTAAACATAAATAGATGAAAACTATTATTAATTTATAATCAACCAAAACAAAATTCTTGATCATTAAAAACATAATTGGAAAAATATTGAAACAAAAGTAACTATAATTTGGAAAAACCAAATAAACATCATTAAAGATTATGAAACATTAAAAGATTGTTAAGGGAAAAAAATACAAGAGACATATTTCTTTTTTTTCCTCAAAAAAATGTCTATCGTTACAAAATTAATTATATATATATATATATATATATATATATATAAAAGTCTACTTAATTATTAAAGGATTGAAATAATATATTGTTTTATAATTTTCTTCATTGAAACTTCCATTAACTAAGACTTATTAGCAAAATATTTTTTTAATACAATTTATTTCTTAAAGGAATTTATATAATAAATTTATCTATATAAAACATTCACTTTATAATTGATTTTAGAATTTTGAAAGACATACAAACACAAAATCATAAATATATGTTTGAGGTAGCTGCGAAAAACAACTCATAAAATACATGTTAATCCATTGATTGAATATATCTTCCACACTTTTTATTAGATCAAATAACTCAGAGTAATTTTTGCATAAAAATAAGAAAACCCGTAGATACAAGTGACATTCGGTAGAAGACGACATAAAAAAAATCAGTTGACAAATCTTTAAAACTACTTTACAATAAAATTAAGTAGTTCCTAAAGCATTTTTTTGGCCACGTATATATATATATATATATATATATATTATATGTGCAATCCGCAATAAAAATAAGAAACTTGACAATTAAAATAAGAAATTTAAAATTGTAACTTTAACTATATGGAAGTTATGGAGATAATTAAAAACTGCTCTTAAGGGGAAAAAAAGATACTTTAGGACATAACCAACTTTACACATGGCAAATTTTTATTTGTACATCACAATTATAACTAAAATTTTATCCTAATAACCGTTTTTTAATTATCAATTGTTAAATCACTCTAATTTTATATAATATATAGATTAGCTATTCTTGAAGAGGCCTAATTCGTTTGAGCGAGTCATTGTATCTGCAAATTGCTTTTCACACTTGCTAACAACCATTACATATAGCTTAACTTGTCTATATACATTATATCAGTAAATTGCTTTTCACACTTGCATCTATATAGATATTAAAATCAAAGGTCAAACTGGAAGAAGTTTTTAATGGTGGTTGCAGGATAAGTTAACTCATATTTTAGTTGATTTAGGACATATTTTAGCCACGTTTCTAGCTGGAATTTAAGGGTTTTTTTTTTCTTTAATTAACTACTCCCTAGAAATTTGCTTTGAATAGGTCAAATTAAAAATTAATTTACACAAAACACAGACGTGGAAGAAAAAGGTACAATATTTTAACAGATTTGTATATACCAAAAATTACCTTTTTCTTTTTGATGGGTAAAATTAAATTTTACATTTCTCCTATACTTCTTTACCTGAACAATTTTGGTCACACAACTTTTAGGAGGATTAACATTAATTACCCTCTTTTTGGAGGGTCAATTTGATGGGTACAAAATTGAAATTTTTGAAATCATTTTTGCTATATTATTCTATTCACCGGGAGCTTTAATATGAATATAGTGTCGACATATAATTTTTACTATTGTCAAAGTTATTTATTTTGTAGGTCAATAAGTAACTTATCACTTAAAATATATCAATGAATTGTGATATAATCAAATAATTAAATAACTAATAACATATAGATATTGATAGATTTACGACATAAAATAGTGATATCATTATTTATATATTTTCTAAAATTTAATCTATTTCTATCTATCTATCTACTATTATTATTATTGTTAAAAGTAGAAGAGTGGTTGTTAGCCGTCTTGCTGTGTTCCCACTTAAAAATGAAATTGTCACGTACAGAATGTTTGTAAATAATCAACAATCTACAAATGAAAGTGTTTCAATGACAACCGTTAATATAAGAAGAAAAATAATTAATTTCAAATAAATTTATTTTATCTTTTTTGAAAGGAACTTGAAATAAATTTAAATTATGTTATTAATTGTGATTATAGTGGTTTGCAGGATTTTAAATGTCATTTTTGTATCATCGTGTAGTTCAATCACTTTTTTGTAGCTAAGTATTTTTAATTAAAAATGTGTAAATAATTAACACAAGTTGAAAAGAATAAAATAAAATTTTATCTTTGAATATTTTGTAAAGAAGAAATATGCAATATGGGAATCAATTCGAAGATTATATCAACGAAACCCTTAATACGAGCTAAGAAGTGAGAACAAGCTGATAACATATTATTTGTAAAATTGCTTAAAAAATTATGGATAAAGTTTTATTTTATACTTTTACTTTTTCTTAGATATTCTGACATTTTAAAATTATTTTATTTTAACTAAATCCTAAAATACTATTTCTATTTTTAAATTCAATTCAATTTTCTCATAAATGATTATACATGATTTCATGTTTTTATCAAAACAAAAGAAAATAATAAATATTCTAATTTTTCTGCAACTAAATATAAAAAATAAAAAATTTTTGGCATAAAATAGTAAGACTAATTATTCTTCACATTGAAATAAAAGAATATGCAATAGAGGTATCCAATCGAAGATTTCAACAAGAGCTTTAATACGGCTAACAAGCGAAAGTAAATAGTTATAACATATTGTCTGCGAAATTGCTTCAAAGATTATAGGTCAAAATTTTATGGGTAAAATTCTATAAAGTGCAATCGTTCCAAAGATTGTGGGGTAAAAGTTTTATTTTCCCCAATATCCAACCGTTTTTTAATTAATATAATTGACAATTATGACCTATGACGATAATGATACACAAATCAATTGTAATATAAATGTCGTGTTTAAAAATATTTTCTACCTTTAGTGATTTTAAAGATTATCTACGTTATACCAATATATTGACATTCTGAAATTTCGTCATGCGTTTTAAAATTATAGTTCTTGTGCATCGCACGGGTACGTGAAAACTAGTATTTCTTGAACTGAAGTTTTGATCAATCTAAATTATTGTCACACATGCCTAACTATATTAATTCCTTTATGTAAATGTGTATGCATATGTTGTTTATGACTTTAACATCCATCCGGGCCGAATCCTAGCTTCCCACCCGCAACATCGTACACCACCTCCAACGTCGTCTGCTGGATGTTTCCAAGAATGCCGACGTCTGAGGCATCACTATTGGCTGCGAAAGCCAGGCACACACGAGAAGTGTTAATGGCAATGAGCGTCCCCGAGGCCGCTATGTCCACTTTCAAATTGCCACCAAAGGTGAACCCAAGCTTTGGAATTGAAATCTTGGTATATTTGCTAAGGTCGAAGCACGTATCCAATATTGAATACGCTGGTGCACTTGGATACTTTGACATCTGTTTCTTGAACTCAGTGCTCAAAGCGCTGTAGGCTGCTGGTGGAGTCGAGTGATGACTGTACCTGAGTCTATAATCGTGCCTCCAGTTTTGAATACGGATGGACTAATGGACAATTGAGTCGCTCCTACACTGATTCCTAAAATGTCGATGAAGTAGAATGTCGTACCTTTTGAGCTAGCAAATGGTGTGAATTTCACATTTCTTGTAACTCCACCCTTTCCAAACGTCAAGTGTCCTGTTGAGGATGATGATGCCGGGAGACAATACGAGAAGTATTTTCCATACTTTTGCGCGGTTTGGGATATGATAGAAAGAGAGTCCCGGCCAAGGCCTAATAAACCTGCCGTGTTGCCAAACAAGCCTTGGTTATTTTGCCCACAACCGAAGTAGAAATTTGGAACTATGTCTGACGGTGATATGGTCAATGTGTCTCGACTAAAGAATCCCGCAGAGAATGATTGGTCACCGTATTGTATGCCGTACACACATGTTTTGCTTGAGCAACGAGGGTTGTTCCCTGTGGCCCCTGATAGTTGACTACACTGGGCTGAGCTACATGACACGTTCGTATATGAGGTTGATGCCTTAGGATCGAATATTGGATCTTGTTGATCATAGCAAATTCGTGCACAGGGTTGACATTGAGTCCATGTTAAGTCACTGCCCGTGTCAAAAATTAGGGACAAGGATTTCTTGGGCGTTCCAATGCCGAGGCTTACAATGTAGTTACCCGACCCAAGTGATCGACCGGATTGGGCTGGAATGCTCGTCTTTTTATCCTTAACCTTGTCCGCCTGTATATTTGAATTGATCTTAGACAGAATCGAATCGACCCGTGATTGGTCATGCGAGAGTATCACGTCGAGGTTGGTGGCCTTGTCTTGGCTGTGTTTAGAACATGGACCATGCCTGTGGAAGACTTCCAATGTAGATGGCCTCTTGCTAGGACCTAATCAATGCATGATCAATTAGGACAACTATTTGAGCACCAACTTCCATAGTAATACAACCGCGGTTGAATAGTAGTTTTGTGGGGTCTTCTCGAATCAATAATTGTGCACTCAAAAAGCCAAAAGGACCATAACTGCAAATATAATTCCACTTTTCTTGCAATTTTTTTTTTTAAACACCATTTTCTTGCCTTTTCTCGAATTGCTTTCTAGTTCTAGTGAGAAAAAGATTAATCCTAACCCAAGATTTGAGGAAACAAAAGGAAACTTCTTATTCGAAAATGAACGTAATCAAAAGAAAAAGTTGTTTTTAGTATTTAAATATTGTTTACTATCTCGTGCAAAAAGGGTCTAACATTTTTTAATGACTGTTGAAGTATTATTATTTAGCTTAATTCCTAAATTTCACATTTCCTAATTCCTAACGAAACTAGAACTTTTTGGATTAAAAGAAAAAAAAAAAAAAAAGAACCGGGATCTCATACTGCTCAATCAAATTAAAAGAAAATGAAAAATTACAATTCAATACCAAACTTTCCAACATACACATACAATGATCGACAATTTTTGAACTCTTGTGTGCCAGATGAAAAGTTTCCCGCTCTCCTACACACTACTTCGTGCACACTCTCGTGCACACTAATTAAATGAGGCTCCCCCACCAACAGGGGGGAGTTATGTATTATTCATCTAATTTAACGTAAATTCTAAAAAAAAAAAAAAAATTTGGCGACGTGGCGCCCTGTGGGAGTGCCACGTCGCCCCGTGTGCACGCTACCCTGCACACTAGTGTGTAGGGGAGCGCTAGCTTTGACATCCCATTCTACCCTTTTTTTTTTCCTAATTAAAATAAGCATAGCATTGTCCAATTTGAAGGCCCTTGTTTTTCTTTCTGCCATTATTTCTAAGCCATCATTAGTTTGATTAATTGACAACAATCTTGATATTTTTCAAAATATGTTCTTTACACTAAACATTGAAAAATTATTATTTTTTATTAGTCTCTATCAAAGAAAAACTTTTTTTAAAATTATTTTTTATACCAGGGAATATAGGGACGGGAATGAAATTCTGTAATCTCTATCAAACACACACTTTTTCCACTAAAAAAAGGTGTAAATTTCCATAGTGGTGGTGTGGGGATCGGAATGGCATAAGAGAGAGAATTTGAGATCGATGCAGCACCCCATTCCTCCACTGCCCAACAATCCTCAACCACCCCTACCCATACAAACACATATAAACCACTCACAGGCAAAGAGTATCATATGCGCACTCATATATATTCTATTGTGTATATGACAAGCCACCAATCCACTTGTTTTCTTTTTCTTGTTCACATAAAAGTTAGGGTTTAACTCAATACAGCTGTGATAGTGTGGTGAACTTGATTACTATTTCATATTATTATTATTTACTACAATCTCCAATGATCACAAAAAGAAAAATGTCATTACAAAATTTGCAGCCTTGTTTGGTACGTTGGGTTCTACAGCAGTATTATGCCCCCGTTCTTTTACAATTTTTAACAAATTTTTACACATTTTAACACATTCATATCAAACATCAAATCAATTACATCCACATATTTTCTGGGACCCACTGTACTACATAAATCTCCACCACTCAATCCCACTCATTCTCTCTCCTATTTCACATCAAAACTCATAAATACTCATAAATACACATACACTAACAAGGTGTATGTTAAATAAACACGTTGTTATTTATAAACAATGTTGATATATCATCTGTAATAGTATTAAATAAACATTTTATTGTTTATTATCAGTGTTGACTAATCTTGACTGATATGATATTTTGATATCGGTTAGTACCAGAAGTTTTGGCTCGGGAAAAAATATCTGTTGGAGTTCTACTTTTACGACTTTATCCATCTTATGCTAGCGTATGGTTATTTAATTTGCACAAAAGTCAATATTGCACATCTTCGTTAAATTTTTACTATTGTTGAATCCGCTCCTCCCGACTTTGTTCTCTCTACTGACGTAACACTTGCATATTAATTTTGAAAGAATAATGCCAATAATAATAAAGAAAATAAATTAAGTCTCCAAATTAAATAGGAGGCGAAGTCAAAATTATGAATGTCGTTTTCATGCTAGCAAACTATTGGAATTGGTTACAACTCCCAATATTAAGATAACAATGGCAAACAGGATAAGAGAAGGTTGCTTGAAAGAAAAAAATCAATAGAAGATTGATTTTTCTTAGAGAATTCCATTACCAAACTAATTAAAATAATACTTAATTAAATTTTTTGGCCCAACTCCTATAATAAAATCATTAATATGACTTGGTTTGAAACATGATATATATATATATATATATATATATATATATATATATATATCATACTTCTTTTAAGGTCACCATCTTTTAGCTAGTAAACTTTGTGCTCTTAGTCACTAAATAATATAGCGTCTGCTCATAAGATATTGCAAATAATTAAATAGTGTATATATACCCAATGTAAGTTAACCTAGACGATCGATGTTGTTCGATCAAGGATCGACTTGACCTGACCGGCCTGACTCGACGACGAACACAAAAAATTGTATACCATTTAAGAAACTTACAATAGAAAAAGCTCAAATAATCACATGATCAACAATGAATAGGTATGCATGTATGGATGTAGCTAGAATTTGTGTATAATAACCTTTGGTAGAGGGGCTGCATTCTGAGGAAGGCAATAGAGAGCTGATTTGAAGAGTATGATAATAGCTTTCTTCTATGTTTTTTCTTCCTTCAAAAGCATGGCTTATAATCAGAAAAAATGAGAGAAAAATGAAAGAAAAAAGCAGAAATTTGCAGAGAGGCAAAGAAATGAGAGAAGCCATCAAGAATCAATCCCCAATTCTTTGGCTTGTAAGTTTGTTGCCAAACTATCGTTATTTATAAATAGAATTTCAAGTTGCCACGTCATATTTGTTTAATTTTCGTTAAAAGAATACGAATATATACATGATTGATTATTGGTGTTTAAAAAAAAAAAAAGAAACAAAAATGAGAGATGTGGACAATTATTTCATTCTATATATTCTATTAAAATGTCATCACAAAACAAGCAGTGTGAGAAAATTAAGGACATAAACTTGACCTAATGACGTTAGAGTTGATGTCATTTATATTGGAAAGGATTAATTTAATCCATTTAATTAAAAGGATTTCTTTTAATTTGCAATAAATTGTACTTGTGAATAATTGGTTCGAATTAAGAATACTTATTTATTGTATATACTTTCTCCACAATTTATAATATCTGTCCACGGAGGGTGTTGCCATCCTTTCCGAAAGTGTATATGACGTTTTTATTTATCTATTTCCAAATATATTTATATTCCAGAAACTCGAATTAATCTTTTACCAAGTTCTACTTATCTCGGGACTCGCAACCACATAAAGAGTTAAAGTTAAATAATAATAATAATAATAATAATAATAATAAAAGAAAAAGAAAAGCAAATGATGTGTTCCAATACTAAATTTAATTAATTTCTACTCTTTATTCATTACAACGAAGACAAAAAAGACAGAATTATCAGCGTAAATTATCTTATCTTTAGTCTACCACTTGTTTCTTCCTTTTGGAATATTCATTTTTGTTCAAAAGCCCACATCTTCATCAATTAAAAAAAAAAAAAAACATAAAGAAGAAAAATACTACATATCATTTTCAAGAATATTAAAATATTTTGATTCGTTTACTATCAAAACCATGTTATAGTAGTGAAGTAGTGACAAATTCTCTTAAAAATTCAATTATAACTTTCAGAAATTAATACTGAATTTGCTTTAATTAGAAATTCAAATATAGAGTGAACCCTATAGCGACTCAATTCATTCTTTAATTATAATCACTATCTTATATTCAAATAAGTTGAACAATGTAAGAGTTTGAGAATTCATGTTACCCATAAAATCTTGATGATCGATCATGAGTTTGACTACTTTTTTTAATTTTTTGAATCGGATGAGTTCGACTAATTATGTGCTTTCAAAATTTCATTTTGATGGCTATATATCGGGCATACATATACATGGGGCCCCTTTTTTATGCTCTTATAGAACTCCAAGAGGAAAATATTATTTGAACAAATAAAATCATAAATAGATGATACATAAATTTAGTAGTTATTAAATGTTTTCAATCTTTGAGGTAATTTGATATGCAAAAAAAAAAAAAAAAAATTGCAACACAAGTGTGAAAAAAAATATTCTTTGGCAAGATTTTCTAAAAATTCACATGTTGTCTCTTGCCTACCGAATAGTATAAATCGTGTTTGAGTCCGTGATGAGTGTTGGGAGTGGGGTCGTTTGGTGAAGCTTCAAACAGAAACAAACAAAATCTTATTGTAACAAAAATGTGATTTTTTTTATAAAATAATAAATAAAAACTATTATAATTATTATAATTATTATTATATATATGGGTGGTGGAAGAAATATATACATTTGAACAAGTCACACTCCATTTATAAATGGGATCAAATATTTTCGGCACTTAATTATTAATGTTGCGCATGCACCTTACCAAATGGATTATTTTATTTATTATTATTTAAAAATATTGAAAAAATATTGTTTCCTATATTATTAATTAGTGATAACAAATAATGAGTGCAATTATGTTTTCGGTTCAAACATTCATTCTTTTTTACCAGTGAATAATTGGGAATATTCAATAGTGATCAACATACGATCGTTTGTAAGAATTTTTACGAGTAAACAAAAATAAAAAAATTAATTAGAAAAAAAATTAATTAGAAAAAGAATTAAAGAAAATTAGAAAATGATGGTATAAAAATGATATTTTTGAATAAATTGTATCAAACAAGTTATGATTTTCCCTTTCTTTTACTTGATTTTTGAGGTGGGATTGGGGTATATATATATATATATATATATATATATATATATATCTACGTCCAAAATTTGCAAATTCCATGCATGGTCAAGTATTTTCGGAACAAAATTTGAGTGTAATTAATTTCTTTCTTGATGAAATTTATGTTTTTGTAGGTGAATGTGTTATTATAATTTTATTTTATTTTTATTTTTATTTTTATTCTTGTCCCTCTCTAGCAACATGTGGTGCATGTACGATTTCCGTAGAAGCTTCTGATTGAATATAATCCAAGTCAAGGGTGAGAAAAAGTTACAAGTAACTAGTCAACCAAAGTTAGTACGGCCTCCATTATTTTGTTAAAATTGGTCAGTTATTCTTACATTCACAGGTTCAATGTGGTAGACTTTGGCACAGTACGGTTATCAAATCTGATATCGTACTTAATTCATGTTTTTTTTTTTTTCCTTGACTATCACATAAATTAAATATATTAATTTAATGATATTAATTGAACATATATATATATATGTGTGTATATATATGTGTGTATATACAGTTAAAAATATATTAATGTTTATTTTTCCCACATGAAGGCATAAAAGAATAAAAACAATCAATTTATGCTTGGAACCTTGGCAAATATATATGCAGCTTAATTAACAAACCCATTTTGATAATCCAGTGATCGTTTGAATTATTTTAAATATTATTGTAAAGAGTACTTTTTGCAGGTACATATATATAGGTGATTAAGCTTCGTGATCAAGGTCATTCAAGAAAGAAAGATCCCAAACGTCGGATCCATTAGTTTTGTCAAACAGACTCTCATTTTGCAAGTCGTGAATATGAGTACTAGAATCCAATTTTACAATGAGAGAAAGAATATCTTCGACTACTAAAAAAAATTGAATTTTAAGGTTTGCTTTGCTCGAACTCGATCCTTTTCCTATGTGGGAAGGAATTTTATATGATTATAATAACTATAATAATTGATCTAACAATGAGCACTTAATTATCTTTTAATTGCTCAACAATAAGCTTATAATGGTGTTTGATTTTTGAGTTATTAAGTTGATTCATGCCCAACCCATTAGCAACGCTATCTAATAACTTGACCTAAAAAAAACTCAATATTAAGTCAAGGAAAGAAGGCAATACAATGTACTTAATTTTTTCTATTTTTTATTTTATTTATTTTGGGTGGAGGCCGCAGGTCACGGAGATAATTAATATTATATTTATGTGTGCTTTAATTAATTAATTTGCAATAATTTGATAATATGTGCAACCAACTGAATTTAGTTTTAGTTTTAGTTTTGGGCACTTTATAAATCTGTGGCGGATCCAAGGGGGTCCCGGGGGTACGTGACCCCCCACCCCCTTGAGATTTTTTTTTTAAATTTAAAAAATTTAAAAAAATAGTAAGATTTTTAATAAGTTTTTAAAAGATTAGAAAGATTGATTTTTAATTTGATAAATTTTATCATTGTCTCTATTTAAATTGTGTTTTAATTTGATGAATTGGAATTGTTTATATTTGATAAATTGCAAAGTGTGTAATTTTATGATTTTTATTTTGTTATTTAAGCATATTTATTTCGTTATACTTTTGTATTTTCTGTAAATACGTGATTTTAGTCTAAAGTTTGATACTACTTGTAAGTAAATTTTTTATACCACAATTAGCCCATCCCAAAAAATTTTGCCCTTGCGGGAAGCTATTATAAGTGCTCTCTTAATTGTTAATCTTTAGATTAGTTACTGACTTTAATATACCTAAATATGATGTGGCAATATGTTTTAATTTTTATTTTTTCAGAATGAAATTTAATACAAAGACAACAAAAGGAACTCAAAAGTTAAAATCATTTTGCTTACTAATTGGCTCATCTTTTACGAGCCAAGTCACTACCGAGGAGCTCTTAATTTAGATGCTGCATCAAGCTCTCAAAATCATAGGACCGGTGCTGATCAATCAGATTGACATATCATCTAGGTTCAGATGCCACATGAACTGAGATGCGCTATAGTATTGCCCGAGAGTGTATGAAATTAGTTTAATATATAGTTTAAAGTTTTTTTTTTTTAAGAAAACTAAATCAATCAAGTATCATAAAATATAATAATTATTATTTTTAAAATAATGTTGTCAAAATCATCATTTTATTGTTTTAGCTAATTGCACGATTGTCACTTTCTAATTGTGGGGCATAGAGTTAATCAAACAGCTTTTATGAGTAAGTTGTGAGTCTCATTCAATCCATACATTTTCACTAAATGATTGGAATCTTGCTCGCAATGGACCAATTACAGATATTTCTTATCGGTGTATGTTAGCTGGATTTTGGAATCACCGGGAATCCTGATTGCTTGTTAGTTATCTATGTAGCAATTAAATTATCTAATCTTCGTCATCCTAAATATTGTGAGCACCAATAAATCAATAATAGAGTTGGCAGTCTGATTTTATACTTCTTCTCTAGTTTAATTAAATCAATTCATAGACAAGCGAGAATTCAAGAGATTAGAAATAAATAATAGATATAGCTTTCTAGTATATATTATCGTATCAAAAGAATATCAATTAATAGTCATTTTTGTCTTCATCCTAAATACTAAGTACCAATAGCAGAGTCGAGATCTATTCTCTTGTTTTCTTTCTCACTCAATCGAATAGTCCACATGCCGCTCGCAGTTTAAAAGATAAGAAATAAATAGCAAATCTGGTCTTTTAATATTGAGATGACACATATCGCTACGACATGAATGTAATCACCTCATAATTTAGAATATCAAACATGCCGCGAGTACCTCAACTTCTTTTCAAATAAGAGATTTTTGTCCCAGTTTACCAAAACCTCCTAAAAAAAATAATTAGTTTCGCATTAAAATGAGAAAAAATGACCAAAAAAAAAAAAAAGGAAAGGAAAAGAAAAGAAAGAAAAAAAATGTAGTGGTTACATGTGAATAAGGCTCTAAAGTCTAAAAGACATAGCACCAACAAGATTGATCAAAATCATCTGATGCCAATATCACATCACCATGCCATTCCATATGTTTCTAGTCACATGGTTGGCCACAATCGATATATACACCTATGCTCATACGCAAACATTCCACCAACTTTGGGAGTTTTTGGTGTGAACTATAAACCACAAAGTCAATAATTGTTTCGTGGAGATAAAGCAATTAAACACACATCAATGATCAATCTATTGGTGTTAACTGTTAAAGATTGCGTTACCTATTTAGATATTAAAAAAATAGCTAGGATAACAATAGATAAGATAACATGTGTTATACCCAAACATCACATCGTTCACAATGGCGGGTCTAGAAAATTTACTAACACGGATTGTAATAAAGAAAAAATATATTTCAACTAACATTATGTTGAAAAAAAAATTCAAAATAAAATTTGTTATTATTATCTTTTTTGGGCCTTGGATTCGCCCTTGATCATTCAGACAATCAACCGTCACAAACTTGTGAAATCTCTATCTATAAACTCATCTATACATATTTCAAAACAAACATTTCACGTTCAAGCTCGGCCGAGATTGAATTGATCGCTAAACGAGCTACAATGTGTTGATCCAATTGTGTGAGTGTAACGACAAATTTCTATTGCATTAACAGAATAATACAATAAAAATTATTACAAATTGAATTTGAGAATTTGTAGTGGATTAATTCCCTTAACTTGCTTGATTCTCTGATTAACGATCTACGAGCTGGAGACAAAGGGTCACGTGGCTTGATCCTACACTCCAAAAGTCTTGATTGCTAGCGGTGTGCATTTGATTTCCCGGACGGAGCTTTGACTTGATGATTTGTGCTTGATTTTGATTTGGATTTGGAAAATAAATTGGCTTTGCTGTGGATGTGAAGAACTGAAGAGGATTTAACCCTCTTCTTCTTTGTTTCTTCTTTTAGTTGAGCTTGAATTGAAGAACTGAAGACATGTTTATATCTCTTTTTCTTCCTTCCATATTGACTTTAACTTAGTTTTGGAACTTCTGCAGCTTTCCTGGTCTTGACCCTTGTTAGGGTTTCTGCAAATGAGCTTGGGGGGCTATTTATAGGTAAATATTGGATAACATGTAACCACTTAAGAATTATTCAATTAATTTGAATAAATCTTATCTCACAACCTACTAATTATCTTATCTAATTTAAATAATTTATATATCTTAATTAAAGTAGGACAGGACATGGGCTTTGAAATTAAAATTGGGCTTTAAATAGACATTAGGAATTTTAAAAGGCTAATGGATTGATCTATTAAAATCAACACGGTCCAATAGACTTAATGGGTTAATTAAAATAAGGCTGGGCTAAAGGAATTTTGTTTAAATTTTCTCATGTCTAAAGTGGGCTCCTGCAAAACCACGTACACATCATGGCCTTCTAGTCATATCTAGTGAGTGTTTTAGTTGTGTCAAATTTACTTGGATTGTATAGCCTAAAAGTAGAGTCTAAATTTACTATCTTATTTCCTATTCTCTAAACTATATTATCCAATCAAAACAATCTATATAAACAACCCAATGCATGTATCCATATTGATGTACGTTATGTTTTTAAAGTTAGAGGGTCCCAGTGAGTGTAACGAGATCATTCGTTGATAGACCCTTAGGGTGTGTTTGATTGACCAAATTTTCCATGGAAAATGTCCCATAAAAAAATATTTTCCCACTTGGTTGTTTGATTGCATCATTTTTCATGGAAAACAATGTACAACCATTTTATGCATGAATTAAGCATTTTCCATAGCAAATTAATTCTAAGTCCCCCAAGAAAAATATTTTCCTTACAAGATGGAAAATATTTTCTTTTCCACCATTTGGCCAATCATACACACCCTTAGATGAAAAAATGTTAGCTAGCCACTTGATCCGAAGTGAGATTTATGTCTATCATGTTTGGTATAGGATTATTCATCATGTTTGGTCTAACATTTGCAGCCAAGGATGGTTTTCCATCTTTGCTTCAGTAGGGAATCTGAATATTTAATTGGTGCCCAAAAGATATATATATATATATATAACCATGCGCCAACTTAATTTATTAATTATCAATAATGAATTTTAACTTCAGCACTGTTTTGATATAGAACTAATGATCAACCAGACTCTACATGGATTCAAAATTATCATCTTCATTGTTGGTCCAGTCTTACAAGTTACAACCAGAAGAAGATCATGCCATAAACATGATAGAAGCCAACACGTCTACGTCAATTATCGAAGCACATCAAGAATGATATAGAGTTCCACAATGAAACTTGATTCAAGAAAGAGGATTTTATGATCTATAAAATCCGGAGGTTGGGTTCCTTCATATCTGGAGGTTGGGTTACTTTATATCTTGAGAAGTAATGATTTGGGTCTTAGCAATTGAATCCATACATGCAAATATTAAAAAAAAAAATTTGAAAAATTTTCATTATTATATTATACTACCATTTTAACCTAATTTTCTACAATTTTGCTTGGTTATGATTGATTTCATTCTCTTTCTTTAATTGTTGATTTTTAGTTATATTCAAATCGATTTTTAGGTCATTTCACTGATCTTCCGGTCGAACTGATTGGGCCAGGTAGAGAATTAATTACCAACTTCCTTCTTTTAAAATAAATTTTTTTCACTAAAATTAGATTAATTATTTTATTATTGGTAAATAAGCTTCTTTTCTATTTGAAAAAATAAAACATTAGAAAAATGTTTTGGTAAAAAATGTCATACCTAAATTTTTTTATTATTATTTTTTTAATTTGATCGTACATTATTTTAATCTTAATTGTGATTCTTATTTAAATAAATGTTTGGATATTTTTAGTTTATAATGATTTAATTTTACATTCATTAGAATATTTTTTGTTATAATTTCAGCTAATTGTATACACAGAGCTGGTTATGTCACGATGTAAAAAATTGCTTGGTTAAAGTGACATCAACCATTTTTTAAATAAATGTTGGGGTTAAAATTGCAATTATAGTGTTTTTTTTCAAATATTTAATTTTTAAATAAATTTGTGAACTTAGAAATTGGAAAATCTTTGAACTACTCCATGTGCCATTGTCAGCAAATTATATATGAATAATTTGATCATTAATGAGGAACTATGACATGGTTGCTCTACTGTCTCAGTACTTTGTATTTGCCGGACACAATACTTATCTAATTGAGAATCAAATAATAAGTCCGGTTGAGTAGAGATATTAAAAGAATTTAATCAGAAATAAATTTCAATGGTGTGCCAACTTATTTTTAACAAAAAATGTGTTGAATAAATTTTGTCTATATTTCTATTAAACATCTTACTATTTATTTTATCAGTGAAGAATGCGCGTGCAACGCACGGTCTTTAATTGCTAAGAAATCATTTTCAAGAATATTAATTATTTCATTTGTTTATTACCAAAACTTCGTAAAAGTTAAATTATAACCTTCAAAAATTATTGCCGAACGTGCTTTAGAATTGATCGAATACAGACCGAACTCTATAGGGATTCAATTCGGTCTTTAATTGAATATACAAAAGACAATAATTCGTGCCTTATTCAAATATAAGACGAACAATGTGCAAGTTCTTGAATTCATGTCAGCTATATATTCTTGGTGATGATACATTCCAGTCATGAATTCATGATGTAGCTGTTTTAATTAAAAGTCACGATTGGGTGGCTATATATCAAACATACATAGAGCCTTTTCTACCGTTGGTTAAAAACGTGAGGCTATTGGGAAAAATGTGTGATTTGTGTAATAATGTAATATGTAAAATAAAATAGTGGTTAAATAAAATAAATAGAGAAGTGTTAGCAATAGGTTGGCACAAGAGAGTTGTGAAGATCGTTGTCCTAATTAAGGTCGTGTGGCCTCCCCTTTGTGCTCCAAGATAAAATCCCCTTTAGCTCACAGCCAATTCTTTATTTATAGGAATGACCATAGGGAGAGGAAAGAACGACTCTCTTATCAAGTTTCCAAAAACTATAATTAAACTGAGAAATTTTGCGAAAGGAAATTATATAGAGTATGGAGGAAATTTATGTGGTTCGTGTGTGTCAAAACAATGAGAAGACACCCTTTATGCAATAGTAAAATTCATCTCAAAATTAATAAGAAATTTGTTATAAAAGTATAGAAATAATAGAGAGAATTTAGAGAGAATGAATTCGAAGGAATTCTCAGGAATGAATTTCATTAATAATCAATCACTGTTATAGGAAAACTTCGAATAAGACAATCGATAGAATTACATAATTTAAATCAAGGGTATAATAGTCATTCACATATAATAATTACATCTTTACCAAATTATTCTCCACCAAATTATTCTCCACCAAATTATTCCTCATAATTCATAACCACCAAATTATTCTCAATTATTCATAACACTTCCCTTGAATGACTATTAATACAAATGTCTTCTAAAACTTGTTTGGAGAAACCCACGGTGGAAAAACCCAAACCTGGACAGGGGATGCTGATAGGAGTGGTTATATCTTTGCTTCATCAAAACATTGCTCCACGATGTCTCACCGGCAAGATAGGAGATTCATGCCTGTCGTTAAAACATGACGTGGGAAAAAACTTGATCGGAAGGAAAGAGTATGCAATTTCGCTTGATTTCATATCTTGAGAATCGATATCTTTACTTACGGTAAATGATTTCCAACCTCATCATCGTTTGGATCTAAAACATTAGCTCCATTATAATCTTGATCCAACATGTTGTATCAATTTCTCTATCGTTCTCAATATACCATGAATATGCCTCGTTAAAACCTTATTAAAAAACCTTAGGGAAAAACCCTAATGAAGGAAAAAAGTACATTATTCATGTGAATCGCCTTTAAAGTTGCCTTTCATTAAAAACCTTAGGAAAACCCAATGGGATAAAACCTCGATCGAGGAAAAAGAGTGCAACGCGTATTTTATACAAGTATCTTTGCAAGCATTTCAAAATCTTTCATACATTTGTATGAGTATCATATACATTGGTTTTATCTCTTCGTTCATTTCGAGTGCATCAATTTTCTTACACAACTACAAAACACTCACCATGAACACATGTTTCCAAACACACAATTTAAAGCATATAAATTCATAGTAAAAACATGTAAACATATAAGTAAACCTTCATAACTAACTAACACTTAAAATATATCATTTAACATTTAATACTCACTTAATAGGTTATTTCATTCTCAGGCTTAGCTCACCCTTTAGGGTACTCATAAATACTGGGCTTCTCACCCCGATCCTTTAATTTCCTTTTGATTATATACACATGATCTGATAATTTAACTCATGAGCATGCAGCATATAATGACCACCATGCTTATCTTTAAACTTGAGCACTAGTCATCATCATCTCATCATCTCATAAGTTAAGGATTTCACATTCATCATTTATCATCTTCAATATATCTCAATATTTTCATTATCATTGATCATATGTATGCTACATTTTCATACCGTGTCGACACTTTTCAATTTCATTTCTTTCCCCATATCGACATAACTTATCGAGATATCTCATTATCAATCCTCTTGTAGGATTACACAATATAGTTATGTCTATATACTCTTCAAGCATATGCCTCCGTTATTAAGACCAATTTTATAATTTGCTTTGATATATATGTTTGGGGAAATATCAACGCTTTACAGTATAAACTTATCAAAGCATCGTAGAGTTTATATATGTGATTGTTCATAGCCTTTCATGCATCTTTGAACTTCAAGTTAGTATTTCAATTTAGGGGATATAACATGATGCATTTCACATATTATTTTCAACCTTTAATACTCCCCCTCATCGAGGAAAATTTAGAACACCAAAACCCATTGCAGTTGGTATGATTTTAATCATATATGTTCTCATCATTCACTTAATATGGGAATTTAGACCGTTTGCATTCTATTCTCGATATCGGCAATTTATTCGAGGACTTTAAATAATTTGCCATATAATATCCCACTTGTATGCAGATACTCAAATCTTTCTGGTGATTTATTCAAATCATTGGGATATATATATTTACTAGCTTTATCATTAAATCACAAATCATGCTCATACCAGTGAGCAAATATTTTGTAAATTTCAAATTTGAATCATATACACATGTGACTATCTAGTGGATCCATATCATAATATCTAGTAGTCCACATGGAGGATGAGTGGGCCCATACTTCTCATCCTTTATTCCCAGGATATATTTGGGATTTATTCAATATTGGCTAGTAATGATTTCATATCATTTATCGAGAACAATCATTGAAGAATTCTTTTAATTCTTCACTTGAAATATTGATTTCAATAATTATTTAAGCAGGGATGAGTGGGTTTGCAAGCAGTATTATTGAACTTCTAGTTGAAATTCTTATATCGATTTCACTAGTATCTCGTATAGTCAACATGATTTATCATAGAAATAATTCACCGACATATTCCATCATCTTTTGGTGACATGATTGTCTACCACTATTCAAACACTGAGTTACGGCTCATAAGCATCACATCGACTCTTTGTTCAACTCACGGAGTCTTAGCTCTTACGCTCATATTATTTATTTAAAATCGGAGTCTTATTTCATACGCGTCAGTATTATTCTATAAATAAATCATCAAAATTATTGTAAAATTCATCCTAACAAGGGTCTATACATTATAATGGATCATATGCTCTCAAATCTTGAAAATACTATCCATCACTACCAGTCAAAATCCTAAAAAGATTTATCGATGTAAATTTGGAAAGATTAAGATGCTAATGAATAAGGGTATCCCACAAAGATATCAAATACTTGATTAAGCAAAGGTTCGATTATCTGGTGAGGTTTCAATTCCTTCTAAATACATGCCTGGTATGGGTAAAAGTAGTTTTCAAAGAACAGAGAGTAAAAAAGATTAGGAGGATGCTACAAGTGTGCTCGATGGACATGTGACACTCGATGTAAATCTGGTACTGTCCGTAAAACCGAGAAGATAAAATAGCATTCATTAAGGATGGATTGAGTAAGGAGCCTTTGGATGATATTCAACAGGCTCTTGAGACACATCCTAGTGGACACGTGCAAGGTGAACTAATGGCCTTATGGGCCAAATTCAAAGATCAACAAAGCACTTTATAGTCTTGAAATACTTACTTTAAAAGATCCGGTTTGTAAATTTAGTAGAATAACTTAGTATAATGATTTTCCCATATTTATGTAAGGCAAATTTATGTAATATAGAAGATCAATATTTTCTTTTTATTTGTAAATATCGATTTTCGATTTTTTTATTTTCTATCACCAATGATATATGTCATTTTCACTTAAATTTTTTTACGCCTTTTTCTCTTTCATATTTGTCAAAAAGTAAATAGTGCACTCAATTATTAGTTTGAAAATTTATCTTTAAATAGAGGATTCATATATCTCTCATGTTCATACATTAAAAGTATAGTGCAAAAGAGATATGAGTAGAGATGGATATGGAGATTTTAGAATCATCTCATACAAATCACTTTTACCTCACTTGATTAAAGCGAGTATGTATTCTTGGTGGATCTAAACTAGTAGGCCATATCCAATATGTGGATATGGCAAATCATTTAAAAGAGTTAGGGAGACAAGAAATCAATATACTATGAGGAGGAACCAACAACAAACTTTTAGCTAGACTTATAATGGCGCACAATCATGGGGAATAAGAGTTTCGAGTGTAATACCTTTCCATCTAGTTGGATCTAATACTCGGGTGGAGTCGCTTCACCATGGGTCCAAAGAGGTTGGTGCTACAAGCGTAATCCATCCATAAGCGCATGATGTATATGATGAATAATAGTGATGCTTTCATTGTTCTTCCAAAAGGCTACAACACACCTGGGAGAAATATTCAATATAGCCTCATTGACACAAAGTTGAATCTTTCATGTCAAACCAATAGGTTTGTTGAATATTAATAATTTCTTTGATGGCTTACTAGAGTTTCTAGATCAATGTGTAAATAATAAGTTTATCTCTCATTCAATGAGAAAATCTTATTTCTGCTTGATCTTGTTGATGAACTACTCATCAAATTTCATGCATATGTTCAAGAATGCGTAAGCTCAGTCCGCTTGGCCATAGACCCACTGGTGTCAAGCGAAAAAGAAATTCGGATCCTTTAAATATTTCATTATGAATCCTAATGTTGATGGTGGCAGTTACGAGTATTTATACTGAGGCATCCCTCATTTATGGATTCAAGATGTATTTTCTTTTTGCATTTCTATATTATCGAGTGTTTAATGCCATCTTTTGATATTCTCAATATGTTCCACTTCTACTGCTTTGTACTTCTTGCGGAGTAATAATAATATCATATTGGCTTTATTCAAATACGTAAATCTAGTGATTATACTTCTTCAAGAGCATTTTATTCTCATATTAATACAATCTCATATCATCGATGAGATTACCTCATATAATTTCTCCATACGATATATATTTTCTTTGATTTATCAACATGGGATCTATTGAGCATTTTATTTTCATCTATTTATCCAATGGTGACTTCAAGTACCACTTCACTCAATTTTCTCCATTAATATTACGGTATATATGGGGAAGTAATTTTATTCTCATCGTCTACTTCGGTAGTATGATTAGAATATTTGATCAACTACTTTTTACGAGTAGATTCGTTATAACCAATCGTGTAGTATAACCCACCACATTGAAATATGCACACCAATCGTGGTATTACCCACCACATTGGAAATATATCACGAAAATCTAAAGTGCGTAAATTTAAATTGCAGAAATTAAATTTCTTCCAATAGGTGGTCGAACCTACCTTATGGGAATTATTGCAATAAATATAAATTCACGGAATTTAAATAGTAAGAATTAAATTGCATAATATTTAACTACTTCTTCAGGAGTAGGATCGCTAGTAGAAGGTATTACCCATCACTTAAAGCATATAAAGTAAATATATAAAACATTCGGATTTAGTGATGGTTGAACCCATCATCAAGTAGGTAATATAAGAATTAATTAAATTGCGATAAATAAAGTGCGAAAATTAAATATTGAACTACTTTACGGAGCGATTTGTTCTTACAGAAACAAATACTTCATCACTTCTACAAGAAAGACACTTATCCTTCTGCACAGAATAAGCGCGTTATGTAATCAACTCTTCGAGTTAAAATAATATTCCGATCTTTTAAGCTCAAAATGGACTTCAAGCCATTTTATATAATCAATGGATTTAGAATTTCTTCATGAATATTCTATCCATTTTTCACTTGTCGTCAAAATTAGGTCGGTTTACCTCTAAGGGTAAAATTGTCCATTCGGTCGTAAAGGTAAAATTGTCAAAAATATTTTATCAATATTTTACACGTGAAAAATTATCTCCTTTCTACTAATTTATCAATATCAAAATGTTCAAGGACTATTTTGTAACTTTTTCAAAAGTTGGTGTCTTGATTTGTAAATTTTGAAAGTTTGATAATAACATATTTCAAACGAGTTATTACCCTATCAACGTAGTGTCAAATCGAACTCTCGTTAAATCGAGTATAATGGAGTCGAAAAATTTGATTTTGATAATGTATGCTCCTTATATCTCGATAAAGCGAATGTATAGTTTAATATATTATTATATTATAAAATCATATGATTACCTTCTTCCTTTCTAATTATTCCAATGGATGAGATTTCTCATAATCCATTTGCATTGATCGGAAAATTCTTTGGACTCTATTCTTCTAATTTTGAGATTTCAGATATCTCCTGAAAGTTGTGTAGAATGAGGAATTGGGGAGAAGAATATGATCAAAGGAAATTTTCATTGATGTATTTGCGAAAGTTATTTAGGATTGATGAGGACTTTTAATTAATTCATTGGTAATAATCCAATTCTCGTCTGAAGATAAATCATAAGATCAAATCTTCTTTCATATTACTCAAAGGGTTAGAAGCTGAAATGCGATAGCGTGTTATAAAAGTATGTAAACAATAGAGAGAATTTAGTAGAATGAATTTGAAGGAATTCTCATGAATGAATTTCATTAATAAGCGATCTATTTATGCGAAAGCTTGAATAAGACAATTGTAATTACATAATTTAAATCGAGGGTATAATAGTCATTCACATATAATAATTACATCTTTTACCAAATTATTCCTCCACCAAATTATTCCTCATAATTCATAACCACCAAATTATTCTCAATTATTCATAACAAAATTATATATATATATATATATATATATAATTTAAGTTACAAGTTGTTGTTTAGATTATATATGGAGTTAGAAGTCTCGAAGAAATGGGGTTACAAATGGTTAAAGTTTTGGGGTTACAAATGTTTAAAATTTCACCAAGACTGAAAATTGAAAGAATTAATTAAATTTGAATGGTTAAAGTTTATTTTTAAAAATATTTATATTTATATTTATTATTATTATATTATAATAGCTAAAGTGCCACGATTGCAGTACCAATGTGGCATGCGGTTTCTATTAAAAAAATTAATTGCTATTTTCCATTTTTTTGTCGTGTTTTATATAAGTAGCATTTCTAGCACCAAGAATTGTGTAAGATTTTCTAAATTCAGCGCCCACTAATTATTGTATTTCCGGTATTTCGATCCATCATCACTTCACTAGTAAAATAGAAAAAAAAAAAATAAGAGAGAGAGAGAGAATCTTCACTCCAAATATTATATATATAGGAATCCCAAATGGCAAAGGTCAAATCTATACCTTGATTGATGTTGAAGAAAATGAGCAATTTTCTTGTCCCTCCACACTTTATCAGCATATATTGCTCTTCACAATTGCATATTTATTAAACTGTATTTTGTTTAGTCTAAATTATTTGTCACACATACTATACGAACTATATTAATTCCTTTCTGTGAATGTATATGCGTGCATATTTTCTAGCTCTAGCATCCACCAGGGCTGAATCCTAGCTTCCCGCCCGCAACATCGTACACCACCTCCAATGTCGTCTGCTGGAGATTTCCGAAAATGCCAATTTGTGAGGCTTTACTATTCCCTGCGAATGCCAAGCAAAGACGAGACATTCCAACACGAACAAGCGTCCCTGAAAGCGCTATGTCCACTTTCACATTGCCAGCAAAGGTGAAACTGAGCTTCGGAATTATTGTGGTATCATTGCTGAGTTCGAAGCACGTGTCAAATATCGAGTAAGCCGGTGCACTTGGATACTTGGACATCTGTCTCTTGAACTCAGTGCTCAGGATCCTGTAAGCTGCCGGTGGGAGCCGAGTGATGACCGCACCGGAATCTATAATCGTGCCAGCCGTCTGGAACACGGTTGGACTAATGGACAGTTGGGTCATCCCCACGGTAATTCCTAGAATGTCGATGAAGTAGAACGTCTTACCTCTTGAGCTACTGAAAGGGGTGAATCTCACATTGCTTGGAACTCCACTCTTTCCAAATGTCAAGTGTCCTGTCGGGGATGATGGTGCTGGGAGACAGTACGCGAAGTATTTTCCGTACTTTTGTGCAGTTTGGGATACCATAGAAAGAGGATCCCGGCCGAGGGCTAATATACCAGCAGTGTTTCCGAACAAGCCTTGGTTAATTTTTCCACAACCGAAGTAGAAATTCGGAACTATGTCCATTGGTGATATGGTCAATGTGTCTTGACCAAAGAGTCCAATAGAGAAGGAACCGTCCACATATTTAACGCCGTAGGCACATGTTTTGCCCGAGCAACCGAGGGTATTCCCCATGGCCGTATACAGTTGAGCGCATTGGGCTGAATTACACGACACATTTGAGTATGAGGCCGATGCTGAAGGATCGAAAATTGGATCTTTTTGACTGTGGCAAGTTCTTGGACAGGGTTGACATTGAGTCCATGTTAATTCACTACCAGTGTCGAAAACTAGGGACAAAGATTTCTTGGGTGTCCCAAGGCCGAGGCTTACAATGTAGTTATCCACCCCAAGTGATAGACCGGATTTAGCTGGAATGGTAGTCTTTTTATCGTTAACTCTGTCCATCTGTATATTAGAATTGATCTTGGATTGGATCGAGTCGACCCGTGACTGGTCATGCGAGAGTATCACATCGAGGGACGCGGTTGCCTTGTCTTGGTTGTGTTTGGAAACATGGCCCATGCCTATGGAAGACTTTCAATGTAGATGGCCTCTTGCTAGGACCTAATTATCAATGTATGATCAATAATTGGGACAACGTACACATCAAGTTTATCAATAATAAGACAACCATGGTTGAATAGTAATTTAGTGGGGTCTTGTCTAGTTAATAATTGAGCACCGAAAGGGTAAGAAAGAAGGAGGACTCTAATTAATTGCAACTTCCAATTTTCTCGCCTTCATATATCTTGATTTGATTTCCAATGAGAAAAAAGATTATTGAAGGATATAACCCAAGGTTTTAGTAAACAAAAAGAAATTTTGATCGAGGATTGAAGAATTGTTATTTTCATTTTGATAATTTTATTTAAATTTCACATTTCTTGGCGAAACTACAACTTTTTGAATTGACAGCACATGAACTTTCAACATAGATAGAATGACTAAAGATTTTGTTCATGTTCAAAAGTTCAACATCTAATTTTAATTTGTTGTCATTTTATTCAAATTTCAATAAGTGCGTATCTATTTTCAATTAAAAGTGAGCATAATTTTTTTAATTGAAAATGACAAATCAAAAACTACTTGTAAAGATCAAAATAATACGTTATCGATATGTATTAACCTTAAATATTATGTCTTTCTAGGCTAATATAAACCCAGAAGAAAAAAAAGGATAATGTCTAAATTTCCATTATGAAGGTGTGGGGAATGGAATGGAATAAGAGAAAGTGAACTTCAGATGGAAAAATTGAGTTAGGGTACCCAATGCAGCTTTGCCGCTTAACAATGTCATTATTTGCTACAATCTCCCACAATCACCAAAGGAAAAATCATTACGAAATTTCAAACTTGTTTGGTAAGTTCCACACTATAGTTACTAGGACAAGATATTAGCGTTATTATTCATAATAAGTGCTGATAGATTAATGATGATATGATATTTAGTCTTTGACTAGTATGTATATGGTATTGTTCAAGTGCTTGGCACTGGCAGGAGCTTTGACCGTTGATTTCGGTCACATACGATTTCCGTTGGGGAAATCGAGATCAGATTTAGAACTAACACTGTGATGTGAAGCTCCAGTGGTTCGAAAAAATTTTCTATGATGGCGTTGACCACGGGTCAAAGTTCGGAGGTCATTAGTCAATTTGCGTCATGAGAAAATTTTGACTCTATGACTTATTTGTCTTTGATTCTAGATCGAATGTGGATTTTCCCAATGACAATTGTATTTGACTAAAATCAACAGTCAAAGCTCCCGCTAGTGCCGAGTGCGGGAACACTTGAACATTCCTAAGTACGTATATCCATCTTTCATGAGCACATAATCACTTGTGCAAAAGTGAACTACTACTATTGATAACTAAGATTATTCATTAGATAAAGAAAAAAAATTAAAATTTTAAATGTCATTTTCGTACTATTGATTAGCACTCTAAGGCCTTGTTTGATTGGGGGTTTAGTTGTTCAGTATTAGATTCAGAAAAATGTAGTTAATATTATTTTGGGAAATGTGTGTGTGGTTGAAAATGAGTATGAGAGATATACTGATGCATACGGATTTAGTTACACCAAAATAGAACAGGCTAAATATATGTATCAAGATGATAATACAGAAAAAGAAAAGAGAAGGTTGCTGGAAAGAGAGAAATTAAATAGAATCCGTTCAAAAAAAAGGAAAAAAGAAAAGGGCAAAAAAAGGAAAAGAAAAAAAAAAAAGAGAGAAGAAAATTATTGGGATTAATTTCTTAGAAAATCGATGACCAATCTAGTTAAAATAATATTTAATTAAATCTTTGGCGGCTCAATTAGTGTAAAAAATCATTAATAATATAATATGACTTGTTTTGAAACATTATATCATGCGATCCTCTAACATAACCATTGTTTAGAGCCATTGTCACTAGTGTATTCTTAATTACTACACGATGATTACAATCATAATCATCTGTTCATAAAAATTATAATTAATTAAATAACATATAGATACCCGATGGTACTATAGTTAAAGACTCGTCGATTTTTGTCATTGAAATCGTTCAATCAAGGATCCACTCTACCTGGCCCATCTCAACTTTAATATGGATACCATTAATTTAAGAAAACTTATATTAAAAATACTCATATATATATATATATATATATATATATATATATATATTCTCGCATGCATGAACAATGAATATTGGTGACGCATGCATATATATAGAATTAATTTGTAAGTATAACCTTTGGAAGAGGAGCTGCAGACTGAGGAAGGCAGTAGAGAGCTAATTTCAAGAGTATGATAACGAGCTTCTTCTATGCTTTTTCTTCCATCAAAAGCATGGCTTGTAATCAGAAAAAATGAGAAAAAAATGAAAGAAATAAGCATAAAATTGTAGAGAGGGGAAGAAATTAGAGAAGCCATATATCAAGAATCCAATTCTCTGGCTTGCAAGTTTTTTGCCAAACTATCATCACATATAAATAAAGGTTCAAGCCCAATGTGACAAATCTATTTCATTATCTAATTTTCGTTAAAATTATAAAAATACATGATTAATTCAACCCCAACCTCCCGGGTTTGTGTGGGATGAGGACAATTAATTCTATTGAAATGTCATCACAAAACAAGTGGTGTGCGAAAACTAAGAAGGATATAATGGGCCTAATGTCATTTGGCTCTCATCCTAAACTACAAATATTACACTTGATATATGCAATGTTTAAGCGCATCTTAGTATATGTATTTTAATAAATTTTTAAATATTTTTATATATTCTTTTAAACTTTACTAATTCTCTCCCCTATTTCTCATGCACATATTTCGTGGGACCTACCTGTATTACACAAATCTTCATCATTCAACTCCACTCATTCTCTCTCCTATATCACATCAAAATTCATAAAAATCGATTTTTACACATACACTAATACGCGCTTACATACCAAATAAAGCAGTTTGTTTAGGGTTAAAATAATGTATTTTCAATGTTTTCAGAGCTGTGTCATCATCGATCAAGGTCTGGTTGAGGAACGATTCGGGATCAATCAGACATGAAAATGAAAACAATATTAAAGAAATATTAAATCCAGGACTAATTAGGCCGGAGAATTTCAATGTTTGACGAAAAACTTCAAAAATAAAAAAATTCCCCTCCTTTTTTGGTTTTGGTAAGCTTTATCTGTCTCTTCCTCCCTCTTTTCAAAATTTAGACCTAAAAACTTTAAAATTTTCATCCCTATTTTTCATATTTTCCAAAATACTTTTTCCATGAGATACACAGTTTGTTCTTCTACACGTTTTTACACATTTTTTTCAACTCCAATTTTTCTCTCTCCTATTTTACATCCACATATCTCGTGGGATCCACATGTTTGAAGTTGTATAGATCTGTATTTTTGAAGTAATTGTTTCAATCTGCATTTTTACAATTGAATTCTATGTGTTTTTTATTTTGCATTCTTTGAAACCGATTTCTATGTATTTTTATTTTCAAAATTAATATTAGGTGGCGGTTCTTATATACTAGAACCCTATATATATATATAAGGGGTGGTGGTTCTTAATCAAAGAACCACCACCCTCTGTTTTCTAAAATAAAAAAAAATGAAAATTTTAATTTTGGGTGGCGTTTCTAATTGTCACCCGTTTCTACGACTTGGGTTGTCGTTATTTTGGGTGGCATTCCAAAAACCGTCACCCTAAATCCAAAACGACGTCCACCAGTTGTCCCTTTTCTAATAGTGAGCTATATGTTCCACTTTGGTGAGAAAAGAAGACCGGCATTTGTAGTCAACTCTCAGGAATAATATAATAATTTTAGAATACACAAAATATATACTTGTAATACTACCTAAACAAGTATACCTAGGTATTCCGCGGACCGGCCCAATGGCCAACACTGTTGGAAATTTGGAATGATATTCCGAATTGGGTAGCTGTTCTTTCCTTTGATATTACAAAAAATGAGGAGAAAAATCGTGGAAATGCAATCAATTAACCAGGTGTCTTGTACTAATGCAAGAGAATATGGACATTATTTGAGGCCTATCGTTGAAATAGATGATCAGATGGTGAGAATAACCCAAATTTCTCAATTATTTTGAATGTTGTTCGTAATTTGAAATGTCTTTTTTATCCTTTTTAAATATTGCTGACTTTTTTTTTTTTTTTTTTGCGTCACACAGTTGACAGTTTAGTCACACAAATTTAACGTAAATGATTGAAGGATACTTTATGCGTACAAGTTGTTCGACGGAAGTCTCAAACCATATGATTTCTTGCACGTTTTTGGACTTCCATGTTTTAATCGCATGTGTACATGCATGTCCATGATCTGTTGGAGCATAAACTCTCAAACCATTATTCATTATTACTTACCGCAACGATGGCTTGTCGCTATAGTCAATGTAATTCAATAGGTCCTGCTTTCATGGTTTATATATTTTTAGTGTTCGTAATTATTCTTCATTTCTGCTTATTCTTCATTAATACTTAGAAATTAATCTTTTATTATATTTTCTAGAAATTGGATTACAAAAGATAGAATCTCAAAGATTGACAAAGTGGACGCGATTTTGGATTTTACTTTTAGAGGTAAATCAAAGAATTCAACAATATATTATCCATGTAAGGATTGTGACAACATGCATTTTGAAACTCGACACGAGGTTTATTCAAACCTAATAATTCTTGGATTTACAAAGGGATATATAAACATGGTATATCGTGGTGAAAACTAAAATTCTAGACATGATAATGAAACAACAGAATTCAACAATAGAGAAAATATTGTTGATATATGATCCGTGAAGCTTTTGGTGCTCCTCGTGGAGACTCTAGTCCACAAGATCCTCAGAATATGGATGGTCCTGAGAGATGACAAAAGATTTTTTAAAACTTTTGGAAAATGCTGACAGTGAACTATATCCAGGGTATCAAAACTTCACCAAACTATCTTTCG
The DNA here is from genome assembly GCA_018223645.1 of Jasminum sambac. Taxonomy (NCBI): domain Eukaryota; kingdom Viridiplantae; phylum Streptophyta; class Magnoliopsida; order Lamiales; family Oleaceae; genus Jasminum; species Jasminum sambac. The sequence goes on along the minus strand of CP073650.1, from coordinate 19,634,977 downwards.
TTGTTCGACTCTTGCATATAAAGGTGTTATCTGGTTAGACGAACAAATCATTTACTATATTGCTCGAGTTATTAAAGGAAGTATTTCCACAAGGCTCCCGTTCTCCTACCAAATGCCAACTAGTGTCCGGATGGTACCACCCCCCCAAAAAAAAAAAAAAAATCAAGGGGGTGGGTAGGTATTGGCCATGAGGCAACGATCCGGACATGCACTAGTTGGCATCTTAAGATGCCAACTAGTTAGTAAGAGAATGGTGACTATTTCCACAGTTCAAAAAGATACCAAGCTCATATTATGAAGCTCAAAAATAATCAACGAGCTTGGTTTCAAATATGAAACGTGGGATGCATGCTTGAATAATTGCATGTTCTATTGTGGTAAAGATAAAAAATTGGACAGCTGAAATATGTGGTGCATCTAGTTACAAGGTTGGGGGGCAAAAGATTGGTGCAAAGCGCGTGTGAGATACTTTCCGCTAAAGTCGAGATTGCAGAAATTGTTTATGTCATCTAGCACTATTGCAGTAATGACATGACATGAAGAGTGACGACGTAGAGATGGCATCTTGAGGCATCGTGCAGACTCGAAAGCTTGGAAAGACTTTGACGAGGTCAATAAGGATTTTGTACTACATACATATATGTAAGCACATTCATTTGTACATACTTCGAAACAAACATTTCACATTCAATGTCCACTATCGTTGGCTCATGTATTAGTCATCGAGCAAACTTGTCGGATTTCTCCTTGGTCATCACCCTTCACTCCAATGCTAGAAAGTTTCAAAAATGAACGACTCCAACTTTCAAAAAATTCATCTTCATTATTTGCAAAATCCAAAACTCTGTTCCTTGTCCTTTCATCATCTAGGAGCACAGAGTCAGAATGGAATAAACCCTTGTGTACAAGCAACTGCTTGTAATACTCGTTATCGAACAGTAGAGGCGTATTTGGGTCATTATTGACGGTAATAGATGCGTTGGCTCCCAAAGGGCACACTTTTGTCAATTGTGTTGCGTATTCCTTATCGAGGGAAGCATCGATGAGGTTAAGTTTTCCGCTTGAGTCGAGCTTGAATCGATCGCTAAACGAGCTACAATGTGCTGATCCAATTGTGTGGGCTCCTACAAAACCACACATCATGGCCTTTTAGTCATATCTAGTGTTTTAGTTGTATCAAATTGACTCGAATCATATTGTCTAAAAGTAGAGTCCAGATTTGCTGTCTCATTTATGTTCTCTAAACTGTATATCCAATTAAAACAATCTATAAAAACAATCTAGTGTATCGATATTGAAGTGCGTTACCCTTTTTAAGTTTGGAGGATACCTGAGAGTGTAACGAGGTCATCCATCGATAGACCCTTAGATGAAAAAATGTTAGCCATTTGATCCAAAGAGAAACTTGTGTCTATTATGTTTGGTCTAACATTTGCAGCCAAGGATAGCCTTCCATCTCTTCTCCCTGTTGGAATCTGAATATTTGGTCCCCCAGTCTGTCTCAAGATATACGTTGATTATAAGCACAAATGATAAAAATGTATTAGTTTTGATAAACGAATGATCCTCTTTGCCTCGATAGGTCACAGACGATATGAGTGGGGCCCACAACCCATTCCCGCGTCTGTCGCCATATAGAGAAGGGGATCATAGATTTGAATGGTGTGAACAAAATTGAAATTTGACTTTGACGAAATTGATATATAATTATAAAGTGAATTTGCACTTTACGAGTTCAACTGCGTCACGAGCTGCCAATGCCAGAATATCGGCACAAGAAACTGTATCTGGACAGAAGATCTCAAGAGCTCTTTTTGCTGAGTCTATTACTGAAAATGCTCCAAGTGATTTGTTGGCTGGGTCACTTCTTTCTGTTCCATTTCCTTGTAATAATATAGAAGCATCACAACCCTGTTGCATATAATTCCCCATGTAGAGTTGTAGCATTAGGGACATTGTTCGTATCCTCAACTTTTCTTAAAAATATGAAAATTAATATTCTAAAATTGTCCAACTAAAGACAATTGTTATGTCGATTCAGTGATATTAAGATTAGGAATCCAGATTTCTTGTCTCAGTTCTCGTCTCTCTTGCTTGGTGCCATCTAGCCAAAGCAGCACTCATACACACCTAACAACCAAATGTATTAATTGAATAATATGTGTTGTCATGATTGGAGCCAAACCAAGCTAATAAAATGTATTGGGAACCTACAACACATGTGCTATCGGCCTTTTTATTACTCTACTAAAAGTCTACTTCTACTACTGAGTCAAAATTATATTTTAATATTAACTACACATTTAAATTCAAACTCGTTATTATTTAAATATCTCATGATCACCAATACTATTCATCAATAAAAAAATTAACTTTTTAGCAAAATAATAATTTACAGAAACACAAACTAAGTATTAAGAAAAACAGAAAGGCCGTGTTGATATAAAGTTTCTTCTACTTAAAAATTAACTTCTATTAGTCAATTAATCAAATGAAAATTTCAATATTAACCGTCCACCTTAAATTGCTACTTATTATGCGCAGATTTGGTGATTTACACCATTAGTCAACATAAAAAGGTTAACTTTTATCAAAATAAAACGGAAAATAAAGAATGCATTGACATTGGTATATACTAACCTCTACAAAGCAGTCATGAAAAAACAGACGAAGAAGCTTTCCAGGGATTGTTGGATCCATAGAAGAAGCAGATCTAACTGTATTTTTCACAATCATTTCAGCAGATGGGCAGGAAAATGCATAAAAATCGAATGATAGAGTGGAGGAAGATGGACTAAAACATACAACTACAAAAGATGTAACAAAAATAAGCAGCTTATAACTACAAAATGTACAAATTTCTCCTTTCTCCATATTTATTTGTACAAAGAACAACTGAGCAAATCCTAGCGCACTAGTGCAAAATTCTTCAGTTACTTTGTGTGTGTGAATATAAAGGAGAGAGATGCATAAGGTCTTGCTTGGTTATGTACAGCTAGCTGCATTTATTTGGCTATGGAAATGAATAGGGATTTCAAGAGAACACGTAAATCAAAAATAAGAAAAGCTTGTACAAAAAAGAAAAATAAATATAGGAAAAGAACTGTACTTGAAGAAGAATAACAGAGATGAATTATACAATGCGCGAAGTAGGTGGTAGTTGGGTGTAATATCACTACTATTCTGAGCTCTTTATTTCTGTCAGAGACCAAAATAAATATGAGCCCAGAATGGTTGAAATTCATAATTTTAGATAGATCCAAATCTTCTAACTCAAATTTCAGTTTCTGTCTCTTTAGTTATTTTATCGAGTCAAAACTATCTAGCTACACAATCAACTGTACTAATTCAACAATGCTACCCTTTTTGCTTAAATGTGACAACCAATCATCAAACAGAAATTGCAACACCATATTTGGACTTCAGGGTAAATTGAAATATAAGTTACAATTAAACATCTATTCCAAAGACGTGTAATAATACTAAACTTCAAACTTCAAACTTCAAACAGTCTCGTTCTCATGCCCACTCGGGGCAAGAAAAGAGATCCACCAGTAGGCACGAGAAGGGACCTCAATTTTTATGTTCAAAGCGATAAATACTGCCTCAAGAATTACATGACCTTCTTGACATGGACAAAAAACCAACTAGGATACCTAGCTACCTCCAAAATACTACTCGAAGTCAAAATTTTCATCGTCTTCATAATATTCATCTTCACATCCATAAGACAACGCATCATTAGGATGGTGAAATATACCATCATCTTCTTCATCATAAGTTATCTGCTGTTGATCTTCGTCTTCATTGTCATCACCCTCTTCAGGAAATTGCATTTTTGGTGTTGTAATGTTTTCATACTCCAAATTGTCATTTCTACAAGAATCCAAATCCAAATCGGCACTGTGCGCTATTCCAGAGTCTTCTTCCTGAAATTAACATTCAACAAAGTTATTTTTACGTGTTCTTTTACATTTTCCGATCCAACAGAAACAAGTGTATAAAATACATACCAAATCATCACTCAGATTTCTCAAAGCATCATAATTGATTCTCGAACTTCTCTTCTGCAAAAAAAGGATTGGATTGAATCATTAAACAAGAACTTGACCCACCCAAAGTAGTAGTAGTAATAATAATAGTAATAATAATAATAATAGTAGTAGACCAAGAATTTCCTTAATGCTATCAGCCATATGTTTGCAATTTACAGAAAACAAACAAGTCATGTTGTTTAAGGGTAACTTATTACCGGATGGTTCAATTTCTCATTTGTTTTAACAGCTTTCTTTGCAGAGGTAGCCTTCGTTTTTTGAGAATCTAGTTTCTGTTTCTTGACCTGAAATTTATCACCAGTGTAAACCACAATCAAATCCAACCCCAATAACAAAATTCCAAAAATTGTGCGTTAAAGAAGCAAATATTGTAATCCTCAGAAATGCATGTCAGATAACATATGCCAATAGCCTCAATAAACCAATAATAGATTAGAACTTCAAACAAATTAATCCAAATGCACAGAAATCTATAAAAATAAATAATTAAGGAAACAGGGATTTACCTTGACATGTTGTCTATTCATGGCTTCCCATATCATCTTTTTCAAATTTACCTCCTCCTTGCTGTTAAGATATCCAGCAACCTGAGTATAAAAATTACCCAAATGCTTATCCAATTCAGGGCTCTAGTGATAAATTCTTCATTCCTTCTCAAATTTTAATCCATGGGATTACGGCGGGTGAAAGTGTTAGATATGATCAAGAATTTGAGAACTTCCCTAACCAGGGACTAAAGTTTAAATAAGAACCATTACAAATTTCCGAAATCTTGATTATGCATACCAAAAGTAACAGGATTCTCATGAAAAACATGGAAATGAGCTTACTCTCATTCAACAAGAATAATGAATGTGAAACAAATAAATCCTATACCTCAGCATCATCTATATCAGAAAGACTTTCTGACCTATCAGATTTAGTTCTACTTCGTTTCTTGTTCCTTTGTACTTGACCAGAAGTATGCTTCTTCAAGTCCTGTTTTACAGCTGAAGAAACTGGTGAACAATAAAGAAATTACATTAACTAAAACTTCTGCAGTTATCCTTTGCCTTAGCCCAAAAAATTCTGCATAAGAAATTTCGAACACACAATTCATAAAAACAGAATTGAGATTACCGTCAGATGCTCCCATTCGCGAACTTCCAGATCGATCAGTAACTCCACCTCCGATGGAAGTTCCACCTTCCACTATCTAGAACACAGAAAACAGTAAGAATTGTACTAATAATAAAATAATATAATGTAAAAGAACTGTGAGATTTAGGTTCCAAAAAAAAGTGAGAATTAATAGAATGAATCTTCCAGCACATCCAAGTTATGCTGGTGGTAAAAAAGGAAAATTCCAAAAAATAAAATAAGAAACTCTTTTTTTTCTTTTTTGAAACATTAATTAAAAAAAGAAAAAGAAAAAAAAAACAGAGAAGAAACTCTCAATATTGAAAAAATGGAAATTTCACTGACAACGAGACATTCCAGAAATTTATCTAATCAAATTCGGGAAGAAAGGTTAAGTGATTGACGATTTGCTATCAACTTCCTAATTCTTCAATTTCATCCCATTCACTGAAATTTAGCTATTTGAAATGCGGAAAATTGATTGGATTTATAAGAATTGTAAATCGACAAGAATAAATAATAAATGAAAGAGAAGATAAAAGTAATTACGCAGTACCGGTGGTTCCTGTTTGGAGCTTTGCTTAACGGCCATCGCAGAAATAATCAAATCATACAGAGGAGACGAGAGCTATCGAGAAGGAAACGTAACCCTTGAAGTCATTATATAGGTCTGGGTCGGTCTTAGATGGACCAAAATACCCTTCCTTGATTTCCAAGATGGGTGATTTTACTTTTTATTTTTCTGAATTGGGCAGTTTTTGTACTAAAATGATTTTGGTGTGTGAAAAAAAATAAAAAAAAGTGGCAAAGGTGTTTAAATTAGTATTTTGAAAAGTATAAATTATGATTCAATATTAACATTAAATATCGAGTTTTACTGGTTAGAATGAGGATAGCATAAGTTAAACAAAATAAAAATATAAAAAAATCCAAAATGTAACATAATGGCAAAATCAAACTCTATCCTTAGACGTCAATTAGACTAAGGGTCTGTTCTATACACAATAAATTTTACTAACTTTATCTCTCTCATTATTTTTAATTACTTATATAATTATATAATTATTTAATATTTTTTAATATATTTTTCCCAATTTTTGATAATACATGTAATATACCGTTTGAATGAATCCCCATTATTGTATATAAAAAAGCCCTAAGTAGACATACGCTTTTCATATGAGAGGTTTAAATTAGAGAAAATTTGTCACCTGAACAAGTGACTAAAAATAATTTAATTTTAAAAAAAGGGAGAAAACTGATTATTTATTTATTTATTTTGCCAAACAAGTTGAAGGTCTGAATAGTCTTTTTAGACTTCAGGAAAATTTTTTTAAAAAAATGAACATCCCATCGGCTTCATACCGCCTACTATCTGCAGAAATACCCCAAGAACCTACACTCCCAATTCAAATCGAGATCACAAAATCTCGAAAACACACTCAGTGCGTGTAAATGGGGCATCGAAATCTTGAAAATCACCAGCACCAAGCAGTAGATGGACTCCTAAACCTCTTCTCCAGAGCCAATCGAGAACTGTCCTTGGTCCACAACAAGCTTCAAAAGGAGTTCCAACAAGCTTACCCCGACCACGTATATTTCTCTATTTATTATTTTCACAATTTCTTCGTGAGATTCATTATTCACGCTTTCTGTGGAAAATCCATTGTTTTGAAGATATTTTACTCACTTCTTCCTGATCTGTATGACTTTTGCAGGCTAATCCGATGAAACTTGTGTCGCGGTTGAAGAAAATTGAAGAAGAGATGTCATCTTTGAAGGACCAGTGTCGCGAGCTACTTGCAGCCAAACAGGTATTGCTGTACTCAACACGCCAGCACGAGTATGTGTGGATGAGCTGATTTGGGATAAATCATTTAGTCTTTCTTTAAGTTCTTTGTTGATTAGAGGTAGGTAATTTGTGGAGTTAGAGTAATTTCATGCTGGCCTGTGTTCCTGAAAGATTCTTTTCTCTTGTTTTGCGCATTGTTTTAGCCTAGCAACCAAATAGGAATTTGTAATCTTGTGCATTTCTTTTCCAAGTGAAACAATTGGGATTAGGTGAATTAAGACTGTTTTAAGGGCTTGTTTGACAAAGCTTTTTTAGCAGAAAACTGATTATTTTGAAGTCTCTGTAGTTAAGAAGTACGGAAATGTATGAAACAAACAAGAAAACGGAGAATGAGTGCGAGTTTGGTCAAACAAGCTCTTAATATTGAGTACTTGGAATTTCAAGTGTCTTTAAATTACTATGCCTGTAGGATTTAATTGATGAAGCTAGAACAATCTTAGTTGGGAACAGATCGATGTTACAGAGGTTGCAAGCATCCACGGGCATTCCTGTTACCAATGACACTGAAGATCCTGCTTATGAGAGCTTCAATCAGGTAATGTGTGAACTCAGTATTATGTACTAGTATCAGTCTTCTTTCTCATATATATCACAATCCACAAGTGTCACAATTTGATCAGAACTAATTATTGGGTCTTTTACCTTGTACTTAGGTCTTACTTTGATCACTGTCAAACTAGAAATTCTTTTAAGGGGTGTGGAATGATTTCTATCTAAGCTGCAAGTTAACAGTAAGAAGCTAATGCTTGTCAATTATAGTATGCTGATTGTAAAGACAAAAACCATCTTTTAACCCCTTAAAATAAAAGATGATGTTGTGTGCCAAAATAAAAAGGGATCTATAAATGACTAAATGTATAATCACTTGAGCATATACAAACAATTATTATGGAGGTTTTAGTCGGTTGCATTTTCCAAGTGGTGTTTAAAGACTTAACATCACTTGCCAGCAAGCAACCAAAATTAAAGTGGCGAGGTTGGCTTATATGGCTACCATTGCGTGAAGCATTCTGCTTTGGTGCCCTATCAGGCTCGCTAAATTTTGTCATTGTCTTTGATGTATCCTTGGAACACTTGGTCATCATTTTGTAATCTTTCCGGCTTATGTATATAGGTAATTGACGAATGGACAACTCATGTCAGATCCAGAAAAGGTCAGCTGTCAAAATTCTCTGTGTTCTGATTTTTATGCCACCAGAATGTTTAGGTTTGTTGGTGCTTATTTATTCGTCGAAGAAACAAAGTTGATAAGGTGAACAATGTGGTTATTTTATCCTCCTTCTAACGAAAATTTCTGTTAGTTTAATCTCCCGCACTAAAGTTACTTGACATTAATTGATTTGTTTCTTGAATCCTACATTTAAGATGAGAATCAAGATGACGAATCAATTATTGCTAACTACACAGTATAAATAATGGATAAGCCATCTTTATGAATAATGTTATTCCACTCATGTAATAGTTAACCCTTCCTTGAGTAGCTACACTATTGATACCTAAAAATGAGGATTTTCTTGATTTTTCTCTATCACAACCTTTTTGTTATGTGTATCCGTCTTAGAATTTCAAGTTTTTGCTAGAAAACACAGGTGCTCTGTACTGTTCTTATTTCGCAGGTTCTTTTTCGTATTATTTCTTGTTTTTGTGGTAGTTAACTCTTTCAAAAATTGTTCCCATTGTGCAGAGAACGAAACAGAAGCATCCCCATCCGATGATATCAACAAGTTACTATTCTCTGCAATTGTCCAAGGCAACTAGATTGAGTGGTTCATGTGTTACTTCTGTTAGTGCTTTATCCTATTGTTGTAATGACTTTGTCTGGTGACCTAAACTGTGTATTAGCAATCTCATTATCTCAATGTTACAGTAATTTCTTGTACATTTTGCCAAGAATATGTGAACAATGTTATATATATTAATTTCAATATCAACCTAAAAAAATAAAATAAAATAAAATAAAATAATAATAATAATAAAACAGCAGCAACAACAATAATAAACTACTGATCGATTGATATAAACTACTTATCAGTAGGCATGTCTAATTGTCCGTCGTGGTCATGCTGGAAAACAATAGCTACTAAGTGGACGATGAAATAATGTAACTACATCACTGAACACAAAAAATGGAAAATGGAAGAAGCATATTTGCATGAAGAAGGCTAAAGTTGGCATATTTGAATGAGGAAGCATCACTGCACAACTGCCACAAAGGAGGCTAATAATGTAACTGTTTCCCAATGAAATAATGTCACTGTTATAGACCTGTATACAGTATTAAGTATGTCCCAAGGAGGCTAAAGTTGGCATATTTGAATGAAGAAGCATCACTGCACAACTGCCACAAATGTCATGCTACTGGTTGACGGCTGGACGTTGCTCGAGCCATTTTGCGCGGAAGCCAGTTCCTTTACAGTCCGAGCAGCAAACAGAACCCTAAAAACATCAATTTAATTCTCATTGCTGTGCATATGATAGCGTTCAGTAATATGGACTCTACAATATTGAACAATGTGGAATAAGAAAAAGAGCAGATAAAAACTCCTCCATGTCCAAGCTCTTAGTGGCTGGCTTTATTTACCTTTCCTGCACAGATAACACAAGTTGTGTTTCTTGAAGGGACTTGACACAGCATGTTGTCGCCAATGATAAAGAAACCAGTTCCACTGCACCATTTGCATTCGACATTCCCATTGGAATTGCATGAGGAACAAGCAACAGGCTTTGGTTGCTGCATGTACAAGGAATTAGGTTTAAGGAAAAAATGGTTCTGATGAACAATAAAACGAAGAGATTGAAAGGGATAAAATAGTATTCATGCTCCACATCACTGAATCCAACAGAGACTTCTACAAGATGCACATTTGATCTTTATATAATCTAGAGAAAGATGAAAAGCAAAATTTTCATATCATCTTCCATAACAGTTTGTTTCTTTTTCAATGCAAGCGATGAGCACGAGGATCTGTCGCGATGCTGTGATGGAAGCTACAAGGAAACAACTTGAGTTTATGCAAAGAAGTTGCGTAGGCGTGCACCTATGCAAAAGTGAAATGACAATAGGATTTGAGCTTCAATGAAAATGAACATTTCAACTAAGCAACTGGCCCCATCTGCAGAAAATTGATCAGCTCAGGTGTTCAACTACAACAAACCATAGCGCCAAATGTAAAATGGGTGATTAGTGGGAAAAGATACTACGAAAGGCTGGCTGATATAGTGGTATGAGATTTCTGATATGTTTATTGGGGCAAAATTAAGTTGCAGTGAACACTGAAAAGCAGGTAGATGACACACATATGAAACATAACTATAGCACCGGAACAAGGCCATTTATATGTTATATGCAAGTATACTAGATAGTTTTAGGGACAGATGGAGTTTGAAATTATAATCTTACTTTAAAATGGAAAGACTTCTAGAAGTAGTATCTACTTCAAAATTTCAGTAAATTTAAGAATGATTGTACATCGAATCCTCCTAGTAGAATCTGGTCATCTTCCATATCTCTCTGGTCTTTCTTGGGTAGTTCTCTGTCCAAGTTATTAGCACTATTGACCCTATATACTCAGATAACATCAAACTCGTACAGATTACATCATAATCCATAACCAATGTAAAATCGATGGATTTTGTTTAGGTTATCATCATACTACTCTGGAATTGGATTGGGGAAACTGTAATTTTCATTTCTCCAGCATTCCAATCTACTGTTGGTTTCGTTATCAAAGAAAATACAGCACATATGATCATTTGTTTCTCATATTCTCTAGATACAAATAAAACAACCATCAAAATCAATAAATATGTGTACATACCTGAGAAATCAACCAGGCACGTTCCATGCGTTCAACGAGATTCGGAGAGTCCCCGTAAGACTCCACCTTTGAAGCCCTAATTCTTACAGAATGAACATTAACCCTCTTTGGCGTTATGAATGCCCCTTTTCTGGGAGATGTTACAGTTTTAATCGAACTTAAATTAATCGGTCTGCAACAGATAGAACAACTACTTGACATTTTGTAAATCTGTTCCTTTACTTCTGCAGATTTTAGAATTGAAAATTTTGAAGATTACTTATATATACGGGAAAAAGAGCTCCTGTTTTTCAGTTAAATACAAAATAACCAGAGAAGAAGATATTTCTGAGCATTGACATGACTTTAATTTTCAGAATTTTGGTTTGTGAACCCTAATTTCTTGTGGTGCAAACCGGTTTGCTAAAATTCTGCCGGGTTTACGAAGAAGAAGATAAACAGTTTTGACCCGGCTGGCTGGGCCCACGTCGCTTTCCCTTCAGTTCGACAAAGCGTGAAAAACGAGCGAAGCATTTTTTGGTTGAATAATTAGAGCAACTCCAATAGCCTCTTTATATTTAAAGAGTATCTTTTAAGAAATAAAGAGTATTTATTAATTTAGAGAGTGGGTTTTTATATGCTCCAACACACTCTTTATATTTAGAGTAAAAGTATTGAATTTCAATTGATCTCAAATTTGTAAAAAGTCGATAAATAAATATATCTAGAGGTGTGAATGCATTAAATGGATAAATATAAAACCAAATAAAGAATATATCTAGAGGTGTGAATGCATTAAATGGGTAAATACAAAACTAAATAAAGAGTGATTTTGGCTCTCCAAATTTGAAGAGCAAAACCCATCTCTAAACTAAAAAGCTAATTTAAAGAGGCTGTTGGAGTATGATTTTAAGACCATAATCTTTAAATTAAAGAGTATTTTAAGTTTAAAGAGTGTCTTTTAAGAAATAAAGAGTATTTATTAATTTAGAGAGTGGGTTTTTTTATATGTTCCAACACACTCTTTATATTTGTGTAGGTAAAAGTATTGAATTTTGCAATTGATCTCGAAATTTGTAAAAAGTCAATAAATAAATATATCTAGAGGTGTGAATGCATTAAATGGATAAATATAAAACCAAATAAAGAATATATCTAGAGGTGTGAATGCATTAAATGGGTAAATACAAAACTAAATAAAGAGTGATTTTGGCTCTCCAAATTTGAAGAGCCAAACCCATCTCTAAACTAAAAAGCTAATTTAAAGAGGCTGTTGGAGTATGATTTTAAGACCATAATCTTTAAATTAAAGAGTATTTTAAGTTTAAAGAGTGTGTTGGAGATGCTCTTAGTTGTAGAACTAGTTGACATGCAAAGTGTTAGGGTAAATTTAACGAATGGTCATCAAATTTTTAAGATATCATTAATTACTCACTGAATTTTAAAATATAATTAAATACTCATTGAATTTTACTTAATATTAACTAATAATCACTCTTTAACTTAAGATTTAAATATATTTAAGAATTATGTGTATATGACTAATAACATTCTTCGTAGAAACAGTTAGATTAATTATTGGCAAAATAAATTCATCCACGGGACTTACATCAGAGAAAAACTAAATAAACTATCAGAAATGTCACTGTCTTAAATAATAATTGTATCGTATTTCTTATTATTTATAGTTTTTCGTCCAATTTGAGCGAGTTTTTTTACACCAACAATTGATCTAGTGGGTCACATGTATAATATCATCAATCAAATTGGTGCAATACATTAATAGAATAAATATTAAGTCAACGAGTGATCGATAAATGACGTTAAGTAAAGTTCAGTGACTATTTAGTTACATTTCAAAATTCAGTGAGTAATTTGTTACATCTTAAAAGTTCAGTGACCATTCATTAAATTTCCCCCAAAGTGTTATAAGGTTATTTGAGAAGAGACTTGAACAGGTATCCATTGTGGGATATTATTAGGTATCCACAGTTTCGAGGAAAAAAAATTCATCTGGATTGGTGGGACCCCATCAGGGCAGTTATGTATTATTCATCTGATCTAACGAAGATACAAAAAAGAATTTTATTTAAAAAAATATTTTTTTTTTCAATGATGTGGCACCACTAGAAGGTGTCATGTGTTTGAGAAATCACAATTATCTTGTTACCATTCAACATTGTGAAATTAGGTGAAAAATGATGAAGGTTGTGTGATAATCACCGAAATTATATGAGTAGAGAAGAAAAGTGAAATTGTAGTATGTTTAAACCTTCAAAATTTTCTCGTTCCTCATTCACCAAAAAGTCCTCAATTTTCTTGGTTTTGCTAGACAAATTATTTCCTACACTCAAATTCATTTTGACCATATGATTGAAAAATAAGAAAAAAGAAAAATCAAACTGTGAAAAATTGTTACCTTAATAAAAATGAATGACTAATAAGATCAACTCCAATATAAAATTTGATTTTGCTGTTTTAAATAAAACTATAGTATTTTACCATATCAATTCTAAATTTTATACCAAATTCACACTATTCACTATTTTTATTTAATTAAATACATTTTCTTCTAAAATATTATTATACAACAATAAATATATTTTTTTATTTCAACATTAATGAAACTTAATACAATTATAATTATATGTCTACTCTTTAGTTAAAAAAATAGACATTACTAATTAAATTATAAATTATTAAGTACAATTAAATAAATATCACTCCAGAATTAAAATAAAAATTATCATTATATTAACATACACAAAATAGGAAGAGATATTAAAACCAGCAAACATTAATTACAATGTATACAAAATGCAAAAGGATAAAAAAAAGGATAAAAACCATGTAAAAAAAGGGTGGGCCATCATTTTGCCGCTTGAAATTGCTGTCAATTATTGTGGTCGGAGTACAAAACAACGCCAAATTCCAGTATTGACGTTATTATCACCCTACACTGGAGGTACTCTAACCGTGTTCTAACCAGGATGAGAAACTGGATCGGTGGTTAAGGGCTTAACCCGTTACTGAGAAGGTTCCGAATTCGAATTCCATCCTCACTCGTATATGTCCATCCTCACTCGTATATGTCCCGATCCCAAAAAAACCAAAAAAAAACTACTAGTTTTCTAACTTCTAACAAGTTTCAAACATGATTAAACGATAATATCAAATTCCAAGGTTAAACGTGTGTAAGCCTATGTTGCTCGGAGAAAATAAATTTTGAGTTAATGTGTCCCAAACACGATCTTACATGCAAACCAATCATATTTGTCCATGTTCTCCTCCTCATTTTTATACATTTTTACACACAAATCTCGTGGGACCTACTCTACTTGTACTACACAAATCTCCATCATTCAATTCCATTTTTTCTCTCTCCTATATCACATCAAAATATATAAAAACACATAAAAACCCTAACAGACATGAACTTGTTTGATGATTTGGGGATTGGGGGGACGGGGGGGCGCAGGAGGGACTCGCCAAACATGTGCCCCGGCTTATCCATTCAACCAAAACGTTTAAAAAATTCTCCACCGTCCATGAGTCCTCCGAGGTCTTAAACCCACAACTACCGTCCACTACTCCGCCGTATCCATAAACCCACCACCGTCCACCTCACCACCAATTTAAACATTTCTCACAAAGTGAACACAACCAAAAGGACGCAAAAAGTGAGTCGTGCATCATGTATAATTTGACTTCAGCCACATTATAAACTTATTATAAATTAGTTGCAAATTTGCCTCCACCTAGGATTGAAGAAGATATTTTTGATACTGATAGAAACAAACTGCAGAAACATTTCTCTTGTTTACTCGAATTCCCAGGAATATTACGAAGATTCGTAAAAATTCCATTTGCCGAAACTCCATAACGTTCTTTTTGATTTATCCATTTTTAGTTCCCATTTTACCCCACTAAGCAGAGAAGAGAGAAAACCAAGTGTAGAACTACAGCTATGCAGCTTTCAACATTAACGAAAGAACCCACAAATCCTTTCCGCTATGTATCCGATTTGGGTAATTTTGTATTCAATAATTCCAAGCTCTATCCGGATGGGCACTCAGCGTATTTACCAAATTACTTGTATTTTGATACCAAAGAAAAGCCGAAGGCATTGTTTTCAATGAGTATAAGCAACAAAGGTGCTGCTTCTAGGTTTAGAAGAGTGTTGAATCAGTTTAATAGAGCTATTAGGTTCCATTCTGAGAAAATCCCACTTGACTTTGGTGAGCCTCCGGTTAATTCTGATGAGAATAATGGGTTTAGAGATGATGGGAATGGGGCTTGGGGGAACTCCGACGATGTGAGGGTCAATGTTGGTTCTAAAGGTCCTAAGAAAGTTCTGATTTTGATGAGTGATACCGGTGGGGGTCACAGAGCTTCGGCCGAGGCCATTAAGGCTGCTTTTCGTGAAGAGTATGGAGATGATTATCAGGTTAGTCTCTGGTTGATATGGGATTATTTTGTTACCTTGATGAATGATCAATTTGTTTGAATTTGCCATCGAAAAGATTGTTTAAGACCTAATTTCTTGTTACGAAATGAATGAAAATCTCAATAAGTTACTCAAAGACACATATATGTTCATTGAAATTATTAACTTTTTTAGGAGGAAGAGTATAGTAGTAGGCCTCAATAAGCTATCCGAGGAAACATATGTCCTTTAAACTTATTTGTAACTTTTTACGAGGAATATTAGTGCATCTCGAGAACCGTGTGCGTAGTGAATGGGCAGTAGTTGGACGTGTAATTGAAATTAAAGCTTGATTTTGGCTAGGGAGGAAGATGAAGCTATAAGCTACTTTTTAGGTCATACGAACCTTGAAAATGGCATCCTATTTCTTCATATTAGGTGTCTCCTTGTGCGCTGATCATGGTTGTCGTCTTTGTATGGTTCCAATTTTGTATGGACTTTAGATAACCTAAACATGTGAGGAATATCCATTCTGATTAGGCTCCACAGTGTGCAAGTACGAGGACAAAAATACATAATGTGACTTCCATGTGCACTTTGAGTTTTATACATTCATCTTGCTTCAAGAATCAACAAAATGTGCCCCACTACATCTAGCATGTGTTCTGGTAAACTTTTTACTTTGCTAAGAACTAACAACATTTAGGTTCAATAGTGGTCGGAACCACGAGATATTGGGCAATAATGAGTAGTGATAGAGATGTGTGGTTAATATTGAAGTCTTTCTTTTGACTGAGTAGTAGAAGTGAATTATTCGGTAAAAAAGAGCAAAAACAAACTTGGGCTTATTGAAATGAGTCGGTTGCAGGTGTTTGTTACTGATTTGTGGACGGATCATACACCCTGGCCATTTAACCAACTGCCCAAAAGTTATAACTTCCTTGTCAAACATGGAACTTTATGGAAGATGGCATACCATGCTTCAGCACCACGCATAATTCATCAATGCAATTTCGCTGCCACATCCACTTTTATTGCTCGGTAAAGTTTTTTCTTAATACGATCTAATTCCCTGCAACTAATCTGTGGATGTAACTGAGTATAGTTGTGCTCCTAACTACAATTTTGTAAAATATGAAATAACATTGCTGCTATTTGGAGAATGCTCGGTAAAGTTTGAATATCCATTCGGGATATTTTTCTTCTTCGAAATTGTAGTCTTTATGTTTTATGTGAAAGTGCTTTTAAATTATTTCAAAACATTGCTATGAGTATGTCCTTTGATGAAGAAAATTATACAACCTTCGATTGACTGTGCTGGAATTTATGAATTATTTATAGTTATTATGTTGCCTGAAATTGAATCATGCAATCTTCTTTGATTTACCCTCTAGCTAGAAATTATGTATGACCTACATATATTTTTGCGTAGATCGTAAAATGGATAAATACCATGAAATTGGGGCCACTTTGAAGCCAATTTTCACTTAACGAGTTGTATTTCATGCACCAGAACTCTGATTAATTTAATATATTGAAGGCTTGAAGAATCAATAGACATTTTTGAACCTTATTGATCAGTATTTAATGCTATAATTCCATTTTGTTGTTATTTTAATTCGGAGGATGTTGTTTTACTTTGGACCACAGATTCTCCTGCCGAATTATAACCCCCCCCCTCCCCACCTCAATATAAGCTTTACTGAACAAGCTTGTCACCGACGGGAGATGATCCCCCCTGCCCCACTCTCCAATTCCTAGTCTAACTGTCCACTTTACTATATGAATATATGCAATATTTGTCCGCAGAAGCCATTTGTCAACGAAATTTATTAGTTCTCACTAGTTTTAATCTGCCACTCCTCAGAGATGTTGCTAGAGGACTGATGAAATACCGGCCAGACATTATTATCAGTGTACATCCTTTAATGCAACATGTTCCACTTCGTATCTTGAAGGCTAAGGGTCTCTTGAACAAGATAGTTTTTACCACAGTGGTAACAGACTTGTCCACTTGTCATCCTACATGGTACACTCAGCAGCCATTTGCGTATTCTGCCAACAGTTTTTTGGCAGCTTTATTTATTTTGTCATCTTATGCTTAGGTTTCACAAGCTTGTAACAAGATGCTATAGCCCTTCAGAGGAGGTAGCGAAAAGAGCATATAAGGCTGGTCTTCAGCCATCCCAAATTAAAGTTTATGGCCTTCCCGTGCGACCTTCATTTGTTAAGGCAGTTCGTCCCAAGGTTGGATTAGTTCTAATTTCTAATGTTTATTTCAGTCAAGTATATCGATAGAATTTTCAAGCCATTTTAATGATTTTTTGAGAAATCGGAAATGGTACTTTTTTGAAGAAGAAGAATTATTTTAGCATTTCATTAATTCGAATGCATGGCTGGTATATGTTCTGGTAAATTTTATTTTATTAAAAAAACTAACTTTGTTAGTCAACATGAATAGTGGTGGAGAGTCTGGAGGCTGCAAGATAATAGTTAGTGATTTGATCTGTGTTGTTGATATTATCGAAATCCAATTTTGACTCTGAAGAAGTAGAAGTTAATTTTTATGTCGAAAAAAAGTCAAAATAGTACTGGCTTAATGCAACTCTATACGAAATTCTTTGATAAACCTTTATAATCTCTTAAGATCGAAAGTTATATCTTTTTGTTTGTAGAATGAATTGAGGAAGGAACTGGGAATGGATGAATATCTTCCTGCTACTTTGTTAATGGGTGGTGGAGAAGGAATGGGTCCCATTGAGGCTACTGCAAGAGCACTTGAGGAGGCATTGTACGATAAGGCTAATGGGAAACCAATTGGTCAGATTCTTGTGATCTGTGGCCGCAATAAAAAGCTCGCCAACAAGCTGCAATCTGTCAGCTGGAAGATTCCTGTGCAGGTACTCTTCCAAAAAATTCTAACAAATCCTAGAGAAATGCCATTTCTTTCCATTATTAGATAAGACGAGTCTATTGAATTGGAAATTAAGTTCTTGTTTGCCAAAACATTTTGTACGGAGAAAAACAATTTTTTGGGGGAATGCCTTGTTAACAAGTAAATTTTGTGAAGTTGAAAATGAATATACGAAAAGTGATTGTCAAAAAAGTTTTATCTTGATATATATATATATATATATATATATATATTTTATTTATTTATTTATTTATTTATTTATGAGACAAGCACTAAGTGAAATTGTTGACAAAGTTTTTCTGGATCGAAAACGGACTTTCTTGAAAAAATGTGTGGTTAGAGAACAGTGAAAAGTTGTGGAGAAACAGGAAAAATAATGTTGTTCAAGAACATCTGGTCGAATGAATGAATGTAAGAAAGTGCTTTTGAGTTAAGCTCTGCCAAACAAGCTTGAAACAGCAATTGTAGTAGTAGTTCACACTTTTTACTCGTAGAATTTGCAGTTAGGCAATCTATATGTATTCTAACAACTCATAACGAGATTATTTTTACATTTTTAGGTGAAGGGTTTTGTTACTAGAATCGAGGAGAGCATGGGTGCTTGTGATTGCATCATCACTAAGGTATTTTACTCGTCTTAGTGACTTCACTATTCTTTAACTCTTTTTGCCTAATGTAACACTCGTAATCTCCAATTTGACATTAAGGACATGTTTGGCACCTGCACTCCATGGAACTGAACTAAGCAGATGCTCATTATTTTGTAGTTTCTTTTTCTTCTCTCACCGTCTAATCCATCATAACACCAAACATGCACAGGCTGGTCCAGGAACTATTGCAGAAGCAATGATCCGAGGACTCCCTATAGTTCTAAATGACTACATTGCTGGTCAGGTAACCACAATATTCTCTTAGGCCAGCTATTGAATTCTTCTCTGTTATATCATAATCTCTTTTCTCTTTATGCAGCTAAAAGATACACAAACCATTTCATACGACATGTGTGAATATAAAGGGTGATTGGGAGTGTTTTTTAATGATTTTTAATGGTTTTTAATGTAAAGGAGGAAAGAGAATGAGTGGAATTTAATGGTGGAGATTTGTGGATATGACGTGATGTGTGGATGTGATTGATTTAGAGTAAAGAAAGAATGTATAAAAAAATAGAAAAAAGTGGAAAATTTTTGAAAAATTAGGTGCCAATCATGCTTATAAAGTCAAAGGTCGATAAAAGTCATAGATTGTACAAATATGTTGAGAGAGAGAGAGAGAGAGAGAGAGAGAGTTTATGAACAATTATAAGCCTTGCCAAACATGCACATAATAGTTTATGCACAAACCTTTCATATGAAGCTAATGTATTTATCACTAACTGTAAGTAGGTTTTAAGATCTCAGTAAAAAGGAAAATTGCATGTACGTCTGTTTTCACAAACTCCTCCTATGCTTTTCATTTTCTCTTTTTTCCTTCTAAAATTCTTTATATTTGGATATAAATTTCCATCGTAATCAATTTAGCAAGAACTCAAACTTGTTATTTATCACAGGAAGCTGGGAATGTACCGTATGTGGTCCAAAATGGATGCGGGAAATTCTCGAGGTCTCCAAAAGAGATCGCTGACATAGTTTATCAATGGTTTGGTCCAAAGATAGACGAGCTCAAGGCCATGTCGCAAAATGCAATGAAGCTTTCAAGGCCAGATGCTGTATTTAAGATTGTGCATGATCTTCATGATTTGGTTAGACAAAGAAATCTTGTATCCCCCCAGTATTCTGCAACTTGAATATATCTCACATGGAATATTCATTTATCAAGGTTTTAGTGTAATACTATCTCTATGAATGCATATTAGTAGACAATAGAGGTGTTGAGGTGATAGCTTGATACTGATACTGATCCTGTGAACTGTAAAGTATTGTCTGTTAAAATTCGAGACAATACTTATTGTAAGAATCAACTTGGTAAGTGATGTTAAGCACCGATATGTAAATTGGATTGAATTACTATAAGTTTTCCCATCTAAGGGTTTTTTTCATGGCTTCTCATCCTTGTTTCTATTGCTCTTCATTTCTTTTTATTTACCATTACTTTATATTGATGGTGCTGTAATTTTGGGACTTGAGACCAATCAAGCTCCTATGTACAATGTGAATTAGCAAATTTTAATCTTCTACTTATTGTGGTTGATATGCTCATACTGCAAATTGTTTTGGTGACTATGTGAGAGTGAAGTTTAATACAACTCATAATTCTAGTTTCTCGAGGGAAAAAAAAAATCATATTTTAAAAGAGTATAGTAAATAAAATCGAACACTAAGGGCTTGTTTGGTTCATGCATAAGAAACCAAAGGAATAAAAAATTATTTTCTCTCTCATTTTCTCAACCACACACACATTCTCCAATACAATATTAATCACACATTTTTACGAAAATTCGTGCATAACTTTCTTCATCATGAACCGAACAAGCCCTAAAACTGAAAACATGACTTTTGTCCTGCATTCTTTTTTTTTTCTTTGTAACGACCAAGAAAAGGGGAAAATTGGGGAAAAGAAAAAGACGAGGGAGAAAAACTCACGCGGATCAGCTGACTTGAAAAACAGGTTTCCACGTCAACCTATGTCAGTTGTCACCATTTTTGACGCTCTTCCACGTGAAAACTCCAAAAGCTTTACGCGTTCGTAACGTAGACTTCTATTTTAATTTCGTCATTTTTTAATTTGTTTTTTCTTGGAAATTCAACCGGCGGTTGAGGAATTCCAGGTTAACATTCAATGCACTTTGAAACGGAACTCCAACGACATACAGTTTGTTTCCAGGAGAAAAGTAAACCATGGAGTTCTCCTAACAGTAAACGGGAAAAAGGAGGAGAAAAATTAGACAAAAAAAAAAAGAAAAAGAAAATCGAATTTAGACATTTATTTTTGTGGGTTTTTGATTTCTCGTCTTTTATTAGATGATGGGTTGCAAATACAAAGCTGGGTTAGCTCTGATTGGAGCTTTTGTGCTGATATGGGTTGCTTCTGCAGAGGTTACTCAGGTTAGCCCTTGATCATTTTCTCCCTTTACATTATATGTTCGTATGTAATTTCTTGTTGATTGGGATGAAAAATTAGATAGAGAACTGTAGAATTTTTGGAGAACAAACTGTGAATTTGAGAAGCTAAAGCTGGATGAGGGCTTTTTTTTTCTAAATATGGATATGGTTAATGGTTGTGATTGGATTCTTTTGATATTTCAGTCGTTTCTCATGGATTTTTGCTCATTATGCTTGTAGACAATAATTTCAGTCATTTCTTATGAATTTTCGGAATCAGTTACTACAGTTTCCTTTTAGTAAAACTTTGGTCGACTGCTTTGTGTCTATGCAATGCTTAAAATACTTCTGGATTAAATTTGACATGAATGAAGTTTTGCAGAAAATTTTCAGAGACTATAGACAGCCATTTGCTCTTACATTTCTGTGGATATCTCTAATGGTCGTCTACCTTCCGATTGCATACTGCAAAGATTGGATATCCAATTTAATAAAGAGGGACCAGATCACAGAACTTTATGACCAAGATTATCTCTCTAATTCATTGGTTGAGCTAAATTTTCCTCCGAGAGTCACTGAAATGCAGTATGATATAGATGGAAGTTTGAAGAACTATCTTTCCACTGACATCAATTTGGGAGACACAGAAGCAGGACGACCTTTGTTACTCAATGGTTCAGTCGATGAGTTTCACGTTCTTGAGGATACAAGTGAAGTCAGCTCGTTGGATGTCATCAAATATAGCTTATATCTTGCCCCCGTGTGGTTCGTTACAGAGGTAACTACATGAAAATAATATCTTTTTCTTCTAAATGGAATACTTCGTGGGACCCACTAATATTCCTCCAATTGGAAAGATGATTTATCCAGATGGATTTACCGAAATGGATGTGACAATTGACAATTGATGATAGCATGATGTGATATGTGAAAAAGAGATTTTTGCTGGGCATGTATATATCAAACTTTCTGTATAGATCATTTGTAGACCTAGCATGGTCGTCTTACTATTATTCCTATTAATAGAGCTTCAATAAATTTTCTAAATGGAAGCTAAGTGGTTTCTCGCCTGTTTTCTTACTCTGACGCATCACGTGCAGTACATGTCAAACTCGGCTCTGGCAAATACCAGTGTTGCAAGCACTACTGTCTTGACCTCAACATCGGGACTTTTCACGCTTTTATTTGGAGCATTAATTGGGAAGGACTCCATAACTGTTGCAAAAGTTACTGCTGTTTTGATCAGTATGACTGGTGTTGCAATGACTACCATGGGGAAAACATGGGCATCGGATGAGATGCTTAGTGTCTCCGAGTAAGTCGAATTTGGGTCGTGATCGTGTTGTTTTAGTTGCTTTAGCTAAGTTTGGGTTCCTTTTAACTTTTTCTACCTAAAAATTAACTTTTTACTGCTGAGTTAATGTTATACTTCAATATTAATCACACATCTCGAGTCATTGCTCATTATTATCGACACATCTCCTTGTCTCCACCACTGTTCAATCTAAAGAGTCAGCTTTTAGTTAAAAAAAAAAAAAAAAGAACACTAATTATTCTGTGTTTGTAGTGGCAATTTTATTAATGGATAATTAATGGTTGCTGACATTGCTTCTTGTATCACATAGGACTCGAAGGCATTCTATCATTGGAGACATTTTTGGTCTTCTCTCTGCAGCATTTTATGGCCTTTTTACAGGTACATATCTATATCGTGGTTGTAAAAGATTGTTTCCGTTGAGTTGATAACACTCTTTTCTCGTCTTACAATTTCTCTGTACTTCACAGTGCTGCTCAAAAGATCTGCTGGATCGGGAGAGAAGGTCGATGTTCAGAAGTTCTTTGGGTATATTGGACTCTTTACTCTCTTGGGCCTCTGGTGGCTTGGTAAGAGACCATTACAGTTTCTTGTAAATTATCTGTTTATTCATAAATAAATAAATTAATATTTGTTTTGAGAATATTGAATTTGTGTTTCAAATGATGTTTACTACAGCTTGGCCGCTTAATGCCTTGGGAATAGAGCCCAAGTTCGAATTTCCAAGTTCGGCATCCATTGGCAAAGTGGTGGTGCTCAATGGTTTTGTTGGAAGTGTTTTATCAGATTATCTATGGTATCTTGTTTTATATTCAAGAACTGCTATTCATAATCAGCATTTAGGTGATATGTCAATGTTAATATTGATTGGTAGTATGGTACTATTGATATTACATTATAATAACATGAAACATCAACTTCAGCCAAATATCATCAGTACCTTCAACATCAGCCAATGTTAATGTGCCACGTCAATACTGTCAGCACAGTCGATAAAGTAAATATTCTTTAGATTATAACACAAGAGTCACACACCTATACCTGGGAACCCACTATATTCGGTTCTTAACTGGACTTGAAACAGGGCGCTGTCTGTTGTTTGGACGACCCCATTAGTTGCGACGTTGGGAATGTCATTGACCATACCATTAGCAATGTTAGCAGATATGTTCATCCATGGGCGTCATTACTCTGCTATCTACATCTTTGGGTGCATACAGGTATTCTTGTTTTTCTTCTTGGCTTGTATAATTTGGGGAAGTTTTCGGAGTTCTTTTACTGATTAGTTTGTTTTATTCAGGTGTTTGCAGGGTTCATTATTGCAAATATCTCGGATTTGTTTTCTTGTAAAAGGAGATGAAACTTGAGGGCTTGTTTGAAAAGTAGTTTTGGAACCAAAATGTTTCTAATACTATGTACTAACTGTTTCTATAGAACTTGAGTGAATTATAACTACTCTATACTTCTTTACATATCTTTGTAAATGTTTTTAGGACTTTCCAAGCAAGCCCTCATACCACATTTCCTCTGTGCTTATCGTAATATAGATTTGATCCAACTGTTAAATGTTAATTAGATGCCTTACTTTCCTATCGATAAAATGTTGTAATATTCTGAGAGATGTACAAGTTTCGGTGTTATTATGTGATTCGTGGTTTTAAATATGCTTATGTATTTATTTCTCGCACATGGAAGCTCCTTTTAGTTCTCTAGAGTATTGACCACGAAAGATATGTAACATCTACATAAAACGTTGGATGACCACTTCACCAACACCATCATAGGATGCACTTAGATGGGCTGCGGTTGAAAATAAACTAAAATACAGGGATCCAATGGGTATGAATTGAAGTGTAGTGACTCATTTGACAGTAGTTAAACCACAGGGCTCAAATGGTGATAAACCAAAGAGTGATAGCTAATGATTTACTAATTTCTTCATTAATGTTAATAAAAATTTAAAAAAACCCTATATTTCTTCATTAATCAAGCGAAAATATTTTTTTATTTATATTTCAATCATCAATACATTTTCAGGAGCTACAAGTTATTATGTTCGTAAATGCATTTTAGTCGGAACAGTGGATGTTTTCACCTCAACACTGATGTAATTATTTTGTCATTATCTAATATTGATATGATATATATTTCAGACACTAAATTTATAATCAATTATCATATCACTTGTAATGATATAAAATATTATTTTTTCTATCTCTTTAATTTTACAAGAAAATTTATTTCTTACAGTTGAATTTTATTTCAAAAGAACATTATACTAGTGTTAGTTAGCATTAAAATTAAATTTCGAATTTAAAAAAGTGTAAATATATATTGTACAAAGTAAAAACGTGGAATGAGTTTAAGCAAATATCTCAAATGCTGGTTATGTCAACAACCAAACACCCCCTAACATCAAGGTCTTATACTGTGAATCCCAAGTACAGTAGAATTAGATCTTCCGTACTCACTTCTCGGCGGTCAAAAACCACACAAATCATCCCCACGATTACTCCCTGCAAATTCACCCAATCATATATTTCTCTATACACACACGCACGAACACGTCGAGAATTTCTGCATAATAATCACAGTAATGGACAAGGGAAAAGCTGTAATGGGCTCAGGCCGCAGGTGGGCGGTCGAATTTACAGACAATTCCGCCTCCAATTCCTCCCGCGACATCCCCGATCCCCAGGGCTTCACCCGAGCTCCCCACGACACCGTAAGTGTATACTTTTTTGGGTTTGGTTTTTGGAAAGGCTTAATTTTCGATTGAGGTTTTGTTTTGACTTGATCGAGTTTTGTTTGCAGGATGATCCTTCTGTGAGTAAACAAAAGAAGGACGCTGAAGCCAATTGGAAAGCACAGGTAGTTTTCCCCTTTGTAAACTGTAATTTAGCTTGGTTAATTAATTCATTAATTTATTTAGTTATATTTTTCCACTTTGATTTCGGCAGAAGGATTTTGCTAGGGAGATAGGCTCTACGTTATAATTTATGAATTGATACTCATGAACAATTGAATTATGAAACTATTAAGATCCTGCGTTGTTGTGGTGATTGAGGCTTTCTTAAATTAAAGTTGTTAACTTTTGAATTATGTGAAAGCAACATCAGATTTTGCTGGTAGCACTAAATGACCTTAAGAAATAGATGTCATTTTAGATCCTTGCTATACTTATTTGTTCATAGTTTGTCTTTGGATGTTTTGATATCTGTGTGGTTGTTAATGTTTATTTTTACATGAACAGAAAGCATGGGAAGTCGCACAAGCGCCTGTCAAGAACTTGTTCATGATGGGCTTCATGATGTGGCTGTCTGGGAGCACGGTTCATCTTTTTAGCATTGGCATCACATTTTCTGCTCTGTGGCAACCCATTAATGCTCTTCGAGGAGTGGGGAAAGGTAGAAGTTATTTTTACCGCCACACTGCTTAGTGCTTACTTACAGTCACTCAGTTTGTGCTTCTCTGTTTTTACTTCACTTTGATGAAGAGTAGCTTTATTGTTTTTGAATTGATAGCTCACATCTGCTTGTCATTGTGAAGCACAATTTGGAAGTATAGGACAAGTTCTTATTAGTTGAATTTTCGATTTTCTAGCTAAATAGAAGTGTGGTTTTTCAAGCTTACAAGGTCATAATTTCAATGTTTATGTTAGCTTGTAATGTTTATGTTTCTTCCTTGAGTGAACCATGTTAACTATCATTACTTTGCTCAACAGTTTTTGAGCCTTACAAGGACAACAGAGTCAATCTCTTGGCACCTAAACTCGTATTTATTGCCCTTAATTTGGCTGGTCTAGGAGTGGGCATCTGGAAGGTTGGTTTACATTCAAATTTTGAAGTTCACCATATAATATTTGCTTTAAACCTAGACAAACTTTGTGTATTGTTGGCAGCTTAACACATTGGGTCTTCTTCCAACTCATGTATCGGATTGGGTGTCTTCTTTGCCTCCTCCTCGGGTTTGATTTTTCTTTAGTTTATTTCTATACGAAAATAATAATAATAATAATAATAATATTATTATTATTATTATTATTATTAACGGTAATTTAAGGTTCTACTTTTATTTTGTTTCTTGGAATATGCAGAACATGGGATTAGAAAGCCAAGTTCACACGTTTTCATAAGAATATGGGTCCGTAAGTATAAAATCAGGTGTTAATACATCATAATAACCGTATGAAGACAGAAAGTTAACAAATCTTGGAAAATGACAATGATAACATGGAGCAGTAATATCTTGATTATTGACTGAGTTTATAATGCTCCATGTCATGAAAAATAAAAGATACCTTTACAATTCTTGGTTCTCCCGAGATTGGTCATCTGGTTCGTTCTAAATACCTCATCCATCCAACGCCATAAAATTTATTTCTTCTTGTGCTTTTTCCATTATTTTGTTTTTTCTCCTCACACTTGGTGAGATACTTCCTTATTGGCTATTTGCGATTTGAGCCCTTTAACTTGCTGAAACGTGAAAACTGGCCCATGAATTTTTATTTTAAAAAAAAAGAGTGCTTTGGTCCTCTAATTTAATCTTCGGAAATCTCCCCTCAACTGTCCAATTGTTGCATGTTTGTCCTTGGAAGGCTTGGATACTCAGTTTTGTCGAATTGGCCCCACCGCTCGACGTTTCTTGCCATTAGCCTCCTTACATTCTCCTTGACGCAATTGTGTCCACCGACCTAAATCTACCACCTTGTAACAACTATTAGGTTTGAACCATCACGAGGAACATTCCCAATTAGTCTTGGGCCAATTGTGCCTGCCTATCATTAACGAAAGTATTAAAAATTTTATTTGCAAGATTTCCACCCTTTCTAAAGTTTCACAGTGAATTTTCAAACTTCAATTATGATTTGAATATGATGCTCCACCATTTGGCTCTTCTCTTCTACATTTGATAACCGCCAGTTTTCCCTAACTTCTCTTATGACGTGAATCTCTTGGCGGGACGGTCTTGTTGACTCTTACCACAATTACGAACAGTACGAAAATGAAGGGCATCTTCGTGTACAGCTAAAAGCTGCAGAAAATTATGCTAGTATAGAATTTGGTCAAACTAATCACACGCACATATCTCATGGGATGTTCATGTACTACAAAAATCTCCAACACTCATTTTCAAAGAATCTCAGTCTATTTCAAAACAGAATTGGCTTGCTATCAGGGAAAAAACTTCACAAATGAAATTTTGCAATGTGTTGGGTTTGCGACGTTTTTCCTTTGGCTTGGTGCCTATTTCAATATTTGTAGTGATATGTGTGTGTGATTTGGATGGTTTTGATTTCATTTTTGTAACTAAATCCTGCATTTAATCCGATATGCATTTCTTGTTTTCAGGGGGTTGAGTATTCTAGTGGAGGCATGCCTCTTTACTAGGGGTCCCTTCTGGCGGATTCAATCTTGATCAACCCACTCAACACACTAAAACTTTGAAATGGGATATTTATTTCAACTGTAAACTTTTTCATTTCGCCGAGTGTGTGCGCTTCACATTTTCCTGTGGCTGATGCTAGATTTTAATCAAGCGTCCAAAAACATGTATGAGATCATATATAGCTTCTTGATGTGTATGTTGATTATGTTATGACGTCGAATTTTAGTATAGAATTGTAATTTGATGATGACAGCACAAAAGGATATCGGGTTCTTGTGAGGATCAAATTTGATCTGGGAATGTCCTTTGGAATGATTTAGGCTTTTTTTTTTTTTTGAATGAATTATTTTTACTAATTTATATACTTCATCCATCAGTGCACATTGGGAATTGATATATAGGAATATGATTTGGTTGGCCCCCTTAAACGGGGGTTATTTTAACCCTTTGTTAAAGGGGGATTAAGTTTTAACTTTCAATTAATTGAAGTGTAATGTAATTTATATATTAGGGGGTGTTAGCTTACTCATTTTTATATATTCTTTTTATAAACAAATATATTCCCAATTTTGTATAAACAAATATATTTTTATATAAAAATATATTTCCAATGGAAATATATTCCAGTCAAGTTGACTGGAAATATTTTCAGTCAAGTTCTATAAACAAATATATTCCATTATAAGATTTATATTATTTCTTAAATCTCGGGTTATAAAAGTTTTTGTAAATAGCATTTTTGGTTTATTATTACCGAGTTCTCTCAAGAATTGACATGCTTAATTTGGTTGTAAAAGATTTGAATTCGTTGGATCTTTTAACAAAGAGAAGTCGACTGGAAAAGGTGTAGGAAACTTTTTTATAGGTGAATTTGCTCATGACTATTATTATTTTGAAATGGCGAAGCAATATTTACACCATCCAATTGATAGTTTTGAATAAAAATCATGTTGACAAAAACTTAACATTAAGGGAATGGACTTATCCATCATAGAATTCATGAAGGCAAGTCCATTTACAATAATATGAAGGCCTTCATCAGGTTGTCTCGCACTTCGCATTTATTTGGTATTTTTACCAAATTATGGGACCGGGGCTTCTCTATATTTGCGTGTTTCCTTGTCTTTGTTATGAATAATAATTGAAGAATAATTATTAGGTGTTATGAATAATTGAGAATAATGTGGTGGTTATGAATTATGAGAATAATTTGGTGGATGAATAATTTGGTAAAAAATATAATTATTATATGTGAATGACTATTATACCCTTGATGAAATTATGTAATTACGATTGGCCATTCGAAGTTTTCCTATAAATAGGGCTTCAGTTATTAATGAAATTCATTCTGAGAATTCCTTAGAATTCATTCTCTCTAAATTCTCTCTATTGTTTCTATACTTTTATAACACGTTATCAAGACTAGTCTCTAACCCTTTCGTAGAATATGAAAGAAGTATGCTTCTACAACAGATCTTATAGATGATCTTCAGATTTAAACCTGGATTATTACCAATGAATTAATTCATCCTCATCAATCCTAAATAACTCTCTCTTTGCAAATACATCATCGAAAATTCCTTTGTTCATATTCTTCTCCCACAATTCCTCATTCTACACAACCCGCTTGAGATGTCTGAAATCCCAAAATTGGAAGAATGGAGTCCAAAGAATTTTCCGATCACGTAAATGGATTGCAAGTAAATCTCATCCATTGGAATAATTAGAGAAAGGGAAAAGGTAAATCATATGATTTTATAATATAATAATATATTAAACTATAACATTCGCTTTATCGAGATATAAGGAGCATACAAGATCAAAATCAAATTTTCTCGACTCCATTATACTCGATTTAACGAGGGCTTCGATTTGACACCAATATTAATAGGGTAATAACTCGTTGTTTGAAATATGTTATTATCAAACTTTCAAAATTTACAAATTAGTACACCAACTTTTGAAATGTTACAAAATAGTCATTAAATATTTTGATATTTATAAATGGAAGTGAAAAGGAGACGATTTTCCAATCGTATAATATTGATAGAATATGTTTGATAATTTAACCATTGCGGATTGGAATAGACAATTTTACCCTTGCGAACTGTAAAAGGAAGGACCGACCTAATTTTGACGACAATAAACAAAAATGGATAGAATATTCCCGAAGAAATTCTAAATCCATTAATTATAACCTGAAGTCCATTTGAGTTAATAGATCGAAATATTAATGTAACTCTCGAAGAGTTCAATTACATAATGTACTTATTCTAGAAGGATAAGTGTGCTCTTGTAGAAGTAATGAGTATTTGTTCTAGAAGAACAAATTTGCTCCCGTAGAAGCAGTTCAATATTTAATTCTCGCACTTTATTTACTGCAATTTAATTACTGCAATACCTCCTACTTGATGATGGGTTCAACCGTCACTAAACGGAAGGTTTTATATATTTCTGCACTTTATATGCTAAGTGATGGGTAATACCTTCTACTAAGCAGATCCTACTCCTGAAGAAGTAGTTAAATATTATGCAATTTAATTCTTGCTATTTAAATTCCGTAAATTTATATTTATTGCAATAATTCCCATAAGGTAGGTTCGACCACCTATTGGAGGAAATTTAATTTCTGCAATTTAAATTTATGCACTTTATAGTTTGAGTATATTTCCAATGTGGTGGGTAATACCACACGATTGGTGTGCATATTTCCAATGTGGTGGGTAATACTACACGATTGGTTATAACGAATCCTACTCTAGAAGAAGTAGTTGATCAAATATTCTAATCATACTCTCGAAGTAGTAGACGATGAGAATAAAATTACTTCCCCATATATACCGAATATTAATGGAGAAAATTGAGTAAGTGGTACTTGAAGTCACCATTGGATAAATAGATGAAAATAAAATGCTCAATAGATCCCATGTTGATAAATCAAAGAAAATATATCGCATGGAGAAATTATATGAAGTAATCTCATCGATGATATGAGATTGTATTAATATGAGAATAAAATGCTCTTGAAGAAGCATAATCACTAGATTTCTGTATTTGAATAAAGCCAATATGATATTATTATTACTCCGTAAGAAGTACAAAGCAAATTAAGTGGAACATATTGAGAATATCAAAAGATGGCATTAAACACTGAAAATATAAAAATGCAAAAAGGAAAAATACATCTTGAATCCATAAATGAGGGATGCGTCTCGAGAGTATAAATACTCCGTAACTCTGCCACCATCAACATTAGGATTCATAATGAAATATTTAAAGGATCCGAATTTCTTTTTCGCTTGACACCAGTGGTCTGTGACTGACGGACTTGGGCTTCCACAGATTCTTGAACATATGCATGAAATTTGATGAGTAGTTCATCAACAGTACTAGCAGAGATAAGTATTTTTCTCGCTGAATGAGAGATAAACTTATTATTTACACTCTGATCTAGAAACGCTAGTAAGCCATCAAAGAAATTATTAATATTCAACAAACCTATTGGTTTGACATGAAAGTTCCACTGTGCCAACGAGGCTATATTGAATATTTCCTCCAGTGTGTTGTAGCCGCCTGGAAGGACAATGAAAGCATCACTATTATTCATCATATACATCATGCAGTTGTGGATGGATTGCGCTTGTAGCCCCAACTCTGCTGGACCCATGGTAGAACTGGCTCCAATTCGAGTATTAGATCCAACTAGATGAAAATGTATTACACTCGAAACTCTTATTCCCCATGATGGTGCAGCCATTATAAGTCTAGCTAAAAGTTTGTTGTTGGTTCCTCCATATAGTATATTGATTTCTTGTCTCCCTAACTCTTTTATTTAGTCGGGCTTGCCATATCCACATATTGGATATGGCCTACCAGTTTAGATCCACCAAGAATACATACGGTTTTAATCTGGTGAGGTAAAGGCTGACTTGTATGAGATGATTCTAAAATCTCCATATCCATCTCTACTCCTATCTCTCTTTTTACACTATACTTTTAATGTATGAACATGAGAGATATATGAAACCCTCTATTTAAAGAAAAATTTTCAAACCAATAATTGAGTGCACTATTTACTTTTTTGACAAATATGAAAGAGAAAAATGCAGAAAAATTTTAAGTGAAAATGACATATATCTGTCGGTGATTGAAAAATAATATATATATACATATATATATCTTAAAATCGAAAAACAATATTTACAATTACAAGAAAAATATTGATCTTCGTTATTACACCGAACTTCCTTATATTAATATGAGAAAATTATTATACTAAAATTTTCTACTAAATTTACAAACAGGATCTTCTAAAGTAAGTTTTTCAAGACTGTAACGCGTTTGTTGATCTTTGAATTTGGCCCATAAGGCCATTAGCTCACCTTGTACGTGTCCACTAGGATGTGTCTCAAGAGCCTGTTGAATATCATCCAAAGGCTCCTTACTCAATCCATCCTTAATGAATGCTATTTTATCTTCTCGATTTCTGGACAAGTACCCCACAGATTTACATCGAGTGTCACATGTCCACCGAGCACACTTGTAGCATCCTCCTAATCTTTTTGCTCTCCGTTTCTTTGAAAAACTACTTTTACCCATACCAGGTATGTATTTAGAAGGAATTGAAACCTCACCAGATAATCGAACCTTTGCTTCAATCAAGCATCGGATATCTTGTGGGATATCCTTATTCATTAGCATCCTTAATCTTTCCAAATTTACCTCGATAAATCCTTTTAGGATTTTAATCTGTAGTAATGGATAGTATTTTCAAGATTTGAGAGCATATGATCCATTATAATGTATAGACCCTTGTTAGGATGAATTTTGCAATAATTTTGATGATTTATTTATAGAATAATACGACGCTGTATGAAATAAGACTCGATTTTAAATAAATAATATGAAGCGTAAGAGCTACGATTTCGAATTAAATAATAGCCGGATGTGATGCGTATGAGTCAGAATCTGTTTGAACAAGAGTAGACAATAATGTCACCAAAAGATGATGGAATATGTCGGTGAATTGTTTCTATGATAAATCATGTTGAGCACTATACGATACTAGTGAAATCGATATAAGAATTTCTCGAACTAGAAGTTCAATAATACTGCTTATAAAACCTGGATCGACCATCCAGGTTTAAATAATTATTGAAATCAATATTTCAAGTGAAGAATTAAAGGAATTCTTCAATGATTGTTCTCGATAAATGATGAAATCATTACTAGCCAATATTGGAAATAAATCCCAAATATATCCGGAATAAAGGATGAGAAATATGGGCCCACTCATCTTCCATGTGGACTACTAGATATTATGATATGGATCCACTAGATAGTCACATGTGTATATGATTCGTAATTTGAAATTTATTTAAATATTTGCTCACTAGATGAGCATGATTTCAGATTTAATGATAAAGCTAGTAAATGTATATCCCAATACTTGAATAAATCCTCAAGGATTGAGTATGTGCATACAAGTGGGATATTATATGGCAAATTATTTAAAGTCCTCAAATAAATTGCCGATATCGAGAATAGAATGCAAACGGTCTAAATTCCCATATTAAGGTCGAATGATGAGAACATATATGATTAAAATCATACCAACTGTATGAGTTTTGGTGTTCTAAATTTTCTCAAAGATGAGGGGAGTATTAAAGGTTGAAAATAATATGTGAAATGCATCATGTTATATCCTCGAAATTGAAATCTAACTTGAAGTTCAAAGATGCATGAAAGGCTATGAACAATCACATATATCGCCTACGATGCTTTGATAAGTTAGCGCGCCAGAAGCGTTGATATTTCCCCAAACATATATATCAAAGCAAATTATAAAAGATGGTCTTAATAACGGAGGCATATGCTCTTGAAGAGTATATAGACATAACTATATTGTGTAATCCTACAAGAGGATTGATAATGAGATATCTCGATAAGTTATGTCGATATGGGGAAAGAAATAAAATTGAAAAGTGTCGACACGATATGAAAATGTAGCGCTACATATGATCAATGATAATGAAAATATTGAGATATATTGAAAATGATAAATGCTGAATGTGAAATCTTTAACTTATGAGATGATGAGATGATGATGACTAATGCTCAAGTTTAAAGATAAGCATGGTGGTCATTATATGTTGCATGCTCATGAAAGTTAAATTACCGATCGTGTGTGTAGTACCGAAAAGGAAATTAAAGGATCGGGTGAGCTAAGCCCCTGGGAATGAAATAACCTATTAAGTGAGTATTAAATGTTAAATGATATATTTTAAGTGTTAGTTAGTTATGAAGGTTTACTTATATGTTTACATGTTTTTACGATGAATTTATATGCTTTAAATTGTGTGTTTGGAGACATGTGTTCATGGTGAATGTTTTGTAGTTGTGTACGAAAATTGATGCACTCTAAATGAACGAAGAGTATAAAACCAATGTATATGATACTCATACAAATGTATGAAAGATTTTGAAATGCTTGAAAGATACTTGTATAAAAATACGCTGCTGCACTCTTTTTCCTCGATCGAGGTTTTATCCCATTGGGTTTTCCTAGTAAGGTTTTTAATGAGGCAACTTTAATGATGTATTCACATGAATAATGTACTCTTTTCCTTCATTAGGTTTTTCCCATCGGGTTTTTCCTAATAAGGTTTTAACGAGGCATATTCATGGTATATTGAGAACGATAGGAGAAATTGATACAAAGTGTATCTATTGGATCAAGTTATAATGGAGCTAATGCTTTAGATCCAAACGATGATGATATTGAAATCATTTACCGTAAGTAAAGATATCGCTTCAAGATATGAAATCAAACGAAAGCAAATTGTACTTTTTCCTTCGATCAAATTTTTTCCCACCGGGTTTTCTTGACAAGGTTTTAACGAGGCAAAGACGTGAATACTCATATCGGCCGATAGACATCGTGGGGAGCAATGTTTTGATGAAGCAAGATATAACCACTCCAAGCTATCCTCGCAATCGGTTTGGAAGTTTTTTCCCACTGGGTTTTTCTCCAAACAGTCCCGAAGACATTTATATTAATAAATATTCAAAGTGTTATGAATAATAATTGAAGAATAATTATTAGGTGTTATGAATAATTGAGAATAATGTGGTGGTTATGAATTATGAGGAATAATTTGGTGGATGAATAATTTGGTAAAAAATGTAATTATTATATGTGAATGACTATTATACCCTTGATGAAATTATGTAATTACGATTGTGCCATTCGAAGTTTTCCTATAAATAGGGCTTTAGTTATTAATGAAATTCATTCCTGAGAATTCCTTAGAATTCATTCTCTCTAAATTCTCTCTATTGTTTCTATACTTTTATAACAGTCTTTTGTTTCTCAACAAGTTTTTTAGCACTCTGAATGTGGTATTATGGAGGCCTCGGACAAAAAGTTACCGAAGAAAATGTGGAGTGAATATGAGATTTGAATAATGGGCCAAAACATCTTTCCGGTCTTTAATTACAAAAATGAGATTCATAATTACTAATATACGTGTTAATAATATCCAATAAGCTATCAATTTCACTCTATGTAGTGATTAAGTTAGGAGTTTCATTTTTTTTTCCACTTCAAAAAAAAAAAAAAAGTCACAAGTTTCCTTTAATCAAAATTATGTTTGTAATCCTGTCGAAAAAATACAATTGTAATGAACAAATATTTTCTTTCTAATGACAATTATGTTTGGGTACGTTCGTATTCAATTATGTTTCTACTGATCAAATCTTTTTTTTTCTCAAATAATTATTATTAATTTATAACGGTTTTCATCTACTCATGTTTCAATCTAAGAGAATAATCATTAACCAATAAAATTGAACACAAACGTTTTATTGCATTAAAATTATAATGTCACTAATTTTTTCTCATCATCAACATAAAATAAATTCTGAACACTCTTGACACATAGCCTAAAAATATTCATTTATTTGGAATTTCGGTAGGCAGTCTTAAAGTTAGTTTATGACTTACATATTTTAATTTTTAAGGGATTATTGGAGATATATCTCCCTGTTCAATGCACTAGTGAAAATAGATTCTAAATTATATCTTGTGTATGGTTTCCCCGTACAACGCGTGCGTGAAAACACTAGTATAATAAATGCCCTCTCTCTCTTCTTCATCACCCATCGTGGCTCTTTCTCTCACCCCACCCGCCCCCACCCCCATCTCACATACACTGACAGACATACACACACTATTCTCTCTGTTTTTCTTTTTAATTTTTTAACTTTAAAACCAAAAATAAAAAATCAATATTCTTTGGTTCACTTTATTCGATTTAGTGGGAGCTTTACAATAAGTATAATATTAATATATAAATTTTTTCTTTTTTAAAAGATTAAAATGTATAGATAAAAGTAAACCAACTTATATACAAATTACAACTATATTAACATATATTAATGAGACAAAAAGTTAAATTAAGAATTTTTTTGAAACTTTATTGATATTTGTGTGTAAAAGCTACTGTAAATTGAGTTAAATGGGATTTATTTCTTGTAAATAATTTTAGCTTACTTATTCTATTCTAGTGTTTCATCACTTAAAAACGAATGCTTAAATTTGTTATCTTGTTAATTTATACTAAAGTTAGCTTTCATTTGTGCTTAAAATTGAAGAATTGTTTCTATAAATCCTAATTAGCTTTAAAAATTAATATTAATTTCTATATTAAAATGGGCATGGCATTTAAATTGAAGCTCTCCCGTACTATCACAAAATAGGCTCAGTTTTTTAAAACTTTACATGAATAATAATATAAAGAAAATACAAGAAGAGAGATTAATTCAAAAAGAAAAAGGGAAGAAAAAGATGAAGATGGGATTATGAGAAAATAGTACTCAACCAGAAAAGAGAAAAGAAAAAAATGATATGCATCTTTGAACTTTTACACACGACCATGTTCTTAAATGAAATAAATCTCATTTTAAGCTGTAAAAAATTTACATACAAACATCAATTAAATTTCATAACAAATTTTTAATTAATTTATTTTTATCTATTTAGTCAATATTAATACTACTTGTAATTTATGTATAAATTAGATTAATTTTACATATTGGCAATAAATTTCATTTTTTTTAAGGTTAAAATTCATATTTTAATATCATACTTATTTTAAAGTTTTTATTGTGCCGAATAAAATGGATTGAATATTTTTTGTTTCTGTGTGTGGGTTTGACGGTTTGTAGTTAAAAAATATAAGTAAAATGAGAGAATATTTGGTAGGATGGTGCGTTGGAGGAGGATTGGGAGAGAGAGGAAGGGTTGTAGGTTATTTATTTGGTTGCACTTTTGTGAGCATGGGTCCACATATATTTAACCCTCGGGGGTGAGAATAACTCCCGTTAAAGAGGGTTAACAAAATAGGACTCGATATATAGGAGTAACGGAGAATAAGGCACATATCCATGTAGCACTGAGGGTGATGGTGTGGCAATCCATGTTGTATTTTCAACAGACATTATGGTATGATAATGTCACATCATTACCCTCGAATAATGTGACAATTGAGGTATGCCCTTATCTTCCCACGAGGGGTATATTATTACATATATATATAAATATAAGAGTAGCAGAATAAGTCGTACCAATGGAGACAAACATTAAGCGAATTGTTTGCTTGGTTGAATTATTTGAAAAATAATTTTGAGATGTGTTGTTAAGAAGTACTCCCTCGGTCTCAAGTATATACATCCACTTTGTTTTTTCATAAATATTAAGGGTGGTATTGGAAAAATAATTTTTACAAACAAACTTTTTGTAGTGCCTTCTTTTAAATGCTATAGGTAGGATATAATTGTAAGTACATATAAAAAAATATTATTAAATATAAAAAAAGATCATATATATAGGACAACCAAAAAGAAAAACGAGTACCATATATGTGGGACGGAGGGAGTAAGAAAATATTTTTTAAAATATAAAAAACAGTCAAAGCAATATAATAAATTGAATGGGTTGTTGAAAATGATATCGAAGAAAATGATTTCTTGCAATGTGTATCAAAGAAGCTCTTGGTTTGCTAAATATTGAATTTTGTTTTTTTAATGTTGAATGGCGGTTGGATCATGATGTGTGGATAATAAGTAATCTATTCTTATGTGTGTGGTTAATATTGGAGTTTAGTTTTGACTTAGTATAAGCTATTTTTTAGACAAAAATATGTAAAAATCAAGACGGACTAAACTTGAACAACCAGTCCCAATTTGTTGAAACCAAGTTGCATATTTGGAGGTAATTTATTTTGTGAGACGACATTACTACTCTTCACCATCAACATCAACATCATCATCTCATTTCCTTTCAATCTTCCTCTTGCTTGAAGGAATATGCTTCGCGAAATTAGCATAGTTTGGAAAATAATGCTCCCTCCGCCTCAATTGTATGAATCTTTTATTTTTCATACGGATTAAGAACTTCATTGAAAATGATGCTCCCTCCGCCTCCATTGAATGCTCCAAGAATTGCTAAAAATAGCCCTTGATTGTTTTCAAAGTGTGTATCTTTGCCCAAAAAAATCTGATAAGACAAACTCAAATGCCCTCGAATGAATGAAAGGGAAAACAAGAAAATTTACGATGTCACTCGGACTTATAATCTCCTCATTTCACAGAGATAGAAATGCTTTGGATTTCATTCATATAGATTAAAAAATTGTGCTCCCTTAGTTCCATTTTGATAGACATGTTTGTTTTTTCACACAGATTAATATGACATAATTATTATAGTTTAGAATGCAAATTTTTTCTACAATCTTTCTAAAATGCCATTTCCACGTATAAGTATACTAACAAACTACCTAATAAATTGGAGTATTTAAGTCAAGTAAAATATAAATTAGATTTTCATTATGGAAACTTGCCTATAATTTGAGGTACACCAAAATGAAAAACATGCCTATTAAAATGGGATGGGGGATATTAATATTGTTGAAGTATCTTAACCTCAATATTAAAAGATTATTTTCATCAATATTAAAAGATTATTTTCATCAATGATAGTGCACATTAGATGACGGAGATATCTCGGGAAATAAAGAAATTAAATATCCCTTCGTCCCATAAAGAGCGGCTCGGTTTAACTTTCACATAGTTTAAGAAAATTGCAATAATATGGTTAGAAAAATAAATTTTAATTGTATTTTTTCAAATATACCCTTACATTAAAATAATACTAATGGATTTTTATTAATAACAATGTATATTAAGTAAGGGTACAATTGGAAAATAAAGGAAATTAAATATAAGTAAAATGGAAAGTGCTTTATATTTTGAAACAAACGAAAATAAAATACAAACCTATTTCTGTGGGACGGAGAGAGTAGATGTATAAATGACTTACATTTTGAGACAATGAATTAAAAAACAAAAAAAAAACCGAATCTATTTAATTGGGACGAAGGGAGCATGTAGTTTAACCCAAGTTTCAAAATGATATAACTTTTGATGGCAAATCTGAATCAGAGTTCATAAGAAGTCGGTGAAATCATTGATCAATTTCTTTCCAATGGTTTGGCGGGTAATGTTCTGTTTCCCACATACTCACGCATGGAAAAAAGGTTATGGCCCTGTGGAGCCGCCCCACTATCGGACAGTATGTATGATTTATTTGACCCAATGTGGATATTATATAAAAAAATTAAATTTTTTTAACACTGACGTGGCGCCACCACAAGGCGCCACATCAGCTTGGGCACGGATTTGATTATGTAGTAAAATCTTTCAATTAGTCCTCTCTCATTTACATGCTAGGCAGGGACGCAGCCAAGAGTTGATAAAGAGAAGGGAGGGGGGGGGGGAGGTGGGGCGCCGAACTAAAACTTGCAAAATAGCCTTCAAATAAAAATGTCATTGAATTGCAAAACAAAAATCCAAATATTCAATACCTAAATTTAAACTAAAGAAAGTTGTGTTTGACGATGTTTTACAGTAGCAAATTCATCAGTAATAGAATCTATATCTATTTTGCTCACAAACTCCTGGGAAAGCAACAAAATGTCAAATCTAGTGTCTACAAGTCTACAATAAATTATAAATATGAAATATTATCCCTTTGTATTTTCGAATTAGAGCATTAAAATATGAAAAATTAAAAATATTGATTTTTTTTTTTAAGATAATGGGAGATATTATGTAGAGGTTTCCAACTCTCCACAAGACTAAAAGATGAATAGTTAAAGATTATTGCTCGACAAATTTGCGCTTCATAATTGCTTGATGAGTCGATGTTAATGTGCAATCCGCCAATTCGCAAATAGCCAAACTCCAAACAAGACAGAGAGAGCGAGTTCAACCCTGGCATCTGGGAGTGGGTCCAGTGGGATACGACGCCACTTAATTCAATTTGGAATTGGGTGTCCTTTGTCCACGCTCCACTAGGTTTCCTATTAACTCCACTTGGCCTTTCTAATTTTGTTTTAGTCAATAACCAGATCTGGATCAGATTTGGGGCGGGCCAAGGTGGCTTTTGGGGTGGGCTAGGCCTAGCTTGGCCCACCCCGAGATACACATCTAATGCTAGGAGTCGTTGCGACATACATCCATCATCGTTTCTTTTGAACCATTTATTCTCGTCTCCTCCTTTTTCTTGAAATTCTTTATTTTTGGATTGGGTAAATTTAATAAACACTCATTGAACTTTAAAGTTATAACTAATTACTCACTCAACTTTCGAACGTAACAAGATACTCACCGAACTTTGCTTTATAGCATTCATTAGTTATTCCTTAACCTGAAGTTTAAATATACGAACCAATTGAACTCATGTAGTCGATGATATTCTACGAGAAATCAATTAGACCAATTACTAGCATAAAAATTTGTTAACACCAAATAAACAATTAAATACTTTATCAGAAATTAAAATTTTTCATATTTCATTTTTGCACGAAAATGTCGTAGTTTTTATATTTTAGGTAGTTGCTGGTCTTCTGCGAGTAAATTCTATAGATATATAATAATATGTATTAGATGTGGGTTTATCTATAGGGGTACATCTATGGGGAAACGTGCTATTTGAGTTAAACATATGATTTTTCATGTCAATGAACCAACGATAATGGAGGTAGGTTTTGGAAAATTAGCTACTTGAAATTAAATTTGTTGCTACGTTGCAACACGACTAAAGGTTAAGGTAGCGAGCCCGGCCAAGAGTCAAACATGATAGAGAATAATTTTCCCTGTCGAAATTAATTATAACTTTGTCGTGTAAAGGAAGAAATCTTGATTAAATCCCATTGAGTGATGGAAAAGAGCTATCGACGAATATTTTTTGAAAGAAAGAAGATACAACGATATTAAGAAACGCATAAAAAAGTGATTAGTCAGGTTGTGATACAAAGATAGAGGAAATTAAATTTGTCGCTACGTTGCAACATGACTAAAGGTTAAGGTAGCAAGTCCGGCCAAGAGTCAAACATGATAGAGGATAATTTCCCCTGTCGAAATTAATTATAACTTTGTCGTGTAAAGGAAGAAATTTTGATCAAATCCCATTGAGTGATGGAAAAGAGCTATCGATGAATATTTTTCGAAAGAAGATACAAAGATCTTAAGACACGTATAGAAAAGTGATTAGTCAGGTTGTGATAAATATCAAAGTTTTGATATATTGTATTAAAAATGTATTGCTAATATAATGTGTTCATAACACACACAAAGATTGAATCTTGCTGCAGACATGAGAAATATTTAAATCTTCCAATTAATTAAGAAAAATAAAATACGTGTGTGAGTGAGGG
Source organism: Jasminum sambac (assembly GCA_018223645.1). Classification (NCBI taxonomy): domain Eukaryota; kingdom Viridiplantae; phylum Streptophyta; class Magnoliopsida; order Lamiales; family Oleaceae; genus Jasminum; species Jasminum sambac. The sequence continues at coordinate 19,593,295 of CP073650.1, read as the reverse complement.
TTTTCAAGCCCCCAACAAGAGTACAAATTAATTATCCTAATTTGACAGACAAATCTAATTAAAACACAAAAACTATTATAAGGGCGATAATTTGAGCCATGAAGTGGGATCATAGAGTATGGGTATCAAGAACAAATTATTTTTTCTACCACATGATGCCCCATAATTCTCAGTCATATCAAATTGTTTGATTTCAATAGAAGGATTTTGCTAGATAGATACCCTATGTATTTTAATTTATGAATTGATTGGTAATTTAAGGATCTCGATCGATCTACTTTGACTTTAATTCTTGCAAATCTCCCATCAATTGTCCAATTGTTGCATGTTGGTACCTGGATTTCCCAGTTTTGTCAAATGGACCCCACCTCATGATATTTCTTACCGATTGCCATTGATGTCCATACATTCTTCTTTAAGCAATTGGTGTTCCTCATCGCGAGGAACATTCCCCAATTTACGTCGTGGGCCAATTGTGCCGGCTTGTCATTAACAAAAATATCAAACTACTATTTGCAAGATTTTTAACTGCAAATTAGATTTCAATTAACCTAGCAAACTAACTCTATTTCAATTTAGAATTTTATCAAAATAGTTAGGTTGCACGAAAACGGAAACGAGAGATGAAACGGAGACGAAACAGGGATAGGAAAATGAAATTTTCAAAAATACAGGAAATGTGGAAACGTTTCCTTCTTCCTTTTTTCCGGAAAAATTATGTTCAAAATGTGGAAATATTATATAGAAATTATTAGTTTTACTATATAATTTCGATATCTAATCTCAAAAGAGTATTTAATATGAATTAGATAACAAAAATATCTAAATCCAATCTAAATAAAATTTGAAATCATCGTCATCAAAAAATAATTATTAGAATGTAGTAATACTCAAAATCTTAGATTAGATAGCCTTTAAATTTTAATGGTAAATTATAAATTATAATTATTTATCTTTTTTAATCTTTAAAATTGTGATTTTTTGACATCAAATTTCCTAAAAGTTTTGTTAAAGTTTCCATAAAGTATCCATCAAGTTTCCACAGAGTTTTCCAATTTTATTAAAAATAGGAAACTTTCTTAGAGTTTCTAAGACATTTCCATGGAATTTCTGTCGAGTTTTGGTTTCCGAAACGTTTCTGAGACGAGGCGCAAACCTTTTAGAATTATTGGGAAGGTAATTTTGAGATGTGGTGGTACGTAGCAAAGAAAATACTTTTAAAAATATAATAATCAAAGCAATACAATGTATTGAGCGAGTTTTTGAAAATGATATAAAAATTGATTTCTTTGAATGTGTATCAAACAAGTTCTTGGTTTGCTAAATATTGATTTTTTATATTTTTTATTTTTATGTTGAATAGCAATTGGATCATGATGTGTGGATAATAAGTATACCATTCTTATGTGTATCTTTATATTAAAAAAATTGGAGTATCAATTAGGCATTGTATCACGTTGGCAGTGCCAAATTGATACGTATTTATTTAAAAATAAAAAAGAAAGTTTTATTTTGAAAACAAACATTAAATATGCATTTATTATTTTATTTTTATATAATTTAATTTAATTTATTTATTTAGTATTTTTTTTCCTTATTTTATTTTTGTGTACATTTTAATTTTTTTATATAAATTTTAATTTGCAAATTATAAATATAATTTAAAATGAACTATGTAATAGTATTAATGAAAATATGATATTATAAGTTCAAAGTTGTAAATTACAATGATAGTTGAATTATTTTAAAAAATAAAAATTAACTTTTTTATATACATTTTAATTTTTAAAATACACACACACACACACACATATATATAATTAATAGAAATTGGAATATCAACTTGGTACAGTATCACCTTGATAGCGATTTTTTTTTAAATAAATTATTTTATTGATTTAAAAATATTAAATAAAAAGCCTTTTTTATTTATTTTTATCATGTTAAAATGATATTTTAAATAGCTTTTACGGGTAATGTGCATTGGGGTTCAATGATCAAAAAATAAATTTTTTAGTTAGTTCAAACTTTAACACATTTCCATAACCATTTTCTAGAACCATCTGCCGGTTATACCCGCATAGTAAACTACATATGGTTTATAACAAAAATCACACATATTTATGATAAACCACATGTGATTTCTTTTACAAAAATATGCGTGGGGACCAAAATATTTTCATATATTTCTAATTCATAGTTTTAACGTTATTTTAAACAGTTCATAATCTCTTCGTGCATCGCACAGGTGTAATACTTGTTAATGCTAGAGTTTAGCTTTGACTAAGTAGTATAAGTTATTTTTTAGATAGAAAAATATAAAAATGAAGATAGACTAAACTCGAACAACCAATCCTAATTTATTACAACCAGTTGCCTATTTGGAGGTAGTTTATTTCGCGAGAAGACAGTACTACTATTCTCCATCAACATCATCATCTCATTTCCCTTCAATCTTCCTCTTGCTTGAAAGAGTATGCTTCGCGAAATTAATATAGTTTGGAAAATGATACTCTCTCTGCCTCAATCATGAGTCTTTTCTTTCACTCAGATTAAGAATTTCATTGAAAAAATAAATAATACAAATAGTTTTCCTACTTTATCTTTATTAATGAGTTTAAAATATTATAGAACTATTAATGATTTTAAGATGTACAAACTAAACGAGAATATAACAATAAATGAAATGAATAGAAAAATACCTATATAATTGGGGGGAAAAAACACCAAAGCTAGACCTAGTAATATAATTGGGAGCAAGGGAGTATATTGATGTGGAGCTACTTAAAACTTTCACGAACTTACCAAATTGAGCCATGTTGTACTTTTCTAAGTCTCTGATCGAAAACAAAGAGGACAGGAGACACATCTATATATATATATATATATATATATAAAGAGCATTTTTCCCGCCTAAATGCATCCTCAATTTTTCTCGCCTATTAAATTTGCTTAATATAATCTTCTATTTATATATAGAATAATTTATAGATATATATATAGAAAATGATAAATTTTTCTTATTATATTTTTCTTGTCGTAAATCCGTCTTGCCATTTAAAAAAACTCACTTTTTATTTTTTATTTTTTATTTTCTAATCCATATCCAACTTTCTTTATTTTTCCCCTCCATAATATATTAATATTAATGTATATAGATTTTATTTCATTATTTCTACAATACTTTATCAAATCTCATAACATCTAAATACTCTCTCTATCATTTTTTCTCTCTTTTTTTTTTCATTTTCTAAATATAAAAGAAATTATAATTCTATTTTACTCGACTTAATGAGAGCTTCAAAATAAACAAACAATTAATATATAAATTTTTATTTTTTGAAAAATTAAAATTTACCACAAATATATAAATTAGTGTCCAACCTAAATATAAATTGATAATTTTGAAGACACTTAATTGATGTTTGTGCGTAAAATTCAAATATAATGAGATGTATAAATTGTTTTAACTTTTGATTCTATTCCATGTTTGATTTACTTTGAAAATAAATTAAATGAAAAATAATGTTTCAATTTGTTTATCTCGAGAATATATGGTAAAGCTAGCTTTATTTTATGTCTAAAACTAAATAATTTTTTCCTAATAAATATTTAATTTGCCAAAATAATAATTTATATATTGATATAGTACTTAAGTACAATTTCTCGTGTAATTACACAAAATCAAAAATATTATATATTTGCGATAAATTTTAATTTTATTTTGAATCAATAAATTTCAATTTTTTTTTCAAATCTTTAATTTATAAGTTTATGTGTTGAACAATATAAGGGTCTTCTAGGAATTAGAATGAATTTTTGACTGATCGTTTTTTCATTATTCTCATATTTAAAAAAATAAAATTATTTAAAATTAAAAATTTCCACTAAGATTTATTTTTTATGCCATACAAAATTACCAATGATTAAATTTTTACACAAAAATTCAAATAAAGGTTTAACATTGAAATCAAAAAATAAGATCAGACCCGTTACTTAATTTAAGAAATAATTAATTAATTTATAAATAACTAGCTAAGGAACAAAAACTAATTAAAACAAAGATTCAATTTTTTTGCGATACAAAATTACGATTCATTAAAATTTTACTAAAAATAAAAAGAAACTTACAAGTAGTTGGCCTGCGTTTGAGACAAAATCCCACCACTACGATTCCTAATTTATACTAAAAAATTTAAAAATTAGGTTGGATCCAATAATTAATTTCAGAAACAATCAATCATTTTTATAAATAATTAGCTAAGGAACGAAAATTAATTAAAATTATCGATTTCTATAAGATTTAATTGTTGTGTAATGAAAAGTTACAATGCATTAAATTTTTATATAAAATTAAAATAAATGTGTAACATGAAAATTTAAAATTTAGCTTGAACCCTTTAATAAATTTTAGAAAGAATTTATTATTTTTAAAAATAATAATTATCTAATAAATGAAAATTAATTAAAATTAGCGATTTCGCTAAGATTTAATTTTGGTGGGATAAAAAATTACAATTCATTTAATGCTTACATAAAAATTAAGGCCTTGTTCTATTCAATATAAATCAACACGAATTTTATCAACTTTTTCTCTCTCATCATTGACAACCACACATTCAATTATTTAATACATTTTCCTCAAACTTCAACCACATATTCAACACGTATATCAAGAAAATTAACTTTAACACCAATCAAACATACCCTAAAAGAAGCGAGCAACATCAATTTTGTTTAATTAATAATTCAATTGTAACATTAATCGATTTTTTAATTAATTGAATCTATATCTATATCTTTTAAATTTTAGGATATCTTTTTAAATATAAGATCTTTTTAAAATTAGATTCATATAATTCTTAGAATTATGGCTATGAAGCAAATTATTTTGGAAATAATTAATTTTTTAGAAATAATTAAATTAAATAAAAAATTAACTATAATTATTTAACCAATAATTAATTAAAACAATAAATTCCATGGCCAATATTTTGCTGTACACGTGTTCAGTGGACAAAGATTGATCCAAAAAAAATAATTAATTACATTCTTAAAGGCGAAATATAATTAATTTTTATAAAAATCATTAAATTGATGCTGGTTTTCTCTAAAAAAATGAAAAAAATCTTTTAAAAGCGTAAACATTAAAAGCATAAACATTAAAATGGTTATTTTCATAAATAATTAATTATTTTCATAAATAATTAGTTAAAATTAAAATCAATTCAAACAAAATCTATTACGATTAATTAAAATTAATAACACTGTTATTATGTAATTGGACTTGGTTTCAATGGGAGAAAATTGATATGGTTTCGTTGGATGAAAATTAATCAATTGTATTGTTAAAACAGAAAAATAGCATTAATTAAAAAATAAATAATAATTAAAATTAATTAGATTACCATGGTTAACTAGATTTTTTCTAAAAAATGAAAGACATCTTTTGACATGCAAGATATCTTTTTAATTATAAAATATCTTTAAAATTAGATTCATATAATTCTTAAAACTGTGATTAAAAGAAAATTATTTAGAAATAATAAATTATTTTTATAAATAATTAGCTAAAAATAAGAATTAATTATAATTAAGTATGTTACAATTAATTATATTTCTTAGATTTAATTGGATATATTTTCGTTTGATGAAAATTGAGAGAGTTTTATTAGACGAAAATTAATCAAAATTAATTAAATTACTAAAAGTTGGAAACATAATTATTTCAAAAATAAAAAATTATTAAAATTAATTAGATTGCTATGGGGAAGAAAAATGCGCTTACAAAAATTAATTTATCTTTTTACATATTTTAAAATAAAACTAAGTTAACGTCTATAAAATTTTGGATTCTTAGAATTGGGTTGTTACATCTTATTATAAAGTAAGTCGACTGATCATTAGTCCGTAATTAACTTTATTTACCTTTTCAGTATCATTTTTTCTTCAAAACATGCTTTTCTTTTAATTCTCATATATTTTTTGTATTTTCTGTGATATTTCTTTTGAATTACAGTTGATAGCAAAACATTAATATTTTTTTTGTATAGTTACAGTGTTTCAAAGGATCTGCTCATTTTTTTAATTTTTTTAAAAGTAACAAGCTCCAAAAATTAGTTTTCAAATAGTATTATTTTTTATTTTGGCACTACTCGAACCAATAATTATATAATAATTCTTTGGTTCAATATGTCGCTTTCGCTAGGGAATAAGTTTAAGAATTCTTGCTTGGTTATCGACTCAATCAATTATTGGAATTATATGACTCAATTAGAATATTTTAACTGGCTTTCGACTATGTTAAATATTTATCTAAGTTTCTATCTCCTAAATAAATATTAAAAATCCTACCTACTTTAAATTATTTATTTTATATTGAATTTTGCCAATTGAGATTTTTTTTAATTTTTAAATATCATCAAATAGATTGTATGTTTTAAGTATTAATCATATATATTTCAATTTATTTGTCTTATCCAAATTAATTTAAATGTTATATCAAATCATTCAATATTTAGTATGCCGAATATGTTAAATTAGTAATTTTATACCTAATATGTTAATACACGTGTTTTGTATATTTAGAATGTATTTATTGAAGAAATAAAATGTTGAAATAAAAGTCTTCAATTAAACTATCACGATGGGGCGACACATGGGGATGAGAATTTTCTAGCAGGGCATGGACGAGGAATGGAAGTTTGTAATTCTCGTATCATCCTCGCTCGCCCTAGAGTAAATACGGATGAGTTGGAATGAGGATAAGTGTTTTCCAACATGGTAGGAACGGGGTGTTAAGGTCTGTCGGACATTACTCACCACATTATTATTTTTATAATATATCTATACTGATTATATTTCATAATTAAAACTTAAAAATCATTATTTACATATTAATTGTTAATAACGTACATCATCCTGATGTATAATTAATATCTCCCAAAATTTATAATTGCATATAATAAAATGTAAAACAATTTTAAAGAAAAAACAATGAGCTCTACTAATGTTGGTAGAGTTATTTTGATAATTATAATATTTAATGTTATTTTATTTTGAATTTATATTAGTGAATTAATATTGCAATGAGCAAAAAATTATATATTATCACAATCACTGCTATAAATTATCATCACGCGCCAAAGCACGGTGTAAATACTAATTAAATTACTATTCTATGGAAAATAGTAAATTAAGTTGTGTGGATTTTCGTGAGTTGTTCCTTACATACTTGCAGGATAGATTAGTATGAAATATAGAAGAAACTCTTTCAAAATTTTTATAGAATTGTTTGAAGTTAAATTATTTAAGTTTATCGTTGTAACTCATTCTTTATGTTAATTATTTTTTTAATTATTTTAATTATTTTTTTAATTATTTTAAGTTTATTTTAATTATTTTTTTAGATTTTATGTTAATATTATTAAAATCTATCAATTCGTTATCAATTGAAATTTTTATCTGTGCAACACACGGGTGAAACAGCTAGTATGTCTTAAATAGAAGCCTTAAAGGTAAAATGCTATTGAATGGTGAGTAAATGTCATTGAATGGTCCAAGAATTGCGTGCAAGCTGTTTGTTTTGTATTTTTTGTTTTTATTTTAAAAAATATTTTAGTATTTTCAGTTTCGATTTGTTGTTTTAAGAAAATTGAAAATGCGTTTGATTTTGTTATTTTGAAAAATCATTTTTGAAAAGAGAAAATATGAAAAGTGTTTGGTTGATGATAAGTTGGTATAATAAAAATTTTAAAAAGAAAGTCCTAAAACTTTTCAATGTGTTCAAAAGATCCTCATCTTCAACCTTCCACACAGGCCGACCCCCCCGGCCCGGCACCCCCTCTCTTCTCTTTCATTGGTTGTTGGCTTTTCAACGAACGACATGTGGTGGTGCGAACCACAAATAATTGGTGGTTCGCAGCACCTGCAGGTGGTTCACAACCAATGAACCACTTGCTGGTGGTTGACATTCGTCTGTACAGGTAGTTCGATCACTAGTAGGTGGTTTAAATTAATTGTGGTTCAACCACCAAATTTTTTTCTCTGGCATGATTGGTTATGGCCGACGGTGGTTGGCAGTGGTCGATGACTAAAGTGTATAAGAATTAAAAATTGTGACTTAAATATAACTAATGTAAAGTTAAAAGCAAAAAAATGCATTTTCCTTATTTTGAATATTTAACATAGAAAATTCCAAAATTTCAAAAAGTCGTTTTCGAATTTTTTTTTACAAATCTTGAAAACATTTTCAAAAGTGAGTTTTCGAAAACAATAAATAGAACATGTTTTCAATGTTTTAGAAACAGAAATTAACTAGCCCGAAAACAACAAACAAAATGCAGTAAAAAAAAGTCCCTTGAAACCTTGATGGTTTTCAAAGTGTGTATTTTTTCCCAAAAAACATATGACAAAACGAACTCAAATGTCCTTGAAGGAAAGGGAAAACAAGAAAATTTTACAACGTCACCCGAACTTATGTTCTTCATCTCACAGAGATAGATTTGCTCCGAATTTCATAGAGATTAAAAAATTATAATTAATACTACTGAAATATTTTATCTTTATATTAAAATATTATAGTTTAATTTCATCAATGATAGTACAGATTCGACAGAGACATCTTTGGGAATAAAGAAATTAAATACATGTGTTCTGTGTTCATGACATGAAAAATCATATGGTAACTCAAATAGCATGATTCCCCTATAGATGCACCCACTATAGATATACCCGATACACGTACCACCATAGATCTATAAAATTTTACTATTTGCATATACAAACTATCAGAGAGCTTTACGTACACAAAGGATGAGAATTTTAATTTTATCTTTATCTTTAAAAAAGAGAGTAGATAAATTTGAATTTCTAATTCTTGACACTTTATAGCAAATTTCGTTCTTTTTTTTTTTAATTTTGTTTTTTTGGGGGAAAGGAACAAAATTCTTATTTGGAAGTGTTTTCTAAATATTTGTTTGCATCTTAAACTTATTCATTGAGAATTGCGAGCATATCTATTTATATTTGTGTTTGTTTTGTTTAAGCATAAATCCATAAATAAAGAATTTGAAGAAAAACGAAAATGGACAAAACGTGCATAAATAAAAGGTTCAAAAGAAGGGAAGATGGATTGACAATGTGATGATACTTCATTCATTAGATGATGATTGTGATTTACAGGGAATTTAGAAAAAATAAATAAATAAATAAGGTAAACAAATGGAAAATGAATGAATTTTGGATTGATAGGCCAACAATCCAAGTTTGGATTCGGCATGGAGCCTCTTATCCATTCTCTACCATGAGCTAGCTTCCATGGAAGAAAGAAAATTAAAGAACCTACGAATATTGGCAAAACTATAATTATTATTTACCAAAGAAAATGATTTGTGGTAAAGACAAGATCGACTTGGACCAGAAAAAAGGGTGCTCAAAACATCTAGCAACTAGCATGTGGAGGAGAGGATTAATTAATTGAAAGATTTTACATAATCAAACTCCAAACCATTTGGAGTTTGATTCTTTTTTTTCCTCCCGAAAATGGGGGTGTTGACAACTTATGTTGCCAACGTGTTAGCAACAGAACGGGAGTATTGAAAGAAAATAAGAAATTGATCAATGATTTCACCAGATCTTGTGAATTGTGGCACATGATGTGGCACCATAGTTGAATGTGCTACATCAATTCTAGATGCACCATAGTGTACTCCATGGTAAACATCGTGACATTTTTTTTCCCATCAAAATTTACATCATTTTGAAATTTGGGGGTTAAACTACATGCTCCCTTTGTCCCAAGCAATTAAATAGATTTATTTTTTTAATTCATTGTCTCAAAATGTAAATCATTTATACATTATAATAGAGGTAGGTTTTGGAAAATTAGCTTACTTGAAATTAAATCTGTAGCTATGCTGCAACATGACTAAAGGTCAGGCTAGCGAGTTTAAGAGTAAAACATGACATATGAGAAAAATTAATTTTGCACAATTCAAATCTGTCGTGTAAACAAAGAAGTCAGGATCAAATCCCATTGAGTGATGAGAAGGGACTATCAATGAACATCTTCCATACCAAAATACAATGATACTAAGACACGGGAAAATGATCTGTTGCCAACATTAGCACAGATCATTCTATGCCCACACAAAGAAAAAAAAATTGTGGGCTTCTGCTGGTCCCCTACCATCATGGGAATATGTATGATTTATCCGACCCAACGTGGATACTTTAAAAAAATAAAATTAAAAAAATTAATGCTGATGTGGCGCTATGAAATGGTGTCATGTCAGCGTGGGCACGGAAATTTCTATGCCAACATTGGCAACATGCATATCACTAGCACTAAGACACATCTACTGTAATACCCCAGATTATGAGCCTGAAGAGAATAGCTTAAAAATCTTGATTTGTACTACTCATACCATGAAGATGGATCCCCCCCCCCCCCCCTCCTCCCGAGTTTATCGCTTAGAAACTCCACAATTAGATTATCACTTAGGTTGTTATAAATATCAAAATTTTGATATTGTATTAAAAGTGTATTAATAATGTCCATAACACACAAAAAGATTCGAATTTTCCTCGAACAAACGTGAGAAATATTGAAATCTTCCAAGCCTTCAACAAGAGTACAAACTAATTATCCTAAATTGATAGACAAATCTAATTAAACTCAAAAACATTATAAGGACGATAATCATTTGAGCCATGAAGTGGATCATACGGTATGGGTATCAAGAACAAATTATTTTTTCTCCCACATGATGCCCCAAAATTCTCAGTCATATCAAACTCTTGAGGAGAAACTCCCCTTGGTATCTTCCAATCAAAATGATTCAAAAGCCGCGATAGAGAAATCTCGACGCCTGCCAGTCCAAAGGAAATGCCAGGACACATCCTCCTTCCTGCACCAAATGGTATCAACTCGAAATGATGTCCATTAAAATCGATAGAACCATCTTTAAATCTCTCTGGTTTAAACTTTTCTGGTTCATCCCAATACTCGGGATTTCTTGCCATCACCCAAATGTTAGTCATTACTAACGTTTTCGGCATAATATCGTACCCATCAATCTTGCATTGTACCCTACCTACACATTCTAGGGCATGGCAGGGGACCTGGAGGGTGTAACCTTAGGGTTTCTTTGATCACCATTTTTAAGTATTTCAATTCTTTAGTGCCATTATCCACAGTTTTTTCATTTCTTTCAAATGCTTGCCTTATTTCAGCTTGTGCCTTTTTCATCACTTCCGGATTCTTCATTAGTTCCGACATAGCCCACTCGATAACCAACGATGACGTCTCAATTCCCGCAATGAACATTTCCTACATTCAAGAAATTAAAATTTTGATTACTAATTTACTATTATACAAATCCAATAGGGGATTTTTCATAAACTTTACTATTTGTACAGATAAATTCTCTAGTAGTTTACCGCAAGTCTACCAGTTTGTGGCAGTCATTCAACTATTGATTTACTCGAACTTACTAAATCAATGATTATACAACTGCCGCAACATTTCTCTAAACACATTATGTTTAGATTTCATCCTTTACAAATAGTTTTGTTCATTTATTATTAATTAATAAGATTCCGAACTTCATTTATTATTTGATTTTTCATAATTTGAGAAATTATATTTTTATATACTTGTTTATCAAGAAATTGTTTAGAATTAAGGAAGATTTACTCACAAAAATGTTGGCTTTAATATTGCTCCTTGTGATGGGAACCTTTAGGCCACTGCTCTTACTAATCCTTAACAAAATATCCAATATATCTTCTTCCATCAATTCTCTACTATCAATTTTCCCATCATTCTCTTCGTGTTGTTCTATGATGTCTTCTAAAATCACATTGATCCTTCTATGCATTCGATTCAATTTCCTTTCCGACCCACTGAGAAACCGGACAAATTTCATCGACGGAAAGATATCACCGGCATTGAAAACTCCGGCAAGCGATACAGCTTCTTTTACCGTCATTATTACATCATCTTGTGCCTTACAAACTCTCCCCACCACCGCCCGGCAAATCAGGCCGCTCTCGAATGCCAAAATATTCTCCGTCAAATTTATCGGCATCCCTTTTGTTGATGTTAAAGATTGGACTGACCTAATGAGGTTCGAAGCTTCATTTTCCATTAGGGTTTGCAATGATAGAACTTTCTGACTACACAAAAACCCCGAAATGCATAGTTTACGCATCTGTCGCCAGTAGTCTCCATATGGGGCAGCTGCAATGTCGGAATAATTGTATAACAAGATTTTTGCGATCATGAGCTCGGCTCTGTCGGCAAAAGCAACGTCGTTTATTTTCATGATTTGTTCGGCTATACGAGGAGATGAGACAACGATTACTGATAGTTCGCCGAGCTTTATATGCATGAGAGGGCCATGTTTTTCGGCTAGGGTTTTGAATGCATGGTGAGGTAGTGAGCCTATCAGCTGGTGGAGATTTCCTAAGATGGGAAGTTTCCATGGCCCTGGTGGAAGATTTTGAGCTCTGGATTTTCTGTAATTTTTGGCTATAAAGAAGAAGAAAATGGATAAAAGGAAACAGATATTGGAGAAGAAGATTGGGAATTGGATGTCCATTGAGGAGAAAATTATTGCATAGATGATCTTTGCATGCTCAATTCGAGTATGTATTTATAGAATCATAGGACGGATCGGATGGGTCCCACTGTCATCTCTCCATACATTTGTACAATGCATTGCATTTTTTTATTTTTTTATTTTTTGTTAACAGCATTTTCTTTAGCAAGATTGATACTATCTAAGTGAATAATATACATTTTGGTTTTATTGGTCAAAGTTGGAAGTAGAGTCGAGAAGAATAAAGTTTCTTATTTATGATGGAAGAAAAAAGGATGGTAGGGTATACTGCCTCCGTCAAGCTATAAGGGGAAAATAAGTTTGAAAAAGGAAGCAGTTGACTATGGTGTACGTACTATATATAATTACTTTTGGTATGATGTCGGCGTGCACTTCATCGTGATTCAATACCAATGATATATATTACTAGGGTGGAAATCAACGTGCGATGCACGTTGGGCCAAATGTGTGCAAGTTAGCGTAATTAAAGTTTACACTGAGATAACAAAGTCTAGGGAGGTTGTACAACAATCTATTATTCAACCTGAGTTAAACTACAGACATTGTAAAATCAAATTGAATTCCCATAAAGGGGACATTAAATGTTAGGGCTGAGAATGAGCAATTGAAACGGCATGATTTTATAGCTCTGCAAATAGAGAAATATGTGTACAATTAACTAATAAATGACCTAATACACAATCCCCATGAGGCGGCACTCAATTACTTCGAAGTTTCAAAACAGAACAAAAAAATTTAGCTTGGAAAAGTCATTGTGATCCCAATTGAATAAACTATCAGAATAACTAAGGTTGTTAAGATTGATGACAATCTCAAATTCAGAATAACTACAAACTTACATTTGTTGTGGTGTTCTTGGAATAAAGAGCTTCAGAATCAACTTGATGGATTATGAATTTAAGAACAAACACAGGTTTGGATGAACAAAATTAGAACTATAGAAACAGTACCTTCAAAGCGACGGAAACGAATTCCAAGTCAGCCCCTTTCCTCCTTGTACCAGATAGCTTGAACAGGTTCATAGTACCATGAGGAAATTTAATTAGTATAGTATATTTAATTAATTAAGATCTTTATGAGTGATTATATACAGCATAGAAGACCCAAGTGTTCATTTGCTCGTGTTATCTTTAATTTCAGATAAAATATCAATACTAAAAATACACCAAAAAAAGGATAATAAGCACGAATATCACATCAAGAAAAATGCATCTCAAAATTTACCTATGTTCAGGGCTGGCAAATGAATTTCATAGCAGAACGAACGCACACGTAAATAGAGTAGAAAACAGGTTGAGCGATGTGCGAGATTCGTCAATTAAAGTTCTAGCAATTAAATTTACCTTTGCTTCTAAGGGATGTTCTATAGCAATTTCTTTTGTTTCTAACCATGAAGCTATGTAGATCTGAAAATAGAACAAGCTTCGATCAGTCAATACATAGCGGTAGATCATGGAAAACAGATTGGTTGAAAAGGAATGTCATGAGTATTGAACACATAGAAATTGTTGTTGATTATATAATGGAGAAGGAGAAAATAGTCTTACATATTCTACTACGTAATTCTACATATGTAAAACCCCTTCATTCATACTGCGAGAATACTATTGGGCAAATCTTTTAAATAGAAGTGTTTTATTCAGAATAATCATCAATATAGTGTTAAATATTTGACCATAAATACAAACTCAGGCAAAAATGAGTACCAGATGAACTTGCATTAGCTTCAACATGTTCCCTTTTGATACACTGAGAATGCTCCTGTCCAAAAATACCATCAACCAAATGACATGAAAGAGAGAAAGACAAAGCAGAAGGTAGTATGCATAATCTAAATTAAGGAACAATGAAAATATCCAAACTTAAATGACAACATAGTAAAGAAATAAGCACAAACTCAAAAACTTGCAAATGATATGCAAGAAAACAATAACATTAAAACAGGAAAGAAAATAACTCAACCTAAAAATATACATGTACTGATTATTACCATAAAGTATTCTAAAAAAGACCCAAGAGAATTACAAGTAGAAAATGAATAGTTAAAAAGAGAACAAAGTTCTAATTAGCAGCCTCAAAAGGTCTTTAAATTAAAAAAAAAGAAAGGTAATGAGTCAAATTAACAGAAACATGCTAAACTTTCTAACGAGAACCCTAAGCTTTCATGAATGCTGTAGGAAAAAATTGTGCATAAGTGCAGCCAAAGTCTCCAAGCAGTATAGTTGGGCCTGACCAATTTAATCAGCCCTCGAGACCAACAGATAAGATTGCCAGTAAAATAAACCACTTAAAATACAGTGAGATAAGCTGTCTAAGTATACTAAAGAAGCAACAAAGTACAAGAAGATGTGAAGGAAAATTAGGTCCCACATCTTCATCCCTATTGACTCTTGGACTTCCTAAAAAATAAATTAAGTAATTAACCTTGTCGCTAATAAGATTGCTAAAAGCGTAAAGAAAGTGAGAAGAAGCATCTATAAAGTTACCTTTATGCACTTCTATATGGTTTTGGATTGAGGAAAAATATGAGGCAATAGTCGGCATATTACCATTCTTTTTGCTTTAGGGTTACACTTGACTCTTGAGTAAGATAATATCATTGATCTACAGAAGAAAGAGAAAATTTTAATGTTTTACTGAAACAAATACATAAAAGAGAGACAAGAAGTTAAAATCAAAGCATAGAGTAAAGTTGTATAATTTCTAGAGCGATATACAATACAAGACATGCTAACTACAATGGAGGTAAACAATATCGAGCTTAGAATGATATTAATGAATGAGTGCCAAACAGAAATAAAGAATGATAGCATCTTTTAACATGCAAAAAGACATCAAGCATAACAACAATAAACATAACACTTGCACTAAGAGAAAAGGCATACGCATATATGCTAGCAATAACAAATAAACGAAAACAAAAGAATAATGACAACAATCTTTCAACAAACAAAATGCAGATATTGATCCAATGTGGAGCGAGACAATGTAAAGAAAAGAAACCATAATTTCAATTACAAAAATAACTTGTAAATTTCTAATATAAATGGAAAAAGAAGAATATTCAAAGTACACAAAAATGAGTTTTGATTCCATAGTTGAAACCAAGGGTTCCCATATATGAAATCAAAATCAACATGGAATTAACAACAAAGTGAGTTAAAGTCAATAGATTAATGCAACTTCATATATCTAGTCTAGTTCAATTTGCTGAAAATGTTGAGCAGAGTAAACATACAAGAATTTTTTCAAGGGGCAAATAAGTCGATCTAACAAAATAATCCTTATCCTTTATACAACAAAAAGGACCTTAATAAAGCAAGATCACTATTAAATTTACAGTGAAATAGTTCCCAAATTCCAATAATCCTCAAGATGAAGAAGCATCTTGCAAGAGAAGATCAGGATGGGTTTTAAGCAGGAAGAAATGAAGAACAAACAAACATTAAGGAATCATAGGAAACATGAAATTACATCAAACAAAAATTTTAAGGAAACCCCATGAAATATTATGAAACAACAGACAAGTTCAAAGAATAAAAAAAAAAAACTCTACAGATCCTCAACCAAGATACGCAAATCGCCGTTAAATATGGTGAAAGTTCTCTCCTTTCATGGTTCCTTTCTCTCAGGCATTTCATCATCTAACACAAATATGGTGAAACCTTCTCCTTTTCTGGTTCTTTTCTCTCAGGCATTTCATCATATAATAAATAAGCAACAAATCACAAATGGTAACCAAACTAAGCGCAACCACAGTAAATAAAAGGGGAAAATAAACATACCTTTTGGAACACACACGAGCTCGAGCAAAAATTAAAACTTTCAAAACATCACCGAGATGAAAATTAGTGAAATCCTTCGGAAGAACTAAAATAGTTCGAACCACCGATTTTTTGTACTTTACTTTATTAAAATCTAAGTAAATAACATAGAGGTTAGAGGGCAAACGAAACTAAATAAACCCAGATGTAAAAGGAGTGCAATTTTACATTCGTAGATGTGAGAAATCGTTATAAAAGAACAAAACAGCTAATGGAAAAAAAGGATCGAAAGCACTAATTATAATCACAAACTTACAGAGAGACGGAGAACCAAGACCTGGGGTAATTACCAGCTGCCACAGATGAGGAAGATGAAGATCTAGGTGACCGATTGGACGAAATTATTTGAATTACCCGTGAAGACGAACAGTCAGCGCTAAATTTGTTGGAGTAAAAGACGAAAGCTATGATTCTGGGAGAACAAGATAAGCATAGAGTCGAGTACCCGTCGCCAGCCGAAGAGAACACCAAACGACGGTGATTGCAGTCACTGAATCGTGTTTGATTTCGGCAGAGAAGCAAATTAGAGAGAGAAAGGCTGAAATGAGAGAGATGGAGAAACGCTGTTGTTTTTTGGGACGCGTAAGGAGAAAAGGGAAATGGGTCGGGCCAGGTCCGCGAGGATTTGACGGGTCTCTAGAGTGAATTGAGGGCCGAAAACGACGCCATTTCGAAGTTTACATGTATGAAACGACGTCGTGTTTGGAACGTCGTAATGAACAGTATTAATTGTATTCCCTCTTATAAGATATGTATTGATATTGTGGCAAAAAATTTGTATCTACACAAACATTAAATCGCGGCAGGCAATGGAATGGATTCGGGGTGGATCGCTCTGTCCCGTGATCTGTCATTTAAATTTTGCATATTTTGATTCATTCTATTTGTTGACACATTTATTTTATTTTATTCAGATATAATTTTCAATATCAGGGTGTCTTTGATTGCATGGAAAATAGGTGGAAAGAAAATTTTTTCCACATAAATTTACCACTTGTAGCTATTTGATTGCAATTCAATTACCAAAATTAATTTTTGAGTTTTTCTCGAAATCTGTTATTTTCCTTATGTTGAAGGAAAATATTTTCACCGGGGGTTGGGGTTATGGAATTCCATTTGCATCGTTACCACTCTTCTTAATATCAATTCTAGTTCCAATCAAATACACCCTTAGTATTTGTATTTCTTAATGTATTTGACTAATCTACAAACTACAAAGTCGAACAATAATACAAAAAAAGGTTCAAAACTTCAAATAAATTATATTTTAGTATAACTTGTAAAACGTATATTGTTTAAAACTTCAAAAATATAGTTTTTAAGCGGGGCAGGTTTGGATAGAGGTAAGGTCGACCCACCCAGCCTCATGATCCGCGATTGGGTGAGAAATGAAGCCCTAACCTATCCCACCAACAATTGAGTTGGCCCTTTTTTTTTTTTTTTGACGCTCCTATTGGGGATGGGGCCTCATCGGATTTGAGTCATCGTGAGTCATTTTGCCACCTCTAACTGCTCACATTATATATGGATCTTGGTTCATGCTTCCAAGAAAGTGCTTGTTAAGATAAATATTAAATATATATAAGAGTTTATTTGACACATAATTACATATTTACATTCAATCACTCTCTAGAGAAAATGGTAATGTAATTAGTTAACATTTGAGATGCAACAAAATGGTTGTTTAATTAGAATGAACATTCATTTGAGATCCATTTGATCGGGCTCGGGCCCCTTCGGTTGTATAATTGGCCCACGGGCTAGGCCCAATATATCTATTTTGGGCAAAAATAAAAAATAAAATTACTTATTATTTAGTTGTTTTAATTTTGGCTTCCAATAAATTGGATTGTGACACAAATTAAGAATTTCTATTTAATATATATTGTTGACAAAACAAATATTTGCCAAGAATTTTCTTAGTGTAATAAATCAAAACAAGCTCTTTGGTTTAATTCTAGCTATTCAATGACTCTAAACAAGGTTTAATGCAGCGCTAGTGTGATAAATGGGAAGAATAGGTTGAACTAGATGATTAATTTCACAAACTTAAATTAATAGATCTAGGTTGTATTATGTTATAATTGCACGAATTATAATTGCAACTATAAATGAAAGATCAGTGACAATTATGGATCCATAACCTCAATTCTAGCACAAATAATCAATTAAGAACAGAACAACACAATTGTCCAAATATAATTGCTCATAGATTAATCAACCACTGGGTTCAATTTATTAGTACAAAAGAGACATTGGGTGTCGCCCATTAGATAACGATTGTATAAGAAAATGCCACCCAAAGATAATGGGTGGCAGTTGTCACAAAAATCCGCCACCCAAAGTGCATATAAATTAAAAAAACAAAAATAAAAGTAAAGGGTGGTGGTGGTTGTAGACAGAAACCGCCACCCTATGTTAAAAAACAGGTGGTGATTGTCTACTACAATCGCCACCTAAAATTCAAAAAAAATTAAAATATAAAAAAATAAAATAAAACAAAGGGTGGCGGTGGTAGGCAAGGAACCGCCACCCTATGTTAAAAAATGGGTGGTGGTTGTCTATTATACAACCGCCACCTAAAATTCAAAAAAAAAAATTAAAATTTTAAAATTCACTTTGGATAGCAGTTGTTATTTAACAATCGCCACCCTTTATTGCACTAATATTAAAAAATCAGAAACGGTAGCTATAACATTATTTCTGCATTTTTCTTCCTCTCAAGTGCAAAAACTTGCAAATCATGGTACACAAATCGGATTTTATGCTAATTTTCTTCTCAAATTGTGGCCGCAATTGATGTAAATTAAGCTTCATCTATCTATTCCTTCCAAATTTGTGTATTTTTTAGGTTAGATTTTGAAATGCCCAAATTCTAAAGTGTCGACATATCAAGAATTCTTGTATTTTCTTCACAAGTTGAAGTCACAATTGAAGGCAAGGTCGTCTTCCTCTATCAATTGGTCCCAAATTTCTCTATTCTTGAGGTTAGTATGTTAACATCCCCAAATTTTTGGGTATATGTTGTATTTGATTGGAACTTTATTTTTTAGTGTACACTTGTGGGATTTATATGCATTATTATTGGATTTTTTAGCATAAACTTGTAGGATATTATTGAATTGGAAGTATACTTTTAGTGAAAATAGTTAGTATTAATATATTGTTATAATATGCCTTTCAATAATAAAAGTAATAATAATATTTTTTTATTTTATATCTTTCAATATATATATATATATATATATATATATATATATATATATATATAAGGTTGTACAATAAATTGTAAGACATAATTGCACTAAGAACCAAATATTTTATTCACACAGTAGACTGAAAATTTTAAAATATGCATTGTGAGGCTTTAAACGACCTCAAATGAACCTAAAACATGGGGTGACGATTCCGGAATAGGATAGTGGGTTGAAAACGGATATCGTATACAAAAATTATGGCCATTTAAAGTTTATAAACCTAAAACATTAATAAATTTAAGCGAATTTTATATAAAAAAAAAAAATAAAGGGTGGCGGTCTACCCTTGGAACTACCACCCTTTATGTTGTTATAACAAAAAAAAAATTAAATAGATTTCGGGTGGCAGTTGTTGATTTAAAACCGCCACCCGAATTTTTTTTGAAAAATGAAAAATAAATAAAAGGGTGGCGGCTGTGAACTTACAACCACCATCCTTTCTTTTTTTTTTTTGGTGATGTTTTTGGGACCGCTACCCTTTCTGGTGACATTGGGTATCGTCATTTTGGGTGGCGGTCCAAGAACCGCTAGTCTTTACCCAAAATAACTGCCACCTTTTCCATTTTCTGCACTAGTGATTCCCAGAAATCCAACAAATCGAATAGAACAGAAAATATACCATGTTACTCATTTAAAAGAAAAAAAATAAATAAAGCACAAGACACAATGTCTCCCTTGAAATAGACGAATAAGCTTAGCCAATCATGTTCAAGGTGGAAATTTGAGATCTCGAATCCAACTTCTTGAATTCTTCCCGTCGCGTATTTGATCTTGAATTACTGTCCAAAGTCTCCAAAAGTTTAAATCGTTTCTTGTAGCTTTCTCCACTGTATATAGACTTCAATAGGTCTTCAAGAGCATTGGATTTCATGTCCAAGAAGTCCCCAAAAAATAACTGAAAATCGAATTCTGAATAAAAAAGGAAATTTTTGTACGTGTATAGTTACGACCATAACTAAGGGCAGTTGCGACCGTAATTGCCTCTATGCAAGTTTTTGCTCAGATGTCATGTAGACTTACGGCCGTAACTCTTGTGAGTTACGATCGTACATTATTTGCTTGCGAGACCCTCAACTTTCAATTCCATTTATTTTGGTCCCCATTTTACTATTTTTGCACTTTTTGGTTCATTTTCACTTCTTTCCATTCTTCTTAATCCTTACTACACAAAATGCAAAAGCACATTAAAAGACAATTTTATAATTAAACAAAAAACAAAGCAAACAACATGATATTAAGGGATCAAAATAAGTGTTAATCAAGCACTTATCAATGTAACTTCAAGGGCCATTGATAAAATTTATTAACCCCAACAATTAATTATAACATTTGGGTGATATCAAGAAGTAGGTAAATTAGATTTTATTGAAGACTAAATGAAGAAAATTGGTAATATCTAGTTAATTTAAATTCAGATAAATGTGTTATAGTAAACAAACAAAACAGATACATTCTCAAGAGAGAAGATACGACTATATTTTAAGATAAGAAAATGATACCTCTATAAATACAAATTTAGCTTGATCTATCTAGTGAAATTTAAGACGTGGGAATCAAACACAAACTATGTTCTCTTCCAAGGCAGTTTGAACCAGCTTTCTCAGTCATGTCGAATTCATTCGGGCTTGTCCCACCAAGAAGTTTCGAGTCAAAGTGGTAGACATTTGGTATTGAGCTTTGTCTAGCTATGGATCTCGCCTGGCTATAATGGATTCTCACCGTGCACTACATGGCACAAGAATTTAAACATCTCGTCTTGCACCATCCCATTTATGTTCTACTCCTTCAATAGTGTTTGATTTCAGAATCTTCTCCACTACAATTTTAATGGGCTCTGAAGTAGGAGATATCATGAATTTATTACAGATGAAGTAAAGATCACAACAAATATCCCTCGACTTATGAGCGTCTTCGGAACCATAATGGAAGTACTTCTCCGGATTCCAGTTTGGTAATTAAGTTCACTCACCGAATGACGACATAATTCTCGTCTATAGCAACAGAGTTGATAGCTCTTAGAACTACGTCTATGGTTTATTATCTTCTTGTAACTAACAAGGAACTGTTGAATTGCCTCTTTTGCTTATTATCGTGGCATATCTATTTATTCCCATTTGCTGCCTTGTGCGCTTGCAATTTTTTAAGGAAAACTCAAGCAACCTCTCTAAAAACATGAGCTGAATACGTGTGCCTCAATTGTGTAATAACTTGTGCGAAATTTCTACACACTCTAGCCATAAGAAAACCAAGCAAATTGTCAAGCCTCACTAATAATTAGCGTGTCTAGACTTGACACAATTTAATTAGAATGTGTAGACTTTTGCAAAGTTTCTCCTCGGCTAACGTGTCTGTAGTACGTAGACTTAACAATTTGCTTGGTTTTTTTATGGCTGGAGTGTGTAGAAATTTTGCAAAAGTTATTGAACAATTGAGCCACAGGTAATCAAATCACATTCTTAGAGATGTTGCTCGAGTTTTCATTAGAGAATTGCAAGCACACAAGGTAGCAAATGGGTATAAAGGGATACCACGATGGCAAACAAGAGAGGCAATTCAACGGTTCCTAGTTGATTGTGCCCTTTAAAGGAAGTACCCCAGATATAAGATTGGCAGCTGAGTTCACTCGCCGAATGACGATATAATTCTCATCTACAGCAACACAGTCGATGGCTCTTAAAACTACATCTATGGTTTATTATCTTCTTGGAACCAACAAAGTACTTTCAAATTGCCTCTCTTGTTTATTGTTGTGGCATATTATCTATTCCAATTTACTGCCTTGTGCGCTTGCAATTCTCGAACGAAAACTCAAGCAACCTCTCTAAAAGCATAAGCTGAATACCTGTGGCTCAACCGTGCAACAACTTTTGCAAAGTTCCTACACACTCTAGCTATAAGAAATCCAAGCAAGCTGTCAAGTCTCACTAATATGTAGAGTGTGTAGACTTCACACAATCTAATTAGAGTGTGTAGATTTTTGTAAAGTTTCTACTCACTCTAATCATAATAATCCTCGACTGACATGTCTGTAGTACGTAGACTTGACAATTTGCTTGGTTTTCTTATGGCTAGAGTATGCAGAAACTTTGCATAAGTTATTGCATGGTTGTGCCACAGATAACCAACTCATGCTCTTAGAGATATTGCTCGAGTTTTCCTTAGAGAATTGCAAGCACATAAGGCAGCAAATGGATATAAAGGGATGCCACGATGGCAAACAAGAGAGGCAATTCGATGGTTGCTAGTTGATTGTGCCCTTTAAAGGAAGTACCCCAGATTCAAGATTGGCAGTTGAGTTCACTCGCCGAATGACGACATAATTCTCGTCTACAGCAACACAGTCGATGGCTCTTAGAACTACGTCTATGGTCTATTATCTTCTTGTAACCAACAAGGAACTGTCAAATTGCCTCTCTTACTTACTATCGTGGCATATCCTCTATTCCCATTTGTTGCCTTGTGCGCTAGCAATTCTCGAAGGAAAACTCAAGCAACCTCTCTAACAGCGTTAGCCGAATACCTGTGGCTCAACCGTACAATAACTTTTGCAAAGTTTCTACACACTAGCTATAAGAAAACCAAGCAAATTGTCAAGTCTCACTAATAATTAGAGTGTGTAGACTTGACACAATCTAATTAGAGTGTGTAGACTTTTGCAAAGTTTCTACTCACTCTAGTCATAATAATCCCCGACTAACGCGTTTGTAGTACGTAGATTTGACAATTTGCTTGGTTTTCTTATGGCTAGAGTGTGTAGAAACTTTGCAAAAGTTATTGTACGGTTGAGCCACAGATAACCAACTCATGCTCTTAGAGATGTTGCTCGAGTTTTCCTTAGAGAATTGCAAGCACACAAGGCAACAAATGGGTATAAAGGGATGCCACGGGCAAACAAGAGAGGCAATTCGACGATTCCTGGGTTAGTTACAATAAAGATAATAGACCATAGACGTAGTTGTAGGAGCCATTGACTGTGTTGCTGTAGACGAGAATTATATTACCACTTGGCGAATGAACTCAGCTGGCAATCTGGAATCTGAGGTACTTCCTTTATGGTTCCGAAGGAGCACATGAGCCAATGGATATTCGTTGTGATCTTTACTTCATCTACAATAACTTTATAATATCTCCTACTTCGGAGCCTATTCAAACTGTGGTGGAGAAGATTCTGTGAAACAAACACTATGTGAAGGAGTTGAACGTAAATGGGATGTAACAAGGCGAGATGTTTAAATTCTTGTGCCATGTAGTGCACTGTGAGAATGTGTTACAACCAAGAGAGTATATTGTCCTCCCACTTGACTCTATTCTTGCTAATCTTAAACAACATACAGACAAAGCTAGACAAAGCTCAATACCAACAATACCAAATACCATCCAAGGACAAATCTTCCTTCCCGCACCGAATGGTATTAACTGAAAATGAGCTCCCGTATAGCTAGTGGAAATATTGCTAAATCTTTCAAGTTACTCTGGATTTCGTTGTATTGCCCAACCATTTATAACAGCTATTGTATTAGCTGGGATATTATATCCACTAATCGGACATTTTTCTTTGCTTATTCTAGGGTCTAAAAAGGGGCCGGGAAGGTATAATCGCAATGTTTCTTTAATGACCATTTTAAGGTAACTCAAATTTTGGACATCACTATCAAAGGTTTTTCCCTTTCCTTTGAAAGCTTACCTTACTTCGTCTTGCGCCTTATCCTTTACCCTCGAGTGCTTCATCATTGCTGCCATTGCCCATTCAATTGATGTTGATGAAGTTTCAGTTCCAACAGAAAACAATTCATGTTGGATTCATGAACAATAGTCACATTACTTATATATACAAAGTTACACTAATTTGTTATGTCAAAATCTTATAAATTGAAATTATAGTGATGGAGACCCAACATATGACATATATTAGTTCAGTTACAAATATAAAGTTAAACATCTATAAATTAATAGTGTTGGGATTGGAAAAATCTATTAATTTAATTAACAAGATATTAAATAATCGATAAATTATTAAATTATTAATTTATTCATTAATTAATAACTTATTAATTTATCAAAGGATTTAGGGCTATATTATTGTAATGGAATGGATGCGAAATACTTCTTGAACTACCATGAAGAGAATAACATAGCTTTAGCCATATTGACTGACGGGGAGATAATTGAAAGCATCATGAGAAATGAAAAAAGTGATGAAATTGAAGATGAAAATGCTGCTATCGAGCCGCCTTCACAAAAGGAAGCTCTTAGAGAATATATTGAATAATTTTTTTGTTACACTATAAGAAGACAATACCATAAACTCTTATCATGTTAAGAAAAGTCCAAGATCGGATTCAATGCGACATCAATTTGAAGAAATAACATCAAGATTCTTCTGTATTAGCTTTGAGGTTCTCCCTAGTGATAGAAACCTGGACATCGTCGCTATCTTTTAGTCGTATGAAAACATCAAGTAGATCTTTGCTATCCCTTTTACTACTTGGTCGATTGTTTTCATGCTCGACCAGAATGTTTCAAGAATGATATCAACTTTTTGAGCATATTAACTAATCGTCACTTCAACCCAAAAATCTATCATCTCCTTCAACTATCTACGACCCAACTTTTTGAGCATATTAACTAAAAAGAACGCTCAAGACCGACTGGCCGAACAAGCACATACATAATCACACAAGAAATCAAGCAAAATGATTATCCAAGATCTCCGTTTCAAATAAAGCCCCAATTTATTTTTTATTTTTATTTTTTTTTTCGTCTTTTAAGTATATTATTGTACTCTTTCTATTTTAATTTTGTTATTGTTTTTCTTCCTTTGCCCTTAATATGTTTTCATTTACATGTGGAAAGGTTTTAGAGTAAGACGCTTGCGTTTCAGGATTAATTGCCTAAAAATTTTACAATGTGTTCACTCATTGAGTGGAGTTTCTATGTACTTGTGCTCATTATCAAAGATTATGAATGACACCTGCGGATGTCATCTTTATCTGATTTGTACCCAAACTGCAAAGCGAAGATGAACAGTAGTTAATTTTTTCACATACTGAAAATAACAACATTTTGACGTACAGTACTGACAATAAGACATGCAGTTCAGCAAGGATTGAAATATTTTCTCCTAAATGGTAACTATAGACATGAAGTACCATGAAAACATGCTGAAGAAGGATGGTTGCATATTTGCAATCTTTAAAAACAAGCTAAAATTTTCTTCTTCTTCATCATCATCTCTGAAATGGAAGCACCAGCAATGGCTTTTTCATCTGCAATGGCACTGCAATGTCAATCTCTGAACAATCACCACCACCTACAACAGACCATGTAAAGTAATATACCAAAGAAGCCAAAATCAACTGCAGTTGCCTATGAGCATAAGGTAAACCGGGGCACATTCTTCTTCCACCACCAAACGGCAAAAACTCGAAATCTTGCCCATTAAACTCCACATTCGAGTTCAAAAATCTCTCCGGCCTAAATGATAAAAGGGTCGTCCCATATTGCGGGATCATGCCCCATTGCCCAGAGGTTCACCATAACCAAAGAATTCTTAGGGATTGTGTAGCTCATAACTTCACAAGTTGAATTGGCAGAATGGGGGAGAAATGCTATGGGAGGGTGGAGTCTTTAGGTTTCTTTAATGCAGGCATTCAAATATGGAAGTTTGGAGAGATTGGATTCTGTGATGGTGTTTGTGTGTGTTTCACCTTCACAAGTTCTCGATAGAGTTTGGTTAGGGCTTGTTTGTTCTTGAGCAACTCAGCCATGGCCCACTCACTTGTTGCAACTAATGTTCCTGCCCCAGCCGGAAGTATCTCCTATCAAAGATGATTGTGAACAAATAAAATTAAGGCCGCATTTGTTTATACGTTTTTCTACCTAAAAAGTAACTTCTACTCATTCAATATAGGACAAATTAATGTATCAACCAAACATCTCACGTCACTACCGATTGCTATCCACAATGCAAGTTGATATTCACACATTTCACAATGCCACCCGTAATCAACCTAAAAAGATCGTGCTTACTAGTATAGAACTTAAGTGGAACTCTTAAGTATCTCCCCACACCATATGTTCCCTCCTGGTTGGAGGAGGATCTCAAGTGGAACTCTTAACTGTGGCCCCCTCCAATCAAGGGGGGACATGTGGCGTGAGGAGCCTCCCCACATGGGGAGAGGACCAATCCTTCAGTTGCCCCATAGCGTTGGTTTAACTGTTGGAGGAAAGTAAAGTGACAACAAGTTCCCAACGCGCCATTTATTTATCGAAGTGTGAAACTGTCAATATACATAAATCAAATTTATTGATATTTATTACATACAAGTTAAAATGATAAAATAATTAAATTACATAGCGTTTTTACTTATTTGTGGTTAAAAAATAAAAATAAAAAGAAATACTTTCTTTCTTTTTTTAGTAACATAAACTCCATGACATTAATGTACACGCGCGTAGGTTGACTTTTAATTGGTTTGCCCCGATGAGTTTGACTCTCTGAATTTCTTTTCATCAGATAATATCTTTGCAAACCTGCGAAACACAAAATAGAGTAAGATAAGTAATATATTAGACTAATATCAATTTTGTTCTTGTGTGTTTATAAAGGGTATTGATGTATTGTTCTTCATTCTGGATGAAAGTAAATACAGAGAAGTACACTACACTCTTTATTGGCAGAATAACATTTTTAAATCGTTATAAATAATTATAATTAATATTATAAAATATGCAATAGAAAATTGTACCTTATCAAAGCCTCTTGATTTGTACCACCACCATTGTCAATGGGCTCGGTGTTTCCGGTCTGAAAGTTAACACGTGAAACCGGTGCTTTCAATAAATTTTGCCCAATATTCGCAAGGTTTTTTAGATTTTCCGATGTGGTAACATCACTCGAGGAAGTTTCTCCGGTTAATGTGTCGTCCTATGTACATTTTATCAAAATATTATACAGAGTCAACTGACATATATTAACAGTACTGGAAATTTCTCCCTAGTTGGAATAAGAATCATTTTAATGATCTTACTTGAATTCGGAGGTAGTTGTCTTCATTGTTAAGTGCTCGAAAGACGCCGCATATGTAATAATCTACCATGTCAGCTGGTGCTTGAGTAAAAACGTCGATGATAGGGGACGAGTTTCCGTGAATGAACCAACCAAGCATGCCCCATTTGGCTGCCATTTCTGCATTATATTTCTGCTCTTGTTTTCCCCTTCCCGTGCCCAATGAGATCACCAGCAGTCGCCCATAGTCCATTGGCTGAATTGGGCAGAAATTTGGGTCGTTCCTTGTTGCTTGTTTGGTCACTTCTCCCATTGCAATCAAAGACTTCCAACATGTTTGGAACGTTGAAATAGACAAAATTAAGTAAAAGCCACAATATAATCAATTGTAAATTATATTCAATACTTTGAAACTTGGAAATGGCATTGGCTAGCTAGTCCTAGCCCCGTTATGTTTATTGTAATTGGGGACAACAATGTTCTAAAATGCTTAAAGCCTGAATAAGCGTCAAAATCAAATTTCTAATTTAAGCAACTGTAAGGGCACGTACGTGAAATTAAATGTAACAAACACCCAAAGTGTGCAAATTGTCAAAGTCAAGGTTTGAACTTAAGCGTCACTTAAGTGATGTCGAAGCGAGTCTTTTAGAATAGAGCATCACTTAGTGGATTTGGATTCCCTAATGAATAAATGTTCACCAACACGTAAAGCGTAAAATCGTCGAACATTAACCTAATAAGGTGGATTCAAGATCTTCTCTCCAACTAAGAGAGTGAGAAATGAAACAACAGACTTTGACTCGCGAAGGAGATCCCTAAAATATAGGTGGTCAGATATTATTGTCAGAATTACCTAAACTTGGTGCCCCTAAAGTTCCGAAAACATTTCTAAACAATATGAATGAATAGATTACCGGATTATTAGCAGCAACGCCACCATCAGTAAGATTGAATTCCCAAGGATTTCCAGAGTTATCAGTACCATTCTTAAAATAATAAGCTGGAAGTAACGTTGGTGCTGCAGATGTCCCAATGCATATATCAGACAATAGAGCATCCATATATGGCAAATTATTAACCTGCATATGTTGTAAAATTAGCATCCCATATAGTATCAAAATAATTTTTAAGAAGAAGAAGAAGAAGAAATACCGCAATACCTCATAAGATGAGAATATGACAGGTTGTAGACGTTTGATGTCGAATGTTGGGATGACAACATTGGTTAACGTTTGATGCAATCTCTTATCTCCTAAGTTGTCTCTTATTACTTGATGAAGATATTTCCCATCATATCTTGGAGATGTTAATGAAGCGACATTAGTTTCAATTGACCCTAACCTACAAAATATGAAACTTGTTTACCTTTAACTGCACGGTGATAAAAATCAAGCATGAAAAATACAAGATTCTCAAATTAATGATTATATATTACCATTTTTGTGGGAAAATTTCAGGGCCGTGCCTTGTGTAGAATGGAGCAATGTCTTTGGCAGCCATAATGGGACGCTTATTATCGCCCGGAGTAGTCAACAAGGCGGTTACAAGACCACCTGTGCTAGTTCCTGCAATTACGTCGAAGTAATCTGCAATTCTAGCTTGTTCGCCATCCAATTTCTGTTTCATAGTTTTCGCCCATTGTAATTAGGAAACATTAAACTGTGCCATGTATTAGCATACTGATGACTTGTATAGAAAGTTCGGCAGATACATGTGTGACAAAAATCTATTCTTTTATACAGCACATCATTTCTAACATCAACAATCATATAAATTACGTCTATTTCTAGAAACTTATATCTAAAAAAGGTACAGTGCATGAGATGAACTATGCACAAAATGAAGCACGGGCATTTGACCTAGTTATCGAGTTAGATGTGCTAGCTAGTGTCACGAGTTCAATTTGCGTCATATGTGTAGTCTTATCAAGAGAAAAACACTGTATATATATATCATATATTACAATCGCTGCTGATCTAATGCATATATATCATATGTTACCACTCATGATCTAGTACCCACAGTCGGGGAAAAAAAAATTCGTGGGACGCAGGTGAGGCCCTCACCATCAGGGGCAGTTATGTATTATTCATCTCATTTAACGTAGATACTAAAATTTTTTTTTTAATTAAAAAAAAATTGAGGGGGTAATGTGGCGCCACCATAGGGTGCCACGTGGCGTGGGTATGTACCCACTGTGAGTACTCGAACAAAACCACATATATTACAATCGATGTTGATCTAATGCCCACACTTCGGGAAAAAAAATTCGTGGGGGCTTGTGGGGCTCTCCTACCATTAGAGGACAATTATGTATTATTCATCTAATTCAACATAGATATCCAAAAAAAAAAATTGTCGATGACGTGAAGCCACGAAATGGCTCCATGTCGCGGGGGGTCAGTGGGCAACAGATCACTATCCATATTACAATATAGTAGCTTCTTTTTTTCACCATTTCCTTTCTCTAAAGATAAACGTGCACACGCAGATTTGAACTGTACGAAAAAACTAAAAATAGGAACACTTTAAATCTATTGTGCAATTTAATAGGTAGATATAAATACTGCATATCTGACGTGCACTAAAACCCATACCTGAAGTTCGGATTCAAGGAATTCTAGAATAGTTGCTGGAATGATGCCCCTAATGCCACCTCCATCAATGCTTAGGATGGTGGTCAAATTGCCATAACTTGGAGGAAGCATTTTATCAACAAATGATAGTGATGATTATGATGATATGAGATAGTAATGGGAATGTCGAAGGCTATATTTAAAGAACTAAACTATGGCCAATTCAAAATTGGAACTCCATTTGATGTTAATTAATAGATAGTTAATCATGATTAAAAAAAATAAAAAAAGATAGTTAATCATGCCTTCCACAAAGAATAGAAATTTCCAATTAAGTTTTTAATTTTAATTTGTATGGTTGTCCGTTACTTGTTACATAAATAAAACAGCTTGAATACTGGTTAACCATTATAAATTATCATGCCGTGTGCAATATAGTTTGCTTATTTTGGCGAAGTCAAAACTCAAACGTTGTACCTCAGTTAATTTAGCATCCAAGAAATGTGCCTAGGTTACATGTTATTATCACACGCTCAATTTATTAATACATCGCTTTAGTTAGGACGTAATTAGTCGAAGTTCGTATTTTGTTCTAAATACATGGTCAAAGTCTTCGATCTTAGTACCTTGGATTATGGATAAGACAATGAATGTGTGTGTCATTAAATTTTAAATATGTATTGTTTGACAAAATCTATATATATATATATATATATATATATATATATATTAATAAAATGAGATCATTTTCCCGCCAAAAGTTTCATTTTTATGAATTAAAAAAATAAAATTTAATTGTAAAAGAATAATCACAAATTTGCAACTCAATCTTTCCTTCCTCTTCTAGAATTCGAATTCTTATATATCTCCCATATAATATGAGATAATTTTTCAGCGAAAAGTTTCATTTTCTGAATTAAAAAAATAAAATTTAATTGTAAAATCACGCTTCGGATGATCACAAATCTGCAACTCAATCTTTCATTCCTCTTCTAGAATTCAAACTCTTATATATCTCCCGGTGCAACGCACGGGAGAAAATACTAGTTATTTTTAAAATCTCTTTTTGTTATACTTATTCTTTTGGAATGTGCAGCGGTTAGTGGCGGATCGAGCCAGGAATTTAGTCTTGCGTGGGCAAAAAAATTACCATTAAATAATATATTATTTAGAGAAAAATAAGTGTAATATTAAGACATTCGTTAACTTAACACTAGACCTAATTATAAGTAATTTTATACATTAATGTTGTCAAATACAAAATGATTATATCTGAAGAAATTACATAGACATTACAAATACAAAAACATTCCTCAATCTATTAGAGAGTGTAGAAATGGACTGTACATCTTAAATAAGTAATTTTATAAGTAATTTTATAAGTCGTATAAAATTACTAGACCTAATTATATAAGTAATTTTATACATTAATGTTGTCAAATACAAAATGATTACATCTGAAAAAATCACATAGACATCACAAATACAAAAACATTTCTCAATCTATTAGAAAGTGTAGAAATGGACTGTACATCTTAAATAAGTCTTGTCGCTCCCTCGTCTCTTCAAACTCAACGAGGGTCCATTTGAAAAGTCTTGGTAATGTCCTTCGTGATGTACATACATGAACATAGCACCCAAGAAAAAGCTATATCATATTTTATTTCACAGCCTCGTCTTAAAGATGGTAATTAATTAAGAATGCACGCTCAGTCATACTTGTGAATATTGTTAAAACAGTACAAATCAATTTGTCAACAAGATAATAACTCATTGATTTACCCGTCGATGCCAACATTGGATACAACTCAAGAAATGAAGACAAATTTCGAAACTGAGAATTATAAGAACTTCAATTTTTATAGAATCAACTTGTATCAATTAAATGCATAAAGTCACTTGTATAGAATTTATGTGCGAGCACTTTTGAACATCACATGCTTCGTTTTGCTCTCTATGGTCCAATGATGAGCTAAGAATAAGCAATTCCGTCACGTCTTGGTTAAATTTATTTCTTATCTCTTGAATTTGAAAATCCACGATTACAAAACATTAATGAATACATATTCTTAAAGAATTGAACTTTTAAGTATTTAACTATATGAAATATAAGATCTTAAAAATTGGGTTCTATTTTATATATCGTTTATCATTTTTGGATATTCAAATAATTTGGTCAAACTTTTGAATATATGAATATATTATTAATCATATATTTGGGTCAGTATTTTGGCACATTTGATATTGAAACGACGACCACCAAAGTGACGGATGATATTGTAGGGGAGGTCGGCCCCTCATGGCGCCGCGAACTCCACCATTGGCTGTGGTAATGTGGTATGTGGTAATGTGGTATGAATCTTTCATGCTGTATCGTAGCGTACAAGACTAGATGGAGAAAAGAAAGGCAAAGGGAGTAACTTATGATATCCAATTTCCATGGTCAACAATAACTTCGTAGTTCAAGTAATTGAAGATTTTGTAGTTGATTAGACAATTTAGCTGACCTTATTATTTTTTTGTTGAAAAATAAAAATGATAAAATGACAGTTTATCTCCTTTCCTTATTCAAGGAATCAAATGGTTGCAATACTTTTTTGAGGGATTAACTAATAAATAGATATTCAATGAAATGGATACTTGAAGATTGATTATTTTAGTTGTGGTTCCTTTGATTCTCAGCTCTCGCCTATTGACAATTATTCATCAAGTTGAAGCTAATGATACTCAAATATATGACTAAAGCCTTTGTCTTTTGGTTCTCATAGCTTTGAATTTAATTTTCCAAAGTTCAAATATTTCTAATAGTTGAGCTACTAATGAAATGGATGCTTGAAGATTGATTATTTTAGTTGTGGTTCCTTTGATTCTCAACTCTCGCCTAAATATATGACTAAAGCCTTTGTCCTTTGGTTCTCATAGCTTTGAATTTAATTTTCCAAATTTCAAATATTTCTAATAGTTGAGCTACTGATATATATATATATATATATATATATATATATATATACTAAGATCTGCATCTATGATGCACTGCTCAAGATAATTTACTTATAATATCGTTAAAATTATTTATTAGATAATAGAAATGAATAAATATGGACTATGTCCCAAATTTGAACTCTATAAATATTGCAAATTTTGAAATACTTGTTTGAAAATAGCATTCTTCGTCTAATCAGTTGGCTTTTCATGTTTTTCATATATAATAACCTTCAATCTTTCAATCCTACACAATTTGTAACTTTGAATATTGCCACTTATAAATACCGGCTTTTTCAACAAAAGGACCACTTGCTAAAGTAATTACCCTAAACTTTTGTTGATAGTCATATCATATAACACAATGAATAGGAATTGTCGTATCTGAAACCTGAAAGGTAATTTGGTATCAAAGGGAGTCAAATGCATTTTTGAAATAACTTTTTGATGTGCATTGGCACCAGACAAAATTTAGGTCGCAACAACATTTTTTAACACGTATTTTTTAATATTATTAAGTTTTGGATAGTTTATGCAATGCAGATTATATATCATGTGAAAATGATGAAATCTCTATACAATGTATTTATAAGTAAAACTCTACGTATTGATTTTTCGGTAATGGTTTTGTAGAATAATTGAAAATTTTGCTCTTGTCCGATTTTCCTTTAATTAAATATATGCGTGTATTTAATAAGTATCTTAGTAATTGGCTCATGTCAGTATATTTTATCTTTGAGTAGTTGCAGAAACTAACATTAAAGAATTTAATTAATTTTTTCAAAAACCCCGTAAATTTCAACTAATGTAAACGCATGAATTCATGCCCAATCTGTAAAAATTACATTTATTCAAAAAAAATTTCATAGTTATATAATAATAACAGTTTGATTTTCCTCTTTTATGTATTTCATATTCGAGAATATTTAATGCGGCATTATTTTCAATAAAGCCATTAATTATATATTATGATTTTCCTAAATTATACATTCTTAAACGAAAATTATAATTAATGCGTTTTCCAAAAATTATTATTTTTATTTTCTTTAGCATATGTGTGCCACATTGGCAATGTCCAATGTGGCTCTTATTAGTAGTTAGATTTTATATAAAATTAATTCTTTAATTAAAAAATTAAAATATATATAAAGAAGTTAATTCTCATTTTAAAAATTAATTTAATTTAGTTGGTATTGTAAGTTGTAACATTGACCTATTATCACATTTTCATTTATTCATATAAGGCTAAATATAAAAAATTAAAAATTAATTTTTGAAAATTGTAATTTTTGGAAAAAAAAAAGAATGAAGAGGTGATTAAATAATAATTTTTAATAATTATTTTTTAAAATTGAAAAACCACTACCAATCGTGGGACTGTGTAAAGTTAGCACTTTAACTTTTTTTAATAAGATATCTATATATACTATAAGGTATAACTTTGATCTCTTATCACATTTTCATTAATACATGCAACACAAATATTAAAAAATTATATAAATTAATCAAAAATTAGAATACATATTAAAAAATGAGGAAACAATACTAAATAAGAAAAGGAGGATAAATTAAATAATGAAAATAATTAATTACTAAAAAAATGTCAAATATGGCATTGCCACCTTGGCACTTCAAGTTTTATTATATTAGGATAGGATTAGAATTAGGATTTCAACTATATACGTAGTTCAAAAATGTATATATATATATATATATATATATACATATATATATATACATATATATATATACATGCGCGCACACACACAGTAAATAAGAAAAGCAAAATAAATTAAATAAGAAAAGTAAAATTATTAAATATATATTTCATGTTTGTTTGCGAATCGGGTTTTTTTTTTATATTTATGATAAATGAGTGTCAACTTGGAAATAAATAAAAATACTAAATATGGAAATAAAAATAAATTAAATAAGAAAATGAAATTATAAATGCCATTTAATGTTTTTTTCTAAATAAATAAGGTTTTTTTTTAAAAAAAAATAAATTAGCTAAAGGAGTGCCAACATGGCAATACGCTTAGGTGGCACTCCTCTTTTTATAATATAAAGATATATATATATATATATATATATATATATATAAAAAAGAGATATCACTCATTTATTGAGTTAATACCTGAATTAACTTGAAGAGAGATAAGTTGATATTTAAATTTAATGTTTAATGGAATCTATCGCAGAGCCACACCTAGGGGAAAGCCAAGGAAGCAATGGCTTTGGGCCTCACTTGTTGAGGGCCCATGATTTTATTATTTCTTTATTTATTTTCCCTTTTTTTAGAAAAATTTAAATGTAGGTCTACTTGCTTCTATCAATAATTTTTTTTACTAATAAAAATGGCAAAAGTTAAAGACAAACATATCCAAAATTAATAATGTTTATTTCTTTTTTGTTAACAACCTGTAATGCGAGTTTGTGTTTACTAATGAAAGAAAGATGTCCAATTTACATGCATCAATTTGAGGTTCATCTATACGTTATTGGGTATGTGAAGCATAAAAAACCACGATTTAGTGATACATGGGAAAACTTATAAATAGTTAGATGTAGACTGATTATTGTAGGGCCCAATTTTTAAAATATGCATTGGGTCTTGCAGAAGTCAGGGACGACTTTGTCTATCGTATTGAGTCTAAACATACTTACCCAGACCGATATAGTTAAAGTTTACCATCTCCTCTTGATGATAGAAAATTGCAACTTTTTGCCTTTTCCTAACTCCGCGTGATTTTTTGTCTCCCTTTCTCTTCACGTCCCAAATAACCACATGTATGATGTCTCAAAAATTAAACAATATCTAACACATAAATGAATATAAAGATCTGCATATTATCGATCTAAATTATTGCATTCTCTATTCTTAAATGAAATCATAATACATATTACTTCTCTACTCAACAACCACCGATTCTATTTCACTCTTCATCACCGTGGTATGGAGTTTTCTCGATTCGGGGGCAAAAGATAAAGTTATGCATATCTTTGCCCTTCACAGAAAATTCTTTCTTACTCTCCATTTTCACCATAAAAACTTATACATATTCTTGCTACTTTTGCATAAATTTTAGAGTTCGTAGTGTAATGTCGCCTTTGAACTCACTTCAGAATTCTTGTTGACATAAATTCCGTCACTATATCCCATAGTATGGTTGTCAAAACTCAAAAACCTTGCCACCGGCATTATATTATAATTAGGGGTGGGCGTTTCGGGTACGGTTCCGAGTAATGAACTATTCGGAACTGAACCGTAAATTCCGGTTCCTTGAAAAATGGATCCGTTCGGTTCCTTTCAAACAAAATACCCGAACGGTTCCGGTTCCTTCCGGTTCCGGTTCGGTTCTGGTTATTTTGTGATACATGTTCTATTACTTGAAAATCGTTGGGAAAAAAATAAAAAATTTGATTGAAATATAAACCCATAAAAAAAAGAGTGAAATTGCTTGCGAAGGAGCAAAGACTTCTTCTTCTTGTCGCGAAGCGAAGAAGAAGCTCGCTAAGTAGCGACTCAAGTTCTTTGCTTGTTAGGCAGCGACGCTGGCGCTAGCGACAAGCAAGAAGCCGCAAAGCAACGACTAGAAGTCGCCGCTAGCAAAAGGCTTCTTCTTTGTCGCTTAATGCAAAGACTAGAAGTCCGCTAAAGCATCATCTTAACGCAGCTGACTTCTGTCGCTAAAGAAGCAGCGAACTCAAAGACGAAGTATAATATTTTTTCCTTATTTCGGTTCCGGTTCCGGTTCCGGGTTTTTAGAAAAGGATCCGTTCGGTCCTTATTAGGTTCTGGTTGATTAGGTTCCTTTTTTAAAGAACCGCTCGTTCCGATTCTTTCGGTTGATTCCTGGATTCTACCCGTTGATTCGGTTTTTGCCCACTCCTAATTATAATTATTTTCCTTGTTACTCCCCCAATCTCAATTATATAGAGTTCTTCTGATTTTCTAATTCTTTCAATTATATAAATATTTTTTCGTTCATTAATTATTATACTTTCATTTAATTTGCGCAATTTAAAACTTAAAGAAAAAAGGGGAAACGCCACACCTTAAAATCATTTACACTATCAATAAT
The DNA here is from genome assembly GCA_018223645.1 of Jasminum sambac. Taxonomy (NCBI): domain Eukaryota; kingdom Viridiplantae; phylum Streptophyta; class Magnoliopsida; order Lamiales; family Oleaceae; genus Jasminum; species Jasminum sambac. The sequence goes on along the minus strand of CP073650.1, from coordinate 19,555,937 downwards.
CTTTTATTTATTGATTAAACAAGAATGAAATAAAAAAATTATTTGTATTACTTACTTTTTCAATAATTATATTAATCTATGTTTAAAATGAAAATTTTTTAGACCAATTTTTTTAGACCAAATGTTTAAAATGAAAATTAAATGTACTTAATATTATTGGGACGGGAAAATATATGTTTCATTTTGATTTCCATATTTAGCTCGTGTCATTACTATTGGATCTCGTACAATGCCTACAGTTTTCGTACTCGCAATAATTTGGATTCTTCTCTGTTCCCACAATGCCTTCGGTTTCTACCTCCCTGGTGTTGCCCCTGAATACTTCAGAAAGGTCCTCTTCCGACTACCCTCCTAGCATATATATTCTTATATAATTATTTGCTCATAATAACATATGAATGCTTTAGTGTGATTTTGATCTGGGTTCTGCACTTCTGCTCAAACATCTGTATTGATGAAGATCTCGTGCCAAGCTCTCGCTTTGGGCCCGAGCTTAAGAGGGCTCAGAATGGTTGGTTATTAGCCTTTCTTCCCAACTTTTGAGTCCACGTTTATAAATTGGGCTTCTAATTGGGCCCGTAGCTCATCCATATATTATATTTTTTATATTTTTAAGTATAATCTACTGAGAATTACAATTAGAGAGGGCCGAAAAGATATATTTTGCTTTGGCCATCACAAACTCTAGCTACGACTCTGCTGGTGCTTGAGTGTGCTCGTGTGGCAATATTGGATTTGGAACGCGATGTTCCTATTTAGGCGATAGTTGATTGCAAATTGGGGTTAATTAGTTGGGGGGTTTGAAAGTGCTCACATTAGTTTTAATCCTTCTGTGGAATGTTGATAATTTTGTTGCTTGATAATCCAAATTGTATAATTTGATTTCCTAAATTTGCGTTTGTGTGGATGATTTTACTGATAAATTGGATTATTGATGACATATGGTTTGATGACATATGGTTGTGCTACTGGAGGAGAATCTGATGCGGTCGATGATGACCTTTTTCGATTGTATGGGGGCATTCTTTCGATTGTATGGGGGCATTCCAGGGGTGGGGTTTGGGTATATAGGATGTGTTTGTGAAATGATCAAGTGGATATTGAAAAATAGATAATTAATCAATCATAGCTAAACTATGGCATAATAATTTGGCAGAGACCATAAAATCTAGAGCCTAAATGTAGAGATGTGAATGTTCTATGAACTTTACCGTACAAAGTTTAAGATCTATTATCTTGCACAGTAAGACTTTTAGGCTAACACGAGCAAGCACTTCATTTGTTCGACAGTTTTCTCTTAAAAAATGGTCATTAGGTAACTTCTGAAAGTTGTGCTGACAAGTAGTTTACAAACAGATTTATTTGGTTGGTATTTACAAAACAAGTAAATAAGCTGTGGAGGAGAAGGTGATGTACAGAAATGCGAGCAGATAAAAAGGAGTATAGAGAAATGCACCCAATGTTCTTTTATGTTTCCACTTTTTAGTCATAGTTTCATGACTCACATAATTTTCCTTGTTGTGTTGTTTTCTTTGAGAATGAGTGCAGGGAGACCCATTAAATGTGAAAGTGAACAAACTGACTTCTATAACAACTCAGCTCCCTTACTCGTACTATTCTGTTCCTTTCTGTCTCCCTGATTCCATAGTTGACAGCAGAGAAAATCTTGGAGAAGTACTTCGTGGTGATAGCATTGAGAACTCCCGTTATGTGGTCAGTATTATGCATTCTTTGAGTTCAGAGTTTCAAGCCGCTTGACTGGCTTGTTAGTAATTGACATTCTCTTATCGTGTCTGTGTTACAGTTTAAGGGTATGTTTGATTGGTAATAAAATTAATTTTCTTGATATACGTGTTGAATGTGTGGTTGAAATTTAGAGAAAATATATTAACTAATTGAATGAGTGGTTGTAAATGATGAGAGAGAAAAAATTGATAAAATTTGTATTGGTTTATATTGAATAGAACAAGGCCTAAAATGAGGGAGCCACAGATGTGCAATGTAGTCTGTCGACTCACACTTGATGCCAAAACTGCAAAAGAATTTAAAGACAAAATCGAAGATGAATATCGTGTCAGCATGTAGGTCAATATGTCACCAGTTTCAGAAGAATTTATCGCCGAGGCTAAAGTATCAATAGTTAACAATTTTGTTGCTTCACATGGCAGGATCTTAGATAATCTGCCATTGGTTGTTCCCATTCCAAGAACAGAACAAGATAGGATAGTCATCCTCTTTATCAGCTTGGTTTTCATGTTGGGCTAAAAGGACAGTACAGTGGAGTGAGTGACTTATCATCGGCCTAAACTGCCTTGGTAAAATATATACAAGATTTTTCTTTCACTCACATTTTGTTCCCTTTTGGACAGAGCAAGGATGAAAAATATTTCATTCACAATCACTTGAGCTTCAATGTCAAGTATCATAAAGATCAACAGACTGAGGCTGCAAGGATCGTGGGTTTTGAGGTTGTACCATTTAGGTAAGCTGTCTCGGCAGGTCTCAGATCTTGATGGTTTTTTAGGCTTGAGTTTTTTCTATTTTACTGTCATGGAGAACTTTTGAGGTTTATATTGAATCCCGTACTTAACTTCTATTCTTGCATTTAGTGTCAAACATGAATATGAAGAACTATGGAGTGATGACACTCGTCTAATTACGTGTGATCCTCATGCAAAGCGAACGGTTACCTCCTCAAATTCTCCCCAAGAAGTTGAAGACAAACAAGAAGTTATATTCACTTATGATGTTGCATTTGAGGTAATAAATTAAGTGATACTTATAATTGTGCAAGATAATTGTCATCTTGTTTTTTCTTTTTCCCATTTATGCAAGTGAACACTAAATGAGCAGACAATGCTATTCCCACCATGAATTTCAAATTCCCGGACCTTAACAATCCCACTGCCCTCCACTTCAGGAGAGTGAGGTGAGGTGGGCATCAAGGCGGGACACTTATCTTCTAATGTCCGATGATCAAATCCACTGGTTCTCAATAGTAAACTCTTTGATGATCGTCCTCTTCCTCTCTGGCATGGTCGAGTCAAACACTTTTCCGTGACATCTCCAAGTATAACAAATCCGTGACATCATCCTCATCATCACGTGCGCGGAAATATCTATCGTGCTTTGCTATTTCCAGTTATGCAGTGAGGATTATCTCTGATGGTGGAGATCATACTTAACGTCTGGTTCTTCGGCTCTATACCTCTTCCTATATGCTGCATTCTATTTCTTCACAAAGCTTGATATCACTAAGCCTGTCTCTGGTGTGTTGTATTTCGGGTACATGTTGATTGCTTCATATGCATTTTTCGTTCTAACTGGCACGATTGGGTTTTACGCTTGCTTCTGGTTTACCAGAACGATTTATTCTTCTGTGAAGATTGATTGATAAATGCGGGATTCATGCAGAAGAAGAAATTCCGTTGGGAAAAACTGAAGTGTAGGTAAAAGAGAGCTGATATACAGAATTTTAAAGAAATGTATGCTTTAGAGTGATGATATGAATATATTCTTTCTGAGTGAGAATACTTAAATAATTGTTTTAGTTATACCTTACTTGAGTCTGTTTACTTGGGTTTGTTACAGTATTGATTTTTGTAGATCAGCAAGACAGAGTACAATGTGATCAAGGAAATTTTAATTTTGTTCCGAAGATAAAGTTTGAACAGAGATTTTACGACTTATATAGTAGTGCAAGATTCAAGTAAATTTTAATTTTTTGATAAAGTTACATTTTAGTTTAAACAGTAAGTACTTTAACTTACTGTAGATTCAAAACTTGTTCTGTGTATTAAAAGAATTCTTTGATCCATTGACCCATCTTTTCGGAACGCTAGATTGAACAGCGCCTTGTCAGATTCCTGTGTGATTATAATTCTCAAGGCACACGCCCTAATACCTGACACCACGTATACACACATGTACGAATAAAATACGTATAGATGGAATTGAACGGCCTTTCTTTGCCTCTTCTGTTTGGGTTTGGCTTTTATGATATATATATATATATATATATATATATATATGTTCCCGATGTAATTCTAAGCACGCGTATCAGTTAGTGTGTGTACACTACGTGTCACTTTGTGAAATATGATCTTACCAATCACAACTCTTAGATATATATTAGTAACAACAACATGCATTGTACGTTTTATGTAAATGAAGAACGATAAGTGCAAAAACTTCTTTAAAAAAAAAAGTGCAAAATTCTTTATTTCTTTGGAGATAGTAGTGCAAAGTCTTCATTTTATCAACTATATATACTACACAATATAATAGTAATTTGAATTATTATTATTATTTTTTTTTTGGAGGATGATTTGGATTATTATTTATTCATGTATACTTGACTATAATTTCTACTGTCATTTAGGTTCCTAAAATTATAAAAAAAAAAAAAAAAAAAAAAAAAAAAAAGGAAATGTTTCTTCATGTAACATACTAACATTGACGGTTACACATAAAAATTTATTTGTAAGTATATTAGTTTTATCTTTTAAACTCAAGATTTAACATAAAACAAGGATTTTCTTTTCAAATCAATTAGATTGTAAGTTCAAAGACATTGAAAAGGGAATCATTATGATCATATTATCAGACAATAAAGTTGAGAACATTATGTACCTAAGTGATGTTATATAATGATAATTGATTAATTTACTTTAATCTGTTTTTTCAAAAATACAAGCTTAGTTTAGAGACTTCCATTGATTTCATTCTATAAAAATTAGCGCGTAATTTGATCGAATAAATATACATTATCCTCAATAGAACAAGCCCTTAATCACTATTTTACAAATTGAAGACTAAAAAGAATGAAGAGAGCACATCCGAAATCTCGCCTCTCTGACTGTTGTTATTAAATATGGAAAAAGGCAAACTTATATTTAAAATTTTTAAAAAAATGCTATTTAAATCATTGGTGAGCAATATGTCAACGATATCTATTATTATATATAAAAAGAAATCATCTATGAAGACAATTACAATGTGAATATACATTTCTTCAATGTTTTGATTAACCTTTTATTTTCACAATTATATAACAAATATTTTAAACAAGATAATCAAGATTGCTAATTCAATTCATTCCTTCCACGAGTCATTATCTTGTCATGTCTTCAAATATTAGCCCATAATAATAATACCAAATATATTACTCAATGCACGTTGGCATTGAACACTAAAATCTTGGTGCACAATAAAGCATGTTTGGCTAACCATCGATCCTAAAGAAGTTTTCAGAGAGAAAATATATATATATATGTAGTACTATTTTGTACCAGTGTCAACAATCTTTTGTATCAGTGTCAACAATCTTCGTTCATGCCTTTATCCTCTCAATTTTTCTTTTCTTTAGCAGTTTTCCAATATTTAATTTAATTTCTCATTTTAATTAACCACGAAAGATTAATTTTATGGTCATAGTGGGGCCATTTCCAATGGGATATGAATTGCGAGATGATGTTGAGGAGAGAGATAGAAAGAAGATAATTATTTTATTTGAAAATGAATGAAAATAATTATAGGGAAAAAAGGGGAAAAGTGAAAAGAGAAGAAATGTAGAAACAAAATAAAAAAATAATAAAATAGCAGTGAAAGAATTCTAGATCTGGGTAGGAACATAGATATGGCACGAGAATCTTTATATTAAAATAATTGAAGTGCCACGTTGGTAAAGATGCGAAGGTGGCACACATTAAATATTTTTAAAAATTTTAAAAATTAATTTTGGAAATAATCCAATATTAATTAGTAGTAATTAAAAACATAATTAAAAATAACCCAATATTTAAAGTGATCATTTAATGAGAAAAAATTGGTTTTGGAAAGACTTTAAATATAACTTCATTTTTTAAAATTATAATTCAAAATATTGAATAATAAATATTTTTTCTTTATTTTCATCGTGTTAAAATTATAGGTTTTGATAGTTTTGCTGGGTTACATGAATTGAACTATTAAAAAATAATGGGTATTTTTTAAAATCAAATTGTGAGTAGTTAAAATTATAACTGGATTTATGTTTAGTAATTTATCAATTTTTAAGTAAATAGTAATTTATTAATCTTTCTTTATATTAAAAAAACTAGAGTGTTGCGTTAGCAAAAATGCAAATGTGACACACATTAAATATTTTTTAAAAAATTAAAAAATTAGTTTTGGAAATAATCCAACATTAATTACTAGTAATTAAAAATATAATTAAAAATAAATCAATATTTAAAGCAAACATTTAATGAGAAAAAATTTGATTTTGAAAAGATTTTAAATATAACTTCATTTTTTAAATTTATAATTAAAAATAATAAATAATAAATATTTTTTATTTAATTTTATCGTGATAAAATTGTAGATTTTGATAGTTTTGCTTAGTTACGTGAATTGGTCTGTTAAAAACTGATGAGTATTTTTAATTTTTCTTCTTTTTAAAAATCAAATAGTGAGTGGTTAAAATTATAACTGGATTTATATTGAATAATTTATTTAGTTTTAAGTAAAATATTAATTTATTAATCTTTATATTATTATAATTGAAGTGTCACATATGGCGGACACCCTATTGGCAATGAAACATGGCACACGGTTTCTAATTAAAAAAATTAATTGATATTTTTCATTGTTAATACGATTGATATGATATGCTCACTATCTGGATTTTTTATTGCATGCGTTTTGCCTTTTCTAAGTATATAAAATTAAAAATAAAAAGTTTTTATTTCTACAATTAACATACAGTTTACGTAAATGAAAAGAAATTAAATGAATTATGTACATGTAGAAAATTATCGATATTAGTATAAATTTAGGTTGTATAAAATTAAGTATAATACTTCTTATATAATAGAGTTAAAATTAAATAGTAATTACAACTAATCACTAAAGAACGCATAAAATCATAAAATTTAGAGTGCATAATGTTTATTTCAGAAAGAAAAAAGTGTTCAATATAAATTTGATATGTACCAATGAGAAAGATACGTTTTGAGAGTCAAATAATTTTTATATGTTTATTCACAATGATTCGTTTACAATTAATTAATCTCAATGAGTATTGTTGTGCAATCCTATACACAACAATTAGAATTAAAGTTACACATTTTGAAAAACCTTTTAATTATACGATGCATGTGAATTTTTATAATTTATAATTGTTAATTTACTCTATATTTTGTGCATTGACTATAATATACAATATTATAGATTTCAATAATTATTTACAATTACTTAATCTCATATGCATAAATTATATCAATTATGTAATTCAACATTCATATACAATATATTTATAATATTATATCAATTATTTATTGTACATAAATTTAATTATTTTCGTGTATCACACTGGTGTAGTACTAGTTTATATAGAAAAAAATGGAGAAAAAATTTGGTAAATGAGAGAAAAGGTATTAAAAAATTTAAAAATAGAAACATATGGAACTCGTGTATAATTTTTCTTCGCATCTCTTTTTAAAAATGGCTATTGGCAATTGATGGTGCCATCGGAAATGGCCTGATTGTACAAAAAGGGTATATTAGGCCTTGTTCTATACACATTGATATTTGTTTACTCGAATTTCATGTATAATGGGTGGATAAAATCTAGAAAAGATATATTAAAAAATATAAATAAATTATTTAATCAATATTTGGATTGTAGAAAAAGATAAGACAAAAAAAAAAGATTTGAATTTTTAAATTTTAATATGTATAGAACAATACCCTAGTTATACAAAATTTATTTATGAGTAACTCTTTGGTAAATAAGTAAATCTTTTATATTAAAATTAAAAATCTAGGAGGTGTATGATGACATCAATGTCAGACTAGCTTCTGGCTTCTTATTATAAAAGCATTTCCATTGTATGTGGGTGTCAAGTGAATGTTAAAAGATGATGTGGAAGAGAAAGATAGAGAGAAAATAATTATTTTAAGTGAAAGCGAATATAGGATGTGTAGGGAAAAGGATAGAGAAAAGTGAAAAAGTATGAGAGATGTAAAAATAATTCAAAAATAATAATAGAGGATGTGAAATTGGATTTCTAGATATAGAAGGTGCACGAGAATTTTATGGTGAACAAGTAAGAAAAAATAAGGAAAAGTGAGAAAATAGAAGAAAATATGGGACCCATAAATTTTATTTTATTTTATTTTTTGTGCCTTTAGGATCAAATAGAGGGTGTTTACTGTGTGTTAGTGTATGTGTGAAAATAGATTTTTATGGTTTTTGACATAATATAGGAGAGAGAATGAATGGTGGAGATTTGTATAGTACAGGTAGATCCTATGAGATATGTGTATGTAAAATATGATAGAGAATGAACAGAGCTGAAAGGAATGTATAAAAATATGTAAAAACTTATAGGCTAATAGGCGTTAGATATTGTGTAATGGAGATGCTCTATATCAGATGTAGTGCTAGTCGAAATTTAAACACAGAGAAAAAATAGAATATAGTTAAAGCTTAGGTAGGATATAATTAAGTGACATGACATCTCTTAATTTTTTATAACAAAAGCACTAATAAATCACAAATAAAGCAGATGGAATAAGGATAATTGGCAAAAGGTCCAAATGTTTAAGCATTATTGTAAAATTTCGTTTCCAATTTATATTTCTTAGGAAATAACATCCAACTTTAATATTTCGTGTCAAAGGTATTTGTATCGTCGCATTTTATTAAATTAAGTATCGTTAAGTATTATATCTTTGCTACTTATTCATTTCAATTAAGAGTAAAAATAAAGTTTATTGCGTGGCTGAATATAACGAAACTCATTGATATGATAAATGCAACGACATAAATATTTTTTACATAAAATACTGAAAGCAAAGTGATAACTAACAAGAATGTCGATTAAAAAAATGTTATACAAAAGTTACCTACAAAATAAAATAAAATAAATAAATATCAATATTTTAAAAGTATAATAATATATTAACACCAAATTTCAAACTTATACAAATTTAAAAATGGGTGAAGTACACCCAAAATAATAATAAAGTAAATAAAACATGCAAATACGATAATAAAGTACAATTTGATGAAGTTTTTTACTAAAAGTTACAAACAAATAAATATTCATGTATTTATTATTCGTTGTTTGACATGACATAGACGCTAGAAAACCTACCAAAAAGGAAAATCGAAAAATTATGTAATAATGACTGTATATAATCAAAGTCCTCTCCTCTCTCTTTCCAACCCCAACCAAAATCCCCTCTCTCCATATATAGCAAACTGTAGAAGAAACCAGAAAACCCAAACCCAAAGAGCACAAATTAGAAATTACTCTGATATATAAAATCACAATCGGAATACACTACAGACTAGAAATTAGTTTTCGACAATGAAATTTGGTTAATTGAAATTCAGTGGGAAATTATTTCAATAGGGATTGTTAAATGCATGTGGCGGTGGATCTCAATTGGTTCCTGCAATTCGTAGTGGCACCATTCTTGTTGATTATTGGGTTGCTTCAACTCGTGAGAAACACCGCCTCCAAGTACTTCGTCGTCGACTCCAATTTCGAGTCCGATTACTCTTTCGACCGGAACAAGAAGGAGAACATGGCGGACGCCGGCGCTTCCGTTCCCTGCGCCGTGTGTGAAAAAAGAGGAGCCAAGCAGTGTGCCCGGTGTAAGGTGGTCAAGTACTGGTACGCACACGAGCCCATGGTTTAGGGCTCTATTTAATTTTTCCTATCTTATATTTGATTTTCGATTTCCGATTTTCATGTTGCTGATTACATACTCAATCTTTTCTTACTGGACGAGATAAAAAAAAAAAAAAAAAAAATTTACGTCTTTTTTTCAGTTTGATTGATTGATTTATTTATTTTTTCAATCTTAATTTTAGGAACTGATATTGATGTGTTGTACTTTGTGCTTGAGAGTGTGTACTTCGTTGGGATTGCTCTGTCAATATTGGTTTATATGTGATTTTCATAGACTCACTGATATATGTATGTTTATGTAAACTGCACCCATGGTTTAAAAAGGTGAAAATGGGTACTGAGGCGTTTTTCCGTCATGAGGCGAGGCGTAAGCCGGACCACGAACCAAAAAAATTTAGTAAAAGTATACAATTTAAACATGCAATTACATTGAAAAGTGTAAATGTCCCCAAAACATAAACTCAACTGAAGTATCAAAGAAAGCAAGCATAAAATAAATAAACATAAGACACGGAACAATTCAAACCAAATAAAAAGAAAAGTAAAAGATGGTTATGGTTTCCAACTTATTTTCTTCTCCAGCGAGGTGCAACTGTTAATGGGGCGTTAAAGTCTTCAAAAAAGGGCCTCGAAGGCAGCAAGAAGGTAAGAGGAAACTGATTAGCAACTAAAACTAAAAAATTAAAAGAAAAACGAGAGAAAGAAAAGGGGAATCAGATTGCCTTGTCTGCAACTTTTCTTCCTTCTGCTCGAGTCCCTACTGCAATGACTCTTTCTTCTTGGTCGTTTTGTTTGAGAAACTTTCAGATATTTTTTTATTGATAAACTATGGTGATTAAAATCATTAATTTTAGTTGTCAAATCTTAAATATAGGCTTATATTACCCATAAAAATTTGGTGTAGATTTGTTTCCCAAGTATTTTCATTTATTGTGACTTTTCTAGTTCCAAAAATATGAAAGCCCTAAATAGTTAATGAGGCACATGCCTCTTAATTATTGAGGAGTGTGCCTTGTGGCTTACCCCTCAAGCAGTAGAGGCTTAAGGCTCATCAAACCCTAAGCCTCACCTTGAGGCGCGCCTCAGGGATGTTTTTTCAAACCATGACTGCACCATGCTAGTGGCAGCAAATACACTGTATCTTCATCGTGTTCATGTAATTTTTGGGCATTTATTAATCTACCAATGCAATTATGTTACTCTTGGTATGAAATAGAACCCTTTGAATCTAATTTTAAGGTTGACGAGAACTGAAATCATTATGGACTTATTACCTCCAAAACTCTTTCCATCCTACAGACAGTCTATAAGATAGCTGCAGTCTTGTGGCAATTTTTATGATGCTATCCCCTTTCACATGCTCAGGTTTGTATTTGATGAATGCATCTGTGCTTTCGTCAATTTCAGCTATTTCGACTTAGCTTGTGTAATTGATCTCTTTGTGTCATCACTTATTTCCTTTGAATTACCTTAGATTCTGGAAAAGAGCAAACTCATTCTTTTGATTTTTTGAACCTTATGTTTTAACTTTACCTCTGATTTTCTGAATTTCTAGCTCTGAAGCTTGCCAAAAATCTCACTGGTCTGAGCACAAAAAGAAATGCGCTGAGCTACAATTGTCTGGTAAAGCTAATTCCGTCCAATCTAAATCTACTTTGAGGGGAAGAAGGGCTTCATTGGTTCCTGCAAGTGGGAGCTCCAAGATTTTCAAGAAACCACAAGAAGTATGTGATCTGTATTTTTATTTGCTCTCTACATGTGAATAATACTGATGAGACTAACAATTCTTTTTGCATTCATGTTGTCAGATACTTTTCCCTTATGAGGAATTCGTAGAACTTTTTAACTGGGACAGCCCTGGTTTTTCTCCTTGTGGACTCTTAAATTGTGGAAACAGGTATAGTTCAGTTGTTTACCTACTCCGTAGATTCTAACTTGCTCATTGATGATTTCAAATTCCAAATACTCCTCTTTTGCAGCTGCTTTGCTAATGTGGTTCTCCAGTGTCTTGCTTATACCCGGCCACTTGTTGCCTACTTGTTGGAGGAAGGCCATCGCGGCAAATGTAATTCCCCTACCCTAAAACTCATCCTGCGTTTCTGTTCTTTAATTGTATGACATTGTTCGTGTTGTTTTCTATTTTTTGTGCCATGGTCTTTATTTTCTTCATTTACTTTCATGTGTCCCAGGTCAACATGATGATTGGTGCTTTCTATGTGAATTTCAAACTCATGTTGAGAGGGTTACCCGGAGTCAGCAGCCATTTTCACCAATCAACATTCTATCCCGATTGCCTAACATTGGTGGTAATCTTGGCTATGGAAGACAAGAGGATGCCCACGAGTTCATGAGGTTCTTATTACTTGAATCATATCTGAGATATTTGATACATAGCATTAGTGTCTTTTCAGATTCTTAACAAAGCAAATTGAATACACTACTGCTTTTTTTTTTAAATTAATACAACTCAGTTAAGTCAAATTTAATGTTTCGTAGATTTGCCATTGACACAATGCAATCAGTGTGCCTTGATGAGTTTGGTGGAGAAAAGGCAGTTAATCCTAGATCCCAAGAGACCACCCTTATTCAGCATATATTCGGTGGTCAGCTTCAGTCTCAGGTCAAATACTTTTTGCTATAGTTTTATTCTACTTCTGTTTCATCTCTCACTCTCACACACAGAGACAATCTGATTTCTTTATTCTTTGCGTTCCCAGGTCATCTGTGGAAACTGCAACAATGTTTCAAACCAGTTTGAGAACATGATGGATTTAACTGTCGAAATTCATGGTGATGCTGCATCTTTGGAGGAATGCTTGGACCAGTTCACCGCCAAAGAGTGGCTTCATGGAGATAATATGTACAAATGTGATGGGTAAGCATTCTTTCTTCTGGCATGGGTTTACATAGTTTTTATCCTTCTTAGTGAATTTCCAATATCACACTGCCTCATATTCTATATGGTAGATGATTCTCATTTGTGCCTCTTTGCTAGACCTGTTATCTACAGTGAAGAATCTGAATATTTGATTAACTTTAAGTCTCTAACAATAAGCAATGAACAAATTAAATATGCTAAACGTTGGAGAGCTTTTGCCTTTTGCTAAGTATTAGTGCCTAGATTCTGTAATTCTGTTTCGGTGTGAAAAGCACATCTTGCATAACTTTTTTTTTGCTTTCTAGATTGATGTACTTTTTCCCATCGCAATTAGGGCTTGTTTGGAAAGATGTTCAAAAAAAAAAAAAAAAAAAACTCTTTTCAAACCCTTGGTACTATCTGCTATTAGCCGCTCATTTTGAAGGACCTGCATCCACCACTCATCTCTATATTTGTAAAACAGCTTATTTGAACACTTTCCATATCTATAAGGGGTGCTTTGTGCCGAATTTCTAGTAGTGGAAGATAGCCTTTTTCTGGGTCTGTTTGATAGAGATTGTAGATTAAAGCAATTTTAAATATGTTGTTGAAAGAGAAGGAAAGTGGTATAAAAAAAATAAAATAATTGTCAAATCAATTAAATTAGTGGTTGAAAAATAAGAACATAGCTCTAAGTTGAAATAAGTGTTCTTAGCTCTAAGCTGTTCTGATCTCAATAGAACATAGCCTTAATCATGTGCAATGTATGCGGCTGCTACTTTGTGTGCTTTTCCCATCATCAGTGACATTGATCAACTGGAATTCATTTGCCTCCAGATGCAATGATTATGTCATGGCATGGAAGCGCCTTGCGGTCCGGCGGGCACCCAACATTCTTACAATTGCCTTGAAAAGATTTCAGGTTAGTTCTTCACTCCCGTTTTACCATTTATTTTTGGACAACTAATTATAATATATGTAGGAGTAGTTTTAGAAAAATATTGCAGGATCTGAATGCCTTTGAATGAATTAGTTCCTGTCTGCCTAAAAGTTATTTAAGTAGGATTTCTTTTGACCGCACAAACATCAGATTTCAGTCTGTTTACCCTGTTTTGGTTGATTTTGTTGACATCTAAAGCTGATAATTTATCGATCAATCTGTGGATGAACATACACCCTATAGTAAACTGATATTTTACCTACTATAACTTGAAGATACATACTCACTGGCATTTGATGCTTGTAGTAATTCCTTCTGCTTCTCTGATGAAACGTTTGGTCATTGATTTGATTGTAAATGAACTGAAAACTTCAGTAAGGTGAAATTCACTTCTGCGTTTATTTAGTTTCTGATGGACATGTATTTATATTGTGCAGAGTGGGAGGTTTGGTAAACTTAATAAGAGGGTGACATTCCCTGAGACTCTGGATCTAAGCCCTTACGTGAATGAATCAGAAGATGGCAATGACGTTTACAAGTTATATGCAGTAATTGTACACATCGACATGTTGAATGCCTCATATTTCGGGCATTATATATGCTATGTCAAAGATTTTCGTGGAAACTGGTACAGGATTGACGATTGCAAGGTAAATTCTCTCTAGCGACTTATCCATTTACATGCATTCTCGTGTGTCTGTGACTCTTCAAAGTACTTTAACATCTATTGACATCAATTTACTTTTCCTCTCCAGGTTGCTAGAGTTGATTTGGATGAGGTGCTTTCACAGGGAGCTTATATGCTCTTGTATAACAGGTACGTCTCTCATTCTGGCACACATCACAGGCCAGTTCAAGCATTACTTCAATCAGTACTTAATGGAAGCAGGACATCTTTTGCTTTTATTTATGGTAATTGAAATAATTAATTTAGGTGTCAGTGTATACTATAACTCTGTTTAAATTTCTCATGCAAATTAGTTAGAAAAAATTATTTTCAATTCTTTTGACAGGATCTGTGCTCGACCATCATGCTTGCTTCCTCCAGAATCTTTAAAGAAAGAGGAAAATGGAAACATAAATAACGAAGTACATCTATCCCCTAACCAGCCTTCTGAGTTCTCCTCTCCAGTTGAATCTTTAGATACTCCAGTTGATTCTCGACCACTGGCACATGGTAACTTTTCACAGTCGGATATCTCAAATGGTGATAAGGACTCATCATCCTCGAATGACTCTATAGAAGCTCAAGAGAGTATAGAGATGGCAGGTTCTGAAGCCAGTCCCTCGGTTGTCAAGCATGATGAACACTTGCACAGTAATGGATATTCTGCTGCACCTCAAGAAGTTATTCCTGTTGCCAAACATGCTGATCAACCAGCCACTGAGAATAAGTTGGAGATTTGTACAAGTTGTTCTCGTTCTGAAGTTCATATCTCCGACAATGGAAATACAGCAGATGGAGGCTCAGCTATGGAGTTAACCAGTGAGAAAGCCCACAATGAATTGAAATTTGAAAATAATGTATCATCAACCTCTCACGGCATTCCATATGCGGGTAGGAAATCTAATGGGGAGAGTGCTTCTGGAGCAAAGTTGAAGCCGCTTTTCACTCCCGGTTTTCTTGGCAAACGCCCACGAAATAAAATCGTCAAGCAACAAAGTGTATCCAATAACCACCTTAACAGTCAAACAGATGAGATTGCCAGATTGACTTCAGCGACTCAAAATGGTTATTTGTTACCAGCTGAGGAGAAACGTTCTTCCGGCCAAAGCTGTTCGTCTGAAAATTTGGACAAGCAAACAGAGAAGTTTGACAATGACATTGAAATGGTCTCTGTTGAATCTGATGAGATGTCTATCAGCAAGCAAACAGGGAAGTTCGACAATGACACTGAAATGACTGAAATAGCCTCTGCTGAATCTGATATGTCTATAAGCTTAGAAAATGGAGTTTCTAGCGACTCGGTAGCATTTTGCAATGGAACAAAAGTCGAGAAATCCAGTGAAGGGCTTAGAGTAGGAGGACAAAATCTGATCTATCGAGGCAAATCCCATGGTTGAATGGCGGTAGTAATTTGGAAGGCTCGTGAGACTGACTTGACTAAGCGTATGACCTATCACTAGTATGTATGCTTACACGTCGCTTGGCAGAATCTGATAGCTATAAAGTGTCATTGATGGAACTTGGAAGTAGTGAGAGTTAGTGATGATGTTTCGTAATGAATTCTGGAGGAGCATTCTTTTGGTGTCTATATTATTTGATGATTTCATCACCCAAACTGGATGTGATGGGATTTTTTTGTATCTGTTTGACTTTTAACTTCCCAGATGATATGGAATAACATTGTTGCTAAGTTTTAGTAGTTTGACTGCCATTATCCTTTTTCGAGTAGGATCCTTGTGGAATATTGCTGACTTTCTTTCCTTTTTCCATTACATTTATTGTGAAAATTTCTACTTCGGTGGGATGGAGAAAGCATGTAATTTTGTTCGATCACGCTACTGTGATATACTAAATGCCATAAAGAATACCATAATAGAATAAAATGACTTCAATATCTTTTAAAACAATATCAATTCAGCCATTCATTAATGGCAAGATAGGAATTTTATTATTATTATATCACTAATTATGTTAATGGCTACGGCATTCTAGCATTATCCAATTTTGTTCCATGACCATATTTCCCAACGTTGGTATACGATTTTAGTTCAGGGTCGTCATTTCGTTTTTGTATTCTTGATGGTTATATTCAATTAAAATAGTTCTTCTGTATTATTAAATATAAGAACATCTCCAATGGCAAATTTTATTTTACAGTTTTCAACACTCTAAAATATAATTTTTCCCTCTATTTTATAATTTCTTCTCCAATTCAACGTTCTAAATATATCACATCAAATAAACACTGTTTCTTATTTTACATTATTTTAATTCCTTATTAATTTTAATAATAAATTTTAGCATTTACATAAATATTTCATTAAATATTTTGTATAATTCACCATTAAATACGTAAAAAATTTTATTCGCTAAATTGAAATACAACGCAGAATTGAACATACGAAATATACATATTTATTGTAATCTTTTTTAATAAAGTAAAATATTTTAAAGTCATAAAATGAAGATATTTTTATTACATTGATTTGTTTAAATAAAATACTTCACATCCAAACAAACCATTTCAAAAATATTATTATATTAATTTAAAATTTAAAGTAAAAAACTACACAATTAATTAGTTAAAATAAATAATAGTACACTAATTAATTTAAATACATTAACAAGTATAATAATTAAAGATAAAATATGGGACACACAGGAAAAGAAATGATTTGTAATATAATCTAAAAAAATTATATAATTAAATTACTAAAATAAATAATAGTACACTAATTAATTTAAAAATAATAACAATAATAATATACAAAGATTGGGCTACAAAAGGGCAAAAAAGTTTTGTAGTATACTAGAAAGGGGGAAAAGTGGAAAATTTTTAAAACTCTAAAATTTAGAGTTTGCTACAATAGCACTCAAGTGTTACTGTAGCAGCCTCTCCATTTTTGAAGGAATAGAGAGTGGATTGGATGAACCCACCCTCTAAAATTCTAAATTTTGAAGGAATAGAGTGAACATTGGAGATGCTCTAATAATTCAATGACATAGGCTATTTGGTTAAATGAGATAGACAAAAAATGGAAACAAAACAACGCATTTGAACATAGAACTCAATTTGTATATATCATTGTGGATTGGAGTAGCATGCTCATTAAAAGACTGTGGCCATATTCTCCAACACATTCGAAATTGAAACTAAATTTGATCAAAATAATTATATTCATACATCTCATAGGATTTATATTTATTACATAAATCTCTACTATTACTTCCACAATTCAAATCCTATTTCAAATTTGAATTTATTGACTCACATGTCATAGTATGTGTTTTAACACATTGGTATAAACATTAAACAATATATCATAAAGTAACTTTCTAAATGTATAATATTATCTCGAGAACCGTCCTAATAACTTTAGGACATGTATCCCAAGGATATTGGTGGAGAGTATCTTCAATCATTTGGTTATCCCTCATTTCGTGGAGATGTTTTGACCGTAATCATGTCAAATAGTATTTTCTTAGATATATCACCCGCCGGGATGAGTTCTGTTTCACATCATTTAATAGTTTATCTTATCCTATGTTGAATTACACAACCTCTAATGTTTTTATATTTTTCAAAATCTCATCTCTAATTTTCAATTATATATTTGAAAAAATTTTAATTTGATCAAATTTAATGTGAATCAATCAAACAACCTCTGATATCAAATGTTGAATTACATATTTGACAACATGTGTAATTCAACATTTGACATTTTTTTAACATTTGTCAAATGTTAAAAAATATATATATAAAAATTACCAAACCAATGTATGAATGATTGAAAATAATGAATGGAAAAAAGTAAATTTAATTTAATGAAATTTGGTGTAAATAGAATAGGTACTCAATGACCTGTTTGATAGAGATTATTAAAAAAAATATTTTTAAATGTGTGATTTAAAATTAAAAAAATATATTAGAAAATAAAAGTGTGTAACCAATAAAAGTAATTTAAAATGATGAGAGAAAAAAATTAAATTAAATTAAATCTATTTCAAATAAGCCCGAAGACTATCATTAGAAAAGTAAATAATTATTAATGCAAATAATGTTTTCACTTCACCCTTATTTGGAGCACTACTAAATGTTGGAGAAAAACTGCATGGAAAAAGTAGTAAAACCCAAATGAGGTGACAAATGTGAAAGAAAGACCAAATTCTCTACTTCTTTTACATTTTTCACTCGAATTTGGTCCACATTTTTTTCTCCAACATTATTTAGGGGTAGTGGGATTTTTTTCTTTTTTGGGGTGGGGTTTTGTGTGGGGAGGGGGAGGGGGTTGTTGCAGGGGCTTTGAATGGACATTAATAGTGCTCTTAGGGAAGCTAAAAAGTTGTTATAAGTATCAAATGACATTATACATATTTTAATAAAGGACAGCGTAAAATACAATTTCAATCCCTTGTGTTGGTGAGATCCAGCAGTATATTAGAGAGTGTATAAATTTAGGCATATACAGAGCATGGTCTTATCATTAGCACATGTTGTGATCCTCGCTCTTGTTCAATTGAAAAGTTATGCTCTTTTTCTCTATGTTGTTGATCTATCTTCAATTTTCCAAAATAATGAAAACATGTCAACTTTTATATTCTCAAAACATGCATTTTCGAAAATAATAAAAAATATGTAAGGAAAAAAGTTGAAACATTACAATTACTTCTTCCGTTAAACTAAGACAGACTTGTTTTTCATTTTCGTTTATTCCAAATTATAATTTTATTTTATTTTATTGAGAGTATGGTTTATTCTTTCATTGACTAAAGTACACATATTTAATATTATTGGAATACTAGTGCTAAACATCAGCTAAGTCTTCCATCTCTAAAAAATATTAATCATTTCCACACTACTTTTTTTTTTTCATTTAAGCTAAGGGTAAACTAATAAGAATATAGAAATATTTTGTAATTCTATTAATATTTGAGATATGTTTTTAATATGTATAAAAAATTATGGGTGTTTATCTTAATAGAACGAATATAATATATTTTTCACATTTTAAATTTTATGTTAATTACTTTTAAGTTTAATTGTTATTTCAATTTTCATTCTAGTTTCTGACTATAGCTAAACACTACTGTGATGGCTGTGAGGTCCTTCCTAGCACCACATATAAAATCTGGAAAAAGTTTACAAACCCACACAAATTTGTGTGGCAAGGCAAATTGCCACACCCTAATAGGGTGTGGCGTTAAATTATCATTATACCCCCTGAATTGGGAGGCTATACCTTATTAGAGTGTGACATTTTGCCACACAAATTTTGTGTTGACTTGTAGCATATCTCTAAAATCTGGCTTGTTAATAGGGATCCATGTCACATGTGAACCTGAAAGTTTCTTATTTGAACCAAACAAAATTTTATTTTATGCTAGTTTATTAAACGTGCTATGAACATTGTATGATACGACAAAACATTGAATATTTGATCATTTTTATTTTGATAAAAATCAAATTCAATAAAAGTTATTATCTTACATGCAATGTAACTTGAGAAATTATTTTATTAAATCACTTATAATTAAGTTTTTGATATTGAAATTCTAAAGCATTTTTCATTAAATGAGCAACTAATTACAAATTATCTAGAATAATTATATTACACTAGTATCATACCCGTGTGATACATGGGAACAATTAAATTTATGTACAATAAATAATTGATCTAACATTATAAATATATTAAATATAAATGTTGAATTACATAATTGATGTAATTTATGCATAAGAGATTGTATAATTGTAAATAATTATTAAAATCTATAATATTGTATATTTATATAGTCAATGCAAAAATGTGGAGTAAATTCACAATTGTAAATTAAAAAAATTCATGTGCATCACATAATTAAGAAGTTTATCAAAATGTATAACTTTAATTCTAATTGTCATGCATCGCACTGAACAATAATGCTCGTGGAGATTTATTATTAATTACAAATGAACCATTGGAATGAATATATAAAAAATTTTTGATTATCAAAACATGTCTTTCTCGTTGGGATATATCAAATTTATATTAAATATCTTTTTTCTTTCTGAAATTGACATTACGCACTCTAAACTCTAACTGTAATTGTTATTTAATTTTAACTCTATTGTATAAAAAGTATTATACTTAATTTTACGTAACTTAAATTTGTAGTAATACCGATAATTTTTTGCATCTGCATAATTCATTTGATTTTTTTCTATTTACGTAAATTGTGTTTTAATTTTAGAAAGAAAAACTTTTTATTTTTAATTTTATATATTTAGAAAAGGCAAAACGCGTGCAATGCAAAATCCAATTAGTGAGCATATCACATCAGCCTATTTACAAATGAAAAACATCAATTAATTTTTTAATTAGAAACCGCCTATCATGTTAGCACTACCAATAAAGAATCCGCTAAACGTGGCACTTCAATTATAATAATATAAAGATTAATAAATTATTATTTACTTAAAAGTAAATAAATTATTTATATTATTCAATATGAATCTAATTATAATTATAAGTACTAACTATTTCATTTTAAAAAATAAAAAAATTAAAAACTACCAACTATTTTTGAACAGTCCAATTCATGTAAACAAGGAAAACTATCAAAACCTACAATTTTAACATGATGAAAATAAATAAAAATATTGATTATTTAATATTTTGAATTAATTTTTTTAAAAAGTTATACTTAAAGTCTTTCCAAAACTAATTTTTTCTCATTAAATGCTTGTTTTAAATATTGGTTTATTTTCAATTATATTTTTAATTACCAATAATTAATATTGGTTTATTTTCAAAACTAATTTTATAATTTTTAAAAAATATTTAATGTGTGCCATGTTGGCATCTTTGCTTACGTGACATTTCACAAATTATAATATAAAGATTGTGTGATAAATTAAAATCTTTTTTTTTCTTAGAAAAAAAAAGATTAAACTATTGACATAAAAATTTTAATTTTAAATGAGATTGTAGATGTAGATGACTTTCATGAATTTGAAGAATTGTAAAAATTAAGAGTAATCAAGGTGGAAATGAATTGGGAGTTACAAACAATTAAATTTCATTATTGTACATCATTGAAGAGAAATAAAAGGTGATTATGATTCTAGAAAAATTGTAGAGAATTTAAATAGACATAAAAATAGTAATTTTGAAGGATATTATAATATTATTAGTTGTTTTAATTAAAATAGAAGGTAATGCTTGAAATTAGAAAATTTATGGTACATATTATTTTTTTGTTTTTAATTTTTCATGCGACTGCTAGTTTTGTGTATTGTAATTATTTCACAAATAATAAATATCCATATAATTAATTTGGTTGTTACAATAATAAATATTAAAACAAATTTGTTGCTTCATATTCAACAACAAAACAGAGTAGAAGATTCGTACACTTAATCTCAAAGATTAATATTCAAATACAAAAATGTATCTCATTTCACTTTGCTAGGTTTCTCTATCATACCCAATACTTATATACAAAATTAAAAATATCAACTTGAATGAATGACATTTGCTAACTTTGTGTTTAATATTGTGAATAACATTAAATTTTAAATTGAACACTATAAAAATAAATTGATAAAAAATTAAGTAGTGTTGAATTGTATGAGTAATATTTGGAATAAGATGGAATAAATTAATGAACTGTAATAATTAGAGGTAATAAAGAGGAAGGACAATATGAGAATTAAAAGAAAAATGTAGGGGAAAAATCTGGAATCCAAATGTTTCACAATAATTCAACTTTTTATATAGTAGTGATATACAATATATAATACAAGAACTCGTTGAAAAATTTTACGAAGTTGAAATTTTGTCAGAAAATTTTCTTCACTAATTAAATAAAATAAATTCGAAAGAGTTTCATATGAAGTTTTTAAGCCTCACGACTCACACTTATATTTCATAGAAGAAAATATGATACATAGATTTTTAATTGGTTTTAGTGAAAGTTGAGTAATCAAAATGAATATCAAGCTTTCAATAGATACCATATTCGGCGAAAATTTCCAACCGATTTCTCTTCCATTGGAAAATTTTCTGGCAAATTTGCATAAGGTCAATAAAATTTTTGATAGGTTCTATGTAACACCACGTTCGATTCTGTACATGAGTATCTGTGATTTTTATTAATGATTATGAATATGTTTGCTTTGTGACGATGATTATGAATGATCCATGTATGACCAGTATATGAGTGTATGGTGGGTAAGAAAGTAAATGATTCATGTTGTAGAAAAGATTTTCGCCATTTTAGAAAACCCGGATTTATGACCAGTGTTTGAATTACGACTGTAATTGTGATGATACGGTCGTAATCTATTTTGATACGGCCATAATGATGAGGCAGGGGAAGAGCAAAAAATTTTTAGAAAATTTGGTGCGGCCATATATAAGATAGATACGGCCGTAATTATGTCGTTACGACCATAATGTGTGAGTGTACGACCGTAAGACTGAAGTTGTGGAAAAGTGCAGAAATTTTTAGAGAGTTTTGTACGGCCGTATAATAGTTTGATAAGGCCGTATGTTGTATTTTATGGCCATAATAGTATAGATACGACCGTAATAGTGAGTATGAAGGACGGAGTGAATGTGCAGAGCCTTTGACACGGCCGTAATTTTGTGCCATAATTTTAGCATGCACGGGCGTAATTTTAAGTCGGTCAATGCATTATTTTAAGGTTTTTTAGTTGTGTATTGGATATATATAACTCCAAACTTGACCCTTTTTTCACCCAAGAACACTCTCAAGTAGATTCTAAGCCTTCCAACCTTGTGCCTCACTTGGTTATTTAGTTGTACCATTCTTCAACTTTTTGGGAGTGGGAACAGAGAGGAGGGGAGCAAGAAGGAGAATTGGACAAAGATTGTTGGTTGCATACATCAACTATAAGGTCAACTATAAGGTGGGTAATGGATATTTGTTTGATGTATTAAGAGTGGAGGTAATGTTATATATGTTTATGACTAGGTTTATGGTTGAATAGCATAACTTATGGCTTGTATGAATGCTAGAGTTAGGTAGTAGTGATAATTACTTGTAGGAAGTAAGCTAGAAACTCTTAATATCTGAGATTTGGCATGCCTTAATATGTCTTCTATGTTTTTATTTATTGTAGGGTAACGTATGCAAGTGGTGGATGTGCAAAGGTTGTATCTTGTTCTTCCTTATTTATTCGGTATTATATATGATTGGATTAATTGAACATGTCTGCATAAACTATAACATAAACCTGTGCATATAAGGCTGCCAATTGTAAGTCTACACGTATACGAAGGATAAAACGGTCAAATGGGGGATGCTCCAAATATATGATAAGATGGAAAATGGGGAATTTAAGCCCCAAACGAAAGGTAATTCAAGGCCATATGCGAAGTGTGGAATCAATGTAAACTCATGATAAGCAACCGAGTCCAAAGTTATAAGTATCTCCTATATGCATACACACACATATTGCCCACTGAGTTTTTATGACTTATTATGTTTCCTTTTTTTCTATTTAATAGATAATGTTGACTGTGGGAAGTAGATCGTTGGAGATGGCGGAGGGTCATCAAAGAAATGATGTGTGACGAGACGGGAAGACATGTTTCTATGCTCAGTGACTATTTTGGAACCGAAATCTTTTAAGTTCATATGAGTATTGTTATAGCAATATATATACAAATCGTTCGTAAGATGTTGCTATCCTGTACTTATGACGTTTATTGCATGTTTGAAAAACATGAACTGGATAAGTTGACTCTAGTTCCCTAAAATTCTAATACAATAATTAGTGAGTCAATCCATCAATATTATGAATGAATACACGTGTCGAACGGACATTAAGTGTGTGCAATATATGGTAAGTTGGGATACGGAACTAGAGGGGGCGTTACATTTTATCTTCGGCAGATACTAAAATTAAAACTATGCTATCGAATTTCTCAATATAAAAACTTGCAATTAGAGCATTTTCAATCCAAAACCTCAATTTATAGTTTTGAAACTCCAAAATATAGTTGATGCTATAATATTTTACCATATCAACTTCAACCATCAACTCTAAATTTTACACCCAATTCATATTATTCACTATTTTCATTTTCTTTCTTCTTTAATTAAATACATTTTCATCTAAGATATTATTATAAAAGAATAAATACATATTTTCTCCATTTAAAAAAATTGTCTATGAATAATTAAATCACAAATAATTGAGCACAACCAATTAATTGACAATAAATATCTATCCACAATAAAAAATAAGTTAGACCATTTGATTAATATACACAAAATAGGTAAGGATATTAAATCAATAAATATTATCTACAAAATACACAAAATGGAAAAGCAAAAAAAAAAATAAAAATAAAAATTAAAACCATGTAAAGAAATAAAAAAAATAAAAAGCTGTGGGCCAGCCTGATACCATGTGATCTATAGTGTAGTGCCATATATGGCGATGCATTGTAGAGAAACCCCATTTTACGCTTAGATTTCCAATCCGACTGGAGGAGGAAAAAAGCTAAATTCCATGAATTCACCCTACAATATAGTGGGTTGGAGATGCTCTTAGGTAGAAAAATTGGATAGCTTATATTTCTAAACTATCTTACTTTTATATATATTAAGATTAAGATTTCTTATTAATAACATCAGAGTAACATTTATTTTTCCCTTACAAATTTTAACATATTCCAGTCAAATTCACAAACTGACAAGTGAATATATGAAAATTAGGGGCTTGGAGTTTTATACGTATACTGCTAAATGGTAAAAGGTTAAGGATCAACTTGTAAATTAATAAAAGGCGTTGAAATGAGTGGTGGAGATTTGTGTAGTACAAGTGTGTCCCGTAAAAATGTATAAATGTGATTAGTATGATCAAATTCTATTTCAAAATTTGAAATAAATAGCGGAGATTTGTGTATTAGATTTGTCCAATCTTTCGAGAAGTGTGTGTTTTCTCCTCTCCAATTCTCATTCTTATAATGAGCCAAAAAACTTGTTAGAATTACCAGATATTTTAAGATATGCTGATTAAATAATTAATTAATATAATAATAGTAGTGACTAAATAAAAAGAGATCTATATAACGGGTGATAGGGTCCCCCCAGTTTTTTATCTGTTTTTATTAATTGTTTTGGTCAAATTAATCACATCCATATATTGTATTGAACCTATATATATTATAGAAATCTTCATTATTTAACTCTATTTATTCTCTTATTTTTTATATAAAAATCTATGTAAAAAAAAATTCAATCCTATCACCTCCATAATTAGAATTCAAAAAAATTAAAAAAAAAACCCTATATAATTGAGGCAAGAGGCCTGCTTATTCAAAAGTTACAAATTTTTATGCTTGTGTTCCTCCCCATTTATTTTTATCTAAAAATCATCCATTACTAAAAATCAAAATCAAATATTAATATTAACCACATATTTTAATTTTTCAAATCATCACTTATTATTATCTATATATTTTGTGATCTCCACCACTATTCATATAAAAAATTATTTTTAGAAAAATTTTAGGCAAAAAAAATATACATGAACACACACGAAGGCCTTGTTCTATTCAATATAATTCAACACAAATTTTATCAACTTTTTTCTCTCTCATCATTTACAATCACTCATTCAATTATTTAATATACTTTTCCCAAATTTCAATCACACATTCAACACATATATCGAGAAAATTAACTTTTATCACCAATCAAACATATTCGAAGTCTAATCATTTCAATGTACCAAACATGTCTTAAAAAGAGAAGCTTCCCGAGAAAGCATTAAATAAGCAGAGTACTTCAAAATAAAATAAACAAAGCATATCCCTATTTGAACCACCGCGTCAAAATCAACTAGATTCACGTCCCTACATTTCCTCTCCAAACAAAACCTTGCAGTGTCCAAATCATTAATGGCGGTTTAAGGGAAGAGAGTGTCCGAAACAGAGAAACATTTACGGCGACTTTCTCTTAAAATCACACCGTGCGTCTTCTCCATTTAATTTCCATCGAACTGATAATCAACACTGCGATGAAGCGAATGTAGACTTACGGTACCAGTATCAGATTTTTCGATTCAGATTTTTTTGGACCGTAATCTGTGTGAAGTTCTCGATTCGATGAAAACCGGATAGAAATGGTGATTATTACTCTTCTGTTTCTTGTTAATCTTGTGTAAAAAAATTTGCTTCTCGACGTCAACATTGATTCGATCATCGCTCTCATCATTCCTTAAAAATCTTTTTTTTTTTTTTTTTTTTTTGAAATCTCATTCCGTAAAAATCTTGTTACCATAGAAATGGTCCTTGTTTTTCTGGGGAGGATTTTTTGCAGTTATGAATCTTGATTTTGAAATCATTTCACTGTTTAATTTTCTTGTTATAACTTTTCGGTTTTTCCTTTTAAGTAGAGGGTTTAGTTTCCTTAAAATCATTGTTATCAGTTATGACTTGAGGATCACCCCACTTCTAATCACCTCAATACTGCAATCAGTTTGTAAATTTTCAGATGAAAAATGGACCAAAGAAAATGATAAGAAAGATGAAAACATAGTGA
The DNA here is from genome assembly GCA_018223645.1 of Jasminum sambac. Lineage (NCBI taxonomy): Eukaryota > Viridiplantae > Streptophyta > Magnoliopsida > Lamiales > Oleaceae > Jasminum > Jasminum sambac. The sequence goes on along the minus strand of CP073650.1, from coordinate 19,529,226 downwards.
CAGAAATGGGAGAAGAATCAGCTAGCAACCTTGAACCAATTTTGCTGTAAAATTCCTAACTTCTATCTCATCTCTTGCCTCGTTAAAATGGAATATCGAACTTGCTACGGAATAAGAAACACAAAAGGAAAAGTGTGATTGACTATGAAAAATTTCAGTCAGTTAATCTGTTATCGAATGACGTCGTTCACTCGTGTTGATTAATGAAACGACGTCATTTTAATTAACGCAAACTAGCCAAAAAATCCGTTATTGTTAACGGTCTTCTGGTTGTTAATATTCAAATTGCTGTTGTTTTCCTTCCTGGCATGTCGCGCCTCTTTGCCCTCCCCTGTAATTCCTCTTGATGGAGCTTCTTAGAACAAAGATAAATGTGCAATTGTTAGCTTAAATCATTTTAGAATTTTAGGTGTACATCATGGTAACTCCCCCAAATACATCTTGATGAAATTGTTTGTGTGCATGTTTTTATTAGGAAAGGAATTTATGATCAGAAGCGCGACGATATGAAGTATCTGTCCATAAATTCTTTGAGCTTCCATTTTTCAGATTCTCTGATAATATATAGACTGATATAATTTGTTTAATCTTAATTAATTGGCTCTGTTGTTTGATCTTGCTGCATTTGTTGGGTGTTTGTCTATTTCGTGAAGTTTTTATGGTAGTTTGATTTGATATAATGCATGTGCATATAGTTGTAATTACACGTACATGTTGTTTCATAGATGTATATTACTATAATCCAGTTGAAACTTGAGATAGGTGATAAAATCAGCTTCCATTTGTCCAAATTCATGGAGACCTGTTGTGGATGTGATGAAGGATTATTTATGTTAATAGCTCTTGGTCCTCCATGAGTGTTGAATGTTGAGAGTCTTACCCGCTGTGTTCTGTCTTGAAGACAAGCGGACATATTTACCAAGGTTCCTCATGAGATTGCTTCATGACCTTCCGTTTCAAGTTAGATTCTCATTTATTTCCAGTTTGAGGTGATTTTTGCTCAGGAAAGATAATCGATTGAAAGAATCCTTCCTGATCAAATCAATCTTCTACAACCCCCAAATATCACAGACTTGTAGTAGTACCTAAGGATTGATTTAATCTCTGTCAATTGTCATTTCCAGCCATCAATGTTTGTAGTCATTGCTCATCAGTAATGCTAATAACTGTCACCTGCAAGATAGCTATCTGTTGTAGAATCTCTTTCCATGAAACTAAATTCGAATCACTCTCAATAACAGATTAATCTCGTGTCCTGAAAGTCATAGTCTTACTGAAGTATATAATTCAGCTGGATTCTCACATTTTTCTTTTTCTCAGACAATGGCAGATTGGTCGAAGTTACCTGCTGATGTTTTGAGAACTATTGCCAAAAAGCTGCATTTTGTGGAAGATCTTCTGTCTTTTGGCTTTGTCTGTAAGTCATGGGGAACGGTAATGAGGACTAGCTCTTCATGCTCCCTCCTTCCTTGGTTGATGCTGACTGAGAAGAAAGAAAGAGACAAGCGTCGAGTTTATTGTCCCTTTCAGCAAGAAGGTTTATGAGCTTTTCTTGCCAGAAATCCATGGTAGGCGATGTTGGGGTTCCCCTCATGGTTGGTTGATTACTCTGGATGCTGCATATAATATGCATTTATTGGATTTTCTTTCACATGTCCAGATTCGTCTCCCGCCCCTACATCGATGCTCTAACCTGGGAAGTCTTGTTTCCGGTCAATCATTTCGTGACACATTCGTGTACAAAGCTGTTTTGTCTGCAGAGCCATCTTCAGCGGACTGTGTTGTTCTTGCAATCTATTCTGGTAAGATGGCTTTTGCGAAGCCGGGTGATGCAACCTGGACCCCATTACGATGCGATACTTCACTTATCAATGATGTCATTTGTTTTGATGGGGACTTCTATGCCATTGATTCGTCTGGAGATATTACAATCTGCGATTCACAAGGTTCTCATTTAAAGACTATATCTCTACCCGTGGAAAAAGTGGATGATGAAATTGGCAAGATTTCCTTATATCTTGTGGAACTAGGAGGGAAACTACATGTGGTCCAAAGAATTATGTTTGACTCTAAAATTTATGATGATATCTCGGTTTTTAGAACATGGAGGTTCACGATTTTTCGGGTCGATGTATGCAATGGAAAGTGGAAGGAAGTGAATTCTCTGGGTGACTGGTCTATCTTTATTGGCAGCAATTGTTCTTTCTCCATATCGGCATCTGATTACCCAGAATGCGTTAAGAATTGCATATATTTCACTGATGACTTTTCTGGACTGTATTACAATTCAACAGCTTACCGCACATATGACATGGGTACTTATGAGTTAGATGGCCAGAGGATACAAACTTTTCTTCCAGAGGCAGTTTCTCGTTTCAAGTATTCTCTACCAGTTTGGATCAAGCCCAGTGTTTGGTAAGTTGCAACCCCTTAAAGCTCTATTATCCAGTCCTTTTTCGTTATTTGCAGTCTTCAGATGCATTATGTTGTTTGACAGAATTCTGGTGACATTTTAGGATGCTATGATCATGCACAAATTAATTGGATATGAAGTGCATTTTAGCATGGTACCATTTCTGATTCTTTCAACCACCTCACGGTGAATGGAAACAAGATCCTTCTCCATTGCATATTGTTTTTTGAGGAAAATGAGTTCGATATCTTGTGCATGTAGGACACACACTCTCAAACTTACTTCTTTTGGTTTTTTGTGCTTATAGTTGTAATCTTTTAGTGTGGTCACATAGTTTTGATGACAAAATCTAGTAGTTGTCAAGGTAAGGCTTTAAAATTCAAAACATACCACGCTTAAAAAGACTCTGCACAAGGCATGATGTATGGTTTATGAAACATTGAGATTCTTGATTCATTTTAGGGTCACTTATGTGTTATAGATTGTGTTTTGATCTAAAAAACCATGGTGAGTTGGTAAAAAGTTTGGAAATTTTCAAGGGCTTCAAATTGTGCTTGTGGAGCAAAATAGTCTAGTGTAACTCTGTATTCATGTTGCTAAAGTAAATATATTCTCAAACATAACTGGTTTTCTATCTGGTAGATATTGGTTGAAGTTCTTGTGTCTTCTGCTGCTTCTTTATAATAGATCATGAAATTCTTTGCCATGACCTTCTCCTCTATTACTCCATGACTTTACCTGAGGCCTTTTTTTTTTTTTTTCTGATTATGAATATCTCTCCATATTAACAATATTCATTATGGAGATTAAAAGCTTTCCTTTCAGAACCAACAGCATTTCCTTAAAACTCGCAATTAAACCTTTTCAAAATTATCAATTTAACAAATGTAGGGCTTTGTTAAGTTCTGATTCAGATTTGTGATCTCTGGAGGAATGGTACTGTCTTTGTTTTTTTTTTTTTGGCCCCTAGGTGTTTGCATTGGATGATCTGCATGATAATATTATCCTAAACGAACATTTTTTTTTTTTATTATTTTAGCATTACAGTTTTCTCACTCAATGACTGAAATTGGAGTCTTTGTCAGGGAGATGACTGATAGAAATTTATCCATATCTCATGATTGCTATTGTTTTGTTAGAGGAAAAGGAATCTGGAGGCTGGAGTAGCAACTAAGAGGGAATAGAGTAGCAGCAGGTGGATACATGTTGACCAAATTCTTTTGCATGAATCAAAAAAAAGTAGCCTAATGGATTTGGAGGTGATACAAAGGTGTTTTTGTAATCTGAGACTTTTTGGAAAGCCAGAAATTGTGTATAGATATATTTTTGCAATAGCAAGTATAGCACTAACTTGCTGTAATGTTACTTTTGCTTAATCTCAGAATGGTACATTATAAAATGATGTATCAATCATATAGCTTCGACATAGCGCGGACGATGGCAGTCGAAACCTGATATATAGTATACATTGGGATGATTTTGGACCATGTTAGTTTCATGTTTAATGTGATGATTTTAGAGTGAGTCAGTCTTCATGTTTTTTGCAATGATTCTCTGTTGTTGAGCATAATAATTGTTTAGAATAATTTTCATCTGCACATATTTTTCAAAAATCACTTTTGTAGAACTTTTTTTTTTTTCCTTAAAAGGCATACCCTCTGTCAGCAAAATGGGACAGCCTCAAAATTCTTTTCCTTTCTTGTTTCTTTCTAAGTCAATGTTTGGTTGCAATGTGAGTGGCAAGTTGATTCAAATCTGGTCATCATCACTGCTAAATTCCTTAGTTGAATAATCTCTATGTATAGGTCAGCTAGGCAGTTTCTGGCAAAATTGTCTAATCAGGCGTGTTTTTTTTTTTTTTTCCCTATTTTAATTACAGAAATTTGCAGATTAAAAATTAGAAATTGTTCAAATTTACATGTTTCATCTCATTTCATGAGGAAAAAGGAAATAATAAAATAAAAATTTACGTATACTTCTCTTTTCTTTCCACAAGTCTTGCCTACTGTAATTTTTTATACTAGTGGAATAATAATGCAAGGAAAGATGCCAGCGCCACTGCCAAAACAAATGAAGCGCCGGCGACATTTGCGGTCGACTTTTCATCAGCTGCCTTATCATCAGCGCTATCGGCAGCTGGGGCGTCATCGTTGGCCTTAGGACTATCAGCGCTAGGACCATCCGACGGTGCAGGAGAATCGGCATCAGCGGATGGTGTAGGAGCGTCCTTGGTATCATCAACATCTTCATCGTCGTCTTCTTCGGCTGGTGCAGGGGCTTCAGCCGGTGGGGAAGGCTTTTTCTTGTGGCCGGTAGGGGCGGGAGCAGGGGCGCTGGACTTGGGTGCTGGTGAATCAATTGGGTAGCTGCCGTCCATTCCTGGAGCCACGATGGGTTGAGAAACTTGGAGGACGGAAATGTTATACGGTTGTGAAGCGACTGACCCCAACAATTGCGTGTCCTGTGGGGCCCCTTTGACGGCTGAGCCAAACATAATGTTTCCGTCGCTCCTGTGGGTGACGTGGAGAAATCCTTGTCCCTGTAAAATCCCACAAACAGAGCAAGATAATGTTAGCATGTTAGCAAACAAATTCAAATTTGAAACAGGGTATGAATTTTTGAAAGTGATTGGTGGAGATTTGTGTAGTACATGTGGTTCGTATGAGATATGTGGATGTGATTAGTTTAAGTAAAATATATTTTGAGAAATAGAATTAATTGGTACCTCCTGTGCGACGCCCGTGGTTTGATAGAGGGTGGTGATGGTTGATCTATTTTTCAGTTTCCCGAGTTTCATCATATCGTAATAATCCAATACAACGTGGTTACTTAAAACACCCTTCTGAACCTCATCAGGCTTGCCCATAAGACCTCCGATTGCGCCATTGGCAATTGCTAGTACGGTAATGGTTTTCCGGCTATTGATTTCTCTAGCGAGTTCAGTTTTGGTCAACAAATCGTTTAAGTTGCTAAAATCGGGGTATCTCCCAAGGAGCCTGGTGATGTTGAAGGCGGTGGTGGTCGAGACAAGGAGGAAGCATGAGAGAGCGATGAGGATGGCGGAGAGCCATGAAGAACTCATTTTTGCTTGTAGTTGATGATCAAATTCTATTGACCAGCAAAAATAAGTCTTTTTTCCTTATTTCCTGCGGGAAAAACAAAATCTTTTTTTATTTTTTATTTTTCCTGATGAGAAAATTTGGAGGAGACATTATATAGAGGAAGAAATCTGGATTTTTTGGTGAAGTTTTTAAGGTTGAGAGGAAATGTCTCTCTTCCATCCACATGAATGGATGCAATGCTGGTGTAAATTCTAAGGTGTAAATTCTAAATATTTCGAACACAGGTAATTTTATATATGTATCATGTCATATATAAATCTTCAAATCTTTTATTAATCTTCACATTCTAAGAAAGAACGCCAATACACTAATGTACATATATATGACATCTACATAAAATGATACAAAACACTGCAATCTGAGAAAGTGGCTGAAATTAGGAACTACGATTTAATTTAAATAGAACGGAAAAAATCATTTTCAAGATAAATATCGTTTTTATTTGATCTATTTATTCGATGTGGATAATTGGACTGAAGTAATAGATTTGGGTCAGGCATGGGACATTTTGGACAAAGTTTGTTTACTTTCATAAGTAGAGTGAGCTCAGATTGATTAGAAACATTTGTGCCAAACTTGGGCCTAACTATAGCTATGGTATGAGCCACCAGGTCCATCACATAATGTAAGGTTTTATTGAGAATTTTAGAGTTACTGAGTCAGATTAGACTTTAAGATGTTTGGAGTCTTAAATTGAAATTTTATGTTAGACTAATAAAGGGCTTCGCGTTTTTATATGAAAGGTTACTACTGATTAAATGGTGATTGAGAGTGTTTTTTAATGGTTTTTAATGTAAAGGATGAGAGAGAATGAGTGGAATTTAATGGTGAAGATTTGTGGATGTGACGTGATGCGTGGATGTGATTAATTTAGAGTAAAGAAAGAATGTATAAAAAAGTGGAAAAATTTTGAAAAAGTTGATGCCAATCACGCTTTAAAACTGTTGAGTAAAAAATACTTATAATATTCATTTTACAAACAAAAACGTTATATAAATACTCTCGTGTATTGTTTGGATGTATCACACCAGAAACAAGAAGAGTGAAATAGGGATGGCAAATAGACGGGATAGTTCGTGAATACGAGTATTCGGCTCGGCTCGGTTGGCTTGGCAAAAGTTCGAATTCATTTCGTGTAAACATGGATTTAGCTTTTAGATTGAACCGAAAAAATTGGAAATTGGATAGTTGGGTTTAGTTTGTGATGTTCGCGGATTGGCTAGTAGACAAGCCCAACGGGCTTATCTGCGAAGCTCACTCATGACCTAGTCCACTTTTACCCACAATATAGCGATGATTTTGTAGAATTTTAGAATTTTATATTTCAAATACATAATTTGTAGTATTTTCAATTGCCAAAATCCTAAAAAATGAGAAAATATATTAAAAAAAGGAAATTGTCCACAGGCTTGGAAAATATATTAAAAAAATGAAATTGTCTACAGGATTGGACCAACCCATGGACAAACTTCGAGTTTGTGTCGTGGTCCAAACGAGCCTTGGCTGAGCCAAGTTCAGCCCGTTCATTTCTAACGGGCTCGATTTGGCCATTTGTCATCTCTAGAGAGAAATAATCATTTTCTCATCTTTTTATTCCGATGGATCATATATATCCCAATATACGGGAGTGGTGTCCGTATATCATATTCTTTCATTATTCAAGTTATATTCTTTCGAACAGGATTATTTTGAAAATTTTCCATAAGAGTCCTTAGTTTTTAACTTCTGTCACATGTGAACTCCAGATTTCCTTTCGTTGATCACACCACATTTGTCAATTGTCGTCCGACCGGCAGCTCATCTCAAATCCGTGATAAAAGAAGTAAACAAAAAAGGAAAAATAAAAGAGGCAGGCCTCCACGTGTAAGTTTCTTATTGGCCATACCAGCAGTGCATCGGTCGGGGTTTGGGTCCGCTAGCCATAGGGCATATGCCATTATGCTTTAACAACTGTCGGTGAAGGCCTTTTTTTTTTTTTTTTAATCCACTGCACTTTTAAGTTTCTAACGCAAAAATTTTACAAAAAGTGAGGGAAAAAAAAAATGAAAATAATCTACAAAAAGAGAAACAGGTCATAATTTTTCTTTCACTTTTGTTTTTTTTTACCTAAACATATTAATTCATAAAAGTAAGCCAGTTTGAACAATCGACAAGATAGACAATGTCATAAGGAGATTATAAGTAAATCTAAAGTTAAAAAGGCAACTTCATAGAAGTTAGAATACTTGTGTTCATTCTAAATTAATTACTAATTTTTACTATCTACTCAACATCGAGCTTCAATGTTAAATAAATATCTCATAATTATTATTTATTATTTTTCATAAATCCTGTATAAAGTTATCTTTATAGTTATTTCAATAATTATGTTTTCGTTATATTAAAAAAATTAAGTCTTTTCTTGTTATCATTTATAAAATGTATCATCATTCATTAACAATACCGATATGTCATATTAAGGTCTTGTTCTATATACATTAAATTTTAAAAACTGAAATCTATTGTTTTTCTCTCATCCTTTTTCACTACCCAAATATTAATTTGATAATTTATTTATACTTTTTCACATCTTTTTCAAATTTTAGTCACCTATTTTATACGAAATTCGCGTAAGAAAATGTTAATGTGTATAGAAACGTTGATCTAATCAATATTGCTGATTTATTCATTATCTATTATTATTATTATTGAATAAGGGATTTATTCATTACTCCCTCCGTCCCGTAAAGATAGTCCAACTTTAACTTTCACACAGTTTAAGAAAAATACAATCAATATTATTGGAAATGTAAAATTTTATTGTATTTTTCAAATATGCCCCTATATTTAATAATGTTAATATATCTTCATTAATAACAATGCATATTTAATAAGGGTATAATAGGAAAAATTAAAAAATTAAATATACATAAATAGAAAGTAGGCTATATTTTGAGACGGATGAAAAAAGAAAATGACTATCTGTGTGGGACGGAGGGAGTATTATTATTCTCCATGAAAATTGAAAAGTGGGTGACATTAATTAAAGTGATTGAAATAGGCAAAACAGCTGTGAGCTACACAGTTAAGTAATAAAATAGTCACATAAAAGAAAAAAATAAATCTATGAACATATTAATTAATGACAAAATGTTTCTCTCCTTTTTTATATTCCAATTAATTCTTATTGGCTATCACAATTCCATTGTCTACTTTTAACACAAACAACATTAATTATCCCATATAGTAGACACCTTTACAACTCATTATGTATACATTAATTAAGTCCCACTGATTAATGGTCCATGAAGTTAAATTAACAACCATATTTGGCAACAAAAAGTTATGCATAATTTGACACACCAAAGCTAATCATATTTTCTTTCTATGGTCAAACATTTCATTTTATCCTCATCAAATTTTGCTCTCACTTCAAACCCTTGTCTCTATATGAGTGTAAACTGATGACCAATTTAAACGAGACATTAAAATGTCCAAGGTCCATTTTAGAAATATTACTATTGAAATAAGTTTGGAGAAGTTTAATCAGTTCGAAATGTAAAGAATATGTTATTATTGGAATTTATCAATAACATCTGTACATAGGACATTAGTATTTACATCAATTTGATCGACCTTTAAACTTCTCGGACTTCATTTATAGCATGTTTGGAATGCTACTTTTGGATCAAATTCGGCATACTTGAGGTATGAAAATTATTGAAAATCTTGTTAAATATTAGGTATGTCGATAGATCTTTTTAAATTACATATCCAACCCCTCCTAGGTAATTTTAGAACTTATAACTTAGGAAATCAGTTCATAAGTCATCTTAATTCAATGTTTGAAAAAAAAAATCTAAAAATTATTATTGAGCCTTAGAGTTCAATCTTAAAATGTCAATCTCGTTAGAAGAAACGGCTCGAATCCTAATACATTTGTTGTCATTTTCATGTTTGATAGATGTGCAAATCGGTAACTTTCACCCTTGACATGCTCATGATAATAACTCATTTGTGTATAAAAAAATTTATACCGGAAGTGATCTAGATATTTAATGTATGTCTGGTAAAACAAGCTGATAATTTGGTTGATAGCTAATAAACCAATTGAGAGTTTATAACTTGTAGATTACAGCTATAGATTGTAAAGCTAGCTGATTTCAATATTAGCATTTAGTAAAATGAGATGAAAATGGCAAAAAGCGACATATTTAAAATAATAACATTTTTTTTTACAAAAAGAAAATGATAAAAATGGAATGAAAAATGAAAAGTCCACGAGCTTATTTGAAAAGTTAATAAAAAAACTTTTCAAATAAGCTTTTACAACCAAATAGAATTTATTTGAATAGAAGGAGTTTATAAGCTCTCCAAATAAGTTATAAACTAATTTATTGTGTTTACCAAACATACATTTAATAGTTGATAATCTTTCAAGTAACTTGACATATAAAACAATAAATACATATCACTTGTGACTTTGTAAAACTTTTTACACGTAAAACAAACTCCATAAAATCCAATATAGGAATATCAACAAAACGTGAACCTTAGAGGGTGGGAGTTGTCGGGTTGAGTGTCATTTAATGGTTTAATGGCCAATTATTAACTATACGAAAATGAAAATTCATGTATTTAAATATACACGTGGAGTTTTATGAATGGATTCAATTAATTTAACCCAAAAAATATTTGATAAATAGAAGATGGATAAAAAATAAATGGGACGTTAAAGGGTAGCCATCTCGGATGGTACTTAAGCATATGATTAGCTTTCCTTTTGGCGCTATTAGTTACCCTATCACACAAGAAAGACATTTTATAATAATTTTTTAAAAATTCAACGAACAAATGAAAAAGATAGAAGTTAATTAATTATTCACTACTTTTTTATTTTTTATTTTTGTTGGAACGAATTATTAATTACTTTGTTAATTTAATTAATTGTTGTTTGTCTGATGCAAGATTAGAGAGGCTACGTGTGGGATGAGGACCGGGGGTGGGTGGCGGGGGTTGGCTTTAGAGGGTTGTCATCAAGATTTTTTTTTTTTTTTTGGGTATTTATATTTGGAATTGATTTTTGAATCCATCATAAAAAAGTAAAGAAATTTTCGAAAATATTAGAAAATGAAATTGATGGTTGAGTATCGAGTTGGAGAAAAAATTATAAACAATCACTTTACAATAATTTCAAATGTTTTACTGAAAAAAAAAAGTTGAAACAAAAATTCATAAATTTAAAAATCCAAATTTTTACGTATATTATTTTGACTAACTTTTCACTTTTGACTACTACGTTAAAAAGTGTTACTACTACAACGATGTTAAATGCATCATACAAGTATTATAAAGTGTAATGCGAATATATTAATATAATAATTTACATTCTGTTTGATTTCTTGATTTTCTTTCATTCTTTTCTTAAAACAAACTAAAGCAAAAATAATTTATTTGATGTGGGAATAACTAATTACATCTTTTGTCCCTCTAAAATATGTTTGCTTCAACGTCACAAAAGTTAATAAATTGTAAGTAATAATATATATTATTTGAAAAATAAATTTTACTTATATATTTTATAATATAATCTTAAATAAAGAAAATAATTTAATTTTTTTTTAATAAATTATCATAATTTTAAATACTGATGTACCGAATCTATGTATTTTATATGTGTATTATGTGTGTTTTTTCAAAAAAAATTTAATTAATTTGTTAATAACAACTAACGACAAATGAGAATAGTATTAAATAATAAATTAATTAAATAATACATTAACACAGAAAACCGTCTATATTTTTTGACAGATGAATAAGGAAAGCAATGGTATACTAAGAATAGAGCAATTTTGTTCCTTGGAAAGAAGTTGATCCACACAACTCACAACTCACAAGCACTTAATTGTTTCTTGTTTACAAATCATGAAGTTAGAATCTTAATAAATAAATCATAAATATATTAATGAATGCACTGTGAGCTGTTTCTGGTATGAATTTTTATGGTAGAAAGAAGTTCGAGAAGAAGCTTGTGTACTCCACTCCAGAGTTGCAGATTCGGCAGAACTGAAGGGTAATCTCGAGCATCGGGATCTGCATTTCTTCTGTAACCTATTCTTCCGACTCATATTTTTAAGTATAATAATCATAATCCTGTTTCTAAATCTATAATCTACAGTTTTTTATTATTTTATTATTATTAATTTTTTACCCCTTCAAATTCAACTGGTAAAATTTTACTGTTGCTTTTTAGTTCTGCTCTTCACTTCAATTATTGCGAGTCAATGCTCGATTGAGACCTTCTCCAGATTTGCATTTCTCTCCAATTTGAGAGGTCAACTGTCGTCCATTGTTTTTCCTTTCGCAACCCAGGAAAAAAAAAAATTCGCAAAAACTTTTAGGGTTAAAGTAAAAACTAAATGCTGATTGTTTGTGCAATTTGGCTATGACTATCAAATTCCCAAAGTTTACAGCTCTGTTAGATGGTAGATACCTTTCTCTATAATGGTGGCTTCTTTTTTTAGTTTTTTCCTTCAGAGTAGCCTTGGATAGTGTGCAAAGAATATTGCAAAAACTATTTTATTTGGAGTCTACTGTCTGCTGTGTATGGTTTACCGATTGAGAGCCATTTATCCATGTTTAGAAGTTATTCCATTGGGGAAAACAGAGCTTCTTCTTTGCTAGTTTCTCTAAGGGACATTGTGTAGTTCTTCATTTTGAGATCTGAGCTATAAAGATCTGTTAAAGTTAATTATTGGAGCTGCTGGCTTTTCTGTTGGGTTCTTGAATTTTTTGGGTTGTTTTTTTACTGCCTTACAGAGTGAAAATTTACTACCATTCTGTAGGGAAAGGAGAAAATGGCTCCATTTTTTAACTGGGGGGCTAAAGATTCACCAAAGGGAACTCCAGTTGTGGTGAAAATGGAGAACCCCAATTTCTCCATCGTTGAAATTGATGGCCCCGATGCTGCATTTAAGCCGGTCGAGAAGAGCCGAGGCAAGAATGCCAAACAAGTTAGATGGGTTTTGCTTCTGAAGGCTAATCGAGCCGTTGGTTGTGTTGCTTGGCTTGCTTCCATTTTGTGGGCACTTCTTGGAACTATTAAGAATAGGTTGATTTTCAGACAAGGTGTAGATGTAGCAAGTGAGAAAGGAAAGGGTAAATTGTTGTTCAAAATTATAAAGGCCTTCTTGGTTATTTCCCTCTTAATTCTTGCCTTCGAGGTTCTTGCTTACTTCAAAGGTTGGCATTATTTCCAAAATCCCGATTTGTACATTCCTCATACCTCTGATATTCAAGGATTGTTCCACTTGGTTTATGTTTCTTGGTTGGATTTTCGAGCGGGATATATTGCTCCATTTGTTCAATCTCTGTCGACGATTTGCGTCATTCTTTTCCTAATCCAATCTGTTGATCGTATGTTACTCTGCTTGGGATGTCTGTATATCAAGTTCAAGAAGATTAAACCCACAATGAACAGCGATCCATTTAAATCAGATGATCTTGAAGGATCACTTAACAATTATCCCATGGTTCTTGTCCAAATCCCAATGTGTAACGAACGTGAGGTGCCATTCTTTCCTTAAATTTCTTATCTCGAGTTGAAATTGTTAGCATTAGTAGTTTGTTTTCTGCTAAGAATGTGAATGATTTGTTTTCTTTTACTTAGGTATATGAGTTGTCTATCTCAGCCGTATGTCAACTTGATTGGCCAAAAGACCGTTTGCTCATTCAAGTTCTTGATGACTCTGATGATGAAACCATTCAACAGTTGATTAAGGCTGAGGTTTCCAAGTGGAGACAACAGGGAATTAACATAATCTATCGCCATCGTCTGATTAGGACTGGCTATAAAGCCGGGAATCTCAAATCTGCAATGAGCTGTGACTATGTGAAGGATTATGAATTTGTTGCAATATTTGATTCAGATTTCCAACCGTCTGCTGATTTTCTCAAGAAGACTGTTCCTCATTTTAAGGTTGTCTTCTTTTGACAAAAATTTATGCGATAAGTAAAAGGTGTAAAACAGCATTGTTGATTAACATGCATATTCATTTGCTGCAGGATAATCCTGAGATAGGATTGGTTCAGGCTAGATGGGCATTTGTCAACAAGGATGAAAACTTATTGACTCGTCTCCAAAACATAAACCTGTGCTTCCATTTTGAGATCGAACAGCAGGTTAATGGGGTATTCTTGAATTTCTTTGGTTTTAATGGTACTGCTGGAGTTTGGAGAATCAGAGCACTGGAAGAAGCTGGAGGTTGGCTTGAACGAACGACTGTAGAAGATATGGACATTGCTGTTCGTGCACATCTTAATGGTTGGAAGTTCATATTCCTAAATGATGTTAAGGTATGAAGTTAAACATTGGCACCGTTCAATTAAACTTTCATTTTGCCAAAAACTAACTTTTACATCGAATAATTGTAAGGACACTAAAATGATCAGTACTTGTTAATAATGGAGTTTGACTTGTTTAAGTAGAAGTCAATTTTTTGAGCAGAAAACAGGTGAAATGAACTAAGGCTAAATGTGTGAAATTCTTCTCAATGAATTAAATATGCTACGTGTGAGTTGTCTATTTACATAAGTATCCCCGACAACAACGAAAAACTAATGAAACGGCTTACGAACATTAAATCAGGTCCTTTGTGAAGTTCCCGAGTCCTTTGAAGCGTATAGGAAGCAACAACATCGTTGGCATTCTGGTCCTATGCAGCTTTTCCGTTTGTGCCTCCCGTCTATCATAACTTCCAAGGTATGTATAGTGCTTGCATACATACTTGCATACATACTTTGAAAGAACAATGCTATTCATCATGACCACTTAACTCTCATCAGTGATGTAATGCCACCACATTTGACATTACTGATTATCAGTGCTTATGAATAATATTATTCATTTTTCAAACAGTTTTGAGATGTAAATATCATTAAAGCTTAATATCGCCTGTTTCGCAGATATCGACGTGGAAGAAAGCAAACTTAATATTTCTCTTCTTCTTGTTGAGAAAACTAATCCTTCCCATTCTACTCTTTCACACTTTTTTGCATAATCCTTCCCCTAACCATGTTCATCCCCGAAGCCGAGCTTCCTATGTGGGTCATTTGCTACGTCCCAATTCTTATGACGTTGCTCAACATTCTCCCCGCTCCAAAAGCCATTCCATTCATCGCCCCATACCTACTTTTTGAAAACACCATGTCGGTAACCAAATTCAACGCCATGATATCAGGACTCTTCCAATTGGGCAGCTCGTACGAGTGGATCGTGACAAAAAAGGCCGGCCGATCATCAGAATCTGACCTACTAGCTGTCGTAGACAATGATATGAAAGCGTTAATTCAACCACAGATTGGTCGAGGTTCTTCAGAAAGTGAGCTTTCTGAGTTGACACCTTTGAAAGAACAAAAGCCTCGACCGGTTAAGAAAACTAACAAGATATATAGGAAAGAACTAGCCCTTGCTTTCCTCTTGCTTACGGCTTCAGTTAGAAGCCTTTTATCGGCTCAAGGACTTCACTTCTACTTCTTGCTCTTCCAAGGAGTGACATTTCTCCTCGTTGGCCTCGACTTGATTGGAGAGCAAATCAGTTGACAAGAAGAGCCAATCGGATTATCCTGGCCGTTGAACATAGCTACATTCGGCCACATATCGGTTAGTTAACCAATCTTTTCGAGGGCATATTAGTCAATAAGGGTTTGCGACTTCGAGGTCATTATATATATTTATCGTTCTTTCTCTCTTGGTTTTTATATGTTACATAGAATTACTGTCACACGTAGTTATATTGTGGTTAAACTTTTAGCACAGGTCGAATATCGGAAATTTTCCCTTTTCCTCTCATTGTTGCGCCATTTATTGTGTGGATTGATGTATCATATTTTTCACTTTATACTGTAAATTTGTTGAACTCGATTCGAGGTAAATTTAACTTTCTTTCTTGTACTTTTGTTACATACTCTTTAAGGAAAATGTTGTACAATTTGGTCCCCAACCTATCATAGAAGTAGCAAGTGGATTCTTTGCACCGTTTATATTTCATATCCTTAGCCGCAAAAATCGCAACTCCGAAACCAAGTAATGTGTCAATCTGTCATGTCACTGTTACATGTTTGGTCTTTTCTAACTGTATAATGAAAGATCGTGAAGAGATTTGTTGGAGTTTAGTGACTAGTTTGAGAAGAGAAGACTCAAAATCTGCATACTCATATATATTGGGGGTTTTAATTGGATCGAATGGGTCGTTTTGCCGATATAATCAACCCTACCACCATTGTGAGAAAAAATGGTGTCGGCAGAGTGGTAAAGGAATGGGGGAGAAACAACCAAGGTCTCGGTGGAGCTGAAGCAAACGAGGGACCACGAGAATTCGGTGGGGATGCAAGTTGCGGATTCCAATCTTACTAAACAACAATGGGTTGTTAAAGAGCTATAAATTTTGGGACGAATCGAGTCCTACTATTGGTCACTTTGGTGTGGACCCCACCAGTCGGACAGGAGGAACTATTCTTTGGATTTTGACACCCTACCTAAGCAGCAACAGTATACAATCGACGTGATCTACTTGTCACCTGTCACATGGGATTCTTGATTACTTGTAACTCGAGACAACATTTTAGATCTTGATGTCTAATTATCGAAATGTGACAAAATTATTAGGTTACAAGGAAATTTTAAAATAAAGAATGAAAATAAATGAAGGAAAATGAAATTTTACACTTTGGAGACGAAATTTAGAGATATTAAATATTTTTGTGAGACACATTATATTTTCTATTTTTTAACTACTGATTTTTACACTACGCATTCTCGTATATATTATCTTAAAACGTGGAAACACCATTAGCGTCATCTAAACTATTGTTGTTTACCTTTCACTAAATAGTAAAAGTAAGTTCTCAAGTAGAAAAATTTTAACCGAACCCAGACTTGAATGAATGTTAGCGACACTGCCAATACACTCCAATAGTTCAACAAAAAATATACCATAATAATCTACTCGCACATCTGTACATTTGTCCTTCAAACCCTAAAACCAACAACAACCCAACTCAACGAAGAACCTGGGTCGACCGGTCCTTCAATCATCTGACCACCACAGTCGATGACGAGGCCACCGAACCCGAAAACAAGGCACAAAGTGGAATGAAACCAATTCACTGGTATGTCACAAATTAGGTCGCATGTATTTCCTCAAACTTTGGCTATTGTGCCATAATCCTCAACTAGGAACATGCTCCATAAAACTCTAGCTTCCTTAATTCTTTCAAACAATGTCCTCTCCTAATTAGATACAACTATTTCAAGCATCTCTTATGTTCATGTATTCTTGTATAGAACCTCTTAGCCTACTGACCTTGTTTTTTGGTCGAGCTAGTCATCGTATGTATCCCCATCAGCCGAGAAGTCGGGCTCATCGGGCTTCTGCAACTTGGGTAACTCAGCCTCCTTAACTTTTTGCGCTCCTCGTCTTGTATTGGCGGCAAATCTTGATGCCAATATTGTCACTCCCAAGTGTTGTTTTGCCTGAGAAGAATTTACCGATGTACCCTTTTTCTCATCCTCCTCGTCTTGACTGTTTTCACCTGAATGGGTAAATGACTCTCTCATACTTAACCCTTTAGCCAGCATTCTCTTCTTATATCGCCGCCAGGCAGCCTGGATGAAACACGCAGCCCATGTCCTCCAGTGGTGAGAATAATACCTAAAAGTATGTTGCAATTTTTTACTATGAAGTCGTCGGAATTGATTAGCAACAAACTTAAGGTCCTCTGCTCGTAGTGCAAACGCCTCCACTTCAGTTAGGGCTAAAACCGTCCTTGTAGAAGAAGGCAAGTTGAGGGTTGACTTCGGGACTAGGGCCCATGCAAGCAATTCTTCGCCACAAAAATCACCTGGTCGTAAAGTAATGGAGTTGAAAAATCCTGTCCGACCGCCGTTTGTGGTCGAGCTATCGAGGGTTCCTCTTATGATGAAGAGCATCTCGGTCACGGGATCACCCTCACGAACAATGTACGTTCCTTGAGTACTTAAGGATGATACTAGTCGCTCGCATATGGCATCGAGGAGTTGATCATCCATTTGTGAGAAGAAAGGGACCTGGAATTCAGAAAAAGTAAAATTTTACTACGTAGTCATAGTCAAACTTTACTATCAACCAAAAATGTTTTTACTACTCAGAGTTTCAGTATTAACCAAACAGTTGAAACAACTGCTAAAATACAATTTATGGGTCCCACCAGTTTGCAACCCAAGAATTTAGAGAGAGAGAGAGCTTACACGACGAACAAGGTTTAAGCAGAGGTGACATTGGATATCACGACGAAGATCGATAGGTAATGTTTGAAGGATAGATTCTTCATCAACTCCTCTAGTCGTAAGCCATTTGTATTGTATAAAACGCCTAACACGTTGTTGCAAGTCTTCAGGGAGTTGACGATGTCTCATCCACTCCTCAGTGTCTCGACGTTTGAGCCTCCACTCCTCAAGCCTCACAGTGATAGATTGCAGATAGGTCTATACACGATGATCAACGTACTTACTTAATATATCAAACTTGACAAGAAAATATACAGATAAAATAACTAGTAAAAACATGATCTTTAATGTAAATTTACAAGGTAGAGCTGCCTGCTTCAGATACCTGCATATTTCCAATTAAATGGGCAAACAGGACAAGCCCGAGGATCGCAATGAGTATTGCAAACAATGTTTCACCAATAAATGTGCTTGTCGATAGATTTTGGCCATAAGAACTGAAATTGAAAATTGAAAAAGAGAAAGGGCAAATATGAATCCAATTCCCCAAGAAAGTTCCTTTTTTTTTTTTCCAATTCTTTTTAACTTAATCCATACCTCAAGTTTTGTAAACCCCACCATAAACAGTAGAAGTACTTCTCAAGAAATGCAGATGAGACAACTTGATTTCCAATGGCATTTTGGAATATCCCGTATTCAAAATTTGATGTACCCTCAGGATTACAGTAATTGAAAACAGAAGTACCATTTACCCACGTATTTCTGTCACTGTGTCCCAATGTACCACAATCAAAAAACCTAAGGGAGCATCCAGTATTATTGAATTCTTTCCTGCAAGCTGATTTCCAGCAAGTCGCATGTCTCTCGATCGACAATAAGTACCACGAAGCTCCCAATACCTAAAATAGACAAGCTAAAAATCATTTAAAAACTTCATTTCAAGTTCATCAAGAAAATTTAAAATACCTGACTATAAATGAAAATTTACATACATGGCTTGCTAACATATAAAGTACGAGATTGTATGCAGCTCCTGCCCAGGCTGTTTTTGTGACAACTCCAGTAGCTTTGATGATTTCTGAGCTCAATGGAAAGATAAGATATAGTCTTGGGATATACTGGATCAAGACGATTAATACCAAGGCATTGTTTGTATGGTCAGCATGAGAGCTTCTAATTGCTGGTAAGATTGACCATATGACAATCTGTATATACACAATAAAAAGAAATTGTAGAAGCTAAGATACCAATTGAGAACAATGGCAAAAGACTCCACAAATCCTCTTGTATAACTTGAAAACACAGGTCGTCTAGATAATCTTCTAAACCTTTGCTATGCTATCAGTAGTTACTGACCTAAATGTTTAAAATTTTTTTCGACCTACCACAGAAAAGGTATATATTAGTTGTATATCGGAGTTTATGATCAGAATTATACCCATGAGACGTGTCAAAATCCAATGAAATTTACAAGATGTTGACACGTCACATTTGTAAACTTGTCTGTATAAGTAGCATAATTCATTCTTGCAAACTTTTAGGCAGATCATTCAAAATTCTTTGATAGCATAGTTCGACTATGCACGTATAAAACAAAGACCTTAAGCAGCTAACGAATAAAGATTAGATAAGATCATCTCCAAAATAACCATCTTTTGAAGATTATGCAATGACTAATAGTTAAGAAAGCATATTCAGCTACCTGAGGAAGGGGAAGTGCGGCAATGGCATCGATGAAGAATTCCGATTTCAAGTACCTTGTGGCAATCTTTTTCAGATCCATAACAAGTTCACCTCTGCCAAACACCCTAGAACTAGGGGACACATAAGCAGTCCTAAATTTTATGACAACATGCAAGAGATAGAATATATCTGCAATGGTCCTAAAACATGTAACAATTATTCCCAAATTCAAATCAGTTTGCATACAAGATGACTTGTCTTCATTCAACACTGAAGGAAGATAGAAAAACAATGGATCAACAAACAGTGCAACCAAACAAGAAAACAAGAAAATTCTATTCCATTTTAAGACCAGTTCACTTCCAGGATCAAGCACAGTCTTCTTCTCTGGTCCATGGCCTTCTGGAAAAACCTTAAACCTTCCAAATTTAGGAACCGTATTTGTTGTTTTCTTGTCCCCAAATCCACCTTCAGATTTTCTTAAAGGGGCTGAGGTTCTATATAGAGGAAGTTGTTTTCCAGGGTTTTGGGACTCATTCTGTTCCAAGAAAACTTCAAGATTTTGTTTTTCCTCATAATGAAACCTAGAAATCATGAAATTATTAAAACCTCATTAATCAACTAATCAAATTCGAACGAAATTTATTTAAGCCCACCAAAAAATGGAGAAAAAAGAAGAAGAAAATACCTGACTTGCTTCTCTTTCTTGAACTCCATGGCTATAAAGTATACTGATTTTTACGCAGAGAAGGTGTTTGAAGAAATGGATCCATCATTCGTAAGTCTTACCCAGCATGATTCTTGCTTTAAAAACGTTGTCAATTCAAGAAATATTCCAAATGGAAAAAGAAGAAAATGTCTTTTTGTGGATGGAACCTGAAAATGTTTTGATTTTGTGTGGGGTTGACTCTCATTAAAAAGATTAGCTGTAAAATAATGGCAGCTGTCACCTGTTTAATTATTTATTTATACAGTCGTGAGTGGGTTATATACCATGTAGGGAGAACTGGGAAGGACATGAAGGCAATGAAACTACATATATTTTACTACTTTAATAATTAATAAAATAATAAATAATAAATAATAAATAATAATAATAATACAGTAAAAGATTAAAGAAAGAAAATTAAAGAAATAGTGGGGACAGAGCGCCACAAGGGAAGAGATTTTTCGTGGCAGCAGATTTTTCGGGGAAACATATTTCCCAAACGGCCACCAAAACCTTTTCTCCGGCGATTCACGGAGACCGTGTTTGGTTGTGTTCAAGTCTCCAGGACACTACGTGCATATGTGATAAATGTTGCCTAGACCAAAAAATAGTGATACTTATCGTGGTGGTTTACCCGATCGTCGATAATGTAACAATGAGTTTGCAGTAATAAATTTTTTATCTTAAATATTTTTTTAAATATAGAGACAAATCAATTATTATCACATTAATATTTATCGATCATCGATGATGTGATATTAGATTGGTAATAATCAAATTGGCATCTTAGATCATTATTATGTCAATCATTATTATGTCACTTGATTGCCAATCATCAAGCTTATAATTTATAAATAATATTGCTAAAAAAGGGATAGTTATTTTTAGAAAATAAAGGACAAATGTAAGAGAAATTGATTTAGATAGATAATAGTGATTATATTATTCATCACTATCATTATTGATGATAGGGCAATTGCCCTAACGTAATTGTCTTACCATTATTATCGTTAGACTTTAGTGTAGATTTTAAATTGTGAATTAACTGATGTCACGTTATTTATAGAAAATACTTTAATATGCAATATAAAGTTTGATTGGGAATAAATTTTTCAAAATTTTTTCCTTTTTTCAATTTTTTTCTTTCTCCTAAATCAATCACATCCATAAATCTCAATCATTCAACTCCACTCATTCTCCTCCCTTTTTATATTAAAAACCGTTAAAACCCACTATAATTAGTTGTAATGAATTCTTAAAGCAACTTAAAACTGATCAAGAGCCTGTAGCTGAATTGACACTAGGACATTGACCTTTGAAGATTGGAGGCTCAAATACTCACCCCTCGAAAATCTCCTCCCCCGCGTGGTTAAAAAAATAAATAATAAAATAAAAAAAATTGACGACTCAAAAATTAAAAATTTTAATTACAAATCTCTATCAAGATTGTAAAGTTTTAAGCAAAACATTTATAGGGACAATATCAATACTTATAACAACAATCACCTTAGTCTTATTTCCTGCAAGTAAAGATCGATTATATATAATTATACGAAAAATCACGTCAGATCATCAGTATGATAACCCTATTAACACTTATAATTTATTTAGATATAACAACACTTTAAATTGTGAACATCTTTTATTAAATAAAATAAAAAACTTTCTAAACTTGTATTAGGGAGGAATTTAAGCAATAGCTCATGGGGTGATAGAATTAAATTTTTTTAATTTTTTATACATTTTTATATAAAAGGGGAGATAGAATGAATGCAGTCGAATGGTGAAAATTTATATAGTATATTTAGGTTCCACAAGATATGTGAATGTGATTAATTTAACCCAAAAAAAAAAGATAAAAATCGATAAAAAAAAATGGTAGCAGAAAAAAGACGTACGCTATCACCCCCAATACGACTTATAGTGCAGGCGGCCTTTGAATATTTTGGTCTATTTCGGCCGAATAACATGGGTTTACTGTTAGTCTTTAAGAATTTTACGATATAACGCGGGTCATATGATCACTTTGCAATAGTAAACTTCATGTATAAATGGATTTGTTTATTGAGCAATATATCTTTAATGATAAGTTCTCGATGCGAACTAATCTTGCATCCAAATAAACCTTTAATATGTTCAAACTAAACTTTTTGAGTTAAATAGTAATTGCAATCACGAGATTAGTGAACTTTTGACTTGATTTAAACAACAGAGATAACTTCAAATGCGATAAAGCATTACTTTTTGCGCCTCCTTCTAAACTTTCATCAGGAATGATCAAAGACCAACGCTTGGTGTGAATTACTTTAACCAACGACAGATTTTTCGGTCCGATCCGACCTCCTCAAATTCGGGATCGATCTAATCATCACGCGGCGATGAGTTCCAGAATTTTTGAATTTTTTCCGACGACGTCATGGCCTCCGTGGTCACCGGTCAAAGTTTCGACACTATTTTGGAAACTCCCCATCGCCGTGATGATTCCAGATTTGATCCCGAATTTCAAAACGTAGGTCAAATCAACCCCGAAAATGCAATCGTTGGTGTCGTAATTACGGCACCAACGTTGGTGCCTAATCATTTCTGAAACTTTCATACTTACTCCCACATTCTTTCTCTAAAAATCAATTATCAAAAAACGCCCCAAAGCAATTCGCTTGCCCAAAATGATGACCGACTTTCAGAAAGACAAATAATGATAAGCACCATAAGATGTCATGTAAAGTTATCATTAATCATAAACTTTTTAACTGGGTAATAATAATAGATTTGATTTTTAATAAGAAAAGTACCAAGAATGTCATAGTAGTTATATCCGTCCACCAGTGACCTTGAATCACGCAGGCTACGTACATAAACCGCAACAATTGACACCATACTCATTACCATTCCAACCCCATTCGACTAAGCCCACTATATATCAACTTATCTCAGTAAACGTGTACTTGAGAAGCGTGTTAGATTGACTTTTTCATCAAATTTTTTAACTTTCCACAAATTAAAGCTCTAACTTTTATAAAAAGTGAATCTTAGAAAATCAAATGCGGTGTTGGATCTTCCTATAACGCTACATAAGAAATTAGGGGGGGAGGAAAAAATAGTCAAGCAGCAAGAAAGGGCAATATTTTAGTTAACACAAATTTCCTGCAATAACTAGCACTAACAGAATCAAATCCGAAAAAGAAAAAGAAAATATATGGTCGCTACACTGAAGCTAAATAATTATCAAACTCGGAAGGTAACCAAAAACAGAGGGAAAATCAAGAAGCACCCATCATAGAGACTTCCGGGCAAGACGAACCTCTTGGCTTGCTGATATCCTCGCCAAAATGCCAACAAACTCGATCCCAATGAGAAGGGCGTTTAAAAAATTTTCAAACACACATTTTGGAGAATTCTTACAAAGAAAATTGTGCTTTGGTGGGGATTTTTTTTCTTTTCTTTTTTTTGTTTTTTTGAAAAAGTAAGAGAAGAAAAAGAAACAATTTTAAAAAATTGCATTTTTGGTTGGGGCAAAGAGATGGGGAAGGAGAGGCATTTACAAATTGAGAAAACTTGATCCACATCTCTTGCCAATGGCAGTTTTATGAGAGAGTTTTAGCGAGGGGCATGGGTATGTATAAATTGAGCACCTTGCAGTATACTCCGGACGAGAGCTTGTCCGTCGGTCGAACTATAAAAGACGACATGGAAAGGATGACCCAAGCATAAGAAGAATCAATCAAGCAGACAATTCAGTGGACAAGCGAGGTCGTTGCCAGCCGCTCTTTATATCTAATCATTCAAATACACCATATCTATTTGAGGAGAGCCGCGCAGACAAATCAATCATAAGAAGAAGAAGGAAGAATCTAGCACGGAAGCCAGCTTGGATCCACAATAGTTCAAATTGAAGATCCCACAGCAGGGCAGTTTGAGGGACGAAACCACAAAACCAATGAAGCAGAAGTAGCACGAATACACCTCGACACAAAAAACAAAAGTACAAATTCTTTAGCAATGTTCTATCAGAATAATCGCTTCAAATACTAGTAGTAATATATCACCTACCATCAATCATAAGGATTCAAACACATTATAGAAACCACAAAACAGGTTCATAAGTAGGCAGAGACCTTAAAAGGGGAAAGGGGGGAATGAAAGGATAAAGTGACAAACCTACTTAGTAGTAGTAAAGAGAAACTCAACCAAATCCACGAGATGAGTTGAAGAAGCTCACGTCGTCAACCCACTTACACAGTTGTAACTAATTCCAACCATAGTAAAAAACACAATTCCAAAGCCTTCTGGACACATCCATATTATTTGGAATCTTCAGCAATCAGCTCCTGCTCCTGCGTCTATCCCTTATGCCATTTCTGTATTGCATACGAACGCAACCAAGTACATTATTATTTGAATATAGTAAATAAAGAAAATATATTGAGTTAACGCAATAAAGACTTCACCCATTGGCATATGGTGCCTCATCTCTTCCACGGTAAGGAGACCTGCTGTAGACACGGCCTCTGGGTGACAAACTTCGACGACGAGGAGAACGGCCACGAGGACTAAGACTCCTGATTCAATCAATAGTGTCATGCAAACGTTCAGTTCAAATACAAGGCAGTAGTACATTAATCTACTTAGTTGTCATATTCTTATCTTCAGTATTCTTTACTAAAAAATAAATAATAAATAAATAAATAAAACAATTAGCACCTCTCAATATACATTACCTTCTACCATAGCTTGGGCTCCTGCGATATCTTGGGGGACTACGACTCCTCCGCCTTCCAGCACCTCCACCTCCACGGTTCCTGCACTCACGGGCAAAATGGCCAGGCTCACCGCACTCATAGCATTTTAAGTCCGAACCAGAACGGCCACGACCCCCACCACGGCCACCGCCTCCACCTCCACCACCACTACCCCTGGAATTGTGGGAAAGCTCAACTCTCCAGCCATTCTTACCTGTTCAAAGTAAGTGGACATAATTTTCTGCTATACTCGATCGTTGAAGAATATGCAACATAACAAGATTACATTTGAAATATATCAGAACTCCAACTGAATTATTAACATTTAAAAGATGCATTCAAAGTATGATGCAGTAAATAATTTCGACGTATCTAAAACTGAAACAAATTTTCTACCTTTTTCCCCTCCGTAAGACAATCACTAGACAATCACTAGGCATATATTTCCAACATAAATTTCAACAATCATACCATCAAGCTCCCGGATGGCATCTTGAGCATCCCTTCGATCATCAAAATCAATGAAAGCATAGCCAGGGGGTCTTCTTGCAACCCACACACTGCACAAAACATTAAAAATGGTAAATAAAGCAAGATAAGAATTAATCAAAATATAATAGAAACCAAAGAAGTCCAGATTAAGGACCATCTCAAACTAAGATGACAAAAAAAGGCCACAACATGCCCGATTGACTGGTGCTCAGGCAATTTTGGAGGTATGTACCAGTTGTTTGCGGCACAGGGCCCACACCACCACCTCAAGGCTTGAGAATAACCCAGTGAACGCAAACATTAAAATAATTTTATTTTCCATAAACGATCTTTGGGTATAATCCCCCTGACACCTAAGATTCGTTTGCAGATTCCACTGTTAAACTATTCAATTACGATTACTGAAGGTTGTCTATGGTGCATTATGAGCTTATTTTCTTTACTTTTTATTTTTTAAAATTGGTTACATTAACATGTTGCTCCATCTTTTCAATGCTGCTCGACTTCTTTTGAATCAGGGATAACCAATTATATGTTCTGGTATACCATATTCATTTTCTCAACTGTTTATAATTACATCACAACATGCAGACTCTCCTTGATGTGCATCATAAGACATTCAATGTGATTCCCATATAAAATAGTTAATGCCAAAGTAGAGGACTGGTACGGCAATGCTTACCTTCGACAAATATAAGCAGACAACTACTTACCCATCAACCTAGACATTCAAACTGTCAAAAGGTAAGAATATCGGGAACACCATGCCAAAAAAGAAGGTCCTGCCTACTTAGATAATCTTGCAAATATGACACTTGGTAACAATATTCACAATGAAAGCAGCAGATATCTAATTAAGGATTGTCAGAAATAAACATTAAGACAGGAATGTTTCTACAAGAACTTTGGAGTCTCAACCACCCTTACCCTCAATGACATCCCGATAACTTAGCATAGTCAGAAAGATATATGCCTAACTAATACAGAAGTTTCAAGTTCGTTTAACACATTCCCAGTGACATACAGATGTAACAAGTAACTTTTTACCTTCTGATAACTCCAAAAGTGCGGAATTCATCCTCAAGTTCTCTTTCAGTTACTCGCGGATCCAAGTTCCCAACATATACCCGAGACATCTTCAATTAAAACACCTGCTGAAACAGACCAATTTAACCCTATCCACATTCGCCATGCAATTTTTCAAAATTATTGAACACAAAAAATAGAAGGCTCCAAGGCCAAAGATCAAAGTGACTAAAAATCGAACTTATGGTCCATCAATCCAAAACATATACAAAATCAGCAAGGAAAATTTTGATCTTTCGGTCAACAGAGGAAAACAAAAAGGAAGTTTGTCTACTCAATATACATATACCCTAGCAGAGGGCAAAACATTGATGAACAAGACTGAGGAGCTAAAACAACGGCGTGAAAATATGGGTTAAAATTTGAAATCACAGATCCACTAACAACTTACTGCGAGCAAGAGACAATCCTCGGGCTTTTGGTTATTACACGATTATATGTAAATATTCGGCGCGAGTAATTAATTGTGTGTATATACGGATATAAACAGACAGATGGGAGGAAGAGAGAAACCTGAAACCCTAGTTGAAGAGGGGGAGAGAGAGTATTCAGCGGCTGGCAATGCCAGGTGAAAGAAAATGCTAGTGTAGAGACAGACTAGAGAGGCATTGCGAATGCGGATTTGAGTTATTTGTTAAAGAGGCCAACGTGGATTACATAGGTTTTGGGCCGGATCGCCACGGTGGCCCGTGGGCTGACTGGATTACTGGAAATATCAAGTCCCAGACGCCTTGTTCCCAAAATGCAAACGTAGCTAATTTGTAAGGTCAAAATTTAAACATTTACTGGTTTAAGCAGGTGTAACAAACGGATAGACGGTATAGTAAATAATGTAGAATTGTAAAGGATTACATCAGCAATGTTCTAAAACACTCGAATGTGCCATAATTATGGTACTCCTTGGTGTTTTCAAATCATATGCAATCTCCGTTGGGAATATCGAAATCAAATTCAGAAGTAGTAAGGTGATGCAAAAACTCTAACAGTTCAAAAAAATTTCGGTGATGCCGTTTACTCAAAGTCAAAGTTTTTGGTCAAAATCAAATTTTGTTATCAAAAACTTTGATTTTGAGTAAACAGCATCACTGGAAAATTTTTCGGCCTCCTGCAGTTTCATCTCACCGTGCTAATTATGAATCTGGTCTTAATTTTCCAACAAAGATTATATGTGATGAACAAACACTCAGGAGTATCATAATTATGGCACCCCCGGGTGTCTTTACATTACACAATGGAAAAATCCAACTTGGGGACTAATATCTTATCAATCTAAATTGTTTATAGTTACTTAATCAGAAGTGTTTTAATTTTGGAATTTTTCGTTCTGAAATTCATGAATGCCTCATTGTGTTTCTGAGTTTCATCATTAATGTTGGTTTCCTACTTCATGTTTCCTAATTCATAAACTTTTTTTTTTCCTTTTTCTTTGGTCTTCTTCCTGATTTTCATTATTTTCCAGCTTTTGGGGAACCACTTAAAATCAATCTTGAATTTATTAGCATCAGCACCCTCCAGCATTTGTAGAAGTTTTCTAGTTTGTGTTGGGATAAACAGAAGTTATTTTTATTTAAATAGTTATAACGCCTTGAAATGTGTCAATAACATTTAATTAGTAGTATTTGCTTTAAACTCAACGGATTATGAATAAAAATGTAATAATAAAAATAAATAAATAAAAAGAAGAAGAAGAAGAAGGAATCATTGCAACAAATTTGAGTTGGGGAAAAATGCCCATCCTGATGACATTACATACGAATGCAGCTCTGTCAATATCTTTTGCATTGAATCTTTTGCATTGAGGAATCCTCCATACATTGACAACAATTGTATCTAAAAGCTAATATCAAGGATAAAACAACTATGGCACTCTACTCGTTTTGCAGAAGCAACCATAAACATATAAAGAAAGTTTCTACAGACTGCAATAGACCTACAGCTACAACATGATTTCTTAAACCATTTATCACTCTATATCCTGTATAATGCAGCTTTCCTTATTGATGGCAACCAAGAGCTCTGTGATTATATGATAAAAGCGTTAAATCACAGTTTCCCAGCCAGCAAACAATGAATCGAACAACCTTGAATAACTAACTGAATGATCATGTAACACAAGCTTATAGGCATATCTGTAGCAAAATAGCGGCTGCAGCATCAGGACCTGCAGAGTGCACAAAACTCTCAGCAAACATACTGCTCTCTCTCTGTCTCTGTGTGTGTGTGTGTGTATGTGAGAGAGAGAGAGAGAGAGAGAGAGAGAGAGAGAGAGAGCTGACCAGTTACTAATTCTAAATTTCCCCAGAAGGTTAATGCTAGGTCAGATTCTCAGACTACATAAGTTGCAAGGAGAGAGTGCAACACAGCCCAATAGATTATGACACCAAGGCGTAAAGCAGGTTGTCGCATTAGTGCCCGATCACATGACATCCTGGCCATAATTCATGAAAGGAAATAAATGGGAAGTTCATAAGTATGACATATATTTCATAGCAATAGATTGGAGCATACCACAAACCGTCAACCATATTGGTTACTGGTCGAGTAAATCGGGGAACAAGTCTCGATGCGGTGAGCGACTTGAACCCATGAGCTGAAATTGAATAGACACCCATAAGAACAAACAAAAGTGAGTCGCTGAGTCTGGACAGCTCCAAGCAGTTGGAATTATAGAGGTGATGTAATTGATTCTTTTATTTTTTATTTTTAATAATATAGATCAAGAGCAAATTACCTTTATCATCATCATCCTCCAACCTGTCACTACTGGGATCAACATCTATTGCAACAGCGACCTGATCACTATTGGTTTTCCGCAAACTGCGAACTTGCGATGCAACGGTGGCAGGAGTTGTCCATTTGTTTGTCTACAACAGTAGCCCAGAAAACATCAGTACCAAAATGAAAATTTGTAGTGAAGTATAAAGAGAGCGAACTCAAATGAACCATGCAAATAACGAAAAAAGAATCTAACAATCTAAATTTATAATCAAGAAAATGATACTGATTTCCAAACCAGCAACACAATCTTATGTCTAGACATTTGGGGCACTTTATTGAATAAATTGTTATAACACTTAAGTACCATACCACTTGTTCAACTTCCATGATTTCTGAGGTAGCCCTAGGAGCTTGTCCAGATACTCCAGCACCTTGAAGCAAATTTAGTTGAGAATCCTTGTCCTGCAAAGAGTCCTTGAGATATTGTTCTTTTCGTGTCAACTCCTCAACTTGACCCCTCGCTTCTTGCAACAGCACATCAGTGCTCTTCGTCGCCACACGAAGATTCTCCAATTCGGTTACAAATTCCATGATCTGCTTTTGTAGTTTGTCTTTATATTCATTAACCCGATCAACTTCTATATTATCAGAAGCTAGATCATTTCCCTGCACCCGAGAAATCAGTGTAGCTAACCATGTCAGAAAACCATGAATTTCATCAGAGCTCCTTTTCTTGGTCATCTGGGCTGCAGCCAATGCATCATTTGTGCACCTTGTAACCTCTTGCCTAAGGAAAGATATCTCTTTATCCCGCTCTTGCAATTCTGACTGAAGCTTCTCAACTTCCGAAAGGAGATTTTCACACAAATAATGAAGTTCGTCAAACTTGCTCACTGTGACAGAAAGCTTCTTCAAAGCCTTCCCACGAGAAACTTCAAGATTTTCTAATTGCTCATTCTTCCGTTGCAATTCCCTTTCCAGGTCACCAGTCCTGTTTGTCAGGTCCTCCATTTGAGACTCCTCCTCATCAAGCGCTTGCATCAGTGACTCGATTTCTGAAAGAGCAAGTATGTAACAAAACGATTAATATAAAATCTAAAAAAGGAGAATGCACAATTACTGAAAAGATATACAGGTAAAAGAAACTGCCCAGCTGACCTTGTTCTTTCCCTGCTAGTGCATCTGTGAGAGATTTAACTCTATGCTTCAAGTCCTCAGATGAGACTTTCTGATCTAGTAGTTCTTTCATCCGGTGTTCCAATTCCCTGCGCTCAACATCCTTCACATCCACCTGTTTCTGTAAATCTTCTAGCTGAACCCTCACAGACTGCAGATCACGCAAATGATTCTTTTCCTTAGATTCTGCTTCCTTTATCTGATTAACAAGCTCCATACAAATTCTCTCTCTCTCAATGTCCTTCTCCTGAAGCTCTTTCTGTAAACTGAATATGGTATCCTTCATCTCCTTTTGTCTCACTTCAAGAGTATCAGTTCGCATGCTTATGAAATTCTTCACGACAAATAATAGTTTGTCTCCCATGGCCCTGATGCCTTCCTCTGTAAAGGGGTGGGCATCACCATCGAGAGTGCCAGGGGGTACACCTTTTCCGACCAGATGGGCATTCAAATTTTCAATTTCTGAAATTGCACTTTTGCAGGCTTCATAAATCAAGGAAATATTTCGGTGCATAGTAAGTAATTCTGAACCCTTCTCTTTCCCAGTGGACTCCAACTGTTCAACAGTTCTCTTCATAGATTCAAGTGACTGTTTCTGAGAACAAATTTCATTATGTACAGTCCTTGCTACTCCAGATAACTGGTACACTTCTTTCTGAAAGAAATGCTGATGATTGTACAATCGCTCCTTGAGAGAACCAATTTCTGGTATAAAAGGCTGCAGATAACAGGCAACAAAAGTAGAAAATTAAGCTCCAGCATCTTAAAGACAGAAAAGAACCTTCTCCTAACAAAATATCAAATAGAAAAATATCACGCTCGATCACTCCTCTGCCTCTCTGTTTCACCACTCCCCTGGTGCCCCCCCTTTCACACCATTCTTCCATTCAATTGAAGCACATGCCTAACCACCCATCTTCATTAATAATTTTGTTGTTGGGAAAAAGATGAAAGAGATTACAAAAATGTATATATCAAGAAAGACAATAATTGAAAACAAATGAATGTATCAAGGATAAAATATACAGTAAAAGTTAACATCACTAAATACTTTACCTTGTTTTCTGATTTCATTGAAATGATGCCACCATGAAATAGAGCATTCATATCAGGTGCATCACCTAGTTCCAGGAATGATTTCATGATGGCCTGCATACTCAGCAAAACTTCAAAGTCCTTGGACAGAACGCCTTCCAGTACATTGTCGATAGCAAAAAGCTCCTCCCTCAACTGATCCATGACAGATTTTAACACCGTGACTTCAGACAATTGTCTATCCTTTTCTTCAGCATGAATAGCACACAGCTTTTCGATATGTGCTAGAGCTTCATGTCTGGCTGCTTCAGCCAAATCCTTTTCCTTCAAAATTACTGAGAGCTCATCAGAAGCCTTCACTAGCTCCTCTTGAAGGATATCGTTTCTTTCTTGAACTTCATTCAACTCGGCCAGTAGTAGCTCAGCTGCTCTTTTTGATCTCCTTGATTCCTGTTCAGTAGAATCCAAAGCTGTTTGAAAGCCATGGCAATGCTTCCCAATTTCTTTCAGCTTCTCGACTGGATTGCCAAAATTACGTGCAAGGCCAACTTCAATATCACCCAAAGTGTCTAAAATCATGGTTAACTCACTCTCTTTCTCTTGTAAATGTCGTTCGATTTCTGCCACACGATCATTAAGGAACATATTCTCAGTTTCAAGACCTTGCACCCTTTCTTGTCTCACAGATAAGTCTCTGACCTTTTGCTCATACTCAAGAATAGCATTTTTGTTAACATCGATCTCAGATTTGAGGCGCTCTATTTGGGCAGTCAGCTCTTCAATTACTTGCTTCATGCCATCCCTTTGTTGCACCAAGGACTTCCCTTTCCGAACAGCAACATTTAGCTTCTCTCTCAGAGAAGCTGACTTCTGTTCCTCCAGATTAAGTAGCTCTTGCAGTTCATTCTTTTTTATTTCTAGTGCTTCAAGATCACGGACTAAGGATTGATTATTCTGCATGAATTCATCTTTCTGTTGCTTCAAACTCATCAATTCAGCCATATAATCCTCCAGTTGTTTGCTCAGAACCGCTAAATCCTCATCAGTATTTCGTGGAATTTGAGATGGTTTCTCCTTTTCACTGTCATTTGCATCAGCTGCATCACTGTTAGTAGATTTCCCTGTGGCTGAGGAAAGTGTTTTATATCCCTCTACAAGCTTCACCACCAGTGCTGCGAAATACTCATGACCATCCTGACCAAGCACTACATCTGTACCAGAATCTTGAAGAACATCCTCAACCAAAACCTGCAGTCTTCTTATAGTAGCCTCAACAAGACGAACATCTTCTTCCACCTGGAGCTTCTCTTCCAGTTTCTTTTGCAAAAAGCTTAGTTCATTATTCAGGTTTCCATTGTTCATCTCCAAACCAGCAGCTTTCGCTGAGATTTCATCAAAATCACGATTAAGGATCTCCAGGTCCCTTGAAAGAACTTCTTTATCTGTGCTAGCTTGCTGAAAAACGGATATAAGCTTCATCACCAGTGCTTCTAAATATTTAGTACCATATTCACCAAATACCACATCATTGGTACCAGAATCCTGAAGAACATCCTTAACCAAACCCTGAAGTCTGCTTATAGCAGCTTCAACAACGCGAATATCTTCTTCAACCCCTAGCTTCTGTTCCAGTTTCTCTTGCAACAAAGTTAGTTCATTAATTAGGTTTCCATTGTTTATTTCAAAACCAGAAGCTTTCTTTGAGATCTCATCATACTTGTTAGTTAGAATCTCCAAGTCCCTAGTCAGAATCTCTTTTTCTCTACTAGCCTGCTGAAGAGCTGAATCTAGTTCAAGTATTCTTCTTTGCATCTCCTGCAGGTCAGCAGTTAGGGACTCACAGGATGTTTCAAGGGCTCCAATCTTCTGCTCAAGGGAATATCGCTGGTTTTGAGCCTCTGATAATGCACTTTCCAACCATTGAATCTTATCATCAGGTTCCATGGACCGCAACTGAGAAGGCATATCTACCCTGTCCAAGATTTCTTCCCAGCGATGCACAAGTTTGTTCCGCTCCACTAATGATTGTTCAAGCATCTCATTTTGCTCGGCCAACTCATAAAATTTGATCTGCAATTCCTCATATAATCTTCTTATGTCATCAGAGGAATTTGGATTTGGCTGCATGTCTTCCTTTGAAACATCAACATCACCAAAGCCTGCATCAGAGTAAGACCCTCCTCCCACTGAGCTTCTTGGATCCCAATCAGCAAGAGGCAAAGAATTCCGTGTAACAGATTTTGCCAACCAATCAATCTTTTCAATTATATCTCTGGAATGGAAGTCCTCAGACAGCTCCAGATCTTCTAAAATCTCTTCGATTCTCTGAAGAACAGAATCTTTCAGAAGAAATGATTCTCTTAATGCAGTAGCTGAGTTGCGAATGTATGAAAGTTCGGATTCCAGAGCTTCCATGCGTTCACCAGCCTCGGAGTAGGCCTTAAGTTTTGTTTCAAGTTCATGAACCCTGGTGTCTTTCATTAGCAACTCCTGAGAACGTTTCTCCAGCTCTTTGGATGTCTCGGCAAGGGATTGCTTGAGACTGTCACGCTGTAATATCAGACCCTTCCCCTTTGTAACAGCTATACTTAGCTTCTCTCTAAGAGATGCAACCCGATGATCTGACTGTTCAAGTTCAGCGCCTTTCTCTTTCAGTTTGAAAGTAAGAGAAACTACATCCTCCTGGACGCTTTTCAAGCTTTGCTTGAAAACAAGATTTTCATTTTCGTATTGAACAATAACGAAATTCAAGTGTTCAATTTGTGCCTGCAAATCACTTAATTGCATTTCACAAGCAGCAGTCTCCTCTCTTGACAGGCTTAAACTCCCAGCAGCCTCTTTATATCTCTTAATTAATAAATGGATGAGAGACTCCAAGCGTGAGTCAGGTTCATTGGAGGATACTTGCATCCCCTCCTGTTTGACTGATTGTTCAATGTCTTCAACTAACTTCAGAATAGCATCAGACTTAAGACATCTTTTCTCCAGTTCTTCAATATCTCTAGCTCTGTTAGTCAGTTTTGCATTGAGCTCACTATGTGCAGACTGAAGCTGCATTCTCTCATTGAGGAATGCATTCAGCTGCTCCAAGAAGGTATCAAAAGCACCAGGATGTAAGAGATCTACCGAGTCACTACTTAACCAGACAGTTCCTGCTTTGTCCTCGTACCCAACAAGTCTGGAGAGGTCACCAAGAAGTCCGTGCACTGTATTAGTAATCATTTCGTTCCTTTCTTGCAGAGTATTACATTTCTCATGTTTCTCATTGTAGGCATCTGACAAGGCTTGATGCTCTTTGTGTGAAGCTTCAAGCTGATCTTGCAGACCGAAAATCAGTTTGGTGGTAGCATTAATAGACTTAGCAACACGGTTAACAACATCCCGGCTGTCACCTACACCTTCTAATGAGGTAGAGAAACCAAATTGAGTAGTGGTAGTATCGAGCTCACCAACTTCCTGAAGAATCCTAGCAAGATTAGAACCCCATTGTTCTTCCAGTATTGAGTCCCTTTCAACTACTTCTTTCTGGAGAGTTTCCACGTGATTGGACATAGAAGCAACTATCTCCTTTGAATTTTGACATGTTTCATCAAATTGACTCTCTAACTCAATAATTTTGGCTTGAAAGTTACCCAACTTCCCTCTGAGCTCATTGTTCTCTGATTTCAGAGCAACCTCTTTTTTCCGCAAGGCATCACATAAAATAACAAGCTCACCTTCTCTTGCAACAGCATGACATAGATGTTCCTTTGTAGCTTCATAAAGAACCATAAGCTCTATGTTTGCTTCTTCAAGATGATCACCGTGCTCTCTCAGAGATTCATAGTCATTCCTCAGCTCTGTAGCGGTCGAAGAGGCAAGTGATTTAGTCTCTTTCATCCCTCTACAGAATTCACTTGCATCCTCAGCATCCAGAATTAACTCCTTGAGCAGTGCTTTCAGATCCTGAGTTACCCGTTCAGCAACAACGTATAGTTCTCCTGTTGTTTGTTCTTCCGAAGAGAGGGGTTCCTCCGAATCATCATCATCAGTCTGACCTTTTGACTCAAAGGCTTGAATAAGTTTTGATACTCCGGATCCAACTACTTTAGCACTCGACCTACTCAAGGAAGTGGAGTGGGCGTGCATTCCTTCAATTGCCTTCTCAAGCTTCTGCATTGCATTCCCGGTATCCTCCAAGTGTCTTTTCAGCATCATGAACCCCAAGGAATCATCATATGTGTCCACTTGCAGTCTGTCCAGAGATGATCTAACTGCATGGCACTGAGATGCAGCCTTCTCTGATATCAGAATTTCACTCTCCCAGCTCCTTTTAAGTGGAAAAGAGTTATCATCAGCTGCCTTACCGCGCTCTGCCTCCAGACTCGACAATGATGTGTTGATTTCTAGAGACTCATGTGGTTGGTTCTCATTCTCAATGAATTTCATTGCCTTCTTTTCTTCAAATTTGTTACTTTCCCCCTTTACAGAAGCGAGAACCTCATTTAAGTGGGAGACCTCAGCCTGAAGAACTGCCACCAATTCTTTGCTGTCCATCAACTGTTTTGATAGTTTCTCGTTCTCTTGAACCATAAAATCTCTTTCCTCATTGAACACCTTTCTCTTTTCTGGTTCTGATAGGAAGACATGATTTAGATCCTTGTTTTCTACTTGAAGAGCGTCAGCCATCTTCTTACAATTGGACAATTCTGCAAGCAATTCAGCGTTTTCATGTATAACAAATTCTCTGTCCTCCTCGAGATTCCTCCTCTCTTCTCTCAGTGAATCCAGATTCTCAGTGACGTCCATATTTTCAGATTGCAGCAACTTCAAAGAAGTTTGGCACTGAGCTAGTTCACTAGCAAGTTTATCATACTCAGCCACAAGGTATTTGTTCTCCTCTTGAAGTTTATTTTTCTCCTTGGTCAACAATTTACCACTCTCATTTAAGTTCTCATTTTCAATCTGTAAAGCTGTCACCAAATTCCTGCATTCAAACAACTCGGAAGTCAGGCTTGACATGTCTCCTTGAGTTTTTTCAAGCTTATTCTGCAATTCATTGATTTCGGCAGAAAGCTCTTCAACCTCCGACATTGAAAAGTGAAGCTGCTTTTGGAGCTCTTCCCTCCCAGAAACAACCTCCTGAAGTTCAGACCTACACTCTGCAAGCTCTTCTACAAGCTCTACATTTTTCCCTTGTACTTCTCTGAGTGAAGTACTAGACACTGATGTTTCATCGGCCAATTGTTGAAGTTCAGAGACCTGTAAGCAAAACGCATCTCTTGCAAAACTTGTCAGATATAGATGTTCTTTGATCCGTTCAAAAGCATCATGATAAACATGCTCGTCCACCTTCATTTCATCTATATTTCTAAATGTTTGAGCAGATAATTCTCTTGATGTGAACAAGAACCTAAATTCATCTTTGTCAAGGCTTTGTAATATTTCTGCTAACCGGGAAAGGCTGATCAAACTTCCATCTGATTCAGAAGACAAATCCACCTTCTTCTGTCCTAAGGACTTCTCAGCACCATTAGTATTGAACTCAGAAGATCTTTCAGCATTAATCTTGCCAAAAACTACATGAGGGCCGTCAGCATGGTCACTTGTCACAGATACCATTTCGTTCTTCTCTCTATATGATAAATCAGATAACAGATCTTCTCTCTGCAGACCATCCATTTCAGAAGTTACAGCTGACCGTCTGTCTGGATCGGGTAAGAGTTGTATGTCATCCCTCTCTTGTGCATTGTTAGGCACATTGATAGCAATGATGGATGACGGAGAATCATCAGGCTCTCGTTGCATGTCCACCTGGGTTGCCCCTGCCATTTCGTGACTCCCTGAATCAGAAACCAAAGAGGCCTCCTGCACTCTCATCATACTCGTTTGAGGAAAGTCTAGATTCTCCTTCAAGGTGCACCACCCTGCCAGCATCAAATTGATTCCCACCTGAAGTGCCAACTTCCTGCACAGCCCCTAGCCACAGAAGGAAATTTTAATTATAAGGCAGCATTGAAGTTCAGAAACATGTAGAGCTTCTTTGTTAAAGCATTTTTTAAGGGGAAAAAAGCGACTTAATGTGGTTAAAAAGTAATGAAGGTTACAGACAAACGCGAAAAATAATATTTTCTTTAGCTGTGTGGTTGAAAATGAATGTAAGAAAAAATGATAAATTTTTAAGCTTTGTCGAAAAAACTTATGAAATTAAATCAAACAGGGGGAAAAATAAAAATAAAAATAGAAACAAACAGTCAAGAGTGAAGGCACAAACCTACATCTGTTACCTGCTCTTCCCCAAGCCTGTTCCCTGGTTGCGATGAAAGACCAATGGGCAAAGATATACTGGATTCTGTAGATTCCACAAGATCTGAAGTTCCTGACATATTATGTACAACACTCTCAGAAAGTATAGAAGTATAACTATCTCTACCTGGGATAGTCAAATCAGTGCCATCATGTCCATCATCGGGACTTTGACTTGACCTGGTCTCGGCCTCTCCAGAATCCTCTAATGGGATCTCAATGGCTTCTGCAGCCATCTCTGCGGGTCCAACTATACCAGCCTTAGTTGAAAGGTCATCAATTGCAGAGATGCCCTCAATTTCCTTTGAATTCATTCTAGAATCTGACTCCAAGCCAGGAATATGATCTTCAGCATCATGCTGAGATCTTTCTCCACCCACAACTTCTTTTGATTTTGCTACTGGTTTATTGGCAGCATTTGCACTTGCATCATGCCTGGCATTAGAAGCTTTGCTTGATGATTTGCTACTATTCCCTTTATTATCTTTCTTTTGCCTGAACTGTTGAAGCTGATAAAAAGATAAACCAATGTGTCAAAATTGAATAATAAAAATCTGACTTCTTGACGATAATGACAGCCATAGGTTGAAGAACTATTATATAGTCACATGTATTAATTGCATAAAAATGCTATCATTTACTGCTTCAGGATTCTCAACATCCAAAAGAACGGATCTAAACAACGCCTACCATAAAATAATTTTTGACAGTTTCTGAAAAGCTGCAAACATTCTGTTGGTTATGAAACTATGACAAACAACAAAAAAAATAAAGTATTGTTCCCTTTCAAATATAGGTGAGCTACATGCAACCTCTTTGACCACTCGATTATATTCATTTTTACTTCTTGGAAGATCCAAAACAACTCCGAACCTTACCAACAGAAACATGCCATGTTAATTTGGTTCTGTTCAAATATGTTCTACTAAGATCAACAAAGCTTGATTTTGGAAACTTGGTCAGATCTACATAAGACATGCATCAACTAGCCAAGTAGGTTTTCCCTTAATTCATGCCAGTAAGTGTTAGCTCTGCTTGTAGGCATATATTCTACTTCTAATCTTATTCATTCTAGCACGACCAAGTACTGTAGCATTCTCATTTCAGTTATCCTACTCTTTACCATTCCAATGTTCAGTAGCACAAGAAAGCACAGCAAGTCTAAAAATTTGTTCAGTGCAGTTAGGTTTGTAAACTTATGGAGATTCACGGATTGCCCTATCACACGGAATTTTTATACCATTTCTCCAACTCATCTGATTTGCTTGAATTCTATGCATTTGGACAAAATGATCCTCTAGGGGGTCTAGAGTAATTTCATTACTATTCACATGCTACAATTTGCGAGGTTGCATTATATGTGTTCTACCAAGGTTCTCCTTAACCTAAACCCTTTGAATTCTAAAATGCTAAGTCATGATTTTAAGTTCATTTATCCTAATCAATTAAAGTTTTGTTATTAGAATTACAAAACATCTCTTCGAAAAATATCAACTCAATATGGCCCATAAGCTTATCCATCACTAAACAAAAAGAAAAAAAACTTAACACTTTGTATTGAGATGACTAACTACAATCCAACACATTTCTACTAAACTCTTGACAAGTGGCTATGAAACATTAGTTTGTAAATATGGAATAAAGTTGGTGATTAAGATTTAATGCCCAAGTAAATAAAAACATTCCCCATTTAACATACATTGTGAGCACTATGAAAGACTGTGACTAATCCCGGATTGAATTCTACAACTCTCTTCATACCAAGAAGTGCTCAACACCTCGTCAATGTTCATTTCTAAGAGTCAAGAAGAAGATTAATATACTCCAGGGCAGTTGACAATTATTGCCATGAAGCT
This sequence comes from Jasminum sambac, assembly GCA_018223645.1. Taxonomy (NCBI): domain Eukaryota; kingdom Viridiplantae; phylum Streptophyta; class Magnoliopsida; order Lamiales; family Oleaceae; genus Jasminum; species Jasminum sambac. The sequence goes on along the minus strand of CP073650.1, from coordinate 19,489,668 downwards.
TCTCATCAGTCTCAACAATTTATAACAAATTCTAAAACCTAATCGAAAAAGAAATGAAAACATTAACTGGAGAAAAGGAGAAAATATACCTTTTTCCGTCCAGCAGCAAGCAGATCGGTGCGGTTCTTGTTTTTGTCCATCCAATCGAATCAAGAACAATTTACTATTCAACAGTATCAGCAGCTCTAAATCACCGTTAAATGAATAGATCGCCCCTAAAATTCCAACAGAAAAGGGAAAACAAATTAATACAACAACTGCTATTAAAATCAACCGGAAACCATAAAATGAAGGAATCTTTCAAAGAATTTCATACATCGAAATTGCGATTAAACGGTGGGTTTTTAGAAATTGAAGGTGCGTGAATCCCTTAGATCTGAGACCAAAGCAATGTTCGTTGAGACTTTTGGTAATGGGGTTGAGAGTAGGATTTGGCCCAGCTGCAGTTATAAGTTGTTACTGGCGTGTCACGATTATGCGAAAATTAGAAATGAAGGAAGAGTTTGAAAAGTTTATTTTTCACCATCAGAAATGAAAGTTTACGAAATGGCTTTCAAAAACACAATTGGTCAAACTTCGGTCCTATCTACTCACTAGTCGTGCTACTCAGCTACAAAATATATGGACGTGTAGCATAATTATGCTTTTCTCATGCGTTTATATACAGTCACATCATTTATTTATTGGTAAGCCATAAAATATATAAGAGTGTAGCGTAACTATATTTCCTCACCCGTTTATATTTTCACGTCATTTATTTATTAATATTTCTTTTTTTTTAAGGTATTTATTGATATTTATATTTATGTCATCTTATTTTTTAGGGTAATATTGACCATTTACTCTCTAACATTTTTTAACCCACTCCAATCCCCCAAAATTAGAAATATACACATTTTCTATTTACGATTTATGTAAAGGTTGTAAATATGCCAAGGATTAGAAGTTACTCACTCCGTCCGACAATGATAGTCCATCAGTTATTTTCACACATAGTAAGAAAGTAGTAGTTAATTAGGCCTTGTTCTATACATAATTTTGTTAATGTTAGTAGGAGTTACTTGAATTTCGTGTAGAATGGGTGGTTGAAATTTGGAGAAGATGTATTAAAAATATAAATAAATTGTCAAATTAATATTTGAGTGGTGAAAAGTGATGAGAGAGAAAAATATAGATTTGAGTTTTTGAATTTTATGATGTATAGAACAGGGCCTAAATTGAAACATTAAATTTTATATCATTTTTTCATATATGCCCTTGCGCATAATTAATTATTTGAAAATATTTTCAATGCATATGTAGTTTAAGATACATAGGGAGGAAATGAAAAATTAAAGATATATTTAATGTGATAAGTATGCTATCTTTTTTAGACCGATAAAAATAGTATGTTGGATTATCTTTATATAAAGGAGAGAGTGTAAATTTATTACAAATATAGGAAGACTCAACTCCAAAATATCTAATTAGAGCTTTGCCGTGTTTTCAAGATTCTTAAGTTTCAATAGGGGATCATAGTACAAATAGCATGATACTCTAACAAGTGAAATACGTCTCCTTTAGAACAACATTAAGGGGTTGTTCTTTTGGGGATATTTTTATATACCGCTGTATTCTGTGTAAAATATATGATTAATATTGTATTAGAAAGTGTGAGTGGTTGAAAAGAGGGGGAAAATCTTTTGGATAACTTTTATACCCAATAGAACAACCCCTAAATGTTGAACCTTCTCTTAGAAGTTCTCAGTCATTTGGTGAGACCACGGTTTTCAACAAAATAAAAAGGGAGATGTGATTGTAAAGTGGTCTCGAGGCATTGAAGGTTTGCACCATTCTTGAAAGCGAAAGCACTTCAAGTGCTCTTGCTTGTACAGATTTAAAATGTTTGTTTATACATAAGAGACCATATTATTCACTTAATTGTAACATCTTATACATATAAGCAAGTAACTTTATTGATTAGGAGTAAGAGTGCTAGAAAGAAATTTTTTCCTAGAAAGCGAGGTAGCAACTTCTACTGAAAATAAATGCATACGACCAAATTGACATAAATATGCACGCCTAAAGGAAATTTTGGATGAACATTGCACAACATGTTAGGTATTGGAACCCTTCAAGTCCTAAATTTAGTGTATTCTTGCACATTTCAGCACAACGTCAAAATAGGACAAGCAAAATTAAACTGCACTCCATTTAAAAAATTGCACATATATAACTGGTGAAGAAATGGGGAGATCGATAAAGTTCCTTGAACGCTTTGACATTCTTTGCAACAAAATGAGTAGGGGGTAGAAAGGAAGCTGCAGGAAGACTTTGAATGAAGAAGAAGCTAGCATTAACAGTGGCGGTGTCAAGATGGCGTGATACTATGATACTAATAAAAATATTATCGAATGAATTAAATTTTTCTGCTCTATTATAAACGCAAAACAAACACTGCTAATACAATTTTTCTGTATCTCTTTTACTCGTTTTTCTTTTCCATATTTCTTAAAACTAACCAAAATATATAGTATAGGCAAGTATTTCAAATCAATTCTGTTTTTGAACTTGTCACCATCATTTTCAATGTATATTTTAATTTCTTTTCAAGTAAATATTTTTTGCAAAAAATAAGTAAAATAGAGATGATAAAAATTTTTCAAAAAAAATTTATTTTTGTGGGGTCCAGTGCCCCCACTAGATCCTCTTGTGGCCCCACCACATTAATTAAGGTTATGTTTGCACATTTCATATCTCGCTGTCACTAATTGCTTGTTCCATTCATATTAATTTTTTGAATCTTGAAATTAAATTTTCTTTTTATGGCTATGATTGAGAAATAGAGAAGAGCTATTACAAAATCAAAAATAATTATCAAATTGATATATGAATAGTTGAAAAAGATAACGAGAGAAAAAATAAATTTAATTTGATAAAAATTAATGTAAATAGAACAAATCCTTAGAGTCAGGTCAATGGTACAGAAAATATCAAATTCTACATGTTTGCGAAACTCAACACAAGACTACAATTGTACCCAATCTCACATGTGGAGAATATTGAAAACTAGATGATTGAGAAACATATAGACATATAGAGAATAGATACTCTTGTGAAAAATCTCCCCACAAGTAAATTAAAAAGACAACTTCAGGCATGAAAAAAACTATAAAAACGATTAAAATATTTTTTATATCATTGGATGTATATTTTCTCATTATGTTTGATTGACATAATTTTCTATAGAAAATGTGAAATTTATGAAAATATTTTTTTATTTTTGTGTTCGATTGAAAAATGTTCTAAGCAAAGTATTATCTTGGTACAACAATGCAATGCATGTTTTAAACTTTAACCATTTTCTATGGAAAATTGCAACTAAGTGCGAAGTCAGAAAATTTGAACAGAAAAAGAAAATATTTTTCATGCAAAATTTCCTATGCAATCAAACACACACGCAGCAATGTCATCGCAGGGGAAAAGCTAAAAGAGAAAGAAGAGGAGGATTGCAATTTCATGGACATTAGGCCGATTGGACTTAATAATCATGGGGTGTCGACATCAGAAAACAATTAGATTTTGGATAAGGTTGTGCGTGGATAATATCATGAAGTTTTGATTCGGAACTTCAATTAGATAGGATGTTTTATTTTCTGTCTTATATTATAGTATTATATTATTCAATTAATATAATTAAATCTATTAACACAGTTATTTAGACTATTTTAACGGGATGAAATTGACAGAAAATAAAAAATAAAATAACAAATTTCGACTACTCGTTCAAAATCTTATTTGAATTTTCATGGCACGGGTAGAAGTTTTTCAATCCACAACACTTCTTCATCTCCCAATATTTACGTAAGCCTCAACCCATGAGAGGATTTAATTTTCTTATATATTTTTATGTGAAATAAAAATGAGAATGAGTGAAGTTTAATTCTAAAGATTTATATAGTATATATAAATCTCATGACATATATAAATATCATTAATTTGATTAAATTTAAATTTAAAAAAAAATGAAACACTTAACAATGTGTAAAAATGTTAAGGGTAACTCGGGGGCTCAATCTCAATGTTTAGATGTCTTTTTCAAATTAATTAAAATATTATAAAGAGACATAAAAAATAAAAAATACGGACATCTCGATAAGTTCGACTTCACATTTTCCTACCTTCATTCCAAACAAGCACATCACCCTCCCTTACAGACCAGTCGTCATTGAATCTGTCAGGTTTCTTGTCTTGTAGCCTGTAGGAATTTCTCGACTTTATTATTATTATAATTATAATAATTATAATAGGGAAAAAGGGCGGATGCGTGATTGTTTTTTGTTATTGATAGTCAATCCAAACATGTTCAAAATGACAAAGAGGAAACTAAAACCGATAACTCTACTTGTATATTAAAATCAAAAAATTCAAAATGAATTCAAATACAAAATCAAAAACGTGAAGTCAACGGCACGAAATCAGTAAATAAATACCAACCTATACTCCAAGGAGAAGTGATCAAGTCACCAATAATGGAGAAAGGAATAGAATCTCACGCACCTCATTGCTTAATCTTGCCATATCCAATCCAAGGACACATAAATCCCATGCTCCAATTCTCCAAACGCTTAACTCGAAAAGGCGTAAGGATCACTTTCGTCGTAACAAAATTCTTGCTCAAAACCGCGCAAGAATTATCATCTTCATCCAACATCTCCATTGCAACAATCTCCGACGGCTTTGACTCGGGCGGGAGGGCTGAGGCCGATAGTATCGAGGCATATCTTGCCAAGTTTCACCTAGTTGGTGTACAAACTTTGTCACAACTAGTCGATAACCTCAAATCAAATTCTCCTGTCGATTGTATAATATACGATCCATTTCTTTCGTGGGGACTCGACGTGGCGAAGAAATTTGGATTAGTCTCAGCTGCATTTTTCACTCAATCTTGTGCTGTGAACAATGTTTATTACCATGTTCATAAGGAGGATTTGAAACTTCCATTGAGTGAGAAGGTGGTTAACATTGGTGGGTTGCCTGAAATGGAGCCTTTAGATTTGCCTTCTTTTGTTTATGTTCATGGATCATATCCTGCAGCTTTTGAGATGATTTTGGCTCAATTTCATAATCTCGAGAAAGTGGATTGGATTCTTGTTAATACTTTTCACAAGCTCGAACAAGAGGTATATATGTCATAGAAAAGATCTTTTTTAGGTTGAATAACTGTGGGACCCAGGAAATATACAGGATAACAGCTGATAGTCTAATCCGAAAGTTTGGTTTTGATAGTCTAATCCGAAAGTTTGGTTTTGATAGAGTAACCAGACTGGAAAAAAAAAAGTTAATAAGATGTTTCTCTATTTACATATTTTTGTCTAGGGCATGCTCATACATAATTCAATGTTTTTATGCTAGGTGATTGAATGGATGGCGAAGTTTTTAAGGGTGAAGGCAATCGGCCCAACGGTACCTTCAATGTACTTAGACAAGAGGCTTCAAGACGACAAAGAGTATGGCCTTAGCGTCTTGAAGCCTAATGCGGATGTGTGCATGAAATGGCTGGATGAACGAGCAACAAGATCGGTTGTTTACGTCTCATTTGGAAGTTTGGCCGAATTAGGAAACGAGCAAATGGAAGAATTAGCCCATGGCTTAACGAATAGCAACAAGTACTTCTTGTGGGTGGTTAGATCATCCGAAGAAGCAAAGCTTCCCAAGAACTTTCTAGAAGATTCGACCGAGAAAGGACTAATAGTGTCGTGGTGCCCACAACTAGAAGTGTTAGCACACGAGGCGATAGGGTGCTTTGTCACACACTGCGGTTGGAATTCGACGCTAGAGGCATTGAGTTTGGGAGTCCCGATGGTCGCAATGCCTCAATGGACTGATCAAAGCACGAATGCCAAGTTTGTTGAGAGCTTTTGGAGAATGGGAATTAAGGCTACACGAGACGAGAAAGGCATAGTTGAAGACAAAGAAATTGCTCGTTGCATAAAGTGTATCATGGAGGACGATCGAGGCGAAGAGATTAGGAAAACGCGATTAAATGGAAAGAAACGGCAAGAGAGGCAGTTGATGAGGGTGGGAGTTCGGATATTAACATTCAAGAATTTATTTCTTCACTTTGCTCTAGCTAATTAAAAAGTTCTCCTTCTTGTAATAATAATAACACTAAACACACAAGCAAGTCATTATCGACGATTTATATCGAAAATCCCTACATTGTTTAGTTAACTGCGAATTGTTATGAGTAGTTAGTTAAGAATACTGAGTATGTGATATACTAAAAGTGCGAAAAATATTTCACTAAACACTATAATAGACGAAATTATATACAGGCAATAACTTTCACCCTCTTTAGCCACGTTATATTAGTGAAGTTTGCACTTGAGCCCTTCAATAATGGGTGTATAGCTATGTTTGGTCCTAGACTCGTAGTACAAATAATTTACGTCTACGTCTACATTTACATCTATCTACACTATATTAAAAGTGTAGAACTTGGAAAATCTTTTGATTCTCAAAAATATTCCTACATATTTTAGGAAATGCCTACTATATCCACATTAAATATAATATATAGTTTAATTAATGACTAAGTAAATTCCTTCATCGTGTTATTGACATTTTTAATGTTGTATTTATTTATTTAAAATATTTAATTAATGTTTTATTAATGTTAACTTTAAAAATGTCAAATAACAAATTCAATCGACTATTTCCAAAGCATTTATGGACGATAATGTTATTATTCAACTTTAATTTCATGGATATGTATATATACACACACATATTTATGCATATACATATGAATATTAATTTTAAATTATTTTCTCATAAATAATTCGTCAAAATAATGCATAAATATATTTCCATTTCATATTTAGATCGAGTTATGTAAAAGAGGAGAGAGAATGGTGAAATTAAATAGTAGAGATTTGTATACTATATATAAATCCTATATAAAATATATGATTATTTAAGATTAATTTAGCCCCAAAAAAATGAATAAAAATAAATAAAAAATAAATAGAAAAAATAATTGGAGGCTAGCACCCCATAATTTGCATAAAAACGTGAAACGCACGCTGGGCCACAATGATATCCACGCTGGGCCCCCGTTCTTCTACAACTTTTAACAAATTTTTATACATTTTAACTCATTCTTATCTAAAGTCAAACCAATTATATCCACATATTTTCTGGGACCCACTGTACTACACAAATCTCCACCACTCAATCCCACCCATTCTCTCTCCTATTTCACATTAAAACTCATAAATACACATACACTAACACCCTTGAATGGATTGGAGAAATCCAAAGCTAAACAAGAGCCACACGTTCTTCCGTAATTTTGTCCATCTATATGTAATTGTGTAAAGCTAGAACACCTAGACTTGAAATTCATTGGCCTCAGGATGGAGAAAGGAAACGATGAACCCAAAGCTCATTGCTTAATCGTGCCATTTCCTATCCAAGGTCACATAAACCCCATGCTCCAATTTGCCAAGCGTTTGAAGCACAAAGGGGTAAATATCACACTAGCTGCAACTAAACATATATTCAAGACTATGCAAGAATTTTCGGGCTCGGTTTCAGTCGAGACGATATCTGATGGATATGACGACGGAGGGTTGGAGGGCGAGGACCCGGGAGTTTACTTGTCTTGTTTCCGTGAACACGGGACGAAAACTGTCGAAGAACTCGTCGAGAGGCTTAAAAGCTCCGGCCGGGCCGTGGATTGTATAGTTTACGACGGGTTTATTCCGTGGTGCCTTGATGTAGCCAAGAAGTTGGGATTGGGTGGTGCTATTTTTTTCACACAATCTTGTGTTGTGGATCATATTTACCACCATGTGTACAAAGGAAATTTGAAGCTTCCACTTTCAGAGAGTGAGATTTTGTTGCCTGGTTTGCCTCCATTGAAGCCCTTAGATATGCCTTCTTTTATTTGTGTTTATGGATCGTATCCGCCTTTACTTGAAATGGTTGTTAACCAATTCGAAAATATTGAGAAGGCAGACTGGTTATTTTTCAACACCTTCTACAAGTTGGAAGAAGAGGTAAGCAAGACTACTTAAACATGTTTTATACATATATCATAATGTTTAATTTTTCAGAATTAGAGATGGCAAAAATACCCGCCTTGCCCCTGAACCCGGTTTGCCGGGTTGGTTCAAGGCAAGAAACCTTGATTTTGAGGCGTTATTGTCATCCTTATCGAGGATAATAGTAATTTGATAGTAACAAAAGAGTAAAAACATAGAATGAAGTTTAACCGATTTTTGTTAATTTAGGTGATTGATTGGATGGCAAAGTCATTACCCGTGATGGCGATTGGACCAACCATACCATCAATGTACTTAGACAAGCGAATTGAAGACGATAAAGAATATGGTCTTAGCGTTTACAAGCCAAAGACGGCCGCGTGCATGCAATGGCTTGATCAACAAGAACCCAACTCGGTGATTTACGTCTCATTTGGAAGCATGGCCCAGTTAGGAGTAGAGCAAATGGAAGAATTGGCATGGGGCTTGAAAATGAGCAACAAGTACTTTTTGTGGGTTGTTAGATCATCTGAAGAATCAAAACTTCCCAAAGATTTTCCAAAAGAGACAAGTGAGAAAAGCCTAATAGTCTCATGGTGTCCCCAATTGGATGTTTTGGCACACAATGCAATAGGTTGTTTTATCACACATTGTGGGTGGAACTCTACATTGGAGGCATTGAGTTTGGGAGTCCCCATGGTCGGGATTCCGCAATGGACCGACCAAAGCACGAATGCCAAGTACGTGATGGATATTTGGAAGACGGGCATTCGAGCACCGTCGGACCAGAATGGAATGGTCAGTCGAGAAACGGTGTGTAACTGTATAAAGCAAGTGATGGAAGGTGAGACGGGGGAAGAGATAAAGAAAAATGCCACCAAATGGAAGGAATTGGCCAGAGAATCCGTCGATGAAGGTGGAAGTTCTGATAAAACCATCGATGAATTTGCTTGCTCATTATTAGTCCATAAGAGTGGAAACCCTAATGCAAACATTTAGTTTGTTACTCCATTCGTCCAATATATGGGTTTGTTTTCCTTTTTCGAATGCCTCAAATACAGAGGTTTATTTCTTTTAACTATCAATTTTAAATTCTACTCATTAAATAATGGTAAATTGGGAATACAGTTTGCAAAATATATGTTTATAATACGTTTCTTAATCTTTGTGAAATATCAAATAGGCTTATATATGAGACGGAGGGTGTAGTTTGTTTAAGATTACAATTAGTTCTTACCTTTCCAAGAAAAGCTTTAAAACCTTCATTAATTACAATTTTAATCAGTCCTTTAATTTAGTGGATTTGGTGGCTGTTAATACATCAATTATCAATTCTACTTGTTCCTCTTCTTGTCTGCTTTGTGTTGGAGTGTTCGTTTGTTACACGAATATTCAAAGAATGTACGAAATCATTTTTAATTAAGTGAGACATTCACTTACGGGTCTAGTGATAAACACATATTCATGTGTTTTATATCCATGTGTTTTCTCTTTTTGGGAAAATTTATTTTTACATGTGATTTGTCTCAATGACTGTGCAAAAATAGATGTGACTATTGATGTCAGAGATGATCATATAATAATATATGACAGAACATGTATTTGTCAAGTGTCCATAAGGAAAAATTAATTATATATATAACAAATAGTCGTATCATTTAATATATATCTTCACCACTCAATAAATAAATATTGAGTCGCTAATTAAAAGCTCGTGGAAATAAAAACATAATAATATATGACAAAACATGTATTTGTCAAGTGTTCATCAGTAAAAATTAATTATATATGTAACATATAATCGTATTATTTAATATATATCTTCAGCACTCAATAAATAAATATTGAGTCGCTAATTAAAAGCTCGTGGAAAGAAAAACACACGGTAATGGACAAGAGGCCTATCATGAATATGACATTCTTTGACGTACTTGTGGAAATCACAATTTCACGACAATCTTTATCAACTCTTGCTAAAACTGATTTGATTAAAAGCATCACTTTTGAGTAAATAAATTGACAGGATAATGGAGAAGTCAAAAGTGAGCACAAAAGGAGGAATATTATTATAATTTAAAGTGAGTCACACAAACATTCTAATTAATAAAAATATTTTTTAGTGTAATTATCTTTAATGCTACAATAAAATTAATTTATTTTTAAATCTTGTGCGGGATTAATTATGTCTCCATGGTGACATTACATCGTTAGGTAAGGAATCAAAAGTTTTTGTCCATTTTTGTGAATTCACTAGACAGAAATCTCGATCTCACGAGCACAGCCACTTCCTCTCTCGTCTTTAGTCTTTGAGGTTAAAAGTAACCAAAATAAGTAATAACAGTACTAGCTACAGAATAATATCTATTCAATACTACACAAAAATTTTCTTGTACCATCAGTCAAAAAATTTTCTAGTAGATACAACTAGCATCGCTCTAACTCTAAATCTTGATCTCCTATCCATCGATAATTATAGTATACCATCCACCTATGAGTAGGATTTCTAAAAACTATTTTTTATTATTAAAAAATTTTACCTACTCTCAAATGGGTGGGATACTATATCCACGCGAGCGGGAAATCTAAACTAATCCTGAGTAATATCTTGAGTAATCAAAGAAGTGACACCTAAATAATTCTAGCTACTACGAGGCCCAATGGCTACCTTCACGACAGACGATGGTGTTGAACCTGCTGGCCCATGAACTTACCAAGTGCAGGTCACACACGTAGGATTGCTAATGAGATGTTTGGGGCCGTAGACGAAATTTGATATTTGAGACTGTAATCAAAACTTTATATTATGACTTTGTATATGAGTTTTGGAGTTCGACATCCTTTTGCATTAACCAAAAAGTCCAATTTAAATCAGGATCCCTAGACGATCACTTAGATCGCTAGTCTCAAGGCTACATCTGCATCAATGCTGAAACTTGAAGGATGGTGTTGATTGCACAACCTTATTGACTATTGGCCATCAATGCTTGACCATGGCGTCGACCAGTTGACTTTATCGAGCGCAAGTCATACATGCATCGTTGATGGGGGCAAGGATGGAAGATCAATATTGAAGCCAATAAACAGCAATTAAGTGTTCGAAATGAAGAAGTAGATTCTGATAGTTTCGTGTAATACAAATTAAATTATACTACAAATTCAGAATGATAACAATTAACAAGTGAAAGCTAATAAATTAACAATATGTGTCTCAAAATGATGCAAAAAGTTCGTTTAGATTATGCGTGACATTATAAAATGGCAAAATGGAAATTCAAAGTGGTAATCTCTAATAAAAGATTTGTACAAGTGTCAAGTTGTCAATACTTTAGTGTCAATAATACCACGAGGCAGGCGCGGGTGTGAACACTGCTAAAAACATGTACGGATATGCCCAACTTGTTATTTGTCTCCAATTGTTATTTGTCTTATTTAGGGTTCAACTCATTATGACATGAAGGCGACCTACTAGATATGAGTTGGACTTGTTACCTACGCAATGATCCAATTGAGGTCCTTATCCAATTGGGCCCTTTTTATCTTATTAACGTTTGGCCCAATTATTTCCCTTTCCTCTTTTCTTGATGGGCCTTTACTTAGAAGATCCTTCTCCAGCCCATTTGGTTACTTGATAGATTGAAGAGGCCCTGTGCAGTTGGTGTGACTTCTCGGGCTTCTTGCATCGGAGCGTGCTCTTGTTCTCTGGTTCGTTGGGCACACCATACAGGCATACACTGTTTCTCATTCTTCATCTAATCATTCTGTGAAGTGTGTTGAATCTTTATGGGAATTAAATAATGTTTAGCAGAATATTAGTGTTTTTTAGGCGAATGTGGGGATTTTTATTAGTGTTACGGTGTAAATTTTTATGGTATGTTGTAGTCTTTCAATTTTGTAACATTTGATGATTTATAGTGAAAGTAATGAGTACAAAATACATATAGTTCGTAATTCGTTGTCACTTTTGATCGACCTTATTCAAGATAGTCAGTATTCCATTGATATACTAACAACGAGTGTTTTAATTGAGACTAGTTTATTAAACGAGCTATATCCGTTGTATGATACGATAAAACATTGAATATCTTATCATTTTTATTTTGATAAAAATCAAATTCAATAAAAGTGATTGTCTTACAATATAATATACTGGAGAAATTATTTTATTAAATCACTTATGATTAAGTTCTTGATATTTAAATTCTAAAGCATTTTTCATTAAATGAGCAACTAATTACAAATTATCTAGAATAATTATATTACATTGTGCAATAAATTAAAAAAAAATATTTCTTCTTAGCAAGAAAAAAAATTTAACTATGGACATAATAATTTTAAATGAGATTGTAGATGTAGATGACTTTCATCATTTTTGGATAATTGTAAAAATTAAGAATAATCAAGATGGAAATGAATTAGGAGTTCCAAACAATTAAATTTCATTATTGTGTAGCATGGAAGAAATAAAAGGTGATTATGATTTCAAAAAAAAAATTGTATAGAATTTGAATAGACATAAAAATAGTCATTTTGAAGGCTAATATAATATTATTAGTTGTTTTAATTAAAATAGAAGGTAATGCTTGAAATTAGAAAATGTATGGTACATATTATTGTTTTTGTTTTTAAATTTTCTTGCGATGGTTGGTTTTGTGTATTGTAATTATTTCACAAATGATAAATATCCATATATTTAATTTGGTTGTTACAATAATAAATATTAAAACAAATTTGTTGTTTCATGTTCAATGACAAAATAGAGTATGAAATCCATACACTTAATCTCAAAGATCAATATTCAGATACAAAAATGTATCACAATACTTTTATACGAAATTAAAAATATCAACTTGAATGAATGACATATGTAAGCTTTGTGTTTAATATTGTGATTAATTTTAAATTAACCACTATAAAAAAAATAAATTGATAAAAAATTAGCAGTGTTGAATTGTATGAGTAATAGTTGGAATAACATGACATAAATTAATGGACTGCAACAATTAGAGATAATAAAGAGAATGAATAATTGAGAATTAAAAGAAAAATATAGATATAAAAGTGGAATCTAAATGTTTTATAAAGATTCCACCTTTTTATACAGTAGTGACTATCGTATAAGAATGACACACTAATGAAGTGGGAACTATTAACTCCTTGGCACAAAATTGCAATATGCGTAGTTGTCAAGAAAATCGTCACTAGCTAGAGTTGTCATACATAGGCTATAAATTTGTCCACATTCTTGCATTTCCAATCGCATATACTACAAAAAATTTTACTAATTTAAGAGGGTGTTAGCGGATGAGTTTTAATGTATTTTTATGAGTAAGAAGAGAGAGAATGAGTGAAGTTAGATGGTGGAGATTGAATGAGTGGTGAGATATATTGATGTGATTTGTTTGACCAAATTTGAAATTTGAAAAAAATGCATTAAAATATATTTTTGATATCATGCTAACACCCTCTCACTTTCCACCTTTTGCCGTAATTTTATTTTTTATTTTTTACTTTTTTATTATATATTTTCTTAATATATTTCTAGTATTTGTCTTCTAAAAGACTAAAACAACTCCCTAAATGCAAGTTATTCTTGCCCTTTGAGGCTTTGACACGTAAAACAAATTTTGTGTAGAATCAATCAAAATTCAAACTCTTACTAAACGGGTCATTCCTCCCCATTCGGAGGGTTCCAATTTCAAGATAATAAACCAGTAATTTTATGGTCAGTCAACTCAACTAGTCTAGTCAACCCACGTTGTTACCTGTCATTAATTGACCACTTCAATACTAATCGCCTGATTTATTTCCTAGTAATTTAATCATTAACGAGCAAAATACATTATTAATTGACTTAATCCGATCCGCGTGGCAACATATCACAGGTGACACCACATTGAAAATCGCATAAGATTCTAGTCAACTCTATTGAAACCATCGTGGCCGTCGATTATTCTCTGATCATCCAACGGTTCATCTCAGAGATACCGGCTGTAGTGGGTTGAGAAAGTAAAGCGAAATGTGGTCAACGATTTCACATGCTATGTACCTTGGTTCGGTCAGCTTTTGTTGTCTATTTTCATTATTTTATAATGTCAATTTATCGGCGAGAGACCCGTTTTTATCTTCTCGTGATTCAGACGCGGAACATTTGTCACTAATTATTTAATCATCTCTTTTTCTTCTTAGCATGTGATTGTTTATTTAATCTTTCACTATTAAAAAAAAAAATGAGGGGCAAACAAGATCTTAATTTTTTCTTTTTTCCAAGTTGCAAACATATTCAGTAACGTGTCCATAAAAATAAATATTAACGATCTACATATAAAAAGATATCGTTAATTAAATAATTTACTCAGACACACTTTAGATGGGCAGAAATTGTAAATAAAAGATATTTCTCGAGTACGATAATTGTTTCACTTTAATCATGTTCATAGTTTCTAAAAATTATAGTTCAATACAGTTCAATACAGTTAATATGATTGTTTATCTCGATTAATGATCATTTATTTGTATTGTACATAAAAAATAATAATAAAAAAGAGAGCTTTACTAAAAATGAATATTCATTATATTGTAGGGTTTGTAGGTTTAGGAAAATTTTACAAATCTCTTACATTGCTCAGCTGTAAAATTATCACATAAACATTTGAAATTATGTAGAAAATTTTCTCAGCCACTATTTTAAAATGTTTGCATTTGTATATATTTATAAAATTCTCTTATTTCTTCTCATCGCTAAATTTATTGCTTTTCTATAATAACTAATAACTAATTTTCGGCATTTGAATACATTCGTGACGCAATTAAGATTTGCTTCACCACTGTTTTTCGAAATAGAAAAGAAGATGAAACCTAGATTTTTAATGAAGTAAATCAACATATATAAGAAAACCAAGAACCAAAATATGTGTGACGTGCCCAGGTGCGAATAGCTTTTGTGGAATATCGTAATTATGTTACAATTTTTTTTTTTTAAAAATAGTTTAGATTAAACTTTAGATTGATAGAGTGCCATCAAACAATTCGGGCAACTTGGCTCGGACGATATTTAGTGAAGTACAAAAATTGTTTCTCTTTAGTCACAATCATGGTTTCTATATAGAAATAATATATTTTGATATAGTCCAATAAAGTTAATATAATTATTTATCTCGATTAGACATCATTTATTCATACTATACATAACAAAATGTAAATTTTATTAAAAACTAATAGTCATGATATGCTAAATATTTTTAGGTTTAGGACAATTTTACAAATCTCTTTTGTAGTTCGTTTGTAAATTTATCACTTACACATTCGAGATAATGTTGAATGTGTTTTCTCAACTGCAATTTAAAAATGTTTACATTTGTATATTTGTAACATTTTTGATAAAATTTGCTACTTTTCTCTAATAAGCACCTTTGTGTCATTGTATATATTTGTGACTCGCGACTAACTTGCTTCGCCATTGTTTCCAAAATAGAGAAGAAAAATAAATCTAGATTTTTAATGAAGTAAATCGGTATAAGAAACACAAGATATATATGTGTATATACATGTGTGTGTATGCGTGTACAATTTATGTACGAATATCTTTTGTAAAATATCGTGATTATGTTCCAAAAACTTTTTAGAAACCAACAGTTTAGATTAAATTGAAATTAACAGCGTGACATCAGATAACTTGGGCAAGATAATCTTTAGTTTAGCATGATAAATGTTTCCCTTTTATCCCAGTTTCTAAAAATAATATATTTCAATATAGTGTAGTACTGTTAATATGATTCTCGATCAACAATCATTTATTCATATTGTACACAATATATATATATATATTTCAATATGGTTCACTACAATTAATATGATGTATAGTTTGTCTTGGTAAGCGACATAAAAGAATTCGAGCTTTCTTTAAAACTGATATTTGTGATATTCCAAACTTTTCAAGTTTAGGAAAATTTTACAAATCTCATTTATAGCTCATTGGTAAAATTATAACTTAAGCATTTGAGATTATGTTGAATAATTTTCTCTACCACTATCACTTAGGGTGTGTTTGATATGCCAAAATTTGGATGAAAATGTCCACTTTAAGGAAACAGTTTTCCCACTTGTATGTTTGATACAAAATTTTTTCTTGGAAAGTGTTTTCCATGAAGTCTCTAAAGCACAAATTTGGCCTATTTTCTTGGAAAAGTGAAACTAGTGTTGAGGTGGGAAAACCTTTTGCATAGAAAAGATTTTTCACCTCCATTTCCAAGTTGAATCAAACACACCCTTAAGCTATTACTTTTCTCGGATGAGTACTTTGTGCCATTGAATAGATTCGCGCCGCAAGTAAAGCGCTTTGCCATTGTTGTTCAAAATAGATCAAAAGACGCAATGTAGATTTTTAAACTAAGTAAATTAATATGAGAAACATGGGAAAATAAATATGTGCAATGTACGTGTAAATAGTTGGAATATCGGGATAATGTTCCAAAAGCTTTTAAGAAAGCAATAATTTAAATTAAAGCAATAATCTAACTTAAACTTTAGATTAATATTGCGTCATCAGACAATTAGGACAACTTTGTTTTGACGATCTTTAGTTCAGCACAATAATTGTATCCCTTAGTTTGCTCGCGTTTACAGTTTCTAAAAATAATATATTTTCATATAGCTCAGTATAGTACTAAATATGATTATTTATCTCAATCTGAAAAATATTTATTCGTCTTGTACATTATAAAAGATTGTGAGCTTTATAGAAAACTAATATTCTTGATATGGTAAAATTTCAGGTTTAGAAAAATTTACAAATCTTTTTTGTAGCTTGTTTGTAAAATTATTCCTTAAACATTTGAAATTATGCCGAATATGTTTCCCAACCACTATTTTAAAATGTTTGAGTTTCTACATTTATAAAATTTACTTGCACTTGGTCCCAAAAAATAAATAAATAAATTCTTGGACATTTTAAGTTGTGAAAATAATTTGTAATATTTTGAGACTTATAGATGTTAATAATATGCACATAAAGAGATATCATTAATTAAATAATTTACTTATGATGAGCAGAGATCGACAAGATTTGTAAACAAAAGGTACTTCTTGAGTACAATAATTTTTTCCCTTTAGCATATTATTTTTTAGTATAGTTCCATAAAGTAAAATTAATATAATTTTTTTTCTTGATTAGCAATCATTTATTTGTGTTATACATAAAAGAATTTGAGCTTTATTAAAAACTAATATTAGTGATGCTGTAAATTTTTTCGATTTAGGAAAATTTTACAAATCTCTTTTCTAGCTAGCTCATCATTAAAATTATCCCTTACTTTCAAAAAAAAAAAAAAAATTGTCCCTTAAACATTCAAGATTATGTTGACTATTTTTCTATTCCACTATTAAGACATATTAAAATAATAAATATTTTAAATAAAATTTTTATTTTTAATTATTTTTAATTTTATATATATACACACACGCAAAAATAAATAAATATTATAATCGTATTACAATCAAATGAAACTTCAATGGTAAGAGAACAAAAAATTATAATTGGATGTTCAAAAAATAATGTAACAAAGAATGTTTAAAAATACAATATTTTAACCATGGTATTTATATATATTATATTTATTTATAATATTTTTGTTAATTTAGTATATTTCATATATAAATTAAATACATACATAGTTCACCTTTATGTATCTTATATAAAAAATTAATACTATTTTGTTATATTTTAAAACTAATAATAAAGTATAAGTCACTTACAAATCTGCCAAAAAATTATATTTTTATCAAAATTAGTAGTAATTAGAAAATATTCCAATACACAAAAAGTGTAAATTAAAATTAAAATTTTACTAATTAAAAATTAGTTAACAAAATTGGTAAATGATGTAAATTTATTTAAGCTTATACCAAAAATAAATAAACTTAAATTATGATTTTTTTGACCAATAATTATATTTTATTTTATTAAGTATAAATTATGGTTTTAGCATTTAAAAACATAACTTACCAACCATGAAGTCCCGAGTTCAAGTTCACGCCCCTTCTTGTTGCTCAAATAATTATGCCAACTGAAATTTTAGAATGGAAGAAGTTCAAGAATCTCAATTGGTTTTTTACATGGCACAAAGAAAATTTATTATTTATACATAGATGCGGCCAGAGATATAAACCACCAAGCCAATCGCTTAGGGTCCCAAAAAATGTTTAGAAAATCCATTAATAAAAAATACAAAGTTAAAGTTTTGTTGTATGCAAACATACAAATTCATTATAAGTATTGGTATGACCCCCAATTAATTTTTTTTAATTAAGGGCCGAAAAATCTTGGGCCTCCTCTGTCTATATGTTACTTGTTGATAAATTCTTTTAAGAATAAAGGTGATTTTTAGAGAAATGCATGATACAAAGGCAAGAAAAACTATGGATAAATTTTGAACTTAATTATTTGTTGTTGAATGTGTCATTACAAATGAATAAAAGAAATCGTAATTCCAAGAGCATCTCCAATTGCTTGTGCATTCTTGAAATCTGATGATACATGTCAATAAAATACTTAGGTGGTACATTAAAAAATAGAAAATGTCTAGCATACTGTTTATATCTAGACGGTGCGCTAAATATTATCTATTTAATATTTTGCATTAATTATTTTGTTTTGCTCTTTTCTTTAGCAAATGATTGATATACGTATTAATAACTATTCATTTAATTAAATCTATATTTACCATTGTGGATGTTTTCTCTTCATTTCTGTTCTATCTGCCCCATCATTGAGATTTCACATAATACCATTGGAGATGAGATATTTTTTTTTATTTTTATTTTTTCAAACAAGCACACAATATTTGACATATTTCACTAATAACAGGAATGATAAGGCACCATTGATGGTGCCGTAGTTACGGCACCATCGGACTACGATAATATCGATGACATTTTTCATTAACTTGACCTACACTATATTTATAACTTCCTCATTTCCTCTAATGATCTCGCAATTTATTTCATTTGGTTTTTTCTTTTCCCAACTCAAAACTAACTAATAAACATCTCAATTTTAAAGCAAATTCTATCAAGTCAGAATTCTTTTTAGATTCTAAATTCGATTACTCTATCCATAGAAATGATAATTTTATTTTTATATCATCCTTTACTCAACATTTCCAATTTAACAACACAAGACACATCTTTTGATACTCAATTGAAATTAAATCACATGTAAAGTACGTGCTTAAAGCTATTGCATTAATGATTCAATGCTAATATATTGACAATTTAAGTTACCAATATATTGTTAATCATCGGCCAATATGTTGGTATTGGATCTTTTGCGAAGGCTAGTATGACATACAATGATACAAAAATTGCCAAAACAATGGGCAAAAGAACGGAAGTGAAAAAGTTGTATAATTGAATTCGAACTTGTATCATACTAATATTATCATAATCTATCAATAATTTCCCAATCTTATTACTTCATCTAACCCTAACCAAAATTTGCCATCTCATTTAAGATTTGTTCCTGTAATAAAGTTACATGAATTAACATCATTGTTGACGGAACAACTGTTATTCATAAATGGTCATAATGTATTGATTGCTCGTATTATTAATTGCTCATTAATATCGATGATGGATAAACAGTTATGATGAATATTATTTTTATTGAGACGCTCAAACCAATAAAGATCGGGTATCCACACCCACAGTCGGGGAAAAAAAATCATGGGGTCGGATGAGGCCCTCCACCATCAAGGACAGTTATATATTATTCATCTAACTTAATATAACTACTAAACAAAATTTTAAAAATTTTTTGCTTGATGATGTGACCCTACAAGATAGAGCAACGTGGCGTGGGTTTCATACCCACGTAGGAGTCTAATCATTACCAATGCTCAAACATTGCTAATTTAGCAATATTTATTATCAATTTACACACAAAAGAAGTGTAGATATTGGTCATTTAATGCGTGTGCAAGTAATATTTTTCTGTTAACAAAAATAAGTAGTCCTATTAAACGTTATGCCCATCGAAAATTTTGAAGAACAATAAAACCATTAATGATTCTTAAACCAAACCAAAATCTTGTTTGAGATTACCATAATCCCAGCCTACAATAATTAATATTCGTTCCAAAACATTTAATTTCAAAATTAGGACATCCTAATCCCCAATTTGTCTTCTTCTCACCCACTGTATTCTCGCCAGCTAAATCTCTGTTCACTTTCACGAGAAATTCAATGATTCAAACTTACTAATTATCACTAGTACAAAAATTTTCTTTTACTCCAGCACTCCAATTCTTTAAATTATTATCACGAATCCTTTAACAAAGTTATACATTATGCATCGAAATATGTACATCGGATTGGAAGTACATAATTTTATACTGGCAATACCAATCCTAAAATTTTCAACAACTGGGCCCCACTCAACAGGCAAAGGCCTTTATTTTGTCTCATCCCATCCCCTATAGCATTGAAGACCACAAAATAAATCTGAGCCGTCCGATCGAATCCACCCGGTTTCCAGTCACCCTCCTCTGCTTTATAAACACAAACCTTCCCAACCCACAAACCTCTCATAAATTTCTACAGATTTTCTTTAAATTCTATTTTCTTGTCGATTCGATTTGGGGATGCGATTTTCTGATGTGGGTTCAGTAAATCTTGACATTCGAATCGGGTAACCTTTTCTTATCAGAGGGAAAAAAAAATGGTGGTGGAGATGATGAAGTATGGTGAAATAAACGAAAAGGTGGCGTTGCAGGAGGCGGCGACGGCGGGGTTGAAGTCCATGGACGATCTAATCCGGTATGTTTCTGATCAGAAACCGAAGAATCCGATCGTTGACTGCTCAGAAATCGCTGATTTCACTGTTTCTAAGTTCAAAAAGGTAATTTCAATTCTGAACCGGACCGGTCACGCCCGGTTCCGCCGTGCTCCGGTTCAGCCTCGGCCGCTCGACTCGACCCCTTCCGTTGAGTCTCAAGATCTTCCTTCTCAGACGCCTGTAGTTTTCGGGTTTAATCTCAATGCGTCTCCGGTAACTCCGCCGGCGGTTTCTCCGAAACCGGCTCCGTCACCGGCTTTTACGCTCGATTTCACCAAGCCGATTAGCGCGGTGGGGTCCACCCATTCTGTGAAGGAGAGCGGCAATGAAGTAAAGTGCAAGGAGGGTTTTAGCTTATCTGCGGCGATGTCGACATCGGGAAACTCGTCGTCGACGTTCGTTTCGTCTATCACCGGCGACGGAAGTGTTTCAAATGGCAAAGGTGGGTCGTCGTCTATGTTTTTAGCTCCGGCAGGTCCGTCTTTTTCCGCCGGAAAACCACCTCTCTCAGGGAAGAGGTGCCGTGAGCACCCCGTCTCCGACAACGTCTCCGGCCGCTGCCATTGCAAGAAGAGGTGCGTATTTTAATGAATAATTAATGAATTACTTCCTTAATTAATTAATTAATTTATTGTTATTATAAAACCGGTTTTGTTGACTTTCTCTTAAAATATTATTTATTATTTTGTTTTTTGAAAAAATAAATGGCCCACGGGCAAACAATAGGATCCAAAGTCGCCGTGAAAACGACGTTGCCTGTGACCGAAGTCATGCGTGACAGCTACGTTGTTTGAACGTGTCTCTATGAGTCTATGTTGAGTCTATGGCGTGAGTTAGTGGCCACTATGTAAAATCGTTGACCCCGTTGGCCTGTCTTATTTAATTGGACTTGGACGCATCCGGCGCACAGTAACATTAGGGCCCGCACTTCTGTGCACGTTAAGAACTCGTATCCGAACACTTATAGGATGGTAGGGTTGATTTTTAAGGATTTTTAATATAAAAGGGAAGAGGGAATGACTGGAGTTGAATGGTGAAGATTTGTTAATGTGATATGATATGTGGATGCGATTGATTTATGATAAAAAGAATGAATAAAAAAGTGATAAAAAGTGGTAAAAATATTTTTAAAAGGTTCCCTAACAATTTCATTTTTGGGTCTCAACAATTAATTTGCAACATATTGAGGTCATGAATAATTGTTGGGATTTTTTATATGTAAGGTGATTTAAATAATTAAATGCACGTTACGACGGTCACAAAGTTGTCGCGAAATTTATCGGGTAAGCATGTAACTGCGACCATTATTAGACGCAAATATTAACTAGTAACGCATTAATTTTACAGGAAATCAAGGGTGAAGAGAACAATCAGAGTCCCGGCCATTAGCTCTAAAATTGCTGATATTCCACCGGACGAGTACTCGTGGAGGAAGTACGGGCAGAAGCCTATAAAGGGATCCCCATATCCGAGGTAATCACAACGCACCATCAATCTTGATCGTATAATGACGTCGATTTAGCATATCTGTTTGATGTGACTAACGAATTCTTTCGTGATGTCTAGGGGTTACTACAAGTGCAGTACTGTACGGGGATGTCCTGCGCGAAAGCATGTGGAGAGGGCTACAGATGATCCGTCGATGTTGCTGGTGACGTACGAGGGGGAGCACGTGCATACGCATGATGCAGTGCGGGAGAATCCGGCCGTCGGGGGTGGTCAAATTGTTGTGTTTGAGTCGAACTAGCTAGGAAGGAAAGAAAGGGAGGCGGGGATATGAAAATTAGATAAGAAAATTGGACTTTTTGTAAGTTCTAGGTAGTTGGATGGGGCCTTTTGTAAGTTCTAGGTTGTTGGAGGGGGTTTAGAAATTTAGAAGAGGAATGATAAAAAAGGATTAGCTAGGGGCTTTCTTGTAAAGTTGGTTGGAATAGGAGGATAAGAATCTAAAACAAATGTTAAAATTTTATGATATTTTAATTTTAATTTTAATTTAAGTTAGTGCCTTGTTTTATTGAATTATTATACAAAGTTGTTCTTTAATTTATTTCAGTTTACGTTTTAAATTGGGTTCATGCAATTCTTAAAATTGTCCTTACTATGGAATCACATTTTACACTTTTTCTAAGGTTGAATTTAATCAATCAATTAACCCCAACTTTTCTGATGAAATGTACATTTCTAAAATCATCTAAAGTAAAAAATGGGAAAAAATTATCTTTCAACAGAATAATTCAAAATAAAAGTAAACAAAATATTAAATTTTAATTTTTTGTTATTATAATTTTCTATTACTATAATAATATATAAAATACGTATCTTCTTTCGGTGATCGAATCCTTTTTTGGTACCTATTTCGAAGTATATAAAATAAAATATAAATAAATAAATAAAGTATATATAATGAAGCGACAAGAATCATCTCAAGTCAAAAGTTGGGCATGAATTGGAATTTGGAAACAGCTGGACTTCACACAATGCACTTTGACCACTCATACCGTTTTACCTCAAAAATTGGGCATGAATTGGGTTCATTTGTGTTTGTTTCCATATTTTTAATAATAATTAAAAAAAACATCGTTCTTCGTTTTATAATAGTAGGAGTGCTGCTTCACACTTGCCAGCAATGTTCAAGAGAGTCTGGGCGTTTCGTAGTTAACGGAATGTTTGGGTATTTACGGGCCCATTTGACATTTATTTTGAAATTTGAGATCGGCCAAATTATGATAAAAAAATTTTGATCGGCTAAACATAGATCTTTAATTAATAGCTTATATTTTGTGAGTTTTGAATGAAATATCACACCTTTTTAGCATGACTTATTTAAAAGTGACATGTACAGTATTTTATGTACATATATACTCTAAAAAGTAAGGATACAGTTAATTTTATTAAATCACATTATAAATTTTTTTTCGAAATTTTCTTTGTATTTTTTAACAAGGCGTGGGTTGGGGCTTAGTTTGGCCCACCCCGAACTATGTCCCTACTAACAAGTTTGTTTATTCAATGGAGGCATATTCTAAAAAGTTTTGTCCTATATAAATAGTGTAAATAGTAATGAGAGGAGAAATAATCTTGAAAATGATACATTTTCAATGCTGGAATTTTGTAAAGTTTTAGCATTTGACGTGATGCCCATCCGAGGGTCCACTTACCAGACCACGTGGCAGCGTCAGGACGCACTACGTTAATGTTAATAATTTAACAAAATTTTAGTGCTAGGAATGTATTATTCCTGGAAATAATCTACACAGACCAACTCTTCTATGCTTAACTCAACCTTGGTTGGTTGCTCTCTTAAACTCGAGTGATGCAATCTTCCAGAGGCTGATCTTTACTTGGTAATATTTGAATAATTGAATTAAAGCACCTCCAATGCGAACTTCTCTCGAGGAGAGATATACACACAAAAATGTATATGAACCCCATATTTTTTATTTATTTTTTATTTTTTAAATCACTTTTACCGCACTTTTTCTCTACTTTTTTATACAAATTCCTTTGTCGCTTCTACATTCTCACATCCAAGTTTATATCTTCCACGATTATTTTATCATAATTTTGAATTTATTTCTACATTTCTCTTCTTTTCCCTATCTTTTTCTATACTTCTTTATCTTTCTTTCCTATTAAAATAATCATCTCCTCTGAGAGCATTTTCAATACTACTTTTTACATTGCAATGTCTATTAAGAGAGAAATATATATATATTCTTGTGAGTCCCATGTTTTTTATTTATTTTTTTAAATCACATTTTTTTCAATTATCCCAGTTTTTCTCATATTTTTCTTCATTGCTTCCGGTGTCACTTCCAAAATCACACATTCATCTACACATCGTCCACTATTATTTTATTATTATTTTTAAAACTTATTTCTATCTCTCTTTATTTTCACATTTCCTTCTCTTTTTTTTTCGTCTTACTTTCTATCTCATTCTACTTAAAATAATCATACGCTTTTGATCTCTCTCCTCACTTCATCAGATCATCTTGGCAACACTGTAGCATTAGAGACGCCTTTAGTCCAACAATTACTCTATTCTGGCGGCTGAATAAGACATCTAAGGTAAAAAAAAAAAAATAATAATAAAGACAAACTTTTTGTTTCTATAGTATGCAAAGCTTTGTAAGAACTTCTAGAAGAGAGTTATAGTCAGCAATATTCATGCTATCTATCAGCAGTTGAGCTTCACACATTAGGCGCGCTAGTTTATATGTATTTATAAGTATTTATGAGTTTTGATGTGAAATAGGAGAGATAATGAGTGGGGTTGAGTGGTAGAGATTTGTGTAGTACAGTGAGTCCCAAAAAATATGTGAATATAATTGATTTGACTTTAGATGAAAATGAGTTAAAATGTGTAAAACTTATTAAAAATTGTAAAAGAACGAGCGCTAGCTATGGGGTCCAAATTTTGATTTTACAAATATATTCAATTGTTTACACATCAAAAATATAAAGACAATAACTCAGGTAATGTTCAAACACTAGCGGGTGCGCCATAATTCTGGCGCTAGGAGTGTTCCCAGCGTTGATCAGATTTGAAATTGGGAACGGATCAGATTAAATCGTGATGAGGCGGCTCAGGTAATTTTCAAAATTTTGCGACGTTGTTGGATGGGGCCGGTCAAACTTTTTGGCCAAATTTAGGCTAAAATTTGGCCAAAAATTTGACGTCGGCGTTCAACAATATCGCAAAATTTGAAAAATGCCTGACTCCTCGTCGTGATGAATCAGATTCTGATTTCAAATCTGAGATCGGACGAGGGGCAGCGTAGCCGTGTAACTTGGGAGTTTTGGAACATGCCTGCAATAACTCCACCCTACTTGGGGAGGGGAGCATCATTGGAGTTATAGTATTTTTTGAATTTTTGTTGTGTTCTCATTTTGCATCCAACATTACTTTTCTCCTTTGTTTTTTCCATGCGCATTTTAAAAATTTTAATTTTTGGACGGATTGACAAAAGTAGATAAATAAATTTATTTATTTATTTATTTGAAAACAAAAACAAAACGACATTTGTTTTCGATTTATTGGATTGGATGGATGGTGGGGCTAAACGCACCCATTTTTTTCTCAATGGCAATTTGGGGAAAAAGGGGGTGTATCGAGAAAAAGAGGATTGCAATTAGCCCCACGCTTCATTGGACTTCTGCTAAGTGTTGCCCTTTTATCTTGTCGACTGTCGAGCTAAACCCTCATCCCGCTCAATCTCTTCAAAGTTCGGATTCAATTCAGGAGTTTCCATCGATCTCTCGTTAAATTCGCATCGCTTTACCTATCATTAATTCGCCGTGAGTTCTCCGGTCTCTATCTCTATTTCAATACGAAGAAATTGTTGATTTGATTATTGATAGATTTTACTGCTAGTTCGATATTTGGTGAAGTTTGGTGGAGAAAAATATGGCCGAAATTCATTGGTACAAAAACCCACGATAATATTTCTTTATTCCCAAATTCTTAGAAAAAGATCAAACCCTTTTCAGATTCAATCGTTTTTTTCGGAGAAATGGAGAAACGAATTGATCATTTGATATCTGCTAGAAATTCCTTAAAAACAACCTTAGAGAAATCAAACTCTTTAGCCCTTTCTTTAGACAACGCTAGACCTAGATTAGATGAGATTAACAGAAGACTGCCATCTCTGGCAGTCGCGGCTCAGTCGATACGGGCTCCAGTCTATGCCCTTGAAGCCGTTGGCCGCCATATAAGCCGAGCTATAGTCCCTGCGGCTTCGGTTCTCAAGGTGTTTGACGCTATTCACGGGCTGGAAAAGTCACTCGACAATCCCCACCCTGGCTTACGGGGGTATCTTGGTGTGATTAAGCAGCTTTGTGAGGCATTGAAGTTCTTAGAGGCAAACATCACGGTTGCTATTCAATGGTTGGCGGATATCGTTGATTATTTAGAGGTGGAGAAAGTGGCTGATGAGAGGTTTATTTCGGGTCTGAAGAAGGCGTTGATATGTCTTCAAGAACTAGCAGCTGGGGAGGAAAATGGCCGCCTTGATGGTGGGCTTCTTGAGGTGGCTTTCGACCGGTTAGAGAATGAGTTTCGCCGGTTATTAGTGGAGTCTAGTCTTCCATTGTCTATGTCCTTGGTGGCAGAGGGCGGCCGGCAAGCAATTGCTCCCTCACCTTTGCGGTGACGGTTATAAAAAAACTACACGCGATCATCGGAAGGTTGATTGTGTGTAATAGGCTCGACCGGTGCTTATCTATTTACGTTGGCGTCCGGAGTTCAAACATTAAGGCGAGTTTGGGGATGCTCAATTTAGACTATCTTGAGATGTCAGTGTCAGAGTTTAACGATGTTGGTGACGTAGAAGGGTATATATCTAAATGGGGAAAGCAGTTAGATTTCACAGTGAAGCACCTACTTGAAGGCGAGTATAATCTATGCAAAGACGTGTTTGAGAGGATAGGAATAGATGTATGGAGCGACTGTTTTGCTAAAATAGCATCCCAAGCGGGCATTCTTTCATTCCTACAATTTGGGAAAACAGTCACCGAAAGTAAGAAAGATCCCATCAAGCTATT
Organism: Jasminum sambac; assembly: GCA_018223645.1. Taxonomy (NCBI): domain Eukaryota; kingdom Viridiplantae; phylum Streptophyta; class Magnoliopsida; order Lamiales; family Oleaceae; genus Jasminum; species Jasminum sambac. The sequence goes on along the minus strand of CP073650.1, from coordinate 19,462,263 downwards.
GAAATGTTTAGACATCTTTGCATCTTTGAACAACCTAAGATTGGATTTCAACCGCCTCTTCGGTGGTCCCGCGTGTGCTGATATCCAAACCCGGACGAGGGATCTCGTCAAGAGGATTATTTTAGGAGCTTGTGAAATTTTTTGGGAGCTTTCCACTCAAGTTGACTTGCAACGACATACCCCACCTCCTCCTGACGGGAGTATTCCAAGAGTTGTTATTTTTATCACTGATTATTGTAACAAGCTTCTTGGGGATGACTACAAGCCCATCCTCACACAGGTCCTCGTGATAGAAAGAAGTTGGAAGCACGAAAAGTTCAATGAAAGGGTCCTTATAGACGAGCTTCTCGGTTTGGTTAAAACAATAACCACAAATTTAGAGACATGGTCGAAAGGTTATGAAGATCCTATCTTGCCCTACTTCTTCTTGATGAACAATCATTGGCATCTATACAAGAGTTTGAAACATGCGAAGCTCGGGATTTTCTTGGGAGATTCTTGGTTAAAAGATCGTGAACGACAAACGGAGCATTATTCCACCTTATACTTGCGGGAAAGTTGGGGAAAGCTTCCCTCTCTCTTGAGTCGAGAAGGGCTGATTCTTTTCTCGGGCAGTCGGGCATCTGCCCGTGACCTCGTGAAAAAGCGGTTAAAATCTTTTAACATGGCTTTTGATGATATGTACAAGAAGCATTCGAATTGGGTAATTTTGGACAGAGATTTGAGGGAGAAGATACGTCAGGCCATAATCCAGACAACCGTGCCTGTTTATCGTAGCTACATGCAAAATTACGGGCCGTTGGTTGAGCAAGATGTGAGTGAGAGCAAATATGCAAAGTATACGGTTCAATCTTTGGAGACGATGCTAGGCGGGCTTTTTAATCCGAGGCCCGTGAGACATGGTAGTTTGAAAGCACGACAGTCGACCGTGAAATTTGGCAATGGGGTTTCTGGTTAGTCTCAAACTTCTACTGTTTATTGAGTGGATACCAGAAAGTGCATACATATATGGTTTATTGGGTGTTCAAATGTGTATGGGAAATTTATAGTTATAGGGTTTATGTGATATATTTGTTCATTGATTGAGTCATTGGGTAAGTAGCTGTACAAATTCCGTAGTTTTTGTAGCTATAAATACTGTGATGATGATAGAAAATAGTATTTAGAATATATAATATATATCTATCCTGGTGAAACAAATGTATGTTTGGTTAAGGGACTTTTTGCAAGATCGTGTGTTTTATATTTTTGTATATATATGTGTACACATTTGAATTTATGGTCGATTACATGGCCATGGTTAGCAGGAGTATCACGATCATCGTTCTATGTGATAAGTCTACGTGATCGAGAATGAAACTGGCTTCTCTTACTTGGAGTTAGTAGGATTATCTGAGACTTATCGACTGTTTTATTTTACGTGATTAAAAATAAAACTGTCGCCCTGTTACTTAATTTACGTCACGCGTAGACTTACCGCGTAAGATGATAAGTGTATACTCCCATCAAACCATGGGTGAAAGGTCGGTGTTGCACTTCTTTGTACTACCTTTTTATTTATGATTTTAAAATTCAATTCAAGGGACCAAACAAGCCCTTATTCTCAGCCAGATTTTCGAAGTTGCAATTTGAGTTGCACACCAACTCGGCTTAAGAAACCTCTAATAATAGGCACTCAACTTGTCCCCCAACCGGATAGATCATAGCCCTTTTCAATGCGAGCCCTGGAACTTTCCTATAGTTTCAGCACTAATGTGGCATATTTTGGCGTTGCCAACATAGCAGTAGTGGAATGATAAATGGGATTAGACAGTCATGTGGCAGTAGGAGAGACGACAAGCGCTTGAATATAATAAAGTTATAGCACCGGGATTGGATCAAATTTGGATAGAATCAACCTCCACTGTGTTCACAAGAGCCACTTAAAAGAATAATTAGGTAATGTTTAATTTCAAACGACTTCAACTATATTGTGATTTTAATCTCTTACAATTTTCTTGTCTCATTGAATTATGGGAGAATTCAACACTTACAAGAAGTGACGCCCGCTAAGCAAGGAGTGTCTACTTATGTGAGTGTCGAATTTTACCCATCCACATGATCCCGATTCCAAACATGACTAAACATAAATTGTTATATCAATAAAGGGAGAAGGTGCTTAATACGTTGATAAAGACAAAAAGTGTGAAGTATTCCATTCGTTCCACTAAGATAGACTTATATTCCATTTTCGTTTGTTCTAAATTATAGTCCACTTTCCTATTGGAATAATAAAAATCAACTAGTTATTCCATCTCGCAAATATATTAATAATGTTCACACTACTTTTTGTCATTTAATGAAAGGGTAAAATAGAAATAATATAGAAATATTTTATAATTTCAACGATATTTAAAATATTTTTTAATATGTGTGAAAAATAGTGAGTGTCTATCTTAGTGGGACGGACGGAGGAATAGTAATTACCGGATTGTCGCATTTCAAACGTTTGGCGTGGAGAGTGGAATTACACAGCAGGTATAGCCAGCCATGTGCCATCCAATGATTTGTTGGCATTATTAGGCATTTTTTGTGTTCGAGGTCGGGTCAATTTCACGTGCAACTCATGCCCAAACATGCACTCCCGCATTCTCACACACTACTTCCGTGACACTCAAGACATTAATTACGCAAAGATATAACCCCGCCATCAGTGATAGTTATGTATTAGTCATCTCACTTATCGTAGATTCAAAAAATTTAAAAAAAAAAAAAAAAAAAAACGCGGGACGTGGCGCTCCCATGAGCGCCACGTCGCCCGTGTGCACGTTCCCCTGCACACTAGTGTGCAGGGAGCACCAGCGCCCAAACATGTTCACACCAACGCATTAATAAATAATACTCCCGTTTCTATTTCATTTATTTATATTTATTTAAAATTTTTTTACATGATATTTAATGATTGAGACGCCAAAATAATCATAAAATGACCAGTTATACAATCAGTTACAAATTTATTATTCATCTGCTATATCTGATGTGCATATAACATTTCTTTTTGTTAAAGAATTACGAATTTATAAGTTTTTGAGGAAAATCTTGAATTTTTTCTAAAGAAAGCTCACTTTCACAAGACAATTGTCGCATACAGTACAACGTTGAACCGTGTTGATTGTTGAAGAAATTCGATGAATGGAGACACTTCAGCTATTTTGCACAGTGGTCAAACATTTGGCGAAAAGCAAAATTGGCTAAAAATTTCGATATAAGGCAAATTCTAGTAATTTTAATTAAAATTGATTGTTTTAACAATATCACTGAATATTGCACAATTTTAGGATATGTTTTATACAGGTCACTGAAAAAATAATTTTTTATATGTATTGTAAAAATATATTATTTAAAATAAAAAAATCAAATCATTGTAATGACTAATGAGTGATTGAAAATAATATAAGAGAAAAAATAATTCATTTTTCTTAGTTTTATTGGGTACGTAAGATGAAAAATATAGAAAAAATAATTTATTCAGAATGTATTATTAAAAGTGAGGTTATTAGTTACTAAGTGAAATAATTGTATACTAATTTTTGTATTAAGATTTAAAATTAACATAAAAATAATTGATCATTAGACAGGCAAAAGTAAAAAGAGAAAATGAGAAGAAATAGATAATAGTATTAACGAACTTTTTGGATTTCATATGTGCGAATTAAGGAATATTCCATTTTAATGTCTGCACAATTATCCCAATAAATAGACAAATATTTTCAAGCAAACCATCATCCAAATTTTTTTTTAGAGAGACAGAGAGAAGAGGAGTGTTTCAGAAGCAAGGAGGAAGAAGAAACCTCTTGTTCTCTCTCTCATTTGATTAATAGATTTGATATCTCTCCATTCATAGATGTATATAGATTGTAGCTGTATTTGTGCGTAAATAAGGTAGATTCATATAATTCTAATTCTAATTCCAAACATCAATATTAGAAATTAATCAGATTGTTTTCATTATTTATTAATTGGAGAAAAATGGATGCAAAAGTGGCATCTTCGATTGGTGCAAATGGCGGTGGCGGTGTAGTTGTGGAGGTGAAATCCGGCAAGTATCCATTGACGATGTGGGAGGTGACGATGGCGTGCGGTGTTGTATTGGGATTTGTACTAGGGTTGATAGTTATCTACCTAACAATGCCGCAATCAGATTACAGCTTCCTCAAGCTTCCCAGATCTCTGCAAGACCTCCAAATTCTCAAGTATTATTATTTTTCGTCTTTCAATTTTGTGTGTCATAGATAATGGATCTAAATCCATATGATGTTGAAGTAAAATTTAACCTTTTGTCCATATGATGGGGAGTGTGAAGTAAAAACAAGAGCTTGTACTCATTTTTTACTACACCTCTTCAAAAAAGTTACTTTTTAACCACACAATTGCCAAAAATTTCACTGTGCTCCTAAAAGAATTTTCTCAAACAGGCTCTTGGGTTTTCATCTTTATTTAGACAGGGAAGGCACTCTTTTAAATGTGCTTAACGTTAATAATGCAAATTGTCGAAAATATCTGAAGTCTTTGTTGGTTAACAAGCTTGCGCTTCCATCAGAATTGCAGAAAAGTGGAATAAGTGTACATTGAAACTGAATCAGGATAGTAGAATCACTTGATGAAATTTGGTAATCTATAGCACTCCCTGACATGATTTATCTCATTTGGGATAGATGGATTGGTGAAGCTTGAGATCCAGTTCCTTTGTGTGCTAGTAATAAGCAGTTTTGATATTAATTTGGTTTGAATTGAGTTTTCTGTCAGTTTTTATATGACTTTTGCTGTTTCTTGTAAGCAACCGTTGCATTGTAATTCTGCTAAAACATCATGATAAAGGTTGTCACAAGATATTAATGGCTGTGACAATCTTTATCATGATAAAATATCATGTTTGCATAGTTAATTTTTGATGTGTTTTTCCTAAAGGGATGAACTGGAGAGCTATACAAGTGATTACACCATACAGGTTCTTGTGGGGTACTGCATGGTCTATGTTTTTATGCAGACTTTCATGATTCCAGGGACTGTTTTTATGTCCTTGCTTGCTGGAGCCCTTTTTGGTGTCTTCAGAGGTGTAGCTCTTGTTGTATTCAATGCTACTACTGGTGCATCTTCGTGCTACTTCCTATCCAAATTAATTGGTCGACCACTCGTTTTCTCCCTTTGGCCCGACAAATTAACCTTCTTCCAAGCCCAGGTGATTAACTATTAGAAGTCACATGATGACCTCACTTGTACTTTTGGAATATATCGTTAGAATAACAATTTTGTTGACATCCTGGTTTAAAGGACATGGGTGTAATTGTGAGGATGCACACACCATTCTCATGGAATATAATCTTTTTGCTTATTCAGGTCGCTAAAAGAAGGAAGAGCTTGTTGAACTACATGCTTTTCCTTAGAGTGACTCCAACATTGCCAAATACATTTATAAATGTTGCTTCACCAATTGTAGATGTTCCTTATCATATCTTCTTCTTGGCTACCTTCATTGGGATCATCCCTGCTGCTTTCGTCACTGTCAGGGTACTTTATCCTTTCTCTAATACTTTGTTTTTTTCACACTCGTACCACTATAGCGTGTATTTTGGATAAACATTTATTTGTGAGAAATTGATTTTTAGGTTGAATAGTGGTAGAAATCAGGTGATGTGGGGATAATAATGACTAGTGATTTGACATCTGTAGTTGATACTGACATTTGACTTTTAATTGAGCTAATAACGAGTAGTGAGCTAATAACGAGTAGTGATTGACATCTGTTGTTAAATTTGACTTTAGTTGAGCGCTAAGAATCATTTTTTAGGTATCAAGATGTTTAAATGAACACAGGCTAGTCAAACAAAAAACTGTAGCCATATTTTATTCGTTTTTCGTTTTCGTTTTCTTAAATTCTAAATATGTCCTATGGTCAGGCCGGAATAGCTCTTGGTGAATTGCAGTCGGTGGGTGATCTTTATGACTTCCAGTCTATAATGACGCTGTTCCTAATAGGTGTTGTATCTGTAACCCCTACATTGATTGGCAACAAGGAAAAACCATAATGCTTCGTGAGCTCAAGTGCACTAGATCACACCCCTTCGTCCGTTAATCAACTCTCTATCACCTTTGACAAACAGTGTCGATCAAAGGTGCCTGAGAAGTTTGAGCTTCGATGGTATGGCTGGAGAGCTGTGATGAGTATTGTAGCATCAGGATGATCCTTCACAAGATGTCCTCTGAGGAGGATTGTATTATTGGTGATATATAATAGTCAGGTGGCCAAGTGTTGTATCATTTAAAAATGTATGTATTTTAGTGCAGTGGTTTGGACAATCTTCGATTTAGTTTCTACAAAGTTGGGTTCTAGTAGAGGCATTTCTTCTGTTTGTGGTTAGCACCCATCCCAGTTAAAACATCGTTGATTCCTACAATCTCCAATGATATTTTATATCAAAAATACCTATGTTCTTAAAAAACTCGTCTAACTGATATTAGTTTAAGCATCTCTTACATGCGGAGTTCAACTTTATCGACTTGTTAGGCTCGACTTTCACTGGTTGTATTTAGCCCTGATAGGTTAAAAAAGATTGACCTTGTTTACCCGTAATTTACGCTTTTAAGACGAGGTGGAAAATGCTCAATATTTAAAAATGTGTTCTTTTTACTGTTTACAAGTGGTAGAAAACTGAAAATAAGCAGGTGTTCTCCTATATGTTTTCACACGTTTTTACACACTTTTTTCAACTCCATTTATTCTCTCCCATATTTCACATCCACATATCTTGTAGGATCTATCTGTACTACACAAATCTCCACCATTCAATTCTACCAATTCTTTCTCCAATATCACATAAACACATAAAAACTTGTTTTTACACGCATCCTAACACGTGCAAAATGCAAACTCAAAAATTGAAGCAGAAGAACAGCATATTTCATATTTCAGTTAACTGCTGATCCTCAAAACATACAACAAATCACGCCAATATGCATTCCAAGAACACATCAAGTCAGTCGTTCAGGTTGAGTTACAGCCGTTGTGCAATCAAAACGAATGCGCGACCTTCCCAATCAGACCCTTGTCCAAAAAATACATCATGATCACATATCGAAAATGTCATCCAAAACCAACATTATCTCTTCATATAAACCATGTCACATTCAGCTTTTCCCCGAAAAAGAGGGGAAAAAAAGAAAAATGATACATAATGCAAATGTTCTCGGCTACATTCAAATGTATTACACCATTTCCCCATTTTTCCTGAAGGCGTTTCTTCCTTTCCTTGTTTTACATTATTATAAGGCACCATCGACATGGGGTGGTATAAGGGGATGCGGAAGATTGGAATCTCGTCAAAATTTTTACCTAAATTTTCTTGCTTTCTTCTTCTGGCCACCACCGTCAGGTGTTCTACTATCCATCTTCCTCTTCTTTCCACCTTGTTTTGCAGCATTAGCAGCAGCTCTTTGTGCTTTCAGCTTTCTAGCAGCTACAGCTGGTCTTTTGCCCTTAGTCGGCTTCTCACTAGACGACCCAGATGTTAACTTTGCCGGTGCTGCATTGACTCTAGACGTGAACTTTTTTTGGCTGCCCGATTTGCTCGCCCGCATGCCCTGGTAAGACATATTTGCCTTGGCTTTCACTTTACTATCACTACCCGGGTTTCTTGAATCAGTTGCAGCTTTCTTTACAGGTGTTGTGTATGTCTGATTATTTCTCTTCGCCGGAGTGGAATTTTGTTTGGCCTGAGACAGCCTTAACTCACGGTCCCGAAGCTTCAAGTTGTGCTTCCTTACTACAGAGTTAGCAGCTTCCTACATTGGACACACAAAAAATTCCAAGATGTCATTTTCAGACATTACATTAATCTTTGGAGAAATTATTCATGAACGAGCTCGGAAAATTAGATCTTTCAGCTCAAAAACAATCCTAATATTGATTCTTACGGTTATTTATACCTATTAACAGCTTATCAAAGTGCATCATATCACAAGAATGTGCCCATTGCTTTACAGTAGGAGTACAATGCATAATATGAAGATCCAAATAAATTTTTCGAAATTACTCATTTCAATTAAGAGAAACAAAGGCAGGGTAGATCTATACCCTTGTTTTGAACAGGATATATGCAATGCCTTTTCCCAAGCTTGTGCTGGGATCTCTGACAACCCGAACAGCTTCAACGACACCTTCAAGATTTTTGATGCCAGTAAATAACTGATAAATCTCTTCATCCTGTAGGAGAAGCGCACAAGTGTCAACATAACTATACCCAAAAAAGAAAAACCAAGCAGTAAAAGAGATTCAAAAGATTCAAAATCTTACCTTGACATCAAATGGAAGGTTACCTACAAAAACAGTCCTCTTGTTGTCATACAGGGGAGAAGCATCTCCCTTCAGTTTCTTGCATGGTGGGCAAGCCCTGTCAACGCGAATATGGTTTCCCCCAACCTTCACTCACGCATTGAACAAGAGTTAATATTATTTAGAAATGAAGTCATATACTAATCTCCATCGTGAGCAAAAACCAATGGACGTCAAGGTTAAAGGAGGCTTACAATAGCCATATTATTCGCCAATGATGCTTGAGCACACTCCTCGGTTTTAAAAACAACATAAGCATGCACACTGCAGGTAACAAGATTCTTTTACTAAGATACTCAAATGAAATAAGTAATCCACAAAAGATAATACAACAGCACACACTAACAGGAGTATTCGATTGGTTTGAATGGTAAAATTCATTTTCATCAAGAAAGGATGATTCAAATGGTACTTTTTTATTAAAGCCCCCTGTTTCCATGGAGAGGAACATTCACACAAGTTTACGGCAACATATTATTCAAACAGTGGCATAGCAGAACAATGATAATATCCTCCCAACCAATCATAATCATAATCACTAAAATCAGATAAATCAAACAAAAAGGAAGGAGTTTCATTCAGTAGTCAGTATCAAACCTGTCACCATTTTCATTTATTTGCTTCCTGATTACAGCGCCTTTCCTTGGTACTTTACTCTGCAAGAGAAGAAGATTAAAATTCAAGTTTTTCACAAGAAATCGTATAAGACTACCAAAATATGTGTACAAGGAGGAACGACCTACATCGATTATTGGCACAGAACGAATCCGGACAGACTCAACTTCGCCAAACTTCGCAAACTCCTTGATTAGGTCCTTTTTCTTTATTTTCAATGGCAAATTACCAACAAACACAGTCCTTAAAAGCTTATTCTCATCATCAAAGCCTTCTTTTGATACCATCATATCCTCAGGATTGTGCATTTTCTTTCTCTTCTCTCCTACCACATTATTCTCCTTCTCTTTCTCCTTCTCCTGCTCATCAGGAACCCCATATCTCATAGCTTCATACTCCAACTCCAATTCATCCCTCTTTCTTTTCTTCTTCTTATTTTCATTTTCAACACCAGAGCCTCCATCTTTCCCACCACCACTCCTATTTTCTCCTAAATCAGTAATATCATTCGTTTCAGCTTCTTTAGCTTGATCTTTCTTCCATTTCTTGGTCTTCGCTGAAAGCTCCAAATCCACACCCAAAGTTTCATTATTTTCTCTATCATTCTTTCTTTTCTTCTTCGCCGTCAACTCTGAAGAATCCCGATTCTGCAAAGCAACCTCTTTATCATTATCCTTTTCTCCGGACCCTGGATTCAACACATATGCTGGTTCCTGGGGTTTATTTTCTTGGGGTTTTCTTCGGAATGGATTATTTTCAGAAAAAAGAGAAGAAAAAGTAGGATTCTCTTCGGCGATTTCACCAAACAGGGTTTTGAAAACGCTGGAAGAATCTGAATTTACAGATGCATTAGGATCTGATTTTTCTTTCTTTTTCTTTGCCATTACGAGAGCAGAGAGCCCTCGCAATTCGCAAATCAAATTTGAAGGTTCGGAATGGAGAAGATGAAATTAGGGTTTGCTTTCAAAATTAAAATTGAAATTGTACACAGAAGATTCGAACATCATACCAGGTGACTAAAAGGGCAAGCATTGGCATGGGCCGGCCCGGGCAGCATGAACCGGGTATTGTGAGACCATGTTGCCCGTATTTATAGGCTGGAGCAGCGCTGTTAATGGGCCGGTATAAAATATCACCACGTGTTATTATTGTATAATAATAATAAATTACTATGACCCTCGCCATGTACATATAGAATGTCTCAAACAGGGGCAAAAAAAAAAAAAAAAAAGACACCAACAATGCCACATCATTATATATCAGTGTGTAACTCATTATGTCAACAACAATGTACAAGTAGTTTTTTCTTTTCTTTTGTGATAAAAACAATGGTGAAGTTGTTTGATTGTTCACAGTGAATACATTTTATTTTTGTCTGCTATTAATGTGGCACAACAATGAGATATATGTATAGTAATTAGTAGTGAATTGATCCTTTCAAAAATAAAAATACAATAATGGACATCAATTTGATTTGAGGTATATGATTAATATTGAAATTTGTCTTTGAAAAGTATAGATTATTTTTTAGTTTGTTGGTGTTTTTTCAATCGTCATTTTCTCATTTTTGTTTAATTGGATTTGGATATAGTCATATAAACGACGAATAGTTAGAAATTTAAAGATTCTAAAAAACATAAGAGGTGAAAAAGTGTCGATCCCAAGTATTGAATCTGAGAGTGCTTAAGCGCACAAATGCGTGACAAAACGCGATCAATACGTGATAATCGCGTGTTAGCCTATAAGTTTTAACAATTTTTTACATAGTTTTATATATTCTTTTCAACTTCATTCATTCTCTCTTTTATTTTACATTCACATATCTCGTGAGACCTACCTGCATTGTATAAATCTCCATCATTCAACTCTATTTATTCTCTCTCTTATATCACATAAAAATCTATAAAAATATATTTTTATACATACACTAACACGCACTAGCGCAAGGCATGGCAAAGCGTTGAGTTTAAGCATTGAGCATAGACGGTGCTTACGCAATGCTTAAAAGGATTTTTTAGAATAGAGATTGGACTAGCTTGAATTCCTTTTTTTTTTTTTTTAATTAATGAAAATTATGATAATCCAATGTTTATTTTATACTTTCTTAAACTCGATAGCATTTTTATGCAGCTTCTAAGTTTCATTTTTCTCTGTTTTAGGGATTTTTAAGAATATTCTAAAAGCTAGTAGTTTAGTCCAAATAATAAACGTATTGAAATGGTGCAAAAAAACTTTGAAGCAAATGGTCCAGAATGATTTCTTTGCCATTTTCTTTTTATGATTTTGTCTAGGATATTTTGGTCCAAAAACATTAGAAAAATTACACAAATGGTCCTCATCTTTGTGGGTTATTAAAATCAGTCAAAGTTTTAATTTGTTAGAGTTAGTCCAAATTTTAATTAAATTATATAATTTTATATTTACCTTTTAGATCAATTTGGTCCAAGAAATAATTTTATCGAATCAATTTGACACTAATTAGATAATTTTATCGAAAATCTTCAACGTTAATAACATTTATTTATGTTTCTTTTTGTATTAGATATGCGTATATTTTGATTTTAATCAATCGTTAATAAGAAATAATTATTGTATCTTCTTAAAATTTTTAGTATATCATCAGAAAAATAAAAATATATGAATATAAAAATAAAATAAAATATATACGAGGCATTTGATTTCAAAACATGATATAACGAATCACAAATAAAATTTTATTAGAAATATATAGCATGTAAGAAAAATATCGATACAAACAATTAATTAAATCAAATAAAAATAAAAATAAAAATCCCAAAACCACCATCACTCCACCCACCCCACCCCAACTCCCACCCCCATCCCAAAACCACCACCACCATCCGTTGGTGGTGGTAATGGTGCCACCACCACTGGTTGGTGGTGGCTTTTCAACCACCACCAGACAGATCTGGTGGTCACCACCGACCGGGTGGTGACCACCAGATCGATGGCGGCGGTACCGCCACTAACGCAAACGCCGGTGGTAGCCGCCATTCTTGCCTGACCGTCTGCGGTCACCACCAGACTGGTGGTGACCAGATTCTGATTGGTGGTGGCGAAGCGCACCACCAACCGATGGTGGTGGGGGTTGGGGATGGGGGTGGGGTGGGGGTAAGTGGTGGAGTGGTGGTTTGGGATTTTTATTTTTTTATTTTTTATTTGATTTAATTAATTGTTTGTATCAAGATATTTTTCTTACATGTAGATATATTTCTAATAAAATTTTATTTAGACAACAATTCATTTATATCTGTTTCCAATCAAAATGTGCGACGATGTATTTTATTTTATTTTATATTCGTTATATTTTTATTTTACAAGAGTATACGATACTAAAATTTTAAGAAGATACAATAATTATATTTATCGTTAACGATCGATTAAAATCAAAATATACGCATATCTAACACAAAAGAAAAACATAAATAAATGTTATTACGTTGAAGATTTTCGATAAAATTATCTAATTAGTGTCAAATTGATTCGATAAAATTATTTATGACCAAATTGCATCTACTTAAAAAGGTAAAATATAAAATTATATAATTTAATTAAAATTTACTAATGAACAAAATTAAAAACTTTGGGACCTGATTTTAATAACCTACAAAGATGAGGACCATTTGTGTAATTTTTTCTAATGTTTTGACCAAAATATCCTCACAAAATGGACAAAATGAAAGAAATTGATGAAAGGTATGAAAATTTCATTTTGACCATTTGACCAAAGTTTTTTTGCACTATTCATACTACCTTTTATTATTCTGTGGATTAAATCTAATACGTGACTACTTTTTTGACTATTTGTAAATCCCTTTTTTTTTTTTTTTTTTTTTTTTTTTTTAAATTTTGGGAACATTGTAGCTTTTAAGTTTTAATTGCTTAAACACCTTTTGTTTATGAACTTAGGGGTGTGTTTCATACAACTATAAGTTAAAACTCATTTTTCTTTCTCGTCTTTCAACCACTCATTTTATTAATCTAAATTTATAGTTTATAGTAGTATTATTTAAAATACATTTCTCTATTTCTCCATCATATATTCAAAAATCATTTTTACCATACACTCAAAAATCATTTTTGTCAATCATCTCTATAAACAAAATAAAAATGATCTAAAACACCCAATTGTTTCGTAACCCTGTCTCAATAAAACACATCCTCAGGTTTGTGCACAGGGACAGAAGGGGTGGGAATCGTGGCACCATTCACACTGCAGGGTAGTTTTCATTTCATTGAAATTTGGGGATTTCCCACCTCGTTTGGTCAAATCGGATAATTAAATCTTACGTTGAGACACACGCTCTCTCATACAGAGAGGATTAGTGTTTTCTGTGCGCGCAGAATGCCAAAACTATCTTATCCATTCTATGAGATGAGATATATAAAACGTACGGAAACGTAAGACATTTTTGGCTTTTCTACCTCGAAAACAGAACCCAAGATAAGAATAATACATGCAGTACTCAATAAAATACTCCAAACAAATCCAGAAAATAAGAAAAAGTTCAACTCTCAGCTAATGCGTAGAAAATATTTTTGCATGAAGGATCGATCGATCACGGGAACGAACCAAAACCTTTCTTGCTCTATAATTTATCCATGACAACACGTTGAGGCGACTGCGTCACATCTTTCGTAAACCGATCGGAAGCCTCAGCAAGGCCCTGTAACATCCTTAATATCTCCGAGGCATCTTCCAAGTAGTATTTCGCCTTGCTCGGTTTTTGTCCAACAGTACAAGCAAAAACTTCGGCTATTGGCGACAGAGATTCGTTCTCCTTTGCTTGCATTATCGTCTCAAACATGTCCTCGTCCGACCGGTCGTCCCCTATACAAAGAATGAAATCCGGAAGCACTTCCTTTTGTCGCATTGTCGCGAGAAGTTGTGCTGCTACAAGACCTTTATTCACCCCCTAGTCGACAAAACATGGTAGAAATTTCAATCTTTCTGCTAAACTCAGTCACTGAGTCACAATCAGACTTCAGTATTAACCCATACATTCAAAACAGCCGTTTTGTTTAAGTAATAACGAGTACCAACCTGAGGTTTTACTTCGACTATGTGTTGCCCGCTCTTGACAGAAACGGGTTCATTTGCTAGAACACTTTCGAGGTGGTCGAGAAGCTCCTTGGCTTGACACGACCCAAAATCCCGATCGGCAAGTTGGTAATTCCAGACGAGCGCACTCTCCTTCGTTTCTATGAAAGACCCATCGGTGGTTTCCGTGTATAGTTGCATTACAGGCTCGGCTATCTGCTTCCAGCCAAAATCTTGCACGGATACACAAGTTTCCCACTCCGTCTTGTCATTTGGCCTGAAAAATGACAATATAATCAAATATCTGACTCCACCAAAAAAAAAAAAAAAAATTATCTTTGTCCTATATATTTTTTGAAACTTAAAAATAAAGAATACAAACCTTACAAAATAGCCATGTTCGGCAGCCAAGCCGAGATTTTCGCAAGATGAGAACCATTGTGTTAGCGTCTTTTTGCTCTTCCCACTCACGACAAAAACAACGTTCTTACAATCTTTGCACAGTTTGTTTAACATTCCAATAGCCTCAGCATTTGCACTAGTATCTACCGCACTTTGCAGCGTGCCATCATAGTCCAAAAGAATCGCTCGGCTCTTAGTTCTCTTATAAGCAGACACAATATGTTCGACCGTCAGCTTCCTAAAACTAGGATCCAAAGCGATCACACGGAAGCCCAATCCAAACCCAATGCCCCAACACCTCCTCCTAACATGGTCTCTACACGCCCTTTCAAGGTCGAGCAAGAAACTATGGGCCCAATAAGCGACGTCGTGACTACTCACATACTTATAGTGCTTATCGTGTCTCATTTGCTTTTCGAGGTCGGGGGTTATCAAGGCCGAGTCCATAGCTTCAGTCACACTATCAATGTTCCACGGGTTAACCCTTATAGCGCCACTAAGAGATGGCGAACACCCGACAAACTCGGAAACCACCAACATGCTTTTCTTGGGCTGTAACGGATTTAGTCCCAAGGTTTCATCAAGCTTAGATGTCCCTTGTCGGCATATAACGTACTCGTAGGGTATCAAATTCATCCCGTCTCGCACTGCAGTGACCAGACAACACTCAGCAATTACATAGTACGCTATTCGCTCATAGAAATGAAGTGGGCTGTCAATCAACACGACAGGATCATAACCGGGTCGTCCGAACAGGTGATTGATTCGATTAACCGTGGTTAAAGTTTCTGATTGAATTTCCTGCACGTCTCTCCCTCGCCCTCGGGCAGGATTAGCAATTTGGATTAACATGATCTTGCCTCTACGGTCTGGATTCTGAGTCAGCAATTGCTCGAATGCGAGAAGCTTCAAGCTTATTCCTTTGAAGATATCCATATCGTCAACCCCGAGCAAAACTGTTTGACCATAATATTTTTCCCGTAATTCGGCAACCTTAGCCTCTGTCTCGGGAAGATCAAGAACTGTTCGAATTTGGCCCATGTGAATCCCGACTGGAAGAATCTTGATGCTCACTGTACGACCATAGTACTCAAGTCCTATGTAACCACGTTTAGATTGGTAAGACACACCCAACATTCTACTACAACACGAAAGGAAATGTCGAGCATAATCAAATGTATGAAAGCCGATAAGGTCGGAATTCAATAGGGCTCGAAGAAGCTCGTTTCTTACTGGGAGAGTTCGATATATCTCGGACGAAGGAAATGGACTATGAAGGAAAAAACCGAGCTTCACCCGATTAAACCTCTTCCTCAAAAATGTTGGCAACACCATCAAATGGTAATCATGAACCCAAACAAAATCATCGTCCGGAGTGATGACTTCCATTACTTTGTCAGCAAAAATTTTGTTAACGGAGACATAAGCTTGCCATAATGAGCGGTCGAACCTCCCACCAAGATCGGGGGATAGAGGAAGCATGTAGTGAAATAAAGGCCACAAGTGTTGTTTGCAAAAGCCATGGTAGAACTTAGTGAAAAGCTCCGGTGGGATGAAAGCAGGGACGCATTTGAAATTCTCGAGCAACGTTTGAGCAATTTCATCTTGTTCAATTGGGTCGATTTGTTCTTTCAGACTACCGACATAGATTACTTCAATATCTTCTCCTAAACCATCTTTGAGTTGAAGCAAAAGAGAATCTTCGTCCCAACTGAAATCCCAATCACCATCGGATCTCCGGTGGGCCCTAAGTGGGAGTTGGTTGCCAACGATGATCATTCGCTCGGGGGAGACAGACGAGGGGACGTCTGATCCACCGTTACTTCGGTTTTCATCGTCTAGCTCAGATAATACTCCGGCTACCGTAGCAACTCGGCCGAGTTTCTTCCCACGGCGGCCGAAGGTCGGCTGGTCGCAGGAAGTGAGATCCAGTAAGTTGGAATATGACCTCGAAACCATTATTGCCGATTCTAGTGAAAGCCAACTCTACAAAGATAATTAGCCCACAAAAATGAGTCAACAGAGTAATTGATTATAACATCAAAACTAGTAAATTATTCGAAATTTCACCTAACCCAGATAAGAAAGTGCAGAAACAAATATGAAAATTACGCATAATTGTAAACAAATGAAACAGTAAAAAAGAATTACCAGAAAACCCAAATCAACGAGTCCTCGAATAAGCCCTAAACAACTGGTATTTCTTGAGAAATCACTTATATGGAAACAAATCAGGCAAAGCTGAAAAACGCAGCAAGTAATTGTAATGAACTCAGCACATCTTCCAAGAATTGTAATGAAAAACTGCTATTTTCTACCGCAAGTGGTAGCAAAAGTGAGCAAGAAATGGAAAAGAAATTGCAAAGAAAAAGAAAAAGCACCCAAAAAGTTATTTTATTGAAATAATTACTTACCTCGTCAGGAACTGAAAGAGTGGCCTCAAGAACAGCAAATATTCCCACTACAAAATGGAGATCAGATTCGCAGTAAACACTGATTTGAATCGAGAAAAGTCTCTTTTTAGCCCTTTTGATTTGTGGGTTTTCAAAAATTTCTATCAATTTTTTGGCTTTATACAAAGAATCAGAATCTTTTGCTATGCGCAAACAGAAGCCAGCAAAGAGAGTGACTGTATACTAAGTGGTCTGACGAAAGCACTGTGTGTACATAAACAGCAAGTACTACGATAAGCTTATTAGGTAACCATGGTTAAGAATTAATTAAGATTGATGTAATCAATCATAAATCAAGCCAGAATGAGTGCTTTTGGAGCTTAAACCCCACTAAATTCCATCGCAAATAGAGATCAATTATTTTGCTTGTCGTTTCGCAAACTATATGTATATTAAATTTAAACAGTATCGGATTTATAAGATTGGAAGTAATACGAGCATCTCTCATGATCATGGCGATCGAAATTTCCAGAGAGCCCGCACAAATACTTCTTAAGATACTCGCATTTGATATGATTGTGTTATCTGCGGACTTTTCATATGATACCCATGTCGGGTGCCTAAAAAATTCTGCCAATGGTGATTAGCAATGGGAAAATAGTCCATTCATTTAAATAAATGTCTTCCAAGTTCAAATACAAGATCTATCCATATTCCAATTTAATTATTTGACCTAGAAGTTTAAAATTGAAGGATTGATCGAAACATATATCAAATTATACATACAAATACATTATTTAGTAAATTGTATCATCTCCTACATATATAAGTTGCTATAGTTTAGTGACGAAATATATCAAAATATCCAATCCTTATATGTATTTGCATATTGAATGATGATATTTTCTTTTTATCAATAAGGATACACATTGTACAGAAATTTGTTGTCGTTTGCGCGGTACCAGATCAAAAAAATGCATAGTTTCATGGCTGCCGCATTAGATACAGGTACCTTAAGTAGTACTCGTGCGGTTGCTTGAAAATTTCCACATATCAAATAAGAACATATTATTAAGAAAATAAAGAAATTAAACACATAATAATATAATAATAATAATAATAATAATAATAATAATAATAATAATAATAAATAGAAAATGACTAATATTTTAACACAGTGTAATAAATAAAGGAAGTCAACACATCTTTATGGTGCGGAGAGAATACCTAACACCAAAACCAAACAAAAAAATGTTCAAGCGATATATATAAATTTGTCGGGAAAAATTCAACGAAATAGATTGATTACAGCAAGGTAGGAAATAAAGACTTACAAGGATAATTACAGCCTCGATTTAGTAAAGATAATATCATTTCGATCTTCACAATGATAATGAAAATTTAGTTAATATTCTTGGAAAAATAATATATTTTTTCCTAATATAACTTTTTATGTATCTTTATTTTTTTAAGGAAATGTATCTATTATTTTATTTTTATAGTTTTTATATGTGACAACAAAGCATATTAAAGTGTTTGTTTGCATTCACATTTTTATGAATTTGATCCAGCCCTAGAGCTAGCGTTTGACGTGATACTGTTTGCTATTGCTACGTGGTTATCCAGCCCCATTTATTGCCCCATGCTGTTGTGTGATAGCATTATGACGAATCACATTAGCGCTAGAATTATAAGAAAATTCCAGCGTTGAAATTAGAAAGGAGTTGCACTTTTTTATGCATTTTTATTTGAACAATAGGAGAGAGGAGAGAGAATAGTTGAGTTTTTTTTTCTGAAATAAGAAAATGACTGGAGTTGAAATGTAGATATGTATAGGATATGCAAATTCTTTGAAATATATCAATGTGGTTGGTTTAACTAAATTCAAATTTAAACGATAATAAATTAAAATGAGAAAAATAACATGCCCTAAATAGAACATATAACAAAACTAACAAACTAATTAAGGGAGGTGGACTATAATTCAGCACAAAATAATAATAATAAAATAAAAGGAGACTTTCTTTGCATGACCGAAGGAGCATATGCCTAAGCCCTAATGATTGGTACGATAAATGCTTCTTGACGAAGTGATAGTGAAAACTATAGCCCAACAATTCATTGACAAAGTGTTGATGAGGTTGAAAACTTGGTTTTGTATCAACTAGCGCAAGTCCTTTTCTGATTCAGAGTAAAATCTCAATATACTTCCTGAACCAAGGAAGTTATTAGGAACTCAAATAAATATCGCACCAACTCAATTATAAACACATTGAATTGATAGAATGTAAAATAGTAAAATCAAATTATACAATCCATATAATATAAATTAATTTATAATGAAGTTGTAGAATAAAGTTTTTTTAAAATCAAAATCTCTAGAATATTAAGATTTATATTATCCTATTTTTCATTGATTGTACTTGTTGGTGTGGTTGAAGAGGAGAAATAAAAGAATTATATTTAAACTAATTTCCATATTTCCAGAAATTAAATCCAAACTATTAAGTACATATCCCGGTAGACATCCAAGCTAGATCTTGAAGTGGCATAAGACTGTCTTTGTATGAATTTATTAGCAAGATTTACCTTTTTTACTTTTTGTATTACCACTCTTTATCATGATCAGGAAGAGAGGAGCTGGGTGTTAGGATGTATGTTTTTATGCGATTTGATGTGATATAAAAGAGAAAATGAGTGGAATTGAATGGTGGAGTTTTGTGTAGTACAAGTAGGTCCCACGAGATTTGTATGTAAAAATATGTTAAAACTTGTAGGAGAACATGACAAACTAAGTTCAAATGTGCGTAGACTCGATCCGGTAATTCTCGCTATATTTATCCATGAAATTATGTGTGGACTTGCACTGGTTTGAACTCGAATTGAAGATTTTATACTTGTGATAGATATATAGATACATAACTGAGTGTTCTGGGTCCATGCACGGTAAGTCATGGCTGTTGCATTAGGAATATATAGGTGCAAATGTAACTCGGAGATTACCGTATCTAATTTTAATTATTAATGCGTGGGAGTTTAAGAAATGTAGCGGATTTTATTGTTCAAAGAACACTTGAATATGAAATTGAAACTTCAAAGGAATGGAAATAGAATTTTGAACTTAGACCAAGTTTATTTAAAAGAATGAAAAGAAAAAGAGAGAAGGAAAAAGTTTTAGTAGATGCACAAGGAAAAAAAAAAAAAATTCTTTTTGGATGCAAGAGGTCGTGAGATTGCAATTTTTTTTTTTTTTTTTGTAAAGGGGGGAGGGGACGGGGGTAGGAATCGAACATAGCCACACGGTCGGAACGTGAACGTCTTACCACTGCGCCACGCGTGCATTCTTGTGAGATTGCAAATTGATTCAGTTGGTTACATGTGTCCCATTTAAAATAGAAACTCTTAAAACAAGCGTGTAAAATGAAGTTGATGTAATCTGCTCTAAGTCGAAATTAGGTAGAGCAAGGTAGAGTTTTTAATTGGGCGTATAAGGTTTGCCCAGAAGACCAAGGTTAGGTAGAAAAGTAGCTCTTGACTATCTATCCTTCATTTTTGCATAGTGTGTGCTAATTCTGGCTTGTATATATATATATATATATATATATGCCTTGTTTTCTGTTAGATATGGTTAAATGTACTCCCGTTCCGTTGCCAATTTATTGGCGTCATAAGATGCCAACACCCCCATTTGAAGGGGGGGGGGGGAGATAGCGTTATACTCACAACAATTAGTCTAACGCGACCGGTGGAAGGTGCACATAATTATTAGCGAACTCCTTGTAAAAAAAAGTACTCATAAAATAAAACTATTTTCAGAATTAAATTTTACATTCACTGACTGCGAAAGCATTACTTTTCACTATTTTCGTAAAGGTCCCTAACAATTTTTTTTTTTTTTCTTTTCTCTCTTTTTTTTTTTTTTTTTTTTGGTTGAAAAAAGAAAAGTCAAATCAAACACAAGCTATAAGAATTAAGATGGCCATCAACTGACTCTGTCGGGAAGTTAAATTCCAGCTCTTCAACTTTGGGAATTAGGATTTTTCTTCAGCTCATAAACCATGTACTCGAGAAAAGGCGGCTACGGAAAAGGAAAACAACATCAATTTCATCGTCAAAATCCCCAGATTGGTGAAAATTGGACTCTCAGACCCATTGATGTCAATAATCAAATTCAAGAACCTCAACACCGTCATCAATCGACCTCATCATCCGCAGCACCTGATTTCATGTCAAGGGACCAAAAACGGGCCCACAATCGAAGTTCTTCCACCCGAAATCGAGCTGCCGATACGGGGAAACCTCAGTTTGTGAGGAAAGATAAGGTGGGTTCCGATAAAGAAGGGAAATCTGTTACTGGGTTTGACCCAAGATTGAAGGTTAATTCGGGTAATGATAAAAATGAGCTGAATATTCTAAAGGAAGGTGAAGAAGAAGAGGAGAGCAATGGAGGTTCTTGTTTGCAAGAAGAAGATGAATTGGTTGATGTGGGGAAAAGGTTAGAGCAGCTGAGAATAAGTGATCAAGAACCTCAGTTGTCTGAAGAGCAGATGAAACTTAATGATCAGTTGCAGGAAGATGAGGTATTGTTAGTTTTGACATGGAAATTGTTTGATTCTGTAATTAGCCGATTTGGTTTCTTTGATACATTTATGCATTTATGAAGTCGAATTCTTTCATTCGTTAGTCCATGTTGGGAATGTGCAGTTAAATCTTGAATAAATGATGAGTTTATAAGGGGTTAAGCTGCTAGTCCAAGTAGGTTACCTTTTGGAATGGAACCTCAATCTGTAATAATTCAGAGTAACAAGATGATGAGCTATGCATTGGCGATGAAAGTGACATGAAAACCACTTAATGAGTGTCAAATCTCCTCATCAAAGGTCATAATAAACGGTTGTGATTGGGTTTAGGATTACTCCATTTATAGTTATGGTATGCTCTATAATTCGGAGTTATGACTAAGCATGTTTGCTTGACGAGGTATCCTTATATAGTTCCTTAATTTAGAAGAAGAAAATTTGGTTGGTAGAGAAGTAGAAAGAGAGCAGGAGGAGGAGGAGGAGGATTGGGGGTGTTGGAGATGGAATGGTGGGTGGTTTTAGGAAAAAGAGACAACCTTTGATGGTATATGATCTTCCTTTGATCTTTGTCTTCAGGTTACAATTTTAGAGCTTGTTTGGTTGGTGAGTTATTTGTTGTGCACGATATTCCGTATAAAATGTGTGTTTAATATTGTATTGAAGAATGCGTGTGTGATTGAAAAGAGGAGAGAGAAAAATTTTTGTTGTAAAATTATGGAAAGAACAAGCTCTTAGATGTTGGAAATGTTCATGTGTAACAAAATCTTTAATCTCCTAAAGTGTTCTTTAATGTTGGGTGTGGTGGGCACCGGGGAGGGGTGGGGTGGTGTTGGTTTTAGGAAAAAGAGACAACCTTTGAGAGCATAGGATCTTCCTTTGATCTATGCTTTGATTTCCAATCTAGATGTTGGAAATGCTCTTTAATATGTAATGAGATCTTTATATCTCACTCCTTTTCTTGTCATGCAATTCTTTGTTTTCTATTTTGCAGTTACTAGCTTTGGAGTCCATCTACGGTGATAACATTGTGATACTGGACAAACAAAACAATCTATGTTCTTTTCAGGTAATTTAGGAAACAAAGATGGCCATGTATTTTTACTGTTCACAAACATTTTCTTACCTTAATGTTATCGTCATACAGATAAATATACACATTGAACTGGCCAACGCAATTACAATCACTACAAGTTTGAAATCCCATGACACCCAAGAGGGCCAAGATGGCAATTGTTCAGAATTCTCATTCTCTTTCCAAGTCGAGCATCTCCCACCAATCATATTGACATGTTTATTGCCAAAATCATATCCAAGCCACCATCCTCCATACTTTGCTATCTCTGTTCAGTGGTTGGATAGTAAAAAAATATCTGATCTTTGCTTCAAGCTTGACTCGATTTGGAAAGAACAGCCCGAGCAAGAGGTTATATACCAATGGGTCGAATGGTTACAAAATTCTACTCTCTTGTTTCTGGGTTTTGATCGTGAAGTAGTTCTTGGTCCTTATGGTGTTAGACGTACTGAAGATAGACGGGCGATTTCTGGCAGTATCTCGCCAGATGTTGATATTCCTGCTCTGAAGAGTTATAATGATCAACAACGCAATGAAAACTTCTTCAGAAACATCCATGAATGCTGCATCTGTTTCAGCGATTTCCCTGGTATGAAATGAGTACTTGTTTGTTAAAGCTTTTTTAGAAGTCCGCTTATTTCATTGATTAAGTTTTTCTTTACTTTTCAACATACATTCCGAAATCATTTTTATTGCCAGGTTCAGAGTTCATAAGATTACCATGTCAGCACTTCTTTTGCAACAAATGCATGAAAACTTATTCCGACGTGCATATAAAGGAAGGAACGATAATGAAACTCAAATGCCCGGATACTAAATGTGGGGGGATGATTCCACCGGGTTTGATGAAACGATTACTTGGGGAAAATGAGTTTGAACGTTGGGAGTCACTTCTATTACAGAAAACATTGGAATCAATGTCTGATGTGGTTTACTGTCCAAGATGTGAAATGGCCTGTTTGGAAGACAAAGATGAGCACGCTCAATGCTCAAAGTGCTTTTATAGCTTTTGCACACTTTGCAAAGAGAAACGACACATCGGAGTTGCGTGTATGACACCGGAGATGAAACTGCTTATTTTGCAGGTAATGAGTTACGGTTGATTTTCTTGTTTGTTACACAATATTCTTATAGTACTCACAATCTGGTGTAAGCAATTGATGTGGCATGTCCAGATCGCACCACATCAATAGCTTCCACCAAATTTGGTTAGGAGTGATTCTTATAGTTCTTGTTTGGAAGAACTTCTTTTTTAAAAAAAAAAAAAAAAAAAAAAGATAAACTTTTTACTCTTAGTGCTCTTTTGGCTTTGGTAATCTGTATTTCTGTACGATATTATGATAATCTAATACATAAAGATACAATTTTTTGGTATCAGGAACGGCAGAACTCATCTCATCTAAAAGCCGATCAAAGGCATCACGAGCAAGAAATGATCAACGAGCTTCTTAGTGTCAAGGAAATACATCGTTTTGCGAAGCAATGCCCTTCTTGTAAGATGGCTATCTCAAGAACTGAAGGTTGCAACAAAATGGTGTGTAAAAATTGTGGGCAGTATTTCTGCTACCGCTGTAATAAGGCAATTGAGGGATATGAACACTTCAGGTATGTTGTTTGGTTTCAATACTATAGCCATAGGGGATGTCTGGTTAAGCTGAGAAGTAACTTTCCAGAAAAAATTGTTGGGGTAATGTGATTTTCTTGGTAGGGACGGGGATTGTATACTTTTCCCGGCGGAAGAGATTCAGATGTGGGAGGAGAGGATGAATGCTCGCCAAGTTGTTGGTCAGATTCAAGCCGAAATGTTTTTCGCCCAAGGTCATTCGTGCCCCAATTGTGGTCAAATCAACGTAAAGGTGAGATGATAGTATCCCGTTTGCTCAAATTCTAAAGAAAAGTGATTCTTTTGGAAGAATTTGTGGTTAAAAAGTGATAACAATTATAAAGAAACGAGAGAGAATCTTTTTAATTTAGCGTAAAGAAAAGAGATTTTGAAATAAATTGTGACAACCAAGGTTAAGGTATAGAACACGAGAGATGTTAAACTCTTTTTGTTGTCTCTCATACCTTGTCGACTTATAATTTGCGAAGAAACCAACGGCTTGGATTGTCTTTGATGACAGGTTGGTAACAACAATCACATATTTTGCTGGGCATGTCAAAATCACTATTGCTACTTGTGTAAAAAGATGGTGCGAAGGAGCTCACAGCATTATGGCCCCAAAGGCTGCAAGCAACATACTGTCGGATAATTTTACGGAGTTTCATTTCTTGATAATTTTACTGCAAACAACATATTGTCATAATTTGTCTTGACATTTGCTCTTTATCATTCTTATAGTTGAATAATACCATTTAGCAAAAAATTTTTGAAAAAATGGGGAATTTTTTTTTTTTTAAAATGATAACAATAGCCCAATGAGAATTGAAAATGAAAGGCTCTCTCTCTCTCTCTCTCTCATGCCATGTGAACAGTGATAATGATAACTTCTTGTAAATTAACTGATCACTTTAAAACTTACCTTAGATAGTTTTAAGACAGTGAGATGTACACTCCTCTGCAGATAAGATCAATCTTTCTTTGTATCTGATGAAAAGTCCCTTCTGCCCTATAAGTTGATCCAAGTGCTGAGATTTGTCCCATCCATTCTCCAACAGCTTCGTCTCTTTCTCCTCGGTCGAGTCCACAACATACCTCTCTAACATGTCTCACTCACTCTCTTTCTCCCATGATTAAACTGGGATGTAGTGCGTCGTAAACATTTGATCCATCATGGAAGCAAAACATTATTCCATCACGAGCATCAAAATATATGTTACATTGTTTTTTATTTGGAGAAAAATTCAAACAGCTCAACCCCATGATGGAATTTTGGTGACAACATTTTTCTATGCATGGTTGACTAGAAACAAATTAATACAGAACATGTGATGTATAATTGACCTGGTTCTTCCTCTCCATAGGCCCTTCATGCTATAGAGATATTAAGACTGCTGGTGAAGTCATCAATCTATTTCTTGATTAATTGATGCCAGAAATCATGTCGGATGCACTGTGTAAACGCTAGTATGTAATCAGATTAATATAACTGAGCCAGAGGTCTCACCAAATTTGCATGTTGGATCGGAGTGAGGGTCAAACTGTTTGATGAGATGAAGACTTTGCATCCTGAATTTCTAAAAAGGCAAAATGATAAAAATAATTTGAACAAATACACTAATTTAGATGAGCCAACACAATTATTTTCCGGAAGACAGCACGAGGCATTGAAGATCAGACTACATTTCAGAAAATCTAGGACACCTTTCTTCGAGATTCCAAGTGTACAATTACTTTTCATCAAAAAGTTCTGTGGATAAAAATGGAAATCCCTTGTTCGAATGCCAAAGATGATGAGTACAAGTCTGTGTCTGAATCAGGGTATTGCATATTGCTGGGACCGTTTTGGGACTGTGAATTTGGTGTTTAATATATTAATATAAAACGAGCCCGAAAATTTGAAGGTATGCAACATGTACTACAACTTCATTGTCAGGCTGTGATTGTAATTGCAGCGCTTCTTGTAAGAGAGGAGTTTTCAAAAGATGCCCTTCTTGATTGGATCGACTGGAGGCAGAAAAAAACATTTAATTCGCGGGTTGATGCAGATCTTTCAGCCAAATTGTCTAGACCTAATGATTTTGGTGGGTTTGCTGATCTCATAAGAAACATCCATTCATAATCTTTTGTATGATATGAGTGATGCAGAATATAAATTGGAAAAGAAATTGCAGCACCTGAAATTCGCCTATTTGGATGATAACCTAGCTAAGTACATTGTTGCACCAAGAGAAAAAATGGAAGAGAGAAATGAAGGTGCCCAAAAGGAATATAACTTCGCATCAAAATCCAATGTCCATCAAGAAATCTGTCATAGGCTTAAGGCCTTTGGGCTTCCCAAAATAAGGTCTGTTTGCATTCCGCGAATCTCCCCATCAGCCACAATGTACACATCTGTGGGACATCTCCAAGGCAAAGATCTTGAAATCTTGGACTCCTCTATCAGCCCCAGATTCTGCACGTGCAAATCTATATAAGCTCATATTATGAGTGCATATTATAAATATCATATCAATGATACTTTAGCGTTGAAGCTACAAAGTTAATTAACCATAAACCAACCATCAAGATTGCCAGTGCAGATTCCTCCTTGTTGAACACGTAAAGATGTAATGTTTTGATCCCGCTAGCCAAAATCTTCTTGCACATTTCTGTTCCAAGGTGAATTCCATATGCCTTCACTGCTTCTTCATTGTCCTTGATTGGATCCAAAGCAGCTGTAATCTCGGCAGGTATCTACAGTATGTCATCAGAGAAAAAAATTTAAGTCACTCTGTCAACCGCTGTAGAAGTAGATGGGAAATATATGATGTTCCATATTTCTCTAGTAATAACAGAACTTTAGCAGAAGAACGCCAAGGTAAAACACTGAACTATTATGTGGTCCAGAATAATCCAATTCCAAATTGTTTTGTATTCTATGTTAAATGAGGTAAGAAAGTTGTAGCTGTCGTAAAAACATGGCAAGGAGACACAAATTCAAATTAACATCATATTGAACAGGCAACACAACATATCTGATGGATTTCAGCAAGTGACCAAATGAGACAACACTCGCAGGTTTTGATTCAAATAGTGTATTCAACTTCTCCTGCTCCCTTCAGTAGTCAACTTCTAGACTGTGCATATGAACTGTCATAGCATGTTAAGATAGTGAAAGAGCCACATACGTGCACTGGTTATGTGATAAATTTAGCCGATCATAGAGAATCATTAGAAAATATGCTACCATAGAATGATTGTGCTGGTTATGGGATGTGTTTAAGTTATTTATAAAAGAATAAAGATTGACACAAGATAATCTAAGACCTTGTTTGGTATATATTTTTTGAAAATATTTTGTCACGTATCGTTTTCGACTACCAATTTCATTACTGTAACAATCTTTTAGATTACTTAAAAATTTGATTACTTTTCAACCATACATTCAAATAATCATATTTTAAAAAATCTCTTCCAACCCAAACACTAAATGTAGAGCAAAGGCATTTGATTGAGTGATCCTGCAAATGACCTTAGGTTAACTTAAACAAGAAAAATTGTGTTTTCAGAAGAATCTATGTACATTTTAGCATGAAATACATGTAATTTGCACGACAGAAAGTTCCTGCCTTTGTGACAGACATAGCAATTAACAGGGTGTTTAGAACAAGACACTAGACACGTGAAACAAGTACAGCTGATGGATTATAGTGTACCTTTGGGAAGGCATATCCAATCATAGAAAGTCCAGAACTATACAAAGAACAGTACATACCTTAGTTTTGCAAAGGGCAGTCATCTTGAGGAAGCCCTTGTAGTCCTTGATGGGCATAATCCCGGGAACAATGGGGCAGGTTATTCCAATTTGACGACAGTCATTGACAAATTTAAGGAAAATATCAGTGTCAAAGAAGAGTTGGGTTACAATAACTTCACCACCGGCATCAACCTGTTGTAGTAATAAATTCATAAAGGTTGTTTAAGTAACTCTAATCATCACATTCTTTTCACTCAAAGATAATTCCTAAAATTTCTGGGAGAACAAGGCAACCTTTTTCTTCAGATAAGCAAGTTCATTTTCATACGCCTCTTCAGTAAGCACTCCATCTTGAAGTACATCAGGATGCCCCTCTGAGAGTGAAAAAACAATGTAAGTATTTAAAAAAACAAAAAACAAAAAACAAAACGACAAGGGTATTTGAATTCTTGGAGCATAGCAATACTGAACCGTACTAATACATGATGCCTATGCGTAGTTTATAATGAGAAGAGTTAACATGACATCATATAGATTGAAACAATGAAAAGAATTGTACCCATAACAGTACTAACATTGGCTACTTCATATCTCCTCAAGCTAGACCTCAACTCGAAATCAAGAAAGAATTACTGTAGTAAAGTAACCAAAAGAAATTCCATGATAAGTGCAAGCTAACCTGGATAGCCAGCAACAGTGATGCCAAAGTAGTCACCATATTTGGCACGGATATGCTTCACCTGCAAACGAACAGACAATCTATCAAACACATAATGCACTAAAGCAAAATTTAACATAACAGTCTACTAAACAATGGGATAGCACAAAAACCAATCAGACGATCCACATATCAAAAATAAACAATTGAGGTATCGATTAATGATGAGAGAACTTACAAGGTCGAGAGCGCAGGCAAATCCACCCTCGACCTGGACGAACTTGTCCTGGCCAGAAGGCGGATCACCGCGCAAAGCAAGCACATTCTGAATCCCATTCGACTTGATAGTGGTGAGTGCGTGGTCAATCTTCTCAACAGTCATATTAGTACAGGTCAGATGCATCATCGTCTCCACACACACTATGTTCTGCATCCTGTTAGCAATCTCCAGGGTCAGATCCGCCTTCGAAGTTTTCCATGTAATATCGCAGAACGAGGGGTTGTGCATCACCATCCGCTCCATTATTTCGAAGAGATCGTTGAATTCATCGTCCTTTCTAGGCGGCCAAAACTCGAAGGAGAACACAACCTTGTTCGGATCGTTTGCAGCTGCCTCCCGGATCTTCTCTATAACCTTCATTCTCTACAATTACTACTGCAAATTGAATCACGAATCTAAACGAACTTGAGGGCGGTGGGGAGTGTATATATAGGCAGTGACGCACACAAAAGGTGTGTTGGAGTAAACTTCTTTTCACAAAAAAACAAACTCAAGTCCAACAAATCTACCAACTTTGTTGGGCCCATTGTCACGACCCGCGCGTTTTGGGAAGGTTCTAGAGACCAACTTCTTCAAGACACAGGGTGCCCTGTACAACCTTCTACACAATTCATGGAAGATTCTGTGCTATTATCTAGAATCTTCTAAAGACGATAATGCCTTAGATATTTTGGTGCATTATCAGTAATTCTCCCAGAAAGATTAACGCAGGCCGTTGATCGAGATGATCACCACCGTCCATTGAGGAGGTGGATTAGTATAAATAGGGGATGTAGGAGCTCATTTGTAACCAATCCAAGACCTTGCAAAGCTCTCTTGTAATACAAAGTGCTTCTTAATTTCCCAAGCTGCTCTACTTTATCTTTTTCCTCTAAGTTCTTTTACTTAAGAACCTTGCTCTAGGGGTGACTTACAGTAAAGTCTTGCACGGTGGACATTTAAAGCACTAAGGTGCAGAGCTTGTGTAGAAAACAACAAGTGCGTGACAAGTGAGTATCGAGCTAAGGTCAGACGGTGGGATGGGGAGAAAAGGCAACAAGAGTAGGGAAATCCTTGAATCCCACACCACCCTCGAGGAGGAAACCCAAAGTCTTAGTCCCAGCCAAGCCCACGAGGAGGAGGAGGCTCGGACGAGACTGGGAGGCGCTTGTTAACCTGGGTGGGCTCATGTCAACTCTATTGAGAAGTCCCTCACAAATCATGAGAAGGATTGGGGAACAATTCTTAGTGTTCAAGCAAGACCTTGATAAGGTCTTGAGAGACCAAGAGGTGTTGGAGGATAAGGTCACAAGCTGAGCACGTATCCTCAGAAAGCAAGCTTATGGATGCAAGGTATCCTGAATGCAAGCACAACTTGATCGGTTTTATGAGGAGATGCAAAGAGGTTGCGGCTTGTAAGCCGGGTTGCGGCGACTAGTTCGTGGACTAGTCCGATGGTTGCTCCTAAGGTTGATTGCCCTAAGCCGGAAGGAGCACGATGGCAAGCTGGATGCCAAGGCTATTGAAGACTTCTATGGCGGATGGAAGTCTACTGAGGGGTTGAATATCCTGACGATGGGACTAAGGTACGACGGCCACTATGTATCTAGTAGACACGCTTCATGGTGGCACCGCAAGCATGGCGACATAGAGAAGGGAACTTGTAGAATAGATACGTGCGATGATTTTAAGAAAGAGTTGAAGAGGCAATTCTACCCGGATAATGTGGTCTATGAGGCAAGGAGAAAGCTTAGGAATTGAAGCATAAGAACAACATTCGTGAGCACGTGAATGAATTCACTACTCTTATGCTTCAAATCCCAAGTATGTCGGATGAGGATCTTCTCTTCTACTTCATCGACGGGTTGCAAAATTGGGCTAAACAAGAACCGCGAACGTCAGGAGTAAAGTCGGTCGATGAGGCGATTGCGGTTAGCCGAAATCCTTGACCGAGTACCAAAAGAGTGGTGATTCATCAAAGAACAATAAAAACTCTAAGGGTAGCTCGGCCAAGGGCGGAGAGAAGAAAGATAAAGGGCCGCAGAAGGGTGAAACAAACCCTACGATGATAAGAAGAAAGGATCGTACGTACCCGCAACGCGGATGCTTTGTATGCAAAGGACCGCACGCCGATGCGCGGATTGTCCTGGGTTAGGGTCGCATGCTATGGCGGAGGAACGGTTTTCATCCTCTAGCCATGACAACTCGGAGGGAGCACATGGGCTCGCTGCAACTCCTCAATGCTCTCAATGTTAAGCCCGTTGCGGTTAGTAATGACAAAGGGCTTATGTATGTGGATGTCTCCATCAATGGTCGGCCAGTCGAGGCGATGGTCACACCGAGCAACCAATAACTTCATCACCGTGGGCGAGGCTAGGAGATTGGGCCTCCGTGATTGAACGGGCGGTGGACTTCTTAAGACGGTGAATACCACCGAAAAACCCCTTAGTGGGGTAGTTCGTGGCGTGGAACCGCTCGGCTCATGGCGAGACAAGCGAATTCTGGGTTCTGCGCCTAATGGGCGATTTCGGTTGGTCCTCGGGTTGGATTTCTTCCGGAAGGCTAATGTCGCCCTATGCCTTCCTTTGGGTCGGTTTGCATCCTAGAGAAAGGTAACTCGTGCATGGTCCCTACATTGTCGTCTGGCGCCCAAGGAGGTCAAGCAACTTTCGGCCATGCAAGTTGCCAAAGGCTTGAAGAAGGGTGAACCACATACCTAGCGGCGATCAAGGTGGAGCGACCGAAGGCGAGACTAAGATGGAGTCGCATGATGATGAGTTACCCAAACTCATCAAGGATGTCCTCAAGGAGAATGAAGATGTCATGCCACGAGTTACCCAAGAAGCTACCGCTAGGAGGGAGGTGGATCATAAGATCGAGTTAGAGCCGGAGCTTAAACCGCCGGCCATGGCACCCTACCGATGGCACCGTGAGTCGGAGGAATTAAGGAAGCAACTAACGAGTTGCTTGACACGGGAGGATTCGACCAAAGCACCTTATGGCGCAGGGTATTATTCCAAAGAAGCATGATGGATCATTAAGGATGTGCGTGGACTGCCGGGCGCTTAATAAGGTAACTATCAAGAACCGTTATCCTATTCCTTTGATTGCCGATCTATTCGATAGACTTGGTAGTGCCAAGTATTATACGAAGATGGATCTTCAAAAAGGCTACTATCAAGTAAGGATTATGAAAGGTGACGAGGCCAAGACCGCATGTATAACTCGGTATGTCCTTTGAGTGGTTGGTGATGCCTTTGGCTTAATCCAACGCCCGGCCACATTTTGCACTCTTATGAACAAGATCTTCCAACCATACTTGGATCGCTTTCGTGGTGGTCTATCTTGATGACATTGTCATCTATAGTAACACTTTGGAGGAACATGCCGAGCACTTACGAACTATCTTTGAGTGTTATGAAGAATGAGCTTTATGTCAAAAATCAAAGTGCACCTTCGCTAAGGAAGAGGTGCCATTCCTGGTCACATCATTTGGCATGGAAAGCTAAGGATGGATGAAACAAAGATCAAGGCAATCTTGAATGGGAGCCACCAAATCAAGGTAATTTGAGCTTCGATCCTTCCTCGATTTGGTGAACTATTATAGGCGGTTCATTTGTGGGTACTCTACAAGAGCGGCTCCTTTGACTGGACCTCTTGAAGAAGAACAAGACGTGGGAATGGTCCGAGAAATGTCAAAGGGCCTTCGAGGACTTGAAAGCGCAAGAACCAGCCTTAGCATTGCCGATTTCGCTAAGATATTTGAAGTTCATACGGATGCCTCCGACTTTGCTATTGGAGGAGTTCTCATGCAAGAGGGGCATCCTATTGCCTTTGAGAGCCGCAAACTCAATGACACCGAGCATGTATACGGTTGCAAGAGAAGGAGATGACGCTGGCGATCATCCATTGCTTACGGGTATGGCGCCATTACTTGCTTGGTGCCAAGTTCGGTGATCAAGACGGATAACGCTAAGCACGAGTTACTTCCAAACTCAAAAGAAGCTTAGTCCAAAGCAAGCTAAGGTGACTTCTTAGCGAGTTTGACTCACGATTTGGAGTACAAACCCGGAAGGTGAATGTGGTGGCCGATGCTCTAAGTCGTATAGGTCGAACTTGCCGCCATCACTCAAGCCAAGGGTTCCCTACTTGACTTGATCAAGGAAGGGATGGAGCATGACCCTTTGGCTAGGGAGCTTCTCAAAGCCACACGAGAAGGACGAACAAGGAAATTTTGGGAGGAGGATGGCCTAATCTACACGACGGGCCGAGTATATGTTCCAAAAAGTGGAGCACCCACGCCGTGACATAGTGAAGGAGTGTCGCGACACTAAGTTAGGGCAGTCATCCGTGCCAAAAGAGAACTCTAGCACTTTGGTGGAGCAAGCTTACTTTGGCCCTAGATGAAAGATCGAGGTAGAACAATATGTGAAGACTTGTCGTGTGCCAACAAGATAAAGCGGAGGCGAAGAAAAGCGCAGATTATTGGAGCCATTACGCACGAGAAACCATGGGACTCGATCACCATGGACTTCATCTCGGCGTTGCCCAAGTCGGAAGGCTTTGGGTCTATCTTAGTAGTGGTGGATCGATTCTCCAAGTATGCTACATTCATACCGCCACTAAGGATTGCACAAACAGGAAGCGGCACGACTATTCTTTAAGAATGTCGTGAAGTATCGGGATTGCCTAGGAGCATCATTAGTGATCGCGACCCCGCTTTCACGGGTCGAATGTGGTCGGAGTGCTCAAGATGCTGACGGAGTTACACTTTTCCACAAGCTTTCATCCTCGCATCGGCGGGCGTACCGAGCGGTGAATAGCTTCTTTGTCGAGGGATACCGAGGCGCTTTGTGAGTGCCAACCAACGGATTGGGCAAAGCTACTTGATGTGGCCCAATTCTCATACAACGCAAAGGAGTGAGGCCACGAGGCATAGTCCGTTCGAGTTGGCTATCGGACAACAACCCCTCACTCAAGATACTTTAGCCACTTCCGATGGAAGAAGCCCCGTGCCTTCAAGATGGCGAAGTCATGGGAAGAGCGCCCGATGTAGCTCAAGGCTGCTTAGAGAATGCACGGCGCATGAAAAAGTGGGTGGACAAGAAGAGAAGGCCCTTGAGTATAACGTTGGAGATCAAGTCCTTGTGAAAATAAGACCAGGCAATTCAAGGCGATCGAAGTGTTCACAAGGGCTTAGTGCGCAAGTACGAGGGACCTTTAGGTTGTTGCTAAGGTTGGCAAGGTATCATATCGCTTTGACTTACCTAGCACCCTCAAGATTCACCCGGTCTTCCATGTAAGCATGTTAAAAAGCCTTATCACTTGGATAAGGAGACCCGTGCGTCAGGCGAGTCACAATGGGCACCTCCGACAGTGACCAAGTCTTACGACAAGGAGGTTGAGGAGGTTTTGGCGGATCGAGTGCGCAAGCGGCGTACACTCCCAACACCTGGCAATTTTTTGATCAAGTGGAAAGGCTTGCCCGAGTCTCGAGGGCAACATGGGAGTCACGAGGCGACTTGTGGCAATCCAAGACAAGCTCAAAGAGTACTCGGCGCCGAGGGCTGCCACCCGAATTAGGCGGGGAGAGTGTCACGACCGTGCGCTTTGGGAAGGTTCTAGAGACGAACTTCTTCAAGACACCGGTGGAACTCTCTAGAAACCTTCTACACAATTCATGGAGCATTCTAGGTTATTATCTAGAATCTTCTAGCATGTACATGTCTTAGATATTTTGGTAGATTATTGTAGAGAATTCTAGAGCATTAATGTAGGCCGTTGGATCGAGATGATCACCACCGTCCATTGAGGATGTGGATTAGTATAAATAGGGGATGTAGGAGCTCATTTGTAACCAATCCAAGACCTTGCAAAGCTCTCTTGTAATACAAAGCTTCTCTTAATTTCCCAAGTGTTCTACTTTGCCTTTTTCCTCTAAGTTCTCTTTACTTAGCAACCTTTGTTCGGGGAAGGCTGACTTGGTGCAAAGTCTTGCACGGGGCGGACATTTAAAGCACTAAGGCCGCGCGTAGCTTGTGTAGAAAACAACAAGTGCGTGACACCATGCTCAATATCGAAGTTCCCTTTATTTTCACATCTTTATGCAAAATATAGTCGCAGCTTAAATTATTTATTTTATTTATATCCAAAATAATTATCAAATCGTAACACTCATCTTCGTGCAAAGATCATCTTTATCTTTATCTTTCCCATTTTATTATTATTATTATTATTATTATTATTATTATTAAATAGTTGATTTAATTGGCCTTGGACCCTTAATTAAAATTTATTATTTTATATGTTAATTTTGTTAACTATATTTTTTAATATTATTTTTATTTACTTTTGTATTTAATCTATAATATATATAAAATAGAGTTGCGTGGTATTATTATTTTCTAATAGTGGTTTTAGGACATGCTTAACTTCTGTTTTAAATAAAAATAGTTGTTTTTATATTGATCTCCCTATGATTGAATGCCACGTGTCCAGGTAGTTTTAAATGTCAGTAGATAATGGAAAGGGTTGATTTTTCAAATGCTTTCTAATTTACTTTAACAAATGTGTCCTAATTTTTTACTCTAA
Source organism: Jasminum sambac (assembly GCA_018223645.1). NCBI lineage: Eukaryota > Viridiplantae > Streptophyta > Magnoliopsida > Lamiales > Oleaceae > Jasminum > Jasminum sambac. Next base: position 19,426,924 of record CP073650.1, on the reverse strand, counting down.
CTTCTTCATTTGAACAAGTCAAATAGTTTTAGTATAATCTTAATCAATAATAATTACACAAATGAATAAAATGATACAACAAATATCTTTAACTAATATCCGAAGATGGAAACAATATTTTTCATTTTCGGCTGGATTAATTCATAAATTCTACACAATAAATATTGAAAATAAAATAATTTTATTATGGAGAAAAGGTTTTAAAAATGTCACTACTAATTTTTAAATTTCCTTGCTACAATTTAATTAAAGTATTTATACATGATCTGATGAATAGAAACTAATTATGGCATGAGTTACATGTCAATTATTACAAGATAAAGATTATTATGTTACTTAAATGTTTTCTAATCGATTATTATAAATTTAAATTATTATAGTATTCCAAATGGTGACCAATAATGAAATGTCTATTAATCAATTTAGGACATTATTATAATTCTTAAATAAGTTGAATTAATAGTGTACACACACAATGTTAGCATTACGCATTAATAATTGATCATTGTAATTTATTTTTTTAATGATATATTATATTAATTGCTCTTTTGGTGGCAAAAATTTATCAACAAGTCTTTTTATTTTTACTTGTTTTATAAATTTTCACTTTCTTTTTAGCATCTCTAAAAATTATATACATTATAGATCTTTTAAAAATTTTAAATATCTACTGATTTTTCACATTCAAATCACAAATTTTCTTGATTCACCTGGAATAAAGTTATATTTTTAATATCTTACTATTTTTTGTTAGTAATTACTGCCCGTGTATTGCAGAGGTGTCAAGCAGGAAATAAAAAGTTAAAACTAAGTTGATGCTAAAATAATTTTAGAATGTTGGGAGGAAAAATGTATGAGATTGTTTGCGATTAGCTGCTATTGAGTTTGTTTACTATTTAATTCATGTAGATTCTTTACGTTGTTGCTTCAGAATTAATGCGTTATAAAAATTTTTACTTTTGGTGATTTCGTCCTTGCAAACTTGCCATGTTGTGACCAATATTTTATTGAAAATGATAGTTTGATCATCCTCTTTGTTTTTTGGAGATTGGAAGGTTTAAACTTTTAAACATCTACCCTCTGTTTTTTTTTTTAAGTTCTTTTTTTTTTGAATTTTTGGGAAAAAAAAGTTAATGGTGAAAACTCCCTTTTTTTGTAGTGACTTCTTTTGTCAAAATTAAGAAAAAGGTTTATGAAATTAATTTTCTGGCTTTCGGCACATGACCTCGTATAGCGAAAAATAATGTATAATTTAAGTTAATTGTAAAAGAGACAATAAAATAATGAATTATAAGTCAAATTAATTGAAAAACAAAAAATAAAATCATTAAATTTAAATTGGGTATGAGATGTAGTGCCTTGGGTTGGTGCAAATGGTGCACGAAAATGGTGTCTGGTGTCTGTTGTAATACATTATATATTATCTCTTTTGCAGATTCGTCACAATTCATAGTTGATGATGATGCAATGGAACTGTAAATTGTCATTGATTTTAAATAATTTTTAATTTTACATATGTTTCTACTTTGACCTATATTCTTTCTATGTTACATGATTCCATTGTGGTTAACATACTTTATGTGTTTGTTTTGAATTACGTCGTTTATGTTTTAATTCAATATTGTCTTGATATTATTTTTAAATTATTTAATTTTCAGTTATACATTGTGCTAATTTGTTGATATATACATATTTGACATTGTTAAAGCATTATTAGAACTTAAAAACTATAATTTATTGTATTACATTGTAATTCATTTAAAACTAATGCCATTTAAATACTTATCGGATTGTAACTTTAATTATTGCTGTTTATATTATTTATCTTTCACACACCACACAATTTATTAAATTAATCTCTCACCATTTATTTTTAATCATTTTAATTGTGAACGCATTGTAAACATAATATAGAAATATTATAATAATATATACTACCAAATTATAATAAACGTTATGCTACTACCAATTAAAAAAAATTGTAAATCATATCTGAAATAATTTATTATTTACTTAACACTGTTTTACTATCGTGCAACGCACGGGCGTAAAAACTAGTTTAATTCTACAACTAACAAAATTGTAAAAAATGTTATGAAAATTATAATCACAAATAAAACTTCTGTACAACGCATAGGCGAAAATCCAGTTGAATAATAATAATTTGGATGTTTCATCAAATGTGCCAATGTGGTATCAACTAATTAGATATGGACAACATATTTTCCACCCATGGGAACCTCTTGACATTTAAACATCATCCTAAACTCATACGAGAGATGTATTTACAATCTATAAAAAATTACTAAAACGATATATTTGTAAATAACTAATTGACAAACACTGGAGATGTTTTTTGAAATTGATGAGATGATGGAGTATTGATAAATGTTTGGTGTAGTAATCAAACACGGCTTTGATTGGGTGATATGAAATCCCTCATTTTGATAAGTGTGTGCCAAAATCATATCCGAGCCACCATCCTCCATATTTCACTATGTCAGTTCAGTGGTTGAATAGTAAAAAAAAAAAAAAAAAAAAATCTCGAATCTTTGCCTCAAGCTTGAGTCAATTTGGGTAAGTACAACGCGAGCAAGAGGTTGTATAATTGTTTACCAATGGGTCGAATGGTTACAAAATTCTACTCTCTTTTCTGCATTTTGATCCTGAAATAGTTGCTGGTCCTTATGGTGTTATACATACTGAAGATAGATCGACAAGCAATTTCTGGTAGCATATTGCCTAATATTTGTTCGAAATTGATGTGTTACCAAAGCGATCCTAGTGTTTAAAATTTTTTAATTATATCTATAATCGATTATATGAATGAATATATAATATGAATTAACAGATTGAAATTTGACCTTTAATAGTATTTTATGCATAATTGGATCTAGTAGAAACCATGAGGGAGAGTCTAACTCTTAGACCGGGGGGGGACAAAATTTGCAGCATTGTTTGCACTACATGGTGACCGATCTATTTATAGTTTATAGTTGTAGGATATTTCGAATCCCATTATGATACAACCTTTAAAAGGGTAGAATTCAAATTCCATTAGAATTCACATTTTAGGTTAAAATAATATCTTCTAGAAATTTTTAAAATCTTGTAGATATTATTAACACTTATATATAATTATCTCATGATTATAATCAATCAATTGTAATTAATATCTCACAATTAATTTTATTTATTTCTTAAGCTCTCGAAGTTATGGAAACTATTTTTCCATATTCTTCTAGGATTTTTAAAATTGTTTCAAGTCAGTTATTAATCTAGAAGGCTCGGCGGAGAACATTGACCTATAATTGGAAGCTCCAATAAATTGTAAAAATAATTAAACTTTTTAATTAATTTTTTCAACTTATTAATTTCATTATTATTCCACTAAAAATAGGGAATTGCACTCTTCAGATGTGGGAGGAGAGGATGAATGAGTGCCAAGTTGTTGGTCAGATTCGAGCCGAAATGTTTTTCGCCCATGGTCATTCATGCCCCAATTGTGGTCAAATCAACGTGAAGGTGAGATAATAGTATCCCGTTTGCTCAAATTCTAAAGAAAAGCGATTCTTTTGGAAGAATTTGTGGTTAAAAAGTGATAACAATTATAAAGAAACGAGAGAGAATCTTTTTAATTTAGCGTAAAGAAAAGTGATTTTGAAATAAATTGTGACAACACAGGTTAAGGTATAGAACGCGAGAGATGTTAAACTCTTTTTGTTGTCTCTCATACCTCGTCGACTTATAATTTGCGAAGAAACCAACGGCTTGGATTGTCTTTGATGACAGGTTGGTAACAACAATCACATATTTTGCTGGGCATGTCAAAATCACTATTGCTACTTGTGTAAAAAGATGGTGCGAAGGAGCTCACAGCATTATGGCCCCAAAGGCTGCAAGCAACATACTGTCGGATAATTTTACGGAGTTTCATTTCTTGATAATTTTACTGCAAACAACATATTGTCATAATTTGTCTTGGCATTTGCTCTTTATCATTCTTATAGTTGAATAATACTATTTAGCAAAATTTTTTTGAAAAAATGGGGAAATTTTTTTTGAAAAATAATAACAATAGCCCAATGAGAATTGAAAATGAAAGGCAGTAAACGGAAAAAATATAGTAAAAAATGGCACTAACTACTCTCTCTCTCTCACATGCCATGTGAACAGGCTGATAATGATAACTTCTTGTAAATTAACTGATCACTTTTAGAACTTACCTCAGATAGTTTTTAAGACAGTGAGATGTACACTCCTCTGTAGATAGGATCAATCTTTCTTTGTATCTGATGAAAGAAGTCCCTTCTGCTCTGTAAGTTGATCCAAGTGCTGAGATTTGTCCCATACATTCTCCAACAGCTTCGTCTCTTTTGCCTCGATCGAGTCCACAATATACCTCTCTAACATAACTGTTTGAAATAGATTTTGAACCTACATATATCTCACTCCCACTTTCTACCATGATTAAGCCGGGATGCAGTGCGTCGTAAACATTTAATCCATCATGGAAGCAAAACATTATTCCATCGCGAGCATCAAAATATATGTTACATTGTTTTTTATTTGGAGAAAAATTCAAACAGCTCAACCCCATGATGGAATTTTGGTGACAACATTTTTATATGCATGGTTGACTAGAAACAAATTAATGCAGAACATGTGATGTATAATTGACTTGGTTCTTCCTCTCCAGAGGCCCTTCATGCTATAGAGATATTAAGACTGCTGGTGAAGTCATCAATCTATTTCTTGATTAATTGATGCCAGAAATCATGTCGGATGCACTGTGTAAAAGCTAGTATGTAATCAGATTAATTAACTGAGCCAGAGGTCTCGCCAAATTTGCATGTTAGATCGGAGTGAGGGTTAAACTGTTTGATGAGATGAAGACTTGTTGCATCCTGAATTTCTAAAAGGCAAAATGATAAAAATAATTTGAACAAATACACTAATTTAGATGAGCCAACACAATTATTTTCAGGAAGATAGCACAAGGCATTGAAGATCAGACTACATTTCAGAAAATCTAGGACACCTTTCTTCGAGATTCCAAGTGTACAATTACTTTTCATCAAAAAGTTCTGTGGATAAAAATGGAAATCCCTTGTTCGAATGCCAAAGATGATGAGTACAAGTCTGTGTCTGAATCAGGGTATTGCATATTGCGGTGATCGTTTTGGGACTCTGAATTTGGTGTTTAATATATTAATATAAAACGAGTCCGAAAATTTGAAGGTATGCAACATGTACTACAATTTCATTGTCAGGCTGTGATTGTAATTGCAGCGCTTCTTGTAAGAGAGGAGTTTTCAAAGGATGCTCTTCTTGATTGGATCGACTGGAGGCAGAAAAAAACATTTAATTCTCGGGTTGACGCAGATCTTTCAGCCAAATTGTCTAGACCTAACAATTTTGGTGGGTTCGTGCTGATTAGGTTAATGTCATCGGGGAAGCCAGAAGCACAGTCGTACCTTGCAGAATGGGATTTTGAAATATCTCATAAGACGACATCCTTTCATCATCTTTTGTATGATATGAGTGATGCAGAATATAAATTGGAAAAGAAATTTCAGCACCTGAAATTCGCCTATTTGGATGATAACCTAGCCAAGTACATTGTTGCACCAAGAGAAAAAATGGAAGAGAGAAATGAAGGTGCCCAAAAGGAATATAACTTCGCCTCAAAATCCAATGTCCATCAAGAAATCTGTCATAGGCTTAAGGCCTTTGGGCTTTTCCCAAAATAAGGTCTGTATGCATTCCGCGAATCTCCCCATAAGCCACAATGTACACATCTGTGGGACGTCTCCAAGGCAAAGATCTTGAAATCTTGGACGCCTCTATCAGCCCCAGATTCTGCACGTGCAAATCTATATAAGCTCATATTATGAGTGCATATTATAAATATCATATCAATGATACTTTCACGTTGAAGCTACAAAGTTGATTAACCATAAACCAACCATCAAGATTGCCAGTGCAGATTCCTCCTTGTTGAACACGTAAACATGTAATGTTTTGATCCCGCTAGCCAAAATCTTCTTGCACATTTCTGTTCCAAGGTGAATTCCGTATGCCTTCACTGCTTCTTCATTGTCCTTGATTGGATCCAAAGCAGCTGTAATCTCGGCAGGTATCTACAGTACGTCATTAGAGAAAAAAAATTTAAGTCCACCTATCAACCGCTGTAGAAGTAGATGGGAAATATATGATGTTCCATATTTCTCTAGTAATAACAGAACTTTAGCAGAAGAACGCCAAGGTAAAACACTGAACTATTATGTGGTCCAGATTAATCCAATTCCAAATTGTTTTGTATTCTGCGTGTGTTCGTGTGTACTTATTTTTGTCTAAAATTTTGCTAAAAGTGGAGTGTAGTGGCGGGGACCACGAGATGTGTGGATAATAATGAGTGATGATGTGAAATGTGTGGTTGATATTGATGTTTGACTTTGACTTTTAGTAGTAGGTAATTTTTAGGTGAAAATAAGTGGAAACGAACACACGCTCTATGTTAAATGAGGTAAGAAAGTTGTAGCTGTCGTAAAAACAAGTAGCTGTCGTAAAAACATGACAAGGAGACACAAATTCAAATTAACATCATTCAAATTAACATCATATTGAACAGGCAACACAACATATCTGATGGATTTCAGCAAGTGACCAAATGAGACAACACTCGCAGGTTTTGATTCAAATAGTGTATTCAACTTCTCCTGCTCCCTTCAGTAGTCAACTTCTAGACTGTGCATATGAACTGTCATAGCATGTTAAGATAGTGAAAGAGCCACATACGTGCGTTGGTTATGTGATAAATTTAGCCGATCATAGAGAATCATTAGAAAATATGCTACCATAGAATGATTGTGCTGGTTATGGGATGTGTTTAAGTTATTTATAAAAGAATAAAGATTAACACAAGATAATCTAAGACCTTGTTTGGCATATATTTTTTGAAAATATTTTGTCACGTATCGTTTTCGACTACCAATTTCATTACTGTAACAATCTTTTAGATTACTTAAAAATTTGATTACTTTTCAACCATACATTCAAATAATTATATTTTAAAAAATCTCTTCCCGCCCAAACACTAAGGGTATGTTTGATTGGTGATAAAGTTAATTTTTTTGATTTACGTGTTGAATGTGTGGTTGAAATTTGGGGAAAATATATTAAATAATTGAATGAGTGGTTGTAAATGATGAGAGAGAAAAATTTGATAAAAGTAGTGACGAAAAGAACAAGGCCTAAATGTAGAGTAAAGTCATTTGATTGAGTGATCCTGCAAATGACCTTAGGTTGACTTAAACAAGAAAAATTGTGTTTTCAGAAGAATCTATGGACATTTTAGCATGAAATACATGTAGTTTGCAAAACGGAAAGTTCCTGCCTTTGTGACAGACATAGCAATTAACAGGGTGTTTAGAACAAGACGCTACACACGTGAAACTAGTACAGCTGATGGATTATAGTGTACCGTCGGGAAGGCATATCCAATCATAGAAAGTCCAGGACTATACAAAGAACAGTACATACCTTAGCTTTGCAAAGGGCAGTCATCTTGAGGAAGCCCTCGAAGTCCTTGATGGGCATAATCCCGGGAACAATGGGGCAGGTTATTCCAATTTGACGACAGTCATTGACAAATTTAAGGAAAATATCAGTGTCAAAGAAGAGTTGGGTTACAATAACTTCACCACCGGCATCAACCTGTTGTAGGAATAAATTCATAAAGGTTGTTTAAGTAACTCTAATCATCACATTCTTTTCACTCAAAGATAATTCCTAAAATTTCTGGGAGAACAAGGCAACCTTTTTCTTCAGATAAGCAAGTTCATTTTCATACGCCTCTTCAGTAAGCACTCCATCTTGAAGTACATCAGGATGCCCCTCTGAGAGTGAAAAAACAATGTAAGTATTTAAAAAAACAAAAACAAAAAACAAAACGACAAGGGTATTTGAATTCTTGGAGCATAGCAATACTGAACCGTACTAATACATGATGCCTATGCGTAGTTTATAATGAGAAGAGTTAACATGACATCATATAGATTGAAACAATGAAAAGAATTGTACCCATAACAGTACTAACGTTGGCTACTTCATATCTCCTCAAGCTAGACCTGAACTTGAAATCAAGAAAGAATTATTGTAGTAAAGTAACCAAAAGAAATTCCATGATAAGTGCAAGCTAACCTGGATAGCCAGCAATAGTGATGCCAAAGTAGTCACCATATTTGGCACGGATATGCTTCACCTGCAAACGAACAGACAATCTATCAAACACATAATGCCCTAAAGCAAAATTTAACATAACAGTGTACTAAACAATGGGATAGCACAAAAACCAATCAGACGATCCACATATCAAAAATAAACAATTGAGGTATCAATTAATGATGAGAGAACTTACAAGGTCGAGAGCGCAGGCAAATCCACCCTCGACCTGGACGAACTTGTCCTGGCCAGAAGGCGGATCACCGCGCAAAGCAAGCACATTCTGAATCCCATTCGACTTGATAGTGGTGAGTGCGTGGTCAATCTTCTCAACAGTCATATTAGTACAGGTCAGATGCATCATCGTCTCCACACACACTATGTTCTGCATCCTGTTAGCAATCTCCAGCGTCAGATCCGCCTTCGAAGTTTTCCATGTAATATCGCAGAACGAGGGGTTGTGCATCACCATCCGCTCCATTATTTCGAAGAGATCGTTGAATTCATCCTCCTTTCTAGGAGGCCAAAACTCGAAGGAGAACACAACCTTGTTCGGATCGTTCGCAGCTGCCTCCCGGATCGAAACTGGCGTTGCAAATGCTTGAAGATGGAATTTGAGGTGTTTATTTGGCCTTTTGAGTTTTGTCCCACATCGGATATTACAAAACAAGTGGCTCCTATATAAAACTATTTCTTGCACGATTATGTTGTGTTCGTGAAAAGGAGAGATGGTTGGCATCTCCCCTGACAGGGACGGGAACAGCCTTTGGGCTTTTCTTGTTATTTAACACATCCGGTTAAGGCTTTCCACTTCGGTGGATCTCTAACCCAATTTTTTTTTCCCTTTTTTATTTTTTTAAATAAATAAAGGCAAAATTTGAATTTTTTCCATTTTTATTTTTTATTTTTTTAAATAAATAAAGGCAAAATTTGAATTTTTTCCTTTTTTATTTTTTATTTTTTTAAATAAATAAAGGCGAAATTTTTTCCCTTTTTATTTTTTATTTTTAAATAAATAAAGGCGAAATTTGAATTTTTTCCTTTTTTATTTTTTATTTTTTTAAATAAATAAAGGCGAAATTTGAAAAAAACCACCTTTAGTGGACTGCAACTATATCGAGCTTCGGAAGGTGAAGACGATGACGATTACCCGTTATCTAACACATCCGGTTAAGGCTACCCACTTCGATGGATCTCTAATCCAATTTTTTCCCTTTTTATTTTTTTAAATAAACAAAGGCGAAATTTGAAAAAAACCACCTTTAGTGGACTGCAACTATATCAAGCTTCGAAGGTGAAGACGATGACGATTACCTCGAGGCCTTCCCTATGTAACTCCTAAAAGGGATGAAGAAATCCGCAAAATGTATGCTAATTTGCGGTCATGAGGTTAGGCGATCTTGTTTTCTAAGTATTGCGATATTTTAGGCGTTTCCTTTTAATCATTCAGCTGTCTATTGAATGCTTGTAACATTTCAAACTCCCTAGTTAATTGTCTTTGCTAAATCGAAACTGGTCTGACAACGTAATAATAGTTACCATCAATTTCATCTGAACTTGCTGGGTCGAAACCGGCGTTGCAAATGCTCGAAGATGGAATTTGAGGGGTTAATTTATTTGGCCTTTTGAGTTTTGTCCCACATCGGATATTACAAAAACAAGTGGCTCCTATATAAAACTATTTCTTGCACGGATGTGTCGCGCGTGTTCATAGAAAGGAGAGATGGTTGGCATCTCCCCTGACAGGGACGGGAACAACCTTTGGGCTTTACCTGTTATCTAACACATCCGGTTAAGGCTACCCACTTCGGTGGATCTCTAACCCAATTTTTTTCCCTTTTTATTTATTGAAATAAACAAAGGCAAAATTTGAAAAAAACCACCTTTAGTGGACTGCTTTTTATTTTTTTAAATAAACAAAGGCGAAATTTGAAAAAAACCACCTTTAGTGGACTGCAACTATATCGAGCTTCGGAAGGTGAAGACGATGACGATTACCTCGAGGCCTTCCCTATGTAACTCCTAAAAGGGATGAAGAAATCCGCAAAATGTACGCTAATTTGTGGTGATGAGGTTAGGCGATCTTGTTTTCTAAGTATTGCCATATTTTAGGCGTTTCCTTTTAATCTTTCAGTTGTATATCGAATGCTTGTAACATTTCAAACTCCCTAGTTACTTGTCTTTGTTCTATTGTTATGCTAAATCGAAACTGGTCTGGCAACGTAATAATAGTTACCATCAATTTCATCTGAACTTGCTGGGTCGAAACTGGCGTTGCGAATGCTCGAAGATGGAATTTGAGGGGTTAATTTATTTGGCCTTTTGAGTTTTGTCCCACACAACCGATCCATTTTTTTATTTTTTTTTGCTTTGGCTGTTAAAAGGGAAGTGAAGATGGGAGTGTTACACTGACTCCAATATATAAGAGTGAGAGAAAGGGGAGGGACGGAGGGGTGCGATTTCATTGTCTGCAATATTCTAGAGGGGGAGGGAGCGAGGGGTGCAATTTTATTGTCTGCAATATTCTAGAGGGGAGGGAGGGGTGGAAATTACAATTTTATTCTCTTGCATGCAATGTTTTATTTTGTTGCATGTACAATTTTTGCATGTTAAGGTGTGACAATAAGATTAACATTGCATGCACAGTTTTTGCATGCTAAGGTGTGACTATAAGATTCTAATTCATACGATCCTTAAAAGATAGATAATAATAATAATAATAATAATAATAATAATAATAATAATAATAATAATAATAATGTTATAATATAATGCTGTGGAACAGCCACATTTTCATGTTTAAGCTGTATTAATTAATAGTCTTTGTGTTTCATGTTCTTGCCAAAAAAAAAAAAAAAAATAGTATTTGTTTCGTATAGTACCTTAAGGGTGTGTTTGATAGGATTCCAGGAAAACGAATTCCCGGAAAACCGATTCCCACCCTTTTCTTGGATTGAGTTTTCCAGGAAAATCATTGTTTTTGTGCTTTAAAGACTTGTACCTGGAAAACGAATTCCCGGAAAACATTTGCAATCAAACACACAAGCAAGGAAAAAAAAGTTGGAAAACCCATTTTCTCGGAAAAAAAACCGTGTATCAAACACACCCTAATTTATGCTTGACCAGACACGATTTTGGCGTAAGGTGAGCGAGACCGTCACCTAAGGTGCAAAATGAGGGAGGGAGCTACCTTTTTTTTTGTTTTCACACGTAAACATTTACTATATTTTGGCAGATGTTGTTACCGTCATTAAATTTATCAAGCACGCTAAATGTTTTTGTTCTAATAATCATCCACCACCCAAGTTCGAATTCTACTGTTGCATTTTTCATACTATTATTATTTATTATTTATTACTTTCTTTATATATTCAAATTTTTGTAAAACTATTTCAAAAAAAAATAAATAAATTGTAAAATTGTATTAATTCTTTAATATTTAGCATCATATAAAAAGTTTGTAATACCTATGAATAAAATTTGCAATACATTTAGTTTTATGCATATATAATTTATAACATTCTACATATGTAATTTATAACATTCTACATATATAATGAAAAATGTTAGATCTCAATACACTTTTTTGTATGGAGATCTACACACCCTAATAAGGAGTGTGGTACTGGTAAATGATCATATTGTCGCCCCTGAAAGTGGGGGGCCGGCATCCCTATTAGGATGTGGATGGTATCCACACAAAACATGTGTGGATACCTAGAAAAGTCCATAAATAATTTATAACATTCTTAGACTCTATATTATCAAATAAAATATCTCCCAAACAACCAAATCTTATTAGTTTAGAACGTAGACAATACTATATATGGATTGTTTTCAAAAACACAATATCATATGTGGACAAAATGTTCTAAACTATAAACTCTAGAGGTCAAATAATACTTTGTGAAGTTTAAGTGTCATTTTAAAATTTAATTTGAGTTGTATCGGTGAAAAAAACTAAGTTATTGAAAATTTGATTAATGTTTTTTCTTCTTTAGCAAAATGACAAATATTAGTTTTTGAAATTGTTATTAGATTATAATGTGCAATGTAATATGATAGGGATTTTTCCTTTTCCTTTTTCCTATTATTGTTGTATTTTTATAAATCACTTAAAATTAATTTATAAAGCACCTAAAAAAAAGGAAAAGGGCTTTAATGTTTGAGATGTACACGCTAGTCATTAGTATCAAAAACTATTTGACAGTCATCTTTGGCTGACCATGAGATATAGGCAACTACTAGCTCGGGTTCTGGTTCTATCGAGTGGCATATACTGCGACATGATAGCCATGATCTCCGAGTCCATGTAAGACTGAATATTGCTCACAAAAAACATCAGATGGACTTAATGATAACACGCAAAACAACAATGAATGAGACCAATCGATATTAGCAAAGACTTGCCCATAGTCTATATTTGTAGAAAACGTAACCAACAACACAAACACCCACTGCAACGACTATGACCAGGAACGCAAGGAAGCACCCGAATTTCAAAATCACTCTTTCAATTTATTTTAGTTTAGTTCGTAGTTTCTTTTAGATTTACATCTTGCAATTTAATTTAGTATTTTAATCTTTGCAAATTTTAGAAATTAATTGATTTATACTTTATTTATTCGGTTAAGGTTAGTTAAATCAAGAGTGAAAATATACGGTCCCCGTGGTTACAATACCCGGACTCTAAAAAGTCCACTTTATTACTTTTACGAACTGTACACTTGGGTTGTGGGAATTTATCGCAAGTTCACAACAAGTTTTTGGTGCCATTGTCGGGGACTATATTTATTTTACCATTTAGTTTAGCTAGCACTAATTCGAACTTTATTTATTTTTATTTAGTTTTATTGCATTTTTCGTTCATAGTTTCTCTTGTTCTCTCTTAGGTTTATGCGAAGTATGAGGCTCGGTTAACCTCTCGAATTTAATCCTGAGATAGAGCGTACCTTTCATCAAAGACATAGAGAAGCTAAAGAAACAAAAAAAAAAAAAATCAAAAAAAGAAAGCAATGGCAACCAATGGTGAAATTTCACGTATCAACGATGGTGGGGCCAGGGTAGAAAAGGCTGTGGACGAAAACAACATGCTAGTTGGTGACTTCATGATGCCACAAATTATCCAAAGCCAATCTAGTATCGTGTACCCTCCATTTGGGCTGAACAACTTTTGGCTAAAGATAGACGTGATCTACCTCTTCCAAAATGGACACCAATTTTATGGATTAGCAGATGAGAACCCTCATACACTTGTCTTTTGTTTCTTAGAGATATGTGAACACTTCAAATATTAGGGCATCTCCGATGATGCGATTAGACGAAGGTTATTTCCCCGTACTTTGCCCAATAAAACTCTCGAATGACTTGATTCTTAACATATCTCAAACATCACCACATATTTATTTATTAGGGAAGAGGATTAAACACCTAACGCTCAATCCATATATTGGAGTATTAATAATTTCATAATTATTTTCTTGACAAAATTGAAATATATAATAAACGTCATATATCTACCAAGTTAAATCCCAGCTCAACTTTGGGAATTAGGATTTTTCTTCAGCTCATAAACCATGTACTCGAAAAAGGGCGGCTACCGAAAAGGAAAACAACATCAATTTCATCGTCAAAATCCCCAGATTGGTGAAAATTGGACTCTCAGACCCATTGATGTCAATAATCAAATTCAAGAACCTCAACACCTTCATCAATCGACCTAATCATCGCAGGACCTGATTTCATGTCAAGGGACCAAAAACGGGCCCACAATCGAAGTTCTTCGACCCGAGCTGCTGATCCGGGGAAACCTCAGTTTGTGAGGAAAGCTAAGGTGGGTTCTGATAAAGAAGAGAAATCTGTTACTGGGTTTGACCCAAGATTGAAGGTTAATTCGGGTAGTGATAAAAATGACCTGAATATTCTAAAGGAAGGTGAAGAAGAAGAGGAGAGCAATGGAGGTTCTTGTTTGCAAGAAGAAGATGAATTGGTTGATGTGGGGAAAAGGTTAGAGGAGCTGAGAATAAGTGATCAAGAACCTCAGTTGTCTGAAGAGCAGATGAAACTTAATGATCAGTTGCAGGAAGATGAGGTATTGTTAGTCTTGACATGGAAATTGTTTGATTCTGTAATTAGCCGATTTGGTTTCTTTGATACATTTATGCATTTATGAAGTTGAATTCTTTCGTTCGTTAGTCCATGTTGGGAATGTGCAGTTAAATCTTGAATAAATGATGAGTTTATAAGGGGTTAAGCTACTAGTCCAAGTAGGTTACCTTTTGGAATGGAACAGAATACCAAGATGATGAGCTATGCATTGCCGGAAAGTGACATGAAAACCACTTAATGAGTGTTAAATCTCCTCATCAAAGGTCATAATAAACGGTTGTGATTGGGGTTAGGATTACTCCATTTATAGTTATGGTATGCTCTATAATTTGGAGTTATGACTAAGCATGTTTGCTTGACAAGGTATCCTTATATAGTTCCTTAATTTAGAAGAAGAAAATTTGGTTGGTAGAGAAGTAGAAAGAGAGGAGGAGGAGGAGGAGGGTTGGAGATGGAATGGTGGGTGGTTTTAGGAAAAAGAGACAACCTTTGATGGTATATGATCTTCCTTTGATCTTTGTCTTCAGGTTACAATTTTAGATGTTGGAAATGTTTGTGTGTAATGAAATCTTTAATCTCCTAAAGTGTTCTTTAATGTTGGGTGTGGTGGGGACCCCGGGGGTGGTTGTTGGTTTTAGGAAAAAGAGACAACCTTTGAGAGCATAGGATCTTCCTTTGATCTATGCTTCAATTTCCAATCTAGATGTTGGAAATGCTCTTTAATATGTAATGAGATCTTTATATCTCACTCCTTTTATTGTCATGCAATTCTTTGTTTTCTATTTTGCAGTTACTAGCTTTGGAGTCCATTTACGGTGATAACATTGTGATACTGGACAAACAAAACGATCTACGTTCTTTTCAGGTAATTTAGGAAACAAAGATGGCCATGTATTTTTACTGTTCACAAACATTTTCTTACCTTAATGTTATCGTCATACAGATAAATATACACATTGAACTGGCCAACGCAATTACAATCACTACAAGTTTGAAATCCCATGACACACAAGAAGGCCAAGACGGCAATTGTTCAGAATTCTCATTCTCTTTTCAAGTCGAGCATCTCCCACCAATCATATTGACATGTCTATTGCCAAAATCATATCCAAGCCACCATCCTCCTTACTTTGCTATCTCTGTTCAGTGGTTGGATAGTAAAAAAATATCTGATCTTTGCTTCAAGCTTGACTCAATTTGGAAAGAACAGCCCGAGCAAGAGGTTATATACCAATGGGTCGAATGGTTACAAAATTCTACTCTCTCTTTTCTGGGTTTGATCGTGAAATAGTTCTTGGTCCTTATGGTGTTAGACGTACTGAAGATAGACCGGCGATTTCTGGCAGTATCTCGCCAGATGTTGATATTCCTGCTCTGAAGAGTTATAACGATGAACAACTCAATGAAAACTTCTTCAGAAACATCCATGAATGCTGCATCTGTTTCAGCGATTTTCCTGGTATGAAATGAGTACTTGTTTGTTAAACAATATTCTTATAGTACTCACAATTTGGTGTAAGCAGTTGATGTGGCATGTCCAGATCGCACCACATCAATAGCTTCCACCAAATTTGGTTAGGAGTGATTCTTATAGTTCTTGTTTGGAAGGATTTCTTTTTTAAAAAAAAACAAAAGATAAACTTTTTACTCTTAGTGCTCTTTTGGCTTTGGTAATCTGTCTTTCTGTACGATATTATGATAATCTAATACATAAAGATACAATTTTTTGGTATCAGGAACGGCAGAACTCGTCTCATCTAAAAGCCGATCAAAGGCATCACGAGCAAGAAATGATCAATGAGCTTCTTAGTGTCAAGGAAATACATCGTTTTGCGAAGCAATGCCCTTCTTGTAAGATGGCTATCTCAAGAACTGAAGGTTGCAACAAAATGGTGTGTAAAAATTGTGGGCAGTATTTCTGCTACCGCTGTAATAAGGCAATTGAGGGATATGAACACTTCAGGTATGTTGTTTGGTTTCAATACTATAGCCATAGGGGATGTCTGGTTAAGCTGAGAAGTAACTTTCCAGAAAAAATTTTGTTGGGGTAATGTGATTTTCTTGGTAGGGACGGGGATTGTATACTTTTCCCGGCGGAAGAGATTCAGATGTGGGAGGAGAGGATGAATGCTCGCCAAGTTGTTGGTCAGATTCGAGCCGAAATGTTTTTCGCCCAAGGTCATTCGTGCCCCAATTGTGGTCAAATCAACGTAAAGGTGAGATAATAGTATCCCGTTTGCTCAAATTCTAAAGAAAAGTGATTATTTTGGAAGAATTTGTGGTTAAAAAGTGATAACAATTATAAAGAAATGAGAGAGAATCTTTTTAGTGTAAAGAAAAGTGATTTTGAAATAAACTGTGACAACCAAGGTCAAAGTATAGAACACGAGAGATGTTAAACTCTTTTTGTTGTCTCTCATACCATCTCGACTCATAATTTGCGAAGAAATCAACGGCTTGGATTGTCTTTGATGACAGGTTGGTAACAACAATCACATATTTTGCTGGGCATGTCAAAATCACTATTGCTACTTGTGTAAAAAGATGGTGCGAAGGAGCTCACAGCATTATGGCCCCAAAGGCTGCAAGCAACATACTGTCGGATAAGTTTACGGAGTTTCATTTCTTGATAATTTTACTGCAAACAACATATTGTCATAATTTGTCTTGACATTTGCTCTTTATCATTCTTATAGTTGAATAATACTATTTAGCAAAATTTTTTTGAAAAAATGGGGAAATTTTTTTAAAAATAATAACAATAGCCCAATGAGAATTGAAAATGAAAGGCAGTAAACGGAAAAAATGTAATAAAAAATGGCATTAACTACTCTCTCTCTCTCTCACATGCCATGTGAACAGCTAATAATGATAACTTCTTGTAAATTAACTGATCACTTTTAGAACTTAACTTAGATAGTTTTAAGATAGTGAGATGTACACTCCTCTGTAGATAGGATCAATCTTTCTTTGTATCTGATGAAAGAAGTCCTTTCTGCTCTGTAAGTTGATCCAAGTGCTGAGATTTGTCCCATCCATTCTCCAACAGCTTTGTCTCTTTCGCCTTGGTCGAGTCCACAATATACCTCTCTAACATAACTGTTTGAAATAGATTTTGAACCTACATATATCTCACTCCCTCTTTCTGCCATGATTAAACTGGGATGCAGTGCGTCGTAAACATTTAATCCGTCATGGAAGCACATTATTCCATTGCGAGCATCAAAATATATGTTACATTGTTTTTTATTTGGAGAAAAATTCAAACAGCTCAACCCCATGAGGGAATTTTGGTGACAACATTTTTATATGCATGGTTGACTAGAAACAAATTAATGCAGAACATGTGATGTATAATTGACTTGGTTCTTCCTCTCCATAGGCCCTTCATGCTATAGAGATATTAAGACTGCTGGTGAAGTCATCAATCTATTTCTTGATTAATTGATGCCAGAAATCATGTCGAATGCACTGTGTGAAAGCTAGATATGTAATTAGATTAATATAACTGAGCCAGAGGTCTCGCCAAATTTGCGTGTTAGATCGGAGTGAGGGTCAAACTCTTTGATGAGATGAAGACTTGCTGCATCCTGAATTTCTAAAAAGGCAAAATGATAAAAATAATTTTAACAAATACACTAATTTAGATGAACCAACACAATTATTTTCAGGAAGATAGCACAAGGCATTGAAGATCAGACTACATTTCAGAAAATCTAGGACACCTTTCTTTCAGATTCCAAGTGTACAATTGCTTTTCATCAAAAAGTTCTCTGGATAAAAATGGAAATCCCTTGTTCGAATGCCAAAGATGATGAGTACAAGTCTGTGTCTGAATCAGGGCATTGCATATTGCTGGGATCTTTTTGGGACTGTGAATTTGGTGTTTAATACTAATATAAAAAGAGTCCGAAAATTTGAAGGTATGCAACATGTACTACGATTTCATTGTCAGAGATGCTCTCCTTGATTGGATAGACTGGAGGCAGAAAAAAACATTTAATTCTAGCGTTGATGCAGATATTTCAGCCAAATTGTCTAGACCTAATGATTTTGATGGGTTCGTGCTGATTAGGTTAATGTCATCGGGGAAGCTAGAAGCACAGCCGTACCTTGCAGAATGGGATTTTGAAATATCTCATGAGACGACATCCATTCATAATCTTTTGTATAATATGAGTGATGCAGAATATAAATTGGAAAAGAAATTTCAGCACCTGAAATTCGCCTATTTGGATGATAACCTAGGTAAGTACATTGTTGCACCAAGAGAAAAAATGAGAGAGAAATGAAGGTGCCCAAAAGGAATATAACTTCGCATCAAAATCCAATGTCCATCAAGAAATCTGTCATAGGCTTAAGGCCTTTGGGCTTCCCAAAATAAGGTCTTGATGCATTCCGCGAATCTCCCCATCAGCCACAATGTACACATCTGTGGGACGTCTCCAAGGCAAAGATCTTGAAATCTTGGACTCCTCTATCAGCCCCAGATTCTGCACGTGCAAATCTATATAAGCTCATATTATGAGTGCATATTATAAGCAGTGTTCTAAAAAGCGTGAAGCACCGAAAGGCATAAAGCCGAAGCTTCAAGCATTACAAGCCTAAGCGCGCCTAGGCGTTAAAAAGCGTTTTTCAAATTTTTTAATTTTAAAATTTTTTTTTATGAGTCTAAGATATTAAATAATTAAAATAGTATATGCTAAATTAAAAAATACATCTAAATTCATAAATATTATATCTACTTTATAATTTCAAGAAATTTACAATATAATTTTAATATTTTCAAATGAAAAAAGTCAAAAGATGGACAATTCTTTCTTAATAGATTATAGGGATTGCATGCTCACATAGTCAGATTGAGACTCCAAGATATTTAAAATTTGAAATTAAATTGAGGTTTTCAATTGTATATTTATGGTTTGAGATGTATTCAATTTCTTTTATTTTTATTTAATTTATTATTTTCTAACTTTGAACTCGGCTTAAACTTAAAAAATAAAAAATATGCATGGTTAAAAAAAAGCACGCCTAGGCACGCCTAGGCGACGCTTAGTTGCGCCTAGGTGACGCTTAGTCATCGCTAAGTCGTGCCTAAGTGGTCAAAATTTGCATTGACCGCTTTTTTCACGCTCTTGGCCTAAACGACGTGTTTATGTCACGCTTCACGCCTAGGCGGCGCCTAGGCGCTCTTTTTAGAACACTGATTATAAGTATCATATCAATGATACTTTAGCGTTGAAGCTACAGTGTTAATTAACCATAAACCAACCATCAAGATTGCCAGTGCAGATTCCTCCTTGTTGAACACGTAAAAATGTAATGTTTTGATCCCGCTAGCCAAAATCTTCTTGCACATTTCTGTTCCAAGGTGAATTCCGTATGCCTTCACTGCTTCTTCATTGTCCTTGATTGGATCCAAAGCAGCTGTAATCTCGGCAGGTATCTACAATACGTCATCAAAGAAAAAAATTTAAGTCCACCTGTCAACCGCTGTAGAAGTAGATGGGAAATGTATGATGTTCCATATTTCTCTAGTAATAACAGAACTTTAGCAAAAGAACTCCAAGGTAAAACATTGAACTATTATGTGGTCCAGAATAATCCAATTCCAAATTGTTTTGTATTCTATGTTAAATGAGGTAAGAAAGTTGTAGCTGTCGTAAAAACATGACAAGGAGACAGAAATTCAAATTAACATCATATTGAACAGGCAACACAACATATCTGATGGATTTCAGCAAGTGACGAAATGAGACAACACTCGCAGGTTTTGATTCAAATAGTGTATTCAACTTCTCCTGCTCCCTTCAGTAGTCAACTTCTAGACTGTGCATATGAACTGTCATAGCATGTTAAGATAGTGAAAAAGCCACATACGTGCGTTGGTTATGTGATAAATTTAGCCGATCATAGAGAATCATTAGAAAATATGCTACCATAGAATGATTGTGCTCGTTATGGGATGCGTTTAAGTTATTTATAAAAGAATAAAGATTAACACAAGATAATCTAAGACCTTGTTTGGTATATATTTTTTGAAAATATTTTGTCACGTATCGTTTTCGACTACCAATTTCATTACTGTAACAATCTTTTAGATTACTTAAAAATTTGATTACTTTTCAATCATACGTTCAAATAATCATATTTTAAAAAATCTCTTCCAACCCAAACACTAAATGTAGAGCAAAGGCATTTGATTGAGTGATCCTGCAAATGACCTTAGGTTAACTTAAACAAGAAAAATTGTGTTTTCAGAAGAATCTATGGACATTTTAGCATGAAATACATGTAATTTGCACGACAGAAAGTTCCTGCCTTTGTGACAGACATAGCAATTAACAGGGTGTTTAGAACAAGACACTAGACACGTGAAACTAGTACAGCTGATGGATTATAGTGTACCTTCGGGAAGGCATATCCAATCATAGAAAGTCCAGAACTATACAAAGAACAGTACATACCTTAGTTTTGCAAAGGGCAGTCATCTTGAGGAAGCCCTTGTAGTCCTTGATGGGCATAATCCCGGGAACAATGGGGCAGGTTATTCCAATTTGACGACAGTCATTGACAAATTTAAGGAAAATATCAGTGTCAAAGAAGAGTTGGGTTACAATAACTTCACCACCAGCATCAACCTGTTGTAGGAATAAATTCATAAAGGTTGTATAAGTAACTCTAATCATCACATTCTTCTCACTCAAAGATAATTCCTAAAATTACTGGGAGAACAAGGCAACCTTTTTCTTCAGATAAGCAAGTTCATTTTCATACGCCTCTTCTGTAAGCACTCCATCTTGAAGTACATCAGGATGCCCCTCTGAGAGTGAAAAAAACAATGTAAGATATTTAAAAAATAAAAAAAGGGTAATTAAAGTCTTGGAGCATAGCAATACTGAACCTTACTAATACATGATGCCTATGCATAGTTTTGTAATCAGAAGAGTTAACATCATATAGATTGAAACAATGAACAGAATTGTACCCATAACAGTACTAACATTGGCTACTTCATATCTCCTCAAGCTAGACCTCAACTCGAAATCAAGAAAGAATTACTGTAGTAAAGTAACCAAAAGAAATTCCATGATAAGTGCAAGCTAACCTGGATAGCCAGCAACAGTGATTCCAAAGTAGTCACCATATTTGGCACGGATATGCTTCACCTGCAAACGAACAGACAATCTATCAAACACATAATCCACTAAAGCAAAATTTAACATAACAGTGTACTAAACAATGGGATAGCACAAAAACCAATCAGACGATCCACATATCAAAAATAAACAATTGAGGTATCGATTAATGATGAGAGAGAACTTACAAGGTCGAGAGCGCAGGCAAATCCACCCTCGACCTGGACGAACTTGTCCTGGCCAGAAGGCGGATCACCGCGCAAAGCAAGCACATTCTGAATCCCATTCGACTTGATAGTGGTGAGTGCGTGGTCAATCTTCTCAACAGTCATATTAGTACAGGTCAGATGCATCATCGTCTCCACACACACTATGTTCTGCATCCTGTTAGCAATCTCCAGGGTCAGATCCGCCTTCGAAGTTTTCCATGTAATATCGCAGAACGAGGGGTTGTGCATCACCATCCGCTCCATTATTTCGAAGAGATCGTTGAATTCATCGTCCTTTCTAGGCGGCCAAAACTCGAAGGAGAACACAACCTTGTTCGGATCGTTTGCAGCTGCCTCCCGGATCTTCTCTATAACCTTCATTCTCTACAATTACTACTGCAAATTGAATCACGAATCTAAACGAACTTGAGGGCGGTGGGGAGTGTATATATAGGCAGTGACGCACACAAAAGGTGTGTTGGAGTAAACTTCTTTTCACAAAAAAACAAATTCAAGTCCAACAAATCTACGAACTTTCTTGGGCCCATGCTCAATATCGAAGTCCCTTTTATTTTCACATCTTTATATACAATATATATTAGTTCCCTTTATTTTCACATCTTTATCTACAATATAGTCGTATCTTAATTTATTTATTTTATTATATCCAAAATAATTATCAAATCGTAACACTTATCTTCGTGCAAAGATCATCTTTATCTTTATCTTTCCCATTTTATATTATTATTATTATTATTATTATTATTATTATTATATAATTATTATTATTATTATTATATAATTTTTCTAATTCTTAAATAGTTGCTTTTATTGGCCTTGGGTCCTTAATTAAAATTTATTATTTATTTGTTAATTTTGTTAACTATATTTTTATATTATTTTTATTTTTACTTTATATTTAATTTAATTTAATTCTTCAACTAACAAAATTGTATAAATTGTTATGAAAATTATAATCACAAATAAAACTTCCGTACAATACAGGGGCAAAAATCCAATTAAATAATGATAATTTAAATATTTCATTGAATGTGCCAATGTGGTACCAACTAATTAGATTATATGTGGACAACATATTTTCCACCTACGGGAACCTCTTGACATTTAAACATCATCCTAAACTCACACGAGAGATGCATTTACAATCTTCAAAAACCTACGAAAATGATATGTTTGCATGTAGCTAAGGTCTTGTTTGATTCACAACAATTTTTATCAATTTTTTCTTTCATTCTTTTCAACCATATATACATTGATACATTAATTTGACAATTACTTTATAATTTTTAATACACCAATTTCTCATTTTTAACCACATAACCTACACGCAATTCGAGTAATATCAATTTTATTGTGAATCAAACAAGCCCTAATTGACAAACATTGTAGTAACTCTTTTGAAAGTGATAAGAAGATGGAGCATTGATAAATTTTTTGTGCAATAATCCAGCACAGCTTTGACTGGGTGAGATGAAATCCCTCATAAATTTCCTCATTAATTTTGACATGTGTTTGCCAAAATCATATCCGAGCCGCCATCCTCCATATTTCACAATATCCGTCCAGTGGTTGAATAGCAATAATGGAATATACGTAGTCTCACTAATGTGGACCGAATTGTGTTTGCCTACCTGGCCGCTCGCGATAAGCAAAAGTGTCCATAACTTTTGATACGATGTCCGTTTGGGACCCATGACCACAATTCGGAAAGGTCTCGGAAAGTTGCATTTGAAGTACGAGTTAACGAACTTGAGGGTTGTGGGGAGTACTATATATATGCACACAAAAGGCTTGTTGGAGTAAACTTATTTTCAACAAACAACTAGTTAAAATCCAACAGATCTACCCGAATTTCTTGGGGCCCATCTCCCCAACATCACCCGAGTAATTGCGATGTAAACCTGTCGCCCACGTTCAATATCGAAGTCCCCTTTATTATTCACTTATCGGAAATCTTAATACGATATATTTTTATCATAATTTAATTTATTTTATATACAAAATAATTATCAAATTTTAATACTCATCTTCGTGCAAAGATCATATTTATCTTTATCTTTATTTGTATTTTATTATTATAATGCTTCCAATTAGCTAATAGTTGATTTTATTGGCGTTGGACCCTTGACTAAAATTTAATATTTTATATGTTAATTTTATTAACTATAATTTTTTATATTAGTTTCATTGTTCTTTTGTATTTAATTTAATTCTACACCTAACAAAATTGTACAAATTGTACTGTTATGCATATTATAATCACACCTCTTGACATATTTTCCCCCAATTGGAAAATTGATATGACAAAATTGTATTCAACTTAATTATAAACATAATTTCCACCATTGGAACCTCTTCACATTTAAACGGCACGCTAAACTCACACGAGAGATGCATTTACAATCTTAAAAAATCAACGAAAACAACGTGTTTGTAAGTAACTACTTGACAAACATTGTAACTCTTTTAAAAGTGATGAGACGATGGAGCATTGATAAATTCTTGGTGCAGTAATCCAACACAGCTTTGATTAGGTTATATGAAGTCTCTCACTAATTTTGACAAATGTGTGCCAAAATCATATCCGAGCCACCATCCTCCATATTTCACTATCTCCGTCCAATGGTTGAATAGCAATAATGGAATATAAGTAGTCTCATTGATGTGGACCAAATTGTGTTCTTGTACCTAGACGAGCACGATAAGAAAAAGTGCCCATAACTTTTGTATACGATGTCCGTCTGTAACCCATGACCCCAATTTCGGAAAGGTCCCGGAAAGTTGCATTTGAAGTAAAATGTGTAAAAAAACTTGATGGCGGTGGGGAGTACTATATATATATGTGCACACAAAAGGCGTGTTGGAGTAAACTTATTTTCAACTAAGAACCAGTTAAAATCCAACAAATCTACCCGACTTTCTTGGGCCCCATCTCTCCAACAACACCCCAGTAATTGCGATTTTCATTTGTCGCCCACGCTCAATATCGAAGTTCCCTTTATTATCATTTATCAGAAATCTTGATGTGATATATTGTTATATTAATTTAATTTATTTTATATCAAAAATAATTATGAAATTTTAATACTTATCTTCGTTCAAAGATCATCTTTATCTTTTTCTTTTTCTTTTCTATTTTATTATTATAATTCTTCCAATTAGTAAATAGTTGGTTTTATTGGCCTTGGACCCTTAACTAAAATTTATTATTTTATATGTTAATTTTATTAATTATATTATATATTTTTTTACATTATTTTACTTTTTCTTTTGTATTTAATTTAATTCTACAACTAACAAAATTGTACAAATTGTACTTTTCTGCAAATTATAATTACACCTCTTGACATATTTTCAGCCCATTGGAAAATTGTTACGTCAAAATGGTACAAAAATTGTATTTAATTTAATTATAAACATATTTTCCACCCATTGGAACCTCTTGACATTTAAACGTCATCCTAAATCCACACGAGAGATGCATTTATAATCTTCAAACACCTACGAAAACGATATGTTTGCAAGTAACTAATTGACAAATTAAACATTGAAACTCTTTTAAAAGTGGTGAGATGATGGAGCATTGATACACTGCTGGTGCAGTAATCCGACACAGCTTTGATTGGGTGATATGAAATCCCTCATTAATTTTGAGAAGTGTGTGCCAAAATCATATCAAAGCCACCATCCTCCATATTTGACTATCTCCGTCCAGTGGTTGAATAGCAATAATGGAATATACGTAGTCTCATTGTGGACTAAATGGCGTTCGCGTGCCTCAACCCGCGATATAAGCAAAAGTGTCCATAACTTTTGCATACGATGTCCGTTTGGGGCCCATGACCACAATTCAGAAAGGTCTCGGAAAATTGCACTTGAAGCACAACGTGTTAACTAACTTGAGGGCGGTGGGGAGTACTATATATATGCACACAAAAGGAGTGTTGGAGTAAACTTATTTTCAACTAATAACTAGTTAAAATCCAACAAGTCTACCAGAATTTCTTGGCCCCATCTCCCCAACAACACCGGCTGGAGTAATTGTGATTTTCACTTGTGACCCACGGTCAATATCGAAGTTCCTTTTATTATCACTTATCAGAAATCTTGATACGATATATTGTTATCTCAATTTAATTTATTTTGTGTACAAAATAATTATCAAATTTTAATACTTATCTCCATACAAAGATCATCTTTATCTTTATCTTTTCTATTTTGTTATTATAATTCTTCCAATCAGTAAATAGTAGATTTTATTGGCATTGGACCCTTAATTAAAATTTATTATTTTATATGTTAATTTTATTAAGGGCAAATGTCCATTAAATACAGCCCAAAGACCATCCTTGCCCACTAACTCGAGTCTATCTTTTTTTTTTACCATTAACTACAACATTTTACAAATCATTTTACCAGCTACTTAATTACATATTTTTATGACATTTTTATCCTTTTTATAACATTGCCCTCACTTTTTCATTAATTAGCCGATCTCTCCTCTCCTCTCCTCTCTCTCTCTCTCTCTCTTACTCTCACAGATTCACCCAAATCACATATCAACTCTCTAGATCTCCCCACGATTCCAATTTGTTTTCCTCTTACTATTCTTGATCATCTGTAACTGCAAAAGATTTAAACTCACGTAGAAGCGGAATAGCAGATCCAAAAGCTGAAGCTCCAGAAAAAGATTTGGAGGTAAAATTATCGACGGGCTTGTTATTGCAATTTTTGCGGCTGTTTATTGCTATACTCGGGTCACAGGGAAAAGAGCATCAATGGCGGTAAATGACTAACATATTTGTTGTTTGAGCGTTTGATTTCTTCTTCTTTAGTTCTCAAACTCCGATTTTTTGATACCTATTTATTATAAAAGATGCTAATAATAAACTATGATCAAATATTTTCGTTTTTAATTTAGTAATTGGGATTGTGCAGTTTGATTGAGTGATGTAATACAGAAATATGGTGATCTCATCATCTTGAACGAGGTAAATGAATAGCAAATTTGGAAGAAACAATGAGGTAAGAGAGAGCACAAGGCAACATATGGATAGCATCTGATGGTTTGAAGTGGAGCCACATTTAATATTCAATTAAGCTTACTTAACATGTGGATCACAATTGACAAAATTAACTAATTCATCAGGTGGATTATAGTAGATGAAACCAATTAACTTCCTTTGGACGTATTCATGTTGATGAGTTTTCTGTATGCTCTACATATTGTGTCTTTTGTCTAAACATTTATACAAAGCATGTGCTTAGAGATTGTATGACTATCATTTAGAGATCTCTAGCTAGTTGTGGATAACAATGTTGTTTTTAATGAAGATCTTTATGTGTGAGCATTTGGAATTTGATATACAAGATCTAGACTTTGGATGGAAAATTATCATTCGTTGACTGGAGTTTGAATATAAACAATTGTGCTCTAAATTGGGGATAGTTTAGCATAATTGATACAACAATTTTATTTATTTTTAATATATATATATATATATATATATATATTGAGATGTTTATTATTTAGAATATGAAATCACTTTTCTCCTACTTAAAATTATGGCATTTCTCATCGATTGGCGGATGTAGTTGCGGATGGAGTTAAAATAACGTTAAAATTATGGGGTTTAATGTTTTGGTTCTAATTACTAGGGTAGATAATATTATTATCGGGATAGGTAATTTAATTATTGGGGTAAGTAATAATATTACCGAGGTGGGTAATAATATAACTACATGGGCAATATTGTTACTGTAGTAAGTAATATTATTGAATCCTCTATGATGAAGAATATGCACTAATTCAATTGCACACTTTCTTTTTTCTTTTTTTTTTTTAATCTCAGGTCAAGTGGTTGCTTCACAGCATTTATATTATTTCTGGAATGTTGCAATTTATTCAAAGCAATCAATTTAAGTAGCCAGTTAGAGAAAATTCTTTTGATTCAATACTCAGGAGACATAGTTCCCCATTCTCAAGAGCCAACAGGGGAATTAATATTTTTGTTGTATTATTCAATACTGTAAAGAGGTAAGTCGCTAAGGAAGTGAGAAATTGAGTGGTGATTGAGATTACCTATGGTGGTAATCTATAGAGAGAAAGTCGGAGATGGGGGAAACGAAAAGTTAAATGGTGATTGAGAGAGTGTGCGTAGAGATAGAAAGTCATGGAAGGGGGGAAGTGAGAAGTTGAATAGTGATTGAGATTACCGTTATGGTAATCTAAAGAGAGAGAAATTCGGGGAAGGTGGAAACAATAAGTTGAATGTTGCATGATCGAGATTAGCATTCAATCTAGAGAGAGGTTTTATGTCCGGGGTATGATTACTGGGGCGGGTAATATTAATATTGGGATAGGTAATGCAGATTACCAGTCTAGGTAATATTATTACCGAGAGTGGTAATTTAAAGAGAGAAAGTGAGAAGTTGAATGTTGAATATTGATAGAGATTATTTAGGGCGGTAATCTGGAGAGAAAAAGTGTATAGAGAGAAAGTCAGAGATAGTAGAGGTGAGAAGTTGAATGTTGATATAGATTACTCGGGGCGGTAATCTGGAAAGAGAAAGTGCGTAGAGAGAGAATCAAAGACGGGAATGTTGATTGAGATTACCTAGGCTATAAACTGAATACCTGATGAGGTAATCTCCAGAGACGGGAGATGGAGATAAGGTCAATGTTGATTGAGATGGAATGGTGGCGGCGACCGGGGGTGGTTTGGTGGCGGTGGCGGTGAGGTGGTTGTTGTGGTAGTAGTGGAATGGTGGTGGTGGTGGTGGTGGTGGAGGGGTGGTGGTGGGATGGTGGTGGTGGGAGTAGGGTGGGGTGGCGGTGGCGTGGCGGCGACTTGGTGATGGAATGGTGGTGATGATGGTGGGGATGGTAGTGGCGGGGTGGTGGTGACAGGGTTGTGGTGGAATGCTAGTGGTGGTGGTGGGGTAGTGGTGGCGTGGGGTAGTGGTGGTGGTGGTGGGAGTATGGTGTGGTTAGTGGTGGTGGTGGCGGCTTGGTGGTGGAATGGTGGTGGTGGTTTGGTGGTGGGGTGATGGCGGCGGTGGGATGGGGTCGGGGTGGTGGGCGATGGGGATGGTGGTGGTGGTAGCGGAATGGTGGTGGGGTGGTGGTGGTTGTGGAGGGTGGTTGTTGTGGTGGGAATAGGGTGGTGGCGGTATTGGTGGCGACGATGATTTGGTTGTGGAATGGTGGTGGAGATGGGGTGGGGTGGTGGTATTTGGTTGTGGTGGGTGGTGGTGGTTGTGGAACGGTGGTGGGGGTGGGGTGGGGTTGGAGGTGGTGGCATGGCGATTTTGGTGGTTATGGTGGTGGAATGGTGATGACAAAAAATTGGGGGCTAATGCGCAAACTTTGATAGTTGGATGCATTTTTGTACAATTTAAAAGATAGGGGACCTTTTGTGTAATTTGAAATTGTGTTTATTTTATTTTTATGAATTTTTTTTATTATAGTGGCATTGTTGTAAATTTAGATATTTATTACTTTATTTTATTAGAGTGACATTATTGTAAATTTGGATGTTTATTTTGTTAAAATAGCATTGTTGTAAATTTGTGATTTTTAAATTCTATTTTAGTCTTATTTTGTAAAAAACGAGTTAATGGTCAAAAAAGAGATGTACAGGATTTAGTGGGTAATTTTTCTCCATAAGTGTAATTATTGGTCAAATGCCCTTTTATTAACTATATTTTTTTCATATTATTTTCATTTTTTTGTATTTAATTTAATTCTACAACTAACAAAATTGTACAAAGTGCACATCATGACACCTCTTGACATATTTTCCACCCATTGGAAAATTGTTGTGACAAAATTGTACAAAATTTTATTTAATTTAATTACAAACATATTTTCCACCAATTTTAAAATCTTCAAAAACCTACGAAAACTATATGTTTGCAAGTAACTGATTGACAAACATTGTACCTCTTTTGAAAGTGATAAGATGATGGAGCATTGATAAATTTTTGGTGCAGTAATCCAGCACAGCTTTGATTGGGTGATATGAAATCCCTCATTAATTTTGACAAGTGTGTGCCAAAATCATATCCGAGCACCATCCTCTATATTTCACTGTCTTTGTCCAATGGTTGAAAAACAATAATGGAATATATGTAGTCTCATTGATGTGGACTGAATTGCCTTCGCTTACCTGGAAGCGTGATAAGCAAAAGTACCCATAACTTTCACATATGATGTCCGTTTGGAGCCCATGACCCCAATTCGGAAAGGTCTCAGAAAGTTGCATTTGAAGTACAACGTGTTAACGAACTTGAGAGCGGTGGGAAGTACTATATCTATATATCTAAAACCAAGGGAAGCAGCATTCCGATGATAACTCCTATTCTTTTTTCTTTTTTTTTGGTACCTTTGGCTCGAAATTAAGGCACAATTCCAGACAGATGGATAACTGTATCTCTTCACATAGAATTATGAGCGATGTAGAGTTTTTAATTGGACGTATAGGCTAATTGGCGCAATAAGGACCCAACGTATTAAGCCGCTATGCAACAAGGACTTATCCTTTTTTTTTTGGCATTTTAGCCCTCAAACTCAAATTTCGATGTGCGATAAGGAACGCGATAAGGACCTCCGTTAGTGCAAAGTTAAATTTTATCGTTAAAGGCTAATTGTGGGCAGATAATTGGCGCAAGAAGGACTCAACGCATTAAGTTGTTGCACAACAAGGACCTATTCTTTTTTTTTTTGGCATTTTAAAAATATAAAATCGTTAAAATTTTCAAATGACGCTGAATTCACTTTCAATTTTTTTAAATCCTTCAACGGTTTTATTCCTTCACGAATTGCTGGTGGTTTCGGATCACCAACTGTTGCTGGTGGTCCGAATCACAAAGCAACCACCACCAGCGTGATGGTTGTGTGTTTTGGGGGGTGGGGGTGGATTTTTTATTTTTTTTAATTTTCAGATTAATTCTTTTGTGCTACATTTTTTTTGTGACTATTTTGTGGTACTTTTTATTATTTCGGACTAAACTTGCAAATTGACTAGTTTTTTTTTGGACAATTTACGCCAAAATCCCAACATGAAAATTATTTTTCAAATATTAATTAATTTCGTTTTTCTCATTTTTTTTGTATTTGATATTTTTTTATAGTGATATATATTTGCAGTGATTAATTTTTTGGACCATTTGCGCCAAAATTCATATACTAAAATTATTTTTCAAATATTAATTAATTTCATTTTTCTTTTTTTTTTGTATTCGGTATAATTTTTTATAGTAATATACCTATCTGGATACTTTTGCCTATTTAATTAGTGTCAAATTAATTCAATAAAATTAATTACGGATAAAATAAGCACCCATATAAATAATAAAAAGTAAAATTTAAATAAAATTTTGGGGCCAAACGCACAACAAAATTTTTTTGACAATTTGAGCTACTTTTTATTATTATTTTCGTTTAGAAGCGCAATCGACATACTGGAAAAATTTAGGACTAATTTGCACATTATATTAACTTGGTATTTTTCGAATTAAAATTAATTCAACTAATTTACAATTAAATTAAAGTTAACTATTGATATTTTCGCACAGGGACTCCAAAGTATTGGTTTCACAGGAACCCCCAGATTATTTTACCATTTCACTAAAAGACAAAAAAGGGCCACTATAAAAGATAGAAAATGGAAATCTAACCGATAAATTGGATGGAAAATGTTACTGGAATCTACAGCAATAATTTCTCATTATTTGGGGGAATATGAGGACAAAAAAAAAGTGATTAAAATTATATCAAAATGGATTTTTTGGGGGTGGGGGGTTGTTGATAATGCGAAAATAACCCCAAAAAATATGGTGAATTTGCCTTGGATGTACTTTCAGATCACTGGACAAGTTGATGAGTCGGTAGTAGCTAGAACTAGGAGTGGTCAGAAGACAAAAAGACCAATGGGGCCTCTCTGAATTCTACACAGGGCCCACCCAGGAAGAAGGGGTTTATTGTGATTGGAATAAAATCAATCAATACAGATTTCAGTAGTGGGGCACAGGTAGTAGGGCACAAGCACCATTCTATTACAAAAACTTGAATGCCTCAAGATGATTAACCGTTGCGACCTCCACTGAAATAGACTCTTTTTGACTAATACGAAATTAACTGCAACTTCTGTGATTTTTGTTAGGGGAACAACTTGGAAGATTGGAGCAAATTAAGGGTATTGTTGTCCGATTTGCGATTGGACACAGGTAGATGCTTTCACTTTTTTCTTTTTTTTTTCTCTTCTAATTTCTTTAGATGTAGGTTGATTAAGGCCTTGTTTGATTCACAATAAATTTTATCAATTTTTTCTCTTTCATTATTTTCAACCACATATATATTGATTTGACAATTACTTTATATTTTTTAATACATTATCTCTCATTTTTAATTACACAACCTACACACAATTCGAGTAACATCAATTTTATTGTGAATCAAACAAGCCCTAAATTGTTAGAACCATCTTCAGAGAATATTATTAGTTACGCGAACCTGAAGTTTACAATCTTTGAATTTATATCTATCTGAAACTATTGCCTCAAATTTAGGATTATTAATTGGGTGATTTTTTTGTAAGTGATTACTTGGGTTATTTTCTGGGAAATTGGTTTGTTAAGTATAGATTATATCAATCAATAAATATAGCAGTTCTACTGGTGGGAACTAATCATCTTACTGGACTTCTAAGTCTCAGGGTCTCAAACTTTGTCTTCCTAACCAATTGGACAAAGGTCTCATTGGCGTTATAATTGGGTTATTTTATTGACACTATAAAAATTATTTATTACACCACATTTTTGAGTATGTTATTGTTATCATACTTGGGAGTTGTTCTTGTATGATTCAATAATATCACAGTTGATTTTCTCACATTCCTAATATCTCATCTTATATGATAAATAAATTTCAACACCAAACGCGCACGTTACTTTTATTTGCCTAAAACCCACAAAATTGGCCAAAGCGGTACGATGATTAAGCTGAAGAGCTCCGACAGGGAGGTGTTCGAGGTGGATAAGGATGTCGCATTGAAGCTTAAAATGATTGAATATATTGCTAAAGGCGACGAATACGCCGCCGATAGCCCCCATCTCTGTTCCCGACATTCCTGGCGAGATTCTCCGTAGGGTCAGCAATCATTCAGGAAGCCTGCTAGATCTGAAGTCAATGACGATGATGATTACCTCGAGGCCTTCCCTATGTAACTCCTGAAAGGGATGAAGAAATCTGCAAAATGTACGCTAATTTGTGGCCCTGAGGTTAGACGATCTTGTTTTCTAAGTATTGCTATATTTTAGGCATTTCCTTTTAATCTTTCAACTGTCTATCGAATGGTTGTAACTTTTTAAACTCCCTAGTTAATTGTCATTGTTCTGTTGTTATGCTAAATCGAAACTAGTTCCGAGATTGATTACTTGCTGGCAAAGTAAGCTTTTTGTAATGTTCGAAATTTTTTTCTCTCATATGTAGATGAGGCGGACACTATAAGTCCAACCTTTTGCAACAATATATATGAGAATAACGGTAGTGAAATAAAAATCAAATTATCGCGCGTGGTCAATTTTAAGTAGGGTTCATTGACAACAATTTAGATTCCCATACTCTAATTGAAAGAAAAACAACTTTACTCTTCACTCCTTTTTCTTTTTTCTTTTTAATTTATTTATTTTTATTATTATTACTATTATTATTATTTTTGTTTAGCATACATATGCGTGTCATATCTAATATTATTCCATCTCTAACTTCAATATTTGATAGCCATTGAACCAATTGTGTTAGATGGAATGATTCAAATTGAATAACTAAAACGTAACCTATTTGCTACCATAATTGTTGTTAACTTTTTTTCTTTTTAATAATAATGAATCTTATTCGGTTACCTCATTTACCAATTCATGAAGCCTAACTATTAGAAGAATAAATTGTGTATGGTCTATGGGTTCACAAAACCCAAAATTTAATGTCTCTATTTGACAAATTAAATATGGTGTGTATATCACAACTGAATTCAATTGAATTATAATTGAAGTGTTCTTAAAATATAGTGAAACAATAAATAAATGTGGTTTACAATAGCACTTATCAAGAAAAAGCCATATATTAATATAAGCAAATAGATGCTACCCGCGGGGCATTCAACATTACAACTACTAGCTAGCTAGCTTGATAAACCAATAATTAAAATACTAAAACCACTACTCACTAGAAAAAGCAACACATGTAGCTAGGTAGCATTAGAAAACAACATTCAATTCATTCATCAAATTAAAATGCCAGCAGTTTGTTTCTCCCCAAATCTAGGCCCAGACAGGAGGATAGTCAGTATGCAAATTCTCTTGGGAGTCCTTCTAGATTTGTAGGATTTCTTCAAAGTCTTTTTGAGTCTTCGTCAAATGCTGGTTTATCGGACCAAATAAACCAGTGATTTCCAAAGCATTCATTGCTGGTATCGCACTGTCGGGCGGCCCTGGAAGAGTCCAATGTCCTCCAAAATTGGTCTCAGCAGTGATCAGGGCCCTTAACTGAAAAAAAAGGGAAAAAATAGTTATAATTAAATATATATATATATATATATATATATATATATATATGATTTCAAAGGAATTAAAAGTTGGAGGTTTGTTACGTTGGTGGGCCTTCCTCCATTTTCAACATCAAAGTCATTGATTTCTCCTTCCGCCAACCCATCGGTATCATATAACGAGTTGCAGTATAAATCATTAGAGAATAACGACACAATTGTCGTCAGGTGCCCTATTATCGTATCTCTTGTGATGCACATCTGAGCAAATTCCCTCAACAATATCAAGACCGGTGATTCGGTTTGGACACTTTGAGTAGATTAGTCTATTAACATCATCAGACAACCGATCCATTTTGGTTTTTTTTTTTTTTGGCTTTGGCTGTTAAAAGGAGAGTGACACTGACTCCAATATATAAGAGTGAGAGAAAGGGGGGAGGGACGGAGGGGTGCGATTTCATTGTCTGCAATATTCGAGAGGGGGAGGGAGCGAGGGGCGCAATTTTATTGTCTGCAATATTCTAGAGGGGAGGGAGGGGTACAAAGTACAATTTTATTCTCTTGCATGCAATGTTTTGTTGCATGTACAATTTTTGCATGTTAAGGTGTGACAATAAGATTAACATTGCATGCACAGTTTTTGCATGCTAATTAAGGTGTGACTATAAGATTCTAATTCATACGGTCCTTAAAAGATAAACAATAATAATAATAATAATAATAATAATAATAATAATAATAATAATAATAAAGATGCCAATATTAATTAATATCATAATGTTATGATATAATGCTGTGGAACAGCCACATTTTCATGTTTAAGCTCTATTAAATAGTCTGTGTTTCACGTTCTTGCCCCCCAAAAAAAGAAGTCTTTGTTGCATTTAATGATTTTCTGTTACATTTAATAATAAATTTAATGACCGTCGTTAAATTTATCAAGCACCCTAAGGGTGTGTTTGATTGCACAAAAATTTTCCGGGAAAACGAGTTTTCCAACCATTTTTTTCAGCTTTGGGTGTTTGATTGGTTTTTTTTTCCCAGGAAAACGTTTTCCAAGTACAAGCGTTTAAAGCACAAAAATCATAGTTTTCCCAGAAAACTCAATCCAAAGAAAAGGTAGGAATCCGTTTTCCAGGAAAACGTTTTTCCGGAATTCCCTTTCCCGGAATCCTATCAAACATACCCTAAATGTTTTTGTTCTAATAATCATCCACCACCCAAATTTGAATTCTACTGTTGCATTTTTCATACTATTATTTATTATTTATTACTTTCTTTATAGATTCAAATTTTTGTAAAACTATTTCAAAAAAATAAATAAATAAATTGTAAAATTGTATTAATTCTTTAATATTTAGCATCATATAAAAAGTTTGTAATACCTATGAATAAAATTTGCAATACCTCCTTAGTTTTATGCATATATAATTTATAACATTCTACATATATAATGAAAAATGTTAGATCTCCACACACTTTTTTTTGTATGGAAATCTC
The DNA here is from genome assembly GCA_018223645.1 of Jasminum sambac. Classification (NCBI taxonomy): domain Eukaryota; kingdom Viridiplantae; phylum Streptophyta; class Magnoliopsida; order Lamiales; family Oleaceae; genus Jasminum; species Jasminum sambac. The sequence continues at coordinate 19,391,173 of CP073650.1, read as the reverse complement.
CACACCGTAATAAAGGAGTGTGTAAATGACCATATTGCTTCCCCTAAAAGTGGGGGGCCGGCATCCCTATTAGGATGTGGATGGTATCCACACAAAAAATGTGTGGATACCTAGCAAAGCCCATATATAATTTATAACATTCTTAAACTCTATATTATCAAATAAAATATCTCCCAAACAACCGAATCTTGTTAGTTTAGAACGTAAACAATGCTATATATGGATTGTTTTCAAAAACACAATATCATATGTGGACAAAATGTTCTAAACTATAAACTCTAGAGGTCAAATAATACTTTGCGAAGTTTAAGTGTCATTTTAAAATTTAATTTGAGTTGTATCGGTAAAAAAAACTAAATTATTGAAAATTTGATTAATGTTTTTTCTTCTTTAGCAAAATGAGAAATATTAGTTTTTGAAATTGTTATTAGATTATAATGTGCATTGTAATATGATAGGGATTTTTCCTTTTCGTTGTTTCTATTATTGTTGTATTTTTATAAAGCACTTAAAATTAATTTATAAAGCACTTAAAAAAAGGAAAAGGGCTTTAACGTTTGAGATGTACACGCTAGTCATTAGTATCAAAAACTATTTGACAGTCATCTTTAGCTGACCATGAGATATAGGCAACTGCTAGCTCGGGTTCTGGTTCTATCGAGTGGCATATACTGCGACATGATAGCCATGATCTCCGAGTCCATGTAAGACTAAATATTGCACACAAAAAACATCAGATGGACTAAATGATAACACGTAAAACAACAATGAATGAAACCAATCGATATTAGCAAAGACTTGCCCGTAGTCTATATTTGTACAAAACGTAACCAGCAACCGAAACACCCACTGCAACGACTATGACCAGGAACGCAAGGAACACCCCGAATTTCAAAATCACTCTTTTAATTTATTCTAGTTTAGTTCGTAGTTTCTTTTAGATTTACATCTTGCAATTTAATTTAATATTTTAATCTTTACAAATTTTAGAAATTAATTGATTTATACTTTATTTATTCGGTTAAGGTTAGTTAAATCAAGAGTGAAAATATACAGTCCCCGTGGGTATAATACCCGGACTCTAAAAAGTCCACTTTATTACTTTTATGAACTGTACACTTGGGTTGTGGAAATTTATCGCAACAAGTTTTTGGCGCTGTTGCCGGGGGACTATATTTATTTTGCCATTTAGTTTAGCTAGCACTAATTCGAACTTTATTTGTTTTTATTTAGTTTTATTGCATTTTTCGTTCATAGTTTCTCTTGTTCTCTCTCAACTTTATGCGAAGTATGAGGCTCAATCAACCTCTCGAATTTGATCCAGAGATCGAACGTACCTTTCGCTAGAGAAACAGAAAAACAAAAAAATAAAAAAAAGAAAGTCATGGCAGCCAATGGTGAAATTCCACGTATCAACAATGGTGGGGCCAGGGTAGAAAAGGCTGTGGACGAAGACAACATGCTAGTTGGTGACTTCATGACGCCACAAATAATCCAAAGCCAATCTAGTATCATGTACCCTCCATTTGGGCAGAATAACTTTTGGCTAAAGATAGACGTGATCCACCTCTTCCAGAATGGGCACCAATTTTATGGATTGGCAGATGAGAACTCTCATACACATGTCTTTTGTTTTTTAGAGATCTGTGAACACTTCAAATATCAAGGCATCTCAGATGATGCGATTAGACGAAGGTTATTTCCTCGTACTTTGCCCGATAAAGCTCTCGAATAGCTTGATTCTCAACCTATTTCAAGCATCACCACATATTTATTTATTGGGGAAGAGGATTAAACACCTAACTCTCAATCCATATATTGGAGGATTAATAATTTCATAATTATTTTCTTGACAAAATTGAAATATATAATAAGCATCATATATCCATTTAGAGTATGTTTGGTAAGCCAAATAAGCTAGTTTATATCTTATTCGGGAGCTAATAAGTTCCTACTAATTAAATAAACCCCGTTTGGTTGGAGGAGCTTATTTGAAAAGCTCGAGCTTATTTGAAAAGCTTCTTTTACTAGCTTTTTAAATAAGCTCATGAGTTTTTTGTTTTTTATTATATTTTTTACACCTATAATTTTCTATAAATATATTTTAAACATATCCTTTTGTTTAATTTTCTATTTATGTAGCAGCTAATCAATTATTTTGTCAAATATTTTTATTTATATCAGCTAATTTATTAGCTATCAGCTATAAGTCATAAGTTATCAACTCTCAATTAGTTTATCAGTTATAAATTAGCTTATCAATTATAAGTTAACTTATCAGCTAATTCTACCAAACATACCCATATAAGTTTAAACCTTTCTGTCTGGACGAGGGAATGCAAGTATTCAACCAAAACAACAGAAGTGAACTTGTTCTTATATCCTTAGTGGATGATTATAATATTATAAAAATGAAAAATATATTGTACCAAGCTAGCTTAATGCAACGCCGGAGTGAGAACCGTGCTTTATTTGATTACCTCGATAACATTTAGCCGACATTAGTTTCTTTTTTATTGTATTTACATTTTCACTCTTTCATAGTACAGTTATTAGAATTAGAATAATATTGAAGGGTGAAAATGTAAATATAATAATTAAAAAAAAACACTAATTCTTAAGGTTTTTTAAAGTGCTCTGATTGCTTTGCTTGATTAATCCCTGAATTTTACTTTCTTTGTTTCACTGATTTAGGTTTATAGGATTGTAATTTTTGACTGTGTCTATAAATTTTTATATAGGTTTATGTCTATGTGTCAATGTAGCTAGGCCTTATTCTATACATATTAAATCTCACTAATTTTTTCTGTCTCATAATTTTCAATAACTCATACAATTATTTTATATTTTTTAATATATTTTCTCCCTTTTTAACCACAAGTCTAACAGTTGCTTCGAGTAACTCAAATTTAATGTGTATAGAACAAGGCCAAAAACGTTGTTTGTTCGTCATTTGAAGATTGAAATATGAGAGAGATACTATGCAACACTTATGGTTTCAAATATATATAATCCTGCTATACAGCTTTGATCCGTTTCTCATATGTGGGCAGTGCCCATACATCGGCAGATGCGCTACATGTGTCCTCCCTGATGGTGAGGGAGGGCACGTGGCACCCATCTTGCTATGCTTAGAGTTTAAGATATAGTTATAGTTATCCTTTATTTCTATGGATACAAGAAGTTGAGTTCTTGCTAGCTTTAATTTATGTGAAGTATTAATTCGTTAGTTAGGATTAGATTGTTTGATTTGGTCACACAAGTGAATTGCGATTTTAGTGCGAATTCACATTTCATTACCTGGGTTTTAATTGTTCATAAAATTAAAATTATGAGATTTGGGTTAGGGCAATAATTTTCACAAATTGAAATGAATAATTCACATCTGTACATTAGATATTTGTATTTCGACATTTTTCGATGGTGATGGGAATTTGTTTAGATTTGGACTTGTCCTTTTCCTTTTGATTTTAATTTTAAAAACAGTGAATTAAGCTAATTCTTTATTCCTTCTCTAATAGACCAAACAAAGTAATTAATAACACGTGTTTAAATGTCAATTAAGCCGGTTCCATATGAACGTGTCAGACAGTCAGAGGTACATTAATAGGATATAAACAATTCAAAATTGTCTGTGCTCATATTATTTTTATATATATTTAAATTCTTATGATCTTATATATTTTTAGCTGTACAAATCAATTTTTTTTTTAAAAAAATGAATATTACCGGTAGTATATTTATTTTCTTTTAAAGTAAATAAAATATCTTTCAAACTTTATTTAAAAGGTCTAAAACAAGTCCCTCGATCCACAAAAATACACAATTTTGGTAACTTATGTCAGTCATTTTTTAAGGAAAAAGAAGCATCAATGTTCAATGCCTACATATCCCAATGGAGAATACCTACATACTACTCCCCCGTCCCAATTTGATAGAACTTTTTTTTTTTTTTAATTTGTCCCAAATTAGAGGCAAGTTTTTATATTGAGAATTTACTTTATATTTGATTTGATTCAAATACCCTTATTTATTAAGTAGGTGGATAGTATATTTATTTAAAAAAGAAATACTTTTATTGGAGGCTATTTTAGGAAGATTTTAGAAAAAGTTAGTATTCCCAATAATAATAATTATGTCTTCTTAATTTGTATGGAAAAAATAAATACGCCTATCAATTTGAGATGGAGAAAGTACATAATTAGAAATCAATTTACTGTAACAATGAAAAATGTCCTAACCTATACATAGATGATTGCAAATGAAAATGAAGATCTACGCATACATTTCAGAAGTCACGAATTTACCAATCATTCTGTAACAATGAAAAAGGTTCTAATCTATACAAAGACCCGCTGTAAACTTGTATCCAAACTATACGAGCATGATCGATACTACATTATTCATTTCTTCAATTTGCGTGAACTGAATGTTCGTGTCAATGGTATTTCATCATCTTGCTTCGCCAGTTGAAACAATGGGGTAATGATCTCCTCCCTTCAGTGGGGAGGATATCATACCCACAAATATATATGGCCCTCCTTGATTGGTGGAGGACTGGTGGTGGGATCCACACATATGGCCTCCCCCAAAATCAATGAGGGGAACCATGTGTATTTTGTGGGTATGATATCCTCTCCACTGTGGGGAGGAGATCATTTCAGAAGCATTGTATTCATGTTAAGGCCTAGTATGAAATGTTGTATAAAGTGAATTGGAAGAGCATATTATGAATTAAGTAAAGAATGTGAGGATAAAATTAGAATTTCAAAAGTTTCCAATGAATTCATCGTGTTTAATCTTCCCCCTCTATAAAAGTGGATATCAGCTGAAAAACATTTTGTGACAAGAATGCCCTTGTGATTTGTATAGAATTACATTGAAGTTGGGAAAGTCATGTTTGCCCATCCCTGGCATTATTGTATCCTCCAAAATTTTCACAACCCCACGCACCCTCTACTAAATGACATTGAAACTGTCAAAAGAAAATCACAAGACAACACAACATTGATGGAGGCTGTTATTATGCCCAGTGCTTCACGAATGTTATTATGTTTTAGAAACAAATTTAGGAAGGAATTCAGAAAAATTAATGGACGCCTTAAACTCTACACACATTATTGCACCCTTCAATTGGCACTATACTTTTCCCCCTCTATAAAAGTGGCTATCAGGTGAAAAATATTTTGTGACAAGAATGCCCTTGTGATTTGTATAGAATTACATTGAAGTTGGGAATGTTATTTTTGCCCATCCCTGGCATTATTGTATCCTCCAAAATTTTCACAACCCCACGCACCCTCTACTAAATGACATTGAAACTGTCAAAAGAAAATCAAAAGACAACACAACATTGATGGAGGCTGTTATTATGCCCAGTGCTTCACGAATGTTATTATGTTTTAGAAACAAATTTAGGAAGGAATTCAGAAAAATTAATGGACGCCTTAAACTCTACACACATTATTGCACCCTTCAATTGGCACTATACTTTTCAACAACAATAGAGATAAAGCAGCCGTTCGATGCTTGCTTAAAACCATGAGAGTAAGTTTATGAAATTGTGAAACTGGAAGTAAGATTCTCATTTGACAACTGTTGACATTTGAATTCAAATGCATAGATTTTCTGATTGGGTTTGCCGCTCATATGTTTGCTATTGACTGCATCATGCTTTTATATAGCTCCAGTGTTGTGCTGGGGATTTTGTACTCAACTTCTAATTCAATATGATCGAGGTAATGCTTCCATTATTTGGATGTTCTATTTACCGATTTGTTTTCGTGCTCAGACAGAACATTTTTATTATAGCTTAGGGTCTGGTTTTTGTTTACTCATTTTTGTTTCATTTTCCAAGTAAGGAAATGTGTTGGTAGAAGGAAGTGGATTATTATTATTGGTTAACATTATAAATAAGTGCTTAAGGATAAGTGAATATTTGATGTAGTTCTTTAAAACACGGAGCCAAAAACCCAACAATTTGTGGTTACTGGTTAGTGCCTTTAATTGGGAGTTTTCAACTTTTCTTACGATCGATTTTAAAGCATCGTATATGGACTGAGATTTTGTCGATGAACACTGACGACATCTAATACTCCCTCCGTCCCGTAAAGATAAGTCTATTTTCCTTTTTTGTTTGTCCCAAATTATAGTCTCACTTTCTTAATTAATTAGTTAGTTGTCTTTTATGTTGCTATTTAATGTATATTATTATTAAAATATAAGAACAATCAAAGTGGAGTAATAAATATTTGAAAGGGTATAGCAGGTAAAATGCTTATAAATATTACTTTTTCAAGAATATTAATTGTTCTTTTTTAATCTTTGTAAAAATAAAAATAGAACTATCTTTATGGGACGGAGGGGGTAACTTCCTCATGTTAGATAATGTTTTTAACTACATTCTAATTTTTACACTACAGCTAGCCGGAATACACATACGTCATAGATATATCACTTTACTACTTTAGATCTCTTCTCCTTTTCCACTAAAACTAGAATACTCTCCGTTATCTGGTGAGTGAAAATGAGCCAAACTCAAGAACTAAAAGTAAGAAATGAATGAAAACAGAAAAAATAAGTATTGTGGCTTATATACATTGTGTGTGTGGGGACAATTTAGAAAATGCAGTGAAATAGTTGTTCAACAAGCAACATGAATTTTCTAAACATAATTATGGACAATGGTGCTATTTCATCAAGGAAGACAATGCACATAGATTATTTATACTAATTACCATTTTTGTATTATATATATTTAAATTGGTGGGGTGCGTTGGGTTTCAAGTTGATCCCAACAAGGAACTAACATATATTATTTGCAAGATCTCATCTTCTTATAAAGATTTTGAATTGTATTAAAAAGAATGGACTATAACAATGCGAGTTATGAGAAAAGGAACCACTAAGAGTCTGAGACTCATGACACATAAGGGGCACTGGACATGATGAAGAGCTTAGATATAATTTTTCTATTTTCCTCTTTATTAATATTAATTAATATAAAATTAAAAACGATGTACATGGATGGTCAACCGCTTCTTTTTTTTTTTTGGTTAGGTCTTGAGGATTATTTTTAAATTTGTATCATTCTTTTGTTGGCAGCATGCAGGCCCTAAGTGAGCGAACAACTTGTTTATTAGACACGGAAGTCTTATCAGTTATCATCATGCTCTTATTATCAGAATGTCCTGAATCTAATGAATCAAGGAATATGAAATTTTTATTTTACTTGCTCGGTGGTTTCTTGGATTTTGTAGTTTCACTAGCAACTTTATTGTAAATGTCACGACCTACGGAGATGATGTTGCTCTGCTTTCCTTCTTATGGATTGTGACCTCAATTTCCGTGCGTCCTATATATGAATTTGAATTTGTCGCCTTTTTTTTAATTGTCGTTTTTTTTAGAGACAACAAGTTTAAGATTACATGGTTGTCAAAAACGTAAAATATGTTGATCACCAACAATAATCAATTCTTATGTTTACTTATTCATGAAACTTAGTTCCTCTCACTCATATCCCATAATTTCTAAATCATATATATTCGTGGATATTCTCCATACATTTGATTTTAGCTTCTTCTTCTTCTTCTTCTTCTTCATTTCCCGCCAAAATTTGTTACACATATTATGCATCTTATATTTTTATAATGTCAAACATAGAATAGTTATAGAATAATGTTCAAGAATCACGTGCAACGCACGTGTTAGCTGCTAGTATAGATAAATAGATCTATCGTAGATGTAGACATAAATATAACCATCTTATTGGCTGACATACTACAATAGAAAACATGGAAGTACTTGTATGTACATGCATCACTCATAATTGCATATCATGGAAGAAGAATAAAATAAAAAATAAAAAAAGGATTGGCGAGAAAACTATGTCAGAGCAGGTTAATGAATGCTGAAAATTCAATTATTTAATCACGTATATATGAAGTGGGGTACAACAACTAATAAATGCAGCATGTTGCCCATATCATCAGCTAAAATATTGTCCTAACAACTATTTTTCAATTATCAACTTCTAATTCACTTCAACTTTATATAATATATGGATATAGATTATTCATAAAATTTATAATTTCATCATAAATTTATTCACAAAATGTACAAAAATTTATAAGTTCATCTTAGATTTGTTGTTCCATGTACTATGAATGGAGATTTCATTGTCAGGCTGTGACTGTAATTGCAGCACATGTCTTGTAAGAGAGGAGTTCTCAAAAAACAGTGAGTCCTCTCCTCGGGATTGATACAGATCTTTCGGCCAAATTGTGTAGACCTAATGATTTTGGTGGGTTTGCGGTGATTTGGTTAATGTCATCAGGGTAGCTAGAAGCACGGCCCTCATAAGACGGCATCCGTTCATAATCTTTTGTATAATTAATATGAGTGATGCAGACTATAAATTGGAAAAGAAATTTCGGCACCTGAAATTCGCTTACCTTAATGTCTACTTGGATGAGTACATTGTTGCACGAAAAAAAAAAAAGGAAATGAAGGTGCCCTAAAGGAATATGACTTGGCATCGAAATCCAATGTCCATCAAGAAATCTGTCATAGGCTTAAGGCCTTTGGGCTACCCAAAATAAGGTCATCAACTGCTGTTCCTACCATTCTCCTTTACCAACTAGCATAAATGAGATCGCTCACGATCTCCTACCAAGAGTGTTGGAAGGAAATCATGTCAACACTTCCTTTGTTTTTTTTTTGGGGGGGGGATGTGGGGTTCACATGAGCCATCCATCATCAGATGATAGTTATGTATTATTTATATCATTTAATATAGATGCTGAGGGGGAAAAAAATGGCGGTGAGTGAGTTTATTTGACCTTCATTCTCTATGGCACGTTTGCCAAATTTACTATCAAGATCACTTTTTTAGCTTATTTTTCAATTCATCACTGCTAAACTACCCCGTGCTCTCACAAGAATTTACTTTCTTTTGCCAAAATAGCTTTATCAAACAAGCACCAGTATTATTCAACATTAACGTAGCTGAGGTTTTCCTATTTTCTGATTAATACAGGAAAGATAGTTTCATCACACAGAGCTTTCTGTGGTGCCTTAGCAGAAGAGAGTGCAAGATCAGTGATCACTGCTTCGGCTAAGAAATGATAATGATGAACCCTAATTTCACCTATGGACTGATCAATGTTTCCACTTGGAATATTTCTCAAGTTAGATCTTCTATCAAGTCAGATTACAGTGCTGCGATTTCTCGGAATTCATTAATATGAATGAAAGCTCAAGCCTTTTCAATTTTCATAAATGCAATAAAAACATAAATGATAAGGGGAAAAAGAAAAAATTAATCTTAAAACAATTGAGTTTATTGAAGAATACATGAACTTTCTCATGGAAATTCCTTTCTATTCTTGACATCTTATACAGTTTCATCTGTCACAGTTGATACTAATTTTTATTGGGTTAAGTTAACTTCTCCCTTTATGATTTATCCATCAGTCATCCAAAGCAAATTTCAGTTTGTGGTGTGGGTATCGATATAAGAAAAAGAAAAAAAAAATACTTGTAATGAAAGTGGATATTCATGTCTTTTTAATTATAACTAATTTAGTAAATAAAAATATTATTCAAAATTGTGGTGTAAGAAACAATTTTTGCGGTGATAATATGACCATCATTTCCATATTCTTTTCGGATTTCTTCAATTGCCTTTCAAGCCAGTCATTAATTTGGAAAGGGCATTGGGAACCATGGACCTGTAATTAGAAGTTTCAATGAATTGCAAAAATAATTAAACTCTTTAATTAATTTCCCTAACTTATTAATTCCATTATTACTCTACTGAAAATATGAAATTATACTCTCGTTACTTATAAAATATCTTACTGTACGAAACTAAGCAGTATATTGATATAATCACTACATATGGACTAATCCTCCATAGACAATTCGTAATTGACTAAGGAATTTTTTGTTTGCCTTCTCAATTACTTTTTATCCTCATTTTCCATTAATTCACTAGTGAGTGGTTATAATTATAAATTGGTTAGGCCCAACGCTCAATTTCCAGAATTAATAAATGAGGGAATCATCTTTCTATTTCGCGCAAGAAGGAAATCTTTCTATATCTGTGAATTATATTCACGTCCATTTGTTTCAAATGTGAATTCAAAATGATAGTGTCGTGAATGCTCAATTGCAAACTTAAACCACCAAATTAAGAAGTACATTGAAACAAACACGAGTCTATATTCACTTTAAAGGTTAAAATCTATCCACATATGATCATCTTTATGATTTAATTTGAATTTCACAAAAATGACAGAATTTATTGTAAAATAACAAATAAAATTAGTTCAAATCTTATATAATCTCATTATATATAAACACTCTCACTTAGATGCCTCCACATCGAGGTCCAGGATAAGATAGTCACATTCACAATGTTCAAGGGTCGCATTAGTAATGGTATAATTAAAAATCTCATACTTTAATTAATTTTATCACGGATTTAATTTAAATTTATTATTCACAATCTTAATCCTCTTGTATATAACTTTTATATACTATGATTGTGGTTATATCTAATAAACTAGCTAGTATCCAACCCGTGAGTTGCATGGGATAAAAACATTTTAAAGAGTACATCTTATAGGTAGAAAAAATTGATATTTTTAAGTAACACGCATTACATGCAATTATAATTGAAATGATAAAAAAATATATTGTTTGACAATTAATGTAAAGTATTTAAAGCGTGTCTCATATTAAATATAAAAATATAGTTGAATAATATTATGTGACAATCAAACTAAAATAGTTATAACGTAAAGAATATTAAATGGAAGTGTATTCGAATGGGTGAATAACATTGTGGAGATACACTCCCCGTGCGATGCACGGGATTTGTTATCTCTAAAAATTTAATAATTCTAATTCTAATTCATATGCAATGCAAATAACAAAATTTAATTTTACATATGGCCATGTGTCTCGAACAGATAGGAATGGGGTAAGTTTTTTGCTATAACAGTAGAGTGGGGACAGGGAATCTCTCTCCCCTTCCTATTCGATGCAAACGTATGGAATATCCTAAGCAATAGAATCTTTGAATCCGTCTCACCTCTCTTGCAAGTTTTTAACATTTGAGTGAGACTTGAATTGTGTTGTTTACACTTTGAACCGTAGAATTACGTACCCTTGAACACTTATTTTCTTTCCACACTTCTTACAACTCAAGTACTGCCATTCATTCTTTCATTCAATTTGAAAAAATGATTGCAACAATAAAAATTTTCCTCTTTCTACTGAATAGTCAATTTTCAAATTAATCTTACAATGTTGTAATCGTATAAGCTTATTAATAAAATAAATAATTCTGAAAACTTATTAATAACTTAACTAAGTTTATTAATTTAAAAACAATTTTCAAAACAATCTTGCATATTTAAGATTTTATATCTTAATTTTAAAAATTGAATAATTCTGAGTTAATTAGTATAATAGATTAACTAAAAATATAATAATATAATTACTTAATTAGAAACTAAAAAAATTTAAAGCTTAATCTTAATGATTGGAAAATCACTTGATTGATTTATAATTTAAAACATTACATTTTTTGAATTTTAGGTGAATAAAATTACCATCGTTTTTTTGTTTCATTTTTCTTACAATATAATACACCACTTTTCTCAATGTTGTAAAAAGAGGAAAACACGCAACATCTAGTACAATGCGCAGTGGAAATATCCACTTTGATCATATCCAAGGACAATACAGTAACTAATTTCGTTAACTACTCAAAGCAACAAAAGTGTTCTTTACTCGCATAATAGGTGCGTATTATGGGGACCACGCTAAGTTTTTTTATCATCAATTATGCAAAACTAAGAAGAAAAAATTATTTATTAAACTAAATGGAATTGGTACAGTAAACAATCTCATTGACTACACAAAACAACAAAAAGTGTGATTTACCCGTACATTAGGTGCGCATTATGGGAACCACCCAAAGTTTTTATCATCAATCAATTATTAAAAACTAAGAAGAAAAATTTATTTAACATTTATTAAAGTAAACGAAAATTAGTTAATGATTCCTTAAGTAGCGATTAGCTACAACTTTCACATTCTTAATATTATTGTTTTATAGAATTATTATACTCTCACTCTCTTTTCGTAACTATCCAATGTGGGACAGTTGATTGTTCTCATTCCTTACTAATGTCCTGGCTTTCCTTATTTGCTTCTCTTTTTTTTTTTTTTCCTTTTAGTATTTCCTTCCATTTCTCTAACTACTTGTCCCCGCGACCTTATTATTATTTTTATGTACATAGTTTTGATGTGGGATTCGAACTGAAATTTTAAATTATTAATTTAATTATGTAGCCTTTAATTTCAAAAAATATTTATCTCTATATTAAAAATATGAATTCAATTAAAAAATTATGTGATGTGAGATATTTGTTTTTTCCAATGGTATAAAAAATTATTCATATACAAAGAGTCAAATCAACAGGTATAAGATTGTAATTGAAATGTCAACGTAAGATTGGATAATCACCATCTTTATTGAAAGTCAGTATTTTCAACTCTTGACACGACAATATATAATTATCCCTATGTCCATTTTTAGATTTATCTAATCATGATTTTTGTACGGAAGCTATTTTTATATTTCCGTCTTTTTTTTAAACATAAAACGTGACCTTTTTTTATACTTTCTTATATGCAAAATTTTAATTAATAATAACTTATTTTATGCATGACTTACTAATTAAGCTTATTTTTTAAATCCAATATGACTTTTTCACATGCAACTCCTTGAATAGATATATGTGACTTCAAAATAAATTGTAATTATTAAATTAATTCTTTTAACAAATTAATTTAAAAATAAAATTTGTTTACTTTTCTTAAAAATTAATATAGGATTACAACTACAATTGGTTCTAAATTTAGGGTTGAAGACCCTAAATTTAGAACCAAATCACCCATCTTATCTAATCCTATTGGCTACTGGCCAATCTATAACTATAAATGTATAAACAGAGAGGGGGGGTGTGTGTAAGACATCAAATTCATAAACTTCTTCCCATAAATATGAAATCTCATTACTTTCCTTTTTTTACCCGTACATGATTCTCCTTCTTGGTAATATGGAAATATTAGCTTCCCTTTATTGAATAAGAGATCCAAAAAAAAAAGAAAAAAATTTATTCTTTACGCAGGAAAGTGTATGTTTTTACACACAGTTGGGGTCCAACTCTTTTATATATAAAGATTGTAATTTTTTATTAATGCAACTTTTTAATTTTTAATCTACAACTTTTACTTTAAAAAATCACTAATAAATATGTTATTTTAAAAAAAGTAAATAAAAGTTTAACCAAATTTTTGTTTGAAATGATTATTATAATTTTCATGATTAATTATATATGTAAAACATGAAATTTTATTTGGCGCTTCTTTCCAATTTTTTTTTATTTTAATAATAAACTCGCATTTAATAATATACTGAAGAAAAAAGAAATAATATTTTCCAAATTTAATTTTTTTTCTTTTTTCAGTATATTCCTACCACATTGGCACTTGGCACTTCTATTTTTATTAATAGTATGATATGAAGTGTGATTTCAACCATTGCAATTAGTATAGAAGATAAACTAAATTCCAGTCATTTTAATTTGTATAGATAATAATTGTATATGAAATCTTATTAGTTAAGTGTTAATCTCTAGAAGATTATAAACTATATATTCAAAATATACTTAAAACATTAAATCCACGTTAAATTAATTATTTTTTCAATTACAAATCTATATTAAATTAATTATTCAAAGGCTAAGTATGTTTTCCTTACGTTTAAAGAAATACATATATAGCTTTTTGTCAATCAATAATCCGAGCTTTTAAAAAAAAAATTAATTTTTTTAAGTTAAAAAAAAAAGTTTAATGTTGATGATAAGATTCTAATGTATTTCTTCAAACCCTTATATGTTATCATCCCTTGCCTTACATAATAAAAATTAGAGCTTTTACAGAAATTTTAAAAAAAAATTATTGCATTGCTTTTTTTATAAATGCTTCTTAAGGAAACACGTGTTTCCTTTTTTTTTTATAAACACGTGTGTCCTTAATTGATTAATTGTTAAATCTTATTGTTAACACAAAATAATTAAAAAAAAAATTCCCTAGGCGGGAAACTATGTGTAAAAACACGCACTGGTGGATTAGCTTTTATATATTAGTATTATGAATTTTATTCTATGATATTTGTAACAATAAAATTGCACACAATATGGTAATAAATTCGAAAATAATGTCACATTTATTAATTTCTAAAACAAGGTATAAAAGGAAAATGTTTAAAGGGCACTATCCCGAACAATGTTGATATTCCTGCTATGAAGAGTTATAGCGATGGACAACATAATGAAAACTTCTCCAGAAACATCCATGAGTCTGTTTCAACGATTTTCCTAGTACCACAGAGGGACCTGTTTGGTACATCATTTTTAGAAGACCATTCATTTCGTTGATTAAGGTTTTTTTTTTTACCATATATTCAGAAATCATTTTTCTTGTCAGGTTGACAGGTTCTGAATTCATGAGATTTCCATGTCAACATTTCTTTTGCAACGAACGCATGAAAACTTATTCCAATGCAAAAAAAAAAAAAAAAACATTGGAATCAGTGTCTGGTGTGGTTTATTGTCCAAGATGTCAAACAGCGTAATTAGAAGACAAAGATGAGCTCGCCGAATGCTCGAAGTGCTTTTATAGCTTTTGGACGCTTTGTAGAGAGAAAAACTCATGTAGGAATTGCATGTATGACGCCAGAAATGAAACTGCTTATTTTGCAGGCAATAAGTTTCTGATGATTTGTTGTTCGTTGGAGCATATTCTTATAGTACTCCCGATATCATGCAAACAGTTGATGTAGCGTAATCTGGACCATTACTGTTTCCTAGCTGATGTGGCATATCCAGATTGCACCAAATTAAATCTGGTCTAGAGTGATTCTTATAGTTCTTGTTTGGAACTTCTTCTAGAAAAAGTAACTTTTTCTTATAGTGTGATTTGGCTCTGCCGATCTTTCTTTTTGTACGATATAATGATAATCCAATAAGTAAAGATGCGAATTTTTTGTATCAGGAATGGCAGAACTCTTCTCGTCTAAAAGGCGATCAAAGGCGTCAGGAGCAAGAAATGATCAACGAGCTTCTCAAGTGTCAAGGAAATAAATCGTTTTGCAAAGCAATGCCCTTCTTGTAAGATGGCTACCTCAAGAACTGAAGGTTGCAACAAGATGGTGTGTAATAACTGTGGGCAGTATTTCTGCTACCGCTGTAATAAGGCAATTGAGGGATATGAACACTTTAGGTATGTTATTTGCTCACACTATTGTAGACAGGGGGGACGTTTGGCTAAGCTTAAAAGTAACTTTCCGAGAAATTTGTTGGGCCAATACGATATTCATCGTAGGGACGGGAATTGTGACCTGTTCCCAGCTGCAGATATTCATATGTGGGAGGAAAGGATGAATGCCCGCCAAGTTGTCGATCACATTGAAGCCGGAATGCTTTTCGCCCGTGGTCATTCATGCCCCAGTTGCGGTTAAATCAATGTAAAGGTCAGATTATAGTATCTAGCTCGCCGAAATTTTGAAGAAAAATGATTTTCTTGGAAGAATATGTTGCTAAAAAGTGAGAACGGTTATATAAAGAAACAAGAGAGAATCTATTTAGTATAAAGAAAAGTGATTTTGCAATAAACTATGTCAAACAAGGTCTAAATATAAAGCATAAAAAATGTTAAATCTTTTTGTTGTCTCTCTTACCATCTCGACTTATAATTTGCGAATAAACCAACGGCTCGGATTGTCTCAGATGACAGGTTAACAATCATATAGTTTGCTGGGCATGTGAAAATCACTATTGCTACTTGTGTAAAGAGATGGTGCGAAGAAGCTCACAGCATTATTTGCCCAAAGGCTGCAAACAACATACTGTCGCATAATTTTACGAGCTTCATTTCTTGGAAATCTCTTGATAATTTTACTGCAAACAACATACTGTCAAAATTTGTATGGACATTTGCTCTTTTATCAGTCTGATAGTTGAATAAATGAACTGAGATGACCTTCAAATCAACCACCACTATACCTCACAGCTTCATTTGTTTGTTAAATTTTGTTCGTCGTGTTTCTTACAACTTGCATTATCTAATAAACCAGATTAGACTCCTTTGATAGCTTATAAGCTAAACTAACTCAGTTTTGCATCCAAACAGAAGAAGAAGAAGAAGAAGAAGAAGAATAGCCCAATGAGAATTGAAATGAAAGGAGTAAACGGAAAACATGTAACCAAACTGGAAACAAGTTGTCCTAGCCCAAAAATGGCATTAAGTACTCTCTCTCTCTCTCTCATGCCAATATTAACATTCTGATAATGATAACTGCTTGTAAACTATCTGAATATGTTTAAAACTTACCGTAGATAGTTTTAAGATTAATCAGATGTACATTCTGCAAATAGTATCAATCCTTCTTTATATCGGAAGAAAGAAGTCCCATCTGCTCTGTAAGTTGATCCAAGTGTTGAGATTTGTCCCATCCATTCTCCAACAGCTTCGTCTCTTTCGCCTCAGGGATTTCATTCGTTAGAGTCGAATCCATCTCCTCGGCGGTCTCGACCGGAGGTGGGCTTTGAAGAAACTTTTCCCAAAACGAGTCACTCACTCCAGGAAGCTCTGGTATGTCGTCCAACATTGCGGTTTCCCACGCCATCTGGGAATCGGGAGAAAAGGCTCCAATTTGAGCCAATGAAGATGAATCCATGACATTAACATCACTTTCTTGCACAAACTGGTTGAGCTCAGGGATTATAGTATCAGTTGATGGTGGTGGAGGTGGAGGTGTGACAGCAGGGGTGATGTCTGGAGCTCCAATCAGTGGGCCCACATCAAGAAATGGATCAGTCGGGATTTCAGAAATGGGGCCCATGGATGAGGGTTGAATCTCGGAAATGAATGACTGCCCGGAAGCATGTGGCACTTCTTGAAGACTCACACTCGAAACACGGTTTGATGAGCTGCCACCGTCCATTTTCATGATCTGCCTGAGCATGGCTTTAGCAGCCTCATTCATCAACGGCTGGTATTTGATAATCTGACCGTCAGACGAGCCAACAGAGTCTTCATCAGAAACCCCATCCTGCTTAAGTCTCCTTTTCTTGTTGCCTTCTGTTATTCGTCTGTTGCTATCATTCTGCTGGTGCATAAACTGCGCAAGAAATCCAGGGCTGTTAACTGCTTTTGCCAAGAATGACATCATCTGCTGTTGGCGTTGTTCCATGCCCTGAAGACGCTGTACAGTGGCTTGTAACTGAGTGTCAGTAGCTTGTTGTTGCTGTCTTAACCGGACAAGCTCTTGCATAAGGACGTTTTTGTCCCTTTTAAGCTGCTCAACTTCCTCTTCAAGCCCGAATTTGCCAACCTCAACACATGCTGTGACTGAATTGTTCTGTCCGGGTGATTGCTGCTGCTGATGATTGTGTCCATGGACAGGTTTTCGTCTGCTGATGCTTTTAAGGAGATGCTTTTGGCCTCTTAGGAACCCCTCGTTTGCGAATTCCCAGCGGTCTGGATCCACCTTCCTAAAACCCTGTCGGATGAATAGTAACACCAGTAAAATTGAAGCAATCCCAAATCAAGAGTCTAAGCTTACAGAGGAACATAAAGAAGGTTTGAGAACTCTGCTAACACTAATTGACAGACTTGGGATAAAGTATAAATAAAATTAAGCATTTCAATTTCAATGTATCAAAAAGTAAAGCAGTTAGATATACACAAAATTTGAACACATTTCTACAACCCACATAAATGCAAAAGGTGCATTTAGCAATGAGATAGTGTAGCAATAACCAAGAACCAAGCAATCTACTTATTTCTTTCCTTCGCAAATTCATTTTCAACTACTGTATAGGACCCGTCACTTATTACATTTTTCAATCACCTTCGACACGAAATGAAAATTTTTGCCTCTCTCCACAAAGAAACAGACATTTTGTACACAAACTAGCTCCAATTCCACGGTACAAAATATAAGAGAAATAATGCCTACCATTACTCTTCAACCATTTCTACGTGATCAGACAAATGCATAAAAAAGTGAACAAACAACAGAACACCACTTGATTGACAAAGCTGTTTTTGAATTACACGGGGGAGTGTTAAGGGATGGGAATGGAATGAACACTAGACAGGCCCGAATGCCACTAGACGAAGTTCTGTTATAGAAGAAGTGATTTCCTAAGAGAAGGTTAAGATGTTTTTTTCTTTTAAGAAATACGAAGTTGGAACGACGTTCAAAGAGAGATTTTTAGAAAAAAAACTTTGCTAAACAAGCTCAAAATTTGACTGCCACAGTAAACCACTCAAAAAATATGCTAATCCACACTTCTCTGACATCTGCTGTTGGAAATAGAATTTGATGTCACATTACTTCTGATTTTCAGCAAAATTCGAAGTGCTCAAACCCATGATGGAATTTTGGTCATACTGAAAGGATGAGAGCATTTTATTTTGCATGGTTGGCAAGAAAAGGACCCGTGTATGTGTTTCTTGTTATTACTCCTGCACTTTTTGAAAGCATTTTATTTTTCTGGTGAAGTCATCCCAGGCAAAGGAACTGGCAATCTATCTTTTTATTAATGGATTCCACAATGAAAGATATCATGTTTAAAAATATTACATTAAGGAGAAAGCAAAATAAAACAACAATTTTTGAGACTGCACCAGGTTTTCTAAAAAAAAAGGAAAAAAAAAGAGAGAAGCTCTTTGAAATCTAACAGAAAGTGCCTTTCTTTCCCATCTTTCTTTCTTCCTCCAATGCATTTTACAAAATAAAAGGTAGGATCCAGAGAGTATAAACCAGAACCAAGAGCAAAAGCTCAATAAAATGAAAATACCAATTAAATCCACCTCCAGTTTGCCGAGTAATGGTTGGTAGAGTGAGAGATTGGATTCAAGTTTTGGAATAAAGAAAAGCATAGACCTATGTCCACAGAGCTGTAAATGTCCCTGAAAGAGCAGATATCATTGTTGTGTTGAATTCAAGAGCACCCACAGAAACATGCAACGTGTGCATAGTTCTACAAAATAGTATATAATAATAGAATGCACGCTGTAAAAGGTGCTTAAAAAGTATGTAATCAGATTAATAAAACCGAGCCAGTGGTCTCACACAAACTTTTTGAGAGCACGGGACCATATATGTTTCATCACATTGAAAAATGTAAACCTATAGAAATATGATAATGGATTTTGAAATTTAATTTCCTTCACCACGAAACGCAGTTAGGAGTGAGGGTAACACTGTGGATGTTGCGCGATGAGAGGACTTGCTGCATCTTTACACAAATATACAGTCAGATGAACCATGGATCAACCCCAAATTAATTTTAACAAGACTTCAGAGCACTAAGTCACAGTTTAAACCCCCTAACCCTAGACGACAGAAAGAAGGAACATTCTTCCGCACAGTATCCATTTGAGTCAAAACATTCCCCAGAGGTGATTACAAATCAAATCCACAAATGTTGCTGGATGAAAAATCAAATCATATAACACGAGTTGCCTTTCCAAACAAATAAATATGCATATTCTTTGGAGCAATCAGTATTCTACAGGCAAATTTTACATATATCTTTAAAGAATAACATGAAAACAAAGCCTAACAAGCTTCCTGACAGGTGAAAATATCAGCATAATTATTTTTCAGGAAGATAGCAGAAGGTGCTGAAGATCAGACTACATTTCAGAAACTCTAGAACACCTTTCTTTAGATTCTAGGTGTGTGTCCAGGTGAATATAAAAGTAACTGAAGTTAATTTTCATGAGAAAGTAGGCAATAAAATGTGTGGATAAAAATGGCTTACATTTGTTTTATGTGTTGTTGAAATTAAAGTTTGAATTTTGATTGGATAGAAAAGTGAGCTTCTAGCCAAAAAAGAAAAGCAAACAAAGCGCCAGTAAAACCAAATTTCCGTCTAGTATTCAAGGGAATGGCATTAAACACTGACCTCACGTGACGCCAAATATTCTTTTCTGTTTGTTATAACACTGACTTTAAGGCCCTGTTCTATACACATTAAACTTCATCAACTTCCATTAACTTTTTTCTCTCTCGTCCTTTTCAACCACTCAAATATTGATTTGATAAATTATTTACATTTTTTATTTCATCTTCTCCAATTCTCAACCACACCTCCGATATGAAATTCGAGTAAGTAAGAAACAATGTGTATAGAACAAGGCCTAAGTGACATCAAATATCCTTTTCGATTACATCACTATCTCTAAGAAAATAGACCAGCTTTGCCATAGGTCAAATGCCATGAAAGGAGCTATGCTAGGAAATCTCAACAATTGCCAAAACACTAAAACTATAGTGTGCTTAAGTCGATAAAAATGAAGGTAGGGTATCATACTAAAGAGAGAGACATAATATTATTAATAATCTCAAAAGTATTACCTCTTTACACAGAGATGATCGATTGAGAGAGTTTTGAACATAGAAATCGAGTGCCAAAATATCTTCTTGTATCCAAACAAGATCATTTTACTTCCATGGTTGAGAACCACCACAACAACCACAAAATTCTATCCTCGTAGTCTGTTCATAATTCTAAAAAACAGACAATATCATGGCATCTACTTGAGATTTTTACAATATCATAGAAATTCAGATGGTTTCCCAATAGTGGGCAAAAGTTGAAGGCTTGAATTTGAGCACGAAGGGAAGTTTCACGGCTTAAAGATCCTAACTCCTTTATACATATTGGAAGACAGTTAAAGTCATGTATTTTGCTGGGAGCAGTAGTGAATAGTGCTAAATTGCCCGATTTGTTGAAGTAGCAAAGTTTCTTCTCCCCCCGTCCCATTTATGTAGGCTAGTCCTTTTTTTTGCGGATTAAGAATATTATTGGAAGAACAACAATGCAAACAATTTTTCCATTTTACTTATTTAATGTGTCTAAAATCTTGTTGGAAGTGAAAAATGTAATGGCATTCATGTTAAATAAGGGTTTCCTAGTAAATGGGAAAAATACTACTCAATATACAGAAAGGATATACAAATCGGACAAGAAAAAAAGGAATTTACAGTCTATATAATTAGAGACTGGTGGGGGATGAGTGTTTCTTGTTGTATTACTTGGGATGAAAAAACCACGTAAATGATATGATGTGACCTCTATGTAACAGGCTCTGGTTCTAGGTTAACATGATACCAAAGCACATTATCGCCATAGGTTCAAGTCCCATCACCATCCATGGTGAATTATGTACGTGTTAAGCTTTGTTGGAAAAAATTGAAACCCGCCTAAATGTGGGGGCTCCATGAATAAATTATATAAATGATATACATATGGTCCTATATAAGAGAATTATGGTAGTGCTATATAGAAAACGACATGTAATTGGGAAAATTGCATTCAATAATAAGTAGACTGGAAATGAAAGAGAAGTTTGTCAAGAAGTCTGAAGTTTAAGCATTTTCATCAGTCGTCGCCAATCTCACAATCTGGTCGCAAGTAAAGATCTTTCTGTGTTCAAACATATCCTAACTTTGCAGCAATCTGTTGATAGAGTGATTTGACTGCTTTGATAGGAACTAAAAGTTAAGCACAAAGATCCTCTTTTGTTCTTGGAGAATTCATTTCTCCTAATTTAACATCATGTCTTCTCCAGTTGAAGTTGTCATGCAACTTCACACGTTCTTACTGAAGAATTAAAAAAAAAAATAAAGGGAAGAAAATTTAGATTACAAATGGCTTGTACAGAGGAGTATGAAACAAACATAGAAAGACATTCTGAAAGGAAACAGGGATGAATTCATGACCTTCAGCAATTAGAGGGAATAAACATATGCGAGAGGGAAACCAGTGTTCCCAAGGGACTGAATGAAGTCAAGTAAGCACCTAAGCTTTAATAAATATGACGGCAGTAGATGACATTTAACGTTACACCACTACAGCATGTTTCTCCAGTGCAGAGTGTAATGTGAAAGTTACGCAGAAGAGACAATCTATGATTTGATAGACTCGTAAAAATTTTCAGCTACTTCAGAACAAAATGCCGGTTATATTGAGCATAGAAGCTGTTGTATTGATTTCTTACAGTTACTTCTTACAGTTACTTATGTCTCTTAGGATAAGGTAGTGTGATCTTATAATTTGGCATTACTGTTGAACAACGTATTGCAAATGAATGCATTTACTTGTACAGTAAACTACAGTGCCATGTCGCCTGAAGAAGGAAACAAGAGGGGGTTTGTCAGTTGAAGTTCTAGTCCAAAATTGGTATGAGGCTTTGCGCACAAGCCCAAGAACAAAATCTCGAGGGCTGGAAACAAAACGTCCAACAACATACCAAGTGGAGGAGATATCATAAATAGTATCGGAGCATAAGCTCAGCCAGAAGTGTGACCACGAGGATGTTAAACTGGTGGGGGAGTGACTGAGTAGCCACAATCCCACAGGAAGGAAAATGCAACTTATTTAATTCAAAATCACTCACAATTAGCATAAGATTTCTGCAGTGAAAGCTCAAGGCTAATTAGACGTTATATTGCATAATGTCAACTTTAACACCATCACGAACTTTTAAGAGCCAAGCAGATTAAGACACGCAGACCATCATTTCAATTAAAAGCATCAAGTTTTGATGGCGTGGTCACCAAAATCCTCACAACCAACAAATATGGAACAACATGGTAAGTGCATAAGCATTTTTACAAATTAAGAGACATGTCAAAAGATATAAAACAAATTGCCTTGGAGAGCAGAATTTCTTCAGGACATGTACCAAGAGAAAAATACAAAAGCTGGTCCAAGAAACATTTTTGCCAAACTAATGCAAACTAACTAATGAAAACAGTTGTTCTTAACCAGATCTACCAGGAAACTACATCAACCAACAGTTTCATATCATGGCTATCAAGAAAAGTATAAAAAACCTAATGCATTGTCCAGGTACAGGGAACATCAAAATACAGGCAACGAATGACCGAATGCATCAAATGCATAAGAATACCATTGAGCGAGAACTTATGATAGATGGTTCAAAAGATTTAACTCATACAGCTTCAAATGCATTATCATGAACCACATCTGCAAAAGAAAATAAAAATAAAAAATAAAAAAACCTAGTAATGTAATGTGACCAGTTTGGTCCAGACGTCCTTCAGGACACTGCACACAGAGAAACCCATGACATAGAATGGCAGAATGTAATCAGGCTACATGACCTCAGATAAGAAAGAAAACTTCTCCAGCAAGGAAGACAAAATGGGGTGGGACATAATCATGTCCACATGCTCAAGTTCAAAAATTGGAGAGAGAAGTAGGTGAATGGATTGTGCACGTGATGCATTTTCCAGATTTCTGCTAACTCATTAGTGACCTCTACGACGGTCCCCCCATTGATTCTGGACATTTTCTGCATTACCCCAATAATTTAGATGCTGCATGCGCTCTTCCAGACTTAAAGACGAACAAAACTTGTAACTGGATACCAATTTTATACATAAAATCTCTAATTTCAACAGACTTCTGCAAAAAAAAGCTTAAATATTCCAAAGACAATAGTGCGATGAACATCTAACTCCTCCAAGCTTCGTCTACTACAGGTAAAGTACAACAGCATCTCACATTTACTATCCTCTATCCCACTGAACAAACTCACACCTCATGGTCAAACCCTTCTGACCAGAATAGTCTATCCCACTGAACAAACTCACACCTCATTGTCAAACCCTTCTGACCAGAATAGGGCCGACTTTTCAGACTAATCACCACTTCTCAATCAAAAATTATCCGAACAAATCAATTCTGCACCAATATAACAAAATCCCTATGAACTTAAAATGTGAAAAATCACAGCCGAGAACCCTAAA
Organism: Jasminum sambac; assembly: GCA_018223645.1. Lineage (NCBI taxonomy): Eukaryota > Viridiplantae > Streptophyta > Magnoliopsida > Lamiales > Oleaceae > Jasminum > Jasminum sambac. The sequence goes on along the minus strand of CP073650.1, from coordinate 19,367,235 downwards.
ATCATGCTTCATTTCTGCTTACCGAATTCTAGAAGCGTTTCAGATAAAACAAAGATCAAAATAAAAAACTAAACAATCAAGCAAAAAATGAAAAGAACAAGGTCTGATAAATCAGCTAGCATGACTTGAAAATATTATAATAAATTAATAAGCAACGGAAAGGAAGTACATACGTAAGTATTGAGCTGGCGCACGAAACTGGAGAAGTTATTATGCTTGAAGTACTTCGGCAACAAATTCCTCGCGAACTCAGCCGAATCCCACACCACAAAACTGTTATTACCAGGCCCCCAGGAGACGATCTTGTCAGTACTCGGGTCGTCCACCATGTCGTACGTCTTCACCAGGAATGGCGGCGGCGAGTTGGACGGAGGTATCGGCACCGGAAGCGGCGCCTCTCCGGCGCCACCGGAGACTGGAGCCTTCGCAGAGGATATAGAGGAAGAAGTAGACGCCTCCATTGTTACATATACAGAATAGATACAGTCATCAAACAATTAAACGGTATAGACAAGGAATACAGTAGAATTGGGAAGAAGGAGGGTGGCTAAAATAATAAAATTGCGCAGAAGCACGAATTTTGGGGAGGGAGAGAGGAACGACAGTGGAGAGGAGATAGAAGGGATGGGCGAGGTAGAAAGGGGCACGAATACACGGGTATCAAGTGGAGCAGTGGAAAACTGTCGGGTTTTATCTTTTTTTTTAATAAAATAATAATAAATAAAAATCATTTTTATACAATTTCTTTTTAAAAAATGATTCACATTTTTCCATTTTTTTTCTTTCTTTGAGTACTTAATTTTTTTCCTTTTTTTTTTTTTGAAGCGGATTTTTTCCTTATTTTGGATACGTACAAATTGTCTTAAAAAAAAAAAAATCATTTTTCTCTTCATTCTACTCATCGTAAATAATGATGCAAAGAATTACTTTTTAATATGTTCAAAATGTTACTATCATTTATTTGCTTCCTAATGTTCTTATTTCGTATACTCTAAGGCTTGTATCTTTCATTTTTTTTTATTGTTAATAAAATGTATTCAGATATCAGTTGTTTAATTAATTAAAACAAGCCTAAAATCCACACAAAAATAGAACCTGAGAAATTGCATTGGTTTTGTAAGTCTCTGAGAGATTGCATTGGTTTTATGAGTCTCCAATAAAACTTTACCAAAATCGCATAAAATTCTCTCACTCAAAAATTTATTTGAAACAAATCTGAGAGTACGACACCCTTGATTGGCTAAATCATATTTTGACAACGATTTTCAACCAAAAAATTTACAAGATCTTCTAAGGGATATGCATTCACAACATGTAGTTAGCTATCCACGAGCGACACCAAATCGTGTTCGTTTGGTGTCGTCGTGGATAGCTCTCCGGCGAATTTGCCAATGCCCAAGGCCCCCCAACATGAACCACTAGCATCTGTATCTACATCCACACATATTGAGTCTCATATGCATCAATGGAAGATTATATACAAGGTACCCATCAGAAGGAGATGGACTCCATAGTTGTATCAGGTTCAACAGTGATACATCCAAGAACAAATTCAAGCGAACAAAAGATCCCCCAAGAACTGAATCTGTGTATTATGTCATACGCTTGCTGCTCTCCGTGATCGTCTCATTCTATTTTAAAATCTGAGGTAAAAAGGCGTTCTAGAGAGTACCTTGCCAATGGGCCAAAGCGGGATGCTCTCAAATCTCTTCCACAGTTGTTGAATTAACCTACCATAACCTACTCCTCGAAATTCCAGCACCAATGGTCAACATAGCTTGTCAGCCGAAACCATAGAAAGCTGAAAAGAACGTTGTTATCTCTTAGCTCAAGTGGAGAGAAAAATTAGCTGGTACTTCTTGCCTGCAACAATATCATGGAATCTATTTCCAAAAAGATGAATAAATAGATAAAAGTATCAATGACAGCCATTTACAATGGCCGAGATTATGTGTTAAAAACCCTTCACAGTTGCTACAATCCTGAATGAACAAACGCAGGTCTCATATACCATTCTTCAATCATATTCATGTTCTTTTCAACCATCCACAAACTACACAGCAAATTTTTTGGCAGGCATACCTTTCAAAATTGTTTTAAAGAAATGTGCCATAAATTATAAACATGTGCTTCTTCTTACATGGGAAACTTAACTGCACAACTTTAACAGTAATGACCCTAAGAACGAAAATAACAATAATGGAGTTAAAACTTTAAGAATACTTCCACGATACAAAAGTAATCCGTGTCATGTGCCTTTCAGCAGGAGGACCAATAACATATGGGGCAATCGTTCCAATAGTCACAGATTTCTCGAAGTCAATGAAAACAAAAGAAAAAGGTAATACAACAACAATCCCAATAAGACAAGATCTTTGGCCCCCACGCAATGATTGAGATCAAGATCACCAACTGAATGTCTAAACCAGTTTCACCTAATCATTCAAGATCAACAAGGCTATTATCGGAATACAATCTATAGGTATCATTTCGGTGTAGCCGTTCTAGCATGCTTGGGAGTTTCTGTATTATCGAGTCGAAGGCCACCTGCAAAGCAACAAGAAGAATGAAAAAAGAGATCCATGTACATAGATTTGTTGCAGAAAAGAGAACTTTCATGTGTCCGGCTGGCATTCATAAACACAGGTTCACAAATGGTGGTGATGTAGGCAATTAAGTATAGATCCTACGAAATGTTTGGGTAAAACGTAGTTTTATCATGGTGTTATAAACACCAAGAAGCTGGTCACCAACATACTCTTATGTACCTGGTCGTGAAATCAGATGAATGCGAGAACGAGGTCCATCAAACATCCAGCTATCTTCATCCAGGGACTTGACCTCTTTATTCAGTGTGGCGATTAAATCAGACTTGAGAACTGTAAAATTAAGCCAGGTGATTGACATATCAGTATCATTTGTGGTTTAGAAAGCATAGGCAATATCATTAAAATGTTTATATCTTTCAACATTCACAAAAGAACAAAAGATGAATCAATGGAGCAAGTGTTATGAAACTTAGTCAAATTAAACCGTATTCAGCGTGTCTATTTTATCAAAGCTAAGCAGTCTATCTCAGCCATGAAGCAAAGGCATTTCTACGAGATATATGCAATTTGTAATCCAATGCACTAAAAAATTGGTAAAGGGGTAAACTACTGCTACTTTATAGGTTTGTGAGATTGGCATTAATTTTTTCAATTGCTAATGCTACGGTGGAGAAAGTACTGTTTAGAATGAGTCTTGTCAAGACGGCGAGACCTAACTTGGCAATATATATTAGTACCAGTTACTAGTATCAGTAGTATGAAAACACTCAGCCAATTAGGTTAGTATTTCATCAAAATATTTATCAAAATTACATTGTTTCAAGAAAAGCTATTGCATCCTTGAGAAGAATTTCCGCTAGCCTGGAAATAAATTCGTATAATATATATTTCAAAAATAAGAAACGTGTGAGGATACTGACCGCGAAGAGCCTCGTCCTTTCGATCCTGAATGGAAATTAGGTCCGCCGGAAAGTGATAATCGTCGCTGCCAGCTGCCGCCGTCACCGTTGACGATGATCCCATCAAAGCCGCTGATATTGATGATCTTGCCGGCGATGACGTCACTGAACCCACACTGCTCATTGTAATAACGTACTGTAGGATACAATCGGAGCAGTTTTGTGGGGAGCTTATATATTCAGAATGGGAATGGGAATGGTAAAGTTGCAGGGTTGGTCCTCAACTTACAACTCTGACAGAAGTGCTCCCAGCATTTGTAATTTTTTTTCAAATTTTTGCCATAACCCGGCTAATAAAATTCCTAACGCCGTATTCACACGCCCATGAGGCCATGGCCCGTCCACAATCGCATTACCATGCAATATTAAATTTTTATTTTCATATATTTCATAACATTCCCCTTCTCTTTCCTTTTTTCTTATATAACAAACATTTCTTACTTTTTAAAACATCGTCCTAAAAGTTAATTTTCTTATTTTTTAACACATCGTCCTAAAAGTTAATTTTCTTCCGTGAAAAGGCTTTGTCAACCTAGCACAGAAAATAAAATTGCACAACCCGTGAGATTGTGGCCATTTCAACATTTTTCTATTAAAGATTAAGGACTCGTTCTATACATAATATTTGAAATTTACTCGAACAACATGTTAAATCTAAAATTCTAAAAAATGTAGAGTATAACGAAACAGCGAACCCATGCTTCACGCTTTTTTTACACTTAAGTGCACTTTTTCGCGATTTATCACGCTTTTTCGTCGAAACTTTTTACTCCACATTCACGCTTAATCGCGTTTAAGCACGCTTAATGCACGTCATAATGCACACTTTATGACACTTTTTAGAACTCTGATTAAATCGAACAATATATTATATATGTGATTGACAATTGAAAAAAATATATTAAAAAATATAAAATAATTGTATGAATCATTAAAAATTATAAAAGAAAAAATTAGTCGAGGTTAGTGAAAATTTAGTGTCTATAGAATAAGCCCTAACTTGTAATATTCAATGCTGTTTTAAAAAGTCATTGGTTGTCTCAGAGCTCCACTTAAATTTCACCGAAAATCTAAAAGAACCAAAAACTCAACTTTATTGACAATTCAACGGCGAGATCTAGAAATAGAAACTGGAACACGGAACACCAATTTACAAATGCAAAACACACAACCCCAGCCTATCCACCGTGCAAATAATTCCGATCAACTTGTATTCAACCAGACAGGGATATTTCCGTGAAGCCTTTCTTTAACGAAGCAACACATTTAGAGCATCGGAGGTACATTGTAAAATGATTAAAAGCACAAAGATAAAGGACAGATACTCGGATTCTCCATAGCTGCAAATGGACGGTCCTCTGCTTAGGCCACTAGTATTATAATCAATATGAGAAGAATGATGCCAAATATCACCAGCAGCAAGCAAGTCTGCAAGAAAAATCAAAAGGGTAATCTTCATATATTGTATTTGTACCCAAAAACTATTGTGTTTTTTTATGTAAATTAAGGTATTAACGCAGACTTATTTACAGATTAAGTAGCCCCAGTCAAACAATCCAAGATTGTAAAGGAGCGCTAACTTTGCTGCAGAGCTAATTATTAGTTAAGCAAATAAAAGTATAAAACCCAAGGAAACAATATAATTACTTCAAATCCCTCTTACTCCACAGATAAAACATAAAAGTTGCAAATGGTAATCGTATCTGAAAATGGGGTGACAGTCCGTGTACAAGTATGGAGATGGAACACATTAAAGGATTTGGACAAATGAGGGCAGGGAGGTGAGAATTTCAGAACGTATGAACCACTTCCATATCGTTTCTGTCTTTCTTCAAGCCTTTGGTTTATGTTTCACATGAATGACAATTTATTTGAAGGAACTTTCGAGAATCCAGTTGGGCTCACATACAGACACGGGTTGTTGAGAGTGTTAAAAATTATTTGTTACTCACTTGACTTGTAATGAAGTTCCATGCAAGTCAAAATTTATTTTAATTTGAGGTGGTCATTCAAGGTGGCATTTTTTCTTTCTTTTCTTTTTTTTTTTTTTTTTTGGGTTTCAATCTGGTCACTTGGTCAAAATCGATTCTTTTTCATGGAATATTTGGTGTTGAATCAATGAGGGAGGACTTCGCTACAATTTGAGTAACAGAACTTTATCCCTGTTTCAGGAATGCTTAGGCAAAACTGGCAGTCAAATAATCACATTTACAATATGGTAGTGGAGATAAGATTTCAGCTTCTCTATATTAGTCTGAAGTTTAATTCTTTTCAAGCTCCATTTTGTAAGGATAAAGCATACTTTAAGTAGTGCCATCATTTTTTAGTATTGATAATTAATACGACAGTTATTTCCAACATTCTACAACTTACCAAGGATGAGTTTGATCTTTGAGTCTTAGAAGCTTTAACAAGTTGGGATTTTGCCTGTGCAGTTGCAGCATTGGCGTTCTCGACGTTGGACCCAATATCATCTGGCGAGAAGAGAAAGGACCGCTAGTTAGTTATATGCCAGTTAACTAAGATATGTAAATCTGGTCCAATAATTAATTAATTACCAATCATAGCTCCTTGCTCGTGAACTAGCACTGCAAGATCTTTGAAAATTTCATTCACTTCCCCAATTTGTTGCTGTATTTCATTTATACCCTGCTCTCTTTCCTCTATAATCGCCTCATTGAAGGAAATCTCATTGTCCAACAGCAGGACCTCCTGCCTGCAGACCAAGGAAAGTAAAATAAGCATGAAAAATCGTAATGCACTTGCTAGTAAAATAAAAACTTCCCACAATATGAAGTTAATTTTAACTCTATGATGTTTCAACTTGAAAGTAAAATACTGAAGGTCTAAATCATTGCCAAACATACACTAACATCTCATGTGCAAAGTTCACATCAGAGAATTCAAAATAGCACTGAGAGATGGGCATTATTAAAAAACTGAATACAGATGAAAATAGGAGAATGATGCCAGACTAGTTTAGAGCCAGGTATACTATACATCAATTATATTTCAAAATCTTATTGGCGGCATGATCACTCAAGACGTACATGCATGTAGAGAATGTATAGCATGTCCACTGGTTCAAAAAGAGCACCCACCTCAACAGAAGGATGTGGGCACTTCCAATTAGGGTGTGTTTGATTGCAACAGTTAGAAAAGAACTGAATTCGATATTTCCATGTAAGGTGGAAAACATAATCCAATCCAATCCCTCTCCCCCCCAAAAAAACCAAAAGAAAGCCAGAGAATACATTTTCCATGGAGTTGGGCAAAATGTGGCTTTAAGTGGCTGTACCATGGAATTTGAATTCAATTTCCATCTTTGCGCCAAGCATAAAATGGGAAAATTGTCATAAAAAACATTTTCCTTTTCCACCAAATTCCGTGCAATCAAATGCACCCTTAATGTAAAAGAAATTCCAAGAGAAACACGTAAGCCAAGTAGGAGGATGATACAATAACTAAATATTCACTTATCCAACAGCAGTTCTATTATTCATATACAGTTAAAAATATACTATCATGCTTATTACTCCCTCCGTCCCATACACATGGACTTGTTTTCCTTTTTTGGATGTCCTAAATATATAGACTTGTTTCTTTTTGAGGAGTTCAATTTGCATAACTTTACCAATGTACCGTCATTTAATATTTAGTTATAACTATCAATTTTCAATTTTACTTATTAAATAAGGGTAAATTAGGAACACGATTTACAAAATCCGTATTTCCAATACAATTCGTAATCTTTGTGAAAAGCCAAAGAAGCCTATATATATAGGACAGAGGGAGTATTTCTGTTTTGCACCAACTTAGCTATTCAATTGACAAATTGTATCTAGAAAATGAAATGGTCTAAGGGGAGTAAGAAGAAATAGTGTCATTTCATTTATAAAGTTATAGAAGTATAATAATAACAGGGGACAAGAAAACTAGAGCAATGTTATTACCGTAAACTACTTTTACGGCAAAGCAAAAAATTTGAAAATAAAAAATAAAAAAAGGACTCACATAAAACACAAGTTGCTAACGAGCCCTTAACGTAAAAATAAGGTTCTGCAAATTTGTTTTTCTAAGTTTGAAGTTAGATCATAGATGGGGAAATGCAAAGAATGGCTTGAACTATTCATGATTAGAATGGTTAATTGATCGTTTGCCTCATTTGGCTGCTTATTTGGGTTATTAAATTACATGTCAAGTACCATTACCTTTTAGATTCCACAAGAAGAGCTTGTTGTTCCGGACTCGTATCTGCACTTACATCTATCTCATTAGCTACATAGCTGCAAAGAGTATTAGTTTGGAAAGATAAGCAACAGAAAGTCCAAACTCCAGAATACTTAGTTTATACACTATAAATGTATATTGCACAAGTAATCGTCAGCGAATAACCGCCACTGATTGTCCACAAGTTTCTGCAAATTGACAGAATCTATATTGCATAGAGAATAAAATGATAGCAACTTGTAGCTGTGAACATTGTCTACCTTGATGGAAGAGCAGTTTGGGGAACAAAAGGACTATATGCTGTCTCCCTCTCAGCTGCAAGCCTCTGTGCCTTCTGGAATTCCTTTAAAACTGCTTGAAAATCTTTTGCAAGTTTAGCATCTGTTATTTTCTTGCTTTGCTGCCAGAATGAGGATAATCAGGTCAATTGAATTTGGGTATTCAGGAAGGGTGAGCTTCAGCACTCATATTAATCACGATGGAACTGTAGAATAACAAAGAACTTTCACTTCCGCTCATTTCCCTCATACCATTTGAACGTTAATAAACTAGAATATATCAAATATACTGGAAAAGACATAAGTTCCTCGCAACCTTGATAAGTGATAAATAGTTAGTGCCAAGAACGGGGACATGATATGACAGTGGGGGAGAGCTTTGCAGCAACAATAATGGTGAGCAGTGAACGAACTTACACTGACATCAGCACCATGATCTGTTTCACTGGCTTGCTTAAGCTTACCAGAAGTATCCTTCACCAGTTGTCCAATATGTAGCCTAGTTTTATGCCTGTTTTGAAAAAACCACAATAAGAAGTTAAGAACCCCTATGCAATTGATTCCTAATTTTTATTTATTTATTTTTTTAAAGGCATAAAATGCATGTAAAAACAAACATATGGAACATGGACACCAATCACCAAAAACCGCCAAGAAAGTAACCATATATGAGCAAGGTTCATGTCACCGTCTCATGACCAGTTATAATGAATTATGGTTGATGTTACAAACCTTTTATAATTTCTATAAGCATGAGGAGTTCTTATGAGTCATCCAAGAAATGGATTTTCCCTCCATTGAGAAAAAATACATAAGAATTCGAGCTGTACTCTACAGGTAGATCATTGCTAATACTGCAAGTAGAATGTGTATCCAAAACAGAATCCAGGATAAACCAAACCTCAAACTACATCATTGTGCTTTGCAATAAGTAGTCAAGAAATTAAACCAGAAGCTGCCTACCAGGTATTATGGACCATGCTGGGAAAATCAAGAAGTTGGAGAAGTTGCCTACTAAGTACAAACTAGGGCCTGTTTGGAAAAAGGCTTATAGATTTTCTCGTTTTTAGAATTATCAACCAAGCTACTTTTATCCCAACGATCAAAGGATCCTTTTTCCACCCCCTCTGTGCTATATGTTTGTAAACAAAAATGTCTACGAGCACATACCAAACAAGCCCCAGAACTAACTGAAACAGTCCAAATCAAACTTGTCCCTCATTGACTTGTCCCTCATTCCTGCCTTAACAAAAAAAGAAAAAAGAGGAGAGGATGTGATTGTTGAGAACACAGATTCACAGGATGAAAGATGACAACTAATGATCTGTTGGTACTACTCGTTAGAAGGGACAATTGGGCCACACTATATTATGGCTAATTCAGTGGGTGGGATATAATACTAAGAAGTTACTTGGAGAAGATGAAAGGTATATTCGGGAGAAATTCCCAACATCTGAATCTTGAGGACAAGATTTGTTAAGGGGGGTAAACCGACACAAGGAGATGGGGGCCTTATCGTAGAGTGTGGGAAGAAGAAAGAAATAAATTGCAGGAGAAGGAGCAAACCTGAGAGAAGATGATACACAGTACCAACCGGCAAAACAAAAATTTAAAAGGGATCCATACGACATTGTTAGTCTGCATATATTTAGCCACAGTTACTTGTCACAGAGGAATGCATTTTTTTACTGTTAAATATATGGTTTTAGCATCTTTATATTTTTGTTTTAGCATATTCAGATGAGAAAGAGAAAGAGAACAGCTTGCGTTCTGGTTTGCTTGGTGTCGGCTTTACTAGAGTCCAACATTACAACACAAATCATAATCAATGGCCTCAGACCTTCCCATTTAAATCCTAGCTCCAGATCACATAGTAATTACATCTTCATTAAATTTATCTTCCACAACTTCGACATAAAAATTACACTAGTACAACAAAATGTGAGCATTGGAAAAAAATAAAATGAAAATGAAAATGAAACTAAAGAGTCAAATGAGAAAAGAAAGAATTCCTCACAGCTTTTCACGGAGTTCGGGTGTATCCTTGGGCGTGCCAAGGGTATTGACGAGGCGCTGGAAGGTGGATACAGCCGTATTGATCTGGAAAATTCCGGAAGCCACAGCCTGGGTCGGATCTTGCTTCCCATTTATGTTATCCCTACGAGATCCCAATCTCCTTCCAGATTCTAGATCTTGAAAACTCATCTCTAAATCAAAAATATTTACGCTCACCGAAAGATCGAGTCTATTCCCGACACAATCATAGCAGAGTTTTGTGATGTTTTTCAACCATTAACAGGCGATTTGTGGGAGCAAAAACAAACCCTAAAACAGTGGGTTTAAGAAGTTATGGAGGGAATTGAGATTCCAGCTGTAAAACTCAGGGAATCATTCTAGTGAACACAAAGGATGTGATTGCTGTTGGCGAGTGAAATGAACGGAAATTAAGGAGAAATTTGAGGTGAAATTGAAATTGGGAGGACGAAATTTGGATTTGGTTATTCTTATATGAACAAATTATTAGATAGCGAATGTTTTAATAAATTAGGTTATTAATTTTCCCTAAATAACCTCTTAGTTAAAATTCTCTAATATTTATAGATACCACATTAATACAACTCATCTATTAGTATTTATATGTACATCACATTAATCTTATTCCTCATTATTCCGACAAAAAAAACTCTTAATTCCTCAATTAATTTTAAATCAATCATGACAAACCTTAAACCCTTTGATTCAAAATTTCAATTAACTAACTAAGAACGTTGCTACCCAATATTCATTGTTTCAAAGCAGCCAAATTAATTGTTAATAAATAGAAATTAAAATTCATTAATCTCTAAAAATTAAAGAACTATTCAAGATATTATCATAGAAGAATAAAACATGAACCAAAATTTTCGTGTTATCAACATAGATCCAAAACCCTAATTTTAAGAAAGAAAAAGAAACAATTTTTTTATGCAAGTTATGAATCGCTCATTGAATTAGCAAAAAACTAGTGCAAAGTCTAATGCTATATATATATATATATATATATATATATATATATATATAGTGACGCAAGAGACTATCAAGAGGATTCAAGAATGGGATTTATGTGTAGTGACACAAGAGACGATGGAGAGGATTCAAGAATGGGATTCTTGGGATGGGAGGAAATTAATATACGAAAATTTGTTTTGATTCAATTCTTCCATGTAATCTTTTTTTAATTGTTTTTTTTCAGTTTATTTTATTATATTTGAAGTACTATATATATTGTAATTTTTGTGGTGTACATATTAAAGTTATAGATTAATGGTGGTCTAATTATAATGTAGTGTGTAAAAGAAATTTTGTGGTATTAATATACTATATAGTATAACCTTAAAGATATATTTATCAAGTGAGTGGGTGTGTTTATAAAATAACTATTTTAAATGGGGTGTAAATAAAATGTGGTGCCTTAATTAATTAGTGTAGTGCATATATCATTATCCTTTAAACTAGTATCAAGCCCGTGCGATGCACGGGAATAATTAAATTTATGTACGATAAATAATTGATATAAAATTATAAATATGAATGTTGAATTACATAATTTATGTAATTTGTACATAAGAGATTGCATAATTGTAAAAAATTATTAAAATCTATAATATTGTATATTATAGTCAACGCAAAAATTGTGGAGTAAATTCACAATTGTAAATTATAAAAATTCACGTGCATCGCATAATTAATAAGTTTATCAAAACGTGTAACTTTAATTCTAATTAGTCGTACTTTAGCATTGCACAACAATGCTCGTAAAGATTAATTAATTGTAAATGAACCATTAGGAATGAATATATAAAAATTTTTTGATTATCAAAATGTATCTTTTTTGTTGGTACATATCAAATTTATATTGAACACCTTTTTTCCTTATGAAATGAACATTACACACTCTAAATTTTATGATTTTATACATTCTTTTAGTGATTAATCGTAATTCTTACTTAATTTTAAGCTTTATTGTATAAAGTATTATACTTAATTTTATGTAACTTAAATTTGTAGTAACACCGACAATTTTCCTCATCTATATAATTTATTTGATTTCTTTTCAATTACATAAACTGTATGTTAATTGTAGATTAAAAAAAAAATTATTTGTAATTTTATATACTTAGAAAAAGCGCAAAAAATATGTCTGAAAATTCGATTAGTGAGCATATCACATCGTAAGCATTAAAAACCAAAAATATTATTTAATTTTTTAATTAGAAATAGTATGTCAAATGGCACTGCCAAATAGGGTGTTCACCAAACGCGACACTTCAATTATAATAATATAAGGATTAATAAATTACTATTTTACTTAAAAATAACTAAAGTATTCCACATAAATCTAGTTATAATTTTAACCACTCACTATTTGATTTTCAAAATGAAAAAAGTAAAAAATTCTCACTATTTTTTAATAGACCAATTCACGTAACCAAGCAAAAATATCAAAACCTACAATTTTATCACGATAAAATTAAATAAAATATAAAAAAATTATTATTTAATATTTTGAATTATAACTTTAAAAAATGAAAATATATATAAAGTCTTTCCAACATAATTTTTTTTCATTAGATGTTTGTTTTAGATATTGGTTATTTTTAGTCATATTTTTAATTACTACTAATTAATGTTGGTTTATTTCCAAAACTAATTTTATAATTTTCTTAAAATATTTAATATATGCCACATTTGCATCTTTGCCTACGTGGCACTTCACAAATTATAATATAAAGATTAATGGTATGATAATATAACAAATCAAAATATAAAGATAAAGATTAATAAATTACTCTTTATTTAAAAATAATAAATTATTCAATGGAAATTTAATTATAATTTTAGCACGTCCTATTTTATTTAAGAATAATCCACTATTTGAATAATCCATTGCACATTACAATCAAAACTATCTAAAACTATAACATTTTTTTAATGCGGTGAAAATAAAATACTTATTATTTAATATTTTTAATTAAAAATTTGAAAAATGAAATTACATTTAAAGTTTTTCGAAAACTATTTTTTTCTTATTAAATTTTATTTATCACATTTAATGATAAATTTATGTTTCATTAAAAAATAATTATATTTAAAGAATTTTCCCTATTTATATCTACCAATTAATATTGGTTTATTTCCAAAAATAGAATTTCCTTTTTTTTTAACTACAAAATTGATTTTTATGTCTTTTTTTTAATATTAATGAGTGTCATGTTGGCACTACTGCCAACGTGGCACTCCAGTTTTTATAATATAATAAAGATTATAGGATTATTAATCCCAATTATAATTTATAAAAATATTAAGTTTTTTACAATAATATAATAAAAATATTCTCGCAATAATTTGAAGATTGTTATATTTCGTAATTTAAGATTTTTTATAACGATTTCGTAAATCGTTATGTTATACAATTATTTATAGAAAATTTTTATTATATCAATAAAAACGAGCATAATTATATATTTGATTTAATAAAAGAATAATACGAAATCGTTATAGACAAAAAATATAGTCATTATATCACTAAAAGTAATTTAGTCTCCTACTTATAAAAGTTTGCATTCTTATAAAATGAAATTTATGTATGACAAATCAATAATTAAATTTGGGAATGTTAACAATTAAGTAAATCTATCTTATTATATTCCCTGGCTGCCAAACTATACCACATTTTGGGCTTGTTTGATGCAAATTAAATTTAAAAGTGGTATTTCGATAGTAGAAAAATGTTTTTCTGTGATCAACCTGTAACGAAGGTAAGTAAGTTCTGCTTGAAGAATTGAAGACTAAATCAATAGAAATTGAAGGAATTTAATAAATTTTGGAATTTTTTATTTTTTTGAGGAGACAAATGTATGTTTTGATTTTTTAGTCTAGTCAAAGTTATTTTTTTTTATCGTAAAGGTAAAATATGGATTAATCACAAGAAATGAGTATGTACAACTATTATGGGCAACCCCAGGCAAATCAAGATGGCATACAACAAAGCACAAAAGAAATGCTATGCACCCATTGCAAACGAAGTAGGAAGAATCAAAACATTAGGATACAACATATACATAATCTTGTATACATGTGTTTTGATTCTCATAATGATGTAGTCCATGCAAGGAGTGTAGTCTTCAAAAACCTTCTTGTTCCTAGCCACCCAAAGATGATAAATAGTGGCAGCAAAAGCAATCCGTCTCGCTTTAGCTAAAAAAAATGACCCGAGGCTTTCCTTCTTGATCCACTTGAGCGCACTAGAAAGGGTAGTCATAGAGCGTGAAATACCCATCCAACCTCTAATATGCCTCCAAACAATGGAACAAAAGCTACATTGGAAAAAGAGATTGCTCGATGTTTCCATAGTAGTAGAACAAAGAACACAATGTTTGTCGATATCCAAGTAATCAAGCTTATCCTTCGTGAGCAATCTCGACTTAGCCGCCAACCGAAGAATGAATGAGTGCTTAGGTGTGATGCAAGAACTCCAAATGCAAGAAACCCAAATTTGTTTTTGGCCCTTCGGTCTAAAGTAATCATAAGCATGTGGGATAGAAATTTGGCCATTCACAATCCACGACTTGAGCTTCTCATATGCAAGGTGAGAACTTCCTTCCATCTCAATCAATGAGTCTCTAATGGAGCAAATCTTCTTGAGAATAGGAGAATCGGCACTCTTCGGTGTCCAATCCCAAATAGATGAACCTCCCAAGTAAACATGGTTGATCCACTTAATCAAAAGTGAGTCCTTCTTGGAATGTGTGCACCAAAATGTTTTGGTAAGTAATGCAACATTCCAAAAATGGATATCACGAAAGCCAAGACCACCATCCGATTTGGGAAGGCACATATCTTTCCAAGCAACCAATGGTTTTTTGTTGCCCCAAAGAAATATTCTACAAAGTGAGGTTATACGACCACTCACGGCGATCGGGATTGGAAAAATAGAGAGCCAAAAATATTCCACACCTTGTAGGACGGATTTGATTAATTCCGTCCTCCCCGCATAAGAAAGATAGCTACTCGTCTACGCATTGATGTACGCCGCAATCTTGTCAATAAAAGGGGCATAATGGGCCACTCTAAGTTTTGAAACCGCAAGTGGAATGCCCAAGTAGCGGAACGGCATAGTGCCAACCGGGATGTAAGTAATCCTCTGTAATTCCTCAAGTGATGCTCCATGAACACCGGCGGTAAATAAACTAGATTTGGTAGAATTAGCACGGAGGCCCGAGGTGTTCCCAAAATCATTGAGAACATCCATGAGAATTTGGACCGAAGGTGTATCTCCCCTACAAAAAAGCATCAAATTATCGGCAAAAGCAAGATGTGTGATCTTAAGCAAATCACATTTGGAGTGGTAATTGAAGTCCGAGCATTCGGTGGCCATTTTAAGCGATCTAGACAAATATTCAATACAAAGAACAAAGAGAAGAGGTGAAAGAGGATCCCCTTGTCGAAGTCCTTGCTTCCCTTTGAAAAAATCACAAAGGCTTCCGTTAATAGAGATGGAATACGATGGTGTGCAAACACATTCCATAATCCATGATCTAAACAAAGACGGAAAGCCCAAACCATGAAGCACATCATCCAATAAATCCCAATTGATCGTGTCATATGCTTTCCTTAGATCAATCTTGAGGAGGCAGTTAGGAAAAGTACGCTTGCGATTGTATTGCCTAAGCAATTCTTGTGCAAGGTGGACGTTCTCGGTAAGCAATCTCCCTCCAATAAAAGCATTTTGTGCCCGGTTAATAATAGAGTCGAGATAAGGAGATAACCGAGATGAAATGTAATGGCCCGCCCGAATTCGTCCCGGAACCGTATGTGAATACGTATATGATTCCGTATATGTACCGTATATGAGATGAAATGACGTGACGATGTTTCGGTATGACGTTCATGTATATGATATGTTCACGATATGTGTTGACGATAGGATATGTCCCTGAATACTAAACGTCAAAAAGATGAAAATGGGAAAATTCAGATAACAGGTTACGGCCAGTAAATGTCAGTTACGTCAGTAAATGTCGTTACGGCCAGAAGGTTCAAAGGTTACTACCAGAATGGTAAATGATGGAAAATGTCCAAAAGTCTCGAGAGAGAAAATTACGGCCGTATTATGGTTACGTAGATACGGCCAGATTATTGGTGTTACTACCGTAAGGAATGGAAGTTCTACCGTAAGTCAAGAAGATGAAATACAGGGGATTTTCAGAGAGTTTATTACTGTCAGATGATGATAGAGGATACGTCAGTATTGATCGGTTACGCCGTAGAAGGATATGGAGTTACGGCCAGTAAGTCATGGGTTACGCCAGTAAATGTGGAAGTTCTACTAGTAATTCTAAGTCGGCGAATGGCTATTTTAGATGATTCTTGTCATTTCTTGGGCACTATTCATCCAAGCTCGGTTCTAACACTCCCAAAACCCTTCCAAGACCCTCATGAACCCATAGAATCATCTCCCACTCCATATATGACCTATGTAACGCTTGTGTAATCTATGATTACAAGAAGAAAGGAAAGAAGAGAAAGAAGAAGAAAAGGAAGAGAAGGAAGAAGAGGAGGAAGAAGATGGTCTCCATGCTTGTTTGAACCCCATCTATGGTGGGTAATGGTTGCTTTACATGCTTTATGACGTATTTGCATGATTTATACATGAATTAAACAAGATATGACATGAATATGATGATTTGGGAACTTAGAGGCATGCTAGGATCTCTTGGCCTTGTGTTATGTGGTTGACATGATATGTTGATGATGTGTACATGATTGTGTGACGTATATGATCCTCCATGCCGTGTCTAAGCATTAGTTGATCCTAAGAAAAAGAAACCTAGTTAGTGGATGTTATATGTAATGAATGAAGAATGTGATAAGCTTGGCATTCATGTATGATTATGTGGTTCAACGTGGAATATTATGCGTGTTATGTGACGTACGCTTATATGAACCAACGTGAACCAACGTGAACACTTTGTAATCGTATGCTCTACGTTTGAATGTCGTGGCCTTATGTGAAGTTAACGTTAATGCACGAATACGTAATGTTTTATGCTTGTGTTCACGATGTGATGATGAAGCCTTGTTTATGGGTTACGTATGAATGATGACGATGCGAAAGAAACAAGGCATAATGGTAAGTGCTACCTATGATCATGTCATGAATGCATACGTGTGAATGAAATGCCTATCACGTATTTACAAAATGAAAATGTTTTGGCCTAACGGGGGATCTACGCCCGCGGGGGACCTACGCCCCGATATTTGGGTCTAACGGGGAGCCAATGCCCCAATGGGAGATCGATGTCTCCAATGATATTATGTTATGTTATGGGACCCGGCCATATGTTTAAAAATGGCGCCAATGTAAGCACGTGATTCGCAAGAGGGCCCAAAATGAACGTGTGACATGCATTGCATTGCATCTATTATCCACTGAGTCTTTATGACTCATTATGTGCGTATGTTATATGTTTGACGTAGGTGATGTGCGTGAAGAGTGGGCGAAAGGTCACTAGACGCTATGATGTGGTGTGTGGGCGAAGAATCAAAAGATCTTGCGGTACGTAATGAAAACCGAAACCCTAGCCTTACGTTATATGCTTGAAAGAAATGAATTTAGGGTTTCGTGTCTAAATGAATGACGGATGCACGTCTAGTTCCATTATGTTATGAAATGAAACGAAAACCCGTGTACGGGCCCGAAGGTGGCCATATGTTATGTAACGGCCCGAAGGTGGCCTAAGCCCAAAAGTGGCTTTATGTTTATGTTCATGATGCGTGCACGGCGCACTCTGATATGACATCATTTATGACGTATATGTATGTGGAACTGGACGGGGCGTTACATGAAATGATCTTGGTTATGGCCTTGTAGATTGATAGGCGTTGAAATACACTCGCCAACTTATACCGCAAGCGCACGGATCATTCAAGTAGTAAAGTTTTGGACCTAAAAGTCCGGATATCGTTCCCTCAAGGACTAACGTGAATTGTCAATACTAGTTGTGTACTATAGTATTCATATGTATATAAACACATTTTGAGACTGGAAATTGTTTTGGTATCGGTTCAAATACGTTTAAGCGTTCCACTGAAAAAGGTAAAACCACGCACTACGGTAATAACTTAAGAAAATAATTATAGTTGAGATTATTGACGCCATTTGATCGTTATGTAATTGATGCTCGGCTAGTTCTCACATGAGTTAGCTGTCGTCCATGTTAGATCTGAATTTCCTAAAATAAGTGATTCCTCTCTCGAATGTCAAATCACCCCTTTCCGACGACGTCAACCTACTATATTTCTATGTCGATTGAACGTTGACCCGAAGCATAACACATAGTGAAACTATTCAAAGGATCATCCAAGGTGAGAGGTATATCTCTATCCTCACCAAGAACTTGGAGTGTAAACCATTTGGTCTAAGTTAATTATTCTTTTCTCAAAGCATGATTAACTCACCAACAACTACACTTATTGGCCACATAAGTGGAGAGCATCAAGATCAATGGAATACACACACAACTACAACTAACTCAATGATTTGAACTAGCTTAGAACCAATAACATGATCAAAGGTTACCAACAATCTCAACTATATAAATTTTACCCCATACTAGAAAGTAAAAACATCATTAACAATGAAATATATATATACAAAAAATATAGTTTTTACAAATGAAAAGCAAAGAAGATGATATAAGAACTCCCTTTAGTTCAGCAACTTGAGGTAGCCAATCACCCTCTTCACAACTATAGATATAAAAGCAATTAACCTAGCTTCTTCCCTTTCTTTTCTTCTTTTTCTTGAGAGCAAAAACAAAAACCAAGTGTCCCTCAACCCTAGAAAAATATCTACCTAAATGGAGCCTCCACATCCCAGAAAAGCCCCAAGGTTGGAGGAGAAAGTGGGAAACAAAACAAATGAAACAAAGGAAAAGTTGGTCAACAACCGCACTGCTTCGGTAAAATTACTTAGAAGCATTAACATTACGGTCGTAAGTTTAAATTACGGCCGTATTTACGAACCTTACGGCCGTAATTTACTCTCTGCATCAAAATGAAAGTCCAACAGGTGAGAGATACTGGTAGAATAAATTTGGGTACGGCCAGTAAAGATGGATTACAGTAACAATGGTAATTACGTGTAATTTTGCTCGCATCAAGGTTTGCCATTTTTATCTCCGCTTGTCTTTTTCCACTCTTTTCTTTGTTTCCCATCTCGTTTCAAGTTATGTACCTACATAGATCAAATTGAAGCATTAAGAGTAGATAATTGCTCGTTTTATCCATTTCCAAACTGTTAAAGGCATCCAAAAAGTGTACAAAAACGCTCCTATCATAGATAACATTACAACAAGCAATTGGCCGGAAATCACAAACCTTAGATGCATGGAGACTCTTGGGGATAAGAGCAATGACCGTGTGGTTTAGTTGCTTGAGTAAATTCCCCGTGGAGAAGAATTCCAAAATAGCATCACAAACATCATTACCAACAATATGCCAAGCTTTCCTGAAGAAACAAGCCGAGAACCCATCGGGACCGGGTGATTTGTCATCACCAATATCAAAAATAGCATCTCTAATCTCATCTCTAGTAACTTCCCTCACAAGTTGGGCCGCCATGTCCGAAGAGATCATGTTGTCATGAGTGAACACAAGTGGGTTCAAAGGAACCCGAGAAGATGTAGAGCCGAAAAGTCCTTGGAAATACTCAATAAATTCATGTGCAACTTTGGATTGAGAGGTGGTAATCGAACCATCATCACGAAAGATAGCAACAATATGATTCCGCTTAGTGTTCCTCTTGACAAGGTCATGAAAAAATTTCGTGCACTTATCGGATTGCTTCAAGTAGGTACACTTAGCTTGTTGATAATAAAAGCACCTCTCGGCTTCATTAAGTTTCAAAGCTTCCTTACGCAATGTCTTAACTTTCAATTGCAAATCGGGGTTACGGGGATCATCGTGCAAAGCTTGTTGTGGACTAACAAGTTCTTCCGAAGCCCTCTCCGCTTTGCTAGATATATGGGCAAAGTGGGACTTGTTGAGGAGTTTGAGTGGCCCCTTAAGAGCCCGTATTTGCTTGCACAATAAAAATTGCTTGTAGCCAACAACATCCGTAAGCCAATGTGATCGAACAATATCCAAGAAATTCCCATGGGCCGTCCACATGTTAAAGAACCGGAACGGCCTATTAACATTCCTATGAGAATGCAATAACGAAACAATACATGGAGAATGATCGGAGAGACAACCGGCCGGTAAGAAATTAGCCATGCCAACAAAACCGGCTTGCAACCAAGCCCCATCCACCATGGCTCTATCAATTTTACTCCAAGTATGAGTATTGCTCCAAGTATAATAGCAACCAATAGATCTCAAGTCCGACAATCCCAATGTGGTACTACAATGTACAAAATCCGATGCTTCATACGTAGTAACAGTGGAACCATTTTGCCGATCAATAGGTGAAAGCACACTATTGAAATCACCAAAAACAAGCCAAGGGGCAGAGCAATTGTTGCCAAAATCCAAGAGATGGTCCCAAAGAGGACGTCTAGAGATAATAGTATGAAACCCATAAATAAAACTTGCGAAGAAGGTAGAAGAAGATACCTTGCAAGTGATGGAGCAATGGATAACTTGAGGAGAAAATACCCGAGCCTCAAGTTTGATAGTATCCGAGTTCCACAAAATCAAATCCTTCCGCGGGGTGCAAATGGAAATTATCAATATGCCCCCAATGTTTGAAATGACACTTCAAAATACGATGCAAACTGGATTGATTAAGCTTAGTCTCCAACACACACATAATGTCAATGTTATTAGCTTTAATCATCCCCCACACACATTTTTGTTTCAGGGGTTGGTGGAAACCCCTAATATTCCATGCGGCGATCTTCATCATGATATCCGAAGGGCATTACCCTTCTTCATATCTTTCTTGTTTGGTAGATTAGTGCGCGGCTGCTCTACACGTTTGCCATTGTTTCCCAATAGTACGGCTGCTGTCAATTCATGTTGTTGCTGCCCTTTCATTTTGCCTTTCTTCTTCTTAGAAACTTTGGTGAAGCCCTCATCATTTTCCAAAGGATCTGCCACTGCAATAACCTCCATGTCTTCACTAGCAATAGAATCAGTCTCCCACATTTCCAGCTGCAAATCAGCCGAATTGGTAGCAAAAACACCATCAGCAGGCTGTTTTTGCTACTGCAGCGTGTCCCCAGCAGGTTCAAATGCAATAGGATTAATAACAGTAAAGGCAGATGGTTCTTCGGCAGTATGTTGCTGTTGCAAAACAATTTCAGCAGTAACTGGTGTTTGGGCAGCAACCTGGGAAACATTCTGCTGTTGCTCAGCTGAATTATCAACTGGTTTTCGCCCCAATGAGAAGTATTTGCAGTGTATTTGGGTGTATTACCAGCTGTCTTTATTGCAGAATGATGGCAACTGATCAAAGTATGCCCAAAGATGCTACAATTCGAGCAAAACTTTGGTTCATTTTCATACCAAACTCGCTGCTCAAACGACTTTCCGTTTTTCGTTTGAATTTTGAGTGAATGAGGCAATATATTCTTGGCATCAACTTCAACAAGCACCCGTGCATAGCTACACCGTTGCTTTGAAACTGTAAGTTCATTCGTATAAATCGGTTTCCCAATCTTGGAAACGATTCTAGAGAGGCACTCCGAGTTCCAAAGTTCAATTGGTAACCCCGGGAGTTGAATCCATGTCGGCACCATGCTAATTTCTTTGTCATCAAAAGTGAACAAATGTGGCATACATTTCAACATCAATGGCCTACCAAATACAAAGTAAGGTCCCCCATGCATCACGGTTAATCTATCCACATCGGTTTCAAATTTAAAGACAAGCCAACCATTTCCATGCACCAAATATTCATAAGGGACATTCCACGAGTCACACATTTGGGTAAGTGCTACTCTCCTCGGGAATTTACCGAAAATATATCCAACAAGACAATAACCCATTGTTTCTTCAATATCGTCAAACAAATCATCATCAAGCATGATCACATCACCGGGTTCTATAATAGGTTGTTATTTTATACCTTTTTCCGACTTCCTATTGTCTTTGAAAAGATTTACCCAAGCTTTTCCTTCATTTTTCTGCTGGTTTTTGGCAGCAACATCCACATCACCAGTTGGGGGCAAATTCAAAGATGCTTCCGTATCCACGTCACCAAGAGTTCGAGAATGAGTGGGGGAATCATTGGTATTGGCAGCAAACTCATTCCAAAAGGCTTTAGAAGCATTGTTAGAAGAAGCATTAGCTTTCTTGTCCCCCACATTACTAGCAACAAGAATTGATTTTCCTGTCCCCAAATCAGTCTTCGGTGTAGAAGAAGTGTTTGATTTCTTCTTGCCCATTGAAAACCGACTAAATAGCTGAGAATAGGACACAAATTCAGACCAAAACACGTGGCAGCAAAGTGAAAACCAGCTCCAATGATTCAGCAGCTTGTTCGTCCAGTTGGGACCAAAGGAGGAATGCGACAGCAATAAAAATCAAGCAGCTTGTTTCAACAGCAATCTTGAGTAATTCAAACTAGATTCAGTTTGAAAAGTCAAATAAAACGGCTAGAACAAGTGTGGTAAAACAGATATGAACAAAGAATTCAAATTTGGAAATGGCGGTCAACCCAAATTTGAAAAATGAATCCGTGAACTTCTGAGAAAATCGCCGAAGGTGGAACAAATGTTATCAAGCATGTAGATCCATCATCAACAGGTGATAAACATGAAATAATGCAAAGGATTCATGAAGAAACTCAAGAAATTCAAGAAGCACCATAGAGGTTTCTCTCTAGGTTGAGAGCACTTCTCTCTAACTCCTTGACAGCAAGTTTGATTACTTTAGCCCGGGGTTACCAATTGAACTTTTGAACTCGGAGTGCCTCTCTAGAATCGTTTCCAAGATTGGGAAACCGATTTATACGGACGAACTTACAGTTTCAAAGCAACGGTGTAGTTATGCACGGGTGCTTGTTGAAGTTGATGCCAAGAATATATTGCTTCATTCACTCAAAATTCAAACCAAAAGCGGAAAGTCGTTTGAGCAGTGAGTTTGGTATGAAAATAAACCAAAGTTTTGCTCCAATTGTAGCATCTTTGGGCGTACTTTGATGAGTTGCCATCATTATGCAATAAAGACAGCTGGTAATACACCCAAATACACTGCAAATACTTTTCATATGCGATGCCAAGCCGAGCCCGTTTCACTTCTGTCCCACAGAGAAGAGTAAGCAGCCACTCCGTGCCCGAGGACAAAGAAGCCTGCCAAAGAACTTATTAGAATCGTTGGTCAATTGTACGTGCATCCCGCTCAGTTGGCAACAACCTCCTGGCCAATCATTTCCCTAGCTTTTTGACCCTGTGCCAATCTCAGTGTTGCCGGGTCTCATGATGTCCGTTACGTTGGTTTTTAGGACACTCAACTAGCTTGTATGGTTGTCAAAAAATTGATTGAAAAAATCTTGTTACAGAACATGAATTGGAATCTTAGATCATTTTATCAAGATTTGCCTGAAGATGATGGTGGGAGGTTGTCCTCCCAACTTTATAAATATAGGGGCACGAGCTTCATTTGTCAGATCTACGAATCCTCATTCATAGAAAAGGTATATTACTATTAATTTAGCACGCGTGATTACCGAATCTTACTTTCATTGTCAAAACCCACACGAGCATAGTCATACTCGACTTCAAGATCAATCTCATTATTGGCTATAATAGTCAAAACTCACACGAGCATAGTCATACTTGACTTCAAGATCAATCTCATTATTGGTTATAGGATTTATAGGATTCGTAAAATTCGACATCAACATCATATTGTGTTCCCATTCTTGGCGATTCGTTTATTTAGAGCACACCCGCAGCTACAAATACACTTCACACCTAGATGGGAGCTAGAAAAAAAAAGTATCAATATCCAAAACCTACTACATATTCACCTACGCCAATTATGTCCGGAAAGAGAAAGGGCTTTGCTTAACTAATGCCATGAGAAATCTTTTGCTCCAAAAAACCATTTTTGACTATTCGTGCTGCTGCCATCACAATTCTAATGAGATCGTTTGTGTTGACAGCAATAAAATAAAATGGTAAAGAATAAGTATACAGTGAGCTCAAAAATAATTTATAATTAAATCTAGGTATTTCATAAAATATTCCATTCATCATTTGTTTTGAAAACATATATAAAAATAAAATTTCAAATATACAGTTAAAACATACAAGAAAAGGTATGACACTAATGAAAAGATGTAGTCAAAATTGATGTAAAAAAATATTTTTGCAAATTTCTTAGCTAATGGTTGCAAACTTTATTTGCATTTCTAAATAGTTTTTCATTCAATGTGATGCTGGTCAATTTTTATATCTTTGGCTTAAATATTGCGAGAGAATGTGAAAAAGTTTCTAATCACATTGGTCATTTTTTAATAACAACAATTACATTTTACAAGGGTTTAGTGCATTTCCTATTTAAATTTTACTAAGGAGTACTCGTATCATTTGTCTATCACCATTGATCCTTATTACTATGTTTGAATTTTCAATTATAAAACTCATATAGCAACGGATTTGTTCAAGTACCCACTGTGGGTACCGTATGGTACCCATTAGTATCTTTGCCAGAGGTGGCGTAGCGTCATCACACCTGAAAATTTTTTTATTTTATTTTTTTTTTTGAATTTTTTGGTATCTACGTTAAGTTAGGCGAATAATATATACTTCTTTTTGATGGTGAAGTCTCACCCGACACATGATTTTTAAATTTGTAGATGCAGTAAACCAGATCAAGGCTGCATATCGCAAATACTATAAAAGTATTTTAATATTTTATTTTTCTTCTATTTTTGCGAGGATCGTGCAAATCTGCACAGCCCGCACGTGCCGGCGATCAGACATTACATATTTCCAAAATATTCAACGGAAGAAAAATTCATAGAATTTAGACCCCATTTTGGAAATGAGCACGATAAAGGCCCAATGGCCAATCCTTGAAATACGAACCCGTGTCGGCCTGTAATGATAAATTAGAAATCAATCTCGAAGATTCAGCATATATATTTGCATCTGCTAGTCTGATTACGTCAACGCTGTGACTTCAAAACCCTCCGAATTCATCTTTCGTAGCAATTTTTAGTGCTTTTTGCTCATTCAGAACCGCTACCATGTCGGTGAGTATACGCATTTACTGCTTTGCTAGTAAATTATGTTCGTGTCTGTGTTTTACACTGAATCGGTTTTTTGTTGATTTGATCGAGAGATGGATTAGTTTTAAGTTTTAAAATAAATTGGGGACTTGGATGCTTAATTACTTATTGCTTCTTCTGATTTTTAGCTTCATCTGGGCTGTGGCGTTGTGTGTTGTTTGCCTCGAGATTTTTTGGGTTTGTTTGTATGAGGTAGAACATGTGGTCGAAGCGAACTCTGGATTGATGTTTTTGGTATTAATCGATAACTTTTTCATAGCTATTAAGATGTGTATTTGCATCACTCGGTTCTCGTAATGTGTTAGGGCGGATTTCTTAGCTCATTCCCAGGTGATCATACTAGCCGTAGCTTCTCCCAGGATCTGTTGCATCGCCTTCATAAGAATCAGTGCAATTCAAATACCTAGATCCTTCGAGGCAATGCCCTAATTTCCATGAAACGGACCACCCGTCCTCCTTCCAGTCCGTCGGACCTTAGTGAATCCTCGTGACATACTCCTTGCATCAGGCATTATTGGGCTCCACAACTTAACATGATCCATGACGTCACTGCCCTACCTTAGACTTGATAAGTTGTTCAATAATATTTTTGTTCTTTTGTGGTGGATGCATTTGATGTCCGCGCAAGGACAGGAAGAAACGAAAGAAATTGTTAGCTTGTTGGGATATTCATGTCATCCCATGAATGATCATTTGTGTTTATCCTTTAATGCTATTTTTGTCAAGGATCAGTGAAAACACATTACATTTATTTCTTGGAAACTGGACCAATTGTACTCTTGGTGATGGATTCTGTAATATGCGTGCTTTCTGTAAGTGAGAAAATATATTTGTACACTAGGTTGGCATGAAGATGCGCACAAATATTCAAGGGGTTACAGGCTTACAGCTAATTGTGCACAAGATGCTAACTGATAACTACAGAAAATACAATTTAAAAAAATATTTTAGTAAGAGGAAATACATTTTTCATGTTATATACTTGGATTTTTTATGATAAACCCATGATACAATAATGCAGTACGATGTCATGACAAAGTTCAAGCCACCAACTTTGTTTGGGAGTATAAAACCTAACTGATTCGAGCTTAGAATGTTTGGCCCTGTTTTGGTTGTCAGTCATGGGAGTGGGTCTGTGCTTTGTGTTCTAAATATTTTGGACAAGGTTTGTGTTGTTTAGTTGCTAGCTGATATGATTGTTTCTATAGAGCATTATAGTGAATGTGAGTATGCTGTTGCATATTCATGCTAAAGAGTGCTGAAAAAATGTTCCAAAGATGAGAAATCTGCACGGGGAAGCTTGTAAATGGTTAATGTACATGTTCTTATACAACAGTCTTGGAGTTCTTATGGGTCCTATTGCTTCTACCAAATAATATATTAGCCGTGATATGCCTAAGCTGTGGAATGTATGAGTTGATAAATTTAGTACATTGATATTGCTTTTATCTCTGCTCAAGATATACTTGAGGCATCAGTTCTTCTTGTTGATTTGCGACAGGTCCATTTCTGAACTTTTAAGAGTCGATAATTAATAATATACAATTTTTAATACTAAAGTATAATGGGACTAGATGTCTATAATTGTGTAGCTCGGGTTCCACATTTCATTATATATACAGCTTTGTAGTTGAATTTTAATGTTTTCTTAGCTGCAAATCATATCTCTCGCTGCAATAATTCATTCGTAACAATGCTTGCCTCTTTCAACTCTTTAGATTAGAACTGTCAAAGTCAGCAATTTGTCCCTAGGGGCATCTGAGCGTGATGTCATGGAGTTCTTTTCTTTTTCTGGTGACATTGAATTTGTTGAGTCACGAAGGTTAGCCCAGCTGGTTTTATGTTTTCTTATACTACCAATTCCTATTAATGAATGTAAATATTCAAGTCTGCATACGTAAATGTGCATGCACGTGCTTTCAAATTCACAGTGACTTGCTTCTGATTATGCAGTGATACGGAACGGAGTCAAATTGCATTTGTTACCTTCAAGGATTCGCAAGGAGCAGAGACTGCAGTTCTTCTTTCGGTGATTTCTCAACTCATTTACATTTATGACTTAGAGGTCATATCGTCACCGGTGTTTTCCACACACTGAAATGCAAACTGTGCCGTCCAATTTTTAAAGGCTGGTTTGTTTCTCCATATGGACTAAGATTGTTATTAGAAAACAATTTTTTCAAAGAGTATCATGTAAAAATGATGGTAATTTAAGTATTGTTAAAAGTAGTAAATGAATTGAATGATTTAAATTTCATGCTTTCAAGAAGTTGAAAATTCTTCTTCATCATCTGAGAAATATGCGTGCAATTAAGATGTTCATATTTCTGAGAACTGGTCAATGGATATAGGTAAATTGTAAAAATTATAACTTTACAATCTCAAGATTGCATCGGGAAACAATGGTTGTAACTTGGCAAGTTAAATAGGGTTATATTTGGAAATGAATTTTTTTTTTTTGGTGAAGATATGGTTCAATAATGTTATAATAGGAGATACATACAGTTCAATATAGAAACGTAAATGTGGCAATTAAATTTAAAAAAAAAAAAAAGAAAGAAAAGTGGGAAAGCAGCCTATATAAATTAGACGGAGGGAGTATGAGATTGTACTGTAATTTCTGTTCAATTTCATCATATTTGAGACTCCACAGCATCATAAGAGTACATACATTTTTATATTTGTTAGCCATTCTTAGTTGTAGATACTTACGATATTTATTACAATATTTGACAGACAACTACTCTAACTACTGAGTGTTCAAGTAGTATCTTTGGAAAATATGGATTAGATATGTACGTCGAATTTCTGGATCTCTTACTAAGTTAGGTTGGGAATTTGATTTTTTAAAATAAATGTTTGTTACATGATGGGAACGCTATAAGAATCTTTTTTTCCCCTGGAAAATTGTTTTTCTTGTGTAAACTAGTCATTAATTGCTTAGGTTTTATTCTATAAATAAGGGGAATGGCAGTTTCATTTGAGCAGGAAAAAAATGAGTAGGATTTGCTGGGAGAGCCTACCTCTTGAAAGTGGGCAATCACCTGTAGTTTTCCTCGCATTTCTTGTAATCCATTTCATCTTTTCTTGCATTCAGTAATCAATACAGAACCAACAAAATACAGTGACTTGTCAGCCCATGTAAAATCTCTGTTCTTATTTTTTGATATTGTGTATATATATTAGATGAACTACTAATTATATTGGTGAGGTTGTTAATGTCTTAAGTTGGGAGAGGAACTTACAACTTAGAAATAGAGAAGAGATGTGACATGATCTGCTGACGCTCTGAAATTTAGACGAGAATTTGGGTCATAGTTTCTAACAAAGAGGGGGAAAGAGGAGAGTATACTGCTTTGAATTTATTTAAATATTATGCCTGCCTTTGAGTATGTATTGCACAAGCTTCTTTTTTTTTGAAACCGAGGATACTATAGGGCCCCACCCCCAACTAATCTCACCCCCAACTAATCTCATGAGGTCCTGGCTCTCCGATCGGGAGACGCCCCAGTGGTCCCATTGTTTTTACGCCAAGGGGAATCGAACAGAGACCGTGGCGCCTAACCACACATACTCAAGTTCGTTCATATTGTTACGCCAACCACGTGGGGTTGTATTGCACAAGCATTATTGTCCTCCAATGTTTTGAAATTTTTCATGAGAATTTGGCTGTTAGATTAGAAAGGGGAAATAAGGGTGGTGTAAAGCTTCAGATTCATTTAAATTCAGCACTTGTGTTTTGAATATGTATCGCATTTAAGCATTATGATTTTTTGTCTTATTGTTTGGTATCTTATTACTATAATATACAAATAGATGAGTGTGTCATTATAGATATAGGTATAAATGCCTGGAAACATGCATGTCGCTATCCTTATCAACATTTTTTTTTTAAATTTAAAAACTAAGTCATACTTCAATATTAACCACACATACGAAACAACTACTCCTTGTTAATCATACACATGATTCCCACCACTCTTCAACCTAAAAAGGTTTTTTTATTTTTTATTTTATTTTAATTATTAGCAAAATAAATGGTGTCCTTAACAGACTCTTAGTGTTTATTTGGAGAGATTTTTTATTTTTATTGAAAAGTAAATAAAAGACTCTAAAACTATGAGAAAGTAGTCACACCAAACAAATGGATGATTGAAATTGATTTTATCGAAAAACCTAACCAAATAGCTCTTAGAGCATATATGAATCTCTTTTTGGCCATTATGTTCCATCTAGAATGTCGATCTCTTCCTTGAGACGTACTTATTTAATTTGAAAACATGGAACTAGTAACATGAAAGCCTTTTTCCCTTCCCCGGGGCTTTTTCCTTGCTTCATGTGATACATATTACCTTTGTTTTTTGCCTCTGAAAAAACTGTTTTGTCATCGGACTGCTTGTAAAAAATATAATTAGATGCTAGTGAATGATAGTAGTGTAATTGAATTTATTTATTTTGAACTAGCAGGTAATTATTGCTCTTAAGTCTTGTATAAAAGTGATTACTTTTGTTTGACTGATTTAATTCGTCTGGAAGTCAGTCACTGAGTAGTGAGTTTCTCTCAGCATTAGTATGTCTATTAATGGTACTCAAAGTAGTTTGCAAACAATGAATTTGTCGTGATGGGCTCAGTTATGAGCAATGATGCTCAGTTCCAAACACAAGGTGGAGTAGGATGCTGGCCATCTCTGTTATTTAAGTTTGAGATTCTCGGTGCTTTGCTTATGTCCTTACGCTCTGGGCCATTCTGCTTTGAGCCACACATGTGACCACTCACCTGTTGATAGTTGTGGGCAGGGGCTGCGATCCTTGTCTGTCGGGGATTTTTGGGTGGGGCTGGGAATGGAAGCTGGAGTTAATCATATAAGTTTGGCTGTGTGTCATATTTCCAAATTCTCCAAAACAATTCTTATTCACACACATTCTTGCCAACTACCTATGTACCCTGTTTACAAATTAATTCTCAATACACACCTTGGTGGAGATATAATAAAATAATTGCCAAAGGGGAATTGACTCTCAGGCCTAGTGCGCCATTTGTGAGGGAACCAAACACGAGTTGCTTCCTTGTAATCGTGTCAAAGCAAGAATTTGTTATCACTTTATACATGAGCAGATGACCTCTTTATTCTTCATTTCCATGTTACTAGTGCATTTTTAGGCAACTGTAAATTATGTAATGGTATCTCATATAACAAGCATCTCTTCTAATATCAGGGGGCAACAATTGTTGATATGCCAGTAATGGTAACTTTGGACCCAGATTACATACTTCCACCCACTGCAACTGCACCACCTCAGGTGAGAAATTCTCTATGTAATGCCTTCGTTAAAAATTTAGAAGCTTTTTTAACTTGTATTGTGACCAAAAATGCAGGGTGCAGATGAGAAAACTGGAGGTGGATCAGAGTCTGCCTTCCGTAAAGCAGAGGATGTTGTAAGCAGCTTACTAGCAAAGGGATATATCTTAGGTAAAGAAACGGTCGACAAAGCAAAGTCTTTCGACGAGAAGCACCGATTGACTTCGACAGCAAGTGCCAAAGTTGTTTCCTTTGACAAAAAAATGGGCCTCAGCGAGAAGATCAGTGTTGGCACTTCTATTGTGAATGATAAAGTTCGGGAAGTGGATGAGAAACTTCACGTCTCTGAGAAAGCAAAGGCAGCAATTAATGCCGCTGAGCAAACTGTCAGCAACGCTGGATCTGCCATTATGAAGAACAGGTACATACTGACGGGAACTACTTGGGTGACTGGTGCTTTTAGCAAAGTTACTAAGGCAGCTGGGGAAGTTGGACAAAAGACTAAAGAGAAAGTGGGCATGGCTGAAGATGAACAGAGAAGGAAAATGGTAGATGATTTTGCTCAAGTTCATTTATCTGAGTCTCCTAAAGCATCAGAATTAGGCGAGCAGCATTCTGGCAAGCCTGCTCCAGCTCAAGGTTTAATCCTCTGATTTGTTTGCCCCTTTTTGATATATTTGAATGATTGGATTGCTGCAGTCCTGAATTCTAAATTCACCAAATTAAAAATGCTTGGTTGATTTGGAAATACTTCCTATGTTTTGGGATATGCATTCAACTGTTTGCACTCTCATAGATATATACATTAAGCAGAATTATTTGGGTTGCCTTTTACTGTTTTACATGTCGTTTTAGGTTCCTTGCAATGGTTTGGAGGATGAATTTGTTTGCCTGAAAAACGTATAAATATTCTTCATTTTTCTTCTGTTCTAAGTTGACTATGTCCTGTCATCTATGAGTTATTATAGCTATTTGCTACATATGGTGTTACTTTTTTGGTCGTTTAGTCGCCCCCCAAGTGTGTTTTGTCAAACTTCTCGAAAAATTAGACAGGGTGAGCTTGAGAATATCCTTTTAAACTATGTCCTCTCTGAGAAGGGGACTCCATGGCCCAAATGGAGCACCCCGAAAACGAATTTGCCCTGAAAATCAACTGTGTTACAAATGCCACTTATTTGGGCGGAAAACGTTTTCTTAGCACAATGCCGAGAATGACTATGTGCGGCGCAAAGGGAGACGGTGAAAATGCCAAGTTTGAGCCGAAAAATCAACTCTGTCCATTTTTGTCAATACGTTTTTCTAAACTAGTTCTACGCTACTCATCTACCTAGCTCATAAAAGACTTCTTCTTAAGCTATTTGCTAGAGCCAAACATCCATTAGACTTTGTTGATGACAAAAGAGTGTGCTTTATTGTGCCAGCTATATGATGTGTTACAATTATGGAGGATAGTGATGTGTCACACTACAGAGTACCATGACATCTCACTTAATTGTATTGGTACAATTAGCTATACAAACAAATCATGTGTTATGAATAATTGAGAATAATTTGGTGGTTATGAATTATGAGGAATAATTTAGTGGAGGAATAATTTGGTAAAAGATGTAATTATTATATGTGAATGACTATTATACCCTTGATGAAATTATGTAATTACTATTGCATTCATTCAAGCTTTCCTATAAATAGCGCTCAGCTTATTAATGAAATTCATTCACGGTAATTCCTTAATTCATTCTCTAAATTCTCTCTATTGTTTCTATACTTTTATAATACGTTATCAAAGACGAGTCTCAAATTTGAGTAATATGAAAGAAGTATGCTTCTACAACAGATCTTATAGATGATCTTACAGATCGTAAACCTGAATTATTACCAATGAATTAATTCATCCTCATCAATCCTAAATAACTCTCTCTTTGCAAAATACATCATTGAAAATTTCCTTTGCTCATATTCTTCTCCCCACAATTCCTCATTCTACACAACCCGCTTTGAGATGCCTGAAATTCCAAAATTGGAAGAATGGAGTCCAAAGAATTTTCCGATCACGTAAATGGATTGCAAGTAAATCTCATCCATGGAATAATTAGAGAAAGGGAAAAAGGTAAATCATATGATTTTATAATATAATAATATATTAAACTATAACATTCGTTTTATCGAGATATAAGGAGTATACATTATCAAAATCAAATTTTCTCGACTCCATTATACTCGATTTAACGAGAGCTTCGATTTGACACAAACATTGATAGGGTAATAACTCGTTTTGAAATATGTTATTATCAAACTTTCAAAATTTACAAATCAGTACACCAACTTTTGAAAAAGTTACAAAATAGTCATTGAATATTTTGATATTGATAAATTGAAGTAGAAAGGAGATAATTTTCCAATCGTAAAACATTGATAAAATATTTTTGACAATTTTACCTTTGCGAATTGGAATGGACAATTTTACCCTTAGGGTAAAACCGACCTAATTTTGACGACAGTGAAAATGGGATAGAATATTCATGAAGAAATTCTAAATCCATTGATTATATAAAATGGCTTGAAGTCCATTTGAGTTAAAAGATCGGAATATTATTTTAACTCAGAAGAGTTTAATTATATAATATACTTATTCTAAAAGGATAAATGTGCTTTCTTGTAGAAGTAATGAGTATTTGTTAGAAGAACAAATTTGCTCCGTAGAAGCGATTCAATATTTAATTCTCGTGACTTTATTTACTGCAATTTAATTACCGCAATACCTCCTACTTGATGATGGGTTCAACCGTCACTAAGCGGAAGGTTTTATATATTTACGCACTTTATATGCTAAGTGATGGGTAATACCTTCTACTAGCGGCATCCTACTCTGAAGAAGTAGTTAAATATTATGCAATTTAATTCTTGCTATTTAAATTAGTAAATTTATATTTATCGCAATAATTCCCATAAGGTAGGTTCGACCACCTATTGGAGGAAATTTAATTTCTACAATTTAAATTTATGCACTTTATAGTTTGAGTATATTTCCAATGTGGTGGGTAATACCACACGATTGGTGTGCATATTTCCAATGTGATGGGTTATACTACACGATTGGTTATAACGAATCCTACTCAGGAAGAAGTAGTTGATCAAATATTCTAATCATACTCTCAAGTAGTAGACGATGAGAATAAAATTACTTCCCCATATATATCGAATATTAATGGAGAAAATTGAACAAGTGGTACTTGAAGTTACCATTGGATAAATAGACGAAAGTAAAATGCTGAATAGATCCCATGTTGATAAATCAAAGAAAATATATCGCATGGAAAGCTTATATGAAGTAATCTCATCGATGATATGAGATTGTATTAATATGAGAATAAAATGCTCTTGAAGAAGCAAAATCACTAGATATCTCGTATTTGAATAAAGCCAATATGATATTATTATTATTACTCCAGGAAGAAGTACAAAGCAGTAGAAGTGGAACATATTGAGAATATCAAAGATGGCAATAAACACTGAAAATATAGAAATACGAAAAGAAAATATATATTGAACCCATAAATGAGGGATGCGTCTCGAGAGTATAAATACTGTAACTCGCCACCATCAACATTAGGATTTATAATGAAATATTTAAAGGATCCAATTTCTTTTTCGCTGACACCGATGATGCGTGGCCAAACGGACTGAGCTTCCACATTCTTGAACATATGCATGAAATTTGATGAGTAGTTCATCAAGCGATCTTAGCGAGAAATAAGTATTTTTCTCATTGAATGAGAGATAAACTTATTATTTACACACCGATCTAGAAACGCTAGTAAGCCATCAAAGAAATTATTAATATTCAACAAACCTATTGGTTTGACATGAAAATTCCATTTGTCTTGCGAAATTTATATTGAATATTTCCTCCAATGTGTTGTAGCCGCTGGAAGGACAATGAAAGCATCACTATTATTCATCATATACATCATGCGGTTGTGGATGGATTGCGCTTGTAGCCCCAACCTGCTGGACCCATGGTAGAAGCGGCTCCAATTCGAGTATTAGATCCAACTAGATGGAAAGGTATTACACTCAAACTCTTATTCCCCATGATTGTGCGGCCATTATAAGTCTAGCTAAAAGTTTGTTGTTGGTTCCTCCATATAGTATATTGATTTCTTGTCTCCCTAACTCTTTTACGAGTCGGTTTGCCATATCCACATATTGGATATGACCTACCGATTTAGATCCACCAAGAATACATACGGTTTTTAATGGCGAGGTAAAGGCGACTTTGTATGAGATGATTCTAAAATCTCCATATCCATCTCTACTCCTATCTCTTTTTTTGCACTATACTTTTAATGTATGAACACGAGAGATATATGAATCCCTCTATTTAAAGAAAAATTTTCAAACCAATAATTGAGTGCACTATTTACTTTTTGACAAATATGAAAGAGAAAATGGTAGAAAAATTTTAGTGAAATGACATATACCTGTCGGTGATTGAAAAATAATATATATATACATATATATATATCTTAAAATTGAAAAACAATATTTACAATTACAAGAAAAACATTGATCTTCATTATTACACCGAGCTTTCTTACATAAATATGGAAAAATCATTATACTAAATTTTTCTACTAAATTTACAAAGCAGGATCTTCTAAAGTAAGTTTTTCAAGATCATGTGCGTTTGTTGATCTTTGAATTTGGCCCATAAGGCCATTAGCTCACCTGTATGCGTGTCCACTGGGATGTGTCTCAAGAGCACATTGAATATCATCCAAAGGCTCCTTACTCAATCCATCCTTAATGAATGTTATTTTATCTTCTCGGTTTACGGACAAGTACCCCACGATTTACATCGAGTGTCACATGTCCACCGAGCACACTTGTAGCATCCTCCTAATCTTTTTGCTCTCAGTTTCTTTGAAAAACTACTTTACCCATACCAGGCATGTATTTAGAAGGAATTGAAACCTCACGGATAATCGAACCTTTGCTTCAATCAAGCATCGGATATCTTGTGGGATACCCTTATTCATTAGCATCCTTAATCTTTCCAAATTTACATCGATAAATCCTTTTTAGGATTTTGACTCGATAGTGATGGATAGTATTTTCGAAGATTTGAGAGCATATGATCCATTATAATGTATAGACCCTTGTTAGGATGAATTTTGCAATAATTTTGATGATTTATTTATAGAATAATACGACGCGTATGAAATAAGACTCCGATTTTAAATAAAGCGTAAGAGCTACGATTTCGAATTAAATAATAGCCAGGATGTGATGCGTATGAGCTGTAACTCCGTGTTTGAACAGTAATAGACAATAATGTCACCAAAAGATGATGGAATATGTTGGTGAATTGTTTCTATGATAAATCATGTTGAGCACTATACAGATACTAGTGAAATCGATATAAGAATTTACTGAACTAGAAGTTCAATAATACTCGTTTGCAAAACGGATGACCATCCGGTTTAAATAATTATTGAAATCAATATTTCAAGTGAAGAATTAAAAGAATTCTTCAATGATTGTTCTCGATAAATGATGAAATCATTACTAGCCAATATTGGGAATAAATCCCAAATATATCTGGAATAAAGGATGAGAAATATGGGCCCACTCATCCTCCATGTGGACTACTAGATATTATGATATGGATCCACTAGATAGTCACATGTGTATATGATTCGTAATTTGAAATTTACGAAATATTTGCTCACGGTATGAGCATGATTTTCAGATTTAATGATAAAGCTAGTAAATGTATATCCCAATACTTGAATAAATCCCTGAAGGATTTGAATATGCGCATACAAGTGGGATATTATATGGCAAATTATTTAAAGTCCTCAAATAAATTGCCGATATCGAGAATAGAATGCAAACGGTCTAAATTCCCATATTAAAATTTGAATGATGAGAACATATATGATTAAAATCATACCAACTATATAAGTTTTGGTGTTCTAAATTTTCTCAGCATGAGGGGGAGTATTAAAGGTTAAAAATGATATGTGAAATGCATCATGTTATATCCTCACAATTAAAATATGAACTTGAAGTTCAAAGATGCATAAAAGATGCTATGAACAATCACATATATCAGTTAAGATGCTTTGATAAGTTATACGCCTTGTAAGCGTTGATATTATGAGATTTCCCCAAACATATATATCAAAGCAAATTATAAAAGATGGTCTTAATAACGGAGGCATATGCTCTTGAAGAGTATATAGACATAACTATATTGTGTAATCCTACAAGAGGATTGATAATGAGATATCTCGATAAGTTATGTCGATATGGGAAAGAAATGAAATTGAAAAGTGTCGACACGATATGAAAATGTAGCGCTACTTATGATCAATGATAATGAAAATATTGAGATATATTGAAGATGATAAATGGTGAATGTGAAATCCTTAACTTATGAGATGATGAGATGATGATGACTATTGCTCAAGTTTAAAGATAAACATGGTGATCATTATATATTGCATGCTCATGAAAGTTAAATTACCGATCGTGTGTGTAGTACCGAAAAGGAAATTAAAGGATCGGGTGAGCTAAGCTCGTGTTTATAAGTACCCTAAAGGGGGAGCTAAGCCCCTGGGAATGAAATAACCTATTAAATGAGTATTAAATGTTAAATGATATATTTTAAGTGTTAGTTAGTTATGAAGGTTTACTTATATGTTTACATGTTTTTACGATGAATTTATATGTTTTAAAATTGTGTATTTGGAGACATGTGTTCATGGTGAATGTTTTGTAGTTGTGTAAGAAAATTGATGCACTCTAAATGAGCGAAGAGTATAAAATCAATGTATATGATACTCATACAAATGTATGAAAGATTTTCAAATGCTTTGCAGCATACTTATATAAAATACGCGTTACTCTTTTCCCTCGTGAGGTTTTATCCCATTGGGTTTTCCTAGCAAGGTTTTTAATGAGAGAACTTTAAAGGCGTATTCACATGAATAATGTACTCTTTTTCGCTTCATTAGGATTTTTCCCATTTGGGTTTTTCCTAATAAGGTTTTAACGAGGCATATTCATGGTATATTGAGAAACGATATGAGAAATTGATACTGATGTATCTATTGGATCAAGTTATAATGGAGCTAATGCTTTTAGATCCAAACGATGATGATATTGAAATCATTTACCGTAAGTAAAGATATCAATTCTCAAGATATGAAATCAAGCGAAATTGTCTTTCTTTTCCTTGATCAAGTTTTTAAATTGGGTTTCTTGTGACAAGGTTTTAACGAGTAGACATGAATACTCTATCACATTGGAAGACATCGGGGAGCAATGTTTTGATGAAGCGTATATATAACCACTCATTTATCCTGATCGGTTTGGAAGTTTTTTTCCCATGGGTTTTTCTCCAAATAAGTCAGGAAGGCGTTTGTATTAATAGTCGTTCGAAGTGTTATGAATAATTGAGAATAATTTGGTGGTTATGAATTATGAGGAATAATTTGGTGGAGGAATAATTTGGTGGAGGAATAATTTGGTAAAAGATGTAATTATTATATGTGAATGACTATTATACCCTTGATGAAATTATGTAATTACAGTTTATGCGAATTCAAGCTTTCACATAAATAGAACGATTATTAATGAAATTCATTCCCGAAATTCCTAGTAATTCATTCTCTAAATTCTCTCTATTGTTTCTATACTTTTATAACATCATGTTTGTTTTAACATGTCCAGTTCGAACAAAACCACCAGGTCAGGGGGCACGTGCAGCCAACTTAGAATAGTATAAACAACAGCCTGTGAATGCTTATTCTCGTTCACGGGACACATTTGTGCTAACCTTTACTTATGGAGGCTCCACTGTGATCAACCTCTTCATACATTAATTGACTTGTGGGTCCTCATACTGCTGTAATTTATTCATTTTGGTCATATGCATTTGTGATTTTAATATATATTGTTGGTTTATTTAATTTTCTGGGTCCACTTCGGGGTTTGCATTGATTAGTGTAAAGATATTGGATAACGTATAAGTTGGTTTATTTGTTTGATGGTTATTGGTATTTCATCCTTTGATGGTTATTGGTATTTCATCCATGACTCATCCATCATATGGGTTACATCATTCTCTCAATCATTCACTATTTTTTATTAGTAGTATTATCTTGATTTTGGTTTTTATTACTTACGGGTTAAGGAAGTGTTTTTATTATCTTAATTTCCCTTTGCATGGATAGTTGCTTAATATTCAGTATCGATTTGAGGTCGATGGGTGGAGTGATTAAAAGCAAAAGCATTTGGAAACACTTTCCAAACAAAGCATATGTTTGACTGTGTTTGTAAAAAGAAATACAAATCATTTTCTACCACCAAATATCCTATGCCCATGCGTGGATCAGTGATTAAAATATGGCGACCAATCCCTAATAGTGGAAGCTGGGGAATACGTGTCAACCATCGGACCATATATATGAGTATTTTAAGGTGTTCACATGTGAGTTAGATTATTACTACCTCCATCCCATAAAGATAGGCTTATATTTCATTTTTGTCCGTCCCAAAATATAGACATCTTTCTATTTTATTTGCATTTAATTTCTTCTATTTTTCAATTATACCTTTATTTAATATACATTATTATTAGTTAGCATTATTTAATGCAAGTGTATATTTAAAAATTAAAAAAATATAACTAAAATTTACTTTTCCAATAATATTAATTGCATTTTCTTAAACTATGTGAAAGTCAAACCAAGTCTATCTTTGTGGGACGGAGGTAGTACTATATTTTCTACCTACATTTATTGATTTTTGAAGGCTCACGATCCAGTGTTCATATGTGGGGGCCGGATGATGGTCAAGCGTCCTCCACTGTCGGAGGAGATGTAGATCATTCGATTAGATATCCACATATGAGCACCAAAATTGTTTACGATTTGTGAACACACCTCATTCATAAACTTTGTGTAACAAAAATAAGATTTTCCTGATTTCATGCAATATCTAGATTAGTGCTACTTATACAAAGTGGCTTATTGTGAATTGATATAATATTGATGGGGCTATGTTAATCCCATGGTGTGGTTGATTGGAAGGTGGAAAATAACTTAGAATTCCAATTTTATGGAATTTTAATTCCCACGCCTCTCCGAAGGAATTCAAATTCTTTGATTTTAAAGAAAATCTTTACCTTTTAGATTAAAATGGAAAACAAATTCTAAAAAAAAAAAAACAAAATATGTTTAATTGAAAAGTGAAAAATTTAGTTGAAAAATATTTTCCACCCCCAATCACACACACTCCTATATCAAATTTCTATACATTATTATTCCCTGTCAATCATTGTACATATGTATAAATTTTTTCAAACCCAATCAGCCGATCCGTAAGTCGAACCTTATCAAAGACCGTAAACTCAGAATCGGTCAAACATTGTCAAAACCTTATCAAAACTGATCTACTTGTGCAACTCGAGTCCGGTTAAAACCTTGGTTTTTTCCATTATTTAAAAAAAAATTATGATATTTTTATACCTCAATATATTTTTAATCACCCAATTGTAGAAGAGATGTAAAATGTTGATTTGTACCAAAACATCACTCATGTTTCAATACACACATATAGATATTTTAAAATACGATCACACAAATATATCCAAAGTTGGCCTGTGAACTCAAGAAGCCAGAGTTTTGCGCTCTCAAAAATATAAAGTAAAATTTGTAAGTCTATATGAATAGAGTGATTTTTGTTTTAATAAAAAATCAAGTTATTACTTCTTCAGTTAGAGAGAGTTTAATTTTAATCTCATGATCGATTATATTATCATTATTACAATTACAAAAATTTTTATTTAATAAAATCTTTTATTTGAAAGTATATATATATATATATATATATATATATATATATTGTGGATAAAATTTTATTTATTAAGGGTCTCATACGAAATTTCGTTTAAGGGCCTTCAAATCTCAGAATTGGCTCTGGATATATCTTGCTCATAGCTCAATGTTATGTTGCCCGTGCTGGGAGAATTTTTTTCTCCCAGCACAGGCCCACCCTGAACACGGGGGGCCCGCACAGGTGGAACCAAAATGCCCTATGCAGGGAACGTAACAAGCCTGCTTGCTCATATTAATCAATTGATATTTTAATATACAAAAGATGTGTTGGCTACATATGGGAGACTGGGTAACATGTGTCCCCCGATAATGGAGAGAGACAGGTGGCATTCATCTATCTACGTGTAAATATTTTAATATATCTTAATATATGGAGATCAGAACGTTAACCTATTTTAACCTATTCATATATATGATATGAGTAGGAAAACCGGAGCGGCACCCACATCATGTACTACAGTAAGCAGCGTGGTGCTTCGCTTCGAGGTACAGCTGTTATCCATTTGATCACTTTTGTCAATCAATTCCGTCGCTCAGTCCTCAGTCACCCAACGCTCCTCTCTCTCTCTCTCTCTCTCACATGCACTGACCAGTGAGTGTGCCACATAGATTTAATTATATTTTCACAATTTAAAAGTAAATAATTATTCAAAATGTACAAAAATAATCGTATAATCCAAACATCCTCCGACTTTAAATAGTATTAACTTATTTTTAAAACACACCTTAATCATAATAATAATAATAATACACGAACAACTATATCATAAAATATTACTAAAAAATATACCCTATGTTTACACGAATCACATAAAATACTATAGTTAATATTACATAATCGATTGCGATCGAATAATACTAGTACTAAATTTATGAGTCATAACTGGACCTCCCATTTATTTAAACAATAAATTGAAAACAGAGTATTGTAAAATTATTACAAAATCAGGGTCTAAATTAAACAACACTGTATTTGTTGACTTTTTATTTACGGCGGTTAACTCGTTGTGCTTAGCTGTCATACAAAATTAAAACAAAAAAAAAATTTAAAACTTAATTATACGAATAATCCACACGTGCCAACTCTCACCGACAACTAATTTTTCGACAGACGCTAGAGGGAGAAAAACTCCCACTAAAAATCGCCGATTTTTCGGTGTAGCCGATCTTTTCGGTTTCCGTTGGCCGTCTTCTCCTCCAGGTTCTTTAACCTCCGAATTGCCAGTGTATCGCCGCTTTTTATCTTCAAATTCGTTTCAATCTCCCCAATCCCATGTTCTGAATCTACACAAATTTGACCGTTAGTTTAAAGATTAAATTTTTTTTAGTAAATTGTAATTTTTATTAAAAAGAATTGCATTATACCTGTGGGCTTTGGGAAATGGTTGGACAGGTTGAACGGAGCCAAATCTGAGCAAAAAAAGTGATTAAGATGAAAATAAGCAAAAGCAGGAAAGAAAATAAGTGAAAATGTGATTTAAAAAAAAAAAAAAAAAAGCTTACCATTTGCAGAAGGGTTATGGGATGAGAGATAAAGAATGAAGAAGCAAAAGAGGGTTAAAATAGGAATAAAGTGAATGTATTTCTCATGAGATTTTGAGATTTTGGGTTTCAGTTTCTGGGTTTTGTTTTCTTGGGTTTCTTCTTGGGGATTTGAAGCCAAAATCTCATCTTTGAGTACTGTGTGGAGATGAAGCTTTGAAGCTGGTGAGCCCAGCGACTGCCTGTGCATGTTTGCTGTAAAGATAGAGAGAGAAAGAGAGAGGGGGAGAGAGAATGTGTGTTTCACCTTTTAGAGAGAGAAAGAAAAAAAAAAGTGTGTGTGAGAGAGAATCTATAGTGTGATATTTCAATGTAAGGGGTAATGAGTATCAATTATCAAATGGTCCAATTTGGCTTATGCTTGAAGCTGTAGAAACTGTCCCATTAATGGATTCTGTCAACGAGGCAACCAGTAAAATTACTTTAACTCGAGTAGTAGGAGACGTTTGGCTAAAAGCCTCGAAAAGAAAAGAAAAGTAAAGAAAAAGAATTTTTTTTTCGAAGAATTACGGAACTAAAACGCAGAATTGAAACTTCGCATCATAGTTGAGATGATGAATAATTTTATCTCAAACCTTAAAATTAATATTTTTAAGTGATATTCTTATATATATGGCTGATTTATTGAATAATAAAGAAATGTACATATTTTATTGTTTAATGTATTTCTTTTTTATCTAATAAAAATATATCATATTGATCGTGTCTGTTAAAAATATTATTCTTGAATATCAACTTAAAATTACTCTGAGATGATAGACCATTGGGTTGCAATAACTTGAAAATCGACTTTTTAATTTGAAAAGTTGAAGAAATAACTTACTATAATGGTCATTAGATTAGAGACTTTCCTTCGTTACTTCTGCTTGTGCTATATATCATTTTTCATTCTAAAAGAGTAGATGTCATACTGTTTGCATTTAGAGGAAGGTCACTAGAAAAGTTTAGAGAAGAGTATTTAGCAGGTAAATTTAGTAAATGCGTGAATTATTCAGCAATCATTAGATCATTAGATGTTTGTCTGAATCTATTGATGCAGACAGTGACGCGGCTCACAATACTATACATAGCACCTCGGCACTCGTCCAAAGCTTACATGGAATCTAACAAAGCGACTTTAAAAAATATGGTTACTCTAAAACTTGAAACACGTTTTTATTAGACAAACAAAGAAAGAACACTTCTCATATCAAATCCCTCTCACAACATCTTTCACAATTTCCAAATCTAACATCCCAATTTGTACCAATTCTTATTAGAAGAATTTGATTTTATTCTTTGCGTGTATAAACAATCTGTTTAAGATTCTATGTGTAATTGCGTACCTATTTAAGATTCTGTGTCAATGTCTAATTGCATATTGAAGATGCTCATATTTGAATCTGAAAATGTTATATTAAACGTTATTAAAGCGTTTATAAAATTTCTT
This sequence comes from Jasminum sambac, assembly GCA_018223645.1. NCBI lineage: Eukaryota > Viridiplantae > Streptophyta > Magnoliopsida > Lamiales > Oleaceae > Jasminum > Jasminum sambac. The sequence goes on along the minus strand of CP073650.1, from coordinate 19,323,753 downwards.
CATCAAAACTGCATTTACGAATGCGATTGGGGTAGAGCATACACATCTCTCTCATTTTTATAAAAGCGTTTAAAGTATTTCTTACTTTAACATTAGTTGAATACCATCCCATGCAAAATCGGGACAATTGCTCGAAACCGTATGTTTAAACTTTTTAAGCTATGAATGAAAGTATTTTTTTCAATTTCAAAAGTTACGGGTACCTACTACCTAGCCCAAATTTTCCATTGATCCAATTGATTAATTTGGCCTGTCACTGTCAGATAATAAGTGTGATCCAACTAAATGGACCTTATAGATTAATTCCAAATTCCAACAGTCATTCTCTCATTCTATGACTTGTTATGGCTTTTTAATCTAATATGGTAATCCAGGTATCAATCAAATTATATTCTTTGGGGGGCATTTAAATCAAAGAAAAGATTGGAAGACCGGATCTTGCAAAGGTTATAAGAGAAAGAGGAATGAGGCATTTGAAGCTTTGTATATAGAGTATCACATGTATGTTGATTGAAGCATTAACCATAGCAACAAGGTATTCGATATATTTTTGACTGTGTATTCTCACCTTTTGAATTATTAGTTTCTTTCATTGAAACCTTAGATGCACTATATGACACATTTTAGGGAGATATGATACATCAACTGAGGTGCTACATCATTTCAAAGTGCGTTATAGTTTGACTTTAAGATGCACCGAATCAACTTCATTTGTTTCATATTCACGATGGTAATGTGGCTCAGATTTATTTCTTCATTACCATTGCTTCATAGCACTAAATTTTAGCGTGACACAAAAGGTCTCCACTGCAGTAGATTACTATTCACAACTAATATAATTCTACATAGCACCAAAATTGCAGCACATCATTTTGATGGCAAAAGCATTGGTCACTAGCAAAGAACGCTAATAAGGAAAGACAACCCCAAATTTCATAAATAATACTTACCATTTGATAGCATTAAATCGATTTAAAAAAAAAAAAAAGAAAGAAAAAAGTTCGAATAATGTTGTCTCCTATCATCAAATGTATGCAAGAGGATAGGAGATGGAGAAACCCTCGCATATGCGCTGGAGATGAATGTGGCAAGTCCCATATTATAAGCTTCCCATCCATGCTTCCCGTGGCAGCCCTAAATCTTCAGGACAAAATAAGGGGTTTCAGAGCGGCACTACGTGTGCACTAGGGCTTACCACACTCTAATAAGATTTGAGGACCTTCAAAATTACCCGAGCACACTAAAAGTTATGATCAAAAGATCAATCGTTAAATATCACCTCAACACCCTTTGGAGGACCTTTAAGCCAGCATTTTAATCTTTTATTAGACACGTCCCACACGTTAAGGGCCCCATCTAAACCTCCAGACGCAAGCAATTGTCTGTCGGAACTAAAGGGCAAACTAGATCGGAGTCCATGTGACTTGTATAACTATAATATCAAACAAGTAAATTAAATATGTGCTTGGATACTACTTGTTACGTCTCTTATGGAGATGAAAATCGATAACAATGGAAAAGGAGCTAGCTATCTTAACTACTAATAACTAGAGCGTAGAGGTCAATTCCATACCTTGTAACTTCACGGGTGATTCTTTTCCATTAATATTCCACAGGGGTATTGCTTTATGCTCATTGCCCCCAATTGCTACTAATGTAGAATCTATCGGGCTACACGCAACAGCATACAACTCATCTAGAAGCAAGAAACATTCTCAGCAACTGATGTCATTGTCAAATTCAAACAGTATAAACTATAAAGCACCTAAATACTCATGAAAACAAAGTAAAATTACCAATATATATATATATTAGTTTCGAAAATAGGCAATAACAATTCAATTCATTACTTTAGGTAACAAGATAGGGTTTCAATAGGGTTTGACTGAGATGATACCATAACATTGGAGATTTTGCACAGATGCCCTGAAAAACTGGAAAAATGGTAGCATTGAATCTGATCCATTTTTCCAAAAAAGAATAATAAAAATTAAATTATATATTGTAATAATTAAAATATTAACTGGATAAGGCAATTTAGTATTAATCCAGATAACGTACGCGTTTTTAAAAATATTTTTAACAAAAACACAAATAAATTGGAGAAGCAGAACGGATTCGAGAAACATGGAGCAGCATTGGATCTTCCCAGATCGAAACATATATAGAGCGGCATTGGATCTTGAAAATCATTGACCTTCCTTTTTCACATTTTCGCTATGAATAGGTTATTAATTAATCTTTATTGTTCCTTAAAAACAATGTCGATCAAATGTTCTTGTGAAGTATCTTAGAATTTCATGTCAAAATTTAGTTACACAATTAATCTTCGAAACCATTAATTAATGCAAGTTGCGGTGAATGACATTTGTGAAAAACAACTACAAAAATAGATAACGGTTAGTAATTTTTAGGAGACATAGTGGAAGTAAAGTCCTGAGAACGTTGTTAGGATACTATGGCCTTGTCCTAAATTTGAATTTTACAAAAATAGATAGCTGTCAGTAATTTTTAAAAACACACCAAAAATAATTAAAAAAAAAAAGCTAGGGAAATAATAAAACATTACAACCAAAATAATTGAAAAAATTAATCTTAATCCTAAATTAAGAAAAACCTATCCATATTTGCAAAATTACATTAATGAAGATCATGAGCATCTCCAATGCAATAATGTGAACGATGCACATACAGCATGAGAGGGATAGACACATAAAAACTTATATATTAATTTTCTCTTTCTTTTTTTTTTCACATTTTTCTCTATTTTTGGTAACTTTTTCCCCACATTGTACTTGGTATTTTCTACAACTAGACATTGCTTTTGAAAATGTGGGAAAAAATTTGCCTAAAATAGAGAAAAATGTAGAAAACAAGAGAGAAAATGACTGTATTAATTTTTTTTATGTCTATTTTTCCCATGCCACGTGTACACGATGTATACTGTTACATTGGAGATGCTAGTTAGAAAGTATCAAAATTCAGCCTCTAATTACCTCTATTAGGTTATGGACATGGGCGTTGGGCCTGGGTTTTGGGTTATAGATATGGGCTGAGGCTTCCTGGGAATGGATAGCTACAATTGGACTATTTAACCAAGGAGTTGGCACGGGTCGGATGTCCGGTTTTGACCTAATCCAAACCAAACCGAGAATTCGTGGTTTCACGAAAGTTTTTGTGAGACCGAAACTGACCCGACATGGGTTTGGTCAGGTTCAAAAACCGACCCAACACCCTCGGGTTGGGTCAATTTTTTCGATTTCCACACAGATTAAATTTTTTTTTTTTAAAAATTTTCTCAAACCTAGTTGGTTCGGGTTGGGATCCCAACCCGAAACCGACCCAACTCCCACTAAAATCGACCCGATCGGATTGGGTTCGGTTCGGTTTGATTAGTCGGGTTCTGGGTTTCGTTACCCACCCTTAATTTGACCAATGTAAACTAGAGCGTGTTTGGCATATTATGACATTTTTTAAATTTTTACTGCAAAAGAAGGACGTGTGAAAATATATAATTTTGAAATTAATTTTTCGAACACTGGCTATAAATTTCCAGTTTCCCACAAACAGAAATCTATGGCGGCTCCCCTCGGCATCTAGATGGCTTGGGAGAAACGAAAGGGCGAAATCGGTGTTTTGTAGTGTGGTACAGTTTCAAAGTGCAGAAAATTGTTTATAAATATAATTTAATATATTCGTATTTATATACACACATACAGAGTCAGAAAGAGAGGAGAACGAAAGTTCTAGAGCGAAAATGGTGCTGTGGGAGATCACATTGGGGACGGCCTATTTTCTGGGTCTGAAACGAACATACAAGCTGGCTCTCAAGATTCAGCGCAAGCTAATTAGTCCCAAGCATCCGAAGATCCGTGAATTTGCTCATAGGTAGCCATTTATACCCTCTCCTATTTGTTCCTCCCCTTTGATTGAACATATTTCAGTAGTTAATTGCTGTTCTGATGCCATTTGGAGATCAATTTTATTCCCTTTTTGAAGTATTGATAAATTTTAGGGATTTGATGTCATTGGTCCTGTTGTGAAATCTAGTGATTTGGTGTTCTTTGTTGTAGTGAAGACGCAGGTTGAATGTTGTGGGTTTGATTTCATTGATAATGTTGTTTGAGTTATTGAGTATATGATCTTGTTCTTCTTTGCCGTTGTCGAGATAAGAGGATGTCATAAAACTTATATACCACACGAAGCTTCATACAATGTGTTATGGAATACAATGATGTTTGGCGGAATTGAAGTGTATTGTAGAAAAGGGTTGAAGCTTAAGAAAATTGGAATTCAGTGGGACAAAGATTATGAGAGAGTATTAAAGATCCGTAGTTTTGCCTTTTGATGCAGAAATTGATATTTGAAATCCCTTTGTTTTTTTTCATTTTCTTTACCGTTGACATATAATAGGGGCTTCAACTGCTCTTTCTTTCGTTTTCATTGTTTAAAAATAATTTGGTGCTTTCTTGGTAGTGCTTAAGCTGTGTGTCTCATAATTTTGTGGATAGTAAGTTGGTACTTGGTCGCAAGTTGCAGGCTTGTAGTTCCCCTAACAAAATGCGTGTGAGAAAGTAATGTTTGACTTGGCTAGATTATCATCAGGTTGCCAAACACGATTTTATGTTGGATTATGCCTTGTCAAGATTTTATTACCAGAAGCCTTCTTGTTATGTGTTTCCATTGCATGAAGGAGAAATTGATTTGGATGACACCTGATGACACAACTCACTTAGCCATACCGTTACCAATCGTTATTTTGCAAGATATCTTATTTAGTTCTTAAGATTTACTGGAGAACTTTTGTCTTCCTCCTAATATGGGTCGTAAACATGATGGGTATGTCTTCTCATTTCTTTTTACTTCAAAGTAACTTAGGGCTAAAAGTTTTTGAACAGATCATTAGCAGTGGCACCTATATTTTCATTATCCATCACTTGCTTATGCTTGTGCAGTTATGCTACAACGTTCTTGTTTATTATATTTTTCTTTGTTATGTAAGATCTTCCGGTAATTTTATGTTGAAGAGAGCTGCTTTAGACTTCTGAACGGACTCTGTCATGAGTCAATATTTCTTGCTGAGACGCTAAGTCACTTGGAATCAAATCTTCTATTAAAGCATGTGATGTCCATTACTTTGTTTTCTTCCTTTTCTTTTCTTTTCTTTTCTTTTCTTTTTCCCCCACTTTCTTTATCGACATGCTAGCACACTTCAACTGTTTTGGTGGTGTAAAAAAATGTTGCTCAAACAAGTATGAAACTTTCTGGAATTTTGGAGAAACTTTCTGGAACCCTAGGAAATAGTCATTAAGTATTTTTGTATGAACAAAACAGAAACTTACTTCAAGTTTCGGCAATCAAAATAAACTTGATGAGCGATATGTACTCTCTCTTATACTTTCAAAGTACTTATTACATTAATTCTCATTGTGGACATCTCAATGTTTGAGCGTTTTGGGAGTTGCACTGGTATCAGATTAAGTTACCTGAGGAATTTTTATGTCATTTCCTTTTCGATTCTCCTTGTAATCCGGAGTTCCATTTCTTATTATATTTTTGAAGTACTTTCACTCTTCTGTTTTGTAATTTTCTTTTCCACTGGATCATCTATTGGCTGTCATTGATTCTTGGAAACGAAGAAAAAAGAGTCCTGGAGGCAATAATAAACTTCATGAATAAACTTCATAAGTCGTGATAGAGTTACTTCCATATGAGAAAGTTAATAGATATGTATTGCTCACAATTAGAGCTGTACCTGGAAACTCTGTGATGGGTGAAATTATTAGGGCTATCAAAAGGGTTCCATTCAGTGCAAAAATGATACTGAGGAACAGGTACTTGCGGCATCCATTGAGAGTAAAAGGGGTTAATCTAATTGGTCCATCATCCCCATTCAGAATCTTATGAAATTTGGGAATTTATTGGTTCCAAAATGTGACACTATACTATTAATCTGTCTACTGCTACTGTATCAATTCTATTTTATTTTTACTTCTAAATTTTTTTAAAAGATGACTGTACAAAAGCCACCTGTCACTAGGCTAGATCTGTTATTTGGTTTATATCTTGTTTAGAGCTGAATGAACCAGTATGACTCACATTGCAACACATTTTAAGAAGGATCACTTTGTAGTTGATCTCGCTGGATATTGACAGATGGCAGATTTGTGCATTTTATTGTACTTAATTTTGTTGCTTCTCTCACTTTTCATTTCGTTATTTCGATTTGACGTTAGGAGAGTGTCTATATTTTTCTGGTTGGTTTCCATCAAGGTTTAAATGGATGGAAACTTTACCTATGATGAATGAATTTAGTTGATATGTAAAAAGGGCAAAAGTTGTTTCATTCTTCACTTTGTTAATGATTTCATTCCACCTCCTTCATTTTATATCTCTTGTTTTATTTTTTTATTTTATTTTATTTTTACTCTGCATTTCAGGCGAACTCGTGCTGTATTTGATATGGCGCTAACAGTTCACCGCAAGATCCAAGAAAGGGACCTTGAAGTCGGGCGAAACCTCGGAAACGGGATACTCAGGTGGCTTGACAAAATGAAGCCATCAGCTCAAATCCGAGTAAAACACCACCACTCAGACACTACTCCAAACACAACCCTAAAAAAGCCATTGAATAACTCATCACACTCAAACAACGAAGGAGGGTTTCCTAAGTCTGGTCCAAGAAGTCGAGATTGGGAATCTGATAAGCACCTTTTTACATCAGCAAGAAACATTTGGCCAAAACGACTTCCAATGATGGCAATAATGATGCAACCAACAAGACCAGCTGGAAGTAACATCCAGTTTAGGCAATTCAGCAATGGTGGCTCTGAGGCCTTTGCTGTGGATTTCGGCAAGTTCGGTTTTGGAGTGATTAGGAATGATATAAGGCAATGGGTTCTTCAGAGCTAATCTGATGAGGTTACCATTATATGATTTGATTTTGTCTTGAGAACGTGAAACAGTAAGAATTAGATTAATGTTTGCATACTCCTACTTTCTCCAACTTTTTAAAATTTAAACAAATTACATCCACATACCTCATAGAGTCCACCTGTACTATTAAATCTCTACCATTTAACTCCACTCATTCTCACTTTTCCTACTCATAAAAATACTTTAAAATGAGTATGCAAACACCTTCTAAGTTTAGGTGCATTATATTTCCCGGTAAAAAGGGATCCTTTTGTTTATGGTTTTGTTTAACCATGCAATGCAAGGACTTGTTCTTGTTGATTTTCTCACATGGATTTATGTAAACTAAATTTTGAAATTGGGACTGTAATCCCTTTTTGTAATAAATTTGAAATTGGTTTATCCTCTTTCAGGGTTTGTTAGTATGATTGTACTGAGTATGGTTTTGGGAGCTCTTTAGAAACTTTCATCTTTATTGATATTGACATTTTTGTTACGTTTGAGCTTTCCTTCAGAAATGACCACAAAGCCAATTTAGGGCTAAAAGTTTCTGAACGGACCTTTGGAAGCGGCTCTTGTATTTTCATTATCCATCATTGGCTTACGCTTGTTCTTCAACCTTCTTGTTTTCTTTTTTACAGTTTTCCGTGTTATGTGACAGTAATTTTAGGGTATGTTTGATAGAAATTTTTGAAAAAATAACTTTTCAAATGTGTGATTGAAAAGAAAAAAAAGTGTATTGAACAATATAAAAGAATGTCTGTTGATGTGAAAATCAAGCTTTACGCTTTATTCAACTTTACTATGAAAAGTTTGTTTGGGAAATGCATGTGTGAAAATTTGGGGAGAGAGCCGAGACCAACCTGTGTTCTTCAATGTGTTTTTTCTCAATCTCGTCCTTTGCGAATGTGGGAATAAACTATTTATAGGCTGGGGGACTCGAGCGGTGGTAGGCCATCGTTACAGCCTATAGGGGGTCTAGTCATAGGTTTGAAGTCTGTTAGCAGAGTAATTTTAATTTATTTTAATTTATTTTTTCAAAATTTAAATTTGATCAAATAAATTACATTTATATATTAATTGTATTTTTAAATCTCTATCATCCAATTCCACTAATTCACTCTCTTCCTATTCATAAAAATATATTTTAATTTATTCGCTAACACCAACTAGAAAGTTGGTGCTTGTTCTTCAATGTAATATATGGGCTCTTCAGGCTTGGGGGTGTTGTTCTTCTACCCACTGTGGGCACCTTATGGTGCCCATATTCTGGAAAAAAAATTCGTGGGGTTTGTGGGGATCGCGACCATTAGGGGACAGTTATGTATTATTTATCTAACTTAACATAGATATCCAATTTTTTTTTTTTAATTTTTTAACGCTGATGTGGTGCTACGAAATGGTGTCATGTCAGCGTGAGCATGGCTCTTAGGCCATCTCCAATGGAGATGTTAATTGTAGATGATGTGGAGGAGAAAGATAGAAAGGAGATGATTATTTTATTTAAAAGTGAATAGGAAGATATGTAGGGAAAAAGAGCGGGAAAAGTGAAAAAGTATGAGAGTGATAGAAATAATTCAAAAAAAATAATAAAATAATAGTGGAATAATTCTAGACGGGCGTCTATATCTGGACGTGATACGGGAATCTAGATCAAAAAAGTAGAGAAAAAGTGGAATAATTGATAAAAAAGTAATTAAAAAAGGAAAAAGAAAAGCCACATGGGCATACATGGGGGACCCACGGAATTTGTTTGTGTCAATCTCTCTCTTCTGTATATTACTGTTCATGGATGGTGCAATTGCACAAGCATTGGAGATGGCCTTATATTGCTAATGTTGCCAACAGAATAATAGCCTCGGGCTTGATCCTTGTTTGGTGTAGATTTTTTTATATGAGATACTAAAAAAAAAAAAATTAATTTTCTTAATGCTGATGTGGCTCCACGAAATGGTGCTATGTCAGCATGGGCATGACTCTTATGTTGCCAACGTTGGCAACAGAACAATAGCCTCAGGTTTGATCCTTGTTTGGTGTAGAATTTTTTATATGAGAATTGAATTTTTTTTTGGGGAGAATGTGTTATTAAAAAGTTGATGGTACAAACGAGACAAATGTTAATTCAATATAGTTATGTTTTGTTCCCTACTGTGGGTACTTTATGGTACCCACGACCAAAAAAAAAATTCATTGGGGCTTGTGGAGCCCCCACCATCAGGAGATAACTATGTATTATTTATCTAATTAACATACATACCAAAAATAAAAAATAAAAAAATTCGATCGATAATGTGACGGCACCAAAAGGCGCCACGTGGCATGTGGATGGTACCCAAGTGGGGAATTATATTGGATAATGTTCAATCTTGTCAATTTAGCCATTTCTAATGACCATTTAACATGTCTTCTAGGAGCGTACCACTCACATTCTATAGTAACCATTAGATCATCACTGGCAAGTGCAAAATGTTCAGTATTAGTTCGATATGGGATGATGTTTGTTTGCACCAAAGATTGAATTTCTACACTTAATCTTTGTTTGTTTTAGCTTTTGGGGGTAATAGGGATTGATTTTTATATATATATTTTTAATGGATTTTAATGTAAAAGAAAAGAGAGAATGAGTGGAGTCGAATGGTGGAAATTTATATAGTACATGTGGATCATAAATATGTAAATGTGATTGATTTATGATAAAAAAAAGAATGGATAAAAAAGTTATAAAAAATTGTAAAAGTGGTTGGCTTTCTTTTTCTATATAAAATAAAAATTAAAATCTACTATGAATTAAAATCAAACATTAATTTTTATTTAAAAAAAATAAAAAATCAAACATTAATATTTTCTTTGAATTTTTTTTTCTTTTTTTGGTTTGACAATTGAAATGAAATTGTTAAACATCAATCCACAAAAAAATTAAATAAAGGGTGCGGCTAAACACACTCCACATTTTTCTCTTCACACCCACATACTAAATACACACATCCACCCCCTCTCTCTCTCTCTCTCTCCATTCATTCTTGACTTACTTAATACACCCCATATTTTCAATTTTACCCTTTCACCCATTTAAAAAAAAAAAAAAAAACCTTAAACCTTTGGTCTTGCTCGAACAAAAGGAGAGGAGAAGCGAAAACTCCATCTGAGAGAATCAAGCTCATTTGCTAATATGAATAAGGAGAAACTTACAACAATAGAGAAATTTACGATACAAAAATTCAGTGATTTTTTATGAAAAATTAAATTTTGTCCAAAATTTTCACACATTTCTTTGATACTGATTTGTCGAACAGATATGAGATTATTCGGCCAATATTGATAGAGTAGTTGTTGAGCCAATAGTGGTCGAACACCACAAAGCGTGTTAAGCCAAATATTGCCAAACACTCTTTGAGGTGTTTGGCCAACTTTGACTTAACACCCCAAATGGTGTTCGGTTCATTTTGGCACAACAACCATTTTTTTCTTTTTAAGATTAATTTATTATTCATAATAAATAAAAATTATTTATATTTAATAATAATCATATTAATTATTTATTTATGGTAATAATTATTTATATTTAATAGTAATAATTATTTATAATAGTTATTTGTCCATATTAATAAATTTTATATTTATATTTACAATTCTTATTTTTATGGCAAGCTGTTGGTCATCAATATTGTAATACGAAATAATAGTCAATTAATTATATAAATAAGAATCCAAAAAATTATATAAAACATATTATATATAATTCATATTAATTACAATAAATTTTAGAGTTACAATTATCATTTTTATAGTAAGTATATAAATATAAAATTTCTTAATATGTATAAATAATTATTATTATCATAAATAAATAATTATTGTCATAAACAAATAATTAATATGAGTAATATGTGATTATTATTATTAAATATAAATAATAACATAGTTATTAACAATTACAACAAAAAAAGAACTAAAAAAAAAAGAAAGAAAAATGTTAATGGCCATCCAAACATGGCCAAATCATGTGATTTGGCATGTTTTGACCGAACATCCACGAGGATGTTCGCCCACATATGGCAAGGATGGTCGGCAAGTGTTGGCCGTATGACCAATTGGATGTTGCAAATTTCGATCGAACGTTCAATAGGACATTCGGTCAAACTGGGCCGAAGAGGCATTGGTTATTTTGTTGAGGATGATTTTGTCGTTCAAATTTATATGAGGTATGAAGAGAAATTCTTGGGTGTGTTTAGCCGCACCCGTAAACAAAATGTTCACCCAACACATTATTAGTTGCCCATATTACCCGAATGCCAAGGGGTTGTTTGATTGGGTATAAAGTTAATGTGTGCGATATTCTGTATAAAAATGTGTACGATTGAAAATGAGTACCATACGGAATTGCGTGCGAATAAATTATATATCATGGCCTAAGTTACTAAAACCCCTTCTGAAACCGGTGGAGCCAAATTGGGGAAAATGGAGGAGGCGTATTTCGTCAACCCCTTCGCATCGACATAAATAACTATCAAGTGTTGCCGTGATTTCTACTCGAGAAATTTTCTTCATCGCCAAATTTCAAAGGTAGGAGTATCAGCTTCATTGAATCATTGTTGAATTTATTTATTTATTTTCCAGAGTTGATGTTTCGTCATTCGTGATGATAATCAATTTCACTATAGCAACATCGATTTGATTTTTCGAAAATTATTTCTCGCTACTGGCTATGGTTTTGTGAATGTGTCTCAGTGTAATCGGCGAAATATGCAAACGCCGACTGCCTTCCCCACCCTACCCTAGCTGGCTTGGTCCGTCCCTGAAATTTTCACATGTTTCCCCAATTTTATTGTTATTCTAACAAGTTTACAGGATGGAGTGAAATTTTTCTGAAGCTCCCGACTGATTATAAATTATAACTAAAGAAAGGAATAATCTGTTAAAAATCGATCATTTGCACCGTGATTTTGATTTTCAAATATATATTGGTGTTGCGCAAAGGGAATATCTATTGATGAATCAGTGCCTGATTCTTTTTACTCCAATCTGATTGAGATATTTTTTATGAGGTTATGTTGCAGTCTGAGTATGGATATGGACATTTAGATATCAATCTAAGTTGTGGATATGTTATTCCATACATCAGGAGTGAGCTTGGACATAGACAAGGGCATAAGGATATCTCACTCAATAACAAAAGTAAACTAGTTCTATTCTCATCTTTCATGAATTCAGCCAATCTACATTTTGCTTCTTCAGTGGGGTGACTGAAATGTTTCACGCTGGTGTGTTGACATCTAAACTCTATTCCACTTGTGCTTTGGTTATACACTCCAAACAGTAAATTCTCTTACGCTTTATCTTTTGTTCCTTTCATTTCCTTTTCAACGCAGTTCCGGATGATATCTCAAATGTATTTATTAGTTGTAGTTGCACGTATCCTATGGATAATATGATCTGTAATTGTCCATGTTTTCCTTCTGCATGCTTGGGGATGATGTATCGGAACTCAGAAGATGAGTACACAAATGAATTTCTCAACATAAAGTTTTCACTCTTTAGTGGATGGGCAAAGTGTATTGCATGTCGTTGCATTTTGTGTGTAGTTGTGTCTGTTTCCTGGGATTTGCTTAGCGACGTTGGCAGATTGATATTTGACTTGAACAAACTTCTCATTTTCACAGAAGTAACATAAGAACCGTTTTTTTTTTTTTTTTTTTTTTTTGTGTGTGGGGATCAAATTTGAAGGATTTGATCACCATCATATTCAACTAGGTTATAATGGAGTTAGCAGACCGAGCAGTCGGGTTGATTTTGTCGATCATCAGCTTATCCATTTTCACTTATTATACCTTCTGGGTCATTATCCTGGTTAGTTTTTTTCTCTAGATTTTTACATTTTGTATATATTGAAACAGTCCTGAAATATACGGTTTCCTGTGTTCCACTATTCCAGCCATTTGTTGATGGCGACCATTTTGTGCACAAGTACTTTCTTCCTCTGGAATATGCCATTCTCATTCCTGTATGTGCTGGAGTTGCGCTTATCTGCTTCCTCTCCATGTTTATTGGACATGTGATGCTAAAATCCAAGAAGAAAAAGGCGTGATGCGAGTGAGTAGAAAATTTTGCTCTTCGTTTTGACATTTCGAGTTACAACATTTGAGCTTTTCTTAAGATATATGACCACGAAGACATTTGTACATTTGTAGACAATTCTTCAAGTGTGTGGATATTTTTAACTTTAAAGTCGCTTATTTGTATTTTGTACTAACATTTGGTGTCATTGAAGAATATTAGTGTTTCCGAATTGTGGGATTTGGAATTACATTTTATGATACGGATTTGTTTGTTTGATTTTTAATTATATATGAATGTCATTTTCATTTTTACACTTGTTTAGTTTAGATTAGGTCATTTGGATTCTTGTTTAGATAAGGTCGAGGAGATATGGATTGAATAGTTGAAAATTATAAGGAGTGACGACTTTGATGAAAATGCTCGGTTACCCGAACTTCTACAAATGCAAAACCATGCAAGATTGCAGGAATGATCGTGCTTACATCGATGCCATTGGGGCATTTCGACATTCGCTTTAAAATCGGAGATCGAATCAAGACGCGGTGAGAGAAGCTCGTAATTTTGAAAATTTTCGACGAGCAGTGCTGGCGGTCAAAGTTTGGCTAAAAACATAGCCAAAGCATGGCCAAAATATGGCCAAACTTTGACCGCCACCACGCCCCACACTGTCATTTAAAATTTTCAAAATCACGAGCCTCTTACCGATTCTAGATTTGATCCTGGATTTTAAAACGGATGTCGAATGAGGCCCGAAAATGCCCCAATGGCACCGTAAGTATGGTGCCATCGGTGGCACTTGAACATCCTCGTGCAAGATTGATTTAATCACATGATTTTGATATCACATTTAATCACATCCTCGTACACATGATTTTGATATCAATCATGAAATGTATGTGATTAAATCAATTATTTTTTACCATCAAGATATTGCCTTTTCAATTAGAGATTATTTGGCAAATTTCTTTCTTTTTAGAAGAAAATACAATTTTAAAAATGTAACATGTACATAGTGAGTATAAAAAAAAAATTGATTGCCATTCTATTCATAAGGGCCGAGACCGCTGAGATCCTTAAGGTCCCAAGTTCAAATTTCACCAAACACTAATTCTGTGGTATCAGTTGTGTGGGTCTATTTAGTATCATTCGGGTTAAACACTCACTTAAATATCATCAGTTGTGTGGATCTATCTAGTATTACTCGGGTTAAACACTCACTTGAATATCATTCAGAGCTAGTAATCGATAGTAACAATATATACTTAATTATATAGATCACAACTACGACAGCCAATTATTCATTTACCAAAAGTACTTACCAACTCAACTACCAAGAAGTTTAGCGAGGGCTCTACACAAAATAGGAAAGAGTGAGACTAAATACACCCACCCCTTTTACTGAATACACCCCATTTTCTCCAATCTTCCTATTTTACCATCAATCAAAAAAAAAAAAAGGAGGAAGAAGAAGAACGATGGAGCTTGAATTGAGGAACTTCAAAATTCCTTTAATGATGGATTAATGGTGAGATCTAGTTTGAACACACCATCTTTCTTTTCTTTTTTTCATTTTTTATTTTATTTATGTTGATTGGGGTTGTTGCTGCAGCTGAACATAATAATAATAATAACAATAATAATAATAATAATAATAAAAAGAAAGGGGTGTGTTCAAATTTATTTATTTATTTTGGGATAAGGATAAAATAAGAAGATTGGAAAAAGGGGGTGTACTTAGTAAAATGAGTGGGTGGCTGGGTGCATTTAGGCTCACCCAATAGGAAAACATTCACCATGGTCACCTGCACATGGAGGACCATTATTTACTCATAGGTGCTCCCCGATGTATAAGTGACCTACATTTATTGGCCCACAACATCGAGTTATTCATGCACCAACACTTGAATTTTTCCAAAGTGGTGTCATTGATGACTATTATTAATTCCCCCAAGTGCAAACAAAATCAAAGTTGCAAAACACAAGAACGAGAGAGATGAGAGGAAGATAGTAACACTATAATCACCAGGAAAGGTAGGAGAAGAGGCGCAACAATAGAGGGGAATGTATTGGGGTTTAGAGACACACTCAATTTGACATTAGTCCTTAAAATCCGTCATACAAAAACACGAAAAACCTGTTGTTAGGGTGATGTAATGGGGTATGATGGATGAGTTGCTTAATGGGGATTAGGGATAGGAAGGATTGCAACATCAATGTTTATTTCATCATCATTTCCGTCCATGCACAACATTCAACATTTGTAGTCTCATATGTGCTGCATGTAGGCGTAAGAGCTAACTATAGCTTATGAAAAGTAGACATGGAGCAAGATACACATATAATTCAGAATGCAGAATCAATACAAAAATAAAGATGATCACTGTGGTGTGTTTTTTGGGGCTTAGTTTATCACTATTCATGACAAGAAACACTCATCACGCAGAAACCAAGCAAAAATCCCATAAAGTTTAAATTCGCCACAGTGGTTCACCATTCAAACACCAACAACCAATCATTGGCAATCTAACTAAAAGAACCTGGGATACATGTATGGGACAATCCACGCAACATCATTTGTATTGGCCTTTCAACCACAAAAAATTAGCAGAGATGGGAGCTTAGTTTCTTCCACTCTTCACTCTTCAGGTTCACCGTGCTAACTTCTTTTGAAACAAAAACCCCAACCTGCAGAAAAGAGATGAAAACAACCTTTAACGGTTGAAATCTTTAACATCTATGTTTGAGCATGCATAACAAATGCTCAATTCTCATGCCTAAATTTTACAGATCGAGTATGGTTCTTGAATCCTTGTACTACTATTGATGAAAAATATTCGGAAAAAATTTCCCGTGGTTATTACAATTGACAAACTATGTATACATATTATCCCAACATCAACAAGAATCACAGAGCATGTTTGCAATAAATATTTTACAATGTCTTAATTCTGTATTATCAGTACCTTCGATATATAGTCATTTACAGATTGGAAGCTATTTTTCGAAAATTCTTAAAATAACTTTCCCCACCAGACAAGAAGCGCAAAAGGCAAACATACACAGATGCGTCCATCATTATTATCTCAGTTCATTAATCATTAGTGTGTGTAATCCTTACGTGTACAAGCAGTATATTCTTGAAATGAGAATATGGAATATTATACTGACACTCTTTTTCATAATCCAAATTTTGTTTTTTATCTTTTCTGTTTCTGCTAACGACTGAATACAAAGATGCACTGAAAACGAAAATGATAAAAGGGTGAAATGAATATGAATTCATACCAAAAGAAAAAGAAACTGCCATGAAATTAAGCCCAAGAATTATCAAATGCAGCTGAGGTAATAGCTTGGGAGAACTCCGGAAAACTGATCCTTCCATCCCCATCAGTATCAGCCTCTCTGATCATACCAGTGAGTTCTTCTGCAGTTAAAGCATGCCCTAGCTTCGCCATGGAGTGAGCCAACTCTGCCGCCGTGATATACCCATTCCCATCCCTGTCAAACATCCGAAACAATTGCTTCAATTGCTCCTCCGTGTACGGCGATTTCGCCGGAAGAAGTTCCGGCGCCACCAGCGACACAAACTCCGAGAATTCCACTAAACCGTTATTGTTCTTATCCGCTTTTTGAATCAGCGAATCGAGTTGATCTGAACTAGGTTTCAGTCCCAAGGATCGTAACAGTGATCCGAGCTCCAGTTGTGTTAGACTGCCGTCGTTGTTCCGGTCGAACGATCGGAAAATTTCACGGAGCTCCGCTAACTGTTCGTCGTCTAATTTCACTGGCTCCTTACTACCCATCGTTTTTCAAAATTCACGCTCCAATCGGCCAACCTTGGTTTCGAAACGGCTTTATATCCAGAATTTTGATTCAAATCAAATTAGGATTTCGATTAATCTGGTAATCCGCAATCAGATCTCAAAATTTGGGAAAATTCATTAAACCTCTCTGTTTTCAAATTTTGTAATGCAGTTGAATCAATCAAGAGAGCGGGCTTGGTTATCTTCCCCAGTCAATCGAAACGTTACGATTCGTCATCTTCCATTAGAATTTACAAGTGTTTTTGACTTTCTCTCTCTTGATCCACCACTTTTGATGGATCATCCGACTTACCTGTAAAACTTTGGAAGAACAAATCAATGAGAAGTTACTAAAATGTATAAATATAATATATGCGTAATTTTGTCCTTATCAGAGGACCAAATCAATAATTTTGGTCGCAATTAATGGGCAAATAGTCAACCATGAGAATGTGTGACCCATTGTGGATGCGCGCTACCAACTTTCATTTATTCGACAAGTTCATCTTGTCTTATATAGACTTTTTCCCTTTTTCTATCTTTTTTTTTTTTTTTTGGTTTATCTTTATTATGGGAATAAGTCACTTTTTATTATTTTATATTATATAGCACTTTACTATTTCTTATTTATCTAATTTATCTTTATTTAATTTATATTGTTATTAAAAAATATCATCATTTACAAGGATATATATATATATATATATATATATATATTTGAAAAGATGCAAATAAAATTTTACATTTACAACAATATTTATTCAATTTTGAAATTTGTGAGAGTTTAAAATGTGACTATTTTTATGGGAATGAGAAAACAGCCTTTTGTACGAAATACAAATAACATTAGCTATAAACAATTCTTATTGATTATCGGTAATGTGACATTATTATTTATTGTATTTAATCTTACATCTAAGTTTAGGATTACAATGGTAAATTAATTGAAAATGTCACTTCATAGCTTGCAAATAAACCGTAAAGATAAATAGATTGTGCAATTGTATTTATAATTAATTGTACAACTAAATAATATGTCAAAATTATATAAATAGTGATAAAATAATAATAATGTAACTCAGCATGACCCTTTGCTTAAGGATAATTCTATAAAAACATTCGAAATTGATATTTTTAAAAAATATATATTTTTTTCATGATTCTCTATCTAAACAAACTCTTTCTTTCCTTTTTTTTTTTTTTTTTGCCCCCATCAATGGGGTAAACATACTTTTTTTCCCCTCAAAAAAGCTGAAACAAAGTTATTGTAAATCTTCAATTTTATTATTTTATTTAATAAATTAGCCTGCGTGGAGTATTAAATTTTGGCGGTTTTTATTCGCTGCCATGACCAACAACCAACTTTTGAAGAAAGCGGCCCAAATGGCGCAAATTGCGTGATGGAACTACGTCTATTACTACTGCCGACGTTGACCTTTGTGACTTTGTCGCTTTTGAGGCCCGATGGACTGCGGAAAGGACCCGCGTCAAACAGTCCAACCACCTCATTTATTGATCCGTTCAATTTTTTCAGTCCATTTCACATGCCTGTCTTATGAATAGTAGATTTTTATTTTATTCCATTTATAGTTTTAAAATGCATAAAAATTGAGTCACCTTTTTTAAAAAAAAAAAGCAATAACAGATAAAGAAAATTCAATAAAGTATGTAATAGTTTTTCAAAATTTTCATTTTTGAGATATGAGCACTTTGAAAAAGTTGTTTGAGTTCACAACTTATTTATTCACTTATAAGTCAATTACGAGCTTAGCCAAACATTCACTGGCACTGCACAAAGACTACAACAGTCTACAACTTCACATTACAAACCAAGAAAGTACTTACACTATCAACACCACATGCTGATGCTGTAACGAATCCATATATGCAATTACAACATAACCTTTCAAGTCTTATGAACAATTTCTAAAGGCACTAGAAAATGTGTCTCATTCAAATAATAAATGCTGGAGAGGATATGGTTTATAAGTCACCTGGCTACTGATCAAGCAGTGGACTCCCTTCCTTAACGAGCACGAAAAGGCCACCATCACCTCTAGAGATTCGAAAATCTTCATCTAAATATGTTATGAGAAGAAAAGATTTTGCACGCTCGCCCGGGATGGGCGCCTTAAGAGGGGGCTGCCCAGAAATTGTGCGTCCTATGCTTGCCACTGCATTTTGGATGGGGTTCAGAGATTGCTGGACGGGGGATAAACTAAGTTTTTGCCCAAAAATTTCAAGATTTTCTGGAAGATTTATGCTTGACTTGATTTCCGGAGGATTCAGCTTCCCTTCCTTAAATTCAACCTGCAGAAAACAACTTTTTCTGAGTTAAAGTGAGTTAGAATCCGTTTGGCACAGGCTGTTGTGAATCTGGAAGTATTTAATTTTATATTTATTTGATAAAGGAGACAGATAATTGTGCAATTTGTTAATCATACTTCTCTGTAGCAGCGAGCTTTCCAGAGAAGTTCTAATTTTAGGCTTCTCTAATATTTTATGTTTAAAAGTGATTTAATTTCAGTTGAGCCAAACGATTGAAATTTACAACAAAAGCACATTTGAGTTTTGACCTCCAGAAAGTGCCTTTAAGCTACCATCCTTCAAAACACACACCTAGACAGGCATTCACCGTGTAACAAAGTACAAGAAAGCCACAATTCTCTGATGCACAAACAGTTCAAAATGCAATTTTTGAGTTTGTTCGATACAGCTTATTCAAAGAAACATTTTCCTCCCACATTTTCAACCACTAATTACATTGTCAAAAATATTTCCTTTCATTCTCACCCACACATCCAAACATTATTTTTTACACTCTCTATCAAACATACCCTTATATTCCGTTGATCAAGAAGACAGTTGGATATTGTTTAACGGTTAATTGTAATGCCATTAGTCATTAGTCGATTTATGGGGGCTTTGTGTTTGATTTATTTCTCCACTATATCTTACTATCTACCTGCATTACTGAGGATACTGCAATGCAATTAATACCTGTATTCTTGATGGGCTTCAACTTCAAAGGGCCGCAGAAGCACTAAAAGAGACAGTAGCAACAGGGCTTGACAATGCGGTGGAATTCTCTATGGTAAGGCTGCTTGTGTTGATTGATTGGGTAATCTTATCAACTTTCAGCAAAGGAATACTGCCTACTGCCAAAAGAGGCAATAGTTCTGAAAATGCTGTGTACCTGTTACAGACAAAGAATAAGACGAAATGTCTATTTTTTGGGACGAAACTGGTATGTGCTTGCTAACAGCAGGTTCTGAGAATTCTTGAGCAAATAACATTGGGATAAATAAGAAACCTATTATCTCCTTTGGTACACAAAGGTATTCTTTGTCAACCACATTATAGGCTTGGTACATTTTTTCTATTTATTTATTATTATTATTATTTTTTTGGTATCTTCGAGAGAAAATCATCGTTCGTGCTTGACTGAATTCATTGACCTCAGCTTTTAACGGTACGGGTAATTGATAAACTTTCATCGTTTTTGGGTTATTTAGAGATTTGTAATTTTGGCTTACAAACAGCACATTTCCCCCTCGCATTTTTTTACTTTTAAAATTTATGATTTGAGTAAGAACTGAACACACAAATACTCCACCCAAGTAGTCTACATGCCTCGCATTGGGAATTAAATAGGTGTATAAAATGGCTAGATGCTAACAGGACAAATGTGGGATGTGAAGATGCAAGCTGATGAGAATTTAATAGTAATCTATATCTCTGTCTGCTGTAGTTTCCAAAGAAATGCAGTCACGTGAAACAAATTTCTCCTTATATTGGATCTCACAACCTCAAATCTAGAAATCTTAGCTCTATATTTGGAACAGCATAACAATGCCGAACAAATGGTAAGTTTGTTCTATGATATAAGTGTGACTGACCCTAAAGTATATCTGAAGAATATTGGAACCAATAGCTGAAGGGCATCTAAAATTGAGAGGAAAAGAAATGCTGACATGAAACCTATTTAGAGAGAGAGAGAGAGAGTCGTGCTGATTCAGTACCCATTAATGAACTAGCCGATGTTGGAAGTGTCACAGGGCACATCAGTCGCTTTTAATTGCTCATTTCTATCTGTTCATGAAGCAACTACTTATAATAATTTTTCCTCATACTAAAGATTTATCAAACCGGCTCTTAAATTAGAAATCCACAACATATGCCAATGTGGATACGTTGAAGACACAAAGGAATTGACTGAATGCTTAAATAAATAAATAAAAATAAGGAATACAGAAATATTTCCTTCAGTTTCAAAAACGGAAATAGAGGATACAAATCTTATACAAACTTCCAAGGACTCTCATAAAGCGGTGGCAAAGCTTGAGAAAAAATCACATGTAACTGCCAAATGAACTTCCAAGACTTGGTCATAATTGTTCGGGTTGTAAATGCAGTGCCTAAGTTGAGTACCAGAAGAAAATATCATATTATGATTAAAATTTTTGTAACTAATGGGGTGAATTAACGACGACCAAATTCCCTCGAGCAACAAAAGAGTGACAAATCTCTTCCAGGAAGAACTGAAGAACGAAAAGCCTGTCACGAAAAGGAGGTTTCTAAACATTCTTTGGTTGAACTGACTACCACGAGCCTTGTCCTAATAATTTTTATCACATAACAAGGAGTTGCCACGTTGCAATGATACCTATAATTGGCAACAGTCATAAAAGGCGACGAAACAACTTCACATGTGCATTAACAACAAAGTGCAACAGCTGCAAGTTGATAATGGCACTGAATGATAGATGACATAACAAATTTTTAGGACTCACCCATATCCAAATATCTAAAAACATCTAAAATACCAAACTACCACAATACCAGTATAATGCATTGCACAATGTATCATTTTTTTTCTCTCACATAGTTCATAGATGTTCCATCTATCTATCCAACAGTAATATCCTTCAACAAATCTAACAATAATTTTGAACATTTGATGCCTTCAAGGTTGAAACGATCAATTCCAGAAAAAAAATAAGATTGAAATCAACTTATACACATCAAATTATCACGAAACAGGGGCAGCAACATATGTGTATGATTATATTCTACAAAGGGGAAGATTGTACTCACACTAAAACCCAGTTGCCATCGAGCAATTGGGGGCTCTCGGTGGGTGCAGGAGTCGGATTAGAAGCCTCCAACTGCAAAACCAGTTCAAGAGCCTCCGCTCGAACCTCCGGAGATGCCCTAAACCCAAAATCCGACCCGTAAACCGTATCCAACAACGCCCTCTTCAGCCCGAAAAGCGAATTCACACCATCACCAACTTCAGCGACCGGTCTCCCGTTTCCAGCATCCGCACTTGTGCCCGCCCACTCATCCTCGTTCGTCGGAGGATCCGGGCCCGAGAATTTCGATGCCGGTTCGGGCTCCGGCTCCGACTTCTCGCCCCACTCGTCGACAAAACTCGGGTTCTCAGAAGATTCGTCAATGTTTCCGGAGCCGGCTTCGGGTTTGGGTTTGGGCTTGGGCCTAGAAGGGAAGTCGGATGGGTCGTTGAAGGAGTAGGAGTAGTTGGAGGAGCTTATGGAGAAGAGAAATCTGGGTTTGGGGGAGAATGATATCGAATGAGGGTTGAGTGATTTTGGGGCCGATTTTGAGTATTTGAGTGAAGGGAGACGGCATGGGTAGTGATTGAGGAGGAGAGACATTGTATACTCGAAGAAGAGTATACTGTGGAATCGGGGAAGACGGAGATGAATGTGACTTTGAACTGGTGACAAGTATTCTTTCTTTCTTTCTTCGGTCTGATGCGTATTTGTGCATCACAAAATACAGAATATCGAAAATAGTTTTGTTTGGAAGGTGGTTCGCGGCGTCCCTCAATTCAATTCTAGGTTTTATGAACTAGAAATGATGGAGTGTTTTTGGGTCGCGTCGGATCTCGATTGGGAAAGTCAAAATTAGATTCAGAATCAGCACGGTGAATCAAAATTAGATTCAAAATCAGCACGATAAAGCGAAGCTCTAGTAATTCGGAAAATTTTTCGATCACGTTGTTTGTTCAAAATCAATTTTTTATAAATTTTTTTTGAATTGTTGGAGTTTTTCGTCGTTGTACTTAACTTAGATCTGGTCACGATTTTTCCAACGGAGATCGTATAAGATCGGAAAATATCTGATTGTGCCATCAATCGATAGTGTTGGATTATTACTAGATCACTGATGGTATCATTGACGGTGTTGGATCATTGTTGCATTTCATACCCAGTTGATCATCCCATTGATTTAAAACAATTTATTTTATTGAAATAATCTATCAATTAGCAAATAGTGATGAGTGGTGCTACTTTAATTGAAATGAACAATCAAGGTAATAGAATTGAGAGAATATATATATATATATATATATATATATATATATATATATATATATATTTGATCATTTTTTTAATCGCATTCTACAATTTGAATGGTCATACTAGTACTATACCCGTGCGATGCACGGGAATAATTAAATTTATGTACAATAAATAATTGATATAATATTATAAATATATTGAATATGAATGTTGAATTACATAATTGATGTAATTTATGTATAGGAGATTGCATAATTGTAAATAATTATTAAAATCTATAACATTGTATATTATAGTCAATACAAAAAACGCGGAATAAATTTGCAATTATAAATTAAAAAACTCACGTGCATCGCATAATAAAAAAGTTTATCAAAACGCGTACCTTTAATTTCAATTGTCGTGCATCATATTGCACAACAGTAATCATAGAGATTAATTAATTATAAACGAACCATTGGGAATGAATATATACAAATTGTTTGATTATCAAAATTTGTCTTTTTCGTTGGTGCAAATGAAATTTATATTGAACACATTTTTTCTTTCTAAAATGGATATTACGCACTCTAAATTTTATGATTTTATGTATTTTTTAATGATTAGCTGAAATTGCTATATAATTTTAGCTCTATTATATAAGAAGCATTATACTTAATTTTATGTAACTTAAATTTGTAGTAATACCTATAATTTTCCGCATCTACATAATTCATTTGATTTCTTTCCATTGACGTAAATTGTTTTTTAATTTTAGAAAAAAAACTTTTATTTTTAATTTTATATACTTAGAAAAGGAAAGACGCATGTAATGCAAAATCTAGGTAGTGAGTATATCACATCAACCATATTAAAAATTAAAAATATCAATTAACTTTTAATTAAAAACCGTGTGTCATGTTAACACTGTCAATAGGACATCTGCCAAACGTGACACTTCAATTGCAATATTATAAAGATTAATAAATTACTATTTACTTAAAAATAGATAAATTGTTCAACATAAATCCAGTTATAATTTTAACTACTCACAAATTGATTTTAAAAAACAAAAAAAGTAAAAAAAATACCCACTATTTTTTAATAGTTCAATTTACGTAATCAAGCAAAACTATCAAAACTTACAATTTTAACAAAATGAAAATAAATAAAAAATATTTATTATTTGATATTTTGAATTAGAACTTTAAAAAATAAAGTTATATTTAAAGTCTTTCTAAAATATTTTTTCTCATTAAATATTAATTTGCTTTAAATATTGGTTTATTTTTAATTATGTTTTTAATTACTACTAATTAATATTGGATTATTTCTAAAACTAATCTTATAATTTTTTTAAAAATATTTAATGTGTGCCACATTGACATCTTTGCTAATTGACATTCTAGTTTTTTAATATAAAAAAAGATTAATAAATTACTATTTACTTAAAAATCGATAAATTATTGAACATAAATCTAGTTATAATTTTAAATACTCACAATTTGATTTTAAAAAATAAAAAAATAAAAAATACTCACTATTTTTGAATAATCCAATTCACGTAACCAAGAAAAACTATCAAAATCTATCATTTTAACGCGATGAAAATAAATAAAAAATATTTATTATTTAATATTTTGATTTAGAAATTTAAAAAATGAAGTTATATTTAAAATATTTCCAAAATCAATTTTGTTCATTAAATGATTGCTTTAAATATTGGTTTATTTTTAATTATGTTTTTAATTACTACTAATTAATGTTGGATTATTTCCAAAATTCATTTTTTTATTTTTTAAAGAGATTTAATGTGTGCCACGTTGGCATCTTTTTCAATGTGGCACTCCAGTTATTTTAATATAAAGAAAATTAGCGAGACCAACTATTAAACATTTTACTGAAGGATTTGGAGGGCCATGCATTTTAAGTTACTAAATCCAAGTTTGGAGGATAAGTGAATGTGAGTGAGGAAGATTGAGAAAGCGTGAATCGTGATTGTTTGATAGACCATCTCACATGAAGAATTCCTTTGAGTCTTTGTTGGTTAACGTGTCCCATTCAGGAAGGTGTTATTACACTTTGAACTCGTTCTATGCACATTAAGGCCTTGTTCTTTGAGGATAATTTTTATCCAAGCACGATATTTCGTATAACCACACACATTTTTAACCACACACACATCTCCCAATACAATATTAAACGCACATTTTACACGGAATAACGTACGGATAAAAATTATCCTCTAAAGAACAAGGCCTAAATTTCTCTTAATTTAAATTTATTTTTTCTCATTTATCATTTTCAACCACTTATCCGTTGATTTGACAATTTTTTTTTTATATTTTTAGTACATCTTTTTTAATTTTCAATCTTACATACAATACAAACTTCGAATAAATCAAATTTTTAATATGGAATGAACTAAGCCTTAGTTGCTAAAGACCAATCTTGGGAAGCGAGTCTTTACATCGTTTTGTGTAGTCAATATTGCTTTGAGGCAATATGTGGTTTTCATTAGTAATCTCAATTAGATCTGTGTCCCATCAATTACTACTAGCCACGGAAGATTGCGACCACTAAATAACACAAGTGATCTCCTCCTCATGTCACGTGTCTCTCCTTATTAGAGGAGGGTCTTAAATGGAACCCTGATTTGAGGCTCCCCTCCAATTAAGGGGGACACGTTGTGTGGGGAGCCTCCTTATATAGGAAGAGAATCAATTCTCTACTAAATAGATGGGCAACTTGCAAATTCTTCTAGGGGAATCGGTTTTGGATTTCTCTTGTCAAAGTGGATCATTTAAGTTGTGGTCAGCTTCTCTAAACATCACTCCCTCAAGCGTGAGGACTTCAATAATATGGCTGAGCCACTTTAGTTGAGTTAGAGGCTGAACAAACGTGAAAGTAGTTTTTAGAAAGATAAACAAGTTAAAATAAATATGAAACATAATAGTTTTTCAATATGTGGTTTCTCGTGTACGAAAAAGTGACTGTGAAGAAGAATAATGCATGTTCTATTATCATATGACTCGGTTTGGTGAGTCAAAAATACTTATCATATAACTTTTTTAGACTTCAGAATAATATATCAAAATGAAATATTTACAAGCCAGACGTGTTTTTAAATTCAAAAAGTTAATAAAGAAAACTCGAATTGAATGCATCAAAGGTTTCATTTACAATGACGTACTTTGGCGAATCCTAAATTTTCATATGGTTTGAAATCTTTCGAGTTGATAACATCAATGAAACTAAGGCCTTGTTCTATTTGGTGTTAACCAAATCCGCACGCAATTCCGTATACCTCATACTCATTTTCAACCACACACACAGTTTCCAAAATAATATTAATCACACATTTTTACACGAATACCGCGGCGGAACAACTAAACCCCCAATCAAACAAGGCCTAAATTATAAACACTCAAACAACTTTGTGTTCGTTTCGAGTAGGAAAAGTTTAAACTAACCGATGCTAAAGTACTTGCTAGAATTCTTGGCCTTGCGAGGAGAAGGTAAAATTTGGTTTTTGGAGAAAATTTATGGTTAGAAGTTACTAAAATGTTGAAAATTAATTTTGAGAGAAGTAATTTTATAGAAAAAGGCAAATACTCAACTGGTTAACTTGATTTCTATGTTCTGGACTTGTTTTTGTAATTCTAAAAACATTGTAAGGTCAAGATTTCAAAGGCCATAATGTGTTCAACCCCATCATTTTTTGTTGCTTTCTGTGCTTTCGACCCCGCCAGTCTGTGACATTGTGGGAGAGAAGAGTGTACATTTGTTGAGTGGGACCCACCTCAGTAATTGACGGTTCAGATGGTTTTTCTCGTCACCAGCTCCGACTTAAGAGCATCTCCATTGCACAAACTCAATATCCAATGTTTAAACATGAGAGATATATACTCAAATTTTTGCGGGCCCCCATATTTTTAAAAAAATTTTCTGTTTTTTAAAAATTGCTTTTCTATTATTTACTTCACTTTTTCTCTATTTTTCTTACATAAATTTTCGCACCACGTGGATATTCTCACATCCAATTTCACATTCCCACTATTGTTTTATTATTATTTTTGAATTTATTTCTACATCTCTCTTCTTTTCCCACTTTTTTTCCTATACTTCTTTCTCTTTCTTTCCAATTAAAATTATCATCTTCTCTCTATCTGTTCCGATCCTCCGCATCATCTTCCCAATTCACAATTGCAATGGAGATGCTCTTATATCATTTCACTCCTTGTAGGGAAAAAGTGATTCATACGCACTCGAATGACCGTAAGTGTGTTTCGATGATTTTATTTTATTTTATTTTTGGTCCTTCTGAAGTACTTATTGAAATTTGATTTTATTGTTTTTTATACTTTATAGTTTTACTTTGCACAATATAAAATTATATCCACTCGAGTTGAAAGTTTGATCATATTGTTCAATCACAGCACATATTTTTAGAATATCGAAAAAGACTCTAAAAAGTAGTACTAATAATAATTAGCTAGTCCTAAGTTTGATACATTATGGTGTCTAAATACGGAAAGCCTGTAAACCACATGTGCTATGCAAAAAACCACATATGGTTTCCTAAAATTTGGGCATTGGGTAGTACTAGATCTCCGCATTTTTGTTGTAAATGTTTGTTTGAATTCATGAATTTTTTTTGCAATCACTTTTTTTTCTACTTTCATTTTTAACTATGCATAATTAAAAAATATATATATTGTCTTTTTGCATTGTTTTAAAAATTTCTACCTTTAATTTGTTATTTTCCTTTAGTCCACTTAATGATTTGGCAAATACTTTTATTTTGAAGACTAATACCTCAATTATACTTGATAATCTATGCCCATGTTAAGATTCAAATTTTTATGTATTATTAAAATGAGATAAAATGAGAAGAATAACATGACCTTTATCAAATAAAATAAAATTAAATTTATGTCCGAGTATACAACAACATAAAATATAGTTATATCAAAAGGATACTTAAATTTCAATGTAATATACAACATGACCTTTATCTAATTATATTTCCATGTAATATACAACAACATAACAAATTTCAAAAGGATACTTAAAGATGACATAAAATATAATCGTATTGCTATCATCTATTAAACTTTATGAAACTTGATATAGTTATATCAAGATTATTTTCAATATTCTCCGTAGTAAAAAATCGTAGAGCCGTTGCATTGTGCTCATATATATATTGTAGAAGAAAATAAATCAATATATATTTGTCACTTTAGAAAATTCCCTATAGTGTCCAAAAAAAAAAATCCTAAAATAAAATTTCATTACATAAGCTCCGTTAACACAATAGAGGGAAAAAGTTTGTGCTACACTTTCCCAAAACGTTTAATTTTAAGGGAAGCAATACCAAAACTAGTTTTTATTTCATAAAATTTTTTGTTTGCTAAAGCATAGTTTTTTTTTTTTTTAATTTTTGTAGGAAATTTTCCTAAGGCATTTTTTTTTTATATAGGAAATTTACTCTTTATTCCAAAAGCTCTCTTGTGTTTCTCTCGAAAGTCTTATTTACAATTTTATATTCTTTGAATTTTTTCTTATTTACAATTTTATATTCTTTGAATTTTTTCGTTAACTGTCCAAAAAGTGTAAAAACCCCAAGCAATTTATGTACACTTTCAAGGATTGATATATGCTTATTACTACCAAACAAATTTTAATTTAACTTAACCTTTCAAAATTAATATAAACTTAAAATAATAATAATAATTTTGGGATTTCCTAATCATCTTGACAATGTGAGGGTTTGAGGTTGTAAGGAACAAAAACGAGGGTTTGAGGTCCAACTTGCAAACGTATATTTAAACTAGTATCACGCCCGTGCGATGCACGGGAACAATTAAATTTATATATAATAAATAATTGATATAAAATTATAAATATATTGAATATAAATTTTGAATTACATAATTGATGTAAGTTATATATAGGAGATTGTATAATTGTAAATAATATTAAAATCTATAATATTTTATATTTATATAGTCAATGCAAAAAATGAGGAGGAAATTCACAATTGTAAGTTAAAAAAATTCACGTGGATCGCATAATTAGGAAGTTTATCAACGCATATAACTTTCATTCTAATTGTCGTATATCTAATTGCACAACAATGCTTGTGGAGATTTATTAATTGTAAACGAATCATTGGAATAACTATATAAAAATTTCTTTGATTATCAAAACGTATCTTTCTCGTTAGTAAATATCAAATTTATATTTAATACCTTTTTTCTTTCTGAAATGGACATTTCGCACTCTAAACTCTAGATGTAATTGTTACTTAATTTTAGCTCTATTGTCTAAGAAGATTATACTTAATTTTATGTAACATAAATTTATAGTAATACCGATAATGTTCTGCACCTGTATAATTTATTTGATTTTTTTCTCTTTACGTAAAAAGTGTTTTAATTTTAGAAAGAAAAACTTTTTATTTTTAATTTTATATACTTAGAAAAGGCAAAATGCATGCAATGCAAAATTTAATTAATGAGCATATCACATCAGTTGTATTAAAATCGAAAAATATAAATTAACTTTTTTAATTAGAAACCGCATGTCATGTTGGCACGCCAATAGGGCATTCGCCAAATATAACACTTCAATTATCATAATATAAAGATTAATAAATTACCATTTATTTAAAAATAAATAAATTATTCGACATAAATCCAGTTATACTTATAACTACTCACCATTTAATTTTAAAAAATAAAAAAGTAAAAAATACCCATTATTTTTGAACGATTCAATTCACATAACCAAGCAAAACTATCAAAATCAACAATTTTAACACTATAAAAGTAAGCAAAAAATATTTATTATTTAATATTTTGAATTAGAATTTAAAAAAATGAAGTTATATTTAAATAAATGCATTCCAACTTGGCACAATATCTACTTGGCACTTCACTTTTTCTTGATAGTATAATTTTTAGTAATTCATGCATTTAGTTCATTTCAACTATATACATAATTCAAAAATTTATTTATATATATATATATATATATATGAGATATCACGTACACACACATATATATACAAACACACTAAATAAGAAAAATAAAATTATTAAATGTACATTTAATGTTTGTTTGCGAGTTATTTTTTTATATATTTATAATAATAAATGAGTATCGACTTGGAAATAAATAAAAAATAGTAAATATGAAAATGAAAATAAATTAAATAAGAAAATGAAATTATTAAATGACATTTAATGTTTGTTTCTAAATAAGGTTTTTTTATAAAACAAATTAACTAAAGGAGTGCCAACATGGCAATGTGCCTAGTTGGCACTCCTCTTTTTATAATATAAAGATTAGAAAAATAAATTTAAACATGCATGTATTTGTAATTACAAAAATTGAAGTTAAAGACGTAGGAACATTTATCATCACTATCACTAATCATCACCAACAAAATAGGAGCATAAAAGTTGGATATATGTGTAAAACATTCACATTTCCATTTAATTTGTCTTTAATATTTTCTTTTAATGTCCATTTTACTCATATTATTAAATATCTTCGACCGTATTATAATTGCATTAATTTTCTGATACTCCACAACTAGCTCAATGATGAGACTAAATATTTTACTAAGTATTTGTGATATTCCTTTTTTTTTTAAGATCGATAATAAGTGCCAAAGAGTATTTTAACAAAATACATACTCATTTATTTTTAATATACACATATATACTCTTTTGAAATAATTGTTTAGAATCCTTTTAATTGATATTGACGAAAAATTGTACATGTAGTGGATTTTGTTATATATCGCATAAACATTATTTCCACTACATTATGAATCACAAAATTTGAAATCTAGCGACGCTTAAAATATTTGTGTTGAGCAGTATACAACTCTCATAAGTTTATTTGCTTGGCAAAAGATATTATTTCGTACAGACCACGTCAAATTCATACTCATTACGATTCCGTAACAGGTTTGATATACTAAATTAAAAGGAATAAAAGGCATTATAAATCGCCATAAACGCGAATAGGGGACAATCTATTTTTCGCACCTCCATGACATTTTAAAATTTGTGTTCATAGATTTTATCCTAATTGAACTATTTTTTAAAATGAAAATAAATTAATTCGCATTTTAATGTTATGGCATGAAAAAAATATTAAAAATGACCAATAAAAAAGCTACATAATTGCAATACTCTTAATTCTTATTAATCGCAAATAGACAACTTTTTCGCATTTGGGTTAATATATTTTTGTCATTTTTTATTTTTAAAATTAATAGGAATTTTTAAAAATAAATTTATTATAATTATAATACATTTTTTAATACTCTATTACATAATAATAAATATTTTCTATTTTCAAAAAATTATACTAATTTTTAATGTGCTACTTTACTAAAATTTTACCATATTTTCAGTTGAAATCATAAATTTAAAAAGTAACTTATATATTGTGTAATAGTGAAATAATTAAAACACCAATTTAATGTACTTATTTGCATCATGAAAATATTTGAGGGCACAATCTTACCGTCAAATTGTCCATCATTCACGAGAAGATCAAAAACAACAAGATTTGAATATTTGGCAATATACATTTATAAACTACTAAAACCAATTAGTTTTAAATCTTAATTTTGAATCATTGAAACCCAAATATACCTAATAATTCTCAATCCAAACTTATTTTTGAAATAATAAATTAGAGTTTACAAATGGCTTTGTCAACATCAAAATCAAACATATATTGCCATCACATTCAATTTCATTGCAAGAATCATAGCCAATTTATAGTATATTTTCTTTTTCTGATTGCTCCTATCTTTCTATCTTTTCATTTTTCTTATTTCCATTGTTTAGTTAAATATTTTTTTTACTTCTGACTTATGTGGAGATATCGACAAAAAAGAATTAGAGCTATATATATATGTTAATAGAAGAGTTGAATCCATTAAATCAAAAGTTGAGTATAAAAGTTTTCATTCTAAGAACAAATTACGTGGAAACTAAACAACTACAAAAAAGTCCCATTAAAGTTCAAAAGATATGATCTATAATTCTTTACTTCTGAAATAATATTCTAAAAAAAAGTCATATATCTCGAATATATTTATAGAAATAATATATTAACAAATAAAATTAAATTAAATTTTAAGGTATCACACAACGCACAATCCACATTATATAACTAGCTAGTAACTACAAAAATTGAACTCAATTTGTCAATTTGGTCCACTCGTGAATTAATGACCAGAGCAATCAGCGCGATCAGGTCAACCAAACACGATGATAATCTGCCAGACCAAACCAATGCCAGTGAACGTAATTAATTAAGCAGCCAATTTATGGACCATGCTTGTGTACTTTTACCTCTAGGTACAAAATTTATCAACTGTCACAATTTTGTATGTCATTCTATTATTATTTTATAACATTGTGCCATTTCACAGGATTATATAATTATTCTACAACTAATTATGTAATTAGAATTATTTCCAAATAATAATTATAAATCACTTGTTGAAATTCAACTAAGTTTTTAAATTTGTAATTAAAACTGACTCGATTTTAATTTTGACCCAAATATTGTTGAACATTGATTGCGACTCGAAGTACAAATATATATAGTACAAAACCAAACAAGTATTCTATTCTTGGATTATATTGGTTTCTTTTGATCTTCTCCCTCCATTTTCCAATTTGTATACTATATCAAAGAATTGAATAATTTATTATGAAGACCCCATCGTAGATGTTTTAATTTGTAACTTGTTTTAAATCAATAGATGTTTTATCGTTATTGTATCTTAAAATAGTTTTTGTACTTGATTCCCAACTTTTAAAATTATCTTAGAGTAGTGAAACTGTATAATTCATTCAATACGTTATTTTCTAATGCTTCTAATTTGTCCTGAAAGAACAATTGAAATCTCTTCTTCTAGAGACAATTGTTTTATTACCTTTCGTTATTGAGAATTTCAATCTTATTTTAGAAGTAATTGTTTCGTAAGTTTTTGTTGTACGTTGAAAATTGATCCTTATTATGGTAACCGCTTGTTGCTTAGTTCAAGTCGACTTTTCAATTGACTTTTATGACATGCATAAATTAGAAATTTAAATAACAAATGTCCATGCATGTATTCGAATCGTTCATAGTTTTTGCGTATCTTAAAATAGAAATGGATGATTGTGAAATTCTTTGCGATGTAACTAAAATCATAGTAATATGATATATCAATATTGATCCTAAATAAATATTTACATGACAATTAAGAAAAGCTAATTCAACGCATACAATGGTGGACTGGTGGTGCACCCTAAATTAATGTGTCGCATCAATCAGAGTGCATCATAATATATTTCTCTAGGATATATTGAATCACTTTCAGATAATTAAGTAATCAATTAGTTATACAACTTAAATGTAATTTATATTTCAAGAAATATATCATCTCAAATTAAAATATGCTACAAACTATTATTATTCAAAATAACTAGTATCACGCGGAATAATTAAATTTATATGCGATAAATAATTGATATAAAACTATAAATATAAATGTTGAATTACAGAATTAATGTAATTTATACATAGGAGATTGCATAATTGTGAATAATTATTAAAATCTATAATATTGTATATTATAATCAATGCAAAAAATGATGAGCAAATTTACAATTGTAAATTATAAAAATTCACATGTATTACATAATTGAGAAATTTATCAAAACGTGTAACTTTAATTCTAATTGTCGTGTATAGCATTGTACAACAACGCTTGTAGAGATTAATTAATTGTAAACGAATCATTGAGAATAAATATATAAAAATTCTTTGATTATCAAAACGTGTCGTTCTCGTTTGTACATATCAAATTTATATTGAACACCTTTTTTCTT
Source organism: Jasminum sambac (assembly GCA_018223645.1). NCBI lineage: Eukaryota > Viridiplantae > Streptophyta > Magnoliopsida > Lamiales > Oleaceae > Jasminum > Jasminum sambac. The sequence continues at coordinate 19,289,751 of CP073650.1, read as the reverse complement.
TCTGAAATTGACATTATGTACTCTAAATTTTATGATTTTATGCATTCTTTTAGTGATTTGCTGTAATTACTTTTTATTTTTAACTCTATTGTATAAGAAGGACTATAGTTAATTTTAAGTAACTTAAATTTGTAGTAATACCGATAATTTTCCGTATTTACATAATTCATTTGATTTCTTTCCATTTACGTAGAGTGTATGTTAATTGTAGAAAGAAAAAATTTTTATTTTTAATTTTATATATTTAGAAAAGGCAAAAAAGGTGCAATGCAAGATTCAATTAGTGAGCATATCACATCAAACGTATTAAAAAGGAAAAACATTAATTAATTTTTTTAATTAGAAACTATGTATCATGTTGGCACTGCCAATAAGGCGTACGCCAAACGTGGCACTTTAATTACAATAATCTAAGGATTAATATATTACTATTTTACTTAAAAATAAATAAATTATTCAACAAAATTGTAGCTATAATTTTAACCACTCAAAATTTATTTTAAAAAATGAAAAAAGTAAAAATACCCACTATTTTTTAACAGGCCAGTTCACATAACCAAACAAAACTATCAAAACCTACAATTTTATCACGATAAAATTAAATAAAAAATAAAAAATATTTATTATTTAATATTTTGAATTAGACCTTTAAAAAATAAACTTATATTTAAAGTCTTTCCAAAATAAAATTTTCTCATTAAATGTTTGTTTTAAATATTAGTTTATTTTCAATTATATTTTTAATTACTACTAATGAATGTTGGCTTATTTCCAAAACTAATGTTATAATTTTTAAAAAAATATTTAATGTGTGTCACGTTGGCATCTTTGCCTACGTGACACTTTTTACAAATCAGAATATAAAGATTAATGGTATGATAATATAACAATTCAAAGTATAAAGATAAAGATTCATAAATTACTTTTTATTTAAAAATAAATAAATTATTCAGTGCAAATTCAATTATAAATTTAGCACGCACTATTTGATTTAAGAATAATCTACTATTTGTATAATCCAATGCATATTACAAATAAAAACTATCTAAAACTATAACATTTTTTAACACGGTGAAAATAAATAAATCAAATACTTATTATTTAATGTTTTTGATTAGAAGTTTGAAAAATGAAATTGCATTTAAAGTTTTTCCAAAACTAATTTTTTCTTATTAAATTTTGTTTCTCACATTTAATGATAAATTTATGTTTCATTAAAAAATAATTATATTTAAAGAATTTTCCTATTTAAAACTACTAATTAATATTAGTTTATTTCCAAAAATAGAATTTTCTTTTTTTTTTAACTGCAAAATTGACTTTTATGATTTTTAAAAAAAATATTAATGAGTGCTACGTTGGCACTGCTGCCAATGTGACACTTCTCTTTTTATAATATAAAGATATACTATAATATAATACTACTTTTAATGGGTCACATATATTTTAGATTAACAAAGTGCTAACCTCGTACTTTCATGACCTCCTCCGTTATTTTAATTAATTCATTCTCTGGAAAGTACGTACGTTACACGAGCAAGAAATTGGGTAAAAGCGTTTCAAGACAAAATTGAGAGGTTTGACTTTAAGGCCGAAGAAAACCGGATATTTCCAATAGAAATCAGCCACGTGTACTGAGAAAACAGTCTTGGCTCTAAAAAATATTGATCGGTTTCTTTAGCCAGCGCAGTTAAAGCTCTCGCATTTACCATTAAAACTCCATCATAACTCGCTACACAGACCAGAAGAGAGAGAAAGAGAAGTTACACACAGTCCACACACAGTACTGTAACTAGAGAGAGAGAGAAAGAAAAGAGGGACAGTTTTGTTTGGTGGGGGTTGTAATGAAAGATCAAGAAGCAAAAATCTGAAGAAGACGACGACCGACAACCACCTCGCCGACAGTGTAAATTGTATATTTAATATACTCGTTTTTATCTCTCTAACTTTTTTTTTTTTCATTTCAAATTTTCATCTCATTTATTGATTTTGTTGGGTTTTTAATTCCCATGGTGTTGTTTTGGAAATCTGCAATAAAAGCTTGAATTTCTTGTGTGTTCATCATATATAAACCCCATTATATTATCTCACCTTTGACCGACTAATCTTTCTGAATATCACAAAACCCTTGTCTTATTTTCTCTGTTTTCGTGTTTTACTATGATGGTGATTAGATCATGTGTTGATGTTTGGTTCGTGGTTTTGTTTCTTACAGAGAAGACAAGAAAACCCTAAATTATATATATATTCACTCTCACTCATCTAACTAAGCTGCTTCAAAGATGTATGGAGACTGTCAAGTGCTTTCATCTATCGGAGGCAATGCCGATGCCCTCTACACATCGTCTTCTTCGTCGATCCAAAACCCTAGCTTCAATTTCATGGCCAACGTGATGAATCCCTTCAACATTTTCTCCCCCATTGTCCCCGTAAGAGACACTAGTCAAAAGAATTGCTTTGATAATAATATATAGTATAGTTTTATTTTATTTTTATTTTTTGGATGAATGTGTAGAAGGAGGAAAATGGGTTGACAAGGAGCAAAGAGGATATGGAAAGTGGCTCGGGGAGTGAACACATTGAGGGTGTGTCCCTATCAGGAAATGAGCAAGAAACAGAACAACAACAACAACAGCAACAACAACTCAAGAAGAAACGCTATCACCGTCACACTACGCGACAGATCCAAGAAATGGAAGCGTGAGCACTTTTAATTTAATCACAATAATCAATAATTACCACCCCAAAAAATTTCAAGATTAATGAGAGATTATAGGGATAGATTAAACTAAATTTAGGGCTCGTTTAAGTTTTAATTTGTTAATTTAATTTACAATTCGAATTTATTTACATGCTGAAATTTTGCAGGTTGTTTAAGGAATGTCCGCATCCTGATGACAAACAACGTATGAAACTAAGCCAAGATCTTGGGCTCAAGCCGCGCCAGGTCAAGTTCTGGTTCCAAAATCGTCGAACCCAGATGAAGGTTAGTCAAGATTTAAAACACACCCACACGGGTGTGTGTGTGTGTTAGAGAGAGGAGAGAGAAGGAAGAAACCCTAAGTACTAAAGTTGTTTCCATTCCCAACGAGAGTTTTTAACGAGGTCAAAATATTGGAAAACCCTAGAACTGCGTATGGTACTAGTAAAGAAAACGCGTAAGATAGCAGGAGTAGTATCTCATCGATCTCATTAATAATATTGGGTTGCTTTCAATGACTGCAAATTTCATTAATGTGCGCTGTAGGGGTGCGCAGTCAACCCTACCACCACCAGCTGCATGCAAACATGTCTTTAATGCATATACCGCCAATTTAGGGTTTCATCAGATTATAAATTCATGATTGAGACTAATGAAGAATTTAAGGACTTGTTTGTTTAATTAATTGTGTTTAAACTTTAAATTAATCAATGTATAGGCTCAACAAGACAGACAAGATAATGTGCTGCTTAGGGCAGAAAATGAGAACCTTAAGAATGAGAATTATCGACTGCAAGCCGCGTTAAGGAATATCGTATGTCCAAACTGTGGTGGTCCCGCCATGCTGGGCGAAATGGGGTTTGACGAGCAGCAACTTCGAATCGAAAATGCTCGTCTCAAAGAAGAGGTACGTATAATTTGGGGTTGCTTTCATGTTATACCAAGTTTTCGGTGTTTTTTAAGTTCTCTAAAATGCTGAAGAAATGAAAATTGTGGAACTCTTATACATTGATTGCATAAATATGGCCAAGAAATTTTCAAGAAATGAAATTACAAACAAATTAACTTGATATGTACGTTTGAATGCAGTTGGATCGTGTATGTTGTATATTGCAACAATACAATGGACGGCCAATCCCGGGAATGGGGCCATTAATTTCCCCAAATTCCTTGGACTTGGATATGGGTAGTCGTAACATATTTCCAAGAAAATTTGAGGATAATTGCTCCGATATGATGCATCTACCAGCTTTGATGTCTGAAAATCCCCAATTTCCTATGATCAATTCAGAAGAGGAGAAGGTGTTAGCCGTGGACTTGGCAATGTCGTCTATGGACGAATTGTTGAAAATGTGCCACATGGACGAGCCCCTATGGGTCCGATCAACTGACAATGGAAAACTAGTATTGAACGTTGAAGAGTATGCAAGAATGTTTTCATGGTCGACTATGGCTAATCATCAGCATGAATTGAGGGTCGAGGCTACTAGGGACACTGCAGTTGTCATTATGAATAGCATTACTCTCGTTGACGCTTTTATGGATGCAGTACGTACATTTCTCTTTCCTCATTTTATGTTAGTACGTAATAGTAGCAGTAACGTGACACTTGAGCATTGATTACTTCTCAGTAGCTAAGATGCCTCGTAACTATGGACGCAGTATCGGATAATGCTAATTATGACGTTTAACTCATATCTCTTTTCAGGATAAATGGATGGAACTATTTCCTTCCATAGTTTCAAGAGCAAAAACACTTCAAGTAGTACATTCAGGTGGTTCTGGACATGCAAATGGTTCACTTCATCTTGTAAGTATCAAATTTCCTTCATTTAGGAATCAATCAACCTATCTACATAAATCGCGCGACAAATTCAATCATTTTTTAATTACTTCTCCTTTTTCCTTCGCAGATGTACGCCGAACTACAAGTTCTTTCACCTTTAGTGCCCACAAGAGAAGCTCATTTCCTACGTTACTGCCAACACAATGCCGAAGAAGGAACTTGGGCGATAGTGGATTTTCCCCTCGACAACTTCCAATCCAGCCATCCGTCTTCTTTTCCTTATTACAGACGACGCCCCTCGGGGTGTACCATACAAGACATGCCCAACGGCTACTCTCGGGTGAGTTAAACTCTACCGATGTTGATTTTCGCAAACATGTGAATTCGTGACTAAATTTAACATAGTACTAATGATTTGATCAATGATCACAGGTAACATGGGTAGAACATGCAGAGGTTGAGGATTGTCCTATTCATCAAATTTTCAGTCATTATGTGACTAGTGGCATTGCATTTGGAGCTCATCGGTGGTTGGCCGTTTTGCAGCGCCAGTGCCAGAGGCTTGCTAGCCTCATGGCAAGAAATATATCAGACCTTGGAGGTAATTAAGCTAGCCAAGTATTCACATGTTTTTCTTAAGTATTATTTGACTGTATAGAGTTTAATAATACTGCACTTTCTTCGCCAATCGATCAATTGAAATTAGATATAACTTTTTGTTGATCATAAAAAATAAGCTATTTTAATTGGACAAGATAACCGAGATTAAAAAAAAAAAGGCGACAACAAATTTGAATTTCATAAAAAAGTCTGAAGAGAACGTGTGTGTTATATATTATGTGAAGTATTGATCGAGTATATATCGTTTCTACTAGTTACAACATGTTGACTGAAAGTAAATCCCGTCTATGGCCATCTGATCCTGACCACATAGAACAGTAAACAAGATACTCCTACTAAATGGGAGATTAGTTTTGTTCGACTATGTTGTTTTTAAAGGTTTTCTTAACTGGGTAATTTGCATATATGTGTTGACAGTGATTCCATCACCTGAGGCAAGGAAAAATCTAATGAATTTGGCACAGAGGATGATTAGGACATTCTGTGTAAACATAAGCACTAGTTGTGGGCAATCTTGGACAGCCCTTGTTGATTCTGCTGATGACACTGTTAGAATAACCACACGAAAAGTTACAGAACCTGGTCAACCCAATGGCCTGATTCTAAGTGCAGTATCTACTATTTGGTTACCATTTCCTCACAACCAAGTCTTCGATTTCTTGAGGGACGAACGCCGTCGAGCCCAGGTAATTAATATATATAAGTCCAAATCTACTACCCAAAATTCTGTCACCGTAATTGGACTTTTGATTAGATGTAATAGTTAATGAGACAATAATTGTTACTGGTGAAGTTATATATATATCAATTGTCCATTTTCTTCGATTTTATTAGATTTGTTCGATAGTATTTTCTTGAATGTTGTTACTGACGAACGCAATGATTGATTACGGCGTGCAGCTAGATGTTCTATCTAGTGGTAATTCATTACAAGAGGTGGCTCATATTGCAAATGGTTCTCATCCTGGAAATTGCATTTCGCTCCTTCGGATAAATGTAAGTAAACCTAATTTTCAGTTTTTCTTTTTCCCTCGTAAGATTGCTGAAAATAACCATGCGTTTTTCTGGTTTTCGACATTCTAGTATACTTTTACTAAATCATTTCCAGATTTGATTGTAAAAGTTCATTCTTTTGAAGAATATGATTTGGAAAATACATAAATACTATGTTTTCAAGAGCTTGTTTATATTCCCAGTGCTGAGAGGCCCGTAGCCTCCCAGCGCTGGGGAAGTGTCCCCCCCGGACATTCGGGGGGCTGAGTGTGGTGGGGCCCGTGTTGGGAGAAAAAACTTAACAAGCTTGAAGTTTTCAATATTTCAAAAAACTGAAAACAATATAAAAATCTATATGGAGAGATCATGTATATATATAATATTATTTACTTTTTAACTACACATTAAAGAAAAATCAGTTTTTATCTCACAAGAAGCTTTATCAAACAAGCACTGGAATGCGCGTTATATGCACGCAGGTTGCTAGCAACTCATCTCAGAACGTAGAGCTGATGCTCCAAGAGAGCTGCACTGACGAGTCTGGTAGTATCATCGTGTACACCACGATCGACGTGGATTCAATCCAGCTAGCAATGAACGGCGAAGATCCAACCTGCATTCCCCTTCTCCCCTTAGGGTTCATCATCCACAACGGGGCCCGCCCAGATTCCGGCTGCCTACTCACCGTCGGGATTCAACTTCTGGCCAGCACAATCCCAACTGCAAAACTCAATCTCTCAAGTGTGACTGCCATTAATCACCATCTATGCAATGTGCTTGATCAAATCAATGTGGCCTTAACGTCTCCCAGCTTCTTCAGCCACCCGGCCGAGGAGGCTCAGCCACTGCCTCCGCCGCCGCCGCCAGAGAGTTCTCCGGTGACTGACGAAAACCATGCATCCATCTCCATTACCTGATTCTTCTAGAAGAGATGATAAATTTATGTTTGCATTTTGTGATGAAGTTTTTTGTTGAGTAGTTTTATTAGGAAGTCAAGAGCGCACCATGGTTGTGTTCTTGCTTGCTTACCTGGTAATTAAGGTTAATTAGGGGTTGTGAAGAACTTTCTTACCCGGTAGCAAAGCAATGGTGGTGGTTCGGGTATTGACTTCTTGCTTCTGAATAACAGTAGTTCTCTCTGTTAATTAATTTCTCTGTTTAATTAGAATGAAAGTGACTCGACTCTTCTTCTTTATCGGCATCTTATTCAATTCATTTTCTATACATTTGAGAGGTCACAAAGGTTCACATTTTTAGTGTGTGTGAGTTAAATTAAGCTCTCTCAATCTTTTCTTTTTCTTAATGGAAAATAGACCAAACAAGAAATTATAGGTAAGTCATACATCTTTGGGTCTTCTAATTAATATATTCTATATATGTACTTTTGTCCATAATCAAGTTCTTGAATTTAAGAAATTATTTGTGATGTTGAATTGAATTAAGTTATATCATTTTGAAATAGGGCTAATTTTAATGACGGCCACTTACCAAAAATAACAAAACGGTCACTAAAATTCCAAATTTGATCGAAATGTGATTGAAATTTAGATTATTTTCACCAATAGTCACTAAGGGTCCAGGTCATTAAAAATAAAATTTAAGGAGCCAAAGTGTAATTTTATGTTCAAAATAAAATTACAAAGAAACTCTCTTCTTCTTGGAACCATATCCACCACCACCACCATCGCTACCACATAGTCCAACCACTAACACCGCCTTGCAACACACCAAAATTTGGGGCAAAATGCACTAGAGAGAACTTTAGGGAATGTTTGGTTGAAGTAATAGGAGCAATCAAATTAAAAGAATTGGTTTTGTGCTTGGACAAAGCGGATTATCATTCGATTGCTACGAACCTAGTAATTCTTCAATAAATCAATTTCGAAAATGGAAATGAATCTCAGCATTAATTTGGATTTAATTACTTAATTTGTCTCATATTACTCAGATTTAATTTAATTTAGTGGTCTTCGGATTTTTGTGGCGGTGGTTGGAGCAGGCAGTGATGGTGGTGGTCGGATCTAGAGGGGTGACCAAGAGCTTCTTTGCAATTTTATTTTTGAATATAAATTTACACATTAATGTGTAATTTGGACCCTTAATGACCATTAGTAAAAATAATCTCAACTTTAATGACCGTGAGTGCAAGTTTGAAACTTCAATGACCATTTTGGAGACAACGATATTGATGTTATTGATTATTTATTAACTCAATGAACACTTGGATTTTAATTCCCATTTGTCTTTTGTTTTCGAAAAATTCCCATTTGTCTTTTAAGTTAATTATTAACTCACATCATAGAATTTTTATTTTATTTTTATTAATATTTTTTAGATTAGAATATATTAGTGAACCATTATTTTATCGTATGATCTTCCAGTTATTTTTCACCTTTAGGAAATATATACTAGTACTAGTTCAATTTGAAAAACAAACATTTTTGCCTTCACATGCAAAGTTGGGGTGGAAGCTTGAATATTTGAGACTTTTCATGATTTCTTCAAATTTTTCAAAAATAACTTCACAATTAGTCTATCAATACAACCACATATAAACAACGTAACACACTAAAGATTTACGGTTAGAATTCAAAGGGATCATTTAGGCTCATTTAAGTGATGATGAACAACATTTAACAACTCAAAAACAAATTAAATACGTTGAAACATGTTAAAGTGATATTTCGATGTGTCATTTTCTCATTTGATGACGAACAAATAGATTGAATGATAAACACGTGTGCATTTTTTCATCTCCAATGAAAGAATTGACACATGAGATTAAAATGTCAATTTGGAATAATTCAATTCGAGAAAGATCTATGAGAGTCGTCCATTTTCTATTGGTTGTATGAAAAAGTAACAAATATAATTACAGGGACTCAATAGTATATGATAAGAGTGTTGAGGGACTACTAATGAAAATTGGAGGATATATATTAAAAAAATATAAAGTAACTGTTAAATTATTAATATATGAATGATTGAAAAAGGAATGAGAGGAAAATTGAGCGTGTTAGCGTCAAGTAGAAAATGCATTTTAATGCATTTTTTTCAAATTTCAAATTTGGTCAAACAAATCACATCCATATATCTCCCCACTCATTAAATCTCCACCATCCAACTCTACTAATTCTCTCTCTTCCTACTTATAAAAATATATTAAAACTCATCCGGTAACACCTTTACAAGTATAGGACAGGCCCGAAATTGACAAAAAATAAAGATAAACACCTTTTGTATAATTGTATCCAAAGGTAGGGGCCTTTTCCGCAATTTCCCTGTGATTAACCGCCACGATCTCTCTCAAATGATGCAAGACACCTCCGGGTTGGAGTTCTACCGATCTGCCGCCATGGCTATGAACGCTGGCGTAGGGTTCTCCAGGATCCTCATCTTATTCGGAGCCGGTAATTTGTAATCTGTGTTTCTTATGTCATTATGTGCATGTTATGAAAACCCGTTTTTTTTTTTTTTTTTTGGGTTTCGAACTTGATCCGAGTAAAATCAACTCTCTCTATCGTATAAGGGTACACAGGAACATGGCTGCTGAAAAACGGTAAATTCTCGGATGTATTGGGTGAACTACAGGTGCTTGTATATCCTTGATATGTTACTTGCCGTCGTTTTATAACTTTTATTTGTAAATTCAGCATTATTAACTGTGTATGCAGAAATGTTTTGCAGCATATTATTGAAAAATGATATGTTTTGATTATTGGCAATGTAAAACCTAAACTGGAATGCATGATGGAGCCTGAATTTTGGGTTATTCTGAAAATAAAAGAAAAGGAATTAAGTTGAACGATTATAAAGCATTGTATAGTGCAAAAGCATTTCCGTTTTTCATAATTTGACATTAATTTTTGAAGGTGCAATTGATAATTTCCGATTTTAGTATTCTTTTGAATATAGATAGTGAAAGTCCTTTCTGTGCATTGTGTTTGGCAGAATTTGGTGAAAGGACTGGAAAATTCAGGTGAATCGGACGAGGGCCATTCTGATGCCATTGCTGCACAGGTACCAACATCAGCTAGTAAACATTAAACAATAGCTTTGTAACTATTACACTTTTCCCACAACTACAAACCTTTTTGTTCATGGGCTATGCCATGCCTCAATCCTCATTATGCATAAATACTGTCGACTGAAGTTAGGCCCCATCACGGATATTTATTAATTAATTTAGACTTTAGGTGTGTTTGGGTAAAATTCATGATTGGTTTAAAAGTTATGTTTAGTTTGAATAGTGATGTAGACCACGTTAGTTGATTTGAATGTGCGGTTGAAACTAATGGTAGACTTTCAGTGAGTACTAGAAGTTAATTTTCATTTTTCAGTTGGAAGAAAGTTTCAAGAGGTGGGGATTTTATTTTCTCTTCTTTTTTTCCCCCGTTATCTTTGAAAAGATGTCCAGTAATTAATTTTTTTAAAAAAAGGAAGAAGAAATAGGAGACTGGAAGCATTCAAAAGTGAATCAGTCTGAATATTTAGGGGCTTCCAGTAATTGAATGACTTACTGATTTATTCTTTCCAGATTCATAGGTTGACAACGGAAGTGGGCCGTTTGGTTTCGTCTAAACAGATTACTGTTCTAAATGGGAATTCTGGCTCAAGTGAGAATCTTTTACTTGTACCAGGTAGTTGGTGGTTTAAAACTACTAACTTATGCACTCTGTTTCTCTCATATCACAGGTAACTTAACACCTCTTATAATGCCAGCTGCTGCCTTGGGGGCATTGGGTTATGGATACATGTGGTGGAAGGTAGGAGGGGATATTTTGTATGTTATGTCATGTGTGAATCTCTGGATTCATTTTTATGCTGCTGATATGCCTTATTTGGGGACTTATTTACCTTTTTCTTTTTGTTTCTGGCATTCAATTATTAGGGACTTTCTTTCTCAGACATTATGTATGTAACAAAACATAGCATGGCCAATGCTGTCGCGAACTTGACAAAACACTTGGAGGGCGTTTCAGAGGTTCTTGCAGTGAGTATCTTTTAGCTATGCAATCTCGTGATAGTTTAGATTATGCAACTTTAGTTTCCACTCTGTAAATGGACTGGCAATGGTGAAATTTATTTTCTGAATGGACTGGCAATGGTGAAATTTATTTTCTGTTTTTACTGTAACTCACGAAATATTGCTGTAAATGAGAACCTCCCTTCCTGAATCTGTTAAGTGGTTTTTGCTCGTAACAATTTTCTACCTATCCTTTCTTCTGCAATGTATATTAGTAGATTTGGTACAATGTTTGTTAGTTATTGAATGAGCAGTGAGTCTGTAGGAGGGTTTTTTTTTTCCCTCTTAAATTTTATCATACTACAGTCTTCTACAGTTCTACTTACTGGTGCGCATGGGATTTCTGTTTAACTTGATTTGTCCACTGGTGGTCTAACTTGATTTGTCCACTGGTGGTCTAACTTGATTTCTCCACTGGTGGTCTGGTCAGGCGGCAAAACGGCACTTAACCCAGAGAATTGAGAACTTAGATGAGAAACTGGATGAGCAAATAGATATTTCAAAATCAATTGGGGACGAGGTAATTTAAACTACAGTATTTCTTATTTTTTGCCTTAAAAATGTGTAGTTTATTATCTATATATAGTTGAATACCATAATATTGTTATCCTGCATAGATTGGCTTTTAGGGGTTTATGGTTTGTCAGCTATATCAGATTACATGAATATGAGTAATAATCATATTATGATCTCATCTTGTGGAGACTGTAACAAAATCTGATCTGGACTGAACATTGCTAAGAATAATAATAACCAACAATTTGAACATGCGAAACAGGTTAATCACGCACGCGGTGATATCTCTCAAATCGGCTTTGACTTGGATGAATTGGAGAGGCTAGTAAAGAACTTGGTGGGTTTGACTTTTTGTGAAATTCTTTATTTCTTAGGGGAACCACATTTTTTTAATAGTTTAATTTCTCGATATCTTCTCATTTTGTATCTGGAATTGCAGGATGAGGTTCTAGTCTCATTGGAGGGCAAACAGGTAAAACATCTAACATTGTCCTAGATGGATTTTCTTAATCTGTACTTCACATAAGCTATAATTTTCTTCCATTCCGATTTTTTGTGCTATGGAGAAAATTGCCTTTTAGGGGCTCTTTAATAACAACTTTTGTTTAATTGAAATATATTTATTTTCGATGTATAACCCAGTCAATAATTTATCGTTGTTTTGCCATTCATGATTTATTGCAATAGGAGCTTGCAAATGCTGGAGTGAAGTATCTGTGTAGCGTTGTCAGTGGAAGGAAGGTGAAAATGCCCAAAATGCTCCAGGTTCAAAAAATGCTACTGAACTCTTGTTTCTTCAATTTGTCCATGATGGAGGGATGCTGTCTACCAATTTCATAGTTCTTGAAGACTGGTTGCTCATCATTTTCAAACTTATTTCTTTATCCTCTGTTTTTGTTGCAGGATCACTTTACAGCTGGTGAAAACTCACTACCAAGTCTGATGGTACCACTTCTCAGTTATCCTTTTTTGTTTTTTGGTTTTTTTCTTTCCCTGGAAGCCCCTTCTCAGTTATCGTAGTACATCAATGTTTGAGAAAAACTAGTATACATGCTTGAATACTTCTTTCCAACTAAGAAGCACGCAAATATTTCTTCTGATTATATGGAAACTATTCGGCGACTGAAAGTTCATGAATTCTGCTGTAGGGTCTTAGGGAGATTGTGGATGACTTACCTTCAGAAAACAAAATATTGACGGATGGAAATGTACTAAATGGTGCTGACAAGTTGAAGGATCTGTCAAGAAACTTAATGAGGTATAGTTATCACACTTAGTTTATCGTACGTCCGGGAATTTTTTCCAGTTAGAAAAAAGTTAAAAACGAACACGTTGGCTTAATTTTTGAGCCCTGATTTGCATTCTTTGACGAGCACAATTTTGTTGCATTTACACTTATATCTTTGCCTACATGGACTTGTTACAATTTACAAATTGTTTTATTACAAGACGGTTTCAAACAAGTGCTGAGCAAGAAGTTTTTCATGAGTCCAGGTATTTTTTGTTCGAAAGCTAGAACCTTTATCTATTCCAACTTGATATCAATGACTAGAATTTTTTGGATTTCTCTTCAAGTCGTACATGTTCAAAGTCATTGCCATTATGTTATCAAGACATTATGTACATAAATGAAACAACCGTTGGATTGGTCGAATATTATTTCAGTTCCTACGACCAAGTGTCATCCAATGTTTTTTGTGACATTAAAGAAGTCTAGATCCTCTTCAATGGAGTAGCAGCTTTGATAGGATTAGCCGAGTGGTGCATCAGGCATTGATTATTGTTCCAAGTGCGCTAGCGTAAAATGGGTTGATGTCAATGCCAAAATGCCACATCACTGGTCAATCAGTATTGTTTATAGATAACAATACTCACTATACAACGATGAAGCATTATTCCCCAAGGGATCACTTCCATTATGAAACATGAATCCATCATCTTCTCGACCAGTTTGTGGTTTGATCTTCGTCCCATCTTCCCCAATTTCTTCATTAGCAGCACAAGAAGTCTTCTCCACAAGGTCTTTGAACATAGATGATCTAAGCAAGAGACCTAATGCAGTTGGAGAAGATGACTTGTTACTAGGGCTCAAGGGCATTTTTCGTTCAATAAACTCCGGTTTTCGGGATGTCACTCGGTCGGAGAATTTCACTTCCTTGTTTGCATTGGTTATGTAGTTGTAGTTGGATTGTATGGCCTCGTTTTCAGATATCAAACCCTGAAGCCCTGCTGAATTTGCTTCAGGTCTTAGCCATCTGATGTAAGTGCTTAAATCAAAGTTAGTAACTGCATTCATCCCTCTGTATTCTATTGCTGCAATGTCATATGCACGTGCAGCCTCTTCTTGAGTACCTGCAAAATAAGTAATTATCGACCAAATTTTTGACTTTCCAATCTATGATCGAAAACCACATGTTCTTTTCAGACTATTTCTGTTTTTGAAAACATTGAAAACTTGTTTATTTTCACACGGAATATACATACATAGAATATGCGTATCCGAAGTCGGGAAAAAAAAAACATACGAAAAAACTCAAATTAGCTTTTGTATCGGTTCTTAATGCTCGATCCTAAAGTGACAAATTGAATATGAATTCAAAATTCAAATTTTGAAATAAAATGCAGATGCGAAAAAAAAAAAAAAAAAAAAAAACCCGAACTTTTGTAGATGTATACTCACTGTATGTACCAAGATAAAGATATTTGTTGCCAAATACACGTCCTATTCTTGCTTCCCATCTTCCGTTGTGATGATGCCTAACGTTTGATCAATCCAAACCATGATTGATCACTACGTATTAATTCTTGATCCCCACAAAAAAAAAAAAAAAAAAATTGTAATTACCTTGCAACCCCTCTATATTTGGATACACCTCTTGCGAAGCCACTACTTCTTCTGTATTAAAGAGACAGTCCAAGTTAAGATGAACAACTGATTTGATTAACGGTTTCGAAATAACTAAACTTACCTTCGTAGAGAGGCCAGGTATTCCTCTCTCGTCACATTTTGCATAATCTCTATCTCATTCTCGTAATCAGATATCTGCAAAGAATTAAATTTTATCTTCTGAATTTAATTACTTCTTAGAACTACTTATTTGTGATGAGTAATTAGAATCATACAGGGAAATTTGTGTAGGTTGATGTTCCCCAATACTTGATTGCAGCCAAATCATATGCTCTTGCTGCAGCTTCTTCTTCGTCATAAGCTCCTGATTGTTTTTAGGAAGTAAGGACCAAAATTGTGAGTTATATTAAGCAATTTGATGCCATGTTTCGAAGTGAGAAATTTGAGCAATTTAATTTTAAGCTACTCACCAAGATATACTGCTCCCACCAAATTGGAGCCAGCATAGGATTATACATGACAATGTCAATACTACAATACATTAGAAAATATGTACAAGATACAGAAGTTAATCATGTAACTTGTGAAAGAAAATGCTAATTCTACATAATACATGGCAAAATCTTGTAATATGAGATGTTTTCATCAGTATTCTCTCGCCTTACGAGATTTTGACACGTCATATAGATGAAATCCTATATGTACAAGTTAGTTATATATAAAATGTAATCTACCTTGTTTTCCTTTCTTCTTCTGAGTGACATTCCATGTCCCTTTATCCCACAAATGAGCTTCGTAACGTCCCGTCCAACGATGCCTTTTTTTTTTTGGGGTGTTGGGGAGGGTGGGGAGGAACTTGAAAGTTTTAGAACCAATAAAGATATTAAAGTATTGTTATTCGTCAGCAGTGCACTACTGGATATGCAGTTACGTGACATTTAAGTATTGGTTAGTCTTAACATACTCATAATATACTAGCTTATGATCACCACAAGACTACCCAGTATCGTGCTTTCATATCATCACTGATCCAATCAACACTGCTAATCATGAAATTAATCAAATTAAGGTTGGTATTGAACTTTATGTTAAAACCTGCTAACTCCTCGAAATCTCGAGCTTCTTTTCACTGTACTTGGCACTGTTGCACTTGCAACAGCAGCAGTAGCAATTTGATTGACAGCGAATGCCTTTGGCTGGTTGTCGAAGCCAAGTGCTTCCACCGTGGAAGGTCGACGACGCCTCTTTATGCACTTAGTCTCTTGCGTATCACTGCTCGACTCAGATTTCACGCAAATGTCCATTTGGCTCGTCGAGTTTTTTCAAGCAATCCAATGAAAAGTTTGCATTTTTCCTTCATTATCTATGAAATTACACCGGTATTTATAAATTACAATCCTTGTCCCTTACTTGCTTTCTTCCTCGTAAACAGGACAATTTTTGTGGGAAAAAAAGACAGGGCTTTAATATTGGATTGTCCAAATTCTGTCCGGCTTCCTTTGGATCATACTCATTTTGAACTAAGTTGATGTTTTCGAGATTGTAATACACCATTACGTGTATACCACAATACCAACTAATATTAAAATGTCTCATGCAATATTACACTGACAAACAGATAGTATTGCTCATAAATAACGGTCTTTTTATATAGTTTGCCCCAATCAAAAGTATATACTTGACGGGATACAGACCGTGTTCTCACAGTCCGCGGAGAAAATTTGTAGTATTTTTTCTATACTGATATTCTAAGTCAATCAGTATCAAGAATCACATTTTTTCAGTTCAGTGTTACTGTCTATGAATAGGCAATCAAAAATATTGACTTGGTGTCGGGTGTATCGGATTAAATACAAAGCAGAGAAGTGATTATTGTAAGTAAATCAAATGTTTGTCTTATGTTAGGATTAATATTAATAACGTGCATATTTTCGGCTGATTTTGTTTTTGAGTTTTAGTTGAATACAAAAAATTGTCTCATTTGCATTTACGCGACAAATTGTCGGATAATTTTTCGTGGGATACAACGTCGACACCAACGGTTTATGCAGGCTGAATTTGGCTCATTTTCATGGTATATATATAATTTGTCATCTTGCTGCCTTTTTAGAGATTTTAGCATATTGATTATGCGATACTTTTAATCACTAAATAGTGATGAGAGTTACAATTTATAATTTGCTTACCAAATTCTTTAAAGAAATTGTGTTTTTAGATAAGCACAAAGAAGTGTGTGCAAACCACTTGTGACGTTTTAAACAAGGGTAATTATTAACCCATATTTCATTATTCACTTTTAAACAAGGGTAAGAAATATTTTGTGTAGCACGTAACGCTGAGTATTAAGAATATATCTTTAGTGTGATGTTAAAGTTTAGGTGCAAATAACCAGGTTTAGCCCAACAAAACAGGCCTCAACCCAAAAATGGGCCAGATGTATTTTGAAGCACAATTTGAGGGTAAATTTTGCAAGACGTTTTCAATTTTTGGAATAATTTACACACTCATTCTTAACTTTTTAATCTAGACGAGAAGGGCTTCAAATTTTCGAAAATGGTAGTTTTACCCAAAATTAAATATTCCTTTAGTTGATATTTAGTCCACATTTATTTTTATTATTTTATTTATTCAAGAATAAAAAGGATAATTTGATCAATTAATATTTATTTACTAACAATTTTATCAAAAAAAATAAAAGAAAATGGAACGTGTTAAATTTGGTAAATCCGTGACGTACGAGGTACAACCTAGGGAGGGAAGGAAAAACAAAAAAGGAGACATTACATAAATAAATAAATAGTAGTAGTACCATAAATTGAAAATAATTAGATTCCTTTAATGATGATTAGAGGAAGTTTCTTGATTTGGACTTGTTCAAGCCCAAAGTATGCGGTTGATTGGTTGAAAGTCATTAGTCTTTTGTTTTTGCCTTGAGAGAAACATCACTTTCTTAAATACCAAGTCAATGCTTGTGTGTAACCCATTTTTACCTAATTTGTCACCATTTTTAATGTTAATCCAATCATTCAACCTACGTCAACAAATAGCATTTTTTAGGTTTTGCCGCTTTTCTTTTTTATTTTTTTTTTTCGGGGTTTTGGGGGTGGTTTCATGAATACTAGTTGTTTCACTCGTGCGTTACACGGGAGACAAAATTTTCAATTGATAACGATATTGATAGATGTTAATAATATTAATATAAAATCTAAAAAAATAATTAAAATAAAGAATGAGTTACAATAATAAACATAAATAATTTAACTTGGAACAATTCTATAAAAATTTCGAAAGAGTTTCTTTTATATTTCGTAGTAATCCATCCTACGATGCACGAGGAATAACTACGAAAATTCACACAACTTAATTTACTATTCTTCATAGAATAGCAACTTAATTAAGCATTTAAACCGTCTTTGCGAGATGATAATTGTAGCGATGATTGTGATAATATAAAATATTTTGCCATTGCAAGATTAATCTACTAATATAAATTCAAAATAAAATAACCTTAAATATTATAGTTATCAAAATAACTCTACTAACATTAGTAGAGCTCATTGTTTTTCTTTAAAATTGTTTTACATTTTATTATATACAATTATAAATTTTGAGAGATATTAATTATACATCAGCATGATGTACGTTATTAACAATTAATATGTAAATAATGATTTTTAAGTTTTAATTATAAAATATAATGAGTATAGAGATATATTATAAAAATAATAATATAGTGAGTAATGTCCGACAGACTCTAACACCTTGTTCATGCTATAAACACTTATCCTCATTCCTATTCCATCCTCATTTATTTCTCAAGAGGCTGGCGGCGATAATATGAGAATTACAAACTTCCATTCTCGTCCATGCCCCGTTAGAAAATTCTTATCCTCATCCACGCCCCATCATGATGGTTTAATTGAAAACTTTTATTTCGATATTTTATTTTTTCAATAAATACTTTTTAAATATACTAAACACGTGTATTCATATATTAGGTATAAACTTACTAATTTAACATATTTGGCATATTAAATATTGAATGATTTAATATAATATTTAAATTAATTTGGATAAGACAAATAAATTGAAATATATATGATTAATACTTAAAATATACAATCTATTTGATGATATTTAGAAATTAAATAAAATCTCAATTGCCAAAATTTGATATAAAATAAATAATTTAAAGTACGTGGGATTTTTAATATTTATTTAGGAGATAAAAACTTAGATAAATATTTAACATAGTTGAAAGCCAGTTAAAATATTCTAGTTGAGTCATATAATTCCAATAATTGATTGAGTCGATAACCAATTATTAGCAAGAATTCTTAGACTTATTCCATAACGAAAACGACATATTGAACCAAAGAATTATTATATAATTGTTGATTCGAGTAGTACCAAAATAAAAAAATAATACTATTTGAAAACCTACTTTTGGAGCTTGTTAATTAATTAATTTTTATTTGTTAGCTAGTTATTTTTAAATTAATTAATTATTTCCAAAATTCAGTAATGGGTCTGATCTTATTTTTTTATTTTAATGTTAAACCTTTATTTGAATTTTTGTTTAAAAATTTAATCAATGGGAATTTTGTATGGCATAAAAATTAAATCTTAGTGGAAATTTTTAATTTTAAATAATTTTATTTTTTTAAATATGAAAATTATGAAAAAACGATCAGTCAAAAATTCATTCTAATTTCTAGAACACCCGTATATTTTTCAAGACACAAACTTATAAATTGAAGCTTTGAAAGAAAAAATAAGAAAATTTGAAATTTACTGATTCAAAATAAAATTGAAATTTATCACAAATATATAATATTTGTCGATTTTGTGTAATTACACGAGAAATTATATTTAAGTACTACATTAATATATAAATTATTATTTTGGCAAATTAAAGATTTATTAGGAAAAAAACTTATCTAGTTTTAAATATAAAATAAAGCTAGCTTTACTATATATTTGCGAGATAAACAAATTGAAGTATTATTTTTTATCTAATGTATTTTCAAGGTAAATCAAACATGGAATATAATTAAAAGTTAAAACATTTTATACATTTCATTATATTTGAATTTTCCACACAAACATCGATTAAGTGTTGTAACAAATTATTAATTTATATTTAACTTGAACACTAATTTATATATTTGTGGGAAATTTTAATTTTTCAAAAAATAAAAATTTATGTATTAATAGTATACTTATTTTAAAGTTATCATCAAGTCGAGTAAAATAGAATGATACTTTTTTTTATACGTAGAAAATGAAAAAAACAAAGGAGAAAAAATGATAGAGAAAGTATTTAGATGTAATGAAATTGGATAAAGTATGGTAGAAATAATGAAATAAAATCTATATATATTAATATTAATATATTAGGGAGGGAAAAAATAAAGAAAGTTGGATATGGATTGAAAATAAAAAATAAAAAATAAAAATAGATTTTTTTAAATTAGAATCTGATTTAAGACAATATAAACTATAATGAAAAAAAATCAGCATTTTTTATATATAAAAATTATTACATTATAGATAAAAGATTATATTAGAAAAAATTTAATATTATGAAAAAAATTGAGGGTGCATTTAAAGGAAAAAAATGCTTTATATATATATATATATAGATTTATATTTAAGTTGAACACTAATTTATATATCGATAAGTATCTTTTGTTTTAAAAAGTTCTCAACAAATCAGGAAAAATAATCACAAATAAAAACTATCATAAAGATAAAATATATAGATAAATTATTATAATAAGAGAAGTTTCATTTTCTATATATATATAAATTATACATGTAGATAGAAGTTTATATTAAAGAAAATTTAATGTAATTTAAAAATTGGACATGACTTAGGAGAGGAAAAAGAGCGCCCTTATATATATATATAAATATATAAAGATTTTGATTGGCTACAACAGTTTGAGCGGGAAAATTATTAAATAAATGATTAAAAAATATTTTTTGTTCAATTCTTTTTCTATATTATAGATAGATAAGCCGAGATTGACCCATTTACCCTCCTTCGGCTATGCTTAGTTTTTTAATTGGTTTCGAGGAAATGACATGCTTTGACTATAATGGCCTTTACAAAAACATTAGGAGCTATTGAAAAAACTTTAAGAGTTACTTTTTTTTTTATTGTCAGTATATGTTATTTGCAATTATACAATATTTGCCGTGCATATATATTCTTATTGGGCCAATTTAATGAACGGTCATTAAACTTTCAAGATATCCCTCATTACTCACTAAACTTTGAAATATAATTGGATACTCACTGAATTTTATTTAATGTCAACTAATAATCACTCTTTAACTCAATATTTAAATATATTTAAGAATTATGTGTATATGACTAATAATAATTTCGTATAGACAGTTAGACTAATTGTTGGTAAAATATAATCATCTATTGAATTTAAACCAGAAAAAACTAAATAAATTATTAGAAATACAACTGTCTAAAACAATACTTATGTCGTGTTTCTTATTGTTTATATAACTTTTCGTCCTATTTGAGTGAGTTTTTTATACTAGAAATTGATCTAGTTGGTTACATGTATGATATTGTCATTCAAATTGGTGCAATACACTAACAGAATAAATATTAAGTTAACGAGTGATCGATAAATGACGTTAAGTAAAATTTAATGAGTATTTAGTTACATTTCAAAGTTCAGTGAGTAATTAGTTATATCTTAAAAGTTCAATAACCATTCATTAAATTTACCATATTCTTATTTGTTCTCTTCATACTTTTTTTAAAAAAAAAAAAAAAAAAAGAAAAATCGATTTTTTCATATTTCAAACTTTATCGAACAAGTCCTGAATCTAAAATTTAGGAAAAATTCCATCAAGAAATATCATAGGGGTGACGATGAGAATAAGGAGAATAGAGATGTGGTTGAAGGTAATATTCTAATTCTGGATAATGCTTGTAAACAAGATAAACAAATACCTTCTGCAATATGTATGAATATGCGCAACTATACATACATGGATTTCAGGACATTTTAACTTATGGGTCCCACTTAAAAGAGATTATTCTATAATTAAGAACTTAGAAGGCATTGAATTAGTGAGTCTGAGTAATTTTTTTAGTTTATGATTAAATAAAGATAATTATGTTTTAATGTGGGTTACTGGTCCTAATGTCAATATTATAAGGATTCATTTAATACCAAAAGCATGTGTTTTTGTATGAGTTGTCAAAGACATTTCCTAACAATTCATAATGTCATTGTCTAAGAGTGATTTGGAGCTTATAATAATAATAATAATAATAATAATAATAATAATAATAATAATAATAATAATAATAATAATAATAAAAAAATGATTTGTAGCAATATCTTTATGTTCACTTTTTACAAGGGTTCACCCTTTAACTTTTTTTTTAATATAGTATTACAAAAACAGTTTAATTGATGTGAACAAAAGTTTTAAATATTTTCCACTCTTACTGCAATAAAAATTATTTTTGCCAACCACAATTATAGACCAAAAAAGTGTTATTAAAGACCAAGAGCAATGACAAATGACAAAGTCATCCCTAGACATGGATGAACATCGAAAACAAATTTGGTAAACTTTGAAAAAATATTAATAAACAATAAAAGTTTATTAAGCTCCACTAACACACATTGGTTAATCTACTCAAAATCAGCAAAATCATAAATTTATTGTCCACTAAATGTCAGGCAGCTATGAGTTCTTGGTTGAAAAAAGACAAACAAGCTTTTGCATCATGGATTTCCCTAATCCCTTGATTTCCTACATGATCCACTAAATTAATAATCCAATGAATGACATTGTCATAAGTTGTACAAACTAATCACATATATGGGTCCTTGAATGACATCCATATAAAGAATTAATTTAGAGAAAAATTCCTAAATTTCACAAAGTATGAAAGTGAAAATTGAACTTACACATTAACTAATAATTGATTCAGTTATATATATATATAAAACCACTTTGAAACTAAGGGCTTGTTATATACACAATATTTATAATTTACTTGAACGACGTGTTAGATGTATGGTTAAAAATTGAAAATTTAAAAATATAAAGTAATTATATGAGTGGTTGAAAATAATGAAAGAGAAAAAATTAGTGAAAGTTAGTAGAAATTTATATGTATAAAACAAGTCCTTAGGCAAATTATACTATCGATCAATTGATTGATTTGATTATTTGTTTTTCATTTTTGTACGGTTTGGGGGGGGGGGGCGGGGGAGACATTTGCATTAACGTCTAGTTAGCATCCAGATGCACAAAACAATCATACTTATTTTAATGTATCAAAATTTTATACATTAATATCTAAACTATTACTCCCTCCGTCCCACTAAGATAGGCACCCACCATTTTTCACACATATTAAGAAAACATCTTAAATGTTCTTTGAATTATAAGATATTCATATATTCTTCCAATTTTACCACTATATTGAATGGTAATAAAGTAGTGTGAACGTGTTTAAATATCTTGGGAGATGAAATATCTATCTTGATATTTAGTATTCCGATTATCTTAAATAGGGTATTTTAGTCACATGGAAAATAAATTATACATTGATAAGGAAATTGGGTATAATTTGGGATGAAAAAATATAAATCTTTATCTTAGTGAGGAGGGAGTATGTATATTGCTTTGTAGAATTTGGATACATCATGTGAATGCATCGGAGTGTAATTTAAGAGTAATATATTCTGAATGCAATGATGAGAATATAACTTGCAAACAAACTTGAAAAAGCAACCCATATATATGGGAATAAGAATGTAACATAATTTATCTGAATCTAAAACTTGGAATGTTGACTGACATATAACATGTTGACTTTGGGAAAGATACTAGGTACTAGGTACGAAATATAAATTCATTAATTTGCTATAAAAGTCGAAACATTTGACTAACAATGTGCAAAATTATAGACAAAGACAAAAAGAAATCAAAATTTGACTTCAAAAGGTAGGACCAAATATTTGACTACTGCCGTGGATGGATTCCGTTTGGGTATATTGCAACGTTTTTATAGGTAGTTTTATACATAAATATCAAAATTTTGCCGGAATTTTTTTTTTTTTTTTTAAGTTTGGGTAAAATATTGACAGACTTGAAAATTTGGAATGAGTAACAGTCATGTTTTGAACTTTTAAATTTTAGTATTTCAAATTTTTAATCTTTGAAATATATACATCTGATGTCTTTTTCAGATAACAAATATCAACTAAAATATTAGTTGGGAGAAACGACTCATGTAGCCAATGGGGATGGCAATTTTATCTATTAAACCCAAAACTTGTGGGGAACTGCTCCTAATAGGATGGATCCGTCCTTATCACACACAAATGCATTTATATTTTATAATTAATCAAAAATTTAATATTACCACCGTCTCATAAAGATAGATCAAATTTCATTTTTTTATCCATCCTAATATATAGGTCACATTCTTTTTAGAGACGTAGTTAAAATAATAATTATCTTATATGCCTTCATTTAAAATACATTGTTATTATCAAAATATATTAGTTGAAATAAAATATCTAGCTAATAAATGAAATGACATATTAAGAAAATAATGCTAAGTTTTACTTTTCCAACACAATGGGCTATATTTAATTATTTATAGGACGGAGGTAGTATAACCAAAAATATTTGGACATTTCGAAAAGAAAATTTTGAATTTATAAACTACAAATCTACAATCAATTGTCTTGCCACTATCCCATTTATTCATTATTTCCTTATGAAAAATTCCAATTGAAAAACAAAAATACTACTTCGTGGTTCAAGCCTCAGGTCTAATGGCTGACTCACCCCACTCCACTCCGACCAACCTCTAGAACTTGAAAGTTGAGGCAACTGTATAACTTGTGGGTCTAGGGGCGAATCTCAGTTGATCCACCCCTATACCTCGTGATGGCAATGGATTGGGTTCGGATCGGATCAGCCAATCCAAATGCAAATTTATCTCCCTAATTTAAATCTAATCCAAATCCATATTCTTCGAATTGGATCAGATCAGTATCGGATCAAGAAAAAGATTCATATTTGATTTGTATTGGTAGAGGATTTTTTCTAAGTATTTAAACATTAATTGCATAATCAAACATCCAAGATATCAAGGGCATAAATTTATTGTTAAGACCATGCAAAATACAAAATACAAAAAAAAAGGGCAAACACATTGTTTTTCAACCTCTTAAGTTCATCTTCATAACTTAAAAAAAAAAGGAAAAAAATGGGGGGATTGCATCATGTCTGCATCCAATCTAACTAGAGATCCGTCTCGGATCAGCCAATCCACGATCGTTGAATCTGAAAAATTCATTTCCAATTCGGATCGAAATCCATCAGGTTTGGATCGAATTGAATTTTTCTGCCATCAATACCCATACCTGACCCATTCCCATTCCTAATGGCTAACATGAAAATGACAAAAATGTTCATTCGACCATTGAGTCTTCTCACCTAATATATTTTCTCTGAATACATGAATATCACAAAAAAATGACATATATAAATAAATTTGAGAAAAATATGCGAGGCTAGAAGATGACGTGGCCAAGTGGACATTTTTGTGCTTTTCAACTTGACTATGTGAACCGCGTCATCCAATTTAACGTTCAGGTCAATATTTTTTGTCAAAAAAAAAAAAAAATCTTTTAATGCATGTATTTCAAAAGGCTACAGGATAATTATTAGCTCCAAGAATTGGAAAGTGCATCAAACTGTATAAAATTTTGACAGGTGGATTTGGTTTGGGCGGTTTGGACATTCTGAATACAGCTCATGAATGGATTCCATTTGGAGAAAGAGAGAAATTCAAACATTAGTCTTTTACTACTCGTTTCTTGTTGAATATTCCGTCTACGTGTATTAACAGTGAAAATCCTCTATTTTCAAATAAAATAAATAAATAAATAAATAACAGTGAAATCCTCACGTGCTTAAATTTCATCATATTCTTGACTCATTCAAACGCATCCTTTTATTGATCAAAGTTTGAAATTTCGACGCTTCACATCAACCTAATAATCCAAGTCCAATCCTCGGCCACAACGACGATTCTAATATAATAGTAAACGTCAACATTAATTGGAACCGTCATTTAACATTGAATATAATCCATGGGAGACTGTCACCGATAAAAATTCAAAGAAAAAATTTGAAAATTAATTTCGATTATATAACAATTAAGATATTTACTGATATTAAACCATAATACAACCACAAAAACATAACGCAAATATTTATCTACAAATAATTTTAAATTTTGATTTTGCTTTTGCCTTTTCGATTCGCCGAAAGTGAATATTTTCTTTTCAAAAGGTTTTGTTCAATTATTTACATCAAGAGTTTCATTGGTATCCTGCTATGCCAAATCTTTTGCAAAGATTGCCTTTTTACTATTTATATAGTGGTCAAGGATTCTAGATAATTTTGAGGCTTGTGACTCTTCTCATGATTCCCAATTTAACCTTAAATTATTATTTTTATTAGCGATAATTTGGGTAGAGTTTTATGGCATAATAATTAACATATATAATTTAAAATGCATTATTTTTCATGAAAAATATCTAATTAACTTATGTGTTTGATTTAAATATTTTTTCTGTACAACTTTCTTTTTTTAACAGAGGTATATACGGATTGGCTCTGTTCCCCACTGTGGGGAACAGAAGCCAAATCCCACGCCGACGTGGCGCCACCAGGTGGCGCTACGTCGGCACGTAAAAAAAAAAAATTTTAAATTTTAAAAAAAAATTTTTTGGAATCTACGTTAAATTAGATGAATAATACATAACTGCTCCCTGATGGCAAGAGGTCTCACCCGACCTCCAAATTTTTTTTTCCCCGACTGTGGGTACCAGAGCCTAACCCGAGATATATAAGAGTGGTGTGTGGTTTGAACTCCAATCACACTCTAGGGATTTGAATTTTTAACGAGTGCAACACATTCGAACCAACCATGTACAAACTTCTAATGCACACTTGAGGCTAAATTCCATGGAAAATTGCTTCTTGTAAGGAGGTGGGAAAATTTCCAGTGAATTAGAGATTCCTATTTCAATCAAACAAACTTAACATCTTTGTTATATATATGTTGTCAACTCTACATTCTTGAAATAAAATTATGTTTCATATTTTTCTGAAATTTTCTTCATGATTTCCCAAATTTACCTAGCACAAGTTCAATAGACATACAAATATAGATCGTGTAAAGATATTTTTAATAAAGAAAAAGATATTTATACAAAGACGTGTATAAAAATTTATACGGAAGTCCAAAAGTAATGAGAGTGTTTGATAATTATTAATTTTTTAACTAATTTATTGTGTGCAATGATAAACTCAATTCTTTTTTCACAAGCTGCAAAACTCCATTAAATTAAGCATGTCTTTGTGTATACTTTTTTTCACATAAAAATTATATACTATTAAAAGTCAAAATCAAACATTAATATCAATCATAAATTTTATATCATCACTCATTATTATCCACATATTTCGTGATCCCTATCACTATTTATCCCAAAAATTTATTTTTTAGACAATATTTAGATAATATATATATATATATATATATATATATATATATATATATATACACACACAAACTCAGGGTAAATATATTTTAAAATGTCAGAAATGACAAGTTGAAAGGGGAAGATTACGTATCTGCTACTTCCATTGTGTGCGCGGCGCAGATTCGTAGGACAACCGACAGCTGCCATATCATATCCGCCGTTGGATTTTCCCACCTGCAATCTGTGGTTTGTGCATCTACTGTAGTTTACACCACCTACTTTTCACTTTTAAGTTATTTAGAGCTTATTTGCCATATATTACTATATTAAAAATAAATAAATTTCTCTAACGATATTTTTACGAATTTATCCGCGTATCTTTTTCATTTGACAAATTTTCTAAAATTTTAATATGTTTCTTTAATTTTCCTGAACCTAAATATATTTCTTTTATGTAACAACCACGCATTAATTTATTTTCTCAAAAACCTCTAACATACTCTTAGGGTGTGTTTGATAGGATTAGGGAAGGAATTAGGAAGCGTTTTTCCGAAAGCGGATTCCTACATTTTTCTGGATTGAGTTTTTCGGAAAATTATGATTTTTGTCTTTAAACGCCAGACTTTAAAAGCGTTTTCGGAAAAAAACCAATCAAACACCCAAAGCTGGAAAAAATGGCTGGAAAACTCATTTTCCAGGAAAACTTTTGTGCAATCAAACACACCCTTAGCTTTGACTGTTCCCATGATCTTACAACCAAAAAAATTAAATAAACATCAAATTTAAGGTCTCAACTTGAAATTTAATAACGGACAATTTTTAATAGCTAATTATGAACAAATAATTTGTTGTAAGTCTTAAAAATTGTGGGACAAAGTTTTAGTTTTACTTTTTACATTTGCTGCTGATAACTCAATATTTTATACTTCATTTAACTGAGCCCAAATTATATTTATAACTTTTCAATTTAATTACATGAGCGTAGACCCTCATAATATATTTAATTCAAATTTATTTTTCTTAAACTAAAATTAAATAATTAATATCTCTAATTTAAAGCAATTCAATTAAGTTATAGTTATTTTTATATTTTAATTTAGATCAATTCTCTCTGTGAAAATAATAATATTTTTTTTTATTTTCATTTATTTCATTCAATTTGCATAGCAATATTAAACTCACATTATTTAATACTGAATTGAAATTAAATTACGTGCAAAGCACATGCTTGCCGCTAGTCTTTTAAAACATGTGGCTAACAAATGTTGAGGGTTAATCTTTTTCATAAACGGTATTGTACTTTTCCCTTGTATGAAATGCAAGAAGAATTAATATTTAAATGACTTATTTTTGTAGTTAGGCAATGTTTCTTTAATGGCTGAAAGAACGGCTAGGCTTGGTCTAGAGACTGTTGAAACTTGAAAAAGAGGCGTTGAGTTTGTGTAGAAGGATTATACCTACCATGTGACAAGCAACTAAGAGAGTGTTAGCATAGATTCAAAAATACATTTTAATGTATTTTTTTCAAATTTCAAATTTGGTTAAACAAATCACATCCATATATCTTTCAAACTCATTAAATCTCCACCATTCAACTCCACTCATTCTCTCTCTTCCTACTCATAAAAATACATTAAAACTCATCCGCTAACACCCTCTAAAACCCCTATTGTTTATCTAACGCTAGTGATGGGTGGGGGTATCATTTGAAATAATTTATTTATTAAATTCATTTTTACTTAATATTCATATAATTATTTATTTATTTTATGTTAATTTATTATTGTCGTGGCTAGAGAGGTGGAGTAGACGAGGTAGGTAAGGGAGTAATGATTGAGTGGTTAAATGGGATATGGTATTCTATTGAAAAAAAAAAAAAAAAAAAAGAGAGAGATAGCATTAAATTAAGGCAATGTATTATGGCTCCTCGCATTCATTGATTCCTTCAGGAATCGGCCAATAAGAATGTGACGTGAACCATCAATGTTAACGGTGGGTGGGGTTGGGCCTTTGGGGGTTTGAGAAATTTGTTTGACTTTGATCTAATTAGTCAACGGGCTCAGATTGAATCAATCATTTAGTATTTCTTTTAATAATTCGTATTTAAGTGCATGTTTGGATCTATTTTTAGAAATTAAAAGAACATCTTCCTCGAGGCCGTTTGAGCTATAAACGAAATAGGCGATCACTTAGAGCTTCTAAAAAAAATTCAAAATATCCGATTTTTCCCCTTTTTCTCTTGTATAATGAAAAAAGGCCCGACGCCCAAATTTGATATTACGAATTGAAATAAGATCCAAATTTGATGGTATTCATTAAAAAAGACATATTGAAACAAGTTGATATTAAAAGTTTGACCATGGATTTTGCATCTAAAATTACTGAAAGAGTAAATTTAATGTGAAATATAGTGATAGTGAATTTTCTTGTGTATTTTATGAAATTTTTTCTTTGTTATATATAAATTTAGTTATAGTATTGATAGAGGCCTAACAAATTTTTGCTCAAGGCCTAACAAATTTTTACTTAAAGCCTCCAAAATCTCTTCTCGCCTTTGTATCTTCCCTCTTGTCCTTCACTGAAGAGTCTTTCGTCAAACTCCAAAATAGGAGTTTGAATTGAGGTAGCTAGAGTAAGGAGTCCTTCCCTCCTTAAAAAAGGAAGGTTAGTCGGTTCGTAATAATCAAATATAGAAACATTAAAAAAAGTCTCTAATGATATATATATATTTGAATGATAATAATATTTGTTGTTAGTCAATAAACAAATTGTTAAATTTGATTGTAGTTAATACTAAGTTTTATTCGATTATTTTGGTTAGTGATAAATCGATAGTTAAACCTTTCAATCAAAAAATTTAGTTTTAGCCGAGTGTTTTAGTGGATCGAGCTATAATATTTTCATTTATCAATCGCGGCTAAACTATATATACATTCTTACAGAAAAGCTATTTTTTGTCCAAAAATATTAGACTAAACATGAACAAGATTGACAATGATAACTATAGGAGATATGTCTTTAGAATATGCTTTCAAACAAAATAGACTCATCTCCACTTGCTAAGGAATCAAGGCAAGCATTCCATCCTCACTCTAATTTTTTAGGTACAATTGTCATAGGCACCATATGAAACAATATGTGACATATAAAGGTATTCATAATATTGTCAAAAACATCAATTGTAGTTGTGACGAGATAACAAGAAGAATATTGAGTGCGAAAGCGATGAGATAGAAGCAAAATGACTAGAGCCTTAGGAGTATGGAACGCATGTATGAGTTCGAAATTGCAATTATCTATTTCTTCCCTTTGTCTCTATTTTTAGTGGAAGAGAAACATAGCCAAGTTCAACTTCAGCTATCAATTTGTCTTATACCTTTGTTTGAAACTTCTTTTTTCCCCTAAAACTCAATTCACGGGCACTCATTGGGCAGAGCTATAATGAAGATGATTTCGAATATGACCCTCACAAATTTTCATATACATCTGATATTAATAATTTATCGTAACCAAAAAATTATACTCAACAAAGTACTTTGTGTTGGGTATTTTCTCAAAATCATTTATTCGGTTGTCGCAAATGATTTGCCGCCTCGACTTTGTTCTTGCATGACGGGTCGAGGCGGCGCCTAAATGAGGGCTCAGGGCAACGCCCGAAGGTAAACGAATTTTTGTTGTTGGATGAAGAGTCATTCATCCGAAAGGGTGTGTTCTTCATTGAAGAGGTGTGTCTCTTTCCAACGCATTATCCAAAGACACCTGCATGCCGTTGAAGAGTGTGTCTCTTTCCAGCAGACAGCATTTATACATATAGAGACACGACTATGCCTATATATATGTCTCGTTTACTGTCATTTGAATATCATCCGAAACCAATAACATCACGCATTCATAATCGCATTTTTGGCCTCATCAGTTTCTTAACCGAGTTTTTCTTGATTTGATCAAAGCAGTCGCCGTTTGGATCAAACGAAGCTCTTAATATCACGATAGAGGTTTCTCTAAAGAGTAATGAAAGCGGGGAAGCTTGTCTCTTAAAAGAGCGGATTCTACTGGCGTGAGTTAATAATTCTTCGTTATTTTACCCCGATTACTCAACACTTTGTATCCTAATTGCCCAATAATATTTAAATCACTCAATGTGAAATGGAAAATGCTTTGACATTTTACATTTAGATATTGGAAAAAATATATAATTTATTTATTCTATTAAAGAAATATTGTAGCTCTAGGGTGTATGTGGCATCGCACGTCTCGACAAATCTGTTACATTGTAATCAAGGCACGAGTAGAGAATCAATGGGGGCACCACATGCACTGGATTCCTTCTTGTTAGGGTAGGTGCGGGTCCACGAAAGGAAACTTTGCAATTCCATATATTGGAATCTAGGGCCTTGTTCTTTTTAAAATAATTGTAATTTACTCAAAATTTGTGTTGGGTATGTGGTTAATTAAGAATGGAGGAAAATGTACTAAAAAATATAAACAAATTGTTAAATCAATATTTGGGTGATTGAAAAGAATGAGAGAGAAAAAAATAAATTAAAGTACGTGAAATTTGTTGTGTAGAGAACAAGGCCTTAATAGAACGGCATTAACATGAATATACAATGATGGCGAGGCATTTTCATCCATTTGAGAAGGTTCCAAAGATAAAGTACAGTTGAAGGTTTCTCCGCTCTCCTTCAGTCATGTGTGGTGAATGCACCTATTGTTAGGGAATTGCTGAAGATGTTGTGCTTCACTGAGGTCCGAGTGCAAGTGGTTTTCTCTGTTGGTTGTTACTTCAATTTACAAAAAAAATCTCTCGACAAAAAGCTACTATGTGGTAAAATGTTTTTTTTTAAAATAGATTTTAGATATGATTTTTTTTATATCAAATTTATCTTTTGAACAGGGAAATATAAAAGAGGAAAGGAAATATGGGGAAGAGGCTTGTGGTTTGAACCCTGGTCAAATGCTAATAATTTAAATATTTTAACCACTATATCACAATATCAAATTTATTTGTCTATTGGATATTATTATATTATTGCTTTATTGAAGGGTGTCTTACTAAAAATAAAGGAGTTTATGAAAGAATTAAAGAAAATAGTTTATAATATATATATAAGGATATGTCTGGCAGAGGTTATTTAAACAATGAAATTTGATTATGCAATTGAAAAGTGTGGAAAACTTGTAAATTATATATATTTTAAAATTATCAAATTAGACAATTGAGTGGTAAAAAAGGAGATTAGTTTTTAGTATGTGCTTTCCATGTGATTTATAATTTCTTTAACAACAATTTATAAATTAAAATAGCATATAAACCGTCATGCTACATCATTTCATTTGTTTTTTTTAGAGTATAATAAAAGTTTTAAAAAAATGATCAGAAAAAAAGAAAACCAAATAATTTTTACTTTTCAAAAAGAAAATCCAATGAAATAATGACACATATTAGTTTATAATCCAAATTATATACTAATGGATTTATAAATCATTGTCAAACACACTGTTTCAATTGATTATTAAATATTGTGGCTCAAGAATTATTAAATTAGAAACTTTCAAAAAAGTAATAAATATGGATGGTCCAAGCTGTGCGAATTATATTGTGTCGTGATTGAATGCTCACGTTTCAGGTTGAAAGTCCTAGTTCGAACCATACCTATCATTCCCCTAATTTCCCTCCCCCTTCCTATCTCCGTTGTCCACCATTGTATAAAAAAAGTAACATATACAGAATAACTGTGGGCCTACACATTCGGGTTTCGGGGTTAGCTAGTTGAAGAATCGAACAATAAATTTCGGTTCGATTCCAGTAATGTCAAATACCATTTGGATTCGATAGAGTTTTGTTCACTTCTTTAAAAAAAAAAATACATTTTGCTAAATATAAATAAAGTCACACACACATACATATACCCCACTAAAACTGAGAATTTTTTTTCTTACTACTAATCTATTGCATTAACTCATCAAAAACTTTCACTTAGGCACCAACATTTGGGTTCAGGTTTAGGTAGTTGAAGAACTAAAACCGAATCAAAGGTTTTGGGTTCGATTCAATTTCGCTAGTACCAAGTACCGTCCGAGTAACAGTTAGGTTTCCTTTTTACTCGTTTAGTTGATCTTTGTGTATAGTCCTAGGAATAATATATTCTTTTTTTGTTTAAAGAAGGACTTAAAAAATTATACTGATATTTGAGAAGTATAATGATCATTGTGAGAAAATTTTACAACTGTAACTTAAGCAGGTGTTAGATGCCAACTTTTTTGAAATTTTGATAAATTTTTATGAATTTTGATGTAAAATAGAAGAGAGAATGAGTGGAGTTGAATAGGAGAGATTTGTGTCGCACATATGAATCCACGAAATATGTGGAAGTGATTGATTTGATTAAACTGGATAATGAATTAAAATGTATAAAAATTTATAAAAATTTGACAATATGAGGTGGTTCACATGCACTTATTTATACTAAAGTAGTCATTGAAATAAAATATTTTCACTAAAGTCTTGCGAAATGAAAAAATTTGTGCTATTTTTCTTACAACATTTGAGGAAATTTTGCGAGTGACACAATTTTTAAATTTATTGTCATATTAGTTTCGTTTTAACGTTTTTATTTTATTGTTTTCCATTTTTATTCTCAAGATCACAAACCTTTTGTGAATGAATTAATTAATAAAAGAATTTGACTTGTTTTCCAACATATATATAAATAGTGGCTTTTGAAAATTAATTAATAAAATTTTTATTAATTATTTCTCAAGTACAATGAATATCTTTTTCATATTCCAATTCCAATAGTAACGTCTATTCTAACCTGTAACCGTCCAAAAATAGAATTCTAGACCCGACTGGCTTTGACTGAGCCGACTCCTTGACCAAATCAAATGGAAATTGTACATTTGTACTTATTAGCCACTTAGGTAGCCAAGCCGCTGAATTTTCAACTCGTAGCTGGCGGTTGAAAACTCATGATTAGCTTAACAAACAAAAAAGTTAAAAGAAAAAACTAAAGTCCTACCACACCCATCCACTGTAACCAATACCTGTCTAACACTTTGCTTTTGGACCCCACACTTCTACTTAGCAAACTTTTCTATAACCAAACCAAAATGTGACAAATACATATTCTCACAACTTTTCTATTTTAAATTAAAAAGGGATAAATACTAAGGCCATGTTTGTATACCTAAAAGTTATTTTCTATAATTATTAAGTCAAAATCAAATTTTAATAATAGAGCACATCTAAAATTATTTACTCGTCGTCACTGGTGAATCTTATGGTCGTACTGCTATTTAATCTTAAAAATTAACTTTTAACAGAATAAAAATTTTCAATTACAATTTTCAACCAAACAACTCTAGTAAATTCTTTCAATTTATGATCTTTGAGGATTATTTATTAGTTTTAGAAATCACCCAATAGAGCAATTCACCCATTTTACAACAAATTTTCTAGTAATATTTCCACTTGAATGGTAGCCGCATATTTCTTGATCAAATTCTTCTTGATCCATCATTAGTCATTATGCTATTGATTTGTAGTGTCTAATTTTGTCATCGATTCTTCTCTTTCAATAAAAAGAATATATTCGTCCACACTTACAAATATTGACAAGTGTTATATATTATGTGTCACTCTTAAAGAAATTATTTTTATTGCCTGTTCTTTCACGCCCTTATATAAATAGAAATACCATGCAGAAATTGAAACATAATGCATTTTCGTCGAATTGCTATTGTATATTTCTAAAGTAAATTTTATTTCTATTTAAAAAATAGAGAATCTCACCATTCAATTAAACAAGTCACACTACTACATAAAGAATATCTTATTATTATTATTGCAAAATACACTTTTCAAAAGTATATAGATATAATTTTGAGATATAAATTAAGGAGCTTTGATTAGTTTTTTTTTTTTTTTGCTAGAATAATAATTTAAACCGTCTTTCAAAATTTCAAAAAATAAAGACCCACAAACCTAATAAGGAAAGTTGACCCCTCCGTAATATCCCCTCCCGGCTCCCACCCCGAAATTTGCATGCACAATGACACAAACCCAACAGTAAAATGAAATGTGAAGGAGATCTCTCGTGAAGTTGCAACGTTGGGACCCCTTTGCTCCTGAAACCCCACACTCTACGGCCAAATACTCCCATTTTGGCATCCCATTGAAATCATGCCACGTGGCATTCCGTCGTCCATGTCACTTTACCGTGTAAGAATCAGGAAAAGTCAAAGCTACCCTCTATTGAAAATTGAAATTTTTTAGCTTGGTTAGGATCGTTTTATTACTTTATGACAAGTTAGTTTAGACAGCATTTATACACGCTAAATTTCATAAACAATATATTTCGACGAACATGTCTCTTTTGGCTTGATCAAATCTTTTATTTAGAAACATTCGATGAGAGTATACACACCCGGACCCCACTATGTCTTGTGCATTAGAGCACTCAAGCGATCTCGATATTCATTTTTTATTCTTCTATTTACACTATATAAAAATATATTATTTTCTCTTGATCTAGAAAATAATTTTATGTAGATTTAAATTCTCCATAGTAATAGTAAATTTAGAAAACTGATACAAAAGACGGCGTTTATGGGCAATTGGAAGTTTAGTTGAACCAACCTAACCACCACCACTTTCCTTCCAAGTTCACACTTCATTCCTTGCACCTTCTAATCAAAATAAGTTATCCATAGTTACATATTTCCTCATTCATACTACTTTTTAAAATTGAATTTTAACCGTCCAATTCAATTTTTGGAATAAAACAATTTGTTACGACTCGTGTCTTAACTAACTTTATTGAATTGTTACATGTTTCTTTCTCTTCGATCATACTGTCGGTACATTTCATACCTCAAAAAAATTATTAAATGAAAAACTACTTTTTATTTTTTTGTTCATACTACTTTCTATGCCACAACTTTGCATCTGAAGATCTTTGTTATATGTATTCTCGTCTCAATCAACTTTGTCAATAATTTCAATCGTCCCTTTTTTTCTCTAGTAGGTTTATTGTTAGTTAGCCAATTTCCCTCCCTTCAATTCGATTGTCCAACTTCACGAGTAATATTTAATTTCTTTTTTTTTTTTTGAAATACGAGTAATAGATAACTTCTACTTCAACCTAGTGTTTGGAATTAATTTTTGTACTTATTTATCTTTTTATTTTTGGAAATTTTTTATTTATTTCAATGAATTAGGGGTGCGGAGAGGGCGTAACGATAATATTAATATAAATATAAAAACTATAAACTATCCATTCTTTTCCCTTTTTCGGTTTACCGAAGCAAAACCTGTTTGGATTTCGTTCACTGTTCCTCTCTCTCTCTAAAAGTTTTCTCGCTCTAAGAAAATTCTCTCTCTGGCTACATACAAAACTCCGTCGCTACATCCCGCCGGAATATCGCAGGGAAACGGCTACTCCGCCAGAGAACAGTGTTTCTGGACAACTGAAGGGGTTTGGAAGGGGATTGCCTCTTGTATTGTTACTTTTATGATTTGGCCGGTGGAATCGTCCGATCTCTGAGTTTGACTAGGTCCGAGGAGTTACAGTGAGAATGTGGACAGCGTAAGGGAATTTTTGTTGTTCGTGGAGCCCTGGATCGCGGTCTGGGGCGTTTTAATTGTCTTTAAGGCTTTTTATTGTGCGTTTTTTGCGGGAAAAAAGTTAGAGAAGACGGAGGCTACCAGCGGAGGATTTCGGTATGAGATGGTACGTGTATTGTAGTAATCACATATGTTTATTTCGTAATGCTGTAAATCTGGTTTGTTTGCCCAATGTATTTTCCGGCACGTAATTTGCTGATTGACATCGTCTGGATCTTGAACCTTCTTTGATTTTGGACGGAATCATGGGTTTTCTGTTCTTCCAAAACTTTTTTGAACTTTGGATTCTTTTTTTTTTTTTTTTTAATTTCCTATATGAGTAACATCAGTTTTATGTATAACTATTTTTCTTATACATACATATCCGTTATTGCTACTGTAGATGTAAAATTGGCTCGAACGATGGTAATTTGACGCCTGGATTTTTATTTTCGTTTTCGTCTGCGATTTTTTATTTTAATTTTTGTTAAGTCTACTTTTTGGATGGACCTCCATTTTTAATTCGCAATTTTAGAGAACTCTATATTAGTCGTTGTTGTTGTGGTGTGTGTGTGTGTGTTTATTTATTTTAAATTTATATTTTGGGAGTGATTCTTACACTGGGAATTATCTTGAAACTTTAGTACACCTGATTTTCTACTATGTGCTGCAACTTTTAGATATTCTCTTCGGGCCCTCGGTTAATTTACGAGTACTTTTGGATCTCTGATTACCTGGGTTATGCAATACCTGTGCCTTTTAGACTACTAATTTTGATTTCCAGGATCTCAGTTGTATGATTGGCTATCCGGCAGATTGTGTTTTGTGAAATTGTGGTTTGTGTTGATTGCTTCATGTTTTTGTTTTACAATTTTCTTTTGGTGAAACAGAGATTTTGTGTTAAGTGATGGGGGAGAAGTTGGGCTTTCAAGTACAAGTTACAAGCCAGTCAATTTTCTTACACAAGCATTGATTAGATTCCATATATGATACTGCACTAGTATCCTAAATAAAGAAATGAACTGTATATGAATTTGACTTTGTTTGACAATGTTTTTAACATAACAGAGACTGCATATTCTTTTATCAAATTATTGTTTCCATCACATTGTAGAAATTAGTCTCCTTAATG
Organism: Jasminum sambac; assembly: GCA_018223645.1. Lineage (NCBI taxonomy): Eukaryota > Viridiplantae > Streptophyta > Magnoliopsida > Lamiales > Oleaceae > Jasminum > Jasminum sambac. The sequence goes on along the minus strand of CP073650.1, from coordinate 19,251,952 downwards.
AAATGTCCACTGCATACCAAGCAGTTTAAGAATCTCAGTTCCATGCTTGAAATTGTTTGCAATTCTTCATTTTAACCTTCAAGCTTAATGGGAGGATATTATATGTAGCATCTGGAAATCAGCGGAGAAGTGTAATCTTGTCTAACTTTTTCTGTTTCTGTATCTTTTCAATGATGATTTTGACCAGTTTTCATGTGACAGTTTATGTTAGGATGTTAATTGCTTATTATTGTGATCTTTGTGTAGTTTAATTCAGATCGACCTCTTTATCTTTGTTTATGCTTGACAATGCTTAGAAAGCATTGAGTTGACACATTAGAATATATTGTTTGATCTTTGCCTTAACCTTTTATAAAAATCTACTTTTCCTGGCAGGTGGAAGGAAGGCCTTGTTCATCACGGGAAGCTAAATTGGAATTTTTGAAGCGTAAAAGGCTTCAGCGGATGAAAGCAGATCCCACAGATGATTCCACCTGTGTCAGAAACATGGCAAGTAGAAGTGGTGGAGATTCTTTGAGAACTTCTGCACCATGTGGTGTGAGGATACATGCAAATGTAGACATTTATTCAAGATCTGGGACCACTTCAAATGATAAAGACGCTTTTCCGAAACGCAAAGTTCCAAAGTTTGACACATCTGATCTTGAATGGACCGACAAAATTTTGGAGTGCCCAATATACCACCCGACTAAAGAGGAGTTTGAAGATCCTTTAGTTTATCTGCAGAAAATAGCTCCAGAAGCATCAAAATATGGTGAGTGCTTGCTTCTATATTTTTGTGGGTTGTACTATTTACCCCATGCAGAGATCGGGTTGACATATCTAATGATTGTTTAATGATCTTATTGTTCTTATATTTTTAAGTGCATTGTATTACATTTTCCTGATAATAAATTTGTCCGGAGAGTATTTTTGTAATTCAGTCTTTTGTTTGACCTGACTACGTATAGCAGCATTAGCAACGCACATGAATTGTTACTCACCGATCATTTTTATCCTCTCCGCCACTTTGCTTGCTACTTTGTTACCTTTTGACCTTCCACTTTGTGAGTCGGCGATTATCTTAGACTGAAGTCACTGTAATTGAACTTCTGCTTTAAATATTTAGGCATTTGCAAGATAGTTTCCCCCGTACTTCCTTCTGTGCCTGCTGGCGTGGTGCTTATGAAAGAAAATGCTGGTTTCAAATTTACAACTCGAGTACAACCTCTTCGTTTGGCTGAATGGGATAGCGATGACAAGGTCACCTTTTTCATGAGCGGAAGGTCAGTTTTACCTTTTTGCTTTTTTCAATTCAAATTTTTTGTCCTTGTGCAAACAAGCTTTTAGTTCTGGCAGTTTGAGCACAACTTTATTTTTTCCCCAGAAACTACACATTACGTGATTATGAGAAAATGGCAAACAAGGAATTTACACGTAGATATCATAGTGCCGGAGGCCTTCCTTCGTCGTACATGGAGAAAGAATTTTGGCAAGAAATAGCTTGTGGAAAGACAGAATGTGTTGAATACGCATGTGACGTTGATGGTAGTGCATTTTCGTCTTCTCCCAACGATCCACTTGGAAAAAGCAAATGGAATCTGAAGGTGACATCTCAGATCCATCTCTCTGTCTCTCTCTCTCTTTCTTTTGATAGAGCTTCCAACTCAAATTTTCATCCTGATGAAAAGAGTGGATTAATTTCCTCATTGATGGATGTCTGTTCTAGCTTGTTCTCATAATTTTATTGCTCTCAGGACCACTTGTTGCAGTCTACTCTTATTCTGATCCAAGCTATGTTTTCTGTTATTAATTTTGGATGTGATGTATTCTGCCTCTATGAATGATATTGTGATGTGTTCCAAGATATTCAAGTGCCGAGAGTTCCTTCTAGAGTGTTTTTGGCTGATTCTCAACTTGTTTCCATCAATAATCTGTCTCTCCACATTCTCCTTTTGCTTTGTGAAGTGTCTAATATTTATTTTCCCATTTAAATATTCACCCCTGCCGTGGGGGTTAAATTGTTCTTTAATTAGTTTAATGTACAGCCACTCCAACTGACAACGGAGAAGACAGAGGAAAACAAGCAATTTCTGACATAGTTTTTTTATTGGTTTCAGAAACTTTCTCGGCTACCTAAATCTATTTTGCGTCTTCTTGAAACATCCATCCCGGTAATGATCTGATTCTCATACCCTCTGAGCTTTACAGTTACATGTTTTTGCTAGTGCTGAACAAATTTTGGTCTGCCCCAGGGAGTCACTGAACCAATGCTTTACATAGGAATGCTGTTTAGCATGTTTGCTTGGCATGTCGAAGATCATTACTTGTACAGGTATGTGCCATTATGCACTTGAATATGATTATATGAACGTTTCGGTCTTTCAACGTAGTGATTAATGTAATCCTTGTGCAGCATCAACTATCATCACTGTGGGGCTGCAAAAACATGGTATGGAATTCCTGGTCATGCAGCATTGGAATTTGAAAAGGTTGTAAGAGAACATGTGTACACTCATGATATCTTATCAGCAAATGGAGAGGATAGTGCTTTTGATATGCTTTTGGGGAAAACAACCTTGTTTCCTCCAAATATTCTGTTAGATCATGATGTCCCCGTTTTCAAAGCCACACAGAAGCCTGGGGAATTTGTGATAACATTCCCCAGAGCATATCATGCTGGGTTTAGTCATGGTACAAACAAATATGCTTTCCTGCCTTCAATATGCTTTCCTTTTCCCTTCATAATTGTAAAAAGTTCTCCCTCGTATCTTGTAGGTTTTAATTGTGGGGAAGCTGTCAACTTTGCCACTGGTGATTGGTTTCCACTGGGATCAATTGCTAGTCGCCGCTATGCGCTACTTAACAGGATGCCTCTCCTTCCTCAGGAGGAGCTTCTTTGCAAAGAAGCAATGCAACTTTATAGAAATCTGGAACCTCAAGACCCAAATTATTCATCTGTGGATTTGATGTCTCAGAAGAGCATTAAACAATCTTTTGTAAATTTGATTCGTTTCCAACATTGTGCCCGGTGGAGTCTAATGAAACAGAAAGCATGTACAGATGTTTCATTTATTTCCCACGGAACAATTCTTTGTAGCATGTGCAAACGGGACTGTTATGTAGCATATGTGAGTTGCAGTTGCTACTCTCATGGTCATCCGGTGTGCCTTCGCCATGGTAATTCCATTCCCAATGCTAAATTTGTATGTTTCTCATTGACATATTCTCCTTGTATACATATATATCATATTGCTGATATTTGTAACCTGATAATCTTTCAGATGTAACGATTCTAGAATTGCCCTGTAAAGACAATCTAACACTATATGTGAGGGAAGATATCTTTGACTTGGAAGCTGCAGCTAGGCGGTTTGAGCAGGCTGAGGATATACGATATGAGATTCAACAACAGGATACAAATGGTGAGGACTCCATTCAGCTAGCAAAAATGTTCTCCAGAGCTGAAAATGATGGTTATCTCCCTTATTGTGAAATTAATCTGGAGTCGAAAGAGGAAATGTCCCAATCTGAGAGTCAAATACAGAAACAGACATATACTTCTCCTTGTCAATCCACCTTGTGCACTAACACAGAAAAAATAAAGTCTGAAACTTTATATGCTTCCAATTTGGGCTCTTTATCTTCATCAAACCTGGGCGTCCATCTGGAGTCAAGTCAAAGTCTTTACGTAACCAGCAGTGTAAGATTTTTGTCACTTCCACGATGTTTCTCCGTTTCTATGATTTTGCATATAAGTGCTCTTCTTCTGACAGGAGAAAACTGATTATTAGTATGTTATCCTAGTCAATTCATGATTTCTATGTTGTCCTGCAGGTTCACGAGAACTCTGGAAGTGTTGTATCAAGGTCTTCTAGAGATGATGGGACATGTGGTCCTGAAGTTTCAAAATCCTCTACCAGTGATTGTGTCAGTTCGCAGAAGGTTATCCAAAGGAAAGATTTTGGGACTACTATCAATGAAGAAAGTGATGAATCTGATTTTGAAATATTCAGGGTGAAGCGGCGATCTTCCACCAAAGTGGAAAAGAGAAATTTACAGAACCCTGTTGCTTCAAATTCTGAACATCAGGTATGGCATACTGATAATGTGAAACATTGTTGCTCGCTTTGGAATTTTCTTTACAGAATTATGACCTCAAAAATGGGGAAAAAGTTAATGTTAACTGGTTTTGTTATCCACTACTCATACAAGCCATCCCTTTCCCTTTTCCAGAAATTGAATAAAATCAAACAGAAAGACTCCAGCACAGACTTATGTTTTTCCGTTACTGAAAGCTGATGTGCCTAAAATAAGAATAACACTTGGTGAAATTATTTACCTGCCTTATCTTTTAGATTCCACTGTTTTTGTTTAGCGTGAATTGTTGAATGTAAGAATCCCATGTCGGTTGTGAAAGGCAATTTTGACATCCAATGAGGAAAGAATAGCTGGAATTCTTCACATGTCCTATCTTTTGGATTCCATTATTTCTGTTTAGCTTATATCCTGAGTATAAACACTCGAAGCTTATTGCTACACTGATCAGGAAAATCAAACTTGAAACTTTTTTGTACTTCAAAATTGCATCTTGAAGTTCATCATTTTATTGAGATTTTGTTTTGTGATATCAAATTTGGAGCTCTGAACCCACCATTTATTATGTTCCATGTTTAATGTTTCTTTAAATTCTATTCCTGTTGACCATCTATCTTTCACGAGGAGCCTCACGGTGCACATTATTAGCTTGTTTGGAAGACATTTTCTGAAGTGAAACAATTTAGTGGGGGAACATGTGGTTACTCTAAAACTGCCTACTTCCGCACTGGTGCTGGTGTAAAGAATTACCATGTTAAGTTTTTACTGCCCTGATTCTGATTTCTTGGTTTTTCGTAAATGCTTTTATCTGTTCCTCGTACAAGTGAACTGATGCTGGCAATGAAATAATAATATGCGAATTTTACTGTTGACATAAAGGACTAAGTGTTATGCATATTTACAGCTGATTGAACTTTGGCACATCTGATATAAACTTTCACATTCTTTTTCAGCTATTACTTTTGAGCAAACTGTTCAATCCTTTTCTGATGTTAGTGTTAACCATAAGTGATTTTATTATCTCTCAGGGGTTAAAGAGGCTAAAGAAACATCAACTGGGACAGCGAGGGCAGTTAAAGCCATTTCCACGTTCAACAGCCAATGATCACTTGAATCGCAACCCAACTCAACTTAAAGAAGCTTCACACGGTTCTTCAAGGGACATGTTAGCCGATCGAGGCGGCATTCCCATCTCCATTAGGTTTAAGAAAACAGCAAACGAGGAAGCAACAAGTAAGCATGGAGAAGTACATAAAAACAATAGATTCCAACAAGAGTCGAGAAAACCCACGAGGGAACCTCCCCCTTTAGAGCTTGCAGCTAAGCGCCTCAAAGTCAGAGGTCCATCATTTTTGGATGGCAGATCAAATTGAATTTAGTCAAGGGGCCTACCTCAGGATCATCATCATCTTCTTCAACCTGACACATTGCTGACATCATATTCATTAACAACACGGAAAAGCTAGGAATTTCTTTCCCGGGAGCAGCAAAAGACCGATGAAAACTAACCAACATTTTAGATTAAAGGAAGCCATTCTTTGTGCGGGGCCCGGAAAACGCGGGAAACATCGCACGGTGATAAATTCTCTCTCATTGGTTCTCAGGCTGGGGTTGTTTTTGCCTTCATTTGCAGGAGAACCTTTCTCCTCGCTGAAGCAGTCAGTTAAAAATTAGTGGTTTTTAGGTTAGTTTTGTTGATTGACATTAGTAGTTGGTTTAACAGTTGATTAATTTTGTTGGCCAATTGGCATCTCATTAATGTCAAAGCCTGATGCTGCTTCCCGTGGGGTTAGTGTTCGTTATTCTTTTAGTGCATTTGCACCTTTGATATAATAGTTTCACACGAAATAAATTCAAAGTTCTTTCTTTTACTCGTTTCAAGGTATCTTTTTTACTGCCAGTACTAGTATCTTTTCTTGCTTTCCATGAATTAAGAATTTGATTGTCATGTTTGGTTTGTTGGGAAAAAGGGCCAAAACCTTATCAGTGTGTAATCTGAGGCAAGTAGTTTGGTGGTGATCGGAGGAGGTTGAGATGAAGTAGTTTGGTGGGGATAGTGGTGGTAATGGTAATAGAGGAGGTTGTTGGTGGTGGTGAAGAAGGGAAAGAGGGTGGTAAGGCACCGTGGGTTGTGATGATGGGTTGGTTCGATTGCCATGGTTGTTTGTGTGGGGTTACGAGGGCGTGTTTGTCTTTTTCAAAAGTATTTATATTTTAAGAATATACAATTACAATTAGAAGTCTAGAATGCACTAATTGGCTCCTTGTCTGGCTGATGCGGCACAACAGCAACTGATTCGGTGTCGACAAAAGTGCACACTTTGACTTGATGTGTCACTACGATGGGTACCCAATTAGTTTTGCTAGATTATAATGGTGACTGTGAAGCAAGAAGTAATTCCACAAGGAAGCAAGTCTCTTGAGAAAAAAAAAATTCTTTTCGGGTCAAGAAGGCCCAACCCAACAATTTAGTTGGCTAGTGTCAAGCAAATACAGGCACTTTTCATAATGTAGCAAGTAGAAGATACCCACAATTTTCGTTGTGTGTTTATTCCTTACTCTGGGTGAAGTTAAATTTCAGTATATGATAAAAAAAAAAAAAATGGGAATTACTTAGCAAATAGTGAAATTATCATAAAAGACATTAACAAAATTTTTTAGATAAACCATCCATTTAGATGTATGACTCAGATTTCTCAAAAGTTGGAGATAATAAAAGTACAAGGTAATAATTTTTCTGTTGGGAATACGCCATGGTTAGTTCTCCGGCCTATGAGTTGCCTTATCAGGGAGGCCGATGCCCTGAAAAGATAGGCGTCTTCGATTTTCGAGGTACTCTCATGCCGGAGTTGCCTTAGCCAAATGGAACCAAAGATGGTGGGCTGTGCTCCAAGTTGGAACACTTGGGAAAACCTATAGTTGGCTAGGGGGATAGTTGCACCCATGTAAGAAGGTAGTATGATTCAGTGGAAGAGTTGAGTTCCTATAGAGGGAATTAAATCGTATTGTCTAACTTAAGGAAGAAAGATGGATGAACATTTGTTCAATAATTTGGAGATGAATGATTTGGTGATCATTTTACAGTATTGTGATATATAATCTTGATGTTCATTAAGTAATGAACTATCAAGTGCATATAACATCTATAATCTATAACCTATCTATAACATAACCAAAGCTCTTCCACCAAAAGGTGGTTTTCCCGCCAAAAAAGACCTTTTTAAAAAAAATTTTGGTTAGCAATAAAATATAGTAATTAATGAATTAAGGAAACACGCGTTTATAAAAATAGAAGCATATTTATAAAATTAAGGAAACACACATTTCTTTAATAAACGTTTATAAAAAGGTAGTGCGAGATTTTTTTAAAACTCTAAAATATTTAAAAATACAAACATGTTATAAAATCAAAGTAAAAAAATACCTTAAATGCTACAAGAGAATAGAGATGAAATATATTGAACTTTCTTCCTTCTTCTTTTTTTTCATAAATTCATGAATTGAGGTCTATTTATAGACCATCAAGTGTAGAATCAAAACAAAAATGATGAGTCATATTACACATGATTATCAATCAAGTTGTACAATTATTCATGAATTATTTTCATCCTCACATGATTTCATAGTCATTCACAACTCATTCACAATAATGCATCCAACTTTTGAATTATTTATAACACTTCCTTGAATGACTATTTATACAATAAAGTTGATTGTGGGGTGCCCATGTGTTGCCTCGTTAAAACCTTTGTCAGAAAACCTGGGGATAAAACTGATCAAGGAAAAGAGTACAACCGCTTCCCTGATGTTCACTACAGGGAGTATAAATATGTCGCCATTAAAACCTTGTCAGAAACCCAATGGATAAAACCCGATCGAAGGAAAAAGAGTAATATACTCCCTCATAATGACATTGTTCAAGGTCCTTCGCCAGCATGCCAATTTGGTACACCAATTTTCTAAAGGTTGATGTTGGTAACGCCAGAACAAATCCGCTAAATTGTCAATTGAGCGAATTTGTTGAACATCAATTTCACCACTTTTCTCAAGGTCATGTGTATAAAAGAATTTTGGAGAGATATGCTTGCTCTATCTCCCTTGATGTAACCTTTTGTTGAGTTGTGTGATGCAAGTCGCATTATCCTCATACAATACAGCTTGATTTTTCTTTATTGAGGATAGCCCACATGATGTTTGTATATGATGAGTCATATTCCTTAACCACATACATTCGACTTTATCTCATGAATTGCAATGAGTTGACATTATTTGATGATGTTGCTCAAAGTTTGTTTTGTAGATTTCAAGATATAGCGGTTCCTCCACGCGTAAATACATATCCTGTTTGGGACTTGCCTTTATGGGGATCTGATAAGTATCTCAACGTCTGCATATCCAACTAAAGTAGATCGAGAATTATGTGAATAAAATAAACCTAAATCGACGCACTTAGATAACTGAGAATGTGTTTAATACCATTCCAATGTCTTTTGGTAGGTGTATGACTATATCTTGCCAGGAGATTTACGTAAAAAGCTATGTCTGGTCGAGTGCAATTTGTCGGATAATGTAATGCTCCAATTGCACTAAGATACAGTACTTCGGACCAAGGATTTCTTCCCCATCTTCGTGTGGTCGGAACGCGCCTTTCAACATCAAGTGTTCGAACTAATTATAGGTGATGTTAGAGGGTGTGCTTTATCCATACCAAATCGCTTTCAAAACCTTTTCAAGATATGAAGATTGATGAACAAAACTCCTTCGGGAAATGTTCAATCTGTAAACCTAGACAAAATTTGGTTTTGCCTAAATCTTTCATCTCAAATTCGATTTCAAGTACTTCAACGCTTCATTAATCTCTTCAGAGTTCCAATGAGATTTAAATCATCAACATAGACCGCTATGATTGCAAATCCAGATCCGCTTTCTTTATGAAGACACAAGGACAAATGTCATCATTTTTGTATCCCCTTTAAGGTAATTACTTAAGCAATTGAACCACATTCTTCGGATTGCTTCAAACCATATAGTGATCTTTGCAATTTAATTGATAACATTATTTGGGCATGCACTAAGTGCTACGGCACTTTTATTCCTTCTGAATTCTCATATATATATCATCCAAGTGAACCATATAAATATGCAAAGCATTACATCCATAAGACGATGTCAAGTTTTTTCATTCATGACGGACTTTATCAAAAATCTAAAAGTAATAGCATCCATTACGGAGAATACGTTTCTTCATAGTCAATTCCTGGTCTTTGAGAGAATCCTGCGCTACAAGCCTTGCTTTATACCTTGTAATTTCGTTTTTCTCATTTCTCTTTCTTACGAAAACCCATTTGTATCCTCTGTGGGATTACATTTTTTGGTGTTTGAACTACAGTGTCCTAATACTTGGCTTATACAAAGAATTTAATTCCTGTATGGCTTCCTTCCATTTTGGCCAATCATTTCTATTTCGGCAATCTTTAACAGACATTGTGGCTCGTAATCCTCACTTTGCACAATTTTACTCGCAACATTAAAGGAGAATATATCATCTACAATGTAAGCAGCTTTCCTGCTCCTATAAGTTATTAGATAGTAAATAATCTATTGATATCTCATGGTTTTGAATACTGCGTTCTGCGGGAACCTCAATCTTCTTGGATGCTTCGGTTCTCTTGGAACTTTAAATATTTTATTTGATTGATCAATCGCTTTTATCATTACTTCGCAAAGATTCTTTTGTTGGTTTTTGTCTTGTACCCTTCTTTCTAGGTACGTAATCCTTGGATCCAATCGGTCGACCACGCTTCCGGGCGATTTTAGATTCATATTTGTCAGAACAGTTGTCTCCGCTGGGACATCAATTTTTGCTTAGTGTATTCTCACCAGATATGACTTGGTGACTTTCCTTGTATTCACAAATGCATCGAGCGCTCATATGCGCTTCTTTGCAAATGAATAAGATTTTCAATTTCTCTCTCACATTTATTGCTTCTGGGATCAAAGTGAGCTAGAGTCTTCTCATTCCAGGAAAGTTCATTTTTCTTTCAGGGATGTAGTTTTGTACTTGTTGGAAAATTCATTTCATTAAAATGACAATCATTAAAGCATGCATTAAATAGATCACCTGTTAAGGTTCTAGGTACACGATTGATTTGACTATGAATTAAACCCAACATAAATTCCAAGCCTTCTGGGGACCCATTTTGGTACTGTGGGGTGCAATTGGTACCAGATTTCACAACAAAAATTGAAGATGAGAAACATTAGGGTTCTTGACCAAATGCTAATTGTAAAGGGAGTATTGATGATATGCGCTTGGTGCAGACGTATCAATGCCGCAAAGATGTAATATAGCATGTCCCCAAGTAAGTTGGAGTTTTGACCTCATAAGCATAGGCTCACTTGTAATAAATTGGAGGCGTTTAATAAATGATTCTCGCCAATCCATTTTGTGTATGGACATGAGCAAATGTAATATTCAACTTCAATTCTTATAGTCGCATAATAATCATCAAATGCTTTTGATCTAAATTCACCAAAGATTATCAAATCAGAATGGATCGGATCGAATAATCGAGGGGAAATGAACTCGCAATTTTATAATTTGGGCTAATAGTTTAGCAAATGCATCGTTTCTAGTTGAAAGTAGGCAAACATGTGACCATCTAGTAGATGCATCAACTAAGACCAGAAAATAACGAAATGGTCCACAAGGTGGGTGTATGGGTCCACAAATATCACCTTGAATTCTTTTCAAAAAGTTGGCGATTCAACATTTACCTTTGTTTTAGAGGTCTGATGACTAATTTACCTTGTAGAACAAGCTTCACATGGACACTCATTTGGTAAAATAGTCTTAAAGTTCTTAAAAAGATGTCCATGTGAGCTTTTAATTATTCGCTGCATCATAGTCGCTCCCCTGGGTGCCCAAATCTATCATGCTAAAGTTTAAGAACCTTTGAGTCAATAAATTTTGATTTTATGATGTTGTTAGACTCAATCGTTCTTATGAATGTATAATACATTCCGTGATGGAAGCGATGAAAGTTTTTCTTTAATGCTTATGCCCAGATAGAAATGAGTTTATGTAAAGATATTCTTTATTATTTTCTTCCATTGTTTCAATGTGATATCCATTTTTATGGATATCCTTAAAACTAAGCAAATTTCTTCCGATTTGCTAGAATAAAGTGCATCATCTATATTCAATTGTGTATCATTTGGCAGATAATACGAGCTCTCTACCTGAGCCTTCAATAATATTTGATGCACCGTAATTGTATAGACATAATTTTCTCGTATTGTCAAATCCAAGAAAACTTCTATCTTGTAAAATAGTATGTAGTTGCGCTTATCGCCTAGGCAAATATCTTGGCAATTTGTCATGGTCTACAAAAGAAATTTAAAATATAAAATTCATACCAGTTAACAAACAACAATTACATATAACACTTAATGGAAAATAACAATACAAATATAAAGATAACAATTCCACACTTATCACACAAAAGCATTATAGAAAATATTTCACACATAATACACCATAAATATAATAATACTTCATTAGAGAATTATTTAATCGATATTTTCCATCAAACTTCCAATGTTTGTATGATCTCGGATCTGGGAAAAAGTCGAGTATCAAAATGAGTTCCATTGACTCGACTATCCCAATCAAGAAAATTGGTTTCAACTTTTCTTTTCCTTTCTTTTCCTTGGTCGAAGTTTATATATAAGTCCACCAAATGCTTTGGTGTATTTACATGTAATCACGCGACCAATGCCCGTGTATTCCACATCGATAGCATCCACACGCTTTTATCAAATGAATCATTTCCATTATTTTTCCGAAATTTGAACTGCTATTATGTTGCCGATTCTCGCCATTATATCGTAAATGAGCTTTTCCATTATCATGTTGGAATTCACGCCTAAACCCTCGTCCACGCCCGGGCCCACGCCCACGCCCACGCCCACGCCCACGCAGTAATTATTTTTCCGAACGTTGCATTTACCTCGAGCCATATAGTTCCATTTGTTTCGGTATCACGCGGATCCCTGGGACGATCCCATGGTTTTTCATGAGTAGTTCATTATTTTGTTCCGCTACTAATAAGCAAAGATACAAGTTCAGAATACGCTTGAAATCTACGCTCTCGACATCGCCGCATAGAGCACGCTCGAGGCATGGAATCTTTGAAAAAGTTTTTCTAACATATCTTGCTCCGCAATTTCTTCACCACGGAAAAGTAATTGAACGATTCAATAATTGAATTGTAATCTTTACGATTTAAAATCTTGCAGCGTAAGGCGCATCCAATCGATATCCGCCTTGGGCAGACGACACCTTGGGTGATCGAATCGCCCTTTAAATTTTTCCACGTAACAGATGGATCTTTGATCGTGAGGTATTCTACCATCGAGATGCATGTAGTGTCGTCGAAGGAAAATTAACTTATTGTTGCACACGATCTGCCGATCTTTCATTTCCTTCGATTATTGTTTCACCTAACCCTTTTGAGATCAAGTGAATCTCAAAGATCAAGCGTCCATGATGAATAATTATCACCGTAAATATCAAGAGCGACAAAATCAAGTTTTGGCGACATTTTCAAAATTTAGATGAGCTAGTATATTTTGTTTTGAAATTTGAATTAGTACTGCAAGACAACAATAACAACAAAATAAAATTTCTTGTAAAAAAATCGTGATTATCTTGTAATAATTAGGTTTCGATCTGAGGGTCATCTATAAGATGCAATCAGAGAGTATATTTCCTTTACTTACAAGAGTGAGCTCTAGTGTAGAGACTGCGGCCGATAACGTGTTATAAAATCAAAGAAAAAATACCTTAAATGCTACAAGAGAATAGAGATGAAATATATTGAACTTTCTTCCTTCTTCTTTTTTTTCATAAATTCATGAATTGAGGTCTATTTATAGACCATCAAGTGTAGAATCAAAACAAAAATGATGAGTCATATTACACATGATTATCAATCAAGTTGTACAATTATTCATGAATTATTTTCATCCTCACATGATTTCATAGTCATTCACAACTCATTCACAATAATGCATCCAACTTTTGAATTATTTATAACAAAAACACAATAAAAAGCAACCAACTATCAATTGGTTAGTACAATTATTAATATTTAATTTAGAACAATATGAATAAAATAAAAAATAAATTGGATTATTGGTTTTATCGTTAAAGAAATCAAATTCACCATTCATTTTTTAAATTTCATTTATAATTTTTTAATTAAATTCATATTTTTAATATAGAGATAATTTTTTTTTGGAAATCAAACACTAAATAAATTAGTGAAATTCATTTTTTAATTTAAATTTCATTAGATAAAAGATATATTAATTATTAAGAATATAATTTAGGAATTAATATATTACGCAATTAATTACATGCAAGCCAGTTAAATCTTTTTGGGTTGTAAAAATATTTATTTTAAAAGTCATGAAAAATAAAATTCTTAACTTTTTTAGACAATAAATTCCCATAGTGACCCCATAATGCATGCTTAATATAAGGTTAAAGTATATTTTTGTAACTCTAAGCGATTAACAAGATTATTTATTGCATTTTTGTTGCTAAAGTTTATTCAATATAAAAAATTATACAATATTCAAAATATAAATACAATAAAAAACTAACAATCAATTTTTTAGGACTATTTATTAATTTTAATTTATAAAATGTGAATAAAATAAAAATCCAAAAAAAGAAATTGGATTATTGGTTTTATCTTCAAAAAAATCAAATTCATCACTCATTTTTTAAATTTCATTTATAGTTTTTTATTAAATTCACATTTTTAATATCTAAATAAATTTTTTCTGAAATTGAATACTAAATAAATTAATAAAGTTCATGAATTTTTTATTTTAATTTCATTAGATAATAGATATATTAATTACTAAGAATATAATTTAGGAATTAATATATCACATAGTTAATTTTATATCAAGCTAATTAAATCTTTTTCAGTTTGAAAGCTCTCCAAAATAAAATTCTAAATTTTTCTCCAAAAGTTTAGACAAATGGATAATTTTCTACACTATTGAACTTTTCCACACTATTGAAAGAAATAAATATGCCACATCAAATAGTTATGAGAAAAGAATGCATGTATTACTCTATAATACATTAATCATTAGGCATCTAGAAATTATAGTTAATGGCTACTTGAGAAAATTAGTAATCAATTTTCCTTTAATTTAATACTAACTAATATTCATACCCATGAGTTGCACGGGATGAAAATAATCTAAAGAGCACATTTTATAGATAGAAAAAGAAAATATTTTTGAGTAATACACGTTGGATGCAAATATAATTGAAATGATAAACAAATATTGCTGGACAATTAAGATAAAATATTTTTAAGCTGATGTCTCACATTAGATATAAAGATATAGTTGAACAATATTTTATTATAATTGAATTAAAATAATTATAATGTAACACGCATTAAATTAAAGTAAATTTGAATATGAAGAGTAATATTGCAGCGGGAAGAATCTAAACCAAATAAATATTATAAATTACAAAACTTATTCTAAATTTTGAAGCACTTTTTTTAACACCACATTCGTTGTTGAGTTTTCTGGTTGATCTTTTTTGTCGCAAAGCAAAATTTCAATCTACAAAAATGAAAATATTTAATAAAATCATTTCTAATTTAAGGAAACACTAAACTACGTACCATTATTAATTGTCCTTAATGGACTCCTAAAAAAAGATTTTGATTTACGGGAATAAGTTGACATTGTGGAGATGTATTTTCAATTATTTTTGTGAGTTTTTTATTTTAAACTTTTTAATCAATTCTCACTTTTTTGTATATGTGATTTTTTATTTTATTTAATATGCGACTTGTATTTAAAAAACTGTCACTGAAAAATTAATTATTTAATTGAAAATAAAAAAAGTAAAAATTTCACAACTTTTTTCAAATTGTACATAATTTAATATCCTTTCTGTTTTAAATGTCACTTTTAAGTCAAATATGACCCGTCTTATAGTCGTGTGTATATGTAATTATTATTTGCCAATGATTATTTTTATTTTTAACTTTTGAATCAAATATGGCTTTTTGTTAATGTAATTTTTAAATTTTTAATCTATAACTTTTACCTCCAAAAAAGTCGCTAATAAATATGTTATTAAAAAAATAAATAAATTTCACCAAATTTTTGTTTGAAATTAACTTAGATTCTACGTTCTCTATATGAAAATAATTATCAAATTCAAAACTAAATAAGAAAAATAATCATCAGATTTCTCTTAAGTTAAAATTAGACGGCATTAATTTCAATCAATTATATTTATTTCATTTTCCTAAAAATATTTAATAAAAACTCTCTTGTAATTATCCTGGAAGCTAATATATAAATTTATTAGCAAATAAATAAATATTAAACCCAACTTACATATATCCAATATGTTTTTATTGACACACTATTATGAAAATCCAAAAGGGCCATACGTACCATATAAAAATCCAAATGTTTTAGCAAAAAGACTTATACTAATTTAAGCATGAAGTAACTATTTTCATAATTCAAAATTTCCCCAAAAAAATTTATTTTAATATATTTTTATTAAATTGAATATATTTTTTTCTCTCCATTAATGCAACATGGTGCTTTTATCAATTATAAATTTCAACCAATTTCAATAACATGAAATTTCTATGTATATATTACTTTGAAAAATAAATATAAAATATAAATATGACTTGAAGAATAATTTGTTTGATCTAATATTAAAATCTTTTTTACTTTAACCAACAACACTTAAATTACACTTTGTGAAATTTGATAAACATAATATTATTATTATTACTCTAAATAATATAAGTTTCAACTATAACAAAATTAAATTATTATTACTATACAAATTATTATTATTGTTCCCTTCGACTATTATTATAGTGTATATATGTACACACAATAATAGATTGTTGTGATATATTTCTAACATATTATATTACTACTATTGTATATCGATAATTGACTATAATATATTTATTATTAGAAATAATGTATTATATACCAAATTGTGTTATTTGAGATTCTTATGTATTATATATATGGTATTTTTTTCTTTTCTTATACATGAACAATCTAAAAATAAAAATAAAAAAAAAAAATAAAATTCTAACGTTTGGAAGGAAACTATGTGTTTTTCCACCTAGTGGTGGAACAACTTTTATATATTTATAGACAGATTTTTTACTTTAACCATCTTTACTTCATTATTTACTTTAACCATATACACGCCTGAAGTGAGGTTAAAGTACGGTTTTGTGGCTCTAAGCAATGAACAAGATTGTAGATCATATTTTTCCTACAAAAACTTATACAATATAAAAAAATTCTAGGATATTAAAAATAAAAATACAATAAGAAACCAACTATCAATTTTTTAGAACAGCTAGCTATTACATTTTAATCCAAGACAATATGAATAAAATAAAAATACAAAAAAAGAAATCAAATTATTGCTTTTTAAGAAATCACATTTAATTGAATTGGATGAATATAGGAAAGTAATTTTAGTGAGTATAAATAAAATATACTTTGGATAAATTAAATAGGTCATAATTAGTGTTTTGTGTAAGAAATATGTGTATGACTCTCGTTTAATTGAAAATGTATGTTTGATTTATTTAATTGAATTGTGTGAGTTATTTTATTACATTTGGAATAACGAATTGTCTATATATAAGAGTAGATGTCAAAAATTTATTAGTTGGGTTATTGGCATATATATTTTTATATCGTATTTTTTAAATATCATTTTTAAACTTTTCAATCCAATAAAAGCTTTTATTTTTTATTTTTTAGCTTTTAAAAGGTTTTTTATTCTTAACAAACCAAGAATTTACTTCATTCCTAATAATTGTATGTTTTCATTTTATTTGTTTCTTAATTTAAAAAGGTGGATGGAAAATGCGATGCTTGATTAAAAAATTAAGAATAAAAAAACTGACAAGCGATGACAATGAATAAGAGTTAGAGACAATTGCTTTCTAATCTTGATATTGATATGAGGAGACTCATATTCAACCATGGACAATTGAATAATGAAGATATACAAGGAAGATGGGTATATAAGGAATCCATCTAATGTGATAATTATATTTATATATATATATATATAATTTATATATTTATTTATTATTATGTGAGTAATGTGATAAAGGAGTGGTTATGGGATGATACTTAAACTCTTTAAAATAATTTCAATGATTTGATATAGAGCTATTAACTTTGTGGACGCATGAATGAATTTGGTAGGTAGATATAGAGAAAGCGATATGACTAGATACTAATTATATTTTATGTCACACAGTCACGTCACCGAACTTAGAAAAATAATTCGTTTATAGGACTTTTCTTCTCTCTGTTTTTTTTTTTTTTTTTAATCGTTTGACTAGAGTATATTTCAGTCTAATTACTATTTCATTAGCCACAACCATTAATTTTGTATAACATGGTCTGAGAAATTCCAACCACAAACTGACAAACAACTTAACAAATACTTTTGACAAATGACATACTCATGTACAAACTGGACACAAATGAATGAATGGTGATAATACAATGTTTACGAAGCTCGTATATATGTATGTGACACCTTTAAAAGCCAAAATTTTAGTTTCTTAATTATAGTTGACAAGATTGATCTTTTGAATGTCCTCTTCGACACTATCTACTAGCACATTTATCCACTCGTCACAACCTTCAGGTGCATCAATTTAGCAAAAAGTTCGAGAACGAGAAAGCCAAAACTCCATGATACAATTTTTGATGCAAACTCTCCAACAAATCGTGATAACCACCATTACAAATTTGGTGGCTAATTCATCACAACTACATTGTTCAGAAAATTCATCATCCTTTAATTTGGTCATAACATTGTTCTGTGTAGACATATTCGATATATATATATAATTCTCACTTTTTCGTGATAATTAAGTACATCTCTCACGATTCTTTAAAAAATCATAATAAATATGTGGGTCTCAGCATATCGACTAATTGCAATTAATCCTTGTATTTAGACATACTTTTTGCACGAATATTTCATCATCCTCTATTATCAGCCCTTGCTATTGCTACTCGTGCTTGCAATAATAGCCCAATTTCTTATAGTGCATTGTAAGACCAACTATAGTCAAACTCAGACCAAAGTCCAATCGTTGAACTTAATTGCAATTATTATTGTTATTATTATCATTATTTGGGAAGATGGGGTTAGGGGTATACACCCCCAATGGTGTCAGTTGAATAAAGAGTATTTTTTGAGAAAGTTAAGTAGGAATAGCTGAGGGACAAATGCAAAGATTAAAAGGTTGCACTAAAATTTCCTTTTTCTCACCCTTATAAAAGAATACATACAGAGATAAAAAGAAAGTGTAAAAAGAATCAAATCTTAAGCTAATTCACTTTTTCTTTTCCCATGTTTATTTCTCCCTTTCTCCACCCCACCACCTTACACCCCCACCCCACCCCACCCCACCCACCCAAACTTATCCTAAATGTTTATTGCCAAGTGAAAATAGGAATTCATTTGGTTACAAACATGTTGGTCATCAAATTTTTAGGATATTTTTTTCGATCAAGTTACCTTTCAAGTTATGAGTAATGGTTTATGCATTTGTTCATGAAATTTTAGAATTTCATAAAAGAATTGGGCTGCGTATGCCATTCGCTTAACACCCTTAACTACTTTAAAGTATCTCCAATACAACAATATTGTCAGAAGTGAATTTTTTTATGCATGGAAAAAATGTGTATATGGCACATTAAATACTTAACAATTTCTAACTCTAGACATTGTCTACCATTAATGTAATATTGTCCCTCGAAACACTACCTCTCTCTCTCATATGAATCCAATAATACTTTTTCACTTGTGCAATATCAACAATGTTACATTAGAGACTTTTTTTTTTTTGTTGTAGTGTCAATATCTTTTACCACAGATATAATGTGCACATTATTACATTAGAGATGCTAGTAATAATGTGGCTTATTTATAATGTTGTTGTACAAAGATTAGTCAATAATCATATTGGCATAGTTCGCAACTAGATACTAGATCAATTGTATTCTATCTTATTTTAACTTTTCTATATAAGAAAACGAGGTAGAACACGATGTTAATATTTCTCGCCTGACTTACAACATTAATCATCCACAAAAGTAGGGATCAGATTAATCAAAATTTGAATAGTTAAAATAATTCTTATTAATCTTCAAGCACCAGTTTATGTGACATTAAAACACGTAGTCACTTAAATCGATACCGAACGATAGAGTGTGGACCCCACAAGTACATAGAACCTACATAGAATTATTTGAAACATTATACTCAATAAGTAGGTTGGTCTTAAGTAATGTATTACTCAGGCAGTAAATGAAAATACAACCTCTATTATTGGTCTGCTTTTGAACACACATATTTAAGAAAAAACTTTTGGGTATACAAAAGTATACACCCCAACCCCACCCCTCCCCCACCCCAGCCCACCCCCATT
Organism: Jasminum sambac; assembly: GCA_018223645.1. NCBI lineage: Eukaryota > Viridiplantae > Streptophyta > Magnoliopsida > Lamiales > Oleaceae > Jasminum > Jasminum sambac. The sequence goes on along the minus strand of CP073650.1, from coordinate 19,232,306 downwards.
CCCTTCTCCTTCCTCTTCTCCTCAAGTGTCACTTTCTTGCATACACTTCACACAAAAGAAACAACCATTCACTTCATAGCTTGTCATCTCTCTCTCTCTCTCTCAAATTTGCAACTACTCCTCACAATTTGATAATTAATCAAAATCCCATCTGAAGAAAACCCCAGAAAATCTCTCTCTCTCTCTCTCTCGGGAATTTAGCATCCAATCTCAGCTGTCTCTCTCCTGTCTTCGACAAGATCTTCTGCAAACCCTAAAAGAGTGGTGGCTAAACTAAAGAAGAGCAAAAGGGGAAGCTAGCTCAAGAAATCAAGAAAGAGGAGATTAATTGTGCGTATGATTATGGAGTTGTTTCCAGCTCAACCAGACCTGTCTCTGCAAATCAGCCTCCCAAATAGCAAACCCTCATCTTCATCATCGTCTTCTTGGAGAAGAAGAGATCATGATGAAATGAATTTGGGATTTTGGAAGAGACCTTTAGATTCTTCTTCGAAAGCCGTAAACAATTTCGACCTTTCTTCATCGTCGAATCAAAGGGCTTCTCATGAACTTCATCTTCTTCATCACAATAGTGCTAACGGAAGCTTCATCCACCACCACCACCACCACCGGTCGTCGGCGGAGCTGAGTTTCTTGAGGCCTATTAGAGGAATCCCAGTTTATCATCAAAACCCTCAAGCTAATTTCCTCCCATTTACAGCTCATCATCATCAGCAGAAGACAATATTAGATTCATCTTCTTCATCGGCTCCCAATAGTACTCCTAATCCTTCTCCTCCTCCGAGCAGCCTAATTAGATCACGGTTTCTGTCGAGGTTTCCACCGAAACGGAGTATGCGGGCCCCACGGATGCGGTGGACCACCACCCTCCATTCCCGTTTTGTTCATGCTGTTGAGCTCCTCGGTGGCCATGAAAGTCAGTCCCTTCTTCATCTTCTTCTTCCACACACACACACACACTGAGACAGACAACATTAAAATAGAGAATATTGATTTCTGAAATTTTAAGGTTTATTATGTTTGTTCTTGAATCGATATCTAGGAGCTACACCCAAGTCGGTTCTTGAGCTCATGGACGTCAAAGATTTAACCTTGGCACACGTTAAGTCCCATTTACAGGTATAAATAAATTATAATCATCGTCATCATCAATTTCTTCCTAGCAATGTGCAAAAAATCCTCAATTGTCCAATAGGATAGACAACCTAATGAGGTGGCATTACTTGATTGGACCGTCAGAATCCCGTGTCAAAACTCTATTTCACATTCGCAAAATTCTGACACTTCATATAGATACAAAACAAAGTATAAGTATAGGTGTTGAAGTAGCAATTTTTTTAGATGAGAAATTAGTCTACACAAATTTCAAATTCCAATGTTCATACAAATATATACATACATTTTTTTAATTTTTTTAAAATTTTACTTGCAGAGTGTCTAAAACTTGTCAGCATTAGATCTGCTGGTTCTACAAGCTATAATGCAGCTTTTTGCTTGGAAGAATGAACCAATGTTATCACTATGAGAGAGAGAGAGAGAAGAAGAAGAGTCATTCATTTAACAATAATATATATCAAGCACATAAGACAAAACACACAGAATTGAAAACACAGAGTCCATTTTCCTTTTTTTTAATATTTTTTTTCTTGTTTGATATTATTGCACATTTTTTCAATTCAAAGTACACAACACTATCATGGCTCAATCATATATATATATATATATATATATATGAATATATGTATGTGTATGTACCTATGCATCCTAGGTTTAGAAAACCAGAGTTTATTAACCATGGTTAATTTTCAAGAAACTGCAATATATATCTATATGTATAGATATACGTACAGGTGGTGACAGATACGTACAAAAAGGTCATTATTTATTACTCATTGTACGTACTTTTTTACAGCATCAGGCTACAATAATATAGGATGACCTACATTAGTAACTTTTTTTTACTTCTCCCTCATTATTTATGTACATTTTCCATAATTACATTTTCACCCCTCATACTGTATACATTTGTGCAGTATATTTTCGTATTTACTGATGTTGGAATTGGTTTTTACTTTTGTGTGCAGATGTATAGAACAGTAAAATCAACTGATAGAGCTGCGGCTACTTCTGGTTAATATCTAAAACAGCTATTATATCATTCTTGATTATACTAATTAAAAAAATTTGTTTTGTTAATTGAAACCTTAATTTTGTCAAAATTTTTAGGCCAATCGGAGTTGTTCGAAAACGGGTCATCTGGGGATAATTCGGATGATTTAGTGTTTGAGTTTCAGAATTCAAGAAAGTCTGAATTTTCACTCCAGCAGAATAAGGATCAAGAAAAGGACTGCAATAATGTGTGGAGCAATGCAAGGTAAGATCATTTATTTAAAATGTATGGCTAAAATGGAATGACAAATTAGTAAAAATGTAATTTATTTGGAGAATATATATGTGATTGAAAATGACAATGTGATCCCTAAATTCATAGAGTTTTTAGAATAGTTAGAGTACATCGACGAGGGCAAACTAGTCTTTTCCTATACCGACAGCATGAACAATCTAGGAGTACTGATGTAAAATTATAGGTATAGTATGGTCATGTTAAGAAGAAACCTCTTATTATTTCCCCACCAAAAAAAAACCCCAGTAAATACTGTCTTAATGTCTTGTCCTAATTCATGCCATTTTAGTTGTGACATCTAATTAAAATAGTCCACGTAATTGAATTAATATATTACTTAATTTTGTGTGTAAATTGTTTTAATTAAAATAAAATAGTCAAGCAGAAAAATCAGGATAGGAGATCCAAACTCGATCATTCTCTTCAAATCAATAATACATAACATTAATACCATCAGGTTTTTAGGTGGGTGAGCAGGTGTGAGAAATTAAGGAAATTAAAGAAAAGTAACAAATTTTTTCTCATGTTACATACGAGAAACATTTTTTCTTCTCTCTCTCCCCTCCTTTTTTTTTAAATTTATTTTGAGACATTGGGAGTATAGGGGAGTACGTGGAAATACAAGAAACATTTTTAAGAGCATATTTGACATAACTTCTTTCAAAATTAGTTATTTTCAAACCTAATTTTCACTTTACATTCTGCAGGGAAAGAATACTTTTCACAATTTTCTATACTTCAATCTTTAATTGCACCTTCTTTAAAAAATATACTTGATATGTAACAATGAATTCTTATAAATGCAAGACCTGTAGAACCTTGAATTCAAAGATCAACAATTTCCCTAAATAATTAACGGATGGTTGCCCTAATAATTTTCTCCTGGTCTCAACCATTTAGTCATTCCAATAATAAAGCAAAACAATAAAGACCTCAAAGGAAGAGGAATATTATTGTCTGTTGTCTATCCATCAGCAAATAATAATAAATAATGATATCGGAATAAAGTTTAGTGCACATACACTTAAATATCAAAAATGCTATCCGTAAATCAAGTAATTACTACCGATTGATTTACAGAATTTGCAAAATGATCATATTTTGCAGAGCATTATGATGGGTTTATTAGTACATTGTAATTTTCAAGATTCTTTACAGTAATCGTACGTAACGCTTGATTTATAAATAACTCGAGAAAACAAAAAAAGAACATAGAAGTAAATGCAGCATTGTCAAGTTGAGTGTAAACACGGTTTTGATGTATAATTGAATCCCAATTGAATTGAATGAATCGACCTAAAAATAGACATATCCGTGTCCTTTGGATTATGTGGGTTCCTATAATGCTATTAAATGGGACCCTGAAATGGAGAATTTTTTGCCTCAAACCTCACCCCTCTTATGCCCACCCCGCCCCGACCTACCCCGTACTGTATTCAGTACTTAGATGAGTTTACACATAGACGATCACTATGTGTAGATGATTAATATTTAATAGTCAAAGTACTAAATATTCAGTATATATATATATATTAATATGAGAAGTCCACGGGTAGAAATCTTGATGAGAAAGCTTAGGCAAGTGAAACTTCCAAGAAGTTTGCTTTGTTTTTATGGGTTAATGGGATATCACATGGGTGGGTATGTGGGGTGCAACTTTAGGCAGAGAATAAAAAGTGAAAAAAAAGAAAAATAAAGAAATAAAGAAACTTGTTTATACATAAACTAAAAAAGGACAGTAAAAACAATAAAGAGAAAGATGATTTTCTTTCTGAATCTCTGCTTTTTATTCTGCATGCATGCATGACTTCCACTGATAGAAAAAAAAATATTCTCTTAATTGTAGCAGAGAAGCTTGGTTGCATGGCAATACAAGGAACAAAATCCAATCCTCTCTTGAGGTAAAGTTACTAAAAAGCCCACTTTACTTTTTCAAAATTTAAAAAATTCTGTGTTACAACTTTCATGTTTGGATAAAGTAAAATGTGAGGCTTTTCAAAAGATGGACAAGTGATTTGTAATATCCATGGGCTCTTTGAAAAAGAAAACTTAAAGCTAGTGAGGAAAAATCTTCCTGGAGAATGTTGTTTTCTCTTTTTGTTAGCTAACTTAGCTTTTAGCCAAGAATCATATTTGTATACGGATAATTCGAGTGTGTTTGTGAATCGTGAGTATCTACTCCAGTCTTTGAAGTTCATCTTTCTTTTATTAGTTTTCTGTGTCAACGTATAGTTTACTTTCCTCGTTGAAAATGTATATATATAGTCAAGTTTAGATCATCAACAATCCCATTTTCTGTCCTCTTAACTATTGTGGATTGTTTTAATTAAATAAGATCGCCAATTAAATATGAAATGAAGCAACATATTTGAACTTGTTCTAGTCTTATCATTTCTTGATGTGCCCATTTCTTAATCTGTTTCAAAATGAAAATAAGCCCATTTTAAAGATTATTATTTAAATATTTTCCCTTTTTGGATTATGTGTTTTCTATAGTCAAAAAAGTGAGATTTTCATATTATAAAGTGTTGAATGTTAGATGTGAAATAAAACCTAACGCATCTCTCCAAAGACTACAATAATTTAATAGAATTGTATGATGATTATTATTCCCTTATCATTGCTATTCCTTTAGTCAATTGTCCTTAAATATTCTCACATTGCACACGACTGTTGTTGTGTGCATTATCATATAAGTTATAACCCCATCACCCTTCACCCCACCACCCCACACACATCTATGCACAATATATAATAAAGAAAAATAAAATCGAGATTTACTGTCTCATTTCATATTTTGTTTCTTATTTAATTTATTAATTAGTCTGATTACACATGAGTTTACATAATCAGTTAAGTAACCGAGTAACCCATCAGTTGATCTGGAGATTCAGGTAGCGCTACAAATGGATTATTCAATCAATTTCTAGCAATTCCATGAATGCATTTGTAATATTGCAGGACATACAAATTAATTAAATTACCATATAACTCGTTACTTAATTTCAAGATATTGCTAGTACGTATTACGTACAAGCGATCGAGTTATGGTGTTATTTTGCAGATTTTGTAAACTTGAGACGTAGAAAAATAGTGAATCTAATGATAGTAATAATGATGATTATTATTTTGGGTTATGACAGCAAAAGGAGATGGAAGCAAAGTGCTCAAGCTATGACAGAGTATCAGAAATGAGCTCATCAAGCCTATCAGAGACAAGCACCAAAGAGCCCAATTTGGAGTTCACTTTGGGAAGGGCACAGTGAAATTCTACTCATTTTGAAATCATTATAATCTCTGACGGTGTACTGGACTACTTGTGAAGAGAATCAGGTACCCACTGAGAAAAATCAGAAGAAAAAAATAAAATTAAAAAAAGAAAAAATAAAAAAGAAAAGAAAAGTGAGGAAAAAGGAAAAGGAGAAAAAGGAGAAAAAGGAAAGACAAGGAGACAAGAAAGACAGAAAGCAACAAAAGGAGAAAGGGTCATCCTTACTTTCAAAGCTAAGCCATGAAAATCCAATCAATCATCATATTATAATATATAATCCTACGTAAATATGGAATATCTAATTGTCTTTCTTGTTTGTATTATTATTACAACATGCAATGAGAGAAAGAGGAAAAAAGATTTCAATCATTGTTGACATGTTTTCCTTGGTAATTGTATTATCAACTTACTTTACATTATTCGTGCACGGAGTCACTATTTAACTTCCTGATGTGGATTATTTTAATTTGATAAAACAACTCAGATGATGGGAATTGGACAATAAATATTGACTGATATGCATATAGTAGTTGACGTGACCATATCTTATTGTCAAAATGATCAAGCCTAGATCTGTTGTTCTAATTCTCGTCTCATCGGCTGTCTCATCTAATCAAAACAATTCACAAATACATGAGTCAAATATGTGATCTCATTCATTGTTCTCTTCACTGTTTCATCTAATTAGCATACTTGATCTAATGGGATAGCAAGAGTTCCAGATACAGAATCAAAATAGTCTACATATACACTTGGAACAATGAGAGAACAATAATTCGGATAGCATATCACGGCTCAAGATTACAAAAATATAAGGGTAAAATTGTCATTTCATTGCTGCGTGTAAAGTTCTCGATAATATATGGTGTTGTTTCTTGGGAATAAATTGTACACACTTTCTTAAAATTCACTTTCTTCTCCATTCATTCCTAGGCAGGGTCACATGCTTTTATACTTTGTTAAATCCTAACAAAGAAAATTGAAAGGAAAAGGTAGCAATATCATGGACCAGTAAAGGAACTAATTTGAAAAAGTTTAGTCGTCAGGAAGTGGAAAATAGCAAAAAGGAAAAGACAAGTTTTAAAGAAGAATAAGAATATATCTATAATTTTGCATGCTTTTCTTTTCCAAGATTAGGCAATAAGTAAACTTGTAACTGTAATCTCATTGCGTCGACGTCTATGGCCAAACTTTTGATCTATGAAATAGGAGTGGCAATGGATTGGGCTGAGTTCGGCTCGCCCCGTTAATTGATGTAAATGGGCTTGACCAGCCAAGCCAACCCACTCATCGACCCATGGCACAAATGCTGGCTAGGCTCGGCCATGGCTCGTGGTTGATGGACGAAAAATAACCAAAAAGACGAAAATTACATCAAATTAAAATTGAAAAAAATGACACCAGACAAGAAAATATTGCCTTTTAAACGGTACGAATGTCTGAAATCCATCATAATCAGTTGTAGCAAAGAGGCAAGTTGCCTTAGGTTGTTGTTTTCTTTTCATTCTGAGCTCAAACGTCAAATTTACCATTTTGCCCTTTTCTATGCATTTCCTCTACAATTTATTTCGCCACTCGTTTCTACGTTGGTAAATACATCAATCATAGTCAATGCCAACTCTTTGGCTCTAGGTAACCGATGGCAATCAGCTTTAATTTTCCAAGCTTCTGCTTTTTGATCTTTCTTTTGGCATTTCTTTGTCTTGTGAACCCATGGACTCCAATGTTCATTTGTCTTTTTGTATCGAAGCAAGTTTTCTTGTATCATTCTTTTCAATAATCCCTCTGATTTCTTCATTCATCTCGTTTCCCAATTACTCCTCCTCTTGTTTAGCCTCTTGGAATTTTACTTCTTCACATTCAACACATATGCAAACTAAAGAGTAAGATTTTTCGAGTTTTTCGTGCCTTCGATATAGATATTTTGTAAGTACTACTTGTTGCACCATATCGCGTTAACTTCAGAATCAATAGTAATCACATTTCCACTACATTGTAGATATTTTATGTGTATCAAACGACAAAGTCATAACTTTTCACCACCGTTATACAATCGTATCACACTATGCATCATCGGCCTAGTCGTAATTTGAGTTAATTACCTTTTTAAGTTTAACCAAACATATTTATTAGCCTATTAACAAACACTGCAAAAAATCCAACATGACAATGAATTAGACAAAGAAGGAACAAACAAAACCATATATACTACATAATATAGCTAGATTCTCGCGGACATATTCTCATTCTATTCCTCAGATGTCCATAAATGTAAAATGTAATGATGTCAATGTAAATGTTTCTATATATTTATAATTTTATTATATCTAGAGAGAAACAAAATAAATGAAACTTATATTTCGTCTAATGTGACACAACATATGTCATTTGATAAATACTTCTATCAAGTGATGGTGTTCTTTGATTTAGTATAAATACATTGACTGTACGAGTAATATATGTTATTCCCTCCGTCCCACTAAGACAGACTTGTTTTCTATTTTCGTTTATCTCAAATTATAATCCACTTTCCTTATTGAGAGTGTGGTTTATTTTCTAATTGACTAAAATACCCTTATTTAATATTATTTGGAATACTAAAAATCAATTAGATATTCAATCTCTCAAGAATATTAATTATGTTCACACTACTTTTTTTGTTATTTTATACAAGGATAAAATAGGAAGAATATGAAAATATTTTGTAGTTTCAACAATATTTAATATGTTTTCTTAATACGAGTGAAAAATTGTGGGTGTCTATCTTAGTGGAATGGAGGAGTATCTGATAATTAATTAATAATAGAATTTGTGCCAAAACTACCGCTTGATAGAAATATATTAATCGATGGTTGAGCACTATATATTATTCTGTATTGAACAACAAAAGGTTTTGCAGTATAGGATAGAACGTCCAGATCCAATAAAAAAATCCCATGTATACAATCGAGTGTAATGATTTAATAATGTGAATTGTTATGATTAGATAAAACAGATAAAAAGGAAAAAAATTAGACGGCAAATACGTAAGATTAAATGCATGGAGTACACGAGTGGGGGAACATGCTTACAAATATACAGTCATGAAAAGTCATGAGAAGTTAGAGAGAAGACAGAAGACAGGTAGAGAGAGAAAAGAGAATTGGGACCAGAAATCATTCAATGATTTTGTAATCCATTGCATTATGATTGACGCCTCGCTGACCTGAGTCGCTGCCCACCTGCCCCCTACTGCTCTGCATTCTTTTTTAATTCATTCACATTCATCCATCTCTCTCCAGTTATTTGCCCACACACTGACACACGGGTATAAATTTCGAATAGTCCTTGAAATTTAAATCCTAATTCAAATTCACCCCTTAAATTATAAAATGATTCTTTTTTATCGGATGTCCCCTAACGGGCTCTAATGATTCTTTAACGGACATTATAAGTTTCCAATTTTTCATCCTTTAATCTGAATTTCCAGTTTTGCATCCTATATGTACGGTGAGTCCATTACCTAGCAGTCTAAATTATTACTTTTTTATATCTCAGATATATATGGAGATAGGCTAGCTTTTTTACTATTTTTTTCTTTTTTTTTTTAAATCTATTTTTCATTTTGGTTAAACCAATTACTCCCTCCGTCCCACTAAGATAGGCACCCACCATTTTTCACACATATTAAAAAAAATCTTAAATGTTCTTGGAATTATAAGATATTCATATATTCTTCCAATTTTACCCCTATATTAAATGGTCAAAAAGTAGTGTGAACATGTTTAAATATCTTGAGAGATGAAATATCTATCTTGATGTTTAGTATTCCAATTATCTTAAATAGGGGTATTTTAGTACATAGAAAATAAATTATACATTCAATAAGGAAATTGGACTATAATTTGGGACGGACAAAATAGGAATACTTGCCTATCTTAGTGAGACAGAGGGAGTACATTCACTTATCTCATGGGACCTACACGTACTATATAAATCTCAACTATTCAACTTCATTCATTGTCTCTTATCTTTTATATAAAAATTCATAAAAAATAATAAAATACTCAATCTTATCACCCCCATAAGGTGGTCAATGTCAATTAATTGACACCCTAGATGTTAACTAGTACTAGATGGGTGTCACATGCCTCCCCACCATTAGGAGGTGGGTGGATGTGTGGAGACGTGTAGACAATCCGGATCCCAATTATGTTGGCATTGGATTCAATAAGACATAAAATTCGAACAAAAGATTTGTTAAGGTAAGCATCAGTGAAATTTATTCTGTGTTAGCCGTCGCATTTTTATATATTTTTAAACATTTTTTTACATTTCAAACTAATCACATTCATATATCTCGTGGGACCTACCTGTACTACACAAATCTCCACAATTCAACTTCACTCATTCTCTTTTCTATTTCACATCAAAACTCATAAATACATATAAACTAACACGTTATAGTCTAAATAGATAATCAAATGTGAGATCAAATTGGAGATTAGCGCACGAAAATTTACATGAAATTAACATTCTTCCCAGAAGTTGGCGAACGTTAGAACTTCTTCAAAAGTTATAGTGTTTTCTAATCTAAATTATTTTAAATTTGGCTATTACACTTACGTACTAATTGTAATTGCTTGTTTTTATAATGATTTAGCGTGTGATAGGCTAGGATTTTTATCACTTTTTTATTTATTTTTATTAATTATTTCTTTTAGTCAAACCAATCATATTCACATATCTCATGGAACCTATATGTATTATACAATTCTCCATCATTCAACTCTACTCATTTTATCTCTTCTTTTACATTAAAATTCATAAAAAACCATGAAAAATTCAATCCTATCACCCTTTTAAACTATGAATGAAAATCTTATTTAAAATAATTTGAAAAATATATTTATCGAAAAATATTAGAAAATGTCAATTGACTTTCACAAAACAACTATGAAACTGTAACGCCCACTCGAAAAATATAAAACTTACAGATTGATGACTATTGAGAAGACGGCGTCGAAAGTATGGTTCCTTCCCGGTCTAATTCCCAAAGACTAGTGGACGACTAGAATAAATTGAAAGTTTAGAGATGGGTTAGAAACACGGTCAAAAGTTGGGGGGCCTAACTCGTAACTAGGCAAGGGGGTAAATTGTAATATGCATGGGAATGCGGGCCGAGAGTAGAATGAGACCATACTTTGTGGCCTGTCACTATCTATCCGGCATTCAAGGCGGGCTCATAGTCTCATTTCATTTTCACATAAAATTCTTATACTTTCAAACACCCAACAAAGACAACTCTGTTATAAAAGTATAGAAATAATAGAGAGAGTTTAGAGAGAATTTAATTCATGACCATGAATTTAATTTCATTAATAATCGCTCTATTTATAGTGGAAACTTCGAATCACAATCGTGAATTACATAATTTCATCAGCACATAATTACTATTCACATCAATAAACAAATAATATTTGTTTCCTCGTGCCTTACTGCTCACAACACTTCGAACGACTATTCACTATTACATTATTCATCAACTCTCATTTAGAATCAATAGCGGGGTATATTGCGCCGTTAAAACCTTGCTTCAAGAAAAACCCAAACTAAACTTCCAAACTGACAGGTAGGAAAGTTTAGAATGGTCATATCTGCTTTAGAAATATTTCTCCCCGATGTCGATCACCAATATAGGAGCACGTGTGTACTCGTTAAAACTCAAAGAAAACCCAGTGGGAAAAACTTGATCAAGGAAAAGAGCATGCCATCTCCATCCGATTTCATATCTTGAGGACCGATATCCTTACTTCTGCAAAGGATTTCAATATCATCATTGTTTGGATCTAAAACATTGCTCTATTATAACTTGATCCAATATATACATCGCTATTGATTTCTCTTGCCTCAATATACCATGAATATGCCTCGTTAAACCTTTATTAGGAAAACCCAAAGGTGGAAAAATCACTAATGAAGGAAAAAGAGCATTATTCATGGGAATACGCCTTTAATGTTGCTTCATTAAAAACCTCAAGAAACCCAATGATAAAACCTCACCAAGTGGAAAAAAATTCATAACGCTGTATTTTATACAAGTATTGCAAGAGATTTTACAATCTTTCATAGATTTGTATGAGTATCATATACATTTGTTCATACTCTTCATTCATCTCCACGTGAATGAAATTTTAGATGTTATACAATATCATGTTATATTCAAGCATATATGCAATCAATAAATTTTCGATCTCATTTTCTCACTATATCGAGATAAATACCTAAATCTCTTCCTACGAGATTTCATATTAGTTGAGATTGCCTCATTAAAAACTTTGTTTGAGAAAAACCCTTTGGGACAAAAACATCAATCAAGGAAAAGAGATAAAGATATGAATTTCTCAACAATATCAATGTAGATATTTTGAGCCAGCATGCACCGATACAATAATACATTTGAAATCTCTTCAAGAGTTTCATTCTCATTTCTCATTAAACCCGCATTTAACACTTTAATCATAAGGGCATATATTTCAAGATTCTGCATTTTCGATGGATTTTAATATCCTCACTATTATTGATAAGATGTAGTGCTATCTTTCATAGTGTGTCTATTAATTTCAATTTTATTTCTTTCCCCATATCGACATAACTTATCAGAGATATCTCATTATCAATCCTCTTGTAGGATTACACAATATAGTTATGTCTATATACTCTTCAAGAGTATATGCTCCGTGCTATTAAGACCATCTTTAATAATTTGCTTTGATATATATGATTGGGGAAATGTCATAATATCAACGCTTGAAGGCGCTAACTTATCAAAGATCTTAATCGATATATGTGATTGTCATACATCTTTTATGCATCTTTGAACTTCAAGTTCATATTTTAATTGTGAGGATATAGTATGATGCATTTCACATATCATTTTCACTTTTAATACTCCCCTCATGCTAAGAAAATTTAGAACACTAAAATTCATATATGTTCTTATCGTCACTTTAATATGAGAATTTATATAGTTTGCATTCTATTCTCGATATTGGCAATTTATTGGAGTGACTTTAAATAATTTGGCTACATAATATCCCACTTGTATGATACTCAATCCTTCAGTGATTTATTCAAGTATTGGGATATACATTTACTAGTTTTATCATTAAATCTGGAAATCATGCTCATACTCATGAGCAAATATTTAAATAAATTTCAAATTACGAATCATATACACATGTGACTATCTAGTGGATCCAATATCATAATATCTAGTAGTCCACATGGAGGATGAGGCCTATACATTTCTCATCCTTTATTCCCGGATATATTTGGGATTTATTCCCAATATTGGCTAGTAATGATTTCATCATTTATCGAGAACAACTGGCTGAAGAATTCTTTTAATTCTTCACTTGAAATATTGATTTTAATAATTATTTAAACCGGGATGATGGAGTCCTGCTCTAACAAGTATTATTGAACTTTTAGTTCAAGAAATTCTTATATCGATTTCACTAGTATCCTGATAGTGCTCAACATGATTTATTACTTTCATCATATGTATAGCTCACCGACATATTCCATCATGTTTCTAGAGCATTATTACACATCACTTTGTTCAGCGTGGAATCTTAGCACATACGCTTCATGTTTCAATCTGCTCCAACGCGAGTCTTACCTCATACGTTTGCTATAATTATCCTGCACTTTACAAGATTCACCATTAATAATGGTCCATATATAATAATGGATAATTTGCTCTCAAATCTTCGAAAATACTATCCATCACTAGATCAAAAATCCTAAAAAGGATTTATCAAGTAGGCTTGAAAGGTTGAGATGCTAATGAATAAGGGCATCCCAGGAGATGTTCGATGTTTAATTGAAGCAAAGGTCTGATTATCTCGGTGAGGTTTATTCCTTCTAAATACATGCCTGGTATGGGTAAAAGTAGTTTTTCAAAGAAACGGAGAGCAAAAGATTAGGAGGATGTTACAAGTGTGCTCGGTGGACATGTGACACTTTCGATGTAAATCAGGGGATACTTGTCCAAAGCGAGAAGATAAAATAGCATTCATTAAAGATGGATTGAGTAAGGAGCCTTTGGATGATATTCAGCAATGCGCTTGAGACACATCCTAGTGACACGCATACAAGGTGAGCTAATGGCCTTATGGGCCAAAAGATCAACAAATCGCGCATAGCTTTGAAAAACTTACTTTAGAAGATCCTGTTGTAAATTTAGTAGAAAATTTAGTATAATGATTTTCCCACATTTATGTAAGAAAGCTTGGTGTAATAACAAAGATCAATATATTTCTTTTATTTGTAAATATCGCTTTTTCAATTTTTAAGATATATATATGTATATATATATTATTTTTCAATCACCCATTGTGTATATGTCATGTCACTAAAATTTTTCGCGCTTTTTCTCTTCATATTTGTCAAAAGTAAATAGTGCAATCAATTATTAGTTTGAAATTTTTCTTTTAAATAAAAGAATTCGTGTCTCTCATGTTCATACGTTGAAAGTATAGTGCAAAAAGAGAGATAGGAGTAGAGATGGATATGGAGATTTTAGAATCATCTCATACAAGCTCACCTTTACCTCACAGATTAAAACCGTATGTATTCTTGGTGGATCTAAATTGGTAGGCCATATCCAATATGTGGATATGGCAAACCGACTCATAAAAGAGTTAGGAGACAAGAAATCAATATACTATATGGAGGAACCAACAACAAACTTTTAGCTAGACTTATAATGGCCGCATCATCATGGGGAATAAGAGTTTCGAGTGTAATACCTTTCCATTTAGTTGGATCTAACACTTAAATTGGAGCCGCTTCTACCATGGGTCCAGCAGGTTGGTGCTACAAACGCAATCCATCCACAAATCGCATGATGTATATGATGAATAATAGTGATGCTTTCATTAAACCCTTCCAGGCGCTACAACACACCGGAGGAAATATTCAATATAGCCTCGCTGGCACGTGGAACTTTCATGTCAAACCAATAGGTTTGTTGAATATTAACAATTTCTTTGATGGCTTACTAGCGCTCATAGATCGAGTGTAGATAATAAGTTTATCTTCATTTAGCGAGAAAATACTTATTTCTGCTAATCGCTGATGAACTACTCATCAAATTTCATGCATATGTTCAAGAATCTGTGGAAGCCAGATCCGCGGTCACAGAACCCTTGGTGTCAAGTTAAAAAGAAATTGATCCTTAAATATCTCATTATGAACCCCGATGTTGAGGGTGTAATTACTGAGTATTTATACTAAACGCACCTTTCATTTATGGGGTTCAATATGTATTTTCTTCGTGATTTTTATATTTTCGAAAGTGTCTATTGCCATCTTTGATATTCTCAATATGTTCCACTTCGATCGCTTTGTACTTCTTACGAGTAATAATAATAATATCATATTGGCTTTATTCAAATACGAAATCTAGTGATTATGCTTCTTCAAGAGCATTTTATTCTCATATTAATACAATCATATCATCGTATAAATGAGATTACTTCATATAATCTTTCCATGCGATATATTTTCTTTGATTTATCAACATGGGATCTATTGAGCATTTTACTTTCATCTATTTATTCAATGGTAACTTCGGTGCCACTTACTCAATTTTCCCATCAATATTCAATAGACGTGGAAAGTGAACATTCCTTTATTAAATGCTTCTTTAAGAGCATTTCATCATATCACAATATACTAATCTCATAATGAGATTTTTCACCACGATATATTTTCTTTCTCTTTTATCGCAATGTGATTCTTTGAGCAATTTCATTTCATCAATACATACCGTCAGAAATTCGCATCACTGCTCAAATCCCTTCTTTTTATTATCAATAGAATATTCATGTGAACATATATAAACCGGGCTTATCCAATTGTGGGGTTTAATCCAACCACATTTGTAATAAGTATTCTAAACGTGTGGTATAACCCATCACATTGAAAAATATGCATACCAATCGTGTGATATAACTCACCACATTGGAAATATATGCTAGAAATTTAAAGTGCGTAAATTTAAATTGCGAGAATTAAATTTCCTCCAATAGGTGGTCGAACTTACCTTATGGGAATTATTGCAATAAATATAAATTTACGGAATTTAAATTAAGTAGAATTAAATGCATAATGATTAACTACTTCTTCAGAGTAGGATCTGCTTTAGTAGAAGGTATCACCCATCACTTAGCATATAAATTGCATAAATATATAAAACCTTTCGTTAGGTGATGGCTGAACCCATCATCGTAGGAGGTATTGCAAGATTTAAATTGCAAGTAAATAAATAAAGTACGATTTAATTAAATATTGAACCCGTTCTACGGAGCGCATTTGTTCTTCTAGAACAAATTCATTACTTCTATAAGAGCTCACTTATCCTTTTAGAATAAGTATATTATGTATTTAAACTCTTAGTTAAAATAATATTCCGATCTTTTTAACTCAAAATGGACTTCAGTCGAATTAATGGATTTAGAATTTCTTCTCTGGAATATTCTATCCATTTTTGTTTATTGTCAATCAAAGTAAACAGCCAGGAGTCGAACGATCGTCTCGCTACCAATCACATTAGCTTGCATGGCGTCGCCCGGGGCAAAAGTCTTATTACACATATTTCTTTATAAAATATTAATACATATCACCGCCGCAATCACAGCTTTGGCCAGTAGCGTTACCGCAAGTGCGGTGATTACACATATTTCTTTATAAAATTGTAATAGTATAAGGATTAATACGTAAATATTCACAAGTCCAAGGACCCTTTTGTAACTTTTTCAAAAGTTAGTAATCGATTTGTAAATTTTGAAAGCCTTATCAATATTGGTGTCAAATCGAAGATCTCGTTAAATCGAGTATAATGGAGTCGAAAATTTGATTTTGATAATGTATGCTCTTATATCTCGAGAAAACGAATGTTATAGTTTAATATATTATTATATTATAAAATAATAATATATATACCTTCTCATTCTTTTTCGATTTTCCTTCCACCATAATCTCGTTTCGCATATTTCGGATTAGGAATTAAAGATACGAAGAATACGCGATATGGATTTGTGAGTACTCTGGTTTCACTTACAAGAGAAGATGCAGAGGAAAGTTTATTAAAAAAACAATTCGTTATTTGAGAAATGTTTAATCCGGCAGGTTTAAATCTGAGAGGATCATCGCTGATAGATCGTAATAGAGCATACTCTTATTACTCAAGGCTAGAGAGACTCGTCTTGATAACGTGTTATAAAAGTGATGTAAATAATAGAGAGAGTTTGTAGAACGAATTAGCGAATTACAGAATGAATTTCATTAATAATCGTTCTATTTATAAGTGAAAGCTGAATTACACAATCGTAATTACATAATTTCATCAGGGACATAATAGTCATTCACATCAATAAACAAATAATATTTGTTTCCCTCGGGTGCCTCGTTCACAACAAACTCAACATTTGTTTCTTATTGCTAAAAATTCTATTTCCTATTACAATGTACACACCCTATGAATAATTATTATTTTTACATTCTTTAGTAACCCCTAAAAATAAAAAATAAAAAAATAATTTAAGTCGCATATTCCTTAACAAAAAAAAAAGGTTTCATTTTTCCTTAAGTATTTTTTTAAAGCACAACTTTCTTAGGTTATCTGAGACGTAGACGTGGAACTCCACTAACAATTTAATCTGGCTACTATCAAAATCAGCCTTTACATCTTGCACCATTGATTTTATTCTCTTGATTTTTATTTCAATCGTACCTGATATGAGTCTCATGAGTTGATTGACTCAGAGCACACAAAAAATTGAGAAATGACTTCAAATATGTTTTAAATGCCATATCTCGTTAACTTTTGTATTGTCGGTTGCATTATTAATTTAGGTCTAGAAATTAAACATGTAAAGCATCTTCTTTTTTTCTCTTTCTTTTTCTTTTTTAATCTAATCTTCGATGTGTTAATGGACACATTTCTATGTGAAGTCCAGTGACTGCTATAAAAAGGGAATGGGTCCGCAGTGTGTGCTTTGGGCTTATGATTGATGGGGCAGCAGTGTATATGATTTGGGCTAGTAATTGATGGATCACATTCAGCAGTGTCTATATTTGGGCTTATGGTTGATGGATCAGCAGTGTACATGATTTGGGCTAGTAATTGATGGGTCAGCATTCAGCATTCAACTGAGTATAAACTGCTGCGCGACGGATAACCGGCCCATTAGGACAACGACCTTTAATTAAGGATTTTTTTACAATAATAATAGAAAGTTTCGTTTTTAATATTTTAAAAATAAGAGAGGACTGACTTAATTACTCGCTTAGCACAAACCTTAAGGCAGAATTAGTAAAATCAGGCAGATTTAGACTGGATTATTTCGGCTCGTGTACACAATAAATGTAATAGAGTCAGACCACTAACTAAATTATGGCAAAAAATTTTGACCGGCAGCCAACAGTATCGACAAAATTTTTTTCAAATTATTGAAATTCTATCTTCTTGTGTTAGATCTAGATTTGGATCTAATCTTGATTTTCAAAACGAAAGTCGTATGTGACTAAAAAATACCGCGAAAGTGTTATAACTATGACACAACTGGGAGTGTTTGAACATTACCAATAACTGGTAACGTATTAGCTTAAAAGTCGATATCTAAAATAAATAAATAAATAAGGAGCGCACAAGAGTGGGCAGTCTTACATTTTCCGTAGAGCTCGTTGGTTAAATAAATTATGATAATAAATAAATACATAAGTTAAATTGTAAATTTTAATATCCTACTATTTAAATATTTAAATAATATTTTAAATTGAGATCAATATATATTATATTGAAATAAATTATGATATAAATAAATAAATAAATATTTCTTAAAGAGAAGCGACCGAGCAGGAGGAGAAAAAAAAAAAGGTGGGCATTTTTTTATTTTATTTTATAAATAATACAAATGGCTTATCTTCTTCCCACCAAAGAGGCGAACACACACAAAATATGGCCACTTCTACTACTACTATGAGCCTCCTCTCTGCAAAGCCAACTAAGGCTCACCTTCTCATTCCTCAGAATTCTCCATCCTTTTGCCCTCCCGAATTTACCCGTTTCTCCTCAATTCCTTGTTTGGCTTTTCGAAATTTAAGGAAATTCGATCGCATTCTTTGTAGCAGCATTCCGTTTACCTCCACACACACAACCAATTACGAGGTAACATTTATTGTTTTCGGATATGTTGTGTTCTTTGAACTTGATTAATTTTACATAGAAAATGATGTGGTTTGAGGTTTAGTTTAGAATTCACCAAATCTGTGGACAAGTTTAGAATTCATCAATAAAATTATGATGTTTGAGATTTAGTTTAGGATTCTGTGCAATATTGAGCTGTTATGCGGTGATAATTTGTTTGTGTATAATATATATTGATAATTATGCAGCTGATGGTTTGCTGAGGGGATTGAGGTTTGAGGATTTGAATGTTATTGGAAGCGAACTTGTAGAGTTTTTGCAAACTAACATGAATTTTTATTCAAGTTTGTCTAAAAAATGTGAAACTCTGAAGAGAAATTTACCGTCACATTATACAATTTTCACTCATCGGGCTAAACAAAGAGGAGATGTCTGAAATGAAATCATTTCTTATCTTTCTGGTCTTTATCTTGCAGTGTGTTGCACCACCTATGCAATTTATTTTAGAAAATAATGATGTGTACCAAATTGGAATATGGAGTTGATATGAAATAGGAACATGTGTTGCAGTTTTCAGATGGTTCCTCTGAGGTGGAGTTGAGATTGGAACTTGGGGTAGAAGGCATAAATCCTAAGGATATCTTTGTAGATGGAAATGAGAACTCTTTGGTAATCAAGGTGCAAAACAGTGGATATCTTAAGACTCTCCTGGATACAGATACCCTCTACGGAATGATAAAGCCTTCAGAAACAATATGGTATGTGCTAGAAAAGAGTTTCTAGTATGTTAGCCACTTACACATGAAGGCAATGATTGAATGAATAATGGAGCCCCTAGTTAGATTATGTGAATGTCATTAATTGAAGTAACTAATTAAATAGCCAAACTGAAGTTATTTGTCTTCCTTCTATAGGTATATAGATGATGATCATTTAGTTGTTAACTTGAAGAAGCAAGACCCGGAGTTAAAATGGCCTGACATCAAGGAGACTTGGGAGTCCTTAACGGCAGGAGTTGCAAAACTCTTGCAGGGAACGTCGATCTATTTAGTTGGGGAATCGACTGAGATAAACCACAAGATTGCTCGAGAATTGGCCGTTGGTCTTGGGTATGCGTCCTGTTCCTCTCTCTCTCTCTCTCTCTCTCTCTCTTTTTTTTTTTTTTTTTTGGCATGAAATGGTAGAGTGGATATTAATATCATATAACTCCTTACTGTACATGCTAATAAAATCTTCCCTTCCTATTCTCTCTTTATACTGGTTTTTTTCACTTGTCTATGGTTGTTTATGTTTATTATGCATGAGTTCTTGTTGTTTCAACACTTGTTTTAATTGCATAATTTCCATCATCTTATCAATTTGAGTAATTAAATGACAGAGAAAGAATGTTTTGAAGTGTGGAATAAGCCGAGTTTCTGATCTCATCGCGTGTTACACTTTCTACCCTCTACCACACACATCAAATGCTTATATTATTATGAAATAAGTCCAAGCATAGCAACCTTTGGAAGTGTAATATCCAATTGAGCAAATAAAATTTGCAATGCCATAGATAGCGTATATTTCACCTTCGGAATGCCAAAACTATCCCTTGCCTCAAAAAAAAAAAAAGAACTTCCTCTTCCCCTTCCTGGCTTCCTCTTCCCCCCACCCCCACCCTTTTACAGGCAACAAAACTGTTGGTTCTCCATCGATGGAGATGGAGAACCATTAATCTGGTTCACCGAATCTGGAGAACCAGTTGGCTCTCTCCATCATCGATGGGGAACCAAATTTGGTACTCCCACTTTGGTTCGCCGGAAACTTGACTGAAAGAGCAAGGTTTCCCTAGAAAAATCATGAAGAACATGAATCAACTTAGATGAGTGGAGTTTTGGACTTTTGGTCAGTTGAAAATAGTATGGATGATCGGAAACTCAAAGTTTGGCCTGAGAGAAGATCGGATTCGCCGGAGAGAAGTTCGGATTTATTGGAGAAGATGACCAAAAACCTAGAACCTCTAGTATAGAGTATAGAATTAAAAAAGTTAGGGGTAAAATGGGAACGCCAACTTGAAAATTCTGCTACATCTGCCTTGTAGCGGACTAAACTAACACGTGTGGAATTTGCATTTTCCGTGCTGCCATTTGTGCAATTGTCTGTATTATTATTATGTTTTCTTTTTCATTTTTTTTGTCTTACTTTTTGTATGATATTGGTTTGATTGTCTTATGTTTCTATCTATTGTTTCTCTACATTCTTGGTTGTTAGGTATACCCCCCTGGACACAAAGGAGATTTTGGAATCTTACAGCAAGCTAAGTATTGAGACATGTGAGTGCTATTATGTCAGTACTGTTCTATTAATGGTCATAAGCATTACATGACTCCTCTGAGAAAAGAGTTTATTATGTGATTTTGTGGTCAGAGATAGAGTCTCTCTACCCCCATATGTTAAGCATTTTACATCTAAAACCACATAGTGACTTGTAAATCACTTTTGTCAACTAACACATTCATCACTCGCTAAAGAGAATCACCCTCACGTGTCGTTTGGCATATGTGTGAAAAGGTGTTTATGAACAAGCTAAATCAGGCGAGGAAAAGTGGTTTGAAAAATGTACGATTGTAACGTACACTAAACATCTTGCTGTGTGTAATAAGTGTAACCTATTGCAGGGTTGGCCTCAGAGGGCTGCGATGCTGTAGCAGAAGCAGAAGGTGCTGTTTTGGAAAGCACCAGTAGGTAACAACTATTGCATTTACCATTTTACCCTTATACGTGTAGTTTTGCGTCTTATGTTGCATTCAAGTTTAGTGGTTGGTGATGAATATCTACGCACATCTTGTGAATGACTTGGACTTTCAGCCATGCTCGAGTTGTTGTTTCAACATTAGGCGGTGAACATGGTGCTGGTCGGAGGCCTAATAAATGGCAGCATCTGTTTTCGGGTTTCACAGTATGGCTGTCTCAGTCAGAAGCTACAGGTGATCCATGAACTTATGCTACTCAGTCAAAATCGAACTTCAATATTTATCACAATCTGAAATCACTCTCATTATTATCCACGCATCTTCTAATTACAACCAAAAAGTTTTGTTGTCAGCAAAACCTGGGTAATTTTTGGGCTTGCTAATGAATGAATTCTTGGTTTTCTTAAGGGTATTGTCTGAGATTTTAGTTTGTCCATCACTCACTGCTGTTTCAGATGAGGCGGCTGCTAAAGAGGAAGCACGTAGGCATTTCCAAAGTGGACTGCAAGGATACTCTAATGCAGAGGTCGTGGTGAAGCTCAGGGGTTGGGACGTTAATTACTCCAAAGCAGTTGCTCAAGCTTCGCTAAGTGCTCTCAAACGCTTGATTTTGTCTGACAGGTCACTTCCAGGTACGCTATTCTCCGTCTATCATGTCCTTAGTTCTATTTCATTTCATTCTTTTACTCTCTGAACTTTGGAAAACAAGAATGGTTAATAAGAAGTATTAGAGTTTAACCACGAATCACAAGTTAAGAAACATAAACCGAAAACTTGGAATTGCTTTGGATTGTGGATCCCAGTTTTCAATTTTTAATAATAATATTATTATTATTATTATTTTCCATGAAGGTAAGAAAAGCTTGTATGTAAGACTGGGATGTCGAGGGGATTGGCCGGATATCAAACCTCCAGGCTGGGATCCATCAACGGGATCTGATGCATCATCTCCTCTATCATAATATATGCATCGTCTCTGGTCCTCCGTCATAGTATCAAGTCCGGTTAACTTAACTGGTCTTCGTCTTGTTTCCTTCAACAAGTTGTTGATGAGGTTTCTCTTTATTAATTTTGTAGTGTGAAAATTATATTGCCATGTATATCCCATATCGATGGAATTAGTTGTCATTGAGGTAAATTTTGGGGGTTACTACTTTTAACCGGCTTTCTTGTTAATTAGAGTTGAATTAAACGTTACGCCCAAAATCATTTTTCAATCTGAAATTACGACTAATAATTTTCACATATCCGTTCCCCTTCACAGTGGGAAGGCCTTGTATATGCATCCTCACTACATCAGACGTGTCATTTGAATCTCTCTTTAGTTTTGAGAGAATAAAATCCCCTTAGAAAGAAACCTTATGAGTCAATATCAATCGGAAAAACAAAATCTCCATGCACGTAAAGCACGGACTCATCACCATCGGGCAAATTTTTTACCACTCTCAGTGCCAAGTGAAATACCGAAACAAGCAACCACAACATTATTGGAGAATATTTCCAACCTCAAAACACACGCAGGAGAAATTCTAATAGTAACAACTTATTTGACAAAACTTTTTTTCTCTCAAGGAAAATTGACTTCTTGGGGGGCGTGTGGTTAAAAATGTAAGCAACTTTATGAAGAAATGGAATTTTGTCAAACAAGCACTAAGAAAACAGAATACTGCCATTAGAAAAGTCACATTTACCAGCATCAATCAGCAAAACAGTCAGCAATTAACATCAGACAGGACAAAAGACAGCAAACCATTCGACGGGTTCAAAGTTGAAACAACAAAACCACTCAATCCTTCACAGTGTAGATACTCACTACAATGTTCTCAACAATCTGAAACCAACATCAAAGCAACAGCTGATATGCACAGAACAGTAAATTGCTCTATATAGTGTCACCCAAAGCCGCTTAATCCCCTGCCTTTTGCTTAGATGCAGCCAATTCTACGTTCGATTTTGATGGTACCTGCAATGGTTGCAACAAAGCACGTCATTACAAGACAAAACTGCACAGGTTAAGCAACTGCCCAGAAAATGTGTTAAAAATTTCGGACATAAAAACTAGAATCTGCTTTTCAAAAGAAAAAAAGAATCTGATTGGTCAATGAGATTAGAAGCTAAATAGAAGAAGCCCATGTTGGGCTCATATTTATAAACTGTTTAGACAAACCAAGTTAATCCACACAAGTACTCATCCACTTTATCAATCTCCCATTTCTACCCATTTATATGAAAGAGTTCATTGGTTGGAAATGCTGTTGGACAGGACAAATGTTGGTGTCAGTGCTCACTACAAGAAAAAAGTTAAATCTATGATAATTTGTATGAAACGAACTTGAGGTGCTTAGGTTGTTGTTTGGCTGACTGTTCGAAGAAAATGGTGAAAAATACAATGGATAACCGAACACAAAAGGCTTCAGTCGAACTTTGCACAAACAGAAATAAGAATGACACTTGAATATATACAAGCTTTAGTCTAGAAATGCACTGAGAAAAGTATGTGCCTGTTCAGAAGAATTATTTTAACAATCACTTTTTCTTGCATGTATTTGCAAGCTACAACATTTTCCCTCTTTTTTGGTGGAATTTCAATATTCGCTCCTAAAAAGTTTCATCAAAGAAGCTACGTCTCCCACCAGAACAAATGCATGTAAGAATGCCAACTTTATGCAAAGCTCCAGATTCGTTGTCGTTGAGGACTACTTGCATTTAACATCCAAATGCTGCACTTATCTAATATGAACAGGAACTCGTGTGACAAAAAATGAGGGATGTGGCAAAACATCCAATAAAAGTTTCAGCAGATACTAATAGAAGTTGATGAAATGTGTGGTAGAAAGTAGATATCACTAGTGGGTTAGTGAAATGTGTTTACCATTGAAGTTTGTCCAGTAAAAACTGATGAAATTTATCGAAGTTCTATCAAACAAGAAATTAGTACTCAGAACAAAAAAGAATCAGAACTCAAGCTCTATATCCTTGAAACACAACCAATAACCACACACACCAATATTTAGTAATCACGTGATTACCTTGCTCTGAAGGGCAGTTATGACAGACCTCAGCAGATCATCTCCAACGATCAACCTCAACTTCTTAACAAAATCATCCCTGCTAATCTTCTTATTCTGCAATGTATGAAGACGATGAGAAAAGAACAAAAAACAGATAACAAAATTTAAAGAGAAAAGCTAGCCGTAAAGAGAGGTATAAAGAAACTGAGGCATCAACAAATATACCCTGAACAACTCGTAGTTGGCATTGACAAGATCCATATTCCTAGAAGGAACTTCATGTGAGATGGCAGCAAACAACATAGGGAACGGCATCCACGGGCTCTTGGGAAGCTTCAAGGACCTCTGACCCAAAACCTTCATAGACCTCTCGGCGGAGACATGACGACAGTCACTTCCCTGAAAATTATGAGTTAAATAAATTAAGACACTTGAAGATGAAACATTGGACTTCAAAATCCCAAAGTCAAGAGATGCAAAAACACCATCAAACTAGAAAGATGGTGGCTATAAAGAGGCATGTACCCAGAAACAATTCTGATACAATCATCACTCTCATACGTCAAAGGATATTAAATATACATGGTGACGATACCAAAAGAGTTGCAGCAATGCATGCATATAAACTCCCAATGCTTGAGACAAGTGCAAGTGACACAGATAGCAATGCATGCATATAAACTCCCAATGCTTGAGACAAGTGCAAGTGACACAGATAGCAAATGTGAGATTGCTGGTAGAAAATGTTAAATGATAAAATCACTTGGAGAATCTAGTCCTGGTTAAATCATTACAGCCTGCTCCAGGACCTCAGAAAATCCACAGTTTGTCATTTCATAACGCATGAGATAAGATGCATTGCATCACGTCATTTCGTCATTAAGACAGTTCCTCCATTTACATTCCAAAAGTTCTTTGAAATACCGATGGTGCAATTCAGCTCACAAAATTAAACTCTTCCTTCTCCTTATTGTTTCATAACTGAGATCGACATGAGTTGAAACAAATATAATTCATCAAGTGCCACCTAGCCCAAAAATTCTCTCCATCCGAAGAATAAGATCTAATCTCTATTTCAGAAGTCAAGCCATGTATGCCTGAATCAATTGATAAACAATTGTTTTCTAACAAACTGGATTATGCGTGTAGAATTGATGTTTTTACCCTTCCATAAAAGAAAGTGAACATGAGCTTCCTGCAACAGGAAGAGAAGGGGTCTGGGAAGGCTGAAGAACAGAGACTTGCTTCATAGTGTCTTCAAACCAGAGTAGAAACATCATAATACAACCAGCAACAAGTTCTTCAGTCATGCAAAAGTTTCTCACAAACTGAGAAACTCAGGTAAATGTGAATGTGGTGTCCCAAAGAAAAGTACATCTCTTTTGGAGGATTTGAAGTTTGAACTTCACCATACGCATAAGTATTGAATACTTACCAACCCTGTCAAAGGGGAACCCAACTGCGGCAGAGGTTGAAGTCCTTTACAACAAGTACTGACCCCTGAAACATCAACCCTGCTTTCAGTTTCAACCATATGTCCTGTCAGAGCAACAAAAACCTTTGCTCAAATACTAAAAGAATTGAAAATATTAATCAATCCGAAAGCTCGAACTCAAGAAATTCCAAAAAATTAACCGCTATTTCCTATCTTCACTTTGAAGGTGAATAAAACAGTGAACTGACTCGTGCTCCAAATCACAGGATTTGATATAACTTCTATTTAGTGCAAGTATAAGCTACATCACTTGCAAAGTGAGGGAATTGAGATTTCTACTAAGAAAACAACTATTTGATACTAGCAATTTTAAAGCATCCTATGTTTTTCAATTAACATTGGACATAAACTTCTCTAACAAAAATAAAAGATAATAATCCTTGGACCCTGATTAAACTAAAAACACTTCAACAAACATATTACCGAGCACACGATGTCTGCAGATACAATATCAAACAAGGCAGATGGATTTGACATATAAATAAAAGAGAAATTAATGTGCAGGAGTGAACTACCACCTTGAACATCAGAAGCCATCTTGAAACTAACAACGTATTCTGGGTAGATGTGAGAATTCATATGTGTGTTCCATACTATGTATTTCTTTGGATTTTGAAGATTGTCAACTCCACTATCAAAATCCTCACTACTGGGACTGAACTGTTGTTTTCCAGGACAAACAAGCTCCATGTTTCCCATTATCACACGACAGAATACCACATGCCTTGTGTCATTTTCGTCAACATCAAAGTAGCTTGGACTGCAAAGAATAGAATCATACCAAATTATAGCAAAATTAGACACTAAATCAGATATAGACATTTTATTTCATGCAACAATTTGACAAACCTCTGTACATGCCGTTCAATCTTATTCCATAAAAATGATAATGTTACCTCAAATAATTGAGTGGAAGAAACAGAGAGTAAGTTACATCACACCTGATCTCAGTACAATCAGCAGGGACTAGATAAATCCCATTCCCATACACAGGCTTAATTTTAGATAGCTCATAATGCCCAATTCCATATTTCATTATACCCGGGATTATTCCCTTAGGACAAGGAAGCCAAGCGTACTGGACATTTGCAACCCCACGATACTTTCCAGTAATTTCAACCTGTTTCTGGAAAAGCTCAAACCGGGCTTCCATTGTAGTGCTCGAACCTCGATGCACTTCAACTACTTCTGCATGAGCAGATAACCCGATACCTTTCAAAAATATCTTCTTTACAGTGTCGACATCTAGAGAATTCTCTATGGGATCAAACATCATTAATGTTTTTCCTTCAAATTTCTCATCAACTTTCACAGCAGATATTCTCGTACATCTATTATCAAATTCATCAGTATCTTTTTCTGCAGGACTCTTACAAACTTGTATTTGCTTAACATTTGACTCCCCAACAGATTCCTTGAACTTAAACGCATCTGATCCATTTATTTCAATCTCAACGTGTAACTTAATATTTTCAGGTCCCTGACTCTCATCAAATTCACATTGGGACACTTGTGCTTCACCACAGTCAGCAAAGATTTCGGGAAAAAAACAGTTTCCACTCTCATCGATCCATGCAATAGGTTGGTGCAGACCAGTATTGATGTCCAACTTCATCATATGTAGGAAGTCCAATAAAACATAATTACCATCAATCTCGACCTCCACAGCAGTCTTCTCGACGACAAGCTCTTTCTGGACCAATTTTACAATATCCTGGGGGAAATCGTTCCATTCACCTAGGTAATAACACATCAACCGGCATGGAAGCCCAGTTTTCTTGAAGTTCTGATAATATTTAAGCAAAGATTTCCCAGAGAATGTTGAAAAAGATTCATGCTTGCTTTTAGATTCACATAGTTTCCTCCGTTTGTTGAACTCATGCATTAAGGAACAGGCAGTTGATCCTAGCGGCAGCATTACATCAGTATCTCCCTTGAAACAGGCCCCGCTGGTTGCTCGCTTTCTCTTCAAGTCAACAACAGCATGCCGACCGCTATCCAATGCCTTTTCGAACTTCGCTTCCATCTCTTACCACTGGACCAATCCCAATCCCCTGATTCACACTTGAAACTTCGAAGGAAACAAATTTCAACAGGCTCGGTCTTTGTTTTGCGTTAGAAACAAATCCATTGGTAAAAGTCGACAAATCCTATTGAATCACACGCAATTCCATCAAGTACGTAAAATAACTATTTGGAACATTAACATAGTATTTCACTAACAAACAAAAATCAAGCCAAACATTACCAGAAGTCACAATAGAAACAAAGAGCAAAGCCATAACCGAGCATATAAGGGAAAACCAAATGAGCTAAATTGCAACAAAGTGCCAGAAAACTCATTCTATAAAACTCAATTCCTCGCGATAAGAGTCGCAGCAGATCTACAGAAATACTTGTCTTCTGTGTACTTACATAAACAAAGGAAGTGAAGTGTACAAGAGGTAAGAAAAAGCTAACTCCAAAACCTGACAACCCAGCAATTTCAACATAGAACAAAATTTATTAACTAAGCCACAGTTGGGAGATTAGTAGTTGGTTATTAAATTGCTGACACTAGAAGAATATAAGGATAACCAAATGTACCTTAATATTTGCATTCCTTCATATAAAGTAAATTCCTAATAGATTTTTAAAAAATAAATAAATAAAAATAAATAAATAATAGTAGTTACATTACCTAAGCTAAAGAAAGAGATGAGTAGATGACTGGTCCTATGCATATTTCAGATAGCAGGAATACACATAATTTGCTGTGGAACTCAGCAGGAGTGCAAACTGTATAATTATTAACTAATTTGGGAGGGTTACAATGAACGCATGAAGAGTGTGTAACTAACATTAACTAAAACATTTATGCAGGCGATCTCCTAGGCAGACCAAGGATAGTCGAAAGCGGAATAAATTGATGAATGCAACAAAACACAGGAGCAAGTAGAAACGGGAGGCGTTTTATATACAGAATTCGTCATTGGTCCACATCTCATAACTTTTAGACGTCAGATCTCATATCATAACCAATGAAAATGAGCGAACACAAAGCAGTGCCGAAAACCACATGACAATAAACACCATATCAAGACCCAGACAAAACACCCAGACAAATGAACATGTCTAATGAAGAATTACTATAGCAGACAAAAAGGTGCACAGAAAAATCTCTCTTGAGCCTCAACTTCCTATTAACATAATCAAAATCATTGATACAGCTTTATTAAGTAAACAATCATTTATTGAAAACAAGGAAATCCACGTGGGTGAGTAAAATTCCATTTATAAATAATTTACCAATGACTTTAAACGTCAAGCATCATTAATTGGAAAAATGGTAAAGATTGTATCACACACTTGCTATTAATGACTACATAAAGGTGTATATTTCCAGATCTTTGCTCAAGACTTTCCACACTTTATCGTAATATTTGCATGCAGGAAAGTGATCTGGGTCAAGCTCGTTTATTGCTCAATGAGGAATAAAGTACTATAGAAAGAAACCACCATTTCAATCTGCAACCAGTTACCGGTCAAAATGGCAAAAATTCAATTTTGGGATATTCCAATTTCTCCAAAACAATTGCAAGGTCGAACGAACTTACATAGCACGCAGGAACACAGCCCATAAATCAAATTAGCTACAAAACTACAAATACCGAGCAACTGAAGGACAGCTGAAGGTGTAAAAATATAATGAGCATGTAAACAAAGTTTCCTCGAATGCATCATAAAGCTTGTCAAAGTGGTAAATACTAAATCACCTAATTTTAAACTAACTAAAAAGCCGTGGTGCAGCATAAATTGATATCCATGAGATTAGCCAGTTAGCCTTAACGAAGCAACTAAAATGACTATTGGATCGAATCTCCAACTCTTAACTTGTATAAATGTGTTTGCATGAATGTGTATTGAAATTGAAGTGTGACTTTGACTGATCACTAGATTTAATTTAAGAATATAAAACAAATGCAAGCATAATGCCTTTCTTAAATTTCCATACAGCAATTGCAGATATTTAGAGAAATGGCTAAATGCATCTTATGCACGTGTGACGGTGTGCGGTAAAATGTAAATTCTATTTCAAAAAAGAACAAAGACAAAAAACATACATTGCAATTACCCATTCGAAATTCATTGTTGAATGAAGAATTGAAGGAAACAAAATTTCCATCAGGATCACCATTCCATGCTGCACAGCCACAAACTCACAAATCCAAATACAAGTCTCATCAATATAGAATTGCCAATTTAACATTTTTGCTGTTAACAACAAAGCGATATTCGAATTCCAAAATCATTAAATCAACGCAACCATTAACAACTTGAAAACTAACAGAAAATGAAAAACAAAGTATATCCCAGAGCAAGCAAACATATAAATTTACAAGTAGCAGTTCCGCAAGTAAATCAGTTCCGGTTCTGTAGTTTACGGGGCCTCAGGCGAGGTTTTAAAAAGGGCCACTCTAAAATAATACTATACAGTAGCATAGCCAGGATTCCAAATTAATGCGGTCACAAATTATGAGCAACAGAAAATGAAATATATTTTAATAATAAAAATAAATACAAATATCATACCTTACAATCATTCTTTACGAGTTTTCATATTCTAAAACCGTTTTAAAATTACTTCGTTATCAATTTTCGAAAATATCTCTCATTCACCCATTCATCACCCATTAGATTGCCCAATTTGTCCTTCGCGAAGTTCATTACAGAAAACAATCTTGCAACAGTAACAGTAGCAACCGGTAGAATCGATGCAAAAGTCAAAAGCTTATAAATCAAAGGATATACCCAATTTTTCATTGTGTCGACCAACCATATTTGAGCCCTCCTAACTTTCTTTGTGCTCTCCTCAATTCTATTTGAACTCCGCCAAACTCTATTTCTGCTACGCACTTGAGTAACTATTTTCTTAAAATATTTCTCCAAGATGTCCAAGAAAGATAATTTATCATATTCAACATTATCCAACTTAACAAAGCAATTAATCATATTAAAATAATTAGTCATGTAGTTTGTTTTAAGACTAATATCTAATAACCAATAAGTAATTCCCGAATCCTGAATCCGAAATCCCAATCCACATCTTAGCGAGTAATAACTAATAAGTAATTGAGTAATTTCAATTGCAAAAAATAAAATTCCTATTTTCTATTTTCTCAATCCCCAGCTTAAGTTCACTGTAAATGAGCGATAATCAATAGTGCAAATATGAAATTTCAACTTTCAATTACACAAATGAAACCTAATTTTCGATTGCACATCTAGTTTCAAACATGATTTAAAATGAATATCCAATTTTCAAACAAATAGTAAATACACCAAAAATTAGGGTTAAGGGAGCAAACACTTATGAGAATTGCGTTGGCACCTGGACAGTGGACTCTGGCGAGGCAGCCGGCAGCCGAGAAGGAATTAACGACTGGACTGAGAAGAGAGAACCGAGAGTTAGGGTCCTAGGGTCTCGAGGGACTTCAGATTTTAAATATAAGACGAGAGTCGGCGAGTAATAACGCAGAGCGATGTTACTGACTTGCTGCCCTGCTGGGTTAATTATCTTGAATCGGGCAATTGGGCTTCTTTCTTTCTTTTTCCCCTTTTTTTTTTTTTTTTTTGCTTTTTTCTTTTTCCTTTTTTTCTTTTTTCCTATTAAATTAGATAAGTTGTTGGACCTCGGTGACTAAAGCCCAGAAGAAAAAAAAAGTTTTTCAAAACCCGGTGCGGTGGCCATAATATGGCTCCGCCACTTACACTATATGCTATGTAAAAAATAAAGTATTTAGTGTAAAAATAAATATAGTATATTATATGAAATATTTAAATTGTAATGAGACAAAAATATAAAATAATTTATTTCAAGAGGTAATTACTACATAATCAAATAAAAATACAAAGATAATAATTAAAATTTTGATAATATGTATTTTTAAATTATTGCTATATTTTTTTAACTTCAATTATCATCTCACTTGTATTTTTATTTTTTATTTTTTTCGCTTCATCAATACCAATAATAAATCTAATTTCTTTGTACTATTTAAGAAATTATTAGGGCCTTTAAAATATTTATTCTTTTTGACCGGCAATTATTAGAAATTATACTTTTGATTTTTTTAATTAATTCAAGACAAATGATTTGATTTTTATAACATATTGAAAAGATATGTAGGATAAAATTATTCTACAACATGAATTGAAAATAAATTACTATGATACTATTGGAATAAACTTAGTTTTACCAAAAAATAAATAATTGGAGTTAGGTACTTGGTTGATAGAATTTAGTAGTTAAAAGTTCAGTAGCCCAACGTCTAAAAACTTATTCAAGATAAAGCCATAGAAAATATCACTATAGTATGAATTTATTTTTGAGACGTGTTTCTAGATATTTTAGAACATATGAAAGTATTTAAGGTATTTTATTAGAAAATTCTAAATGATAAATTGTCATCATTGGATTAAATATATAATGATAAAATCTTAACCATTCGCTAAATATGTGCAACCAGTATAAATATGAATCATGTGATCCATTTTATATCAAACTATCAAAAAATAAATTAAAAGAGTTCCTATGTACAACAACTCTTCTTTTCTACTAATTTTAATGTTTTCTAATCTTTCATTTAAATCTTCGTCACATTTTTTGAAATTTTTATATGCCAACAATACTTATTTTGATTAAAAAATTTTAATACTTAATTAATATTTAAAAATTTGTAGGTCAATTATAAAGGAAGATCAATACCAACAAAATATACCCATTTTTACTTTGGGCCTGAGGCGCCCACCTCATTTGCTTCGTAACACAACTAGCCCAGAAGTAAATAAAGTGAACGACAAAAAAAAAACAAATAATTAACTGAATTATTTCTCCTCACACGATCATTCCAAAAATCAAACAATAAAAATGGAAAGAGATTTTCATGAGTAAGCACACAGTCACAGATCAAACCATTGGAACCACCACCACCCCCACCTCGCCTTCTAGAAACACATCTACCACAAAACACATTAGTTGTATACGCATGTATTTATACAAATTCACATACACTCTTTGTAACGCCCCCTCCAATTCCACGTACGTCAACGTCATATGACGCCATTCCATACCGCATCGCACGAACATATAAAGATACTCGGCGCCTTCGGGCCTGCACTGACCGCTTTTCTTTCCTTAACTTGTCTTAACATAGTGGAACTAGAGGTGCGCTATTTCGTCCAACGAAACCCTAA
Source organism: Jasminum sambac (assembly GCA_018223645.1). Taxonomy (NCBI): domain Eukaryota; kingdom Viridiplantae; phylum Streptophyta; class Magnoliopsida; order Lamiales; family Oleaceae; genus Jasminum; species Jasminum sambac. The sequence continues at coordinate 19,198,959 of CP073650.1, read as the reverse complement.
GTTAGTTTCTTTAAAACATATACAATAGAGTTAGGGTCTCGGAGTTCATAACATATCGCAAGATCTTTAATTCCCTTCCCGCCACACACCACAACAAACGCTCGACGGGACCTTTTCGCCAACTCTCCCACAAGCATCGCGCTTTACGTAAAACATAGAACATATCGCACGATGAGTCATAAAGACTCGATAATAAATGCAATGCAATGCACGTGCCACCATTTTCTTCCCGCTTGGGCCCCTGTTGCTAACCGTGTGTTTACAAGGGCGCCATAACGTATCATCATAACATAACATATTGGCTCTAAAGTCTCAATCTCATGCGGCTTCGCTTGAGACGCGCCAAAGGTCTCAATCCTCATGCGCGGTTTACTGAGACCATATATACTTGTGGCACCTTAGTCAACGCCACATACATATGCCTCGTGATGCCTTCATGCAACATGTACCTTGGTTACTAACCTCGCTCTCACAAACCAAGGCCTCAATGATCATAAAACATCATTATAGGGAGGCATTTCGCATTTAAACATCACACGCTCTTCACGATATAGCATCACAAGAAGCCATTGGTCACAACATAACACATAATCGTAGCCTTTTTAGCACAACATCATCAAGTAGGGCCAACGTGAGGCTTTTACAAAGGACAAGCCGGTATTTCATTCAACCAAGCACCATCATGGCAAGCATATCATTTCTTCCTATACATAGCTTCACATAACGCCACGACATTCGAACATATGATATACGTATACAAAGTGTTCACGTTGGTTCATCTAAGCACACGACGCATATCCTCATCACATAAGACACGTAATACTTTATATTGAACCACGTAACTATACATGAACCACGTAACCATACATGAATGCCAAGCTTATCACCCTCTTTATTCACTACATATATCATCTCATAACTAGGTTTCTTCTACTTACGGCCACATAATGCTTAGACATGACATGGAGGGTCATATACATAGGCGGAGCCACATAGTGGCTAGTGCGGTCCATGGACCGCACTGAAGTTGGGAAAATTTTCAGGCACCCACAAAAAAAAAACAAAAATGAAGAAGAAAAGTTGAAGGATTGTTAATGAGATAAATAGATGAGTTGCAGGTCGGTTGGAGTAGATGAAGGGGAAGGAGGTGTTTGTGGTGACCCAGCTTGAAAAAGTGGCAAAGGTCAAATAAGGGATACAACTAGCCTTCAGATTAATTTATAGAAATATACGATGAGTTTGTGGAATTATAAGTGAAGGGTCAACTCCTTCCGACAACTCATAATTTACTAAGTTATCAAGTAATACTCAGATAGTAGTAGTTCTCGATTATATTTTTATTTTTTGAAAGAAAAGTTGTTCTGATTTTTGAATGCTCTTTTCAATGCGACAAAGAAGAGTGTTGGGACTTTGAAAAATCCTATAGCGAATTTTATTTTTAAAAAATTATATATATATATATACATACATTTTACTAATATATTGGATGAGTTTTTCCCCATTTATCCTTGAAAAATTAAAATTAGATTTACACGAATGAATAATGAAGAATGGTACAATGAGTGAATTTAATTCTCCTATTGGGTTTGCAATTGAAATTAGAATATAAAATCTTAAACCTTAATTTAATTTAGTCTTGAGTAGTTGACTTTAACTCAATTTAATATGTAAAATCCTTTTTTAATGTTTTATATGCAAATGAGTTTACGTAATGCAAATATAGTTTTTGAAATTAAATTTGATTCATTATTAATTTGTTTTGATAATTAAATTGCTAAGATGATTAATGCTGAAAATTGGTTATTTGATTTGATATGGTAAATTATAAGCTATATTTAATTATTCATTCTTGAAATTGATAAGTTATATTACTGCTTATTTTTAAAAATTTATAATCACATGTGATTTGAATGCAATGTAGTGATTAAGATCTCTAAATCTTTGGCGTGTGACCAGTATTCGAACCACACCCCACCCGCAAGGGCGAATTTAGAGGGGGGCTCACATGGGTTGTAGCACCCCCAACCCAAAAAAACAAAATTCCAAAGTTTACAAAGAATTTTTTTATATAATTTTTGTCGAATTAATTTTTTTCCTTTGTATGTTCGATTAAAAATCTTGTATCCGCCTATCGCTTCACCCCTATATACCCCTTACATGGCCATTGTTGGAAATATATATATATTGGACCGCACTGATGGAATATCCTGGCTCCGCCACTGGTCATACAAGTCATGTAAACACATACATATCTTCAACATATCAAGTCATCACCATAACACAAGACCAAGAGGTCCTAGCATGCTTCTAAGTTCCATAATCATCATAATCATTCCATTTCTTGTTTAGTTCATGTATAATCATGCAAATACATCATAAAACATGTAAAGCAACCATTACCCACCATCAACGAAGCTCAACCAAGCATGGACAAGCTTCATCTTCTTCCTCTTCTTCTCTTCCTCTTCCTTCTCCTTGTAATCATGGATTACATATGCATTACACAGATCATAGGGAGTGTTTGGGATGATTCCATAGGTTCATGAGGGACTTGGAAGGGTTTTGGGAGCATTAGAACCGAGCTTGTGTGAATAGTACCCAAGAAATGGTGAGAATCTTCTAAAATACCATTTCTGCCGACTTAAAATTACAGCCGTACATACCATATTTACGGCCGTAACCCTTGACTTACGGCCGTAACCCCAAATACTTACGGCCGTAACCAACTCTCTGCAAATCCCGTGCATTCCATTCTTCGACACTTACGCGTCAGAATCCATAATTTACGGTCAGAATATACCTCATACGGCCAGATCATACCATCATACGGGCCGTAATAAACTCTCTGATCTTTGGCCCTTTTCCTTTTCATAATTCTACGGTCAGAACCTCGCTTTACGCCATAATCCATCAATTTACGGCCGTAATTTTAGTTCTGCTGAAATTTCCCATTCTCATCATTTTCGAAGGCCGTTTCGGATTCCGGGGCATATCCTACACTTCAAAGCATATCGTGAACATATCATATACATGTACATCATACCAAAACATCATCACGAAATCTCATATCAAATACGGAGACACATACGGACTTATACACGAAATCATATATGTTTTCGAGACGAATTCGAGCGGGGCATTACACTCTTACACACATATAGAGAGGAATAAATTATTACCTAACGTAAAATCAACAGAAATATAGATGTAGAGACAGAGAGGAGTCAATGGATTTTTTTTACTGTTTATTTTTATATTTTTGTCTTCCTCTTCTCCTCATTTTCAAGCCCTAAAATTCGACTAATATCGAAAAATAAAAAAAAATTAAAACTGCCTTTGTTTTTTCTAGTTTCTTATTGGATTGTAGACATGTGGTTTTGCAATTTTAACCCTAAAATCATGTCTGCCTAACCTTGAACTTTCCTTGACTAATTTTTTAACATTTTGTACAAAAGATCAGTTAATTTCACTTATCCTCACCATAGTTTCAGCAAAACTATCAAAGAGTTACTAAAATTTAAAAGTTTCAATATTGATTACTGAAATTCACTTAGCATTTTACTATAATAATCATTCTATGACATTTTAAAAAATTGATGTTGTCACAGTCGATTATACATGTGTGCGACATGTGCACTTCCAAAAGTATTTTCAACAAAATTAGAAATTTTTAAGCTTTCTTCTTAGTTAAAAATCGGTGTTTGATTTTATTTAAAATGAATTATTCAATCCTTATGCCATAAAAAAAAATTAATGCATATGTGTGCAAATAATGGCGACACATCATCTAAATTTTTTAAAATATAATGCAGTATAATTAGTATACGTATAAATAAACTTCGAGCTTATTCTATACATAATAAATTTCTATTAACTTCCACTAACTTTTTTCTCTTATCATTTTTAACAATTCATACAATTACTTTATATTTTTTAATATATTTTTCTCAATTTTTAACCATACATCTAACACGTCGTTTGAATAAATATCCAATGTTATGTATTGAACAAGCCCTTAAATGATTAATGCTAACACTTTTGAATGTCAGTGGCCATGAGTTTTGTTCCAACGCCAACAGTTGGCATGCCCACACTCCGGAAAAAATTTTGTGGGGTCCACACGAATCCCCCACCATCAGATGACAGTTATATATTATTCATCTCATCTAACTTAGATACCAAAAATTTAAAAAAAAAAAAAAATTTGCAGGATGACGTGGCGCCAACGCCACATGGGAGTGTGGGCAAGGGAACAAACGCGCAGTGGCCATTGTAGTTTCACTGATACTTCAGTTATACGTTAGTGAAATTAACCCTAGAAGAACAACAAAATTTGACCCTTAATGATGAGTTAGTGTTTGTTTGAGACTTTGAGCAGCCTCTTATTTTCTTCAAATTAATTTATTAAGTCAAATATATAATAATGAAGACCATTACATATGATAAATTAGTATTTGAAAGATATGTCCTTATTATAAAGTTTAACTAAGTTGAAAATATTAAGTTTTTCTATAAATAAATTAAAACGATCAGGTGCGTTGTGTTTGTTTTTATTTTCAGTTTTCAGGTTTGACAATGTTTTTATATTTCCTGCTTTGAGTAATTCTTTTGAAAAAATTGAAAATGTGTTTGATCTATAATTTTGAAAAGAGAAAATTAATACCTATCTGATTTGAATATTTCTTTCAAAAAAATGATAAGTTGATAAATTACTTAAAGGTCCTCAACTTTTCAAATTATTCAATTTACCCCGTCTTCAAACTTCCACACCCATCCCCACCCCCTCCCCGACCATCTTTCCCTCCCACAGTTGCAATGAACCAGTGGAACAACCACCACTAATTTGGTGGTCACGACTACCCGATCTAGTGTCTCCTCTTATTCCAGCTATGGTTGTGTTGGTTAACATTGGTCAGTAACTGAAGTACATGAGAGATAAATGTTGAAAATTAAGTATAGCTGATGTAAAATTCAGAATTCCAAAAGGTATTTTCAACAATTTCGATATTTAACACAGGGAAAAATACCTAAAGCACCAGAAAGCCATTTTAAACCCTTTTTTTTTAACAATTTTTTTATTTCTGACATATAAACTCTAAAGGAAAATTGAAAATAGAAAATATCTCAAAACAACAAAGAAAACACAACCTAAAATATTACTAATATTTGAAAAATTATATGTACAAACTCTCACCTTGTTCAAATCATGAAATACTAGTAGACCAGTCCTCATTTGATGAAAATTATAGAGAAAATAACAAGAATGGCAGAAAGTAATTTGTGTGTGATATGCATAAATGTCCAACATGGATTTATAATTGCAACAGAATAGTAACCATTTCACATGAATATACAGAAATACCCCTGATTTCTCAGCACCCACGTGCTCTCTCCCTCGCTCCCTCTCTCGTTATCTTCCCCAGGTTTTTACCTCCCGACAAATCTCATCCGACTTGCTCTCACCGTCTAAATTGGCGCCGCCCATTTAGGGCTTCGCTCGATTACTCACACACTTCAAACTCGTTCAATTGCACACTGTATGGGATATTAACTGTCATATCAAACCATTCTACTTGTATAAAGAATAATTTATAAAAACTAAAACTAAATGGTAGACATCACATTATTTACATAATCAACTACCACAAACTTGTTAAGTACTTATTCTTTTCATATGAACAGTTTTATCTTGATCACGTGTTTTCAACTACACATTGACCCCAGAATTTGACCACAAGGTAAAATTAAGCATGTAATCAGGTGCATTTTTGTTCTGCTAAGAACCATTAAACTTGAATAGAGATGAAAACCACAAAGTGTACAGATGATAAAGAGTAATTCCAAATATCCGATTGATACAAATGCAACGTCTCTCATATACAAAAATTAAAAGGCACAAATATCTCACAAGCCAAAAAATTGGACCTCAGCCCACCCCACGCACCATCCATTTTTTGGTATTAAAACAATCAAAAAACGCATGCACAAAAACAATCAAAATAGGATGGGACTATTTACACCCCAAACATTACTTAACACGCCTCAAAAATACCCACCTTTCCCAAAATACCCCTAATTTTTCTTTTGACATACCGAACATGGCCGATTAGCTTTGAAGCTGTTCGGCCATGGTTGGGCCGAACAAGCAAAACGATTAAAGAAAAAAAAAATTTCCTACGAGTTTATACCGCTAGCATCAACCAACTCCAACCACCATTTCTTCCACAAATGCTGGAGATCTAGTTCTTCTTCTTCCTGTCTTTTTGTTCCTCCACCGGAGAACCAGAAAAGGCCACGGCTAAATACACCCGAACAATTACTAAAGACACCCAATTTTTCACATATTCCAATTTTACCCTCCCTCTTTTGACTTAAAAATAAAAAATAAAAAAAAATTCACCATTAACCGGGTGAACACCCATTACGGGTGTTCGCCCCACATGGGGGGAACCCCCAAATGGGGCGAAGGGCGAACACCCCATTCAGGGCGAACACCACATTGGGGTGTTCGCCCCATGTGGGGCGACCCACTTAATAAAAAAAAAAAAATTATTACGGATGAAAAAAAACAAAATTTACTATTATATTTTGTTAAAATTTTTTATAACTATTGAATTTTTTTTTAAATAATAATATTCGATACTAACCAGATAAAGTTAATTATTGTATTATCAAAAAAATTTTGAAATTAGTCGCTGTAACAAAAAATTTGAATTTTTTTATAATTGTATTCAACACTAATCGAATAAAATCAATTATTTTATCATAAAAAATTTTAAAATTTATTATCAAAGTGGCTATTAAAAACTTAAAAAGAAATTTTGAAATTGCTCGTTAAAGTGATTGCAAAGAATTATAGCAAAAATTACATCCACAAACAAAAAATCAGATAAAATTATTGTTTGTTTTTCCAATTTTTTTAGCCTTATTCGCTATATTTATAGCAAACAAGTAAAAACTTGTTCGCGCTCCACGCAGCGAACTAGCTTTTGCTTTGTTCGCTGTGTTGACAGCGAACAAAGCCAAAAAAAAAAAAAAATCAAGAAGAGGAGGATATATTGGTCTTTTAACTTTATTATTATTATTTTTTTAAGGATAGAGGTGGGTGCACCCAGCAATTGGCTGGGTGCATTTAGACACAGCCACCAGAAAATCGTTATGTAGAGTTCTCCACAGTGGAGAACCTGTTTTGGTTCTCCCATCGGGAAGAACCAACAGGGGTGGGGTGGGATGGGGGGAAGGGGTGCGGGGTGGGTGGAGGGTTATATTTTTTTTAATAAATAAAAACAGGGATATTTTGGAGAATGAGATTTTTTTGGGGTGTGCTTAGAAAGATGTGGGGTATGACCCACCCATCAAAATATTAGCAGAACAAATTGATGAAATGGTAGTTGACGTACTTCATTAAGGAATACAAGTCGCAAAAATCCTCAACGAGCCACTTTCTATTAATCCGAACTCCGTTTGACAATGCTGTTATTGAGACGTGGCATTGATGTATTTATAAACGTCCCCGGTTTTAATAACAATAATAATCATAAACGATCATATCCATCATCAACAATGCCAATAACCACTACCACCAACCAAGGCAACCCCACCTCACAATAGCCAATCACCCACCGCCATCTCAAAAGCCTCTCATGGAGGCCTCAGGCAATAGGCGGTGATACTAGCGGTGGCACAAGTCAACCATAGCACATTAGCATTTGGCAAAAATCACTACTCACTTCTCACTGCAACCGACCACTGGCAATACCACAACCCCACAATCACTAATCACCGCCACCGCCACCGCCACCACCGCCCAAAAGCCTTTCACGGATGAGTCGGCAATCACCGATGGCGGTAAGTGGTGGTGGTACCACAAGTCAACCATAGTAGCCAGAGAAGAAGAAAGTCAAAAAAGTAAACAACGATATAACAGAACTGGCTCTTGAAATATCAGCAGTTCACAACAGTAAAGCTGGCTGCTTCTAGAACACCGTAAATCCATAAATAAGCAAAACACAATCTTTCCAGCAAAAGAAATTAACATCCTTACTCCTACGACAACTAAACCAGTAAGGAAGTGAACTTACAATCGTTAAACATTCTCAACCGAAAATCATCGACAAGAATCACAGAATTATTAGAACCGCCCTCAAAATCCTGGCTCCTCCTTTGGCGCTTTCAAAGAAAATTCAGGATCAGTTGGCGTCTGCAAAAACAACCAGCAACTCAGATGACACATTTTATTGCTCAAGAAATACCAGAAAGAACATCTTGAACTTTCACCAACAGCACTAATGTTCATGATACAGCAGTCAGAGAGGGGGGAAAATTCAAATTGCATAAGTAGAGACAAAGTTTAGTTCTCCAAATTTGGAAAGACAAACTCATTCTGTATCATTAACTGCATTAATGAATTGCATGTTTTGATACTCCACTTTGAGTATATAAATGACGCTTAAATATCCTAGCCCACAGTACTCCATTTGGCTGTTAAAAAGACTGGAAAATTCTAGTTGTATGACCATGTAAGGTGTCACAATGCCTGTCTCACTCAAACAAAACTGTGACACCTCACCTAGTTGCACAACCAATAGGGTGTTAGAATGTGTGTTTTTATGTATTTTTATGTGATTTGATATGATATAAGAGAGGGAATGAGTGGAATTGAATTGTGGAGATTTGTGTAGTTCAGGTAGGTCCCACGAGATTTGTGTGTAAAAATGTGTTAAAACTTGTAGGAGAACACGGGGCTAAGTGTACAGCCAATACGGTCCTAAAAAGAAACTACAGAGTATCAAAAGGGAAAAACATAATAGCCTGTCTAACAAAGTATTTCGAAAGAACATTAATTTTCGAAAAAGAAAGTTGTGATTGTGTATTCAAAAAGTAGAGAAGTTTGTGCTTTCCAAAGTCTAGTCTTACCTTTGATTGGAGACCAATTATAGTAGACTTCAACAGCTGATCCCCCACTATGGATCTCAACTTCACAATAAACTCATCTCGCGGGATTCTCTTGCTCTATTATAGTGCCAACCAAGATAAAAAGAACAGTCAAAATACAAGCAAGAAAATGAAATGAAACACAGGCCGCGCTTATAGGTTCCTCAACGTACCCTAAACAATGCATATTGAGAATGCACCAATTTCATCTCGTTAGGCGAAACCTTACTAGAAATAGCTTCAAATAACATAGCAAAAGGCATCCATGGTGATTTAGGAGCCTTGAGGGTAGTCAACCCAACGCTAGGGGCATCTCGCTGAAATTTGTTCATGAATTCATGTCCTAGACAATTTCTCCCCTAAAATTGAACATCATTAACAAAAGAGAGAGTTACGGTAACAATAAAAAATAAAGAAAAATTATCATCTCTTAATCATGACAATGACTATTGATTGATTGGTTTATTAAGGTTAACTTTTAAAAGAGGTATGGTATTTCCAAAATTAGATAAAGCGGAAAACTTGGATGAAGGAATTGATCTCAGAAATCCAACATCAATAACATTTTTCCCAATTCAATAAAATCTCAACTATGCTCGAAAGTAGACATAAAGAGAAGAAATCTAATTTTAACAAAATGGCCTAGAGCTTGTTTGGTATGGGAACTCTAAAAAAAATATTTAATTTTCTATGTGATTGTTTAGTTAAAAAAAGTTCAAAAATTATAGATCTTACAAAATGTGTGGTTGAAAGTGAGTTGTGAAAAAATAGATTGTAAAAAGGGCGGGACCAAACAAGCACTTAGGTCATGTTTGGTTGAGATCTTGTCTGGGAATTTTTCTCACTTTTCAACCACACATTTGCCAAAAATTCAACTTACCTCCCTATTATCATTTGGGAAATTAGAGAGTATTACCCCTTCATCAGGAGATGAATCCAGCTGTAACTCTCCCTGTGGCACCAAGCTAGTGATTCCTGACAGATCAAGCTTGCTCCCCTCGCCAGATGAAGCCCCTGAAGACATGTGGAGAAAATTCATCCTTACGCACAAAAAAGTATTTAGCATACAGTCATGCAATCAAAAATCATTCTCCAAAATCTCTACCAAACACACCCTAAACTTCTTTCATCAAAATAGCTTTTCAAACAAGCGCTAAGTCGAACTACTTATAAACAAGAAGATAAATCCAAATAAAGTAACATAACGGCACTAAATAAATACCTTCAGCGCCAGGAGATACCCTGAATTTAACGACATATTCAGGATAAATGTGTGTGTTCAAATTCATATTCCAAACAATATAATGACTTGGATTCTTCAAATCATCAACGCCATTATCATATATTTCATTGCTAGGATGCCATTGTTGAGATCCGGGACGCAAGACTTCCGGATTTCCTAATATGACGCGACAAAGCACCATATGTTGCACCCCATTTTCGTCAACATCACAATAACTTGCACTGGGAGAAACAAACCACGAGTAATCTAAGAAAGAACACTAATCACAAATATCAATAAAGAAAACAGATTGACTCTTACTATCATTCAAAGATTTGTCTAAGAAATGTGAGCGATTGGATTGCCAACAGCCATGTGAAGAAAATCCAGCAGCATGCTTCTTTAGGTGTTTCCAAAAAACATTTCTTATCTTAGTGATGTAGGCAATAAGTGAATAAAATTGCAGATGTTAACACAATTCGTTGATTACGAGAATAGCCGAATTGTATTGATGAGAAGGAGGAGAAATCCTCACAATTGTAATTCTTATTCCAGTGTTCAAACACTGGAATAAGAATTACAATTGTGAGGATTTCTCCTCCTTCTCATCAATACAATTCGGCTATTCTCGTAATCAACGAATTGTGTTAACATCTGCAATTTTATTCACTTATTGCCTACATCACTTAGTTAAAAATAAGTGCTTCTAAAGTTGTTTTGAAAAGTGAGTGTACATAGATGAAGATAAACCTTCGATGTTTCTTTTATGCTTCAACGCACTATGAACAATAACTTAGTTAGTTAATAATAGCAAATATTTCCAAACAATAAGCTTACACCTGTGCCCAAAGATTATGCAAAATACAGCTACTTTCAAACCTGGCATGGGCACTATTTACAGCAGTCAGGTGAGCTCCATGACCATATTTAGTCTTAAATACAGGTTCTCCATGCCCAAAGCCATAAGTCATAATGCTAGAAACTGTATGTTCGGAAGAAGCAAGCCAAGCATACTGAACATTCGGGTTACCACGACACATCTTTGCAATTTCCACCTGCTTCTTGAACAGTTCAAAACGGCTTTCCAACATGTTACTAAAGCATTTGCTAATTTCAACTATTTCCACTTTTCCAAGTTGACTCATACCCGTGAGAAACATGCTTCTTACAGCATTTGAGTCCACAGACTTAAGTGCAAATTCAAACTTAGAAGAAATTTCTTCTCCAATCTGTCTGTTTCCGTCAAGGGAAATTCCTCTTTTTGCATCATACATTTGTTTATCTTCATAGTCATCGGAATCTGCAGAGTTCTTCCCAAAGTGTTCTAGGTTAATTTTCACCTTCTTGGCATTGACATTTGATTCTTCAATGCAGTCCTCGGTAAAATTATTCACCCCATTTAGTCCTATTTCAAGATGCAAATTTATTTCAAATGCTTCATTTTGGTCCTCATCAACAAATTCATCGTCTCTTTTAGTCTCCATTAAACAGGTATCACGCATTCCAACATCAGCGGAACGTATCTCTGGAAAGAAACATCTATCGGCTTCATCAATCCATGCAATAGGCTTTTGTAAACCAGTTGCCATGTCTACTATAACCATACGCAGAACATCTATTATTATATGAGTATCACTAAGCTGTACCTCAATTGCAGCCTTCTTTGCCAGAAAATCTTCTTTGACAGCATCAATAACATCATGAGAAAAATTATTCCATTCGCCATTCTTATAAAAGAGTAAACGTTTTGGTGGCCCACTTTTCATGAAGTCTGAGTAATTCTTGAGTATAGATTTCTGCAAACGTAAGTCACACCTCGTTTGGCATCCATCAGTTCTTTTCCTCTTGCCAAGCTTGTCAACAGTTGAGTTATGGCTGGAATGCACTGATACCAAATTGCTGCTTGATCCAATCCTTTGGGCCCACTTTTTCTTCGGGTTAATGACAATCTTACGGCCATTATCAAACGCTATATTAGCTGACTTTGATTCCATCTATCTACAGTAATGAACTTTATTTACAGACTCGGATTAAAAACAATAACTAATGGAGTAAAGTATAAACAGTCATCTAAATATTGCAGGGAAACGCCTCCATGGAAATAAGACTGCAAACCCTGTCCAAAAAAAAAAAAAAAGAAAGAAAAGAAGAAAGAACAAAAAAAAAGGAAAAATAAAAAAAATCAAATAACTATTATCAGTTTTTGTATGGCATACGCAAAGCAGTTCAATGACAATTTTCAGAGCGTTTTGTCGGGCATGCATGTGTAATATGTTGGCAACTACTGATGGTGCTAGATGAAGAAGAAACAAACAATAAAGAAAATAACAGACAAATGATTCCAAACATAGGTTTTTCTCCAAAAAAAAACATGGAAAGTTGATACGTATATAAATGATAAGTGCGGACAAGACATAATTAACTCGTGGTCTAGGAATGTTAATGAAACAAACTAGATACCATAAATGAATAATGCTATTCCGTATCAATACTTACGCATCACTGATGACATGGTGTTATTTGACAATAGTTTATTTATCCTTTTAAATGTTGTATTAGTATTTAAATTAATAGATCAACTAATATCAAGCCATAATAATATATCATCACCACTTATGAATAACATTATTCTCTAGTGAAATATGATGGAGTGAGCTTACGATGTCGTAAAGGAGGGATAATAGGCAAGATGAAGTAAAAAGGAACACCAACTTCTAAGTATAAAGGCTAGAACAAACCACCTGTCCAATTACTTACCATGTTCTCCATTGAATGTCCATCTCTGTACAAGCTCCTTTGCGCCATAACAGTATGCAAACTCGACTAATTATTCCCCTTCTCTGTGACTACGAACTAACTAACCGCTAACAGCACCAACACATTTACAATCCTCTAGAAATGTAAAACATTGTCAGCATGTAAACTCTGGATAAATCCGTCAATTAAACACATAATCAAAGAATCATAAGCAACATAAAAATGATCTCACTGTTCAACTTCGTCGAGTTGACTCTTATTTTGAAACAAGTTAAGGAATTTGACATTCAGTAGAATTTATCTTCTCATGAGAAGGAACACAATAATGTAACTTCCAGCCTGGTAAAACAGTTTACAATTATAAAGCTCGTGAATCCAGGTTTTTTACTTGAGAAAAAATACAGATCTGCTCATTTCAATCATAATTCATAAAGAAGCCAAGAAGCCCAGAAAGAGGACAAAATTTTTTTTTTTTTTAAAAATCAAAAGAAAAGAACATTTACAAAAAAAAGGAAAACAACTCAAATATTCAAAGCAGAACTTCTGTTAAAAAATTTAGAAAAATAAAAATCATCGGGAATCTCCAGCAAGAACCTGGAGAGAAGTCAAACAATCCGAGATCTACAGATTATCAAAATAGTTCAAAATCCCATCTCTGAAAAATCATAAACAAGTCTTTCGATCATATAATTTCCTACTACTCGAATCATTTCTGTTACAAAAACCCAAAAAATGGGGGTTTTCGAAAAAATCATACTTCCCAGTTGCAACTCCTTTCCACTTACAGAAGACAACTTTACCCCCAAAAAACAGTAAAAGAAAACAACGAGTATACCCGATCTGTACAATAACACAAAATCCAAACAAAAATACATAACGCGAAAAATATATAAATAAATATATACCTATCTTACCTCAAAAGCAAAAATAACCTTCAAGGGATGATCTTGATTCTGTCTCCTAAAAGTCTTATTATAGGGTATATGTACAAACTGTGAATGATTAACAAAACGACGGCGTTAGGGGGCGGCGGAGACCAGAGACGATGATGCTGAATTTATGAATAATTTTGTAAGAATTAATTTATATAATAATAATAATATTTTCTAGGTCGATTAAATTAATCAATTTTCTGGGTGTGACCTGATTTGGTATATATCTTCTTACTTGGAGGAAAAGGAAGGCGGAGAAAAGTTTTCAAGAGAGAAATTGAGAGGAAGGTGTGCATAGACCGACCATGTGGTCCATGTCGTGTCAGTCGTCTTCGTAAATTGCATATTCTTCCCCCACTTTTCAACAAAGTTGTAGTTCCGCCCCTCCATTTCGCTTCTAAACCAGGACTCCCATACTTTAGAAAATTAATAGATTCGTCCTTGAGAACAGACTCCCTCTTATCTTGCTCGCTTCAAAGTGGCATGCTTGGTCGTGTTGTTTCTAATATACTTTATAGATCTTAGCGTGTGTTCGTGTGTACTTATTTTTATCTAAAATTTTGCTAAAAGTGGAGTGTAGTGGCGAGTACCACGAGATGTGTGGATAATAATGAGTGATGATGTGAAATGTGTGGTTAATATTGATGTTTGAATTTGATTTTTAGTAGTAGATAATTTTTAGGTACAAAAAAGTGGAAACAAACACTTGCTTAATTAGTTCGTTTACCTTTTAATTTTTTTCGAAATTTTATTTCAACAAATCACATACAATTGTTGGTTTCTTATAAGAAGAGTAAAGAAAGAATAAGAATTTCGGTCTTGTTCTATACATAATAATTTTCACTAACTTCTACTAATTTTTCCTTTTTCACAAATTTCAACTACTCATACAATTATTTTATATTTTTAATATATTTTTCTCAATTTTTAATCATATATCTAATACGCCGTTCGAATAAATCTATATAATAATCCCAACTTATGTGTAGAACAAGGCCTCAAATCTGTGTGATAGAGTCAATCATTTGCTTACAATTGTGGGGTAATCAAAATCCAATGCATAAATTCATTAATAGAAGAATTAAAAGGACATTTACTTTGTCCATGTGCATGTGTTGGCATGGGATTTTTTTTGTCTAAAGCCTAACTAAAAGTTGTTTTTTTGGGTAGCTAGTGGTGGAATCATGAGATATGTGGTCAATAATGGGTAATGATGTAAAATATGTGATTGATATTGATGTTTGATTTTGATTTTTAGTAATAGATGATTTGAGGTAAAAAAAAATAGAGGCAAGCAAAGCATATATTGCAATTCTTAAATCTAAGTGCTAGTAGTTTCTTTATTATGAAAAAATAGAATGGGTAATTGGAGCAAATTGTCCAAAAAATTAGGCGTAGTACGATTTTGGTCCGAAATAAAAAAGATAGTGCAAATAGTCCAAAAAAACTTTGGTATACGTTTAATCCATTTGGATGAAATCCATCCATTAAACTAGTTGTCAAAGCCAACTTTCGAAAATTTTGGTTCGCGTTTGGTCCATTTGACGTGAGATAAATTGCACAAAAGGTCATAACCTTTAGGTATTATTATAATTGAGTCCTAAAATTTGAAAAATATATACTTTAATTCCAAATCTAGTTAAATTGCATAATTTTACATTTTATTGTTCTATAGGTGCTTATTTGATCAATAATTAATTTTATTAAATTAATTTTATATTGATTAAATAGTTTTTATCAAAAATTTTCAATACAGTAACATTTGTGCATATTAATATAATAACACAACTTTTGAAAATTTTCTTTAACATAAGGCGATCGTTTTGATTTTAACCAATAGTTAATAATAAATATAATTATTATACCTATATAAAATTTTATGAGGAACATATTACTGCAAAAAATAAACCGAATATAAAAAATTAATCAGATCAAATAAAAAATTTACAAAAAAAATCCCTCCCCCTTCCCCACCCCACCACCGCACTAGTGGTAATCAAAACGTCCGCGTATCTAATACTGAAGAAAATTTTCGAAAATTGTGTTATTATATTAATATATGAATAAATGTTACTGTGCTAAAAATTTTTGATAAAAACTATTTAATCAGTATAAAATTAATCCAATAAAAATAAAAATAATTATAAACCAAATAAGTACCTGTAGAAAAAATAAAATGTATAATTGTATAATTTAACTAAAGTTGGAACTAAAATATATATTTTTCAAACTTTGGGATTTAATTATAATAATATCTAAAGATTAGAATCTTTTGTGTAATTTATATCTAATTAAATGGACTAAATACACACCAAATTTTTCGAAAGTTGACTTTCACTAACGGTTTAATTGACGAATTTCATCCAAATGGACCAAACATGCACCAAAATTTTTTTGATCATTTGTGCTACCTCTTTTTATTTCGAACCAAACTCACGCTACACCTAATTTTTTAGCCTATTTACGCTAATTTCCCAAAGTAAAATAATAGCTTAAAATAACAAAATAGATTTTAGATGTGGACAAGTGCATAATTGTGTGGACCCGACCCTCATTCAGTCATTCTTGTGTACTTAGGCCATCTTCAACGCCAGCTTCAATTGCAAGGGAGCTACAGTGACCCGGCAGTAGAGAGAGAGGAGAGAGATAGGAGAGAAAATAGTGGGACCCATGCTTGTTTAAATTTTTATTTTTTTAATCACTTTTATCTCAATTATCTCACTTTTCTTTTCATTGATACCCGTATCACGTTCAGATATAGACGCCCGTCCAGAATTATTCCACTACTATTTTATTATTATTTTTGAATTTTGAATTTATCTCTACATCTATCCTCCTTTTTACTTTTCCCTCTCTTTTTGCCTTACACTTCCTTCTATTCACTTTTAAAATAAAATAATCATTTGTTCCTTTCTCTCTCCTCTCTCTCTACTGCCATGGCTTGGGCAATGAATTGCCCATTGGAGATGGCCTTAGTGGATTCATGTATCAAACTTTTGAAATTGTGCTTCTGTAGTATTCATAGATCATTTTAGCCGGTACGAGAATTTCCTCTAATTCTACTAAAATTTCAAATTTCTGAAATACTCTTTTCCTGAATATCAACTAAAAATTTCAAGATTGTCTAGTGTTCCACAAAATCTTTATATATATATAAAAGAAGGAATTCCTGCCATAATTAATATTGCATTTCCCACCCAAATACCATATTTTTTTAATTAAATCCTATTAATCATATTATTTTCTTAGGTTGTTTCATGAACTAAGTTAATTATGGAAAATAGGAACATGTTTCCCTAAATTTATGGGAATCGTATTTCCTAATTAATCTTTTTGCTTTTGCTTTTTTTTATTGATTTTCATTTAAACATGATCTCATAAATGACGATCTATTTTTATCTTTTACTTTTTTTAATAATCCAAGGTTGCAAAATTAACTTATATATATATATATAATTTATATATTTTTTCTCTTTTTCTTTTTACAAGGCAAATACTTGACATATATTTTTATGTATAAATTATTCTTTTTATTAGAGAATGATTTTTCTTTCATTTTCAAGTAGCATATTTTTTTCTTATGAGTGCATATTTTGTGTTCTAACTAATTGTGTAGATTAAATGTTTAACATATTCAAAATAAATTTATATTAAAGGTAGAAAAATGAATAATTTATATTAAAGGGAGAAATTATAATTTTTTAATTTTTAATTTTCCTCAATATCACAATATTTTAAAATTAGTTAAGTCCTAAAAATGATAAAATGTCATAAAAAAAGCAATTACAAAATTAGTTAAGTGTTAAAATGATAATTGATGTGATAACTTTTTTCTATAAGATAATAGTTTGGATCAAAATTTGTAAAACATTATTGAAATGTATTTTAATATTACATATGTTTGTTATTTTTTTATTATGCATTCATAAATAATATATTTTCTTATTTTATAATATTATTTTGTGTAAATTTACCATTTTAATCGTCTCTGCATCGCACGGGAGCAAGACTAGTCATAACTTAAAATTTCACTTTCTATATGGGTCATACTAAAGGGGTGATAGGGAATAGATTATAATGGTTCTTAAAGGTTTTTAATGTAAAAAGGAGAGAGAATGAGTGGAGTTGAGTGGTTGAGATTTATGGATGTGATGAGATATGTGGATCGATTGATTTAGGAGAGAAAAAAATTTGAAAATGTGTTTAAAACACTTAACGGGTAATAAATGGCCCGTTAGCGAACCCATTTGAAATATTTTAAACACTTTTTATCATTTTTTTATTCATTCTTTCTTTATCATAAATCAATCACATCCACATATCTCATTATATCCACAAATTTCAACCACTCATCTCCACTCATTCTCTCTCCTCTTTTACATTAAAAACCTTTATAAATTACTCCATATGACCTAAAAAAGGGTTCAAATATTTTCAACATTATATTTGACCAATTCAGAGTTTCTTACCACTGATATTTTAGAAGATTCCACGGAGCCCCACTCACCTACTCTTCTCCATATTACGAATATCTTAATGGTTGGTGATCATTGTTCCTGTTTCTTAAGCACCTTCAGCAGTTCCTATATACACAATGTTTCCTTTCAAACTCCCATTGCAATTCTAATCACAGCTTGTATATGTGAGTGAATCTACAAGCATCCATCACTGTAACAATTTTTTAAGCTTAATGTAACGCATAGCAACTGTGGATCAAGACTTATATAAGGACTATACTATAATCGTGACTGCTCCAAAATCCATCGAAATGGTTTGTAATTATAGACCATTCGCTTCGACCTTTTGAAATTCGGAATGAGATTTAATCAAAGACGGCGAGAGTGAGTTCCAAGAATTTTAATTTTTCTACGACACCACGGCCATGACCACGATCAAAGCAGACTATTTTTGAAGCGATGAATTTTTGCCCAAAACCACCGGGTGTAGTAGTACGCACCACCCGGCCGGACCACGGGCAACGTTCGGGTTCAGTTCTCACCCCACCCCTGACAATCACTCAAAAAAAATAAAAAGTAATAATAATTAAAAAAAAAAAGAAGGAATATATGGAAAGTAATGGGCAAAGGCGAAAACAAGGAAAAAAACAAGGAGGATACATAAAGGACCATTTTCTTAAAATTCTCATTCCATCGTTTACAATCATATATTCTCGAAGAATTATATTATTCGCTTTCATATTATAGTGCAGTATAATATACAAGCCAGTCTTGTATATGTTTTTTATATGTCAATCTTGGAATAAGTTAGATACCATAGAGAAAAATTTTGCATCTTCAAACATCTTTTCAAACCTACACATATAAAAAACAAAGAATTTTTTTAGCCCAAAACCATTTAAAAAAAAAAATAGCCCCAAAAAATTGGTATGAACTGTGGATATTTAGCATGAATTTATACAAAATATTTTCATGCTATTTTGTCAAATACATATGCGTATTTGTATTCCAAATATTTGAAGAAAAATTTACGGATGACAATTAATTCATTTATTTATTATTTATGTTGTTATAGAATGATGATTAATGGTTCAATAAAGCAATATAATGAAACCGCAAGCGTGTTCCAACCGGGTGGACCTTAACAAAGTATAAAACAACATAAGTAATAACTTATTCATAGTTTGCATTAAAAATATATCAAATTTTCAATAATAAATTCAAGAAAACGAGAATGGTAAAATAAATAAATAAAAATGACCCTATCATAGTACGATAATCTCAAACAAACAAGGGTATTATTTCGGTTGTATACACTTTTGATTCAATCAGATAATTTAAAAGGTATATAACAGAATAAGTAGATCTTGACTCCAACTAAATTAGATGTGATTTAAACTCAAGAAACAAACAATATTTTGCTGCTGTTAAAAGTTTTTGTTCACACAAATGATTATTTGAAAGAATGCATGTTTGAAAAGTGGAACAAGAGACGAAACTTTGAAAAAAAAAAGTGTGGTAAAAAATAAGTTCGCAAGAAAATAGATTGAAAAAATTAATAAATCAAACAAACACACATGGACTTTTTTTGAATATCAAAATGAAAATAAGACACAAAACCAATATAATAAAATCATAAGTGTTTGTTTGGAAGAGATTAAAAAAAATCCAAATGCAGGATTAAGTGTATTAGGTATAGTTTTACCTAGCATGAATATTGGGACATCTAGAGATATCTTGATTGGGGTTTGAAATTGGAATTTTACATTCTTCCTATACATTTTAGGTTTTAAGGGGCTTGTTCTTTCCACAATTTTACAAAAAAAAAAAAAATTTTCTTTCCTCTTTTCAACCACACACACATTCTCCAATACAATATTAACCACACATTTTGTATGGAATCTCGTGCATACCAAAGTTATTTCCAACCGAACAAACTCTAAATTAGAAACAGACTCCATCGTGGCTTATCAGGCCATCTCTAAAACTAAGACAGGTCCGGTCCTTGAAAATTGTGCTATTACATTGTAGCGATTGTTCGCTTCATTCACAATTGCAACGGCAAAATATCCCACATATATAGAGAAGGTGATTCTGCAGCCGATTGGTTTGCTAACTTTGGCCATGATTATTCACAACTCCAAGTCCTACACAAAGTAGATTTATCAGGGCGCATAAAGGGGATTCTTAGAATGGAGCACAATCAAAATCCTCATATTAGATTAGACTGAATTGTTTGGCTGAAACTTTTTGTAGTTCACTAGTTTTTTATTGCATAATTGTATAAAGTAGTACTCCTATCTTGCATTGCATATAGTGCTAGTTTTAAACTCTTGTGTATTTAGAATGACAGGGAGGTAAGGCTCATATGTCCGCCTCCGTCTAGGTGTAATAATTTTGCTCTATTAATTAAATTTATATCCTGAACTTGAATTTTTGAGTCAGGAAGTTTAAAAACAAAAAAAATTACATTCTTCCTATGCCATCGTCCATGTGATCACATGTTTTTGCATTGTCTAATGGCGCAATTCATTTGGGTGATACCTAAATAGCGTACTTGATTTACATAGGATTGTTTGTGCAGTCACCCAGAACAAAATTTGAAATTTGTCACTAATTTTTTTTTTTATGAAAAATCATAAACCAATATAACAAATCACAATGACTTTTAAAACAACTAGTATTACACTCGTGCAATGCACGGGGATCTTACAATATGTTTCAAATAAAATTAAAATCTATGAACTAGACAATGTAAATCTATTAAGGAGTGAAGTTAATTGCCAATCAGCCATTGTCCTATTGGTTAAGAGGATCAAGGCTAAGACCAGACATAAAGCTTTCAGATTTGAATCCCCCTAATTGCATGTTGCATTGTGTGGCTTTAGTCGCTGCCCATAAGGTAGCTACCTTAAAAAAATGAAGTAAATAAAAATTACAAAATTTTACATATTTTTCATTGATTTTATTAACTTTCCATCTCTATCACATATAAGAACCTTCAAACTTGCACGACTTGTAACTATGAATACTGTGTCATGTAATTGACCGCGACTCAATACCGATCTCTTTAACAAAATATCAACATGCAAAAGTGATTGCCTTTGACTTTTGTGATTATGATATATTAATGTTGAATATTGAATCGAATTCGACTCATATCTAACTCGAGTTTTCCTTCTTTTTTTTTTGCTACTATTACTCAAAATTTTGTATTATTATAATATACGAATACTGAATATTAAATTGAATTGAGGCCATATCCAAGTCAAGTTTTCCTATTTTATTTATGCCTCTATTAGTCAAAATTAATAAAATCAAATACCAAACAGCATTAATCAATAAAACATAGCCTATTTGTCATATTCAATTGGGGTTTTACTTTCAATTAGAGTCAAAACTTTCTTTTTTCAAATAAACACGTGCTACAATTCGAGTTTTCCTCTTTTATTTGGTAATAAATAATATCAATCAGTAATTCATATATTAAAATGCATTTTTTATATAGAATAAAAATAAATTTATAAATAACATGGTGCTATTTATAAATTCAATCTTTTTTTTAATTCTTTAAAAAACGATATAAATTGCTTTTTTAAATAGGGCCGAATCAAAAAGAAAATCTGATTTAAGATTTATTTCTAAATTTGATTTTTATTAAGAAAACGTGTACTAACATGTAACTGATAACGTGATACTAACTTGACGATGTTAGGCATATTATGTTGGCCACATGTCGCACACATGGGCCAATACGCGACACGTGTTTCCCTAATGATGAGATAGGGCAGAGGGCACGCCAATCCACCCATACGTAAGTATCCTAACAAAACTTTATATATATATATATATATATATATATATATATATATATTAAAATGTATATAAAAAAAGTTAATTCTCATTTTCAGAATTAATTTAATTAGTGTTATAATGTAAGTTGTAATTTTGATTTCTTGTCACATTTTTATTAATGCCTGCAATACTAAATATAAAAAAATAAAAAATTTTAATTTTTGATACTTTTGATTTTTTTTTTTTTTACAAAATGAAGAGATGATGAAATGATGATTTTAATAATTATTTTTTTAAGTGGTCTGCGAAATAAGGAAATGAGATATGGAAGTTGTTGTTTTCTTTTTCTTTTCTAATCAATTAATTATTCAATATAAATTTAATTATTTAATTACTCAATATTTAATCTAAAACAATTACTCACTATGAGAACTCCCTAATGCACATTATCCATGAAAATTATCTAAAATTATGCTTTTAAATTGGTAAAAATAAAATAAGGGATTTTTATTTAATTTTTTAAATATATAATTTTTTTCTAAAATAGAAAACTACTGCCAACATGGTACTGTGCCAAGTTGGGGCTTCAACTTTTGTTAATAATAATAAGAAGCAGATATATATATATATATATAATTAATTAATTAATTCAGAACTTAAAATGTGTATAAAATAATTAAAATGTAATATCCTAAAATTAAAAATAAAAAAATGTATAGAAAATGTTAATTCTCGTTCTAAAAATTTAATTGGCAGGTATTATAAATTGTAATTTTGGTCTTTTATTATATTTTCATTAATGCATGCAACACTAAATATAAAGAAATTAAAAATTTTTATACAAACTAATTCGAAAATTTTAATATATGTGTAAAAAATCCAATACATATAAAAAAGTAAAATAAGAAAACCAACACCAAATAAGGAAAGTAGAAATATTAAATAAGGGAAATAAGTAATCCCTTGAAAATAATGTCAAGCGTGATACTGCCACATAGGCGCATTTGCTTAGGTGGTGCTTTAAGATTTATAATATATGGATTTACAAATTACAAATTGAATTAAAAAAAGAAAAAAAGTTATATACAAACTCAAAAAATCACAACTCACAGGTATAAATAAAAAAATGAGAAAAAAAAGTCAATTTAAAAACTCACAATGGTTCCTTTCAAGGAAAAAAATTCGTAATGCGTTTAAAAAAAAAAGGCACACACAAAAGTCACCAAAAAAAATATATCACAAACATATAAAAATGTCACCAAAAAAGGGAAAAACAATTCATATATACTCTGTGATCGCTTAGATTATCCTCAAGCGGTTGCACAGGGCGATTGGCCAGGGGTCTCAAATGATCTCATTACTTCATTGTGTGAGATCGTTAAAAAAAAAAAAAAAATGGTTTAACGATGATATTGAAAATTAATAACATGGATAAAATAATATTTGAAAAATCTCAAGGTATGCTCAATAGAGATTATAAGAAAAAAGAAAAATTAATTTTTTAATGTGCGGTCGAAAAATAAAGAAAGATTTAAAAATATAAAAATCATAAAATCAACTTAACGAGTGACTGCAAATAATGATAAAGAAAAATAAATGTTTTAAATAATCTCTACTAAACAAGCTCTAAAATTTTGTTTAAAAATTTTTTTTATAAAAAATCCATGCGTCCCACAAAATGTTTACCTAAAAATGAAGTTTTTTTCACTTTATAAAAAAATAATATTAAAAAAAAGTTTTTAAAGAAAATAAAAATCATTTTTAAAATAAGTAACGTCAAATAAGTTCTAACGAACAAGAAATTTCTAATACTTTGGGACAGTGCTAGACATCTCTATACATATAAATCCGCATTTCACCAATTTTTGCCGTAAATTCTGCAGAAACTTAAAGTTGTGTAATACAATTTCACGTATTCTACCACCATTGCAGTTATAGGATTTCCACCATTAACAATTTCTCAGGTAATTGATATGTAAAATTTGTCTTCTTAGGACCAGATTCCACTATAAAAAAAATTTATATGTTAGCATGATATTTTTTATGTGCAAGTGATCAATATTAATGGAGTGTCCACAACTTAAATTTAGATATAATTTAAAATTTTGAGTATCCTCAGTTTAGAATTCAATGGATTTCATAGAAATCTATCATCTTCAATATAAAAGAATTTCTTTATTTTCTTTCTTTCTTCTTTTTTTTCTTTTTTTGAAGTACAATATAAAAGAATTTTGGTAAAATGAAAAATGGAGAAAATGGAACTATGGATTTGAAAAATATTGAACTCAAATTTGATTGTCTCTGATGCATATATACACATTGATAATTTATGATATAAGTGACAACATGGTAAACTGAAAAATGGAGAAAATGGAATTATGGATTTGAAAAATACCAAATGTTGTGGTCTCTACACATCGATAGATGCGCGACATGTATCCTTGATGGGGAAAAAATTCTAGTACTCTTGGAGTACTGAATTTGGTACTCCAGGCCAATCAGAATTGTCCACGTGCACATAGAGAGCCACAATTTAATAAATAATGTGGTCCACTATGTGTAAATGGATGGTTCTTATTGGCTTGGAGTACTTAGTGTTCGGTACTCCAAGAGTACTAGAATTTTTTCCCCCTGATAGTTGTGGGGCAAATTGCGCCCATCCACTCATGTGTTTTCACCCTAAGATGACAACACATGGGGAATAAAATAGGAGCCTTGAAAAATATTGAACTCAATTTTGATCATGTTTGACGATATATATATATGTTGATAATATATGATATGTGATAATATGACCATTGTAACCCCACTCATTTATAATAATTATTTTTACTTTTTTTGTTTTTGGTTTTTGTTTTTTTGAAAGGACAATGACTTTTACTGCTGATTACGATGAAAAGGGACAAGTAGATAACGTACATATATAAGATGATGACAAGGGATATTTATATT
The DNA here is from genome assembly GCA_018223645.1 of Jasminum sambac. NCBI lineage: Eukaryota > Viridiplantae > Streptophyta > Magnoliopsida > Lamiales > Oleaceae > Jasminum > Jasminum sambac. The sequence goes on along the minus strand of CP073650.1, from coordinate 19,173,910 downwards.
TTTATAATGAAAAGAAGTAATTAAAGATAAGAATGTACATCACTAAAGATAATGACAAGTAGCATTCGAATTCTAATTGAGTGTACAGTTCAATGGACTCTAGTATCCCCAATAACTTACGGATTTCAATGGATGAATTCTCATGGATTTTATGATATTTTTGCTTTGAAAAATTTATAGATTCATTGAAAATTTACAATTATTAAAATCAGAGTTGAGAATACTCATTTTTTCATTAATCGACGATTAAAATATAATAATTTTTTTTAGATTTGTGCAAATTGCAAAATAAATGGTTAATGTTGAGAATAATAGATTATCACAATATTAGAAAGTTATAAAACAGTCTCATATTTTCTCATTCCAAAAAGAAAAAATCGTATAAAAATCTATTAAAATTTAAATTTGCCAACAACACATTTTTATTTTTTCCATTATCACTTTAGTTTTCGAAAAGTCATACTATTATTCAACTAATGCAAAATAAATTAATAGTTGAGGCGCGCGGCAGATTATCATGATACTAGTAAGTTTTAAACAAATTTGCATTTTTTAGTAAAATTCCAATTGACAAGCTCATAGTTTTCTCCTTATCACTTTTAAAAAAAAAAAAAAAAAAACTTTTTTGCAAATCATACCATTTCCATTTGTGCAAAATAAAGGAACAATGTTTAAATGAAGAATTATCAAGTCATTAACGAGGTAAAATAATTTTATAAATTTATATCAGTACAAAAAATGAAGCTAATGAGGTTTTATTCGGTTATTTAGAAGGACAAATGCTGGGACTCTAAGACGTAGAGATCTCAAGTTCTAATTCCACCAACCGTGTACCAACTGCATATTGTGTGCATTTAGTTATCAATTCCTATTAGTAAGGTTAGTCATGTTCCGTTGCCAACAAGTTGGCAACGGAACATACCAACACCCATTTTTTGGTTGAAAAAAAAAGGTGGTGCGAAATTTCCCACCATCAGAAGCGATTATGTATTATTCAATGCCGACAGCGTAAATTCCAAAAATTAAAAATTAAAAAAAAAATTGGCCCAGTGACGTGGCGCCCTCACAGGGCGCCACATCACACATGTTGGCAACATAAGTTGCTAATATGTGGGCAACTGAACACTCACCTAGTAAGGCAGCTTTGGTTGCAATACTCCCGTTCTGTTGCCAACACGTTGGCAACATAAGTTGCCAACACCCCCATTTTCAGGAGGAAAAAAAAGATAGAGGGTGAGACCATCGTGAAGCGATTATGTATTATTCATATCACTTAACGTAGATTCCAAAAAAAATTAAAAAAAAATATTTAAAAATTTTGGCCGGTGACGTGGCGCCCTGTGAGGGCGCCACATCACACATGTTGGCAACATAATTGCCAACATGTTGGCATTAGATCATTCACCTTGGTTGCAATATTGCATTGTATCTTAGTAATATGGGAGTTTTGTTGTATTTCAGATTACGTACCCTTTGATTGATGTAATTTGTGCTTAAAAAAAATTATTATACTTGCGTGTTTTATTTAATTTGTTTATGGAGGATTTTTTTTATTAATTTAGTAATAAAAATATCATTATAGATTTAATGAAATCATCAATTGGAATCTATTCTGTAACTCATAGAATATAATCAAATTCTATAAAACTCTGTATATAAATTGATATATCTCCGATAAAAGAAAGTAAAAAAAAATCCATAAATCTAAAAGAATCCATAAAATTTGATTAAAAAAATAATTCCATATGGTTTAAAACCCTACCAAAATTCTGACTGGGGAGATGGGAGGAATCTATAAATTTTGCATGTGAAGGAGGGTTTTTAGAAGGGTATGGCTAAATACACCCAGTGAATTACTAACTGTACCTATTTTATCCAATATTTCAAGTTTATCCTCACCATCGTCTAATCTAAAAAAAAAATTGTTCTCATTATCCGAGGAAAACTCAACTGAGGCGAACACCCACATAATAAAAAAATAAAAAAAAGAAATGAAGAATTACGGATAAAAAATTTTTAGTATCATTTTTTGTTGAAATTTTTTGCAACCACTCAAAGTTTTTTTTTAATAATTGTTTTTTTAATACTAATCAGATAAAGCTAATTATTGTATCATAAAAAAATTTTGAAATTCATTGTCAGAGTGGTTGCAAAAAACTTAAAGAAATTTCGAAATTAGTCGTCAAAGTGGTAGCAAGAAAATTGGATTTTTAAATAATTATATTCGATGCTAACAAGATAAAGTCAATTACTTTATCATCAAAAAAAATTCAAAATTCATCACCAAAGTGGTTGCAACAAAATTGAATAAAAAATTATAGCAAAAATTACATCTACAAATAAAAGATCAGATAAAAATTGCTCATTTTTACTTTTATTATTATTTTTTTAATATTTGCTGCATTCACAAAGAACAAGCAATAGCTTGAAGCTTGTTCATTGTGTTCAATGCGAACATTGAACACAATGCACAAGAAGCACAATGCACATAAACAAGAAGATGGGGAAAGGAGATCTCTGGGACGATTCTGCTCTCATCAATGCCTTTGAGCTTTCAATTTCCAAATACAATGTTCTCTCTCGCCGCTTCTACGCACACACGTACACGGAGATCAATTCATATACATGTATTATACTTTTATATGCTAACATTACTGCTACTGATTTTCGCAGACGATGCACTGGGTGGGAGGCCGAGGCGGATCATCTGAGGGAGTGAAACCGGTTACTAGTAATGGGGAAAATCCTGATGTTGATTGTAAGAGCGGCGAATTTAGCTCCTCCGTCGGGTAAAACTTTTAGTTCTTCAAAATTTTAAATTAAGCTTAAAATTTATGTCACAATTTTATTATTACGAGTTTTAATTCGAATTATTTATTAGGTATTATTGATGTTGTTGTATGTAGGAGGAGAATAAGTCATCTGTGGATTGTGTTGGGCCGTGTTTTTTTTATCATACGAAGTTATCATGGGAAACTGTCAGTGTTGGGTGCTTGAAATTTGAATGAAGATATAATCAGCTTATTCAAGTTCTGAACATAACTTGTTTGGATGATACTTTTAGCCCTAATTAGGTAAGCCTTTGCAAAGCAAGGGGATGGAGGTCGTCATAGAATTGGAGTGAGAACTATATTTTAGTCAATATGATTCTTATTGTTTTTGAGATTTGTTTCCAATTTTAAATCCCTAATATTGTACGGGAACTGTTGTGGACCTGTTGTGAATATATTCAGCTTCCAGCTTTTCTCTGCTTGTGGCCTGCATTTGACAATAGTCTCAGCGTGGAATATTGTTTCTGATTCTTAATTAATATCATAAAAAATGTGGATTTTATTTGCTTATTCCCTTAACTTCAAGTAATTGACCTAGAAAATTATAGTTTGTTTGCGACATGCTTCCCTTCTTCATGTATCTTCACTTGTTTTGATTTTGTGTTTGTAGGTTTCTGAGGACTTGGGAATGGCCTTGAGTATGCATTATTTATGCTAGAAGTATATTTATTCCATGTCAAGAGCAAACTCTGGAGGGTTTCTCTTTTATTTTTAATTTTGGGAAAACGTGGCCCTTAATATTGAATATTAAGCCATGATGAACCTGAAAAGAGGTCAGGAAATAGCAGTTTTAATAGTATAAAGTATAAATTAAGGGTGTTAGGATATGTGTAAAAATAGATTTTTATGTGTTTTTATGTGATATAGGAGAGAGAATGAGTGGAGTTGAATAATGGAGATTTGTGTAGTACAGGTAGGTCCCACGAAATATGTGGATGTGAAATATGAGAGAGAATTAGTGGGGGTTGAAAAGAATGTGTAAAAATCTGTAAAAACGTATAAAAACATGTAGAAGAACGGGGGCAGTTTTGAGCATTATCAATCGCTGCCTGTATAATTTTTTCCATGTAAGGCTCGAGTGATGTGTTTTGTTCAATCTCTAGTCTAGAGTAGGAAAGCATTTCTAGAATTCCAGGTGCACAGAGTTTAATGTTCCTAATCAATGGGGCACTGACAAATAGATATAAGGGGTTAGTTAATTGATTAATTGAGACTCTCATATTCCATTTATTTTATTCTCATTGGTCAGGACTACTGAGTGTTTCATACTCTTGGAGTATTAGAAATTTTTCCCTAGAGTAGGGAAATAAGGTACAATTAATGCTCAAACAAGCTCTTAATATTGTGACCGCGGTCTAGGAAACTATCACTTTTCCCGTAAAAATGCTCAAGAATCAAATCTTGAGCGAGGTATTAGTTATTTAACAGATGGTATCGAATCTAATGAAAGTTGGAAAGGTGAATCCAAATCTTTTATGCCTAAGAATCAAATCTATAGCCATACTAATGAAAACGAAATCTGGAAGTATACTATTCTCCAAGTCATTGCATGGTCCTGATGCTGTGTTTGATTGAATTGATTCTACTTTGACAATGAAATGTTTTAACTTTTCAAAGATTTCATTTCTCAAAATTTGCAATCTAGGTATTTTGTGAAGCTAAGCTTGGCAAACAAAAGGCACGGCTAGGTCTTGACGTTAGCTAGTGGGATTACTGGGAATGAAGATTATCTGTCATGGAGTACATGTACAACAAAGAGCACGTTATTGGGCAAATCATGGTTTTGATTCAAAAAATACTTGAAACAATTTTTGAATCGCCGTTGCTAATGAGATATCATCTGATATGATGAATGTGATAAGGACGTTTTTTCGCTTCTCTTTGAATTTTGAAATGATGTTGTTCTCTTCAAGAATAATATTTATTGTGTTTTTCCCTGAAATTATACCTCAATGCTCCTAATGATAATGTTCTGCTTTCTGCTATGATGGTTAGACTTTGGAGCGTATAAAAAATTGGCCTTCATGCATATTGTTTTTTGTAGTTTTGATCCAGTATCAAAATTTGGACACCTTAATCACGTGACATGTCATATCATGTGTGAATGCATGCACGGTAATTGATATTGATATCCCCGTGATTGTTCATTCTAATTATTGTCTCTAGCCAGTGGAGATATATATATTGACGTGAAATGTAATCTAAATTTTAATGTAGGATATGGTGAAAATGCTTTGATTGATATTAGTTTGGATATGATAAAATGGATATATTTTGTTGAAAGTATGTCTTGTCACTTGTGTTCGAATGAAGAGATCAGATCTTCCGTGTTCTCTTTGTTTTTGACACATTATATATATGTCTAACAGGGAAAGAGATCCAATCAATATCGACTTTATCTGAGTAGATTGTTGACGTGACAATAGCACAACACAAGTGTAAAAGAATGTGCGAGAATGAGTGTGCAAGTAACAAAATATTACAATATGTTGATATGTTCACTTAAGCATGAAAAGTCATATGCAAACATCCCAAAACTACAGAAAAACCATATTTATAATTTGCTCTTTTTCTGTGATCTCAAGAATGTGTATTTTCTCAGCTACGCCATAAAAGACCCCCACCATATAAACATGAGTTATATAGTGGCATGTGAAAGCTGAAAAGAACTTCATGCGTTTACCGCTGCTGCTGCTTCCCTGATTTGCTCGATAGTGAAAATGCCAAAGCAGTCGTCGTCTGTGACAGCATTTACCACAGCATAGGCAACATCGTCGACGCTAACTGGAGGAGCTAAAAGTAAATCCGAAGCAGGTAGAGAGTTCAACGGTTTAGTAAAATTTTCTGTAGCGAGGAGAAACTTCTCAAGCGGTTCTCCTATCAAATCCAGAGGGATCTCAAATCCATCGACTTTCCTCTTCCCGTATATGAAACCTGGTCTGAAAACTACGCCTGTTGAAGATGAAAAATTAAAGCTATGAATATTAGAAAGAAAATCATTCCTACTCCTACTGGTTTGTTCGAATTGAAACTTGCCACCTATAGATAGAGGCCATATCATTCGTTTAACTGTGGAGTCGTAGAAAATTTTCCATCACAAAGATACAGGAACATAAGACTCTTTTGCGCCATATTTCACTTATGGAGTGTTATGCGAACAGATGTTGCAACTCAAAATTTGATTAACCAAAATCTCTGATTGTGCAATATTATTTATGATCGAAACAGTTAAAAAATAATTGTATGTAAAATTTAGAAAATGGAAATTTCATGGGATAAGGGTTAAGTGTGATGAATATGAAATTGAGATGGTAATCGTGATCCCTCAAGCTTTGGATGGTTACTATCCGTCGATGTTATACTTATCTTCTTGAATGGGATAATTAAGAAATGACAACATTACAATGCACTCGAGAAATTATTTCAGATAATGGAACTCTAGAAATTAGCCCCTACATGTGTTGTTTTAAACTGGCATATGAATGTCGATGCCTAAGCTCTAGGATGGGGCAAGTGTCAACGGTACCAATGTACAATCCCGATGTAGGATTTGAGGCCAATGATGTCCAGTGTTTATCATATGACATCTAAGACCATTCAGCTAGTTTAGGTTTGGGGTTCATTGTTTGAGGGTCACAAAAGTCGAGGGCTGTCAATTTATACCAATGATCTACCACTATTTGACAGCAATGGATATTCCTTCAACTAATTTTAATCTTATGGTACTTATTGAGCACAGATGAGGAGTGCGTTAGTTATATGATGAATATGATTTGATTTACAACCTCAAATCACCTGAATAGGTAAACATAGTTGATGAGAATTCTCTAGACCTGATCAAGAATCTCTATAACCCTTGTCTCATGGCTCCAAATGATTTACATGTGATGTCCAATACGATGCATTTGTGGTGTGTAAGGCTTTCCACCTGGGGGTTGCACAAGCTAGGACAGCAGGAAACCTAGGTGGCGAGGGATATAACATGTTATGTTATGATCTTTGGCTTCATGAAAATTATGGTGGTGGGACCCACAAAAATGATTCTTAATCAATGATCTAAACGTGTTGATATCGATAAATTGTTTGCACAGACGAATGAGAAGGTCCATGATGTCTATGCCCACCGCTTCTACGAATCTACCTACTAATTAGGTTACCAACTGGCATGTTTGTTGATAAAATAAGCATCCTCAGATTTGTGCAAAATTGTTGATAAACTAGGATAATCAAAAAAGTACCTGACATTGGATATTTGGAGAGCACCTCGGACTCTGCTTTCCTCTTTCCAGTGAAGTAACCCGATGTAAGCATAAAAGATGGCAGGTTATAATCATGCACTGATATCAATATAAATTTTGTAACGCCTGCAGGAAATGACCAAAGAGAAAGATTTAAAAAAAAAATTAAAAATAAAAGAATAAACAAAGGAAAGTTATGGTATACATGTCATAAGACATGTTGAAATATAATGCGGAAGCGAAATTAATAATATATTGGTATATAAAACTAGGTTACAATCACTCCTTTATATAGGAGAAGAAACATATCTAAACTAGGAAACTAAATAAACAAGGAAAGTAAATAAACAAGGCATAAAATAAATCCTAAAACACTTTCCAACACTCCCCCTCAAGTTGATGCATCCACACAGCATCAACTTGGAAATGATACAAAGAAACCCTTGAATCATAATTCCAAGTAGCTCGCCAAGTGCTCCTCCTTTCTTCCACTTCCAAAAGTCTTCTTGGAAAATGTCCTCGACCAAGGACAAATGGATATTTAATCCACAACCCCAAATGACCATACATGGTCAACAAAATCCTTGCGCCAGACACAAACGTTCAGTCAATACCAAATACCGCAAACCCAATAGGTACAAGAATCGCCTCATCACCAAGGTCGACAAATACTGAATTTACGAACAAAGACTGAAACAACCAAACTCCAAGATAAGACTCAACAACGACAGAGGCTGAAGGTTTAGGATTCATTCAAATAGTGCAAACAAAGACAAATGCGGGGTGGAAATGTAATTTTTAAAAGATAGAGGACTAAAATATAAATTTGAAAAGATTCAAAAGTTTAAAAGTTGAGGGATCATCTTGTAGATTTCAGAAACTTAGATGGCCAACATAAAGAAGCTCAAACCTCCAAGGACCAAATCTGCAAATAACTCAAAGCTCTCCCAGACAAATCTGATTTTGACCATCTTCTCCCTGTTTACTTAATTCATCCCATCGGTAACTACAAAGCCCCATTATAGGCCAACAAACGAGACCACAAACCAGTCCAAGAAAAGGCCCAACAGGAGACTAACCCAAAGACAAATATAATATCCTAATATCTGCAGCCTATAAGACACAACCCAATCTGCAGCCCAAACGTAAAACCAGCAACCCAAACCATTTCAAATCCCACAAAAGCCCAAATGACTATATAGCCCAACACCACAACTCAAACCCTAAAATCTGTCGACCAAAACAAATCAGCCAAGCAGCAGCCGCAGCCGCAGCCACCAACACCGGTGCCAAAAAAACCGAAAGACAAAGGGCTGCGAGGCTGCGAAACAGACTGGTGATGTCGTCTAGGGGTTGCGCCACCACTGGAGAGGTCGCCGGAGCTTGGGGAAGGTCAGCAAGTGGTCGCCGTCGCCTGGGCTGGTCGGAAACATCGCTGGAAGGCCTCTAGATTATCGCAAGACATGTGCTACAGTAACTAGAGCTAGGGTTTTTCATGCTATTGGGAAGATCTAATCAACACAGAAAAATGAACGAGAATTAGATAAAATAATGGTGGCCGGACGAGCGGCACAAGGCCGCTTGCCGGAGGTCGGGATCTAGTCGAGATTTACTCCAAGACCAGATTTGGCTCTGATACCATGTTGAAATATAATGCGGAAGCGAAATTAATAATATATTGGTATATAAAACTATGTTACAATCGCTCCTTTATATAGGAGAAGAAACATATCTAAACTAGGAAACTATCTAAACTAGGAAACTAAATAAACAAGGAAAGTAAATAAACAAGGCATAAAACAAATCCTAAAATACTTTCCAACAAGACACAACACAATCACATCTTTTCCATATACCTGTAATATAAAATGAATAGGATCTTCGAACTGAGAATGCAAAGCAGCAGAAAACAATTCATGCCAAAAAAGCACTCATAAGATATTAATGAACAATGTCTTACCAAAATCTTTAGCAGCATTTACTGCCACGACATTAGCTTCTCCATTTATCCTCTGCATCTGTTCTTCACTGCCAAACCCTCCAAGTGTTGACACAACTGCGGTAGCTCCAGTAAGCACTTCCTCCCAGTTTGCATAAAAAACATCTCCTGCAAGGTCCAAGGATCAAGCAAATAAAATATGTGCAAGGTAAATATCCACAATATGTTAAACAAGGCAGAGAACTGGACCAGTACATCATAAATTGTAATAACTTCCCAGCACAAATTCTATCCTTTTGAAAGCCAAAAATCAAATGCATTTACTTATATGATTAAGAAGGTGACGCTACTAAGAACGTGATGCTTTCAGGGGTTTATGGTAGTCTATTACCAACTTATTTACAATTATAAGTTGCATAACTCATCATATTATTAATGCTTATAGAAAACAATACAGTAGTACAAGTAGCAGGCACAAGTTTGTAGCAAGGGACGCATTGCTTGATTGTAATTTACGTGTTCTTCTCCCTTGAAGCTATTATTCTGCAGTTTGGTTGATGATTTCTTTGACAAAAGTTGCAGCAAGGGACGCATTGCTTGACAGTAATTTACGTGTTCTTTTCCCTGGAAGCTATTATTCTGCAGTTTGGTTGATGATTTATTTGACAAAAGTCAAGATTTATTGTAGTAAGCATCTATTTTGATATTGGCCAACATTGCAACTTTAGGATTGAACAGTTCTAATTGCACCTTTATCTTCTTCTAACTCTATTCGGGGCCCTTTTTTTCCTCGCCCAATTTCAGGCATAAAGAACAAACCTCTTTTCTGAAGCATACATTATGTAAATCATAATCCCTTACCTTTGGACCAGAGTTCCATTTAGAAGCTTATTGAGCAAGTTAAGAGTTCAATTCATGTTACACATCCCAATATTGAGCTGGCTCAACCAACTTGGAAACTCTAGGAGGTATAGGCTTTATGAAGAATAATATTTTTATGTCAAATAAGGGCATTAGTAAATACTCCTACCATGTCATACATGATACATATAGGCCAAATTTCCTTTTTCACATGTCTCAAACATATAGTCTCATTTCTATATTTCTCCATCCATCCCATAAAAATAGACCTAGTTTGACTTTCACAAGGATTAAGAAATTGTAGTTGATATTGTTGGAAAAGTAAACTTTAGCTATATTTTTTCAAATATACCCCACACTTGAATGATGATAACGTAGTTTATTAATTATAATGCACATTAAATAAAGGTACAATAGGGAATATGAAGAAATAAAATGAACACAAATAGAAAGTGACATATATTTTGGGAATGAGCCTATCTTTGTAGGACGAAGGGAGTAACTAGTTTTGATTTTCTTCATTTACCAACATACCCTTATTATCTTACTTATACTTCTACTCCATTAATAATTACTAATACTTAGAAAAGGGTATGCTAGGAAATTCCATATAAAGTTTAATTTTCAATAACATTAATTAAGATTTCTTAATCTATGTGAAAAGTCAAATGAGCCTATATGCATGGAACGGAGGGAGTGGTTAAAGACGAGTGGTGATCGGGAAGAAGTGTGGATAAACAGTATTTTTCCCAAAAACGTGTCTTTTATTCAAGGTGTTCATAAACATCTATAAAATGAGTAGCCAAATATATGTCTTAATCTGGATATTGTGGCGTTTAATTTAAGTGAAAAAACAAAAGAAATCATCCACAAAAAACAATATTCTGTTTAATGCCAAATCTTCAACAAAAATATATCAACTCAGACAGAAAGTATATCATGGAAAACAAGTCAACCTAGTACAATCAAAATATACCATCCAAAAGAAGCCAAACAACCTAGCACAGTCAACCAAGAAAAAACAACACTAAGATTTCCAGTTCCATCATGAAGTTGCCCCCAAAAAAAAAAAGACAAAAAGAAAATGATGTGAAGAACCTTCTAAAACTACTCCTTCTCTCTAATTCTTCTCATGGTATGCCTCAAACACAGTATAACTGAGAGAATAGTATGGGGCATTAGGCTACCACCTAGACTGCTGATTTTTGAGTCAGCTTATTGATTATATCCATCAGCAGTTTGATGCTCACTGGACAAGATATACAATCATAGAGTTATCTTTTCCTAATGGATAATCCCATCGACAATGATTAACTTTATTGCCAATTAAGATTAGCTAGATACTACTACGCTGGGATAAAGATACACTCTCTGTCTCAAGTACTATAAATCAACAGATTTTCACACGTGGATGTTTCAATATTATAGCCCCGTATGTTTCTCTTAGAACACTTATGAAGTCAACTATAGCTTATTCTCATAGAATCTCGGGTAGGGTACGACCAACAATATGTTTATAAACCTGACATTCAAGAAACACTTTCCGAAACAGCATGATAAAGTAGAGAGCTAATCATGAGCGATTGGGCGATTATCAGACATCAATGAAGAGCTCTTAATAACAGTAGACAAGGTGTTTACAAATTGGTATATTTACAAACAGGGTAAACTATTAGCAACAATATGGTTTGACAAAATATTTGTGGATAAAAGTGACTTCAGAGAATGTGCATGTGTTTATAAACTAGTGTTTCTTGCCAAACTAAATGAAGGAGCGGAGAGCTGATCAGTAATATTTGGCATCTAAGACGCTGACCTATTTGGCTGCTATTAGACATCAATGTACATTATGACTGGCTCTGATTAGCTGCTTATGCATATTGGAAGCTGGTTGTTAGCCAACGAGTTTGAATTTGAAATAGAATTTGAACAATTGAACTTTCGAAATGAGTGGTGGAGATTTGTGTAGTACAAGTGAGATCTATGAGATATGTGGATGTGATTAGTTTAACCAAATTCTATTTCAAATCTGGATAAATTTGAATGTGTTAATAAGTATGCTAATTGACAAATTACTAGTATGTCAAGTGAGAGTTATAGCGAACAGAAAACGGGGGAAAAGAAAAAGAGGGAGAAAACATTTCTGCTTCCATTTCTTAAATGTGTTGGAAAATTTCCTGCTGTTCGATCCTATTCAACACAGAAAACCAAAGAAGCCAAAATTGTTTCTTTAAACCCATAAGCCAATTCATAAATCTACTGAGGTAGAACAAGAGGATTGAACCTGCCTGTCACCCATGTGACCTGATCTACCCACGAACCGGTGTATGAAGGACGCCCTGACCTATGAACATCAATTAAGAACTTCAGAATCAAGAACTTCATTCAGTTAAGAGAGAATGCAGGCTTTACAAGTACGCAGTACTTAATCATTTACCAGAATTCCATAGTGGCAAAAATAAATTAGGCCTGATAACTAAGGATTTTACTGCTGTAAGAAACTGAAATCAAACGGTCAGGCTCCTGCAGCAGAATTTCGCACCTGCTAAGACTGATGACCTCTATACCCTTTGATATGGCAGCCTTGCATATTGCAGAACCAACAAAACCGCTGCCTCCTAATACTACAATCTGGCAATTGATATGTATCAGTGACATTTACCTTCCAAAGCTACCAAAGTTGCATCTTATCTTATATTGCAATAGAGCACAATGTTGAGAGTCTTGGGGCCATACTCGTTCAGTCTTAACATCAGCCACCACATCAATTGTCCCGCTATTGACATCCATCTTTACGCCAGCTTCTGCATAACTGCATTTAACACCAGATTGCAAGCTACAAGACAGAAAAAAGGACATGAAGTCATGACAAAAACACAATCAACAATCAGTCAACAATCAACAAAGAGATGATTGCATGACAGCATAAAACTTGTTCTTGACTCTATAAACAGGAGCACCGGAACTTTTAAATGGATAGAGAGGATTTTAATAACAGAAAAACTCCAATATCTAGTTAACTTGGGATGGACTAAACGATTCTCATTTCTCCCCATCCACAAGTGTAAAAATTGCATGAAGTAGTCTCTGCATAAGATTTTAACTTTTTAAGGCACCTTAAGCATTAAAATGGAACTAGCCTGCGAACGACCCTAGATTAATCAAGCAAAAAGGTCTATAAAATCTCCCAATCCTTCTTATTCAACAACATAAAATCTCCCAATCCAATCATAAAATCTCCCAATCCAATCTCCATAATTGACAACTGGGAAGCTAAATGAGTAACGCAATTCAAAAACTTGGCATAATCATCCTTCTAGCAAGAGAAACCTAATTTTTCCTCTATTAAATTCCTTATTTTCATTATTCGGTTGTCTCATTCACCTTCGAGAAACACTAGAATACGAAATTGAGCAACACTAGGATGAGAAAATGGATAGCTAACCGAGAGTGAAACAGTTGCGGAAAATTCGAAGCACCAAATGCAGGAAACAACACCCTACTGCTACTGCTTAGAGATGGAACAGTGGACACAGAGGGCACGCAGACGCTGGAGAGAGCCGTCATTTCTTCCTCTCTCTCTCTCTCTCTCTCTCTCTCTCTCTCTCTCTCTTCTGCTACTGATATTTGCGGTGTGTCAACTTTCAACTCAACTCCTGCCTGAAGAGGAAAAGGAATGGGAGTGGCCTGTGTCTCTGGAGCAACAAATTACCAAAATTCTGGCAGAAGTACCGATAGCGTGTGAATAAACTGTCTACTCATATGCAAATTACAATTGTAATTTTGCAATATAAAGTGCAATCAAAATATAAACAATTATTTATCTATCAATAGATTTTTGAGTAGTCGTTGTTACGCATTGTATTTTGGTGTTTATTAAAATTTATAATATAATATAGATAATTTAAATTCTGAAAAACGTTAAAAGTAAAAAAATGTAAGTAATTGGGTGTAGCTCTAGTTAGGCCTATTAAAAGTAACATAGAAAAGAGAGGAAATTAGGCTAAATCTGTTTTGAAGATTGAAAATTCAAAAATCATGAAAAACCAACTTATTTCCAAAAATCCTTCATGGCCACGAATTTATTTACAGCAATCCAGTATGTCCGCACGATCGCTTCAATATAAATCTGAGTGTCGCACAAATTTTGTGCCATGCATGACACAAACCCGTGCGATTGCATGACACAAAATCTGAGTGATGCCTAGTTGTCACTGTCAATCCAGTACACAAAATGTGTAATGTGTTGTGCGTAATATATTATACAAGGTGTGCAATGGATAAGTAAAATTACACAAAGTGGGTAATATTTGTATAATGATGTGTAATGCATCACACAAGGCTTGCAGTGGGCGAATGAAATTACATGAAGTATGTAATGGGTGTGTAATATTTGTGTAACGATGTGTAATGGATTTGCAACTATTGAAATCGAGTTTTCATTGTTTTGGGTATAGAATTCGCATATGATGTTCATTTCGGACAGATAATATATGTTTTTCACAATTCTCGATGAGCGCCATTCCAACTAGCTTCTTTGCCATTCCAAATGTGGTTTTTTCCGCATTTTATCTTCCGTTTGTGAGTTATCTACAATTTCTCTAATTTTGGGAAAAAAATTGTACCATGCGGTCACATAGATCTGTGCCATGCAATTGTAGTGCACAATTTTTTCTTGGATTTGTTGCTGTGCGATTGGGTGGTCGAATCGTGCAACCTCACAGGTTGATGGCGCGTGCGTGAGTCGAACAGAGAATGCCAGATTTTCATAAGTATTTCCATTTTACATTATTTCTGAAATATCAAACCCGAAGTTTGGTAACACTATGAAGAAAACCTCAAAAAGATATATTTGAATGCGTTTGATCTAACCAAAAAAAAAAATGTAAATTGCAGGAACCCGCCCTCTTGATTGATTTATAATTTCGCACATCACTGATATCTCAATTTTTTTAAATCACCTAAAACACATGATTTATTATTGATATCTAAATATTAACTTGTGTGCATGGTGGTGGTAGTCTTAACAATTCCACAGTTGCTGATTTCTTCTCTAATCAAGCTTGGGATTTGGCTAAAATCTGCTCCACTCTCCCGGCCGCCTCCTATTGCTGGGGAGATTCTGAAAAATCCTCTCAATAGACGACCTGATAAAACGCTCCGGGCACTTACTTCTGATGGGGATTTTGCTATCAAAACCTGTATTAACAGTATCACGAAAACTCAGGCTTCTCAGTTTGCCTAAGCGGGTGAATGGGAATAGATTAAAAGTGTTTTAAAGTAAAAGAGAAGAGAGAATGAGTGGAGGTGAGTGGTTGAGATTTATGGATGTAATGAGATATGTGAATGTGATTGATTTAGGAGAGAGAAAAAAGTTGAAAAAAATGGAAAAAAGTGGTACAAGTTGTTCCCATTCATGCGCTAAAACTTTCTTTGGAACAAAATCATCCCTTCAAAAGTTGCGTTCTTTAATTTAATTTAATTCAAATTTTTTTTTCACAATGTTAATTAATTATAGTTTTTTAATCACGTCAAAATCAAATTAGGGTATGTTTGTTTGGTGATAAAATTAATTTTTTTGATTTACGTGTTGAATGTATGGTTGAAATTTGGAGAAAATATATTAAATAATTGAATAAGTGGTTGTAAATGATGAGAGAGAAAAAATTAGATTTGTTATATGTTGGAAAGAACAAGCCCTTAATTCCATGTTTGTTCGACTGAAGAGAATATAATATATAGTAATTTTGGATGAAGATATGATTGGTAGTTGGAACATCCAAGGAAAAAAGATGAAAACCTCACGCCCAGATTATCATTTATTCTTAGTTTAAGGATTCGTACACAGGTTGAAATCATGTCTATCAGGGATTCTTCAATAAAATTATGTTGCGGAAAGGTTCAAGCGCCATCGATGGTGCCGAAATTACGGCGCCATTGATTATATTTTCGAGTCTGATCCGATATCTATTTTGAAATTTAAGATCAGATCTAAAATCAACACGGTGATGAAGAGCTTCAGCAATTTTGAAAATTTTCCGACGACAAATTTCGAATATGTCCATTGTCAAAGAAAAGATTAAATTATCAATTAATTAGAAGATGTTGTAGGTGGGAAAATAGTTGTGGGTGTTCGAAAGGTTTTCGAGGGAAAATAGTAGTGGTAAGTGTTTGATTGGATTAATTTGAAAGTTAGAAAATGATATTATTTTCCTTATTTTTGTATTTTTTAAATGAAATTTGATCATTTTCCTTATCTTTATAGTTAAAGTAAATTGTCCACTAAAAAAAGGAAAAAAATCAAATTTTTCCCGAAAAATAAAAACCACATCTCCTCCAAGAAAAATATTTTCCTTCAAAACAAGGAAAATAATGGAAATCGAGAAAAAACTGGAAAATCTTTTTCAGAAAAAATAGTGCAATCAAACAACTAAAGATGGAAAAAAAAAAGTTGGAAAAGGATTTTTCCTTAAAAAAAAAAATTATTGAATCAAACACGCCCTTATAGCCAAATTGCTAAATTTCTTTCCCTTCCCCTTTTTCTTTTACCCAGCACCCCTCACTCCCCTACTTTTCCCTCTCTTACGGTGGCATAATGGATTTAGGCCTTATTTTTTTGGGAACAAAAATAATATATATGTTATTTCGTGTAAAATATATGATTAATATTGTATTGAAAAATATGTATATAATTGAAAAGGGGAGAGAGAAAAAAAATTTATTATAAGATAATGAAAAAAACAACACTTTAATTATTGACGATGGGGATTGCAATTTGATTATTGATGGGTTCTCGTTGACTTTGATTTTGAGAAGCTTCTTCTACAAATGCTGAATGCATAAATTGAAGCCACGACCAAATATTGAGTTAGATTATTTTATTTTATTTTATTTTTCCCTCTTTTCTACTTAGAATCCGTTAGCCTTTCCATTAAACTCATTTATTTTTATTAATTTATTTAATAAAACTAATATTGCAGTCGAGTGATGCATGGAAAAACTACTAATCATGCATTTTAATATAAAAGTCTACAACTATCTACACATGATTTATTTCTTTTTCAGACATTTTTCCACCAAAATAAATTTTCTTCACATGATTATTATATTGAGAGAGGGAGAGAGAGCGCACTATACTACAAGAACTTGTATTACTGATTCTTGTAATCTTACCATATAAGGGCGTGTTCTATGCACCACACATTTAGAATTTATTCGAATGTGTTTTATGCGTGGTTGAAAATTAAAGAAATAATATTAAAAATATAAAATAATTATATGAGTTGTTAAAAATAATGAGCGAAAAAAAATTAATGAGAATTTATTGTGTATAGAATACGCCCTAGGTAATAATTTGAACACTATCAAAATGAAAATGTCTAAAATCATACAACAATATCGATAAAATTATTTACACAATTACGACAAAAAGATCGTGCAACACACGACCTCTCACTAGTATTATCAAAACTAGTATTGCCTCCGTGCGATGTGCGAAACAATTAAGATGATTTATTTACATCACATAATATTAATACAAAAAAGATAACAAAGCATATATAATATTATAGCTTTCAATAATGATTTACAAATTTTGATCCGAATCATTATCTTATAACAAAAAAATATCATATTAGTTATCGTAATTGATAATTTAGGTAATAATAGAGTATTTGGGATCAAAATTTAGACAACACTTATTCAAATAAAAATAAATGTTCCTACTAAAATTTTTACTATCAATGTCATTCAAGTAGTAACTTAACGATATTTTTGAATATGGATTTTTGAATATTAAGTTTTGGAGAATTTATGGGATATGGACTATTTATTGATGAAATTATAAGATTTTTATACAAAGTATTTATATGTGAAACTCTGCGTATTAATTTTTTGGTGATGGAAAATTGTGCAGAATAATTGAGAAAGTTGCTCTTATCTAATTTTCCTTTAATTAAATATGAGTGTATATATTTTATAAATATTTGAATAATTGGCCATTGTCAATATATTTTATGCTTGAGTAATTGTGGAAATTAACACTAGCGAATTTTTTTTTAGAAAACTCGTAAATTTCAACTGGTATAATCGCATGAATTCTTGCCCAATTTGTATTCAAATTTGTTTTATATAGTTATATGATACTGTGATTATTAGTATGAATAATTACAACTCGATTTTCCTTTTTCACATATGCCAATATTTGATGCCTCATTATTCTCATTATTAAGCGCATTATTCGTTATGATTTGTCTAAATTATGCACTCTAAAGCAAAAATTATAATTAACTCATTTTCCATTTTTTCTTTTTCCTTCAACATATGTGCCATGTTGGTGTCGGTTTTTTTTAAATATATATAATTACATTAGATATCAACTATTGCACACCCTTAGGAAAATAGCAACCTTTTCATTTGAATGGACCAATTTACCCCTTCCTCCATCCCCCCTCTCTCTCTCTCTCCCTCTCCATTTCCTTCTTCACTTTCTGCCATATTTTCTGGTGTGAATCCGGTCATGTTCTCAGGCGAGATTCCAACCATCTTTTGCACAGCGAATCCGATCATCTTCTCGAGTTAGACTCCAGTCATCTTCTCAGGCAAATCTCCATTTTCGACTCATTAATTCTACTCGTGCCACCTCCTGCCACCACGCCACCTCCATCCATCAGTTCCCACCAACGAACCAGACACAACGATTTGATTCGAACCAAAGATCAAGTTCTCCACATCTAGGTTCTTCCAACCGGGGAATGGGGATGGGGTGGTTGCCTAATATTTAATCAATTAAAAAACAATATTTACAGGTATTTTGGTCAAGATCTTATATACATTAAAAAAAAAAAGTTGCTATTTTGTCACGCTAAAAATTGTTACTATTCTGATAATTAATTCTTTGATTAATAGTGGTGATTTAGAAAAGCGATTGTCAGAAGAATATAATTTATGATTGAGCGAGAAAGGAAGAAACTCGAAAGATAAGGAGTAATTGTTTTTATAATATTTGCGATTTTGGATGGAAGAGATTTTAGAAATTGACAACTTCTGTGCTCCTCAAAATGAATAATGCTACAACAAACTTATATAATTTGTATTCACTTATATTGATAGTGTCGAATCATCTTTTAGAAAATTGTACATTTAATTATATAAATTAATTGTATACTTAATATAATAATTCACTCGAAATATCAAATATCGCTATCGATTCGGGAGGCACATATGTTGGCATTGAATCTAAATTTAATTACTGAATACCCACCTTGATTCAAAGAGAGAATAAGAACACGAAAGTAGAAGTGTACCTGATTCTATAATTTGATTGTGATATGAAAATACGGGATTATGATTTACCAATTGATGCGTAGTTCCTTACGATTTTTTCTCTATTGATAGGTATGATGCAGAGAGAATAAAAACATACACATAATTGGGAACCATAACCCCTTTATATAGATAGTTGCTAGGGTTATAATTATTCTTAATATTTCTAAATTGGCCCCTCATTAATTTAAAAATACGAACTGGTCTCTTCACATTAATTCCACGAATATTTTAATACCCAATTAGTCAAACCAGACTTTATTAATCACTTTTAATATTAGCTAAATCTTATGATAGTGAACACATATTTAAAAGACATATATGACTCCACGTATTGAGTAGTTATTTATAATCATTCCAACAACACGGACTTATTACGGTAATAAAGAAAGAACTGAAAATTACAGATTTCGCTCTCGATTCGCGTAACCCATGAGCATATTAAAGTATAATAAAGAAAAAGCTGAAAATTGTAGGACAGCGTTCTATAAAAAAAAAAAAAAAAAAATCATGAGCGCTTTATTTCACTCCCACAAGAAAGATGCATCCCATTTGGTACTGCTGATTCCTGGAGCACTCTTCATCGTTGGGAATCTTACTTCGTTACTTGTCAATGTTGGGGAATTTATGCAAATTCCCTTATTCTACGTCCGTAGGATCTTTGATTTAAAGAAAATAAATCAGACAGAAAAATAAAAATAGGAGAAATTTCGGACTGTCAAAGCTTTCACTATATGATAAATATTACAATTATATAGAATTTCACTCGCCCAACCCCCAAGTGCTACAAGGAAAAATAAATCAAATTTACTCAATCCTAATTTTCTACCCTTTGAATAATATCCAAAGAGTTACAAGAAAATTATCTAAGTAATAAGCTCTCAATTTTCCCTCCCAAAGTCACACACACGAAGAGAAGCCATCATGTGAATTTATGCTAACAGAAACGTTGCACCAAGGAGTCCAAATTCTAGTCAAACCCTTTTGTGCCTTGAAGACCAAGAATTCCTTTTCAACTTTATCCTTCCAACAACTAGACAGATCCTAATTAAATTCATACTCCCATACACGTGATTGAGCCATATTCAATTTTTAATTAGAATTCAACTTTCTCTAATTGCAATTCATATCCTTTACTTTTGGCTTTGAGGCAAATAACCTAACAATCTCCACCTTTACCAAAATTCTATCATCTCTTCTTTAATTATTGACCCCAATACTTGAGTAATAACCGGCAAGCCTTTGACACTTTGACAGCCCCATACTCCACCATATGAGTATAATCACTTAGAATTAACCACCAATTTTAAGAATTCCATCGGCTCAATGTCGAAATAAAAACCTGCTGAAATTTATAGTGCAACTCTCTCGCTTGACTACCCAGAGAGCTCATCAGCCATCGACATTCAAAACGCCACCACACATCTACACACCTTGTATCCTGTCAAGCCAATGCCCGTATGCAAACGTGCTGACCTTCTAGTAAGAAAACATTCTTTAACCATGACACCTAGCAACATGACATGAGGATGACCATCTTACTCACAGCACATATCTACCGTCCTCCACCAGGAGAGACGGATTGTCCAGCTTCTGGCCGAAGTTAGCGGAATCTACTCCACCTTTTGGACAATATCTTTTCACGTGACCAGTCTGTCCACACTTCCAACAAATCACTTTCTTTTTGGAGTTCCCCCTCTTCATTTTTTCTTCAACAAGTAATGAACTTTCAGAATGATTATTTCTCTCACATAACCTTCGTTCTTCTAAGATTAACTTACTTGTAACTTCAGAGAAACTTACAGTTTCTTTCCCATACATCAAGATAGGCTTAATATACTCATAGGACGACGGAAGAGACCAGATGAGACGCAATGCTTTACCCTCATATTCAATTTTAACTCCAATGGACTCTAATTCAGAAACAATGCCATTGAGAGCACTCAAATGATCTGAAATTTTCGTACCTTCACTCATTCGTAAAGAATGAAATTGCTCCTTCAGATACAACCGATTTGAAGGACTCTTTGTCTGATACAGCTCCTCAAGCTTCTCCCAGAGCTCCTTCGCTGAAGATATTCCATGAATATTCGCGAGAACATTCTTAGCCAAACAAAGACGTATCATACTTGTCCGCTTTCAAATCAAGCTCTTCCCAATCTTCATTGATCATTCCGGATTTGACGGTACCACCATCATCACCAATAACAACTGATTTTCCAGTATCTTTGTTGGAACCGGGGTTTGGCTTTCCCTTCAAAGCTTTATGAAGTCCAGCTTGAATTAAAACATCCTTGACTTGTACTTGCCACAAGCCAAAATTCATTCTTCCATCAAACTTCTCCACTTCGTATTTTGCCATATTTTTCTGTACTCCACTTGACGCTCTGATACCACTGTTGGGGAATTTATGCAAATTCCCTTATTATACGTCCGTATGATCTTTGATTTAAAGAAAATAAATCAGATAGAAAAATAAAAATAGGAGAAATTTCGGATTGTCAAAACTTTCACTATATGATAAATATTACAACCATATAGAATTTCACTCGCCCAACCCCCAAGTGCTACAAGGAAAAATAAATCAAACTTACTCAATCCTAATTTTCTACCCTTTGAATAACACCCAAAGAGTTACAAGAAAATTATCTAAGTAATAAGCTCTCAATTTTCCCTCCCAAAGTCACACACACGAAGAGAAGCCATCATGTGAATTTATGCTGACAGAAACGTTGCACAAAGGAGTCCAAATTCTAGTCAAACCCTTTTGTGCCTTGAAAACCAAGAATTCCTTTTCAACTTTATCCTTCCAACAACTAGACAGATCCTAATTAAATTCATACTCCCATACACGTGATTGAGCCATATTCAATTTTTAATTAGAATTCAACTTTCTCTAATTGCAATTCATATCCTTTACTTTTGGCTTTGAGGCAAATAACCTAACAGTCAATTTATAAAAATATGTTACACATAGGATTAAATATATTAATTTAATAATATGATACATTCAGTGGCAAAGGGAGGTGTACGCATGTGGAGTCACGTGCCTACACATGCTTGGTTGATAATTTTTTTTTTTCATTTTCAAACGCATAAAATCATGATTTTGCAAAGTTCCCAATTCATTTGTTCCTCAATTTCATATTAGTTTTCTTTCGGTTGAAAATTTTAGTATTATTTTTAATTTCAAAATTACGCAATATAGATCTAACTAAAAGATTAAATCTAAATATGAAAATACCGTCCGTATAGAGGCTTGGAAGTCTAAAGATGAAATTTAACTTTTATTAACATTTAATGAAAGGTTTAAATTTCAAGCACACTTCAATCAAGTCCTATATGGAGTAGAATTTTCAACCTTCTAGTTGAACTCAATTTTGTCCTTATAATGATTGATTTTTTTCTTTTTCACTTTCACCAATAATAATTCAATCTCTCCAACTTATTTTATTTAAAAGTAAATAATATTTCAACAACTCAATTTGATCATTATTGATTTTCACTTTCTAGTCTAATTAAAATTAAATAATAAATTATCTCAATTTTCCTAACAATTTAGTTAAATTCTATTAGTGTTCACGACTTCTAATTTCAAATTGATAATGTGTTGGCATTACAATGCAATGTCTTCTCAAGTATTTAGAATTTGTAGGGTCAAAATAACATATAGAACTTTGAAATACAAGTTTTGTGATACTCCGTTCCTAATTGCAATAATCGGAATAGTATAGCCGAAGAGCAAAAAAGATTATTATTAGTTATCGATTCATTCACACTAAACATTAGAATCAAAGTGATGGGTAGCGAAGGATAAAAGCTTTTACATGCAAGGATAACATACGGCTATTATATTATTTTCGGTTTTGTTCTCCTCCCTGTGTGAGTTTGTACCCACGCCGACGTGGTGCCTTATGGTGATGCCATGTCACCCACGAATTTTAAAATTTTTCTTTTTAGTTTTTATAATATCTACGTTGGGTCAGATAAATAATGCATACTCCCCCTGATGGCCGATAGATTTTTGTTTTTGGGTCAGATAAATAATGCATACTCCCCCTGATGGCCGACAGATTTTTGTTTTCCAACGGGGGTAGGAGATCGGGACTCATATTATCTTAGTTATTCTTGCAACTCAATTGTGCCTACACAAACAAAATTTTGTGGCTTCGCCACTGGATATATTTTTATTAGATGCGCAACCAACGAGATAGAATTCGGTACATTAGATATCTATTTTGAATTTGTTGTCTTTTTTTAATTTTTTTTTCTCTTTCTTTTTTTTTAAAATTATTTCATTCCACTAAACAATTGAACGATATTATTGTTTTAAATGATAAAACAATAAATGACAATAGATTTGAATTTACCAATTTGATTGTCAGTCCGCGAGACAAGAGCTTCGATACTGAGGTCAAGAAAGGCTGTAAATCGTGGGACCACGTCTTATTATATTATGAAATAAGGTGGAACAATTCCTATTTAACAACCATTGATTTTTTATTTATTCAAAAAAAAAACCATTGATTTTTTTATTATTCTTTTTAATTTTTTATACGATGTGAAAGAAATCGTATTTATGCCAAATCGGCAATGACCAGAAATACGACAATATTCATTAGTTGATTTATTTAAGCTTCCTTACAACTTTAGATACACAATCTAGTATTTCTTTAATGGTTAATTGACACAATAAGAAGGCACTGTAATTTCAGGATCTATTTTAAAAATTAAAGCATTTTGCTCCCTATACTTTTATTGCCCTGACACAATAAGGACTTTTGATACTAAATTGCACTTATTCTCAATACATCATAAATTCCATTGAAATATAAAAATTTAAATATGTACAATAAGTCCTAAACTTTTCTTAACTTGCACATTTCAGTTGTAAATTTTTACAACTATTTATTTTGATCCAGAATTAAATATCTTAAATTATTTTTATCGTAATTAAATAGTTTTCATGGAAATTTTCTAATATATTTGCACTTGTTTATATTAATATTATACTTTTACAACAAAAAATTCTATAATTAAATATACGCATATTTTGATTTTAACTGTTCATAAAAAAAATTATTGTCAATATTATCAGTCCATAAATTTATTACTTAATATCATCATGAAAACTTTAATTTGATAAATTTGATTATGGACTAAAATAAAAAGATGTAATAAGTTATGATTAAAATGTACATCTTAAGAAAAGTTTAGGGGTTGTTTTTGCACGTTTAGTTTTCAACGGTATTTGTTATATATTGAGAAGAAGTGTAATTTGGTCATTTTAATCTCAAAAATACTCATTAGGGTGGGCAAAAAACCCATATCCCACGAGTCAAACCTACTCAGATTAACTTGGGTTGGTTTAAAACTTTTCTAAAGTTGAATTGATTTAAAAAACAATTACTAAATTTTATAGAATGGTTTATATTAACTCAAAATCAATAAACCCAATCTCAAGCCAATATTACCGAGTTTCCAAATATTTGGTTCAATCGATTAGAAAGGTTGAAGAAAAATATTTGATCCCAACTCAAATATTACCTCAACCATAAAAATGAAGAAAAACATGAATACATAATTACATTTTCAACAAGTTACAAATTATAAATATAAGCTTAATTAAACCAACATAAAAATAGGGTGGATTGGATTTAAAGCAATATCAAAATAGTTATATTGGTTGTAAACCAATTGATTAAATTGATAATATTGGTTTAGATTGAGTTTGCACAAAAAAATGCAGGACAAACCAATGCCCACCCCTACTCCTCATTATACCAAGAAAAGTTAACTATTGGGACGTTATCAAAAAAAAAAAAAAAAAAAAACCTAAGTATAGGGACTAAAATGCTTCAATTGTCAAAATAGGTCCTGAACGTAGCATTACCTTAGAGAATAACTCCTAATTGTGCCAATTACCCTTTCTTTAATTCGTATTTAATTTCAATCACATTTGACAAAATTTTCTCATCTCTTAACAACACATTCAAAAATTATTTTTCCTATTATAAATAATAATAATAATAATAATAATAATAATAATAATAATAATAATAATAATTCCCAAAAATCACTATCACACATATTCTTAAATACTCAATCCGTGCGCCTATTTTTACATAGGCTAACAAATATGAATTAATGTACTTAGAAAGTGTAAATTTTAGATTATTTGCCCGATATATCTTTTATAATTATTTAATATTATAGAAAAATGTAATAAATTCAATATATTAAATAAAGGTATACTTAGGAAATCAAACGATAAGTGCATCTTCAATGCAAACGCCATTTTCAATATTTTAAGGAAAAGAGAGATAGAGAGAAGATGATTATTTTAATATAAATGGAATGGAAATGAGGATAGAGAAAAATGAGAGAGAAAAGTAAAAATAATGAGAGAAATAGAAATAAATTCAAAAATAATAATAAAATAATAATAGAAAGTGTATAGATAGATGTGTGATTTTGAAAAGTACACGGAAAACAATGAAGAAGAAGTAGGGAAAAAGTGGGGTAAACAAGATATATATAATTTTAAAAAAGTAAAAATTGAAAAAAAAATATGGGATCCACACAAATTTATGTGTCTGTCTCTCCCTTCCTTTAAACATTGAAAGTGGCTTTTGCATTGGAAATGCTCTAAATACACTTTGAATGAAAATAATGGATCATAAATTGAGCACTAATGTTCACCTATTAATATATTGGCCGACATATGGTGATGTGGAGTCAGCATGTTGGCACCATGTTGGTAGGTAAATATTATCGATAATTTGAGACGAACAAAAAATGAATATAAGCCTATCTTCATGCCACTGACGGAGTATTAATATTTAATTAGTGCCAATAAATAGTGATTACTCGAGAACATAACATGTGTTAACAACAAATTTCTCACTCTCACTCTCTGTCTCTCTAAAAACTCTCATTTTTCTGTCACTAAAACTGAAAATGGAGACAGTGACGATTGTAAGCACACTGTTGATAATTACCCTCAGTTGGGTGGGGTTGAAGCTTGTGAACTGGTTATGGTTGAGTCCGAGGAAGAAGGAGAAGATTCTGAGGCAACAAGGATTCAAAGGGAATCCTTATACTCTCCAAAGGCTTTTCTTCGGAGACGCAAAAGAGAACGCAAAGGTTCACGAAGTAGCCTTGTTGAAAACGATCGATGTTCGCGATGAAACTCAATCTATCCCTCGTTGCGTTCCCTTCATCCATAAAACCCTTCAAAAATATGGTAAGTTTCTTTCGATCGGTGAAATATTTTCCGATTATATTCTAAATGTGTCATAAAGATATACTCGTTTTTCTTATTTATCAGTTGCAAAATAGTATATATAACACTTTTATGCTGATACATTCATTTTTTTTAAAATTTATTATACAAATAAACTTGTTAGAATGCCTTCATTCAATGAGAGTTGTATATGGAGTCCATGATGATGTGAGTAAGTGTTTAATGGACATGCATGTATTGAAGACGAAAACGAAATAAACGCTTACGCAAGTTCTTGGATTTTTGGATCTTTGGGTCTTCATTATTTCCTCTCGTTTATGGCTTACGCGAATTTTTGGATTTTTGGATCTTTGGGTCTTCATTATTTACTATTCCTCTCGTGTATCAATGCACACGATTTTGACAATTTTTGATGCTTGTGGACCCCATCAGCATTTGGAGGGAGCAGTTCAAGTAATTTCTAGGGTTTGTCTCGTTAACAATATCGATGAACTAAAATAAATGTTTTCTAAAAAAAAATTTCTTGATAGAGAACATTTTTTTTTTTTGGAATTGTAATGGAAATGTAGGAAAGAGGAATTGAACTCTTGACTAAAGTTATGTGATCTTTAAATTGAGTTCATTCAAATTTTCATTTGTGTAATGAGCGTTTATTTAATGTGTAATTTTATCAATAAAACTAAAATATTATTATTTAAGTTAAAACTATATATTTAAGAAAATACAATTAAAATGTACTTTTTCATCAATATTAATTACATATAACTTTTTAATTCGTGCTATAACCAATGAGTTTATTTTTGTGAGACCAATGAAGTATATTGTTAATATTGTACTATAATGTCATTAATTAATGTAATTCAAATTTTAATACCTTTGATTATTCATTAGTCGATATTCTCTGTATCTAGCACGGATCCTTTCGTTAGGGAGGAGAGGCGTCGGTCTAGGATACTCATCCATTTGAAAGGGACAAAAAGCTTTATTATTACTTAAAACAATTCAGAGTTATATACAATTAATTAATGACACTGATCAAACTTCGATAGTCAATGCTAGCTAGTTGTGCCACATATATTAATATTCACTATTTAATAATAATAATAATAATAACAACAACAATAATCTCAAACTATTACTACTACATCCGTTCCATAAAGATAGGCTTGTATTCAATTTTTATCCATCCTAAAATATAGGTCACTTTCTATTTTATTTGCATTTAATTTCTTCAATTTTCAATGGTACCTTTAGTGAATATACATTACTCCCTCCGTCCCGCAAAGATAGTCCCATTTTCCATTTTAATCCGTCCCAAAATATAGTCCCATTTCTATTTATGTATATTTAATTTTTTAATTTTTCCTATTATACCCTTATTAAATATGCATTGTTATTAATGAAGATGTATTAACATTATTAAATGTAGGGACATATTTAAAAAAATGCAACAAAACTTTACTTTTCCAATGATATTAATTATATTTTTCTTAAACTGTGTAAAAATCAAAATGAGACTATCTTTGTGGGACGAAGGGAGTATTATTAGCTAGCATTATTTAATGCAAGGGTATCTTTGAAAAAATAAACATAAAATTTACTTTTCCAATAATAATAATTATAATTTCTTAAATTATCTGAAAGTCAAACCAGACCTATCTTTGTGGGACGGAGGTAGTGCTATTTTATAGTAATAGTTATAACATAATATTGAGTTGTGTATTATTTTACAAAAACTGTTGTCACTTTATGAGGTAAATTACAGTATTATTATTGCTGGTGTTGGCCAGTCACACATTTCATAGAATCATCATTATAAAACGATTTGGAGTATACATTTTGTGGGTCCAATGATGAATAAAATTTTGTATATACTATTTTTGTTTAGTAACAATAATGGTTAATTTTCGATTAATTTGGAGGTAGGCGCCAAGTCATTTATGTGGGCTGGAGTGAGACCAAAGGTGCTGATAATGGATCCTGAACTAATCAAAACAGTGTTACAAAAACACACCAACTTCTTGAGGAATTTCTCGGTCACTAATCACGTAGTGCAAGAGCTTATCACCGGACTTTTTCGTTACGAGGCCGAGGAATGGCGCAAAAGAAGAGTGGTAATGAACTCGGCTTTTCAAGTTGAGAAATTGAAGGTACGTACATAATTTCTTTCCCATTTATGCCCCGCGCATAATCTATAACAAACATTAATATAACCGTACGTGTTACATTTTTTATTTTTTTTTGAAAGAGTATGTGTTACATTTTTGGTAGTACGTACAATTAATGTTTTTAATTGCACCAATATCTTTGATTGTAATCGAATTTGTTTTGCAGCAAATGATACCGGGATTTGAGAAAAGCAGTAACGATGTTATGACTGAATGGAAGAAGTCGGTTGACGAGCATGGTTCATGTACAATAGACGTGTATCCTTACCTCGAACATATAACATCAAGAGTCATTTCTGAAACTTTGTTCGACAGCGATTATTCTAGGGACAAAAGACTCTATGACCTTATTAAGGAAATGGCTACCATGGCGAGACAAACCACCCAAATTGCTGAATTACCAGGATCAAAGTAAGTGCAAAATCTCTATTTTCCTTATAATACAATGCATGCATATTAGCAAATTTCATGTCAACTTAATTAATTGTGTGTAATCTCGTCCAAGGGAGCTTGTACTGGTGATAAAGACACCCTCTTACTGGTATTTGACCCGAGTTCAAAACGCTATCTCATCCTCATGATCCCTAAACCTTGTTTGTAATCTCCGTAGGGCTTGTTTGGCAAAGTTTAAGATAAAATAACTTTTTTTTTTTTACAGTCATTTTCAACAACACGTTCTCTATTTAAGAAAAAAGACAGAACCCCGTGTTGTTTAGTTTGAAAGCTTGGTGAGTGGTGACAGAAGTTGGAAAATTTCATTTTTAGTTCTATTCAGTAAATATCTCAATAGAATTGATTATTTTGAGGATTTCATATTAACTTTCCAATTTGTTTACTTCTTTAGGTATTTGCCAACTGAGTCAAATGAGCAGAGTACAAAAATCACGAATGAACAACGACAAATACTTAAAGCACTCATTAGCGAAAGAAAGAAAGCGCTAGAGGAAGGCAAAGTGTTACATGACAATTTGTTAAATATGTTATTAAATTCTGAACTGAGACGTGACTATGGGGATGAGGAAATTCTTGGGCATGTGAAGGGGTTCTTCTTTGCAGGACAAGAAACCACAGCAAATCTTCTTGCTTGGACCTTGGTATTACTCGGCACTCACCGAGACTGGCAAGAACGCGCTAGACAAGAAGTTTTCCAGGTCTTGGAAGATCGTAAAGTGGATTATGAAGCGTTAAATCAACTCAAAGTTGTAAGTTCGAACACTATAATACACTTTTTTTTTTTAAATTTAACAATGCTAATTGGATGAGCAGTGACGTAATATATTAACATCTCAGTACTGCACTGTTCATATGCTGACATCTGTCATGAACACTACAGTACTACTAACTAATGTTGAAATCCTGAATATCAGCGGATCCATTAGTACTGCTTATTGAATGTGAGCGATCATATATATATATATGTATATATGTATATATTCTTTTTTTCTATTTTGTAGCTATCGATGATCCTGAACGAGGCATTAAGGTTGTACCCTCCGGTGGCCGAGCTGTCTAGACTCGTGGAAGAAGAGACAAAGTTAGGAGAATACACCATACCAGCCGATTCGCAAGTTATGGTACCAATAGTTGTGATTCATCGTGATCCCAAGTACTGGGGTGAAGACGCGAACGAGTTTAATCCCGACAGATTTGCTGAAGGAGTGTTGAAAGCAACCAATGGATATCCCGTGTATTACCCCTTCAGCTGGGGTCATCGAGTTTGCATTGGCCAGCATTATGCGCTCTTGGAGGCCAAAGCGGTATTGGTTGACATTTTGCGCAATTTCTCATTTGAGATTTCGCCTACTTATAAACATGCTCCGGTCGTGATTTTCGCTCTCCAGCCTCAATACGGCGTCCCTCTCATACTGCGCAACCTCAAGTGAATGCCAACATTTTATTTTTTATTTTTTTTGTTTAATTTTTTTATTATCCTTTTTGGGAAATAAAGAGCTTTATTCACCCATAAAATAGCATCCATAGAGTAAATGCCGAGAATTGAATTTGGGTTGAGCTCAATGTGTATTGCGTACTATGAATGCATGTTTAATTTGGAGTTAATTAATGTTGTTTTGGGATTTTAGATTGAATTGTTTGTTATGCATATACTTTAATTTTAGTGCTTGATGGTTGTAGAAGAAATTAATTATATACTCTTTAGCATTTTGTATGAAAACTTCCCAAACGGAGGGTAATTGTTTGGAAGAAGTAACATGTACATTACTAATGTGTTACAACTTAAAACATAGGTCCATTACTAATGTGTTAATTAAAACCTAAAACAAAGGTGCCAAAAAGTTTGAGGCATCGTAAATTGTGAAATCGAGCCCTTAAGTCTAGGCGTGTCTAAATGTAAAAAGACTTCATTTTTATTTTTATTTTTAATATTATGTCAATTATTTTTAGACTAGTAATAAATAAAATAAATCATGCTTGTCTAAAAATTTTATGCAAAATTTTACCCGATTTTCAATTTTAGCAAAAATATACTTTTTAAAGTATTAAAAGCTACAATTAGTCTTTATAAATATTAAAATCATTACTTGAGCTTTTGAGTTTCTCTCCTTATTCACTTGGGCTTTTTAGTCATCCCATTTCATCTGTGTTAATTTTTTAATTATTACATCCACTTATTAATTGTTTAATAAATTTTTACTTTCAATTAATCTACTTAATAAATTATTTAAGTGTTCATAAGGATCAATCAATCTTTATTATTATTATTATTATCATATTAAAAGCATTACTTAGAACTAACTACTATATTTAACTTCAAATAAATGGCTATCCACTATCCATTAATACATATATCATGTTCTATTTTTCAATTAATTTGTTACCTTCAATTTTAGTACATATTCAATTTTCTTTTCCTATCATAGTAAAAGAAATAATAAATATCCAAATTTCTAAGTGAAACCAATTAATTCCAGTTAACTTTTTGCAAGTTCAAATTTAAGTAAAAACATCATGTCCTATATTTAGTTTATTAAAATTACTTTATTTTGGAAAAACTATAATATCTTGACGGTTGTAATTTCTCTTCACGATAATCAAAAATATTGAAAGAGTGATTTTTATTTTAATCAAAAGGATATAAACTTGAAAAATTGGGTCACTTACTTTACGTTTGAGATGTCTTTCATTTATTTATTTTTTAAAAGTGTTTGGTACATTTTGTTTGCCAAATATTTACTTTTTCTACATGTAATTTTTAAACTGCTAAGGTAAATATGAATGAAATATTTGTTTGATATTTTAAATATTAAATATTGCATTAAAATAGTTGGTAGTATAATTTGATAAGTCCATAAATTAATTCCACAGATTTTTATTTCACGATTATTTTTATTTATGGTAGTAAAAATATTTAGATAATGATTTTTATTTTAATCAAAACAATATAAGTTTAAAAATTGAGTCACTTACTTTACCTTTGAGCAATCTTTCATTTTCTTAAGGTATGCATGATTACACAGGTTTATTTTCACTGATTGCCCTGTTATTATTATTATTGGTTTTTTATTGTGTGATGTAATTTCTTAAATGAACTATACTAATGGTTGTGCGTAATGAATCATAAAAATGTGTAATGGTTGTTTAATGCATTAAACATAAGTCATTAATTATGTTTTAGTAGGTTAAAGATCAAATTTGATAAGTGGGTGAATAAACCAATTCAACAATGAATGTTGACTATAAAGAAATCTTTCAAAATTTAAGTTTACTTTTCATGTTAGGTATTCTCTAGTCTTCCTATAATAATTTTCATGTCATTCCCAGATTGTTCTTATTTCCTAAAGTTCTCAAACATACGAGAGAGTATATGAATTACCTTTAACTTTTCAAGCTGGAAAACGGGTCTCAAAACCCCTCTATTTTTGTTCCAAACCTTGCCTTCGTTGGTATAAGAATTCCAGTCACAATTGTTTGTACAATATTGATGCTGACCTCGAAATGCATGCTTAACAAAGTTGCCATAATTATTCATCACAGTTTTCATTAGTTCAGGGTCATTTATCAGTACCCGGGGTTTAGGTCCGACCCACGTAAATGATCGCTTTCCTGAATAAATTAGATCACAGAAAAGTGATTTTCTAAGAGAAACGTATAGAATATATATGTACATTGACATATAAATATATATGAATATACTGGTACGTAGATAATATTTAAATACAGTTCAAAACTATTAAGATTAAGTAATGAAAATTAATTTACAGTATTTTTCGATGGTTTTGTGGATGAAAGGCATGACACGAGGAACGGCTTCGTCGTGAATATTGATAGCCTTTCCAAGTGC
Organism: Jasminum sambac; assembly: GCA_018223645.1. NCBI lineage: Eukaryota > Viridiplantae > Streptophyta > Magnoliopsida > Lamiales > Oleaceae > Jasminum > Jasminum sambac. The sequence continues at coordinate 19,141,003 of CP073650.1, read as the reverse complement.
TTCCGCGTAGACGGTCGAGTTCTGTTTGGTATCATGCACCAAAGAGAAGCCTCATGAAAGTATAATGATTCCCCTTAAATCCTTGTTGTCTTAGTGTCCTCTCTTTCTTCGAATATTGATAGCCTTTCCAAGTGCTTCCGCGTAGACGGTCGAGTTCTGTTTGGTATCATGCACCAAAGAGAAGCCTCATGAAAGTATAATGATTCCCCTTAAATCCTTGTTGTCTTAGTGTCCTCTCTTTCTTCCTTGGAGTAATCCATAACCAGTTCAAGATTCTCCATCCAAATGTGACAAGAATAATGGTCCAGATTGGAATGGCCATGGATGTAATTTGTGTGTCCATTGTGTGTGTGTGTTTGTGTGTAATTGTGTGGAAGTTGAGTGTGATCTGCGAGAAGCAGGAATGTAATAATATTTCCTGATCAATAACCACCGAAAATGTTATATTAAAGCGTTATTAAAGGCGTCTCATGACTGGCACCACTGAATGGTGGTAGGAGCCACATCTCTCTCACATTTTTATCAGCGTTTAAAGTATTTCTTAACATAACATTCATAATAACCACTTGTAAGCTTAGGAAAAGAAAAGGGACGTGGACCAGCAGGCACTGAATTAATGGAAGATTTTTATATTTTAGTACTTTAATAATACCTACTCTTGTATATTAGTATTAGGGTGTGGTCGTCTGGTCGATTTCAAGCATGGAAAGAAAATTTTTTCCAATAATTAAAATACCTATGGAAAATAAATTTTAGAAATTTAGAGGTTATTTGATTAGAACTAGAATTGATATTAGAGAGAGTGATAAAGGTGGAATGTGAATTCTCATACCCTCCCAAGGAAAGTATTTTCCTTTAAAATAAGGAACATAACGAATTTCGAGAAAAGTTAGAAGATCAATTCTAAGTAATTGAATTGTAATCAAACAATTACAAGTAGAAAATTTAGGTGGAAAATATTTTCTTTCTACCCATTTTCGATGCATGCAATCAAACACACCCTTAGTTATTACTAACCTAAATTACCGATCTACAATCTCTCGGTTTCTATTTCTTTGATTGTCTCATTAAATCCAAACAATTAACATAACTATGGTGTACACGGGTGCACTTGAACACCACAACTATGTAGTTGAAAAGCCCAATGCCAATTTAAGTGCTTGTTCTATACATAATTAAATTTTCACTAATTTCCATTAACTTTCTCTCTCATATTATTTTCAATCATTCATATAATTATTTTATACTCCTTTCATCCTATATATATAATCCACTTTTTCCTTTTTATGTTGTCCCACATAGATAGTCCGCTTTCTATATTTAGTAATATTTTTGATATTTATTTATAATTATACCCCACTTATGTACTCCATCCGTCTAACATATATAGTCCACTTTGTTTTCTTTATAAGAATTAAGAACAGTATTAGAAAAGTAAATTTTACAAGTAATTTCCTATTATACTCTTATTTAAATGAATGCAAGTCATTAAAGATTTTATATATTTTTTCAAAAATATAGGTGGAGTATAATAGTAAATGAATATAAAAAATGCTATTAAATATAGAAAGAGAACTATATATATATGGAACAACCCAAAAATAAAAAGTAGACTATATATGTGGGATAGAGCAAGTAATTAAAAATGTAAACATATTTATGACTTCTATTCGGTTAAATAAAGGCATTATAAAAAATTTTTGTAAATTTACTTTTCCAATACCATTCTTAATTCATGTGTAAAAACTAAAATGGACTATAAATGTGGGACGAGGGGTATTTTTAATATATTTTTCTCAAATTTCAACCACATATCTAACACGTCATTCGAAAAATTACAAATATTGAGTATAAAACAGGCCTACCTTGAATTTGGTCACCTTATTCGAAGTGACTAGTTCTTCAAATAATTCGTCAACCATTCTGGCCATCTCCAATGCATATGTTTCATCTAGTCTAGGAGAGAAAAATGCACAAAATTTAGGTAGGTCCTACATATTGTCTTTTTCTTTTTAATTATTTTTTAAAATCACTTGTCACTCATTTACTCTATTTTTTTATATAAATTCCCTTGTCATGTTTAAAAATAGACATCCATTTAGAATTCTTCCATTATTTTTTTATTTGTTTCTACATCTCTCATCTTTTTCATGTTTCCTTTTTTTTTTTCCTACACCTCTTTCAATTCTCCTCTAATTAAAATAATTATTTCTCTTTTCCACATTATCATGCAATTCGCATCCCCTATTGGAGATGGCCTTAGTTTGATATATGAGAAACGAATTGTAAAATAAAAAATAAAAATTACGTTGATGGATGAATAAGTTTATAGCACGGGAAGCTCCATAAAATTTGTGATCACTCAAGAGGAAGAATTATGCTGTTTGACGTAAAGTTGAAGATAGTGGTGTTTGAGCATCCAAGTAGACATTTCAATCAAGTACAAAAGTGAAGAGGCTGAAGATCTAAGTCCGCGGGATTGATTCGTCTTCTTACTAGTCGATAAGGAAGATTAACATGGAGTGTTGATTGTTGTGTTGATCATTTGTTTATTATTTTGCAAAACTTTAAACACTAAAGTGTTGATAGTTGATTCAAACATTATGCAAAGAGTTTGTGTTAAAACCATTGTTTTGAAAATTGGATCGAATTGGTCAGTTTTATCAAAAAACAGAAAACGGGGGGACCAATTCGAAAATCAATCCAAGTCACTCTAAAAATGACTAGTAAAAGATCGAATGTAAACCGATCAAAAACTAGTCCAAATTAGTAAAAACCAATTAAAAAGTAGGGAACACCGAAAAACTTTTAAAATAAAGTTCTTTTAAAAAAATCAGTATAAAAATAAATTTTTGTTATTTAATTAATTAAAGCCTGTTCAATCTCGATTCAACATTTTGCCCCTTGTTTTAAACAGTGGCAAACAAAGTTCTTGAGATCACTTTTGCGGTCAAGGATTCCAAATAAGGAAACACATCCACTACACACGATTCATCCTTCGAAACCAACTTGTGTAATTCTCGCCTTATCTCTTCAGAGGCTATCTGAAATGCTGGCCGTTTTCTGCCGCATAACAACCTAAGAAGTTTTTGTTCGACAATATCAATATTCGCAAATGTTTTGGTACCCATACATAGTCGGATGCGCGCCATATATTCCTCTTGATTGTGGGTGGTTGGGTGTGGGCAATATAACATTCTGTGAATATTATATAATTATATTCTATCTCTTTGCGTCTCAATTTTCAATCTTGAATTTTATGTTCATTTTCAATTTTATGTTTTCAGGGTGGAGAACAAATACAAATTTTGTGTTTTTTCCAAAAATATGAAAGCGAAAAATATTTTTAAGGTTCTAGAAAACTTAGTTTGAAAACGACAAAGAGGAGTTTTGAAATTCCAAAAAATAAAAAATAAAAAATAAAAAATTACAACAACGGGCTTTTCACGTTTTGCAAGCATATTAATATCACTAATGAGTATCCCTAATCACTAATATACAAAGACTCAATGATTGGAAACTTTTGATTCTCATATCTTACTCTTACATATATTTTATAAATCTTAATTAGTCCTCAACTCATTAATTAAACAAAAAAATCCTCTTCATTTCCCTTTTTTAATCTTTTCTTTCCATTTCTCCTTTAACTCTCGCTCTCATTTTTATTTTTTATTTTTTTAAAATCGTTATCACTAAGTGAAAAGCATGAATATTAAATTAAATTTCTCAAATTGAAGCCTAGTAGGAGAACAATTTCAAAAGTTAATTATGAACATATAATTTTTTGTAGGCATTAATACCTAAGACAAAAAGTTAACTTTTATGTTTTGTATTTTTCTTAAAAAATTTCAGTCTTTCATGCTTCGATAAACTAAATCCAAATTATATTATAACTTATCAATCTAATTCCTCAAATTTATTTTAATATTTTTATTTTTATATTAATATCCCTAATTTAACGCCGACATGAAGAAGGGTATTTCTACGACGGAGCCAAAATTTTATTTACATATATCCTCACAACTATTTTCCTGTGCAAAATTTTTTCAAAACTCAACAAAATCTATTATTTTCTCAACCAAATCTTCGTCTTTCAATCGGATTTCACTGCGGAAAAAAGGTATATTAGTAGCAAGAAATTCAATTTAATCCTAATTATTTTTATATATTGTAATCTCGATCAATTATATGATATATCTATGAAAGTGCATTTTCAATAGGAGTTAAGCGCAGAAACATTATAGTACCATCGAACGTGCCACAACTTATGGCACGCTCAATGTTTTTGAATCTCATATGACTTTCGTTTGGAAAATTGAAACTAGATTTAAAATTAACATAGCGAGGCGAAACTCCAATAGTTCGAAAACTTTTTTGACAATATCATTTACTCAAAGTCAAAGTTTTTTTTTTTTTTTTGAAAACCAAAGTCAAAGTTTTTAGTTCTCGCATAAGATTAAAAAATCATAGAGCTTGCCATACATAACAATGGTAGGCCCGATCCTCGTGAACGTTTCTACAGTTAAGTGCCGTCTCCAAAGGCCCAAGTCTTTTCCGTATCACCTCCTAGTTGGGCCGATTCAGCGTAGCCCAACAGGAAAATCCCCTGGTAAACTGTGAAAGTCTTGCACAGATAGAAGTCTGCAATTCGCCACCATCTCCACCATCAAAAGTGCTACCACCGCAGATCCGGCGGGCGAATCGACTATCGCAAGCGGCAAATCAGTCGTATTTCCTTTTACTTTTCTGTTTATTCAGTCAATCTTTTCACGCCTTAACGGTATAATCTCGATGTGATCATTTTTGTTCAGTTGAAAATTCGCCCGTTATAAGCTTTGGATTTTCTTAGTTGTTGTAAGGTTTGCGTTATGTACGGAAGATTTAGTCGGAGCATAAGAATTTTGTGGAGCAAATAATGAATTCTCCAATTTCTGAATTTCTGAACTGTAGTAGTGCATTTCGCATCATTTAGTCATAAAATTTTACTGAATGATTGTGGATCACTGATTGATGATATTCGCTAGCTGTCTAGCTGAAGTGTAAGTTCTTCTGGAATCAATAAAATTGTCTGCGAGTGTTTTTTTTTAAATTTCTTTTTTCATAAATATGATAAATAGATAGATTACTTTTGTTCCTTGATTTTTTTTCTTTCATCCATGCTATCGAGAAATGAATGTGGATGTACTCGCGCTATTTTGGCATAATGAAGAAACCCTTTTTGATTTGGGGCTCAAAAAGTGGTTCATACTGTTCTTTGTTTAAATAGTAAATACAAGCTTGTTACTTTGTGCATTGAAAGTGGAATTTTCATCTCAATCATTGATTTTTTACTCATTTTCAGTGTCTGATGTACCCAAATTGGGAGCATACATTTTGGTATGCAGCCTGATTAGGCTTAGCCTTGTTTGATCTAGCGATTTTAACGAATAATTTACTTTTTGAAAAAAAAACGTGGTTGAAAAGTGTGAATTGTTATATTAAACAAGCATATATTTGATTGGGCGTTGCCTAGCTAATCAGCTGCTTCTTGAATTTTTCTACTGTACGTGCACAAAAGATTGAAAATATGGGGAGGTCATCATCGTCGAAGGATGCACAAGCACTTTTTCAGTCTCTCCGCTCGGCTTATGCAGCAACTCCGACTAACCTCAAGGTCTCTCTCGTGGCCTTTATTTTTGTCCTTTTTTTGCTGTATCTGTACATATATAGAGAGGACTTCAGCTGTTTTCTTTTTTCATTCTTTGTTTATTACTTATTTTTGCAGATCATCGATTTGTATATCATGTTTGCCGTTGCCACTGCTCTAATTCAGGTATGGTAGCTAGTCTATGCATGCCCATGCATATTCAACTTCTTATGCACACTTCTGTTGTTTGGGTAAGTTGATATGAACAAAGAAATTCCAACGGCTTTGTCATTTCGATGTTAATAGTTAAACAGTGTCATGTTCAAAGAGACTTTTAGTTGTGTTGAAACCATTCCTTTTACAATTACAAATATGTAGATGCTGGTTTATGAATATAATTTTGGATTTCTAGTTCAAACAACTTTATATTTATTTACATTGAGGATCTCAAGGCTTACACCTCACTTCCATGGGAGTTTTTGTAGTAAGCTTTTGTCTGTCATCCGTATATTTATAACACATTGTACACTGTTTAGTACTGCAATTTCTTGAGTACAGCCCAAAGACATCATTATAGAGGCCATCAAGTTATGAACCTGTATTCCATGTCATGTTAACTAGCTGAGAACTATATTTTACAAGGCCATCAAGATAATAGCATCTTTCGCTTTCTGTAATGCCACTTCATATTTGTCAGCTAACCATGAGCATCCCTTCCTATTGCCGCGGAAGCGTTGTTTTCATGGAAAAAATGGCTTTATCTTCCTTCCAGTTGCGTCACTTTCGAAGGAAAGTAAAAATATTGGCACTTACTCTACCTCTTTGGCCTTGACATGCTTTTCGTTCTTTGTTGATGACCAGATAGTTTACATGGCTATTGTTGGATCATTCCCATTCAACTCCTTCCTTTCGGGAGTACTTTCATGTGTAGGGACTGCAGTTCTTGCTGGTAAGTTCCTGATAGACACAATCTATAAATCTGATAGTTAGCATCTGACTGATGGCATCTTTTGGTGACAGTGTGTCTCCGTATCCAAGTGAACAAAGAGAACAAGGAGTTCAAGGTAACCTTTGTCAGTAAACAAATTTCATTTTGTTGTTGTTGTTGTTGTATATTTGTAGTTTATCATTTGATCGACCTGTAATAGTGGCATAGAAGTGTAACATTAGGCGGTGTTCTCTTTGCGTTTCAATTTCAGTTTTAAGGTATGTTTGCTACAACTTAAAATTAAAATCATTTTTTCAACTTTCATTTTCAACCACTCGTTAATTGACTTGACAATTATTTTATTTTTCTATATCTCTCTCTTTCGCTTTCAACCACATATTTAAGAGCGTTTTAATCCATATAATATTTATCAAACATACCCTTGAGTTCTGAATTCATTTTAAGGTTTCTCTTTTCTGAGTAAAAAGAGAAGACCAGTGTGTTTTCTACTTCTTCAATTTTTTGACGTACTTTCAAACCCCAAATGAGAATTTTATTAGAAGTTTCTTATTTCTGGAAATGAGTTTCCACAAATATGAATGTACACGACTTTCCTGCATTTTAGAAAATCGAAAACTTAAAAAACTATCCTGAAATCAACAAGGAGAACGACATTTAGTAGTTTTACATTTCTCATTAAGTCGTTTGTACTTATTTTGTTATGTTACTCCATTAGAAGAGTGTAAAAATGGACACATATGGCTGTTCTTTTGCAGGATTTGCCCCCAGAGCGAGCTTTTGCAGATTTTGTTCTCTGCAATTTGGTTCTTCATCTGGTTATCATGAACTTCCTGGGTTAAGTTGGTTGATTTGCAAATGAATTTACCTGTTTAAGTTTGGATAATTAGAGGAGACAGAGATTGACATTTGCAAGAAAACATGAAATTTGTCTTTGTATGAATGAGCCAAGAAGACTAATCCTTAATCCATTAACTGTTTTGTCTTTGTTGTTAATGACATTTGCTTATAATCTTGGACATATATCTGTGTTCTGTTCTGTTTTATTAGATCTTGAGAATTATAAAACTAGCCTTGTTAATTTTGTACCTAACAATGCAAATCCCCGTGGCCGAGGCAACTATTTTGACTTATTGATGAAGACTCAGATCTTACCCAAATCACTACTGCTGAGTACTGAGGGTTGTGGTTAAATATTTTTTCATTTTAAAGCTAGCTAAGTAAATGCAAAAACATGAATTATATTTTTCATTTTTGGTAATATATTGTTGAAAAATGGGTGTTAAAAGAATTATGAAACAAATGGGATTGGGTAAGCATCTTGTCACTGTTATATTTTCAATGACTAAATAATTCATTTTAATTAATTTATGAAAAGATATTTTAGCAATTTAAAAAAGTAAAATAGAAACTTTACTAAATGCTCCTTTTCCGTTGTTTTATTTTTGGGAGAGTTCGAGTTAAGGGAAGCTGCGATTAAAAAATAAAAGGGAGTATGAAAATTGTCAATTCAAAAGAATAAAATTTGTAAATTTGGTGACTTTTTCGTTTAAGATTAGGATTGCTTGCCCTTTTATTTATTTATTATTTATTTATTTATCTATTTATTCCGTTTATAAACAAAATGTACCCTAGCGCGAGCAAATATGTTGTTTACTTTTATACTATTGCACTGATAATAAGAATCGATAAAATTTTGGTTATATAATTATCAATATCTGTCTCTTTTTTCCTCATAATTTTTCTATGGCTTCAAAAAATTTTCTAATTTTTTTCAAGTCTAGAAGCACTTTCTAAATACTTGTTTGGCTTTGTTATAATCATTAAAAACTATGCATTTGATGGAATATTTTGTTTTTTTTTTCTTTTTTTTTGTTTTAAACCACTTTAAATATTTTGATGTTTAATTCACTTTTATTATTTAATTTAATTAAAATAATAAATTTTCATTATTTTCCAAATTAAAAATATAAAACTGTAACTAAAATTTATCCCGTAGGAACTAGGAAGACCCAACAAAATTGGCTACCAAATAACCCGTAGCTGTCTCTCTCTCTCTCGTGCAGTCGTGCGCACTCAATCGATAAGTATGTGCCGTTGAGATAATAAAAAAAAAAAAAAAATACTTTTGTCATTCTTTCTCATCTTTCCATTTCACTCTAATCCTCGCCACACTTTCTTCCTTCACTCCACACACTAATGAAATAATAATGATTTTCTCTATTTCGTCTTCGTTCTTTACTCCATTCATCACTGCCAGGTTTCCCGCCTCAACTCCGTTACTGGTGGCTTCTACTCCGAGGATCTCTTACTACGCCGCCGAGTTGAGAAGGATCCGCTGTCCGTCTGTTGTGTTTTGTGCTTCAAAAGTTCGAGGAATGGAAATGATGCTCGGGGAGAGGAGGGGAGTTGCAGCTGCCGCGGAAACGGTGGCGTCCAGCTCCACCTCCGAACGCCATGACATTGCGCATTCGAGGACTTTTATGGATGCGCCTTCTGAACAAGGTGATTTTATTACTCCGGATAGTGTTGATGTTAAATGGGCATTCGGAATAAATGCGTGTTCGGTATAGTTTTTTCTTCGAGTGAATATGATTTTTTTCCTGTCGTTCATGCAACCGTATTAGTTTGTGGATATCGATTGAATCTGGAACTTAGTCCAAACGTGTTCAGATCATTATGTATTGAAGTAATTGTCTGTGATGTAGGTTTCCTAGATTTTATTTTAGGATATCCGTATGAGTGAACTAAATTGATTTCAAGGTGTTGTAAAAGTCATTTTGCTTTCAGAAAACGAGTTTTGTTTCAATTATTCTTAATTAAACTTCTTTGAAGTGGTTGCCTTCTATGTGCGTGTGGAAAAAGTAAAAATCAGGAGAAGAAAAATAGATATGGTTTTGATTTAGTGGTCATAACTATAAACTGTGTGCTTTTCGTCTGAAGGCGCTCGTTGACCATAATTTTACTGGGGATAAGTTGGCAGTATTACTTTCCTTATAGTCAGTTCTACTTGAGTGATTGTTTTGTTATATGGAAATTGTTATGTACACATCTTGTACGTGGAGCTATACTCCTTTTGTCAATGGTTATTATTGCAACAAAAAATTGTCCTTTTCAAACTTGCCGACATACAAACATCCTTTCAACATGGTGAATTGTTGTATTCAATGGAGGCAACTTCATTGTCTTACACTCGATGTCTATGGGAAAAATATCCAACTTCAGTTTTTCTAGCAAATGGTTTTGCTGCTGACACTCCTCAAGTGCACGAGTTAAATCAATTTTTGTGTAGAAATCTCATGTTAATCCACTTCTGATTTCCCTCTTCCATGAATTCTTCTGTCTTCAGATGCAGTCTTCTCTAGTCATGCTTGCTCATGTTTCCTTAATAAAATTTATTGGAAAAAGTCATTTCTATCCCCCACTTTGTTTTCAATTTGGAATTTCTGCTGTAAGGTATCTGAATAGCCAGAGTAGGACTGTAGCAGGCACCACCTTGGAATGTAATTGTATGGAATTTCCAATGATTCAGGGAAAGAGAAATGTTTCCTTTTTTGGTAGTGTTTTGCCTTTCTAGTGTTAATTGTATACCTGTTTTGTCTGGTAACAACAGTATTTTCTGTTCCCGTTTTTTAATTGGATTTGTGTCTAAATGGGACCTCGTTTCCTTTTATTGTATCATTCATTTTGCTTTTCTTATGCTTTTTACTACAATGAAGGCTTACCGTCCATTAGCTCCACAAATTGTCATGAACTTATATTTTCCAAGTCAATGTCATATTGCCAAAGTATCAACAGAACTTTATTGTAAAAATATCTGCATAATTTGCCCACTTTCATCTATGTCAAACCTGTATTTACAGATCTCTTCATGATGATACAAAAAGAAACAGAAGCTGGAAGACTGCCAGTACATATTGCTCAAGCCATGAAGGAGTTGTATCGGAATTACCAAAATGCAGTAAATTAATTTTCTCCTGCTCATAATTTAATGTTGCGTCCTGGTGTAGTGTAACCAAAGTACTTGGCCATATCTCCCAAGTCTCTTGTTTACTTTTGGTGCATTTTACTTTGTTGCGAAAATGCAAGGTCTGTTATTTGTTTCACATTATGTCAGAAATTTCCTTTAGCATGATGCCGACCATGCTTGGGCTTAAATTCCAATATTCCATCATAAATTCACACCTGATGTCTTACGTACCCTTTTCCACTCGCTCTCATCAATAATAATCATACTCAAAAGTTACCTTAACTTGATTGAATTAATTGCAATCTGAGTTGTACATCTGTTATGCAATGACATTCTATCACTGTAAACAATGACATGACTAATGCTAGTAAGGTAGGAAAACCTTGATCCACCGGCTGCCTAATTCAATTCAACTTTCAAGCTTTCTGGTGCTGGCTGTGTGAAGCACTATGTTCTAGGTTTATATATAGTGATGTCAGAAGAGTCTGTGTTGTGTAACAATCGAAGAATAATGGCCTGGAAAGTTCATTGTTTAACTTGTTGAACTTTGGGGAATTTAAACTGAGGAATGTTCTAAAAAATGTGAACAGTTGTCATATCAATGAAATGGATGGTTGAAAATGATGTTGAAGTTGTGAGTTCCATATCCTACCTAGTCGATGTAATAATGCAGGTTGTGCATTATGCATTTTACTTGTTACCATACACTTGATTTTCTGACATGTACTTGCAAACGAAATTCTGAGTATGGTGGGATTTACTGCTTGCTCTTGTTAAAAGAGCTACGACAGCTTTTTCTTTGTAACAATTATTAATCACAGAACTGCTCGTCAGCTCAGAGTACAGCCTTCAGTATTTCCTCCATTGCTCTATTTCAAGCCTTAAACTTAAGCCATCCAAGCGATATCTCAAACCCATACACCTACCTGTTTTTTTATTTTTATTTTTATTTTTTAATTTTTAATTTTTAACAATATTTTAGCAGCTACTGAATCATGAAGAACTAGTGCTTGGTTGACAAAACGTTTTTAACAACCCTTTTTTTTTTTTTTTTTTTTTTTTGAACACATGTTAAACCACATACACTATCAAAAAACTTCTTTTTAGTCTCAAAATCTTAGATCCAAAGTTCTATATTTAAGCTTCCCCACAACTTTAGCACAAGATGACAACCCTAGTGCAAGAGTAAATTTTACTGCTCACAATGGTTGGTACTTGGTACACAAAAAAGGAAAAAAAAAGTATATATATATAGAGAGAGAACGGAGAACTGCAAATGGATTCGATAATCATGTCTGGTACAATGAGCAGACCTTGTTACCTATAGTTAAGTGAGATTAATTTTTAAAGGAAACAAATGAAAGAAAACTAATTTAAGTTAAAGTAGAAAAATGTGTAATCATAACAAATTGAAATCGGAAACTAATTAATGATATACTCCTTGTCTAACACGTAGAATCAAAGAAACTCATGATTAATCTAATTCCTTTTTTTTTTTTTTTTTGCTCAAACACACATAGAGTTGCATCATTTCTCCTTGGCTGCAAGAGGTCGACTTCAGTCAATCATAATCTAGATAAGCATCTATTAGCTTGGGTCTGGGTGTTTAGATGATGTGCTTTTCCTGATTTACAAGTGTGACACTGAGTTGCAACTCAAGCATCCTTCCTTTTGAGGAGCACCATTAAGGTTGATCCTTCAGGATGGCGACAACTTTATCCAACCTAAATGAAATTTTAGGTCCCTACATGTAAGTCTCATACAATACAAGAACGTCATGGAGTGATAAATGAGGGATCAACATTTTGGATCCTTTGGAAAGATATTCCTCATTTCGCAAGAATATCAACGTTGTCAAGAGAAGGACTCACTAAATTCTGAAATAGAATGCAGGAATCAGCACAACTAGGATTGCCACCCTTCCAGAGCTCAAAACCTACTACGGTATTACTTATAGAATGAAGCACAATAATGAAATGACTAGGAGCTTTGTGTTGAACTCAAACATGATGGTGGAGGAGAAATATATATTGTTTGAAGGAATTTGGCCTACTTAACATGTTCACTCAAGTATAATACAAGAAATTGAGATAACAAACAAACGGCTTGATTATCAAAGTAAGGCATGAACTATATGGCTAATGAATAATATACTGAATATATTTCATGGAATTCCTAGCACATGGGGAAGGGTACTATATATAGCATATTATCAACAATGATGAGGGGATTGAGATTGGACTAGAACATGGAACTCTTTATAGGTGGAATGTTTTTGTGGGGGGTCATGTAACTTCTAACCGAAGTATGCGACAGGATGATTTCTTGACTTATAAATTATAATGTCCCCATGTACCTACGGTAAACTTTAAAAAAATTTCAAGGTTTTAGGTTGATCAATCAAAAATTTTGTTCTTCCAAAATGTGGGTGTAGTAGAATATTCAGTGGCCTGCTTATCGTTCTCAAGTATTATTGATCTTCACTTGTTGCCATAATTTTCGAAGTCCTGTTTATTTTTCATGAGTTATTTTGTGAATCGAATAGGTAGTTCAACGCAATTGTATATTCGAAAAGAGATTTTTTTTTTTTGAAAGAGAAACAACCTTTATATTAATAGGAAGTTGAGTTACAAGGGAGCATGCTCCGGTAAGAGAGCATAAGATTGACAGTATCCTAATACAAACTAGTATAATCTGAGTACAGAAATTTGCTTCAATCTCTACTAAGGTCTAGCAAAGATAGTCCCTCAAAGTCTCTATTGTTGTACACCCAAGTTGCAACCCAAAACTTTATTTTTTTCCCACATTCTGTCTGTTGTTTCTTCCTTTTCTTCAAATATCCTCTGGTTCCTCTCTAACCATACTGCCCAAAGAACTGCAAACATCTCTGCAGTCCACATTTTAGATATCCTTCTGTCTCCATTCAATTTGCAAACCAATAGTCGGCTACAATTTCGAGGCATATAGTATTGAATGCCAAATTCGTTGTTATTAATGTCTTAGTGATGCCTTGTTCATCTGTCAAAGTAAATTAAAAATCGAAGGATAGAACCATGTACACTTGTTATGGGACAATACTATCTTGTTTCTTAATTTGATATGCTCTAATTCTGTCCATATAAGGGGCTCTATTTCTTTTCCAGTTTGCTCGCTGGGATACCTAGATATATGATTCATACCACATGATCTAATTGAATTTTCCCTATATAAAATTGGTTCTTATTGTCTTGGATATTGCTCGATTTAGTCAAAAGCAGAGGGTCATAATTGTCTCTGGGTATCATCTGAATGAGAATTTACATCTTCAAGCTATTTGGAAGTGTTTTGTTACGACACATGTATACGGAATACTCGAGAGTAACGTAATTGATCTTTGAACTCAAATTATCATTCCCACCTGGTTATGATAGTTATTTTGAAGTATTTAGCCTTAGCCGATACACATATTTTGAATATAATTATTTCTGAAAATATATTGATTAACCTACATAGGAAAATAATTTTATGTTGAGGAAAGAAATTTAATGCAACAAGTTTGGATTAAAATTTTGATATAAAAATGTATTAGTCTTTAGAATCCAACTTATTGTTTCCCTTTTACATGGATTTGTCGTTTTGACAACAAATCTTGATTTTGAACATGAGATCCAGATTATTCCAATAATATGCCGGAGTCATGTATTCATGTATAACTCAACTACATCCCTATCGTAGTCGATGCAAATATATAACAATGTATTGAATTTCTATAGATAAAGAATGTTTTAATATCTCTATCCCCTATAAGAATCTTTGACAATTGATATTTCAGTTTCTTGAAAGTAAGCAAGTAAAAAAATTTGTGGAATTATTACGTGTGTAATTGTAGAGAAGAACAACTCAATATCAATTATTCAAAATCAAAAACTAGTTTTTAATCTCAAAAACAAAATCTTAGATTTGAAGTTTCATGACATAAGCTTCACGACAACTCTAGCACAAGATGACAGCCCTAGCACAAGAATAAATTTACTGCTCACAGCAGTTAGACAAACAAAAATGAAAAAAAAAAATGTATAGATGATCACTTGGTTATGGAAATTGATTAAAAAAATCTTCAAGTCTCCTAGTCCTTATTCTTTTGTCTGCATTTCAAAGCTCCTCATTATTTGCTTTCGAGTCATATTTATAGTCTCCAAGAATTCCCATTTGTTGCACTGGACTCAGGTCAAAACCCCGAATAATTAATTTTCCTAGCCATACTAGTGAGTGTTACGAGAAGAGGAAAAAATCTAGTGCAAAATGCCACTGGGCAAGGTGGAAGGTGGGTGATCGCTCATGCCTAACATGGAGCGGTCCACTTTTTCACTGCTTCAATTGCCCATCATTGGGTCATAAATTGGGTGATCACCGAGTACAAATGATACAGCTTGTTCACTTTGGTCCTCAGCACAAGTCTTCGTGTTATTTGGCCTTTTTTCTCCAGTCACTTTCAGATTCGGTCTTTGGCCTCAAATACCGAAGTATGAAATACACATTCTCAACTCACACCTAAACATATGAAAATTTACAACTAATTTGGCATTCAAATAGGTAGACAATATGCACTCAACATGTTTAATAACATACAAAAAATTAGTGTTGCTCGTAAGTGCCATAAATTGTGTTCCATAAAAAAATAGCTGGAACAGTAGTTTTTATAGACATTTTCCAGAACATGGAATTATTTTCACTCAACTGCTAACTTCCTCTTTTCTGTCTGCATATTGATATGTTTGAAATGTAATATTTTTATTATACCTTCAAACTGCAGGTTTTTCAAAGTGGACAGCCTCAAGCTGAGGAGATTGTTTTATCTAACATGGCTGCTGCATTGGACCGTATTTACATGGAAGTGCGGGTAGTTACTCCACTTTGTGTTGTCTTAATTTGTTAGGTCTGCTGGTCATAAAAGTTCTGCATTTTCCTCCATGTTCTCTTTTTCATCACTTTTGCAGGATCCTTTTGAGTTCCCACCACTGCATGAAGCTATTCGAGAACCTTTTGACTATTACGTGTTTGGCCAAAATTATATCCGTCCATTGGTTGATTTCAGGTTAGTCAGCTACTGTGGGTTTACATGTCTTCCTAATATTATCTTCTTTTCAGTTGCAAACAAGTCCACAGTCAGACTGCGCTGGTCAAATCCCGAGAAACTGGATTTGTAAAACATCTTTCGTGAATGGATCACCAGAAACTTAGTCCCACTGCCAGAATTGTAGTGGGAAAGGTTAATTTTTAAAATAGGTGAATGGTGTTGAGGAAGTGATCTGGAATACCTATTCTATACAGACATGACTATTACTCTTGTCTGCATGAATTTATTGTGTGGCACAAACATGTTTTCAGTACTTGGAGTTCACCAGTGTTAAAATTATTGGAGAGATCAAGGAAGGAATGTAAAGGGAGGTGACTTGCATTGCTGGTTTGGTTTCCCTGGAGCTGGGTTATTGTTGAAGTTTATCAGCAGGAATTCGTTTCAACCATTAACACTCCAAATTGATTAGTAGGTTACTGAGATGTGCAAATAAGAGATGACCTTCTGATTACATTTTGATCACTCTTAGGCAGCTCTACCAAATCCAATCTTCAATTTATTCAAACTTAAGCATAAGCCTTGAGAGATTACTATATCAATAATTAGTTTGGTGCCAGTCACCATGATTATTGTGGTCATGAAATCCTCATTCAACATATGAAAGAACGTTGAATGGAGCTCTGCATGCGCTTGTCCATTTGCTCTGGTTTGCACACTCTAGTGTCCTTGATCCGGGAGTTAGGGAATGGATCACTAGAATTAATTTTTATTATTGACATGTCCTAAATCCTAATCATCCAAAGTTTGATATGACTCTTAATGATTTAGATTTGTAATCTTATGACACAGAACTGCAGAGTGTTTAAGTTGTTCGAACAGTTAGTGTTGTTCTTTCCATTTTTTCTGGGTAATGATTCTTTGATATTTTGAAATTGTCACAAACATAGGCTTTGCTAACTTTATCCCAATATTCTCTAGACATACTCCAATTTTATTTTCTTCGAAGAGCAATTTTATTTTGCTTTGTCAGCGGTTAGGACCATGTTTTTACCTAGACAACTGGGCTAGGGTGGGAGTTGGGGTTGCTTTTCATTAGGATTTTAGTTTGTAAAATGGCTCATGTGGACCCGACATTACTGTTGTTTAAAATATCACAAAATTGCACATTTGTGTATTATTTCATGTCCATCGTAGTTTTGGATACTTGATCATTCAATTTTCTTTGTGAAATCTTATGAATTCAACATGTGCCTCTTTGCTTTACAAAGATGTAGATACTTCTGGGTTGTAGTTTATATACAACCTGTGAAATAGAAGTACTAATTGCATTTAACTGATAGTAACTGAAACATGAGTTTTGTTAGTCCTCACATATTTGACTTTTTGAACTATAATAATTGCAAAATCCCACGGTTTATTTTTTTTCGTGTTGCATATTAAATAGTAGAAAACTGGAAAATATTTAGGCCTTGCCCTATGGCATGTCAAAGCTTGTAGAACCGTCTCTAAAAGTTAAAAATATATACATAAGAAAAGGGCATGCATCCAGTTTACATATCGGTCTTAGATGCTCCCCTATAGGATGTGTTTGTGTCCTTCGCACAGCATGACAGGTATAACTTGTATCTTACTGGATGTGTCGGTATAATTGCTTGATAAAGATGGTCATCTGCTGCGTGGATTATTGCTGAGGAAAGGGAACTTTATGCGTGGCTTATGTTAATTGAACAATGAATAAGTAAATACAAATAATTTGATGTTGTTATTGCTCCCTTGTATTCTTCTTTTTTTCCTTTTGTCTGGGCTTGGTACCCCGGAGTAAGAGGAATTGATTTCTTTTGCTGAAAGGAGTTACTAATTGGTTGATGATAATATTTACTGGATGGTGAGTTTAAAAAATTGTTCATTGCGAGTTATCCCTTGTTGTGACTGCCTGCTCTAAGAACCTATTATTGGGTGATATCATAAGTGATTTGAGAAACAAGAAAAATGATCTTTTCTCTTCCATGGATGAGGACTTGCCCTTTTATTGTAACTATAAAAATTTTGAAATGGGTATGTTTGTTCAGTATACATCCATACATATAGCCCATTGTCCTTCTAGTAGGTTGGCTCGTGCGGATGCAATAATGCCTGATGTTAATCTAAATTCTTGAGAGCTGCTAAACTTAATTAGCTTTTATTTTTCAGAAATTCATATGTTGGAAACATCTCAATTTTCAGTGAAATGGAAAAGAAGCTGAAGCAGGTGCACAATTTTATGGCTTCCGGTTGTTCTGTTCTCATTTTTGTGATGCTTGTATTATTACTGATAGCGCTTCTTCGCAAGAATCTCTCCCGAGTTCACTTTTCTCCTCAAAATGTGAACAGTTAATATCAAACTCATATCAGCCATTGCCTGAGGAATCCTCAGGACTTCCCAAATTATGGGAATGTTCTGAATAATATTGATACTGTTTTCAAACCTGACTCTGCAGCCCTCTCTATTGGTCCTTACGTTCTTACCAAATTAATAGAGACCTCACATATAGCTTTAATTATTATTTTTCATTATTTTGCAGTATAGCGCTATTTTTTTGTTTGAATCTGTTAGTAAGCCACTGATCCACTGAGAAAATGACCTTGTAGCAAGAACATAAATAATCAGGTCTTTAGTTGAGAGATCCTATCACAAGGTACCCTCTATAAAATTTGTGAAGGGTTTAGCTTCAAGAAGATACATAAGCATGTCTCAATTCGTTTTGAATAATTTGCAGGCATTACTCCATGGGGCTCTAAGATTCTGTCTTCTTCAGGGAGAGACTAAATTCGAACCCAGGCCTAAATAAGACAATGCAACAATCACTAGGTCGTTTCTAGAAATATCCACTACTGACATCATCAAACATTGTAAAAGCGGCATGGTGGTAAAATGATACGATTAAGAAAGAAAATTTGTTCGTGAAAGTGGCATGGAAATTCTATATGTACCAATGAAGTCAAATTCTAAAGCCTCTCTGCAACTCATGAAAATATTCCCAGTGATGCCAGGAGTTTGAATACAACCAAGGGAGAAAAATATGCTTTCATTGTTAGTCGAGGAAAATTTGGTTATTGTTTCTAGATGTTGATAATGCATAACTCTATGGCTTGTGTTCATAATATAGTTTGTTTCTAAAAGGATGGTAAAGTACTATCCACGTTAGTCAGAAGTTTCCATCATCAATTGCTACTGTGAGCTAAGTTTTTTCAGTATCTTGTCACCATTGTTGATCACGAAATGTCAACTTCTTTTTGGTTGCATTGTTGTTCGGTTGTTAGATTTCATTCATGATAAGTAACAGTACCATGACTTCAGGGCGAGAATATCATATTAATATCCAACCACCAAAGTGAAGCGGACCCAGCTGTTATTGCTCTGTTGCTGGAATCCACAAGTCCATGTATTGCTGAGAATTTGGTAACAATGATTTTCCTTGAACTGAAAACATCTATGATGCCTGCTATGCAGTTAGGGTTTTATATGTTTTTCACGTGTTATTTTGTGATGCAGATCTATGTGGCAGGGGATCGGGTTGTCACAGATCCTTTTTGCAGGCCATTTAGTATGGGAAGGTAGCTCTTGCCTCTCTGTGGTCTTAAAGTATGCTTTCATCACATAAGGTGTGCATCTATTACCATGTCAACTTACCATATTGAACTTTTAATTGGTTAGGAACCTTTTGTGTGTGTATTCCAAGAAACACATGAATGATGACCCTGAGCTTGTTGATATGAAAAAAAGAGCAAATACAAAGAGCTTGAAAGAACTGGCCCTTCTTTTGAGGTAAATTTAATATTCCTGAAACTTACGGTTTATCCATGAGAACTAGGTAGATTTCCAAGTTATAGTTGAGATTTCTTTAGCTTCGAACCATTGCTTCGTACTCTGCATGAAAACCTCTGGTTTGAGATTTTTGCACGTTCTTTCTGCCATTTATTTTAGAAAAGAAACAATATGAAAAATTATATAGATTCAAAATACTCTTATTAGCCCATCCAAAAAAAGAACTCTTATTAAACCATCTAAAAATTCTACAAGAAAACATTTTGAAAATTGAAGTCCAATTTGCAACTGAAGAAAAAAAATAGAGAGAGAGAATAGAGGTACTATTTGAACAAGTAACGGATAAAGTCGAGTTGAATTATGAATCATATGATTTTAATGACTTTGACCTTAGCCACCATCTAAATCTCACTTTCCTGTCAGTTGTGATTTTGATGATTCTGACCTTAGCCACCATTTAACACTTTCATTAAGCTTTTTATTGGCTGAATGATCTATCCACAGCTATTAGATTGCTTTGTGCCTTTTTAATATCTTGACCAGATATAAACATCATGGTCACATGTTGGCATATTTAAGGAGATCATAACAAGTAAGAGACAAGAATAGTAGCACATTTATTTTTGAGCTGAGCTTGTTCCTTTTTATGAACTATGCCAGTAGGATGTTTTCAAGTTTTGTTGTGACCATTAGCTCCAGCAAACTCTTAGCTCGATTTGTCAGTAAATAACTTTTTGATGGTGGTATTCGTTAGCTTGATCAGTTTACTTTCTTGGGCTTAGGCGTGGATCAAAAATTATATGGATTGCACCAAGTGGTGGAAGGGATCGTCCAGATCCATTCACAAATGAATGGTATCCGGTAAGCAATTTTCTACTTCCCTCATTTTCTTCAAGATTTGGAATTAATAGAAAATGCAAAATGTTGAAGGATTAGTTATGTGCTACAACACCTTTTCTGGTCAAATTAATCGGCCTGAGCTTTTTTCGACTGAGCTAAGCCGTGAGCTGGCTCAGCTCGGCTTGATGACACCCTTATTGGTCTCAATATATTGTTGTGAAATGATTTTATCAATAATTAGTGTTTCGTGATTAACTTTGCTAGTGATGGCAGAAAGAGGTTTTCAAATCCGATGGATACTCGATCTAAATATAGCAATTTTTGCTGGTCCGAGAGGGATTCGGATTCGGATCGGATCAGGCCTGATCAGATTCGACCCGATCCAATCCAAATTGATTTTGTTTTTAAATTTAATTTTATAAATATACTTGCACTAGGTTTAGTGAAGCGGAACTTGATGAGGGAGCGATAAATTTAATTTTCGTTACATTAATATATCAATTT
Source organism: Jasminum sambac (assembly GCA_018223645.1). Lineage (NCBI taxonomy): Eukaryota > Viridiplantae > Streptophyta > Magnoliopsida > Lamiales > Oleaceae > Jasminum > Jasminum sambac. Next base: position 19,120,256 of record CP073650.1, on the reverse strand, counting down.
CCAGGGCAGTCCCTAGTCTCCGAGCTGTATCTTTTTGACTTTTTTTTTCATGTTCATCTTGCTCTTTTGAGTGGATGGCTTATCCACTTTTTGTTTTGTATCTCTTGTACTTTTCATTTTAATAAAATTCGTGGTTTCTTAAAAAAAAAAAAAATACAATAGTTTGATAATATTTAATACAATATTTATTTCGTAATTTCTTATTTTATGAAGGCATCTCTGGTTCAAATATTGGCACTTTTGGTTTTAGTTGAAATATAATGCAGAAGCGAAATTGATAATGTATTGGTATATGAAATAAGGTTACAATCACTCCTTTATATAGGAGTAGAAGCCTATCTAAACTAGGAAATAAGATAAACTAGAATCACTAAAAGATAACAATAAAAGATATCATCCTAAACTAATTAGAATCCTATTTTATTAAACTACTTTCCAACACTCCCCCTCAAGTTGATGCATCCACACAGCAGCAACTTGGACGATAATGTATGGAAATGGTGAATCGTAGACTGGTAGGATGGTCGACTACTTGTGACCGGTTGTAACTCTGATTGCACTCCCCACTTCAATTGGTAGTTAATTCGGATTGCAACTCCAAGTAGCAAAAACTCCCCCCTTTTTCCAATTCCAAGTAATCAAGCAGTACTCCTAGCATAGATCAGAATTGCCTGGTCTTTCCATATCCGAGTGGAGGCCTAGGTCAACCTGAGAAAGTTAGGGTTAAATGTAGAAAACCATGATCTGCCGATTCCCATGGAGCACCAAAAAAACTGAGCCAACTAAACTGAAATGTGGCACAGTTCTGAGAGAGGTCACCGGAAGTCTCTGACAGTCACGTAAATACCTCAACGCACCAGATGGCTAGTCAACCGAAAAGAATTGGTTACTTAGCTCTGAGTAGGCCGTTGTAGGTCAAAAATATCTAATATGGCAATTTAAGGATTTGAACGTCAAACGCAAAAGCCCGATCATAAAACATCCCAAGAGTAGTCCTGATCAAATGTAGCATCCCAAAGTATAATCATAAAGATTGGGACCTTAAAGAGATCATCTAGACAATGAGAGGATGAACTAAAGGGTCATTCGCAAGAATTATAAACTAAAAAATAATTCTTCAAAAGTTTAGGGACCAATTTGCCAATTTTTTGAAAGTTTTAAAAAGGCTAAAGGGGCTGATTTAAAACATTTGGGAGTTATCCAAGGGCTATTCAAACAAAAAACTCACTAATACAACCCAAAACCAAGCATTAAGCCCAACATAAAGCAAGCCTGAATCTGCAGTCCAATCAAAGACACGATCTGCTGCAATCCTTTCCAAAGCCCAACACAAAATATCAAACCCTAAAAAATACCTGCAGCCCATCAACTTGGAAACCCGAACTAGAACAGCGACGTCACCAAATCTTAGCCAAAAATGAAGAAAAGCGGCCAAGAAACAGTCATCGGACGTCAAACGAGTTCGCCGGAGCTCGCTGCTGGTAGCCGGAGGTCAAAACGACTTCGCCGGAGGTTGTGAGACAAGAAGCAGCCGAGAAGTCTGGACCAAACGAGCCTAGCAGCCGAGAAATTTGGACCAAATGAGCTGCTCGAACTCAATCCACGAGAAGCACTGTTCGAGACGAGTTTGACCTGTGGAGAAGAGGTCGCCGACGACTGGGTATGCCTGAAACGAGGTCAGAACTGAGTTGGTAGCGTCCAAGATCAGTTGCTACAGTAGCTAGGGTTTTCAATTTTGAAAAAGGGACACGTTTGACTGAAAAAGAGGAAAAATTTAGAGACGGGCCGGACGAGCGGCCCATGGCCGCCCCCTGGAAAACCAAGATCTAAATGCCTTGTGCTCTGATACCAAGTTGAAATATAATGCGGAAGCGAAATTGATAATGTATTGGTATATGAAATAAGGTTACAATCACTCCTTTATATAGGAGTAGAAGCCTATCTAAACTAGGAAATAAGATAAACTAGAATCACTAAAAGATAACAATAAAAGATATCATCCTAAATTAATTAGAATCCTATTTTATTAAACTACTTTCCAACAGTTTTGACTTTTGATTCCATGAAGACGAATTTTTTTTTTTGGATAGTCTCAACACTTAAATTATGGATTCTCGGATGTTTAACTATGCAATTCATGTTTAAAAAATTGAAAAAAAAAATACCAATATATATCGTATTTAGATTTTTTTTCTTGATCCAATCCAATCCGAGGAATTTGGATTTAGATCGGGGTGTGTAGAACAAGGGAGGGTAGACTGAACGAGAAAACAAAAAACACTTTTATTGCTTGCTTGCTTATTAACATACACTTACAATGATATGAATATATACAGTTGGGAAAAAACATAAAAAAGGAAATGAAATATTTACAGAATAAATCACCTAATTTCTATACCCTATTTACACGAGCTATTTTTGGGAAGTATTGATACTCCCCCTCAAGTTGGATCGTAGATATTGATAAGATCCAACTTGTACACAAAGTTCTCAAAAATTGCTCGAGGTAGCCCTTGCGTAAAGATATCTGCCATCTGTTCTTCAGTAGGGACGTAAGTCAAACAGACAATTCCATCTTGTAATTTCTCTTTGATGAAGTGTCTATCCACTTCAACGTGCTTAGTTCGATCATGTTGAACAGGGTTCAAAGAAATGCTGATAGCGGCTTTATTATCACAGAATAATCTAATTGGATGATTAATCCCCATTCGTAATTCTTCCAAGAGTTTTTTCAACCAAAGGCCCTCACAAATGCCATGGGCAACAGCATGAAACTCAGCTTCGGCACTGCTCCGAGCTACCATGTTCTGTTTCTTGCTTCTCCAAGTTACCAAATTGCCCCATACAAATGTACAATATCCGGTCGTTGACCTTCGATCTTCTACTGCCCCTGCATAGTCAGCATCTGTGAACACTTCTATACTTTGTTTTTCACCCTTTTTGAATAACAATCCTCTACCTGGAGAACCCTTGAGATATCTGAGGATTCTGTATACTGCTTCCAAGTGCGTTTCTTTGGGTGAGTGCATGTGTTGACTTACCACACTGACTGCAAAGGCAATATCCGGCCGTGTGAGAGAGAGAGATTAATTTCCCGACTAATTTCTGATAACCTTCTTTTTCAACATTTTTCCCATTGGCCCCTATTTTCTTGCCAAGTTCAATTGGGGTGTCACATGGTTTACATCCGAGCATTCCTGTCTCTATGAGAAGATCAGGGATATACTTCCTTTGTGAAACACTAATCCTCATTTTTGACCTAGCAATCTCCATGCCGAGAAAATACTGTATTGGTCCTAAGTCCTTTACCTCAAACTCTGTAGCCAGAACGGTTTTTAGTCTCTCCATCTCGATTGAATCATCACTAGTAAGAATTATGTCATCAACATATACAATTAATATAGTTTTCGATCCGTTTCCAGCATGTCTAAAGAATAAAGTGTGATCGGATTGTCCCTGAGTGTAGCCCTGGGCTTTTATCACCTTCGCAAATCGATCAAACCATGCTCTAGGCGATTGTTTCAGTCCATAGAGAGATTTCTTCAGTTTACACACTTTATTTTCTTCTCCCTTTCTACTGAACCCTGGCGGTATCTTCATAAAGACTTCTTCTTCCAATCTTCCATTGAGGAAAGCATTTTTAATATCAAGCTGTTGAAGTGGCCAGTCCAAATTGACTGCTAACGACAAAAGAACCCTGACAGTGTTCAATTTTGCCCTTTGGTGCAAAAGTTTCAGTGTAGTCAATGCCATAGGTTTGAGCGAATCCTTTTGCCACAAGACGGGCTTTGTAGCGTTCAACAGAACCATCAGCTTTGTACTTCACTGTGAACACCCATTTGCAACCGACGGATTTTCTTCCTTTTGGTAGATTAATTATATCCCATGTATCATTTTTCTCCAGGGCTCTCATCTCTTCCATTACCGCTTCGTTCCACTCATGGTGATTCAATGCCTCTTGAATATCCTTTGGAATATCTACTTTATCAAGGTTGGAGGTAAAAGCACGAAACCTGGATGACAGAGCATGATACGAGACAAATTTTGAAATAGGATGAAGAGTACATGACCGAGTTGGTTTCCTAACAGTGATAGGTAAATCGTCAGTACTGGGATATTCGAGATTACCTTTGTTGGAAGGAGACTTACAAGAGTTTGGAGCTATCACCGGGTCGGACTCTTTTGGTGCTTCGGAGGTGAGGTTTTCCTGGTACTTTGCCTTCGGCCTCTGTGAGTATACAAGTATCTCCTTGCCTTTTTGTTGTGGGTCAGTATCTCCTTCTCTATTCGAGTTCTCTTCTGTAGATGGCATACTAGAATCGGAAGGAATGATAGGAATAGTAGTGTTTGGATTGGTTTCCCGGAGGGGTATGTTTGGGATAGAGAGATTATACTCAAACAACCTATCTCCACCATGATTTAGATCACATCCAACAAACCTATCTTCACCACGATTCTCCCCCTGAAGAGAGGTTTGGGAAAAAAAGGGTTGATTTTTGAAGAAAGTGACATCAAGACTAACAAAGGTTTTCTTGGTGGAAGGATCGTAACATTTGTAGCCTTTTTGTGATGGTGAATACCCAATAAAGATACATTTGAGAGCTCGGGGGTCAAGTTTTCCACGAGCCTGTTTGTGAATATGAATAAAGCTAGTACAGCCAAATACTTTAAGAGGAAGATCAGACGAGAGACGAGAGTGAGGAAATACATGTAAGAGTTTGTGAATTGGAGTGTCAAAGGAGAGGATCCGGCTAGGCATATGATTTATAAGGTAGGCTGAAGTGAATATGGCATCCCCCCAAAATATTTGCGGCATATTTGCCGTAAACATCAAGGCCCGAGCGACATCTAGGATATGTCGATTTTTCCGTTCTACCACCCCATTCTGTTGCGGGGTATGAACACAAGAACTTTGATGGACTATTCCGTGGTGTTGGAGATAGTTACTTAGGGTAGTGTTAAAATATTCAGTGCCATTGTCAGTCCTTAAAACCTGAATCCGAGTTTGGAATTGAGTTTGAACCATGGTGTGGAAGTTGATAAAGGTATCCCGAACCGCTGTTTTGTCTTTTAATAGATACACCCAGCAAATGCGAGTATGATCATCAATAAACTGACAAACCACGTTGTGAGGGTTCGATTTGGAATACGGGAAGGTCCCCACAAGTCACTGTGAATTAGAGCAAATGGTTGAGAGGGTCTATATGGGTGTGCTTGAAATGAAGTGCGATGATGTTTTGCAAGTTCACAAAATTCACATTGTAATTCAAACTTCTCTTTATTCTCAAAAATAGAAGGTAACAATCGTTTTAAATATGAAAAGTTGGGATGTCCCAATCTAAAATGCCATAACAGAATATCACTATCCCTAGAGGTAGTAGGAGTTGAACTAATCTTAGCAGCTTGATACTGTGCACTCACGTTGGCGTCGTCAAAGTAGTAGAGCCCTTCACTTTCCTTATGCACCGCCAATCGTCTTCCCAGATGATAGGTCTGAAACACACAAGAAGGCGATGAGAAATTAGCGAGCATTTGGAGTTTTTAGTTAGCTGACTAATAGACAATAAGTTATAGGACAATCTTGGGACATGAAATGCAGATTCAAGAATAATAGAATTAGAAAGTTTAATATTTCCTTTTCCTGCAACGGGTGAGAGGGTTCCATCTGCAATTTTGACTTTTAAATTTCCAGCACAAGGTGAGTATGAGGTAAATAAATGATAGGAGGCAGTCATATGATCAGTGGCGCCTGAGTCAATTATCCAAGGAGTTTTACTTCTAGAGACATTTAGTGCACTCAGAAAAGTACCTCTTTGAGCTAAAGAACTGGATGGGATATATGAGGACTGACCAGATGACTGGAAACTAGCAAACATTTTGTATAGTTGTTCTACTTGCTCGGCATTGAAGACTCCATGAGGCACATCTGTTGGTTTCTCAACAGGATTAGCAGTAGCTTGATAACTATTACGATTCTTGTTCTATTTTGATTTCCAGTCTGCAGGTTTGCCGTGAATTTCCCAACAAGTGTCTTTTGTGTGACCATTTTTTCGACAGTGCTCACACCAGGGACCTTTTTTTTGTTGGTTGTAACTTGAGTTGGTTTGTGGTCCACGTGAAGTAAAAGCCAATCCTTCAGGCCCATTAGGCCCATTAAGCTGAGCCACCCCAGAACTGTTATGAGGCCTATTAAGCGAGGAGTTCATTAGGGCCGATCCATCACATCACGCGTATTTGCTTCACTTCTCACCATCACGTTTCGTCTCTGCTCTTCACGGCGTACCTCCGAGAAGACATCGTGAGTTGACGGAAGTGGTTGCCGACCGAGAACTCAACCTTTTACGTCGTCAAATTCTTGGTTGAGGCCTGCAAGAAACTCGAAAACCCTTTCCGACTCAAGTTTCTTCTTGTATCGTGCGCTGTCGTCAGGAGAGTCCCACTTCTCGTCGGTGCTCAGGTCGAGTTCCTGCCATAAAGCCACCATCTCCGTATAATACTCGGTTACGTCCTTGTCTCCTTGATTCATCCTCCATAGGCGAGTTTTAATTTCGAAGATCTGGGTGTAATCCTCACTATCGGAGTACGTCTGATGGATTGCGTCCCATACCTCCTTGGCTGTGGGTAGAAAGACGTAAGTTTTCCCTATTGTTGCCTTCATCGAGTTCACAAACCACGCTGTGATTGTGGAATTTTCGGATTCCCACTTTTCCAGTGCCACCATATTGGTTGTTTCTGGGCGAGGGATTTCTCCGGTGAGGTAGCCAATCTTCCCTTTTCCTCGTAATATCAATTTCACAGATTGAGCCCATTCCCGGAAATTTTTTCCGTTGAATTTTTCAACAGTGATTTGGAAGGGAGAATGATCGAGGCTTCCGATGTTTGATATATTTGGTGACCCTTCTGTCTTGTTATCAGAAGTGGTCGAGTTTTCTTCTAGGTTTTCCATGGCTCTGATACCATGTAGAACAAGAGAGGGTAGAGTGAACGAGAAAACAAAAAACACTTTTATTGCTTGTTTGCTTATTAACATACACTTACAATGATATGAATATATACAGTTGGGAAAAAACATAAAAAGGAAAGGAAATATTTTACAGAATAAATCACCTAATTTCTATACCCTATTTACACGAGCTATTTTTGGGAAGTATTGATAGGGTGATTGATTTTGATTTGGATTAGGCCGATCGGATCGGATCCAAACCCTATCCATTGCCATCACTACTTTGCATTGACATGTCTATGTGCTCTTCCCTCTATGTAGGTAAATGCTTGCCCTTCTCTCAAATCAATATTGGATCCCCATCAACCTCCACGGCAAATTTTTACAGATTAACCTGTCTTTTGCTGATTTTTCTCGTGTTCACATCATTGAAAGATTAACAAGTCATACAGCTGATTAACATGTGATAATGTAGCATTGTTTTTGTCCCTAGAAAAGCTTACTATGACAACCACTTTTACTTCTTGCCCATATTGTTTTGAAGAGAGTTTCACGCATCTATATTTTTGCTCATACTAGCTTCCAATGGCGGAGGGAAGAAGGAGAAAAGAAGGGAAGGGAAAGAGAGGGGGGGGGGGGTTCTCACACGGGTCGTAGCCCCCCGACCCAAAAACAATTTCGAAATTTTATATAGAAAAAAAAAGTTGTATATATAATAATTTTAGTCGAATTAAGAGTATGTTGTTCTGAGATTAAAGTTGGTGGGATAAAATTAGGGATAGGATGTGTGGTTGAAAATTGCAAATGTGGTATTAAAAAATATAAAGTAATTGTCAAATCAATAAATGAGTGAAAAGGATAAGAGAGAAAAAGTATATTTAATTTGGTGAAATTGAAGTTGTGTAGAACAAGCCCTAAATTTTTTCTTTATTAGAGCCCAAAATCCTGGATCCACCCTTTCTGGCTCCTCTATGGCCGAATTAACCAAGCCTCTCTCTCGCGCTCTCTCTCACACACACGCACACTCTGAGTGCCTTGATTATCAGCTCTTGACTAATTTGCAGGCACCTTTTGATGCATCCTCAGTGGACAATATGAGAAGGCTTACTGAGCATGCTGGTAGTCCTGGTAATATGTACCCCTTGGCAATACTATGCTACGACATCATGCCTCCTCCAGCTCAGGTATCTTCTCAATCTGGACTTACTTTTTCTTGATACATGACATGTTTTCTGATCTGCAGCTGACTGATTTGCAGGTTGAGAAAGAAATTGGTGAGAAAAGAATGATATCCTTCCATGGTGCTGGTTTATCAATTGCTCCAAGTATTAGTTACGATGAAATTGCTGCTGCTCTTGAAGACCCTGAAGAGGTTACTTCTTATATCTGATGCCTTTTGTCCTATTGTGGGATAATTTGAATCTACTTCATGGGTTCGTTCTTTCTCATCCATCATATTAGACCATCTTTTTGAGTTACCGAAGGATCCCATGCAAAATGTTTCAAATTTAATTCATTCATAAAAATGTCAACAGAGGCATTTTTTAGAGGATTGCTCTGATATGGCTATATAAATAACTTCTTTTTAAGCTTTATTTTTATTCTCAAGTTCACTTTCAGTTTCATATGTTCCAAACATATGATCAATTTGATTAATTTTTTTTTTTCAACAGTTAAACACGATCCTTCCTTTTTTTGTTTTTTTTTTGTTTATTTTTAAGACATTATCATTTGAAGTTTGAGATACAGACGTGGTAAATCTTGGAACATTTAGATGTCATGTTTCCCATACATACCATTATCCATATTGGTATTATTGGAACCAATCTTCATAGTTTTCGGCTCATCTTCAAGAGAGACCCGAATATCAGTTTGCTGATTTTAAATGGTGAGGATCTAATTGCCACTGTACTTCTGTTGTCCATGTAAATTGGAAAAACTTGACGTTATCAATATAATGTGCATGTGGATCCCAATGGCTGACAGAACTTAGAAACAGTTGAAGAAATGGGTGTCAAAAGTTTACAGTCTTTTGTATCTATAGAATTTTTGTTCTTTGGAATCCCCCATTTGAAGCTCCCTTCAAACTGATGGTGGTACAGATTTAGATTTAGCACTTCCAATGTGGCTTGGCTTTTATCACATTTGTCCATTTTGATAGCTTGTTTGGTCTAGCTATATTTAAGGAACAGTTGATTTTTGGGAGAATGGTTTCCAAGTAATTGAAAGGTGTGAAAAGTTATGGATCACGTTGAGGGAAAATGGTGTGAAAATCGTTGGAACTTGAACAAAACAAGCACTTAATATTAGTCTTTTTAGATGTAATAAATTAATAATTGGTGATTGCTCCTACATTCATGTGCCAATCACTTAAGTAACGTGGTTATTTTCTAATGCAGGCAAAGGTGGCATATACGCGATCACTATATTCTTCTGTCACTGAGCAGTACAACGTGCTCAAATCTGCGATACATGGCAAGCAAGGTCTCAAGGCTTCGACTCCTACTGTCGCGCTATCACAACCATGGCAATAGCTTTCTGTTAGAAACTTCCAACCATTTTGCTTTATAACCAGGTAATTGTGCATTTACTTGATATCAGTTGCCAAACATTCTCTGACTTGATCTTATCATCACAATACAACTCATCTGCATCACCCTTTTTTCAGTTGGTTGATCTTGATTAGAAAATGGAAATATTTGTAAGCAAAAAAAAAAAAAAATAATAATAATAATAATAATAATAAAAACAAATTTTTTTAAAAAATAAAAAGATCACCATTTTGCTTTATAACCAGGTGAAGGGTGCAACTGTGCAAGCATTTACTTGAAATCAGTTGCTAAGTGTTCAAAGAATAGAAACTCATCGGCTTTGCCATGTTTTACTGCGATCTTGGGCCTGTCTAACCTAAAATGAAATTGTTGCAGCTAAAAATTTGACGTGACTGTGGCACTTGAATCCGAAAACTGCATTTGGTATAGTATAAGAATGTTGCAGCCCTAGCCTACTGCAAGTTTATGACTTGGGTTTCTAATATTTGGGCCAGTGTGCCCATATTTGCTGAAGGGGGAAAAGGTAGTTAATGCCTTGGAGCTTCACAAATTTGAGCTCAACTCTGTACAGTTTCTTTCATAGATCGTGTAAAAGGCAGAAAATTAGTCATCGATTAGCATATTATTCATGTATTGTATGTAGTACCAGTACATTGAATTTTGAAGTCCTTTTCATTTCGATCTAGAGCAGGTTACGTGCAAAATGAGGACATGCAGAAAACTCAATGTATAGTGTGTTTCGCCTTTTTTGCACAAGGGTGGTTGGATGTTCATAATTTTGGGTTGCAATGTGTTTTACAATAGAAGTCATCTAACGCTTGTGTTGACACAGATTTGTTGTGTCTATGGGAAATATAATAGGTTACTTCATATCGAGAAGATGGCACTCAATATTGAGATGATATTTTCCGTAGGCACATAACACATGCAAATAGATAGAATCTCACATTCTTGGTTCTATTTGACACCAAAGTGAAGGAAAAATCTTGACCTTGGTTCTGTCATCACATGATTCTACTAAAGACGAAACTGTCATTGCAAATCTAGTTATCGACTCTAAAGAAAAACATTTGTCTGCTAAATAAACAAATTACAAATGTTGGAACTGGCCCATTTTAGAGTTTTGTTTTGAGCGTGAAGTGAAGAGATCACATCGACTTTCAAATTATTTTATTCCACCAAACACCCACTTTTCTTCCCTTTTTCAATGTTTTTATTGTGTGTTCGTTTTGGGAAGATAAGTGGCCACTGACAATGGTACTATTATTGTTTGCATGCACGAGGGTGTGGAATCATCTCACATTCTAATACAGTTCTAGGTTATATTCTATTCTTCTAGGCTCATTTGCCAGTGCATGTTTATTGACGAATATACGGTGTTGAACATCATTATGAAGATCTCCGATTCTCATTCAATATTATACATACCACTATAAGAATTTGTTGTACGCATGTGGATTGTATTGTGGTTATTGTCGAGAATAATAATTAAATTATATACACTTAGTATGATCAAACAATTAGCTTTAAAATTAAATTGTTTAATATAGAATTAGAGGAGGTAAATATTTTGAGTTCGAATGTGACCACCATTCATTTAAATGAACTAGTTTATTAAACATTTATGCACGTTGTATAATACGATAAAATATTAAATATCTCATCAAAACATTGAATATCGTATCATTTTTAATTATTTTGATAAAAATCAAATTTAATAATACTGTTTGTCTTACATATAATGTACTCGAGAAATTATTTTATTAAATCACGTATGATTAAGCTTTGGATATTGAAATTCTAAAGCATTTTTCATTAAATGAGCAACTAATTACAAATTATCTAGAATAAATATGCGATACATTCTTTTTGTTTGCAAGAAAAAAAATTAAACTATGGACATAATAATTTTAAATGAGATTGTAGATGTAGATGACTTTCATGAATTTGGATATTGTAAAAATTAAGAGTAATCAAGATGGAAATGAATTGAGAGTTACAAACAATTAAATTTCATTATTGTGCATCATTGAAGAAATAAAAGGTTGATTCGATTTCTAGAAAAATTGTAGAGCATTTGAATAGACAAAAAATAGTCATTTTGAAGGATAATATAATATTATTAGTCGTTTTAATGGAAATAGAAGGTAATGCTTGAAATTAGAAAATTTATGGTACATATTATTGTTATTGTTTTTAATTGTTCATGCCATCGTTGGTTTTGTTTATTGTAATTATTTCACAAATGATAACTATCTCCATATAATTAATTTGGTAGTTACAATAATAAATATTAAAATAAATTTGTTGCTTCTTGTTCAACAACAAAACAAAATAGGACGTCTGTATAATTAATCTCAAAGAATAATATTCAGATGCAAAAATATATCTCATTTCACTTCGCTAAGTTTCTCTATCATATACAATACTTTTATACGAAATTAAAAATATCAACTTGAACGAATGACGTGCTAGCTTTGTGTTTAATATTGTGATGCACTAAAATTTTAAATTAAAAACTATAAAAATAAATTGATAAAAAATTTAGCGGTGTTGAATTGTATGAGTAATATTTGGAATAATATGGAATAAGTTGATAGACTATAATAATTAGATATAATAAAGAGAAATGATAATCTAGGAATTAAAAGAAAATATATGGGTAAGAGTGGAATCCAAATATTTCACAAAGATTCCACCTTTTATATAATAGCGACGGTTATTTATATATTATACTGACTTTTTCAAGTTAATACTACAAAAATGGGAAGAACACTTTCCTATAGCCAAAAGTAACAATAACCTTTATGTTACGAAAAAAGTAACAGTAAGTTTTTGAATGAAAAAGTAACAGTAAGTTTAGGGAATACTTTACTCCAGCAAATGGATCGTCAGGTCCTATCCAAACTTCAATTACTATGCCAGATTACGTGGCAATTGGAAAGGAGAGCTAGCATGCAAGGGAAAAAACAAAGACCACAAACTGGGCCCAGAATAGATAGGGCCTTTAAGGAGATAATAGTGATTACAAATGGGCCCAAAACATCACTAAAATCTAAGAAGTCAAAGCCGAAATCATGACTATCAAAATCAATCAGAAAGGGCTTTGGCTCATTATATTGTGACCTGAGGAGACTAGCAGTGGACTATATGGCCCACGTGCCTCTCACGTGTATGCCAGTTAACCCACTTTGTTTGGATATGTCAGCTGACAACGCCCTTTTGGTGGGGGCGATTGGAAACACTTGCAAACCTGTACTCTCTCTTGTTCTAATCTTTTTCTATCAATTGAAATTTGACTTGTCGATTTTAATATACAAGTTTCTCCATGTTATCTTCATTTTAGTGCGTGTTAGTGTATGTGTAAAAATAAATTTTTATAGATTTTAATGTGATATAGAAAAGAGAATGAGTGGAGTTGAATGGTGGAGATTTATATAGTACAAGTAGGTCTCATACAAGATATGTAGATGTGAAATAGGAAAGAAAATAAGTAGAGTTAAAAATATATATAAAAATGTGCAAAAATTTATTAAAACACATACGCTAATTAAAAGAAAATGTGGGTTCATGGCCACATGTTTTGAGCTATGTCAAACAAGGTGTAATTTTTTCGAGTATTTTGGCAACAAATACTATCCCAACTCGATAAACACATAACATTTGATTGTTTGAATTTCGCTTTTAATTTAATTTTAACTACAGAGTTAAATTTGACTCTTTTTTTTGGGTAGAAAATTTAGATTTGAAATAGAATTTTATTAATAATAGGATTGTATTACAAGGAAGAAGGAGTGCTTAATAAACAAATAACATATAACTAATTAAATTTCTCCTTTTTTTTTTTTTGAATCGTATGTTTAAATTTCTCTTTTAATTTAATTTTAATAACAGAATTGTTGATACAACTAATACGTGTTGTTGATCCACCCCTATAAAGATGTGGCAGAAGTTCACACTATAAATACGTGTGGATTTCTAGCATTTAGCATTTTTGAAAAGACTTTCTTATCGTACAAAATACACACGCTAATGCACGCTCAACCCGCTGAGTCACCTCTCACACAAATTCACTAAAAAATGACAAAGATCCATTCTATGTTATGTTATACTAATTGATTAATATGTTAAAATTAACTAATGTCAATTCTTTAATAATATTTTCATCGATAATTAGTAACCAATTATAATGGATATTATTTTTCTTTTAAGTATATTATAACTAGCGACAATTATCAACACGTTTATATATTTTTTGATTGCATTTAAAATTACAAATCAATTGGTGTTATTCAACAACTATATCATACATATAAACAGTCATGGTAATAATTTGAGCTTTGCTTGGCAGAAGAAAAAAAAAGAAAAAGGAAAAGAAAAAACCTCTCTCACGCACACACAAATACTCTCTCTCACACACAGACACATACGCATACACACTGGCTAGTGGCTACTGCATCAAAATCAAATAGTACACTCCAACATGATATCATCTTACTCACATTCAGCCAAACAACAACAGTCCTCGCTCCTCTCAGTCTTCAACCCCACCCCCAATCTCTCATCTCTCTCTCTCTCTCTCTCTCTCTCTCTCTCACACACACACACACACACTTCACTCTCCCATCTCCCAACACTGCTAACACCTCCCAACACCCACGCATCGAACCTCACCCCACCCACCCCACCCCATTGAGCTTCCTTCCTCAACAAACCCCACATTACTCCGCCACCAAAAACACACACATGCATTCATGAGTAGAATCTCAAGACGCCATTGTTATTGTAGCCGTAGTTTTTCTCGAAATGGGCTGTCTGATTTCTCAGCTCGCCGCCAAATTTGCCTTCTTCCCACCGTCGCCGCCGACGTACCAGGTCAAAAAACGAGACGATGGCAAGCTCGCGGCGGTTTCAACACAATCCGCCATGCCGATAGCCGTCGACGACGCTTCATTTGACGTCCTTTCGATTCGTACTAAGAGAGGAAATAAGATTATTGCGTTTTATTTGAGAAATCCTTATGCGAGACTCACTCTGTTGTACTCACATGGCAACGCCGCCGATCTGGGCCAGCTCTATGATCTCTTTCTTCAGCTCAAAGCAAATCTTCGAGTCAACCTCATTGGGTAATTTTTTTTCCCTATTTTGTCCCATATTTATACAGAACAAAAACAAATCTATGATGAATTCCCTTTTCTTCCTTCCATTTTTATCTTTTTCTTTTCGTTTTTATTTTTTGCAGAAATAAAACCCTTTTTCTGGTTGCCCATATGTGATGCTCCAGTATTTTTGAATCATTTTCCAATTAATTTCTATTTGTGATTGGAACTTTTTTTTTTTAAAATTATTATTGCTAATGTGGGATATATAGAAGAACAAAGAACTTACCTTATACTGCGCTAAGTCATTTTCCAACATTTCATGGTTTTGTTTTCACCTTGTCCTTGTAAGCCGAAAGTGATTGATTTTAATGAATTCACACTGTAAAAAAGTAAGACTTTTACTGTTGAGTCAGTGAAATGAACCAAGATGCTTTCTTTTTCAGTAGTTAGTGCTTTTGGGCAGTGCAAAAAAAATTAAACTTACTGCTTTAACGTTTGCCCTTGATCTGTCTTTCCATGTGCATTTTATTGTCCATGTCAGATACACTGATGTTCTGGAACTTGTAAATGAGTGAACTTTCTCTGGTCCATATGGCCGTATTCATCTTTTTTCATGATTAGTACTGCCTCTGATCATTTTTTTTTTTTTTTTGTATTTGTTTGTACTACTGAGGATTGCATTCTGTAATTTTTTATTTACTGTGTGAAATGACTGGGGAGTGTAATCTTGTGTAATTGATGAAGGATATGAATTTTTCTTCTTTGCGTATTTATTATGTTACATTTATTGAATCTTGGGTTCGATTTGCAGGTATGACTATTCGGGATATGGAGCTTCCACTGGCAAGGTAAAACTTCATTCTTATCAGCATTGTAGTGATAATGTTAACAATTGTTACCCTGTCATTCAAATTGCTCACTTTGTGGGGTCAAAAGTTATTTTCTTGGAGAATGTTTGGTTCAGAAGTACAGAGATGTTAGGCGAAAATGTGGAAAGTAATATCTTTTCTGAAGAATGTGGTTGAAAATAAAAGTAAGAAAAAAGTGATTAAATTTCAACCTTAATCTGGCAACCTTATTCGTTCAAAATTTTTTAAGTTGTCTTAACTGCACAAGTTTGTTAGCTTCTCACTATGTTTTTTGACATGATACAGCCAAGTGAATTTGATACATATGCTGACATAGAGGCTGTATACGAGTGCCTTCAAACTGAATATGGAATTAGCCAAGAAGATTTAATCCTATACGGGCAGTCCGTTGGTAGTGGCCCAACACTTCACTTAGCAGCTAAGCTGCCTAGGCTGAGAGGCGTCGTCCTACACAGTGCAATTCTTTCTGGCATTCGCGTCCTCTGCCAATCGAAATACACACTCTGTTGTGATATTTATAAGGTTAGTATTAGTATGCATCTTTTTAGGAGCCTGGGAAAGAAATACGTCCTATGTAGAGTTAGAGATTTACTGCTTAAAGAATGTTCTTTAAATCCAGTTTAAAATTATATTCGGACAATCTCGACTGAAGTTATAATTGCCACTAAATCTAAATTGATAAGGTCAATTATTTACAAGATTCACTTTCGCTTAAAGGTAATAAATATTGAGCTTCAATGTGCAGAATTTAAACAAAATTCGGGAGGTCAAATGCCCGGTGCTTGTAATACATGTAAGTTCCTCTTGCCACTCAACATTTGGGTTCAACATTTTTTTTTTTTTTTTTTAATAATTGGATATCTTTTGATTGGTAATTGTGATCATAATGCATTCTGAGTACATGAACTTTCTCTGTAAAAGCAGATCTTGAAGAACAGTTGAAACTTAGAAAATGACCCTGCCATTTTTCTATTCCAACTTTGTATAAATGTATGTGGTGTCAAGTGACAACAATGTGGTTATTTCTATATTGAGAAGATGTAAGTCTTGTCAAACTAAATAGATTCAATTTAATTCGATACTCTTCATTGAGATATCAACCTCTTTAAATAGAGTTACAACATACACAACTCAAAACCCTAATGTACAATGGGCCTAATTAATGGGCCTAAATAATAACTAATAGTATATGGGCTCTAATTACAACTAAAGCTCTAATTACAACTAATATACAAGTAGTCAAATATCGTAATATCCCCTCAAATTGATGCTGGAGGGTCCGAAAAGCATCAATTTGCCCACTAAGAACTGATGACGCTCACGAGATAATGCTTTGGTGAATACATCACCGTTGTAACTCCGCGGTGATGTGAGGAAGATTGATCACATGGTGATCAAATGCTTCACGGATAGAATGACAATCAACCTCAATATGTTTTGTATGCCATGGAAAACAGATTCTCTGCACTTGAATGGCACTAGTGTTGTCGGCATGTAGTGGAGGAAGAAGATTGAGGAATACCAAGCTCGCTTAACAAACCACGAAGCCACACAATCTCGAATGTGCTAAGGACATGGCACTAATTTGATTCAAAGAGAGGATTTAGAAACCCGATCTTGTTTCTTACTTTCCAAGAGATGAGAGCATCCCCGTAAATATACACCATCCAGAATAGACCGACGCCAGCATCTCAACAATCAGCCAATCGGCATCACTATAACCCACCAATCGTAATGGATTCATCTTAGGAAAAATAACCCACGGCTAAGTACCCTTAAGATAACGAAGAATACGAACAAATGCTAAATGAGAATGCCGAGGGGCCTTCATAAATTGACCTGACTTCGACGGCAAAAAGAAATATCAGTCGCTAAGTGATAGTCAAATAATTCAAACTCCCCACAAGTTGTCGATATAACAAGGATCTGGTAACAATTCACCATCTTCTTGACAAAGTTTCAAATTCACTTCCATTGGTGTAAGAACAGATTCCTGTGACCGGAGACCAAATAAAGTGAGAATATCTCGTGTATTTGTGTTGATGCAGAGAATACTGGAAGACCAATGAACTTCAAGACCAAGAAAGTAATCGAAGGGAGCCAAGATCTTTCATGTGGAAAGAGGACTCAAGATGCCGCTGAGTTTGCTAATTGTTTGAACATCGATCCGTAATGACAATGTCATCCACATAAACTAAGAGCAAGACTATCCTCAGAGGAGTCTTCTTGAGAAAAGAGAGGAATCATATTGACTCGAGTGAAGTGAAAACCGAGAAGTGTAGCACTAAATTTCTCAAACCAAGCACGGGGTGCCTGCTTTTGAATCCGTGATAGAGAGCGTTTTAAGCGACAAACTTCACTCGGACAGTGTAAGAAATAGCCCAGGGGTGGGACCATATAAATCTCTTCCTTTAGATCCCCATGTAAGAAGGCATTCTTTACATCTACCTCGATGCAATGACCAACCTTTGGAAGCGCAAATGGCCAAAAATTCAATCGTAGTCATCTTAGCAACCGAGCAAAGTCTCTTCATAATCAAGTCCATATTCTTGGCAATTGCCAAGTGCCACCAACCGAGCTTTATATCTATCAATAGTTCCATCGAGTTCGACCAGATACACCCACTTACAACCGATGAGTTTGACCCCTTCAGGGCGAGGACTATATCCTGTGTGATTCTCCGAGTTACTCGAGAAGTTCGTCCTTTCATAGTTGTCGCCAATGAGCTCACCAATCGCCTCGTGAATAAGACTTAGAATAACAAAGAGTATCCGTGAGTAGCCTGATTAGCGTGATGAGAGAATCCATACCGATCCGGTGGCTCGGATATACGTCGCCCTCCGTGGTGCATGTGAACGAATCGACATCGGTTCGTGATCCGGAAGTGGGCGTGGGTACCCGAGGAGGACGTCTTTGATACACTATTCCTTTCAACGATCATTGTAGAAGTATCATGATCAAACGTAGGAAGGGAAGTAATCTCGTATGGTGGGGGAATAGAGGACTGAAGAAATACTGAGTTTCAAAGAAAATAACATTACGAGATGCTAAGTTTATTAGCGGCCGAATCATAACATATATATCCCTTTATGAGAATATCAGACCGAGAAAAGCACCGCGTCATTGAGCAAAGGAGTTTGTTTAGCTCAGGAGGTAAGTGAACAAAGCATACAACCAAAAATACGAAGAGAATTATAGTCGAGAATGACACGAACAAACGCGATAATATGGAGAGTCAAATTGAAGAACTTGAGAAGGCAACCGGACAATCGATAGACCGATGTAGACAACGCCGACCCGTAAACGAGAAGGAATGATGATTCGATCATGAGTACGAACTACATCTAAGAGGTGTCGATTCTCACGCTTTGCTACTCCATTTTGTTGTGGAGAATATGGACAAGATCGTTGAGACAAAATACCCATAGACGTGAGAAAATTGTGAAACTCGATAGACATGTATTCCCTGAATCGGATCGTAAGATCTTAACTGAGCAGAAAATTGAGTTTGAACAAGTGCAAGAAATTCTCGAAATTTGGAGAACACTTGATTTAGATCGTAGAAAATATATCCAAGTGAAACGACTATAATCATCAATAAAAGTCACAAAATACTTATATTGAGCATGTGAAATAACGGACTAATACCCCAAACATCGGTATGCACAATCTCAAAACATGCATCGACTCCCCATGAGAAGGAAATGGTAACATTTACTTTTACCCAACTTACAAGTAGTGCAAACTAACATATATCGAGAAAATGAAATTTTATTGCCCAATTGACCGCTTTTGACAAGACGAGATAAAACAACTTGATCGGGATGGCCTAATTTCTTATGCCAAACATCACTATTGCTAATAACAGAACAACCTATTGAATTAAAACCAATTAATCAATTGGAACTGAATTAGAAATGGAGAATTGAAGAGGAAACAGACGCCCAACTTTAGGCCCCTTCATGATCACCTTCCCGATGTTTGATCCTGCACACAACAACCATTACGATCAAAGTGAATTTTGCAATTATTATCCACCAATTGTCCAACGTAAATTAAATTTGAAGATAATCGTATGCGTAAACGAGGACATTATCAAAGGTATTCCCAAGAGACCCGATAGAGCATAAATAGGAATAGTATTACCATTTGCTATTTGAATATGTCGACATTCCGTATACTTACTTAATATCACGAAAGAGCGTGATTTCCCGCCATATGATTTGAAGTCTTGTCAATCAACCAACCAAGGGGAAGTACGAGAATGATTCGTACCTTTTGGATACTAAAAGCGATATAAGCGAGAGACAATCATCTGTTGGACCATTTCGAGTCAAAGGAGATGGACCATGGTGGAACAGTCGCGGTGCATGCGCAAGAGTAACATCTCGCAAGATTAGACCAATGACAATTAGAACTCGCCTTGTCTATTTTGAGGCGGATTAGACAATCTTTGATGAGATGCCCCTCTTTCTTACAGAATTACGTAACTTCTAGTGCAAAGGTCGCAATGTGCCCAAACTCCCATACAAATGATAGCATTGTATCTCAGACATCGGTTTTTCCGCTTGGCTTGAGCAAAGATAAGCAACATTCATCAGTCGGCTCGATGGCGAGTCTTGATTAAGATCGATCTGAGTTGCTAAACGCCGTTCTTCACGCACCAGTGCACTTAAACAAGTGTCTAAGGACGGTATAGGATGGCGATTAATTAACCCACCACGCGCGTTTCCAAACTGCAAGCTTCATCGTAAATTGGTCTCTCCGTCGCTATCATGAATTTTCTTTAAAGATTCTAATGCCTCTGTGGAACCGCTGGAAGAAACAATTCCGTAATATTCACTCCAAAGATTCAAATCCGTAATAAACTGCTGAATAGTGAGATTGCTCTTGTCGATAATTAGAAATATCTAACTCCAATCCGATATTTTCTAGCAGATTATCCCGATAATAGACGCTAATATAATCCCACATCTCCTTTGCGCTTGCAAAAGGTCGCAGATCATTTATCATATATGGTTCAATTGAACCAAGCAACCAAGTTATAATCAGGCATCCTTAATCACCCATCGAGCACGCCTCCTTAGATCTGTGAGGAGCCTTCGTAGTACCATCTAAGTGACCTCCCATAAATCTTTTCCTTTAACATACATTGAGAATTGAAATTCTCAAAATACTATAATTCTTCGCTAAAACGAACATTCGAAATCTTGTCTTCACCATTTATGTGAAATCTAAAAAATATGCGATGAGCAAGATTTCACGATGAGCGATGCGCGATGAACAAGACTCCGATGAACAGTGCGCGATGAACAGTACTCCGATGAACAATGCGCGCGATGAAACAAGATCTCCGATGAACAATATCTCCGATGAACAGTGCACGATGAACAGTAACTCCGATGAACAGTAACTCCGATGAACAGTGCGCGATGAACAGTAACTCCGATGAACAGTGCACGATCGTAAAATCGATCAATTCCTAGAACCTGGCTCTGATACCATGTCAAACTAAATAGATTCAATTTAATTCGATACTCTTCATTGAGATATCAACCTCTTTAAATAGAGTTACAACATACACAACTCAAAACCCTAATGTACAATGGGCCTAATTAATGGGCCTAAATAATAACTAATAGTATATGGGCTCTAATTACAACTAAAGCTCTAATTACAACTAATATACAAGTAGTCAAATATCGTAACAAGTCTGAGGTCTACATGCGTCTTCATAAGATTTTTCTCGAGAGGTGATCTATAGTTTAATGACAATCTCGATGAAGTCTTCTCCTGTGATTCTTTTTGAGAGCTTGTTTGGGAAAGTTTATCTGGGAGAATGGGTGGTTTAAGAAGAGAGGTTATTGAAGAATGTGACAAATAATATATTTCTTCTATTCTCCCTTTCTTAGAAAGAAAAAATGGGTGTTAATTCAATTCCTAACTTTATCAGAGTCCTTATTAACTTGATAACTTACACCTATGCAATAACTCTAATCTATGTTGCATGGACACTTCAACCAGGGTGGTGTGTTCTTGTTCAATACATCTTCTGTCGAATGCCGACTTTTCTCATACTCTCACTTTTCTTTCTTTGACGATAGTAAGTTACTAGTTTTAACTCAAAGGTACAATAATATAACAAATAGTTACTCCTGTTTAAATGCTTTCGACAAGAAACTTTTGCAAGTATATAACTGAAGTTATACCATATAAGCATATACATGTATTCTTGTTCTATCCAAATGAATGCATGATCACAAGTTATGTGAGATACTTTGAAGCCAGTGATTTTTGGGCATGTTGTTAAAAGTAGGGAAAAAATATTGGGGATAATGGATGTATGTTTAGAAAATTGAAAAAGGTTGTCTGAAGAAATATGGTAGAAAATGATGTCTAAGAAAATGATTTTTGAAAAAGCTGAAGCAAACAAGGTCTTATATCATTACACTTACATTTCATCTAGTTTCTTTGCTGTGTAATAGTATGACATGAGCAAATAGCTTTTAGATAATTACACTTACATTTCATCTAGTTTCTTTGCTTTGTGTAGCAGTATGACATGTATGTCTTTGTTCAAATTGTGATAGGTATCTCACGTGGTTATTGTAAACTTTCCAATTTTTGGGGTTATTTGTGAGATTACAAATAAGTCGTCTCTTTGTAATTTAACTATTGAGAGCTATTCTTCTACATGTTCCCTCAATAACCTTCAACTAGAGACAATGAGATGGAAAAGGCCAAAATGTAAGACTTCTTAACAATTAACATCATGAAAAGATATAACTCCCAACGTTTCAAGCCAATGAAACTTGGTGATGCTACGATGCAAAGTGGAACTTAAAAGACTCGGGTATGGGGTATGTGTGGAAACGCGCTTACAAATAAAGGTAAATAAGTATTTGATAAATGGGTTGGGTTCAGAGAAATGCACGTGGACAAAAAGTGATTTGCAAAGATATGCCGGTGTTTATTAACATGTGCTTCTTCATAGAAACACTCGGCCATAGATATTCATAGATTAACTATGAATATTTTGAATCTATAAAAATGTGCAATTTCTTATGGAAAAAAAATAGATATTCATAGATTAGATGTCATTAGATTCATTCTCTCAATATATATACTTATTTATTTCTTTTTTTCACATCACATGAAATATGCTTGTCCTCCAATTTTCATCTATCTTGTATATTGAACATTTAAACTTAGGCGAGATGGTTATGCAAGAACTTTCAGGTACTTTTTGATACGTACTAGACAATGTTTATAATTACGAGAGTCCTCAAGTAAAGAGTAGAAACGACTTGTTCGATACCTTTACACTTTGCATAATCTTCATTAAGCACTATGATACAAGTATTTCTAAGGAGTCCAGATTTTTTGTCCTGTTTCGTATCCCCTTGGTTATTCAATCCAATCGAAACAAGCAACATACTTCAGTGAGGTGGACTCTTTTGATTAGATGACATGGTCAAGCTGACAGGAAATGGGACAGCAAATTGTAAATTCTGTCTTGAGCTAAAGAGTTGGTGCGTGTTTGGGAAGTGATTAAGTGCTTTGTCATAGTTTCTTCCAAAATTCATTTTTCAATCATACATTCTAGAGGCCCATTAACTTATCATTAGTTCATTACAACAATCTCTCCACATTTCAACTACAGGGTACTGAGGATGACGTGGTGAATTGGCTACACGGTAATGGACTATGGAAACTGGCTAGGGACCCATACGAGCCCTTATGGATTAAGGGCGGTGGGCATTGCAATTTAGAGCTCTACCCCGACTACATCCGCCATTTGTGCAGGTTCATCCAAGAAATGGAGAATATGAATACTCAAGCTCGACTCAGAAAGATCCGCGAGACTCTCCATCTGCGCAAAAGGTCAAAATGTTCATGTTGTAACCTTAAACTCAAAAGACCAAAATGCCCAGAATGTTTTTGTCCGAGTTGCATAAAGTGCTGGTGGTGGCCCACATGTCCAAAATGGACAATTTCTCGTCCGACTTGTCTTTCTTGTCTCAAACCTGGCTGCTGCACGAGTTGTTCGTGTAAGTTTGATGTGTGTTCATGTAGGTGTACGATGTGTACGTGCTCGTGCTCGGCTAAATGCTCGTGTTGGTGATAATTTAACTCTAATGGTGGGTATACATTTGAAAAGAAGTTGAGGACTGGAAAAGGGTAGTTTTTGTTGTATAGATTGCTCAAACTTGTTAATAGCCCTTGGAATTAATGTGCAGTAGTATGTGACTCTTGGAGAATTGGTAGGAATTTGTAACCCATAAAAGTGCAATTTTGTGCTTGGGGAATGATAAATTGTTGAGGACTAGGTGACGAGAATTAGACTTTGAACTAATTAGTTGATGAATCTTGAAATGGGATATGGAAGAGGCTATTTGTAAAATAGTTTTATAAATAGTGACATGACTATTGTATTACTATTGTATTAGAGTAGATTGCTTATGTATTGTAATGTATGGAAAATAATTTTATTTTAGCTCGTAATGTATCAAAATTTTATAAAATGAGATTATAGACATTTCATTTTACAGGATTTTGTCAAATCATAATTGTGTTAAACAGAAGTAGCATCACTCAGTGTATGGATAGATACTTTCCTCGCATTTTGATGGGTAAATTTGTTTGTACTAGTAGCAAATTTGGATGTGGCATCCCCATTAAATGAAGAAAACTAGATGATTTGGTGAGAAGAATGCAGTGGGTGGTATTCTCAAACTGGGGGTGGGGTGGGGTGGGGCCGGTGGGGTGGGGTGGGGTGGAGGCAATAACTAACTTATCATCTCTTGTTGTGGAGTTCGGATGTGGGATAGTAAGGGGCGGGACCAGTGGCACGTAGAGGTATAAATATGGCGGCCATTATCTTAACCTTGCAAATGGTTGAAGTTTTGAGATATAATTATATGGCGTAGCATTCCTTCCAAATGTGAAAAATCATCAAAACGACATTCTTGATGAAAACGTGACAAAAAGGCAAATAGGCAATGAATTGGTGTGACAAAATCCCCGAAAGACAAGAAAGATGTTAAGTAAACATGATGAATAGGGATGCTTGACAGGCCCAACTTGGCGGATTGAGTTGAACCTGGATCTGCCTGTTTGGGATACGAACTGAAATATGTTGGGCCCGGCTTAGGTCCGTAGACGGATGCAAACTTGACCGAGCTATCCACGGCCAGTCCAAGCCCGTGAACCCTTTTTTTTGTTTTTTTTGTCCCTTTTTTTCTTTGGCACCACAATTTCAATAATGTAATGAGGGGAAAAAAATAAAATAAAAAACGCTTTCCAGTGATAAAAAAAAATTAAAGAAAAAAAAAAGAGGAAGAAGAAGAAGAATATCATTTAACCATTAAATTATCCACGCCTCTTATGAGCTTATATGAGTCGTCCTCGAATTTTACTAGCTGAAATCGAACTATCCAACTTCTAATTTTTGGATTCAATCCAAGTCCAAGTCCGTATTTTTATGAGCCAAATATCAACTTCAGCTTAGTTGAACCGAATAGAATACCCAAACCCATGAATTACCATTCTTAATGATGATGAATAATATAAATGTTTACATAATATTACGTATTTAAGTGACACGTGTAATATTTTGTAATTTAAAAAACAAGATGTTAAATGTACGGTACCACGCGTCAAGCACAGTGTCATCCATTGTGGTTTTACTATTATATTATAATATAAAGCAGGCCAATGATCCGTTGCCCATATATTGACAACTTATGTTGCCAACATGTGTGACGTGGCGCCCTCGTCACTGGGCCAATTTTTTTTTAAAAAAAAATTTATGTTAAATGAGATGAATAATACATAACTGCCCCTCTGATGATGGGGGGCCTCTTGTGGGCCCCATATTTTTTCCCCTAAAAAATGGGGGTGTTGGCACATTACGTTGCCAACTTATTGACAAAGGAACGTCACTAATATAAAACAATTGCAGCGATAATGAATAGTAGATTTTATGATGCCAAAAGCAGTGTCAATATTTGTGGTCTCTATCTTAAACTAACACATAATATTAAATAATAATTAATGCCAAAACATTGTATCACCGTTCTCATCCTATGGGTAGCATTATTCTCATCATTTATCAAAATCATAACATAGAATTTAGACACTCTGTATTCATACTTGACAAAACAATTTCCTAGGAAGTATCCTCTCCTAAATTTCATTACAGAATCCATTAATCGGAGCCACCTAAGATTAATTTCACATTTTACTTAATTATGACACCTAATATTATCAAAAATAGGCATAAGTAGGTGCAACATTGTGACCAAAATAGAAGAATAAAAAAATTGGAACACTCAAGTTAGGCTGTGGGCCCGCAAAATAAAATTACAATTAAGTTTAGAAAAGGTAAAATTGTAAAAAGCACACATCATTAAGTGTGGGGCCTGAATGAAATTATTCAACATTTCATGCATATGAATATGATGGCCCAACAATTTTCAATTTTAAGTATTCATGATATGTGTCTCGCTCTAACGAGATTCTATTTTCCTCCACCGTTTGTGGCGTGTAATCAGCCTTTAACACCACAAATTGACAAAATCAACTCGGCACATAGGATGATAAGATGGTAAAAATATAGATTTCATTTTAGATTATTATATTTCTGAACTTAACTATAAAAGATTATATCAATTATTAAATAAATCGTACTTTTTCAATGATAGCTGATAAAATATTCTGTCAATTTAATTATATAATAATAATAATAGCGGAGATGGTTACAGGGTCTATGGTGAACTCTCATCACTTTATTTTGGATAGATAGGAGATTTTATTAACTGTTAACAATAGAAGAAATTAGATACGTGACTGAAAAAATTGAACAAAAGCTCTTACTGTGAGTTGGAGTGACCGTAATTTGAAGCGATATCCCTTCATTATAAGATATTGCAATATGCGAGCATCCTATAGGAGATTCTTTCAGAATGATCAAGTGAGAAAAGTTTATTCAACGACACAATACATTAATTAAAAAGAATAATGATATTTATTACAAGTCTTTAGTGTCTTTGAATAATATGACAATTAATTATGACTTGGTAATAATTAATTTATCATTTTAAATATTATATTAAATATATGATTTAGGATGGAAAATTAATTATTATCATATTACTCCGTCCCAAATTACATTAGTCAATAAAAAAATAAAAAAATCAACTAATATTAAGCAACCCATATCAATTTTTGTACAAGTTTTTGAACACATTCATCGTACAAGAAGATGTAGATTATCTTCAACCGAAACCGAAATATGACACGGTCGACCATAATTCAAATTTGAACCAAAAATGGCACATTGCATTAATTAAAAAGAATATTGATATTTATCATGACTCCTTTATAATCATCAGTGACATGACGGTTAATTACCACATGGCAGCAATTCATTTCTCAATTCTCATCTTCAACGTCATATTAAAAGATATGATTTAAGATGAGACATCAATTAATGTCATATTATCGCTTGCAAGTTGTTACGCGCTTGCGGATTGCATTAATCAACAAAAATGTAAAAAAAATCAACAAGCATTAAACACCTATATCAATTTTTATAAAAGTTTTTGGACACATTCAATGTACAAGTAGATCCAGTGCACAGTTTATTACAGAGTGGAAATCGTAGGAATGGATTGATGTCTCGAACCCGAATCAATCACCCGATAAAAATTTATCTTTTCCACTGGACCAACCTATTGGACTTAAATTATAAAACAATTGTCTTAAATTAAATGCAATTATTTAGCTACAAAAATGAAATAATTAAAATTATTCTAGTCTAGTCTATGTTTCAATATTCAAAAAAAGGAAAAAAAAAAAATACACAGTTGTATCAAAGCAAGCTTTTTCATGTTTTCACCATTGGATCCAACTTTGCTCAAACGCGTTTAACGCGTTCACATCAGACCAAATCCCTAAATCCTCGTACACATTCTCTACACCGCATTCGTTCATTACTAAAGCCAATACGTCTTCTTCTCAATGTTCATCTCTTTACCAAAAAAAGCAAAAAGCTATTCTATTTCTACCCTGCAAATGTGAAATCCAAAACCAGCAATCTGATAACTTTAACACCATTGTTCCCATTTCTGTTACTTTAACCAATCTCTTTGCATTGAAGTGTTTTACCCAAAAAGTTCACTTCAGATTCTCTTTATTATTTATCTAACAAGGTATATTCAGTCGTATATGCGCAGATCTCTGTTTTTTCAAGTGATTTTATGCCTGGGAGCAATTCTCGTGTATAAAATATTTTATTTGCATTTTTTATTTTTCCTTTCATTTGAATCAGTAAAAAGGAGAAGTTGGGAATTAGGTACTTAATTGTATGCTATCAAGTACCAAGTCATTGATTTCTCGTTGAGAATTATGCAAAAAACATGACATTTTCGGAGTGACGTATTTAAAAAAGCTATGTGGACTATGAAAACATTGTTATTGCAGTTGTAATTTGAATTATTTTAATATCATGACCGTGTATGCGAGGATAGGACTGAGTATATGATAAATTAGATTTTTAAAATAATAATTTGACTTTTAGTTTTTGAATGTTTCTTGAACTTCTTGGGGAAGCCGTTTCTTTGTGTCTATATTTACACATCATTCTAGCTGTGTTGTTTCTAGTAGTAGTAGTGTTGAGATGATACATTTCTTGCTCTGCGTACGTTCTTGGATATGTTATTTCACACGTTTGATCTCGGTGGGATGACAGTTTGATTGGCACATTTGAGTGGTTTTTCGGTTTGTTGGCTTCTTGAAAAAGATAGATCTTAGGGAGAATTGGTTTATGGTATTATATTTCTTCTTCATCATCACTGTTTTTCTGGATGGCATGTTGTTTCAAACTGATTTGTCATGTGTTTCGGTGGGAAAAAATATTGGGATTTGGCCTTAAAAGCATCTTTCAGCAATGACTTTACAGAAGATAGTGCTTTAATCTTTGTAATTTAAAAATTAAGTTTTGTTAGATGCTTTTTGCTTCTCTTCTGAATCTGAGCTATTAGGTCCCTCTTTGATTTGATTACTCTGTGTGGAGTTTCAGGTTTTGGTGATACATAGGTAAAGTTTAGCTGAAATATTTCCAGAATGGCAGGAAGATCCTTCAGAGCTTCAAGGCTATCAAGAGATAGTCTTGATAGTGAGACTAGTGGAGTCGAATATGTAAACTACACAGTTCAAATGCCACCAACGCCCGATAATCAGCTGATGAATATGGATCCCTCAATTTCACAGAGGGTGGAGGAGCAATATGTATCTAGTTCTTTGTTTACTGGTGGATATAACACCGACGTTCGTGCTCACTTGATGGACAAGGTGATCGAGTCTGAAACTAATCATCCCCAAATGGCTGGGAAAAAAGGGTCATCTTGTGCAATCACGGGTTGTGATGGGAAGGTTATGAGTGATGAGAGAGGTGAAGATCTCCTTCCCTGTGAATGTGATTTCAAGATTTGCAGGGATTGCTTTATTGATGCCGTAAAAACTGGTGATGGGATTTGCCCTGGTTGTAAAGAGCCTTACAAGAGTACAGAGTTGCCAACAAGCTCGTCCGAGTCTGGTCAGCCTTTGCCTCTGCTGTCAAATGTTGGGATGTCGAAGATGGAAAGGAGGCTGTCGTTGATGAAATCTGCCAACAGGTCAGCAATGGTAAGAAGCCACTCGGGGGTGATGAGGAGTCAGTCGGGAGCTGAGTTTGATCACAACCGGTGGTTGTTTGAGACTAAGGGAACTTATGGGTATGGAAATGCTATATGGCCGAAAGATGAAGGACTAGAGAAGGATAAAAACGATGAAGCAAGTGAGCCGCCTGAGCTGAACAAGCCATGGAGGCCACTCACCCGCAAATTGAAGATACCAGCTGCTGTAATCAGCCCATATAGGTAAGTTACACGCAGCCCAGAACATTTTCTTTAAGATCTGAAGTTTCTGTGAATTATATGATCCAATAGTTAGTCATGACCTGAACAAAACATCGAATTTGCAATTGCTTGTACCTTAGATCATGTTTAAGCTCATACTCTTGTTAATTTAATTCAAAATTATGGTTGAAAACAGTACATGAAGCTTTATTTCTCTGTTGTTTGAATCGAAAGAGGTAACACAACGCTGATATACATTGATTTTTCTGGGTGAATTTTCCTATGGCAGACTGTTGATACTTGTTCGTATGGTTGTTCTTGGGCTATTTTTGGCATGGAGAATCAGCAATCCAAATGAAGATGCTAGATGGCTATGGTTAATGTCTGTGATTTGTGAAATCTGGTTTGCATTCTCTTGGCTGCTAGATCAGCTTCCAAAGCTCTGCCCTGTTAATCGAGCCACTGATCTTAACGTGTTGAAAGATAAATTCGAAACACCAAGTCCCACAAATCCATCTGGAAAATCAGACCTTCCTGGGGTTGATGTATTTGTATCTACCGCTGATCCTGAAAAAGAACCCCCACTTGTAACTGCAAATACTATTCTATCCATTCTTGCTGCAGATTACCCTGTTGAAAAGCTTTCTTGCTATGTTTCGGACGATGGAGGTGCCCTCTTGACGTTTGAGGCTATGGCTGAAGCTGCTAGTTTTGCTAACTTGTGGGTCCCATTCT
Source organism: Jasminum sambac (assembly GCA_018223645.1). Lineage (NCBI taxonomy): Eukaryota > Viridiplantae > Streptophyta > Magnoliopsida > Lamiales > Oleaceae > Jasminum > Jasminum sambac. Next base: position 19,090,154 of record CP073650.1, on the reverse strand, counting down.
GTCGAAAACATGACATTGAACCAAGAAACCCAGAATCTTACTTTAACCTTAAAAGAGATCCGTTTAAGAATAAGGTGAGACAGGATTTTGTTAAGGACCGTAGAAGGGTTAAGCGAGAGTATGATGAATTCAAGGTTAGAATCAATAGCCTTCCTGATTCTATTCGTCGGCGATCTGATGCTTATAATGCTCGAGAAGAAATCAAGGCTATGAAACGTCAGAGGCAGAATATTAATGATGATGAACCTGTTGAACCTGTTAAGGTCTCTAAAGCAACATGGATGGCTGATGGGACCCATTGGCCGGGCACTTGGAATATTCCTTCTCCTGAACATTCTAAGGGTGATCATGCTGGAATCATACAGGTAGTCATTTAACATGACTTATGATTATAAATATATGCCATACAGTTTGATTTCTTGATTTTGTCCCAGTAGTAGAAGTTAACTTTAGGTAGAAACAAGTTAAAACAAACAGAGTGTAAATTGATTCTTGTTCATTTTATAGGTAATGTTGAAACCTCCAAGTGATGAACCTTTAAATGGAACAACTGCTGACAGTATTCCCCTTGATTTTACCGAAGTCGACATTCGGCTGCCTATGCTAGTCTACGTTTCTCGTGAAAAGCGTCCTGGTTATGATCACAACAAGAAAGCCGGGGCAATGAACGCATTAGTTCGGGCCTCAGCCATCATGTCCAATGGGCCCTTCATACTCAACCTCGACTGTGATCACTACATCTACAACTCACAGGCCATAAGAGAAGGCATGTGTTTCATGATGGACAGAGGTGGAGATAGAATTTGTTATGTGCAGTTCCCTCAGAGGTTTGAGGGCATAGATCCATCCGATCGTTATGCTAATCATAATACAGTTTTCTTTGACGTCAATATGCGTGCTCTTGATGGTCTCCAGGGTCCCGTTTATGTGGGGACGGGTTGCCTCTTTAGAAGGACTGCTCTTTATGGGTTCGACCCACCCCGGTCGAAAGAACATTCTGGCTGCTGCAGCTGTTGCTTTGCTCGTCCGAAGAGAAGTGCATCTATCTCGTCTGCTCCAGACGAGCACCGAGCACTTCGAATGGGCGATTATGATGATGACGTGATGAATCCTTCTCTCTTCTCAAAAAGATTTGGGAACTCAAATTTTTTAATAGACTCCATCCCAGTGGCAGAGTTCCAAGGCCGGCCGCTAGCCGACCACCCGGCGGTGAAAAATGGACGACCCCCTGGCGCTCTTACACTTCCCCGGGAGCTTCTTGATGCACCGACTGTTGCTGAGGCTATAAGTGTTATATCATGTTGGTATGAAGATAAAACCGAGTGGGGCAATCGGGTAGGCTGGATTTATGGATCAGTGACTGAGGATGTTGTAACGGGTTATAGAATGCACAATCGAGGTTGGAAATCTATCTACTGTGTGACAAAACGTGACGCTTTCCGTGGGACTGCGCCTATCAATTTGACGGATAGGCTTCACCAGGTTCTCCGGTGGGCCACTGGTTCGGTTGAGATCTTCTTTTCCCGTAATAACGCGTTTCTTGCTAGTCCAAGAATGAAGCTTTTGCAAAGAGTGGCCTATTTAAACGTCGGTATATACCCCTTTACATCATTGTTTCTCATCGTTTACTGCTTTCTCCCGGCATTGTCCCTCTTTTCCGGCCAGTTCATAGTCCAGACGCTAAACGTCACCTTCCTTACATACCTCCTTGTCATTACTATAACGCTCTGTATGTTGGCTGTGCTTGAGATCAAGTGGTCAGGGATTAACTTAGAAGAATGGTGGCGAAATGAGCAGTTCTGGTTGATCGGAGGGACAAGTGCCCATCTAGCTGCCGTTCTCCAAGGACTGTTAAAGGTGATCGCCGGAATTGAAATCTCGTTCACGCTAACATCAAAATCTGGCGGTGATGATGTTGATGACGAGTATGCTGATCTTTACATACTGAAATGGTCGTCTCTGATGATTCCACCTATAACTATCATGATGACGAACTTGATCGCCATAGCCGTTGGTTTTAGCCGGACGATATATAGTGCTATTCCTCAGTGGAGTCGTTTGATTGGAGGGGTGTTTTTTAGCTTCTGGGTTTTGGTTCATCTCTATCCATTCGCTAAAGGTTTGATGGGACGAAGAGGAAGGACGCCGACGATTGTGTTTGTCTGGTCGGGGCTGGTTGCGATTACTATATCACTGCTTTGGGTTGCCATTAATCCTCCATCAGGTAATAATCAGATTGGAGGATCTTTTCAGTTTCCATGATTTTTCATACATGGTTTTAACTTGAAGTACAAAAGTGTTTAGGGTCTTGCTGGATTTGTCATGATGATCCTAAATTTTTTTTGTCATGTTACATGTTTGAATGGAAATGCTACACACATTCTTTGTAACTCAAGATTAGAAGAGGAAATATTGCATCTTTAGTGCCTTCTTGTTTCATGCTGTGAAAAGAAAGGTTCGTGAGCATGGACTTACTGTGCTTACATGATTCATATCACTTTGGTATTGAATGATGTTAAATTGATTATATCGTGTCAGCATGATCACAGTCATTGCTGAAGTGACTTGGGCACAATAAGTTGGTGTTCACAATGGGCGTTGCATCACTTGTATCCCGCTCAAGGGGGGTTAATGTATAAACTAGTACCGTGTCTTGAATTATCATAATAATATTATTTAATAATAAAGTAAATAATTATAAAATAATTTAGTGAGAGATTATCATCCAATCAAAATTGTCTTGGCACTGAAACTAGTATATACAGATCGATAAAAAAATTTCCAATGACTGTAATGTAAATCAGTAAATGTACATAACCATGTTATATGCCCTTACAAAATGTATCAGTTGGAGACAGGAGGGGAAGGAAAATGAGCACTAATCTCTCAGCCACGCTAAAATTTTTGTATGGAACATAGGTCGCACTATATATGTACCAAAATATACAGTCCTGCTATGAGTTGCAGAGTTGGTATCTACGTCTCTTGCTATACGTTCTACACATGTAACTTGTTATGTTTTATACAGCAGCTACTTGATGGGTCGCTTCAACTTTTCTTGGCCGCCGTGATCTCCGGCCACGGCGGTGCCGCCGGTGGCTTCCACCAAACTTCATCTTTTCCCTTAACCTTCCGCTATTTTGAAACATCTCCCTTTCTGAAGGCACCACCACACATTCCGGTGGCGGCACTGGATACCTTATATTGTCATAACAACACGAATAGTACATATACTTTTCGCGAAACCATTTCATTGATTTTTGACCCTCGGCCGAAATGGTCGAATAGTCCTTAGCCAGTAAACTTGCAATCCTATCGGTGCAGTTTGTTGACGGGATTTGCTCGATGGGATCAACGATGCATCCCTCGAGTACGAGGTTTGTGAATTCAGACACGAAGGGCTCATACTTGTAGTCTACTTTCTCTTTGCCACCATTTGTGGCCCAAGTTGAAGCATCCCATATCGTGGCATATAGTGACATTGGCTTTGACGGATAATCTCCGGCCATGGCCGCATTTCGTACAATTTCCCTTATTGGAACTTCGTCCACGTAAAATCTGAAATGTGTGATTCGTCTGTACTGTTATCTCATTTTACAAGATTAAAACATGTCATATAGATGTAACATCAATCTCTCTGTGCAACATATATATGAGATAGATAAGCGACTTACATGGTGTTCTTGGGGGTCCAAAGAATGCTATATCGATGAGAATCCTTGCTTGGATCGAACCAGAGTCGATACCTCTCCTCCCTCCCACGCGACGTGCTTCCATTGCCATACATATTTGTTTGGAACCTCCATGGCCGCCCCTTCACGTTTCCCATAAACTCAATGTCTAATTCATCGTGGTTCCTTTCGAAATTGTCCACATTTGACGTCTACACCAAAAGTTTGATTTGATCGTAACCATCTAGATGTAAATAGCTTGAAATCAAATAATTTTCCTTTTTTTTTTTCACTTTTTCCGGGGTTTTAATAAGGCAATCACAACACCATATAAACCTAATCATTAATATTATATGTACAATAAGAATTCTTTTTTTCTTGATATATCACATAACAATTGATCCTTACTGCATTGTTTATGAATATCACTTCTTTTTCGTAATTACATAAAATAGGCTCTCTATTAGGGTTTGAAACATCAAATTGGAAAACTAATATGAATGGAAACAAATCGATAGACAATAATAGTAATAATAAAAGAATCAAAAGAAAAATGGAAAAAGAATCATATATTTAATATTTCAAAAGTAAATTGCACAATAATTAAAATATATATATATATCCTAGTAATCTGTAGAAATTAATTAATTCCCAATAAAATGCGAATAAATTTTTACTTACATAGAATGCAACAACAATGCCAGCAGTATTTTCTGCTGGTAACTTGATGCTTGCGCTGAAGAAACCATAGTTGTAATAATCAGATGATATAATTCCAGAACCTGATCAACAAAATTTATAAAATAAAATTTCCCATAAATTCAATATTTATCCAACATGCATATACATATACATATTTACATACACTTTTTATATCTATATATACACAATTTGCAAGCACACTAACAAAAAATAAATAAATAGGAAAAATAAAACATGTTCACATAAATTCCGCCGGTAATTTCCAACGGAATTCTGCAATCCCACAAATTTATTTATTTTTTCTAATTTTTGACCCCAAAAAAAAAGCATGCATGATTAAATAAGATTGGGTAAAATAGGGTCTGAGACGAGATGAATTAAGCTTTTAGACCAGACGAGTCAATACCGGAGAAACGGTTGAGGAGGAGACGAACGGTCTTGTCATCACGGGACCGTTGAATGTTGAAATCACTGAAGAGAGGAGAATAGGCTTCATCAAATCTGAGGGTGGTTAGGTTAAACGCCACGGTGGTGTATAATAGGAGGAAGAAGAAGATTGTTCTTGAATGAATATTGCCATTTTCCATTCCTTTTTTTCCTTTTAATTTAATTTGTTGAGTTGTGGGGTTTTCTATCTCTTAAGCAATCTTTTATTTTTATTATTATTATTATTATTATTATTATTATTATTATTATTATTTTTTTGGTAATATGAGAAAACGAAATCATAGGACACGAGATTGCATGAATTTCGTGAGGTTTAGATTTAAAGGTTTTAATTGTATCAAAGAAATGAAACGGAAAGAGATTTGATACGTTAGGCTTTAAACGGCCTTCATATCCATTTAATTAATAATTAGATGTTAAAAATTTTATAATTATTGTTTCGTAATTGTTATTATTTTTTTTAAATCCACTAAAGTGAATTCTACAGATTTTTATTTGGTCATCTATGATTTGGCACATTTGTTTACTACTTTGTGACACGTGAGTTATTTTTCCCGTTTCATTGATTTTGTGGGTTCCTTCCATTTTTGCCATTTTTCTCTCTTTTTTTTTTTTTTTCTCTTCTCTATATATTAAAATGCTACATTACGCCGTCAAATTGTCGGGTAACTAGAACGCCATTATCTGAATTGAAAAGTCACACAAAATGTCACTAGATAAATAACAATTTTTCTTAAAATATTTTCATGAAAGATATATCACTTTACACAAAAAATAATTTTGCAACGGAATATTTTTCTAAATAATGTTTGCTACCATGGTTTGTTGTGAAAAACATAAACAAAGATATATTCATGTTATTACTTTTGAGACAATACTTTAGCTCAAGAACAAGAATTTATCACTTTATTGTTAAAATGTAATAAGCCTTACAGGGTATATTTTTCAAAAAACAAAATTTAAAGCCGTGACAACCTCTATTTGACACTTATTTTAATGGATAAATGACACATTTTACAAAAGTTGAAGATCGTAATCGTATGGTCTAGCCAAAAAGAAAGAGAAAAGTTAAAAAGTACATAAAAATAAATCAGCTCTTGGCATTAATTTGTTCATAAAAATCTACTTAAATTCACAGAACACAGGCAACGGTTGATCATGTGCAGAGTAATTTACTCAAATGAAAAACTACTACTTTGATCTGCAATCAGCAGTTGGTACTGCGCCGTAATAAACACTTTTTAACATGTGATAACTTAAAACCATGGCCACTTTAAGTAGTTGGCTCGATTAGTGTACCTAACATTGATAAGAGATGAGAACAATGAAAAACAATTATCACAACAGTAGCCTTATAGCATTGTCATCTGTCATAAGGTCATTAACAGTACACTCCCCATAACGATACAGTAAGTTTGTCTGAATAAGGGTTTCCGGCCAGCTCTACATGATAATCTTGGACTCCTCGACCATTAAAGATTGATCCCATGGTGAGAATTATGTGTAATATTTGACAAATTTTGAGGCTAAAATGGTCAGTTTGACAGAAGTTTCAACTATTCACTACCTGTCACTACTTCTGGTTAGTTTATATGACAACTCATTCTCTCCAGCAAGAGAGCTAGTACCACTACTACTACCTTTCATTGTGCACTTTGCTCCTTATCTGCTTGCTCGGACTCTTGACTGCACCTTGGATCGTCCTGACTGGAAGTTTCACCGAGTTTCTCCTGCAAAATCAAGATTTCATGACACTGTACACTACGAAATTCGTTGACAGTAATGAGTCGTGACTTTGAATGTATGTGAAGTAAGGCTGTGGTCAACTCCAAATACTCGGTCAAAATCAAACTTTTATATTAATCACAGATTACTATCCATTATTATTGACACATCATGTGGTCCCTACTGCTATTCACCCTAAAACATTAGAGCATTTCTAATGTTGGAGTGTGAAAACCCAAATTGAAACCCACATTTGGGTTTTTACACCCCTTTTCTACAATGCCGAATAGCCTCAAGGGCTTAAAACCCATTTTTTGATGGGTTTTGGGTGGAAAAATCTGAAGGGGCCCATTTTCCCTTGCATTTTTCACCCCACTTTGTCACCGCATATTAGAAATGCTCTTAGGTTTTAGTAGAACAATAGTTTATCTCAACAGATGCTAAATTTCTCGTGAAGAAAATTGTTGAAATGAACATGCAATTTGGACAATACCTTCAGAGATGCATTTTGAGCACGAAGCTGCTCATACTCGCTTCTTATTCGCGCCACTTCTGCTCTAAGAGACATGTTTTCTTCTTTCAGAGCGGCTGCACGATGGGCCAGCTCATCGCATTCTGCCTGAAACCCATATAACAAGACATCAAGACAGAATTAAGGAGTTAATGACTAGATACGAATAAGTGGTGGATAAGTAGACAACACTTGTATGTTCATTGGAATGTGGAAAGAAGTTTGGCTATATATGATTTACAAAATTTTACCAAACAGATGCGTACGATCGTACATTAAGAGCTTGTTTTTCAGTAAGCTTTTTCCAAAATCATTTTTCTCTAGATTTTTCTTTGAACCACACTTTTTAGCTTTTAAAACCTTTCTCTGCTTTTCAAGTGGACATTCAATTTCAGTCATTTTTGTTTCAAAATCTGTCGCAGACATAGAGCAACTTTGAAATAAATGAATGACCTGCTTGCGCAGTCTGGATCGGCGAGCAGATTCCCGGTTTGACTGCTTTCTTCTTTGTCTTTTAAGCTCCCTTTCATCCTGAATTCAGAAGTCACATATACGTGTTCAAGTAGATAGTCACTCAAGGAAATTAATGGGGAAAGGAGTTGCTTTTGCCAAGAGAAACGATTTAAATGTAATCATGCACATAAAGCAAACATCAGAGACTTCAGTAAAACAAATAGAAATAATATTCATGAACTCCCGCCAACTAGTGGGGGGTATCATACCCACCTATGTGGGAGATTTTAATTTTTTTATTATTAAAAAAATCTTCACGAAGGTGGGTGGGAGATCGAGACTAATAGAACTAATTCTCCCTTTGCATTTCAGAATGACAATGGAAATTATTTTTGAACCATAAGGTGTCTAATGACCCAAGAAGGAAGGCTATTTAGATTGTTTAACTTCTCTCAGTTAGAGACAAATGGTTGAAGGAACACAGCATCAATCCAATGTCCTATGTTAGAACAATAACCTTTAAATGTCTATGCTTTTCACAATAAGAATGAAATTTAGCATATGTTCGCTGCAAGATCTTCAAGAAATCATTTTCTTCTTCATTTTCAACCACTTAGTTCACTGACTTGATAACTCTTTCATTTTATCTATTTATTTATTTATTTATTTATTAATTATTATTATTATTTTATATATATATATATATATATTTTGGTAATACTTTTTTCACTTATCAACCACATATTCAAAAATATTTCTTTCAAAAAGTCTCTATCAACACACTTATATTGCTAAATTTTGCAGTTGCTTCTACTGTTAGGAATTGTGTCGAAATCATAGACAAACCATTGACATGCTATAATTAAAGATAAATAAAATAATATCTCCTTTAGAATATGGACTATTAGGAAATGGGGGTTCAGCCCAGTAGGTGGGAGAACAAGCTTTAAACAATAAGATAATGCAAAGACTGAAAAACGAAAGGTATTATTGTGTAGAGAGAGGTTCTCGCAGAGACTTGGTGCTATAGGCATAAAATTCAAACAAACAAGAATTTTCTTGAACTGACAAATAACAGTTCCCAATTCACACGCTTGCTGAAGAACACGGTAAACTGCCATATTGGTATTTAAAAAAACACTATCTCGTCACATTGGAATTTAAAATAACATTGGCGACACTAAAGCATTTAAAATTCAACATTTGCGCACATCCACCCACCGTCAACTTGAGAAGAGGAAGAGGGTGGATCAATCCGGTGGCACCGCCACGTCCTCCCCGTGGTGCTCCTTCCGGTGGCATATATTTGTGTCCAAATATGTGGGTTTCCATTTTTCACGAACAAGAACAGATTCAAAATTCATGTTACATTTACTTTGCGAACACAAGTCTGGATCTTCAAGAACTCTTCTTTACTCATTGTTATCCAGTCAAAAAGAACAAACAGAAGTGATAACATTAATGGCAGTGGCCAATTTTTAGTACTAATAGATTTGAGAGAAAGCAGATGAATGGCCAAAGCTTAAAATAACATTAATGGCGGTGGTCAATTTTTACAGATTTTCTTGCTTCTTTTCTTGAAAACAAACACCAGAGAGCACACACACAGTGAACAAAGCAAGTTCAGTCCTCAAGGCTTCAAAACCAGATGCAATTATTCAAGGGACGTATGCTTATTTGAAGAGATCACCGTTAAAAATGAGATGGTGATGCAGGCGATGGAGATGGTGAAGCAGTTGGCCGGTGGTGGCGAGGATTTGGGTTGATGCGCGTGAATGTTCAATTTTAAATACTTTAGTGTCGCCGGCGTTATTTTAAATACCAATATGGCAAGATGATGTTTTTTTAAATACCAATATGGCAGTTTACCCCTGAAGAACACAACTTATCAACGAACCCTTTAATTCTGAGATTCCAAAACCTACTTTTACTAGGACAACTTGAGTCACCACGGGAAAAACATTTCAAAATCAGGCAGAAAAAAACTCTTAGTAGAGTTCAAAATAAAACCTTACCTATGCATACTTCGAGTGGAGTCATACAAGGAAAGAACATACCCTAAGAAGGATTTTTAAAAAATTTGAACATTTCAACGTTTTGATGTAACTGCGGTAACCATTTTACAAGGCATAAAAATACTGAGTCAAAGCGCCAAATTATAAGAGATCTGAAGCAATATTAAACTACTACTTTCTTCAAAGCGTACAGTTCATTTTGAATACAAAGTGGGGATCGTAGAGGTGGGGTGGTGTCTCGAACCCGGGCCAATCACCGGATAAGGATAGCGTGCAGTTCATTTTAATTGTTTTAAGTTTCATACATGAAAATAATTAGCTTACTAGAAAGGAATTTAAAGTAATCATGGGTACAGTAGACAGCCTACACCCTCGAAATAGTGTCTCCTAAGCTAAGTATCTACTTACCAAACGAAGACAAGCTAAACGGAACTAATTTGCTTCCCCAATAAAAATAGACACTCGGTTTTAGCAAGCAATTCGCATCATGCATCTAATGTCCATTAATAAACGTTGAGTAACATGTTTTCTATTAAAAAGATCAGTTTTTAGTTCTAACATCCATCGTCGAACTTCACAACTTATTCCTAATGTTTACAACACTCAACCTCAATATTAGCAAGCTGTAGAGCGAATAATCAGTAACAGCCATGAAACAAGACTAGACAAAAAACTAAATCCTATGATCCATGTCCTCTCAATCTAAATACCAAGAGAACAAGAAAAATGAAATTCAGAAAATACTGAAGAGAAAGGAAAACCTGTATCCAGAGCTGCGACTGCAAATTTTCCCGTGATCCATTAGTGACCATTCCTCCAGCACCAAGAGAAGGTACCTTGCCATGCATTGCAGGAATGGTCGACGGTGTAGTAGCACTCCAGTAGTCCATGCCAATGTTTAAGTTAGTGGTTGGAGGAACGCCACTCACAGGCCCAGCTGCTGCCATTGGCACAATAGCACGTGCTTGATTTGCCTTTGACTGAGGAGTATTTGGTCCTCCATTCCGGGAACCAGGGTCAGCACTACCATTCTGAGATGTTTCAGCTGTAGAAGAGTTACAAAGGTAAGATTTGTATCAAAAGTAAAAACTTATGAACGAGATAGCAACAGCAACATAAGGAAAAAAATTCCAGAGCCCCCACCTGAATCTTGCAGGCCTCCAGACTTCATTTGTGAGTCCTGTACATAACAGAACAAATATCAGAGCCTTGGAAGATGTCAATTGAGTGAGTTTTATTACTTGATGGACACGGTTTTTGGTCAATCCTGCTGTCATACTAACACGCTTTTCATGGAGAATGCCACATTTAACATTTTCTTGCAATTTTCCAGAAAAAGGAACATTAATCCATGAAGTCTAAACTCCAATAGAAATCAAAAGATTTCTTAATTTTTGCTGACATCCATGTTCAAAGCTAAAAAGAGAGAATCTACAGTATTGTATATCTTCAGATTTTTTTCTTATTCTAGATCCATATGTTGTGAATGTGCTATGATTCAGTGAATAAGAAACTACAGCTGACTGCAATGATCGGCATAGTAGGCAGCAGGATTTGCAAGTAACATGAACATGCATATTAGCCATATAATAAGATATTGAGTACCGCGAAGGCCCCAAGATGAAGAATATCCAACGGGTACTGTAACGAACCGACCTCTGTCATAGCCCACCCGAATCTGGCCTGCTGTGCCCCGGGGTGGATCATACAGATTTGGGTATGGTCCGCTAGCGACCCGATCCACTTTAACATGATATTCTCCGCTTTTGGCCTAGTCCGCACGGTTTTATTCTTAGGTTTACCCCAAAAGACCTCATGTCTAGTTGGATGGGTCTCTTAACTTATAAACGGGACTCCTCTCTTATGTCCAAGTAATGTAGAATTGTGGGGGTTATAATCACCCCTCCTAAAGGAGTCCAACGTTCTCGTTGGCCACACTTCCAATTGGGCATTAGCTCTAATACCATTTGTAACAACCCGACCCCCGTCATGACCCACCCGAATCGCCTGCTGTGCCCCAGGGTGGACCATACGGATTTGGGTACAATCCGCCAACGATTCAATCCACTTTGGTATGATATTGTCCACTTTGGACCTAACCCGCACGATTTTGTTCTTTGGCTTACCCCAAAAGGGCTCATGCCTAGTTGGATGGGTCTCTTAACTTTTTTAACTTATAAACTGGACTCATCTCTTATGCCCAAGTAATGTGGGATTGTAGGTGTTACAGGTACGGCTATCGGCTCACTTAAATATTTGACACCATACAATAAGACTTCCTAATATTTATCTCAGCTTGCATTTAGGTAAAGCCTTTTCCCCCCTTTTAAACTAAAATGGCTAGGCCAAAATAGTGAAATGCTGAAATTTCAAGTATTGGATTCTCAAGCTCCGTAGTGCAAAATATAAAATCAAAAAAATTCCTCCTGACTTGTGGAAGAGAATGACACATTGACAAAATGGCCATCAAACCAAATTAGAACTTAACTAGAATCTAGCAACAGATGATGTAACACTTACATCTCGAGAATTAGCATCACTTCCTTCACTCCGGCCTTCACTCGCACTTTCACCACTGCGAATAGAGTTCAAATTTTGCTTAAAAATCATAGGACGAAAAAATAAATTAAAAAATTAACAAAGTAGCACATAGTCTTCACCTTCCTGACAATTTTGAAGAATAAAAATTAAATAGATTGGTTTTACTGACTTACAATTACCCTACACAACTTCATAAAACTAAGCAACCTTTAGTAGATTAGAGGACAAATCAAGAGAAGCAATTGCAAAAGGAGGATTGGCAGACACCATTCCCCAGGAAATACAATAAATAATGAATTAACTATAAATAAAGCCCATGGCGGAGTAACAAAATGTTCCTCGGGCCTCTAAATACCAGAATAAAACAGGGTGCAGCAATGTTCTACTAAGCAAGTTCCTAGCATCCAGCTCAAAGTAAGAATCTATCACCAAATATTATAAGAGTATCTTCATTTCCTAACTACTTTTGTAGTACCTTTTGGAATGCACGCCATTTGCAGATGCACCAGATGTTTTACCAGGTTCAATATTCTTCCCAGTAACCATGTTCAATCTCGCTAAGCTTCCCTTTGAGACTTTGATGGGCAGTTTTTCCTTCCTCTCCGATGGCTTACCATCCACCTCCAAATTGCTAGGAGTATTAGGCTATAAGTCAAATTGAAAATTATTTACCAAGACTTCATGGGAAAATTTGTCAGCAATAGGGAATAATAAAATTTACAAAACAAGAATTAGAAAACGGGAGAAGTAAAAAGTGATGTGGTAACTCACAGAGGCTTCAGCAATACCATTAGGAGATGGCATAGCAAAAGGACTGAAAGGGTATGATCCCTAATCAAGTTAAAAGGCAGCATATGAATGTTAGAGAACTCAATAAAGGAACATGAGCAAACCATGCACTGATTAACAAAGCATCAAATACCGGAGGTATAGTTGGATGTGCATATATGCCCCCGGTGGGATACATTACATATGGATGTGGTGGAGTGCTGAATGGTGGCATAAATTGCTGCAAAACAATAATTTCAAACAAAAATAATCATTAAATTTTCAATGGTAAATAGCAACATCATTTGACATAGAGATGATAAATTTAATTGCCCATGTAAACACGTCATAGAACCTTCTCTGTCGATGAGGCACCTTGAGGCATTACTATCTATTAGAATCCCACATCGGCTAGTGCATTTACAAGATCCAATTTATAAGGTGGCGGTAATCCTTTCCTAACAAGCCGGTTTTGTTAGAAGGAATTATGCTCAATATCCTTCCTAAGATGGTATCAGAGTTGGACCCAATTCGATTTATCCACATTTATTTGGCGTGGTCCACGCTGTTCGTGAGGGGGCACGTTAAAATCCTACATCGGCTAGTGGTATTTATAAGATCAGGTTAATCCTCCCCTAACAAGCCAGTTTTATTAGGAAAAGTTAGACCCAATATCCTTCCTAAGATTGTCCATTAATATTGTATGTGGCTATGGGTACTATTTCAGGATGATTGTGCCTCACACATCAGTGGGATCCTATTATCTTGCCTAATTATGTTTTTATACTCTTCCTACCCCAGTATAAAAAGCATGCCACATAAAAGAACAAGTTAAGATTTTCTCGGAAATGCAAATGAAGTTAGGAGACGGCAAATGTTAAACATAAATAGGCTATCTTCAGAAAATTAAAAGATGCCAACAACTTTTGTGTCTTTCTCAAGGAGAGGGACTTCGTGTTTCAATGCTCCAAAGCAGAATATCGGGGGGAATCCAAAAACATGTGGATGAAGCAATTATATTCCATACAAGGTCGACTGCTTTTATTCACTGAGTCTTCGCTTTCCTTAGGTTTTAGAAGTCAAGAAAATCTTATTTCAATTTTCATTTTTATGCACATTGAGCACAATCTATATGACTGAGCATCACTAGTTTCTTATATATTTGTGCAGGCTGATAATGTTTTAGCCTCAGCCATAACATGTGGATTTGATGCTCACAGAAGATAGAGGAACAGTAAAGTCAGTAAGAATGATACCTAAGTCAATGTGTTCGAAGACACTTTCTTAGATTAAGCATGTGACAATTACAGAGACCCATGAAGTTGATCTCAAGCAGAATAAAGCCATATCAAGCAGTTTCAACTTCTCTGTTAACCTTTTCAAGATCCTTGTTCGTATGAGCACAATTAAACTTTAAAACAACATAAGGAAGTAATATTGAAGAAATGAAAAATGAAAAACGAATGATGGTCCATCTCACCGTCCTCAGGAACTCTACAGCAAAGGAACCTCGTGCAAATATCATGGAATAAGGTTCAATCTTTATCCAATTACATTCTATAGATAAGCTTTGACCGCACTGAGGATTGTTAAAAAGAATGGTTGAATTTACTAATTCAAGGCCTGAGTTAGATTTTTCTGGTGCTACAATAATGCTTATGAAAGCCTGTCATTTACTAATAATAATGTATTGACAAAACACAACGTGAAAAATAACTAGATAAAACTCGCAACCAAACAAAAATACCAAAAGGTACCTGAACTCCCCACATATACGGGTGCGCTTGCGGATTTGGTGTCAAGAATGCGTGTGGAGGCATAGGAGAATAGCCCTGCAAAATCACAACCAATACCATAAAACTACTAATGCTAAAACCTTGACAAGTGAGGCAAAGGAAAAGCGGTTATCTTCTAGATATCGTTTAACCTGAAAGGCACCCCATTCAGCAGTCACCGTACCAGAAGTAACTGAATTTTGCTCCTAAACATCTCAAACGCGACAAAAGATGAGTAAAGAAATAAAAATGCTTCCACAAACATAAAAAATCCTAAATTCAAACATGGTATTACCTGGTCAACAGAAGTTTTTGGCTCTTTTGTTTCTTTCCCGTCCTGAGCAGATTTATTTGTCTCAGTACTACCCATCGTTTAAGCTACACCACTTCCTCTATCCTCAAAACATACACATGAACGTGCATCTGTTCAGACCAAAAGATGTTTGTACCAGAAGTTAAGCAGAAGCAACTAAACTCTATGCCCGGCACATGAAAACTTTATAATGCATCAATGTATTTTATAGGACCAAAACAGTGTAAACTTTGACGTAGTTAAAGGTTGTCAACTGTTGAGAAAAAAACACCAATCAACCAAATTGAATAATCAAATCAAACAGAATTTTAAGTAAAATTGTGAAAGCAATAATACATGGGTGCAGAGAGGTACATAAGACATAAGTTTATCCAGAAATACAGAGAAATTCAAAAACCAAAACCTTCACAACCTAATAAATTGCAAGCAAATTAATGTAATCTAACAACAACCATCAAAACCTAATAAATTACAAGGATATTAATGTAATCTAACACCAAAAGGAAAATTACAACAATTTAAACACAGCATTAACAATTAATTACAATAACCCTACAAAATAGGAGCAATAACTCAGTAAATCTCAATGAGTCAACACATAACACCCTACTCACTCATCCCTTTAACTATTAAACAACCAAAGAAGTTGTTAATCATAGTTAATAACATATACATTGAAGAGTGACGTGGTCAGCAAACAATTAACATTAATCAACTATATTCAGGGGCAAAAATGAAGAAATAATAAGTAAAATCGTAATAGTCAAGCTAAATCAAGAAATCCAATACGGTAATACCAGACATTTACACAAAGACGCAGGAAAATCATTTCATGATAATCAACATAAACTAACATCAACTAAAATTTTAGGCATTTAACATGCATAATCTTAGCTAAAAAGATTACCGCAATAGGGAGACGTAACTCAGTAAATCTGGACCAGTGAGTCAACTCAGTTACACAACAATCGGATAAACTTTTATCTGTAACATAGATGTATCGAAAACGGGAGTTTGTAAGCACAAAAAACACTGAATCTAATTCAAATAAGAGATAGGAAATTATGGCTTTGCTTGTGAGAGATCGTCGACCCGTTGGAATCGCGGTGTCGACGATTTCCAGGCGGAGCAACGGAGAGATGGAGAGAGTCCAGCGTGGATTTGGAGGTGTTGATGATTGGATGATTCGATGGAATCGTGGGCTATTATTGACGGCTGAGATTTGGGTTAGGTGTCAATAGCCATTGACGTGTCGTAGCTTCATATCGATTACAGTGGCAAGGAATAACAGGAGAGGTAAATTTGCAGCTGAGAGGTCCCGAACCTTTGAAACATGCACAATAAGATCCAAAATCTTCTAATCTTAGCAAAATTTTATGCATACATACAAGTGGGAGCATATATGTCAAGATATATTGTCTTCGTTTCAAGCTTGTTCTTTACGCTACAAGTTTTTCCTAACTTCTATTAATTTTTTTTCTCTCATTATTTTTCATCACTCATACAATTATTTTGCAGTTTTAATATATTTTCTAAAATTTTTAATCACGTATCTAACATGTAGTTCAAGTAAATTTATATTTCCACTAAAGTTGCTGTAAAGAACAAGGCCGAATCATATCTTCTTGACTGAACCAAACGTTTAGTTACTATTCATTTATTACCCATAAATTTCATTGGGATTGCTATTAATTTTCTTTACACGTCAATAGTATATAATTTTTAAATTTATTCAATTACTCGTAAAAAATTAGTCACTATATAATAATATTCCAATGCAGAGATAGATTTTTTTATGTTTTACTTTTTTGAAGCAATACAGAGATAGAGGTTAACAAAAAAATGTGTCACATATAGATTTATTAGTCACGTGAGCAATTTCATTAATTTCTAAAATCACATTGTGTATTTGATTATGATTGAGAAATATTTTGAAATTGAATGATGAATATGTCCAAGTTTAGCGCATTTAAATGGGAGACTTTCATCTTTAAATACCAAAATCATTTTTCTCACTCATTATTTTTAACTATTCAATCTATTTTTATACTTATTTGAACTTTTTCTCTACTTTTTAATGTATATTCTTTGCTAACCACACACATAAAATAATATATTTTTTCAATAATGTCGGCAAATATGTAATTGACTGTGTAGCTTAAAAGTAAAATGATATGAAAATAAATAAACAAAAAAATTGTGAAATTAATCACAGACCAAAGAGAAATTTTCTCTTTCATTAACCAAAAAAAGACTATATACAATATGTCTTTATATCAATCATTCTATCTCCATCCCCACTTCTTCCCCATTCTCGCATCTATTCTTCAAAAACTTAATCAACCATGCGATCAAACTATCACCACAACGGTATACTAATTAAATGAATTATTAAAAATTAAATATTGACAATGTAAAAAGAATATATTGAGAAATCAGTATTCTTTTTTTTTTTAAATAGACAGAATGATATGGGTGGGGTTAAATGCATCCCCATTTTTTCTAAATACAACTCTCAAATAAAACCATTTCCATTTTATTTTTATTTTAATTTTTTTATTTGGCCAAGGCTGGCCGACACAACCTGAACCCACCATTGTGGTTCACTTGCACGAGTGGTTGAAACCACCTACTCGTGGTTTGGGAAGAGGGTACAACTATATGCATCCACCAAATTTATTAACTACACTCATTTTTCCCAATTTTCCAATTTTACCATCATAAAAAATGGTTCGTTCCAATTTGAGCGAACACCCTAAAACGGTTTGCTCAAAGTGGAGCGAACACACAATTTGTGTGTTTTTAGGGAAAAAAAGAAAGAAAGAAAGAATGGCGGATGAAAAATTTTTGCTATCATTTTTTGTTAAAATTTTTGTAACTACTTTGACGAGCAATTTTAAATTTTTAAAAGTTTTTTGTAATCACTTTGATGAGTAATTTCAAAATTTTTTAAAAGTTTTCTATAACTACTCTAAAGATGAATTTTGAAATTTTTTATGATATAATAATTACCTTTATTAAATTAGCATTGGATACAATTATCTTAAAAAAAATTTAAAACTTTGAATGGTTGCAAAAAAATTAAAGAAATTTTGAAATTACTTATCAAAATAATTACAAAAAACTTGAATAAAAAATAATAATAAAAATTTTTCATCCGTCATTCTTTTCTTCTTTCTTTTTATAATAATAATAATTATTATTATTATTATTATGTGGATATTCGATCTAATTGGAGCTAACACCTTGGGTAGGTGTTAGTTCCAGTTGGAAAAAGCGTGTTCGCTGGCAAATTATTTTTTATTTTTTTAATAACGAGGATATAATTGAAAATTTGAGAAAATTTTGGATTTAGTTGCTAAGGGCGGGGTGTATTTAGCGGTACCCCTGGTGTGTGGGGCGGGGGCCGGGGGGGGGGGTGGGGGTGGTTGAATACGGAAAGAACGGAGTGCATTTAGCCTAGGCCAGAATGATATTCAAGTTTACAAACGAAGCTCTGATTCCCACAACAAAAACCTTCCCCATCCCAGTCAGAAACCATGGCAGAAACAGAGAACGAAGAAGCTCCAAACGCTGAAACCACCGCCGAAGAAGAAGCTCTCTTTTTAAAAAACTTAGCAGAGAAAAAATACACTTCCAAAAACCTGAAATCCGCAATTAGATTCGCCAAACGAGCACACAAACTGTACCCAGTTCTCGATGGCCTCTCCGAAATGCTCACCGCCTTCGAAATCCTCCAAACTGCATCCAAACCAGTCTTCGAAACCGCCGCAGAAAGCAACTCCTCTTTCAATCTCGATTACTACAAGATTCTGCAGGTGGAGCGCTTCGCCCACATCAATACAATTAAGAAACAGTACAAGAAACTGGCTTTGACGCTTCATCCAGATAAGAATCCTTTTGTGGCCTCTGAAGAGGCGTTTAAGTTAGTTGCTGAGGCATTTCGTGTGTTGTCTGATAAAATTAGGAGGAAGGAGTTTGATATGAGGCTCAGGATTGCTATGCAGTCAGAGGCAGGTGGAGGTGATGATGATGAGGGAATAGAATCGAGTCAATCTACGTTTTGGACAGCTTGTTCGACTTGTAGGTTGTTGCATCAGTTTGAGAAGAAGTATATGGGACACAATTTGATGTGTCCTAGGTGTAAGAAGAGCTTTAAAGCTGTTGAGGTTGAGGATAAGGTCGAGGACAACAGCGAAAATGATGAAAATGTGAGTGTTGAGAAAAATGTAGCCACGAATGGAGTGGCTCCTACTAGAATTAGTGCTAGGATAAGGGAGAGGGTTAAGAAAGTTGGGAAATTAGGGGATTTGGAGAAAAGGGTGAAGAAAACTAGTAGTCTTGAGGAGGTGTTGGAGAGAGCAAGGAAGAAAGTAAAGACAAATGTGGGTGGAGATGGTGAAGGAGTGGCATTGAAGAGAGGCGATAAGGTGGGGAATTTTAAGATTAGTGATTTGGTTAAGGAATTACGGTCGACGAAAGTTGGGGGGAAGGTGCGGGATAGGGGTGAGGAGGTGGAGAGTATTGAGGTTGAGGTAGAAGAGAGCGAAAGGACCAAAAGAGCCAAGATTAGGGAAGAAGAAACTATGACACTATCTCAAATGAAAATGTTGGTGAGGAAGAAAGGAGATAAAGAAAAGATGAAAGTCGATGATGATAAAGCAATCAGACACAAGGATAATGAGAAGTCGAATTTGACGGATAAGGATGAAGAAAAGGGAAAAGAGAAGGAAAATGAAACATGGAACGTCAGTAAGAAGAGAGTACGTCGGAGTATTTCGAAGGATAAGTGTTTGGATGTTATGAAAAGAAGAGTCTTGGATGACACTCTAGTTATGGAGATTGATGGACTTGGAGATTTGAATAATGATGATTTGGAGATAATGCCAGTCGATGATTCAGATTTCTATGACTTTGACAAGGATAGAAGAGGGAGGAGTATTAAGAAAGCGCAAGTGTGGGCCATATACGACGACAATGATGGAATGCCAAGGCACTATGCATTGATAGATGAAGTTGTTTCTTTAAATCCGTTTGAGGTGACAATAAGTTGGTTAGATTTTCGAACCGATGGGAACGAGCTTTGGACAGGTTCATTAGAAAAGACGTCCCTGTCCGATGTTTCATGTGGGACATTTAAGATTTCTAGGAAGACTTCAGTTAAATACGTGAACATGTTTTCTCATGTTGTGGACTGTGAGAGAGCGGCTAGAGAACTTTATAGGATATACCCCAAGAAGGGTTCTATCTGGGCACTCTATAATGAGAATACTTTAAACACTGAAGGGACGATTGTTGTCTGCTTAACTAGTTTCGATTATGCGTATGGCTTAAGTATAGCTTACCTTGAGAAGTTTCATGGTTTTAGGACGATCTTTAAGAGACAAGAAATTGGAGCTAATGCTATTAGATTGATAGAAAAAGATGATATGAAGTTATTTTCACATCAGATTCCTTCGAGGAAGCTTTCTGGGGACGAGGCCCCAGGGCTTCCTAAAGATTGTTGGGAACTGGATCCTGCTTCACTTGGTTCTCAGTTTCTTAATGGCTATACTTAGTTGCAGTGGTTGTCGTATGAGAAATAGAATACTGACTTTGATTGTACACTTCTACCCTCTTTCGCTTAGTAGACGACCTGCATGTAAGTAATTATTTTTATATAAATATGACTTATTGCTTATTGCTCCTTGTTTGCATTGCATTACTCGTGCATCATTATATTGTTTCTTTCTTTCTTTAAGAGTTATAAGAATGTTGGAAATTAAGAAATGGCCCTATCAGTCTAGTTTCTACGGCAACTAGTGAAATGATGACACGAAATATGGGTGAGGTATTACCATCATTTTCCCTGGAGCAACGCCTTTCTAAACTCTTTAAAAAACATTTTTTGTTTAAAATGTATGGAAACGAGTGGTAGAAAAGTGATAGTTAATTTGGTTTGAGATGAACAGTGAAAAAGTGGGTGTATAAACTTTTTGCTTAAACATGGGTTTTTAAACAAGCCCATATTTCACGAGTTACATGCCTCTGATTAAATGGCAGGCTGGATGGATTGGAGTATTGTGATTGGATGATTCTTTAGAAACTTTTGAGAACGAATAATATTTCTGAACAGAAGGTTTAGCAGGGTAATGCCTTGGCAATACTACAGAAACCTTGAGAATAGAGGACCTTGCTCAAAGATATGGTAGAAGATATGTATGAAATTTCTTCCAATGGGTTACCATCGAACTGCCCATACTTTTATATTAGTGGAAAACTAAGCTATGAGGGTGCGGAGATTTTGAGCTGAATTACTAGACAAGATCGATGAAGCACTTGGAAACAGTTGACTTTTAGCAGTAAGTCAAGTCAAGCACTAGCTTATGTTCATTTTAACCTTTTTTTTTTTAAAACCTAAAATTAAACTCTACTACTCAGTCCGAGTCAGAATTTATTGTTGGTCACCTGTTCTCGCAATAAATATTCATTATTATCCATATCTCACCAGTCACTTATTATTCAACCTAAACAGTTAATTTTTAATGAAATAAAAGTTTATCCAAAAACACGCATGTATGAGCATTTATAACTAATCTTAAAAGATAAAACCTTGAAATGTAGTTATGGTTAAATAAGTTTGTCCTAAAGTAATTGATAATTAATTTTTTAATATGAAGTTACTTAAAGCTGATTCCTTTTTTCCCCCCAATGCTCCAAATAAAAAATGAGTTATTTATTTTGGAAGTGAGTCAAGACTTACCTTGAAATAAGTAACATTGTGGAAGTGAGTAAAGACTTACCTTCAAATAAGTATCTTTTTTTATTTTTAAAAGTGAGAGAGATATTAACTAATCCATAGTTTAAATTAAAAAGTTACTTTTTTTCTCTTTTATAAAGCTTAGCTATATATGTTTCCCCTTTTAAAGTTGAGCGTGTTATGGAAGTTTGTCAAATATATCGTTTATGTTGTTGATTTCTGTGGTTTGTCATCATGGAAATTGATGCAGAGCATATGCATAAAGACGAAAATGGTAAATGTTCGTTTATTACACTAAAGAATAACCAGTAAATTTCTGAATTCTGATAGAATTCCAAATGAGTTACTAAGTAACTATATCCTACACAATATGAAAGAACTGATTGGATTGCCACTGTTTATCTTTTACATCCATGCCCAAAATGATGCTGTTTCATTTGCCCGGTATACCAAGATGATGATATCATTTTCCAAGAAATGTAAAAACTGACACGTAGGATTTCTTCCTTTTCACAGCTCAATACTTGAACTCTTGAGATCAGCTTTCTTTCTACATACCATCTGGCCATTTCCTCGCTATGTACTTCCAATTCATTTTTTGCCCTTTTCTTAGTCATTTTTTATGATGCTAATTTTTGGGAATTCAGAAAACATGATAGGTTTTGGTAATTTTTCCCATCATTGCTGCCTTCCGCCTGCCTATATTTTGATTTTGATTTTTTCAGGGTTCTTCCTTTTTTACAGCTCTAACTTGTAGAAAAACTTCTGTGCTTATTTTGTATCAGTAACAATAGGTTGGTGGCTGATTGTATTGTCTTTACCTGGTTTTTCCTTCTTTCTTTTCTCAGGTCGATGTCTTTCCGTTCTCCATTTTGGCTTTAAAAAAAATAAAAAATAAAAATAAAAGGAGAAGGAAAAGTCATTAGTATTAAGACTGGTAAGCACTCCATGAAGCCTAAAGCTAAAGGTGTATTCAGGTAAATTTTTAGTTTGTTAAAAACTGGACTTTTAGTAGAGGGGACAACGAGATATGTGGAATTACTGGAATATAATGAGTAGTTATGTAACATGTGTGGTTGATATTGATATTTGATGTTGACCCAACGAATAGGCTTCAACAATCCTATCTACTGGTTTATAGAACTTTCTATAACCTTTGATCATTCGTTCACGTTCCATGTTGGAACAACTAGCTAGGACATTGAGGAATATGAAGAAAAGTATTTGGATACGGCTAAACAATCTGAACCCTTTTGTAATGGAGTTTGTAATCCATTGTAGTGACTTACAAAATTCAAACCCGTAGAATCACTCTTGTAATGGATATGATTGTTTTTGGCTCAAAGATATCTTTGATGAACTGGTGAGTTTTGATACCTCTTTGCCCAAATACTTATGAAGGTTTACTTCGTTGGAATCGAAGCTCGGAGATGTCTTTAGCGCAGCTAAAATCCAGTGTGAGCTGACTCCGGTGTGTAGATCTCTTGAGGGGTTACTGTTAGAAGGGCTCAATTATGATTCAACAAGTAAGCTTCTGAATTGGTGAGATATAATGCTTTATCATTTCTTGAAGTAATTATTTATATAGTTCTCATCTTTGATGAAAGGAATGGTGCTCATTGATATTGACTTTTGATGAGAGTGAACCTATTTCTGCTTCCATGCTGCGCGTACACTTGAGTATACACCCCGTAATAGAGCCCACCAACAAAGAGGGGATAAAAATGGTATTTTATATTCTCCTCTATTAGAGGTGTACACATTTGGATGTATAATTCTTTCTGCTTTCACCAAACCAAGCTTAATGGTAGATAGGGAATTGGTGCTAGTTGGTGCAGAGTTTTTTTTTTCCCTTTCTTTTGGGTGTAATTTAACAAATAAAGTTGCTAAAAGTTGTGTGATGTGGGATGAATGTAGGGGATGAATGTAGTTGGAGGTAGAATGAGATGTGTGGTTGAAAATGATTTCCTTTTTTTTTTTTTTTCTCCTGCAGGTTGGCACTATGGAGGTGGGAATAATGTGCGTAATTGTTCTGTTGTTTTGTAGAGTTTGGATTGGTTTTGCTTGTTGAACGTAAGACTTCTTTATCATTTCAAATAATCTACAAAGAACGATACTTTTACATAAAACCGAGAAGGAAATATTTTATTTTATCATCATTTCGTTCATATTCTGTTCTAGACTTTTAGCTCTATCCAACTCTAATCTAATCTAGTTATAATAAAGTGAAAACACTATATTCTCGCCTCAGTAAGGATATTTCATTGAAGTTCTGCGTTTTCTTCAGTCAACAATTATGGAATTTTAGCTTGATGGTCATACCCAATTGGAGGAGCGTGGGAGTTCTCAATGATTGAAGCCATCAAACGAGTTACCAAAAAATTAATGTACATGTTGTCTCTCATTATGAGAATCGAGTGGGTTTGGGGCCGGTTTTTAAAGATCAAGATGCTGCTTTTCGAGGGGCCACATCTGTGGTTATTGAAGGAGTTCTTGACCCAAAAATGACGGAAATGACACTATCACTGTATTAAAAACTTGCAAAAATGAATAAGATAGGACAAGAAATATTGCCTCATATTGTGTCCAACCTAATAGAAATAGTAAGTTGAGGGATAATCTGGTTCCAGCTGTTGTTGGTAGTGAGAGAGAGCCCCCCTCCAGCATTCCGGAGGCAATGGAAGCGGCGGCGGCAGAGCAGAGTGCTTTGGAACCCAAGGTTGCTGGGAAGAGATCATTTAGGACAGTAAGCTATACTTTATGCATAATAGCAATTGAAAATTGTATCATACAATGAAGTTTATATCGAAATTGAGAATGCAACATGTATTAATTCGTGTCGTGTTATGTGCACAGCGTGGCGTGAGTATCGACTCTCATTACACTATTTTTCTATTTCATAAAGTTTATACAAATTAAGTAAATGCTAATGTAAACACTCATACAAAAATATTTTAATCAGTAAAAGAGATCTCAATTTTAAAAACCAATAAAATGACAAAAGATCTAATGTAACTTGTTCATATCAACTGGTTCGATTCAACGGTAGCGTTCAATTGGGAAGTTATAATTAAAATGTTTTCTATCCTTCGATTTTTTATTACTATATAATAATCATAACTCTAGTGAGATTTTCTTGTTAGGCACAAAATGCAAACTTTTGTTTGCCTTCACTTTGACAGAATCCCTTGGCTTCCTACCCCCATATTTACCAAGAAAGCTCATCAACTTTCACATCTCTTATTCCACTTGCAAAATTCTTCCTGTCGTAGTCACAAAACCTATCCATCATTAGAATAGTTGCAAATATTTTGACTATTTAAAATTTTGTTAGTGTTATGAAATGAGGCATGAGGCACCCGAGGAAATATTATATATTATTTTATTAACGTGAATGATTATTATATCCCTGATGAAATTATGTAATTACGATTATGCCATTTGAAATTTTCCTATAAATAGGGCTTCAGTTATTAATGAAATTCATTCCGGTGAATTCTTTAGAATTCATTCTCTCTAAACTCTCTCTATTATTTCTATACTTTTATAACACGTTATCAGCACGAGTCTCTAACCTTTTTTTGAGTAATATGAAGGGAATATGCTCTACAGTTGCATCTTATAGATGATCTTCTGTATCAGAAACCAGATTATTACACCAAAATTTTCAATTCTCAAGAATCCGTCCCAAACCAATCTTATCTTCCTCTCTCCATCTTCAATAATGCATTGCTCAATTCTTTTTCTTATTTCTCCCACGTTATCTCTTATTGAAATTCACTCAATTTATCAATGATGCACATGATTACAAATCTTTTTGTCTCTCTATCTCTAACCTACCTCACTCTCTCTATCCAATCACTTATATGAAAATATGGTGCAGAGAATAAATGAAAAGGAGAGAACGGATTTCATTAAGAAATCATAACAACCGCCGCTTCGACTTCATTTTCCGGCCAAACGAGATGACGTGAGCATAAAATGAGACCACATCATCGAAGCTCTCGACGAGGCGAGTCTATCGATATCAAATTTGAGGCTGTGACGATGAGAATTGATTCTTCCGGCAGAATGAAAAGGAAGGGAAAACGGAAAAGGACAGGTATATATATATTATATTATATTACTTTATAATATAATAATATATTAAACTATAACATTCGTTTTCTTGAGATATAAGGAGCATACATTATCAAAATCAAATTTTCTCGACTCCATTATACTCGATTTAACGAGATCTTCAATTTGACACCGATATTGATAATATAACAGTTCATTTTGAAATATATCAAAATTTCAAAATTTATAAAGTAGTATCCAAACTTTGAAAAATTAAAAGATGGTCATTAAACTTGTGAATATTTACGTATTAATCCTTATACTATTAAAATTTTATAAAGAAATATGTGTAACGCCACGCACTTGCAAGATCGCCACGCAGAAGTAGCGGTTGGTGGCAGCCGAGTATGTATCAATGTTTTATAAAGAAATATGTGTAGCGTCACGCACCTGCCAGGCAGCACTGCCGCCGGCAACTGGTAGCGGTTGGCAGCAGACGATAGTTCGACCTCCGACCGTTTACTTTAACGACAATAAACAAAAATGGATAGAATATTCCCGAAGAAATTCTAAATCCATTAATTACGACTGAAGTCCATTTGAGTTAAAAGATCGGAATATTATTTTAACTCCCGAAGAGTTTAAATACATAATATACTTATTTTAAAAGGATAAGTGAGCTCTTGTAGAAGTAATGAGAATTTGTTCTAGAAGAACAAATTTGCTCCCGTAGAAGCAGTTCAATACTTAATTCTCATACTTTATTTACTGCAATTTAAATATTGTAATACCTCCTACCTGATGATGGGTTCAACCATCACTAAACAGAAGGTTTTATATATTTATGCAATTTATATGCTAAGTGATGGATGATACCTTCTACTAAAACAGATCCTACTCCTGAAGAAGTAGTTAATCATTATGCATTTTAATTCTCGCAATTTAAATTCCGTAAATTTATATTTATTGCGATAATTTCCATGTGGTAGGTTCAACCACCTATTGGGGAGAATTTAATTTCTACAATTTAAATTTATGCACTTTATAGTTTGAGTATATTTCCAATGTGATGGGTAATACCACACGATTGGTGTGCATATTTCCAATGTGGTGGGTAATACTATACGATTGGTTATAACTAATCCTACTCCAGAAGAAGTAGTTGATCAAATATTCTAATCCTACTCTCGAAGAAGTAGACGATAGAAATCAAATTTATTCTCCACATTTACCGAATATTAATGGAGAAAATTGAGCAAGTGGTACATGAAGTTACCATTGGATAAATATATGAAAGTAAAATGCTCAATAGATCCCATATTGATAAAGGGAACATATCATATGGAGTGATTATATGAAGTAATCTCATTGATATGATGAGATCATTCGAAATAATCTCATTAATGATATGAGACTATATTGATATAAGAATAAAATGCTCTTGAAGAAGCATAATCACTAGATTTCTATATTTGAATAAGGCCAATATGATATTATTATTACTCTAGAAGAAGTACAAAACAGCCGAAGTGGAACATATTGAGAATATCAAAGATGACAATAAACACTCGAAAATATAGAAATGCGAAAAGAAAATACATATTGAACCCATAAATGAGGGATGCGTCTCGAGAGTATAAATACTCCGTAACTCTGCACCCCGAACATTCGGGTTCATAATGAAAGATCCAAAGGATCTCTTTTTCGCTCGACACCGATGGTCTGTGACCGATGGGTTTCAACTTCCATGATTTTTGAACATATGATTGAATCTTGATGAGTAGATCAAAGAATCGTATTAGCAGAAACAAGTATATTTCTCATTGACGAGAAATAAATTTATATTCTACACTCGATCTAGAAATGCTAGCAAATCATCAAAGAAATAATTAATATTCAACAAACCTATGGGTTTGTTATGAAAGTTCCACTGTGCAAATGACGCTATATTGAATATTTCCTTCAGCGTGTTATAGCCGTCTGGAAGAACAATAAAAGCATCACTATTGCTCATTATGTACATCAGGCAGTCGTGGATGGATTGTGTTTGTAGTATCAATCCAACTGGACTAATGACATTTCTAACTCCAATTCGATTACTGCCTCCAATTCGATGAAAAGGTATTACACTTGACACTCTTATCCCCCATGATTGTGCGGCCATCATAAGACTCCTTAATAGTTTGTTATTAGTCCCTCCATATAGTATATTGATATTTTGTTTTCCTAACTCCCTTACAAGTTGGTCTGCCATATCCACATATTGGATATGACCTACTAGTTTTGAGCCACCAAGAACACATATGGTTTTAATCTGGTGAGGTAAAGAATTGTATGAGATGATTCTAAAATCTCTATATCCATCTCTACTCATATCTCTCTTTTTGCAATATACTTTCAACGTATGAACATGAGAGACACGAATCCCTTTATTTAAAGAAAAATTTTCAAACTAATAATTGATTGTACTATTTACTTTTTGACAAACATGAAAGAGAAAATGGTAGAAAAATTTTTGTGAAATGACATATATCTGTCGGTGATTGAAAAATAATATATATATACATATATATATCTTAAAAATTGAAAAACAATATTTACAATTATAAGAAAAACATTGATCTTCGTTATTACACCGAACTTCCTTATATTAATATGAGAAAATTATTATACTAAATTTTTCTACTAAATTTACAAACTGGATCTTTTAAAGTAAATATTTCAAGATTATAAAGGGCTTGTTGATCTTTGAATTTGGCCCATAAGGCCATCAACTCACCTTGTACGTGCCCACTAGGATGTGTCTCAAGAGCCTGTTGAATATCATCCAAAGGCTCTTACTCAATCCATCCTTAATGAATGCTATCTTATCTTCTCGGTTACTAG
Organism: Jasminum sambac; assembly: GCA_018223645.1. Lineage (NCBI taxonomy): Eukaryota > Viridiplantae > Streptophyta > Magnoliopsida > Lamiales > Oleaceae > Jasminum > Jasminum sambac. The sequence goes on along the minus strand of CP073650.1, from coordinate 19,061,549 downwards.
ACACGTACCCCACAGATTTACATCGAGTGTCACATGTCCACAGAGCACATTTGTAGCACCCTCCTAATCTTTTTGCTCTCCATTTCTTTGAAAAACTACTTTTACCCATACCAGGCATATATTTAGAAGGAATCGAAACCTCACCAGATAATCGAACCTTTGCTTCAATCAAACATCGAACATCTCCTGGGATGCCCTTATTCATTAGCATCATCAACCTTTCGAGTCTACCTCGATAAATTCTTTTTAGAATTTTGATCGGTAATGATGAATAGTATTTTCGAAGATTTGAGAGCATATGATTCATTATAAGATATGGACTCTTATAAGGATGAATTTTGCAATAATTTTGATGATCTATTTATAGAATAATACGATGGGTATGAGATACGACTCGCTAAAATAGTAACATGAAGCGTATGAGGTACGACTGCAGCAAGAGTTAAGACTCAGCTTGAACAAGAGCTACATATGATGCGATGAATCAGAACTGAGTTTGTACAAGAGTAGACAATAATGTCACCAAAAGATGATGGAATATGTCGGTGAATTATTTCTATGATAAATCACGTTGAGCACTATACAGATACTAGTGAAATCGATATAAGAATTTACTGAACTAAAAGTTCAATAATACTCGTTTGACTGATTGACCATCCCGGTTCAATTAATGTAAAGAATTATTGAAATCAATATTTCAAGTGAAGAATTAAAAAAATTATTTAATGATCATTCTCGATAAATGATGAAATAATTACTAACTAATATTGGGAATAAATCCCAAATATATCTGGAATATATAAAGGATGAGAAATATGGGCCCACTTATCCTCCATGTGGACTATTAGATATTATGATATGGATCTACTAGATAGTCACATGTGTATATGATTCGTAATTTGAAATTTACGAAATATTTGCTCACGATATGAGCATGATTTCCAGATTTAATGATAAAGCTAGTAAATGTATATCTCAATATTTGAATAAATCCCTGAAGGATTGAGTATGCGCATACAAGTGAGATATTATGTGGCAAATTATTTAAAGTCCTCCAATAAATTGCCAATATCGAGAATAGAATGCAAACTATATAAATTCTCATATTAACGCTGAATGATGGGAACATATATGAGTTTTAGTATTTTAAATTTTCTTAGCATGAGGGGAAGTATTAAAGGTTGAAAATGATATGTGAAATGCATCATACTATATCCTCACAATTGAAATATGAACTTGAAGTTCAAGGATGCATGAAAGACTATGAACAATCACATATCTCAACTATGATGCTTTGATAAGTTAATATTGCTAGAAGCGTTGATATTATGAGATTTTCCCAATCATATATATCAAAGCAAATTATAAAAGATGGTCTTAATAACGGAGGCATATGCTCTTGAAGAGTATATAGATATAACTATATTGTATAATCCTACAAGAAGATTGATAATGAGATATCTCCATAAGTTATGTCGATATGGGGAAAGAAATAAGATTGAAAGTGTCGACACAATATGAAAAGATAGCGCTACATACTATCAATAATAGTGAGGATATTAAAATCCATCGAAAATGCCGATGCTGAAATATATGCTCTTATGATTAAGGTGTTCATGCACGGATTTAATGAGAAATGAGAATGAAACTCTTGAAGAGGTTTCAAATGTATTATTGTATCAGTGCATGCAACGGCTCAAAATATCTACATTGATATTGTTGAGAAATTCATATGCTGTACTTTTTTCCTTGATTGATATTTTTATCCCAAAAGGGTTTTTCTCAAACAAAATTTTTAATGAGGCAGTCCAATCTCAACTAATATGAAATCTCCAGAAGAGATTTAGGTATATATCTCAATATAGTGAGAAAATGAGATCGAAGCTATTGATTGCATATATGCACTGAATATAACATGATATTGTATAACATCTAAAATTTCATTCACGTGGAGATGAATGAAGAGTATCAACCAATGTATATGATACTCATACAAATCTATGAAAGATTTTGAAATGCTTGTAGCATACTTGTATAAAATACGCATTGCACTCTTTTTCCCTTGACTGAGGTTTTATCCCATTGGGTTTTCCTAACAAGGTTTTTAACGAGGCAACATTAAAGGCGTATTCACATGAATAATGTACTCTTTTTCCTTCATTAGGATTTTTCCCACTGGGTTTTTCCTAATAAGGTTTTAACGAGGCATATTAATGGTATATTGATGACGACAAGAGAAATCGATACAGTGTATCTATTGGATCAAGTTATAATAGAGACAATGATTTAGATCCAAATAATGATGATATTGAAATCCTTTACCAGAAGTAAGGATATCCGTCCTCAAGATATGAAATCAGATAGAGTAGTTGTATTCTTTTTTTTTTCGATCAAGTTTTTTCCCACTGGATTTTTTTGATAAGGTTTTAATGAGGCAGCACATGAATACTCCTATACCACTGATAGACATCAGGGGGAGTAATGTTTTGATTTAAACATTATATAACCACTCCATTTATCCCCGCAATCGGTTTGGAAGCTTTTTCCCAGTGGGTTTTTTCCAAACAAGTTCAGAAGACGTTTATACTAATAGTCATTCAAGGGGGAGTGTTATGAAATGAGGCATGAGGCACCCGAGGAAATATTATATATTATTTTATTAATGTGAATGACTATTATGTCCCTAATAAAATTATATAATTACGATTATGCCATTTGAAGTTTTCCTATAAATAGGGTTTCAGTTATTAATGAAATTCATTCCGGTGAATTCTTTAGAATTCATTCTCTCTAAACTCTCTCTATTATTTCTATACTTTTATAACAATTAGTGTATTCTTGCAAAATTCTTTACAATAGATTTCATTGCAAAGAAGTATAAAAAAAAAAAAAACGTACACGTGCCAAATCTTCATTTCTCTCATTTTCATTTTCATATATTTTTTAATCTATCACGTGTCTATTCATACACAGGCATATATACCGAGTACAAAACCCTTAGTCCACTTTTATCTACGCCTATAAAAGCCCAAAGGCATCCTCTGACAACACTCAGAAAACACAGTATAGCGTAGCTTGGTTTTCTGATTTCTCATAGCAGACGGTGAATTTCAAATCAATCATGGGTTACGAAAACGATCCGTAAGTTCCCTAATTCTAAAATTATTGTTATAGATCAGGTCATCAGGGTTTTGTTGATTGAATTGAATTGGGCATTTTATATCGGTAATTGTTTAATTCTGTATCTAGATGTTCAGATATAGATGTGTGTGCGTGAATCGAAGTTTTCTATATTCAATTATGGTTTTTTGAATGATGATTTTCAGTTACCGTGATGAGGACGGCGAGCCGTTGGTGGATTTTGATGATAATATGCAATCTGATCGCGATGAGCCCATCTCCTGGACGATGGAAATGATGGTGGCCGATGGAAATGATGATGGCTGGGGCAACAATAATGAGCTTGAGCGATCTCCGACTCTGGTGTACAACGATTCCAAGGCCCAAACCACGACTCCAGGGAAAGACTCTGGTTTTCCAGGTTTTGGGATGGCAGATGATGGGGGCGATGGTGGGGCCCACAGGGGTTATGGCGTCGAGGAAGACTGATTTCAAGGGGATTGTGAGGAATGATTACTCCGATGGTGGTGGTAAGAGGAAACGGATAAAGGGGAAAAGAGAAAAAGCGTGGAAAATAAGAGGAAAGGAGATAAGAAGTTTAAATTCAGAAAGAGCGGAGGAATATTGAGGGATCATGACGTCGACCCCGAGATGAAAGAGATGTGAGATATCATCGCAGGTTCTGAGGTTTGTTCCTTCTGTAAAAATAAAATCAAACCTTTATATGGAGCGATATATTTTCTGCAATTTCTGTGCGTCAAAGCGAAATTGATATGTTTCTGGTAGGAGACTAGAAAGGTTTTTATATTTCTGATTCTTCGCGTGAATTCCGTGATCTCCGAATTTGTTTTGATTGTTGAAATCTTATGCTTTGGTACTTGGTAGTATCAAATTAGTATCCCAGCCCGTTGTTTAATGTTCTGGAATTGATTTTAGGTTAACTTAGACCGGTGTCCAGTTTTTGCTTTTGTCTTTGTTATTCTATGTATTTTGACTAAATCTTGTTTGTTTGCTCATTTGGATTTGAATGTTGCCAAGAACTTGCTCGGTGAAGTTTAAATGAAAATAAAAATGATGTGTTTTGGAGAACATACGGTTATACAGTCATAGAAGTTTTAAAGTAATAAGTGAATTCGATGTGTTTCTGAGCATGTGATGCGGTAGGATTTTACAAATGCCTTTAGATGAGTTAATTTGTAAAATTTTGTTAGTACTATGCGGATCTTTGAATTCGTCTTTTAAATTGTTGAAATCTTATGTTGCCATGATTTTACGGTCTCTGCGTTACTCCTTTCAATTGTTTAGATATTATATCTTTTAGTAAAATAAATGCGGTAATGATTGCCTACTGCTTTTATTTTCCTTCCCTTTCTTGTATAGATTGTAAGATTTTGTGCTTTAACTAAATGTATGACTAAGTGTGGTGACTCTTGCACACATGCGTGTTAACTTGTTTTTGTTCCCAAATGGTATAGGAAGACTAAGAGGTGATTCGGACAGTAGACGACGATAACTTCATTGATGATAGTGGTGTTGATCGTGCTCGCCGATATGGAAGTGATAATGAACATTCTTGTAGCTGTGCTCCCCAGATTTGATCCCTCCTTGGAGACCACCGTTGGCCAGAATTGCGAATTGACATTATACGAAGGTGATAAAAACGAAGAAAGTATAGACGAGGAAGTAATGAGTAAATTGGTCATACATTTTAACAAATAATTTCCTCGAGATAGTTTTGCTCTATCGTCCTTAAAGACGATGTTTGATTTCTCTAACTGTAAGAAAAGAGAATTTGTCTGGTATAACAAAGTCTATAGAGGGAGTTATTCGAATATTAGCTGCATCTAAAAGTACGTTAGTCCTCTGTATGATCTTCAATGTTAACCAATTTTCGACGGACATATTTTTCGCCATGGGAAAAAAAAAAGAGATTGGTTGACATTGAAGGTTATATTGGGGACTAACATGCTTTTAGAAGCAGCTAATATTCGCAAAACTCCCCTTATAGAATTCGTTATACAAAGATGAATTCTCTTCTCTTACATTTTTGAGAGAAATCATGCATCGCCTTCAAGGACGATTGAGCAAAACTATCTTGAAGAAATTATTTGTTAAAATATATTACCAATTTGCTCATCATTTCCACCTCTGTACTTTCTTCGTTTTACTTGCCTTTGTACAGTGTTGATTTGCAAATCTGGCCTGCGGTGACATCCGAAGAGGGACCTAAACCTTCAGATGGTTAAGGTGATCAATTTGTTGATGAAGTTATACCATAAGGTGATCAATTTGTTGATGAAGTTATACCATTCTTTTCTTCTATGTGGGTTTTACGATTGAACTTTTTGATTCTGGAATTCTTCCAATTATGGGCATTGTCCATCAATTCTTGGGTTGCATAGATTTGTGTTTGGTAAATAATCCAGTTTATTTGATGCCTAAATTTTACCTGCTCGCGATCATTCTTTTGTATCCCCCAAATGTTATCTTTCTCTCTCAATATGTGAGAGCGGGTGTGAATCATCGTACAAAAAATTCCTGCTTTTTTCAAAAAAATAAAAAAATAAAAATCCTGTTATGATATAACTTGGATGGTTTTGTGACGTCTTGGATCTATTGTATTGTTATCCCGATTGCTTGTGATTTAACTGAAGCACAACTGGTCTCTAAGTCACTGAAATTTCTACTTTAGGGCACTGGCTTGAACTCATGACTATATATTTCACTGGAACACCAAGTTTGATTGTTCCAAGTTTGATTTTATCTTGTTTGTTGACGTAACTTCTGAAAGAAAGCATCGTTCAGCAGCTCCAGTGTTTGTTAATCTGGTTTTTTATTCCGGAAATGAGGTTACAACAGTAAGATTTGTAAGTGAAACTTGTGTTATGTATGTGCGTGGTGCAGCTTTAGAAAATGTGCAAGGGTGATGCAATGTAATATAATGCAATGGAACATCAGAATTGACTTTCGAGTATCGTTGCTGACCGAATAACTGAGGACCCAAAACACTGATTTTCAATGGAACTTTCCAACATGCTTATTCAAAAAAAAAAAAAAAAAATGGAACTTTCCGACATACCAACGGATGGGCATGATGACTCAAATTCTCCGAACATTACAAGCCTTCCCTGATTTTCCTTTCATTTGTATTTTCGAGTGCGTCTGTAGCTGGTTACCACATAAAAGATGGTGGGTTTGTACTTTCTATACAGTACACCCCTTCCAGGTTGCATACTATGATTTTTGGTCTTTGCTTGCTAAAATTGATGTGTTTTTCTTTTTCTTTTTATTTTTTTAAATTTTTTTAAAATCTTCTGTCCGGGGCCTTGGTGGTGGGTTTTGGGGGGTTTCGGTTGGTGGGTATGAGTTGGTTTCATAAATGTGATGTCCGTCGTTAAATACTCCCCCATTGGTGAGAAACATAATCATCAGCATTTATTCATTTCTTCACTATCTCTTGTACGTGAAGCACTTCTTAATTTTTTTACTCATGGGTGTCAAGCGAGACATTATTTTCCTTCCCCTATTATTCTATAGGCAGAATAAGGAGAAGAGGACGAGGAAATCAATCAGCTTTTCAAGACTGGCGAGAAAGAAGAAGAAATCCGAGAAAATTGCTGCAGAAGTTGCGCTGCTTGCTGAGAATGCCATGGGTGAACTTGAAGTTGTTGCAGAAGATGCTGAATTAAATCGATAACAAAAACTCCTATAAATGAACTCAGAAAGCTGCCTCTCCTGACTGATGTCCTTTCTAAGTCAGTTGCTTTCTTCATTGTTTCCTTTGGCTTTTTGTTGATGCAACGGGTGAATTTTCTCACATTTTGAAATTTTGCATTCTTAGACAACAACTTCGGCAAGAATTTCTGGATCATGGAGTGCTAACTGTCCTGAAGAATTGCGCCTTTTATCTTTTTGATGCGCATATGACATACTTATTGTTTCTGTTAACACTGTTTGGGCGCTCAAAGTGTATGCTCGTTTACAGTTTCCCATTGATTTAGACCAGTATGACAGAAGAGAACAGCTAAAGAAAAGTGGCGTGGGAAAGGTGTTACCCAGTTTGGATTTATTGTTGAGGTTATTGTTTCCGATATCCTAGGAGGCAGGAAATGACCATGCTAGTTATTTTCATATTTGTGCAGGTTATAATATTTTTATTAAAGTCTGATGAGGAGGCTACTGCCAACAGGAAACTTGCTAAAGATTTATATCAAAAATGTTCAAGCACTCCCGGGTGCGCCGTAATTACGGCGCCCCCGGGACCTTTTTTAGCCCCGGGGTCATAATTACGGCGCACCCGGGAGTGCTTGAACATTTATGAGATTTATATGGTGATAGGCTTCCATTTTTTCAACTTTTTACAACTTTTTATCCATTATTTCTTTACTTTAATCAATTCATTCACATATTTTTATCACATTCCTAAATCTCTACCACTCAGCGTCACTCATTCTCTCTCTTCTTTTGCATTAAAAATTATTAAAAACCATTATAAATGATTCCCTATCACCCTTTTAGTTGACTAATGGGTGATGTGAAATTTTGATTTGTTAACTATATCCTAATCATATGTTTCTTTTTTTCAAGAAATCCTCTATTGCCTTTTCCTTTCGTTGATTTTATTTAAGGTGGATTTGAAACACACGCGGGTGACAAACCTATGCCGTGTGGCGCTTTTTGGCGGTGGTACGCTATTAGCTAAATTTTTTTAAAAAAAAAAATCTTTTTTGGGTATTTACGTTAGGTTAGATGAAAAATACTAACTTCCCCCTGATGGTGAGAGGTTTCTTGGTCCCTACGAATTTTTTTTTCCGACTGTGGGTACCATAAGGTATCTGTACCCGATCAAAACTCTTATATAAGGTTAGGTAATATGTGTGTGTATTGCTCTGTGCTTGGCCATGCTTCCCTCTATTTTCTTCCTGAATTTGTACTTATGGAGTTTACGACGACAAATGAGGGCTTGCTTTCTTCACATTCAATTTCATCAAATTAAATTTATTTCTTCTCTGGCATCTTTTTCAACTATTTATAAATTGATTTTTTTTTAAACATTGATTTGATAATTTTTTTTGGTAATTTTTTAATATCTCTTTTCTAATTCTCGACCACACGTCTAAAAATACATTTAATTCAACGAAATTTAATATGAATCAAACACTCTTATGGCTTGTTCTATTCACATTAATTTCACCAATTTAAATTAACTTTTTCTAGATGGCTTCTCGATGAACACGAAGGATGCATTGAGTTGGAGTTGATCCCTGTGGCAAAAACATCGCAGTTAATCAGTTGATGGTTGCGAACGAGCTGGGATTGGGGTGTGATTCATGATATGTTCAATGAGCGTGAGAAACAGTGTATTATGCTGATTCCTTAGAGCTTGCGTCATACGGAAGGTTGTCTCTGTTGGTGTCTTGAAGAGAAGGCCCTTTTTTCAGTGAGGAGTAGTTATCGTTTAGCTAGAAATCTCCGAGACAATAATGGGCTTCCGCTGGGGAGAAGCTTTGGCATTTGAAAGTTCCACCGAAAGTGATGAATCTGATGTGGAGAGTCGTCTCCAACGACAGCAGATTTGCTCCGAACAATGGAGGTTGACATTGCGGCTCGGTGTTCCCTTTGCACCTTTGGTACTAAGGTCTGGAAGAAGCCGCTATTGGTTTTACAAGGGGTTCGGCAGGTGACTTAAAGGCATGGCTGCTTATGATATTTGACAAAGTGGACATTGCAAGCATGGAGTTAATTATTATGATCTAGTGGGCCATCTGGTTGAACAGCAACAAGGTGGTATGAGAGTTCCAAATCTTTCAAGAGTGGGAACGTTACGGGGGATTGATAGAAGTCTTCTTTATAAGTGGAACCAAGCTTAAAAACCTGCTGTTAGGCTGAGAACTGCTAGCTGCTAATCCATGCGAAAATTAATGTTGATGCTGCTGTATTTCATTTCTCTAATACAAGGAAGTTTGCGAACCAAGCTGCTCAGGAGTTTTCTAAGGTTGCTGGTTCATTGCCAGACTCTTCCATTTATTTATGGCGTACTCTGTTTCGACGCCATTATTGCATAAATTCTCACTTTCAAAAGTAAATGGAAAAAAAGGAGGGAAATAAAAAAAGGAAATGACCAGTGTTCGTTTATTATGCCATTACCTTGATAAAAGTCCTAATGAGTTATTGGGTACTTTGCTACATATATTAAATGAAAATACGATGAAACTGTGATGGTTCAACTTGAAATCTAACGAAATTATGATAGTTCAATTTGAAGTCTATCTCTTAATAAAATTTGCGGTAATGTGGGCTCAGTTTTCGTCAACCTCGGCGCTGTCTTTTTTGACCTGATTTCCCAGTGAAGAGTCCGTCTGCCATGGCTTGCAGCAGTCTGGTCGTCGGAGTTCGATTTCTAGCATTTTGTCTGGGTTGAAGATGAAGACCAGTCATCTCCCCCTCTTGCTGAACCTGCTCCTGTTCCAGATCTCTTTGCTCGATCAGCATCTCACGACGATTTCTCCTCGGCCTTGGATTTGGAGAAATGAAACCATTTGCAACTGCTTCCAATAATCTGTTAGTTGGTCGCCGATTTCTGGTGGTGTGCCTCACCGGCGGTGCATCAGATCCAATTAACCGTTCTTCCAATTCAAGTCGTCTCGCTACTTCCAACAATGCTTCGAATCTATTCGCTGGTTGTTGATTTCCGGCGTTGCGTGACGGTCTTTCATCAGTACCAATTGCTTGTTCATCCAATTCATTTGCTCTCGCTAGTTCTAATAATCCATTCGTCGGCCGTAGATTTTCGGCGGCGTATGTCGCCGGCGGTGCATCAGAGCCATTCAACTGTTCATCCGATTCAAATTGTTTCGCTACTTCCAATAATGCTCTGATTCGATCCGTCGGCTCCTGATCGTCGGTGTTGTACCTCGGCCGTGATGCATTTTCTCTCACTTCATTCGTTATAATATCAGCATCGGCTACTACGATTTGATTCTCGTTCTCTTCCTCATTACGAATCAGATCAGGCTCTTTAGCAACAATGTTCAACAAATCATGAATTGAATCGTAATAATCCTTTCCTTTAATTAACCCCGGAAGCAAGTCATGATAACCAGGCTTTAGAAATATCAGAGTGTTTTCCTTGGAGTTGCCCAAGTGCCACCCTTTACCCTTGAGACGCTGCCAAACTGCTCCCCAAAATAATTTCCGCGAGATAGTTTTACTCAATCGTCCATGAAGACGATGCGTGATTTCTCTAATGTTAAGAGAAGAGAATTCATCTGGTATCATAAAATCTATGAGAGCAATTCTAATATTAGCGGCTTCTAAAAGTATATCAGCCCCGAATATGACTTTCAATGTCAACCAATCTTCCAAAGACATATTTGTTGCCATAAATTTCTTAGAAACCTAAACAAAAATTTAAAAAAAGGTAAAAAGACTCATATTTAAGCAAATTTAGATTTGTTGTCTTTTTAGCTGTCGCATTTGAGTGTATGTGGAGTATTCTGAATTGGATGTGGCACCAATAAGATAAGACAACCAAAAGAACAACAAAACAAAATTTTAGTTGAGCAAGCAAGCTAGTATAAATGAAAAAACAAACCCACCTGATGCAGCACTGCTTGACATTCTTCTGATATGTTGGAAGGTATACGGGTCAACAAGTTCTTGGCTTTCAACCCGAAAAATGTCCTTTTAGCTCCCACATATCTTGAGTTCATTTTTCGAAACACTTCCCATCTTTCATAGTCGTAAGACTTAACAAATCTTAAGTTATAGTATGATTCAATGTTCATGCTTTCATTTTGGAGAAACTTTTTTATTGTAACAAGATCGTCACCAAAAATATACAGACCAAGAAGGAAAGTTCCATATTCATCCTCACTCAAGTCATCCTTGTATTGATCATTAGTTTCGAGCTCAACCCGATGATCAAGATCTTCACCTACAGTTCCATTAAATGGATTTCCCAATAATGACTCTCCAACTTGCTGGTTGTCTTTAATTCGAGAAGGATGATTATGCTTGTTAGTGAAAGACATCTGTACATGAATAAGCAAAATCAGAAAAATGACACGTTTTTAATTCATTCTGATTATTTGAATATGAGTTTAAAACCACTTCGTGCCTTGCAAAGCACAAAACAACGACTTTTGTTGTTAAGATTGACCTTATATGGTAATTCATTGCACTACTTAGTATTAATCAAACTTAAAGGAATTTTCTACCACCAGCGCTGGTACCACTTATGATAACAGCATATGGTTTCACCTAAAACATACATGAAACCACGTTGTGTTTTAGGTACCAACAATAGTATTGGAACATTTCCAATCAAACCTATGAAATAGAATTTTGTGAAGTTAAGGTGTTTTTTTTTTTTGGTTGGGGGGTGTGGTGTGGGGGTGGGGAATAGGTTTGTCAAGTTAGTTTACTTTTTTAGGATTAATTCTATAATAATAGCTTAATTTTCAATTATGCAAAATTCAATTCTACTGTATGTGTCCCAAAGAAGTTCGAAGCTTCTCTTCTGTAGCAAAAGACATTCTTATTAATTAAAATTCAAAAAGGAAAAAAAGAAGAAGACAAAAATAGAACTATTTTCAATGGACAAAATAGCCAGTGCAGAAGAGAAACTAAGGACTCAAATTCACAACCAAAAATTTAGCAAATGATAAAAAAAAAAAAATGAAAACTACATTTTTATGGGGCAAGAACTAGATATAAAGCTTTTATGAAGAAAACAAATTTTCCTTAAAGAATATATGGTTAAAGGTGAGAGAACTTGTCACAAAATATGAGAAAAAAATTCAGAAGAGTGTGATTGAGATTAAAAGTGAGAATGAATAAATCTCATTGTAAAAATTAGCTGAAAATACTTTTACTAGAGTCCTGGAGGCTTTCCGGCCGGAGAGAGACTTGTTGTCGTAACCCTTTTTTCTCCCGAGGTATGTGAAAAAGAGCGACGGACTCTTTTTTCTTTTCAGCCATATGTAAATGTTATTCTTTAAATATGATAAATTGACATAAAATGCGCAATATAGTATGACGAGGAAACACTTTTATTTTTAATCAACAATCTATGTCTTACATGAACTTACCAGGTGAGACTATCAACCTTAGAGAAATTACTCTGAATTACAATAAACCAATGAAAACTATTAATTATCTAATAATTATAGTTAACAATGCGTTATTATGAAATTCCTTTTTCCGCATTGAAAGAAAACTTGAAACTCTCCAATAGAATGCATTTGACTTGAACTTCCAATTACATGGAAAAGTTTCAAGTATTGTCAACTTCCAACAAAGCATCTCCAAATAATGATCTCAATGATGAAACAAAGAAAGCTCACCTTTTCAAATTGAGTCCCTTGTGCTTGCTTCCTTCCCTGGGGTGCCGGGAAATTAATTAGTAAAACCAAAAAGTAATATTAGACGGGGAAAATTGAAAAAGAGAGAGGGGGAGAAAAGCATAGAATGACAATGTTATTGTATGAAACTTTTGCAAAGTGAATAAGATTGGAGATGAAACATTGCCACGTATTGCATCCAGCCTAATAGAAGTAGTAAGCTATACTTTATGTATAATCACACAATGAAGTTTAATATCGATGTTGAAAAAGCAATATATATTAATTTGTGTCATGTTATTAGAGCTCAACATGGCGTGAGTGTCGACGCACATTATATCATTCTTCTACGCCGTAAAATCCAGTTAAAATAAAATGCAAATGGGAACACACATACATACATATATGACTGCTATTCATTTAATTGGTAAAAGAGATTTCAATTTTAACAACCAATATAATAAAATGACAAAAATTTTAATATGATTAGTTCAAATCAACCCAGTTAATTCAACAATAGTATTCAATTGGAGAGTTATATTCTTCTGCTTTTTATTACTATATATATATAATCACAATTATGGTAGGTTTTCCTTGTTGAGGAGCAAAAATGCCAACTTACGTTTGCCTTCACTTTGAACGGAACACCCTAAGCTTCTTACCCCACGCCTACCCCAAAAAAAAAAAACAACTTTCACTTTCACGTCTCTTATTCCACTTGTTAAATTCTTCCTGTCAAAATTCTACTATCATCAAAACAATTGCACTATTTTGGGCTATGAAGTTTTTATTATCACGTTAATCACAATTATGGTGAGTTTTTCCTACTAAAAAAATTAAAAATTAAAAATTTCTCATCGACTTCATTTCTTAATGCACATGTTAAATTATTCCTATCACATAATCTATCTATGATAGAGCAGATCATTCTGGTTACTAAGTTTTTATTACTATATAATATAATTATAATTGCAATGAATTCTCCTCGTTAGAAACAAAATGCAAACGTATGTTAGTTCCACCTCTAACAGAAAACCTTCTTCCTCGCTATTTCACCTCAAAACTCATCAATTTATTTATCTCCTTTTCCACCTATTAAATTAAATTCTTCGCTGGCCTTTCTCCTATCCGCGCAGAGTCCGTACCCGCACCCCCAACCCACACACAGGCCCCCCTGGATTGCACTACCGGGGGGGAGGGGGGGGCTCTTTTTTTTTTCCTGTGTGGGTAGGAGAACGGGCCTTTAAATTCTTCATATCAGAAAATCGATCACCATAAAAAGTACACTATTGTCGCCATTAACCTATTCACAGGCGACATTGTAATCGATCAATATAAAAATCATAGATTTCATTGAAGCAGTACAAGAAAAACGTACACGTGCTAAATCTTCACTTTCCCCATTTTCATATATTTTTTAATCCATCACGTGTCCATATTCACACACACTATATATATATATATTATATACACACAAAACCCTTTAATCCAGTTTTATCAATATATATATCTATATCTACTCTGCATACATAAAAGCGGGTGCGGCTAAATGCACCCCCATAATCCACTCATCACACCCCCTTTTTTAAACAATCATCCAATTACCAATTTACCCTCTCTCCTTCTCTTCTCTCTTTTTTTAATTCTTTCTACTCTCACAGTCCCCAACTGACAAAAAATAATTCACATGAACGGAGCTCGAATTTTTTTAAGCTTTGGCGCCATTAATAGCTTCCAAAAGCTTTTCATTCTTCCTTCGCTTTCTTCTCCATTAACGTGAATGTCGAATGAAGAGTAGGAAAACGCAAAAATTAAAAAAATTAAAAAAATTAAAAATGGGTGTTTCGACCCATCACGGTCGAAAACACCAAAGGGGTGGTTCGACCATTATGGGTCGAAACCCCCAAAGGTGTTTCGACTTGCAATGGTCGAACATCAAGGTGTTTTCGACCCATAATGGTCGAACTCATTTCTTGGTGTTCGACTCATAAGGGTCGAAACACCTTTTTTTTTTTTCCTGAAATTGTAATGACGAAGAAGATGAAGTTGTGCATGACCAACAATGGTGGATGAAACCACGACCCACCATTTTCGTCCAACACCCAAATTTTTCGAACACCAATTTTTTTTTTTTTGGTAAAGATTTGGACAGAAAAAAAGAAACAAAAAAGAGGAGAAGAAGATGAAGCTTGGTATCAACAATGGTGGGCATTCAATATGAAGAAGAAGAAGAAAAAAAAAGGAAGAAGAAGAGGCGGTGTATGAAGAGGGTGATTTTTTTATTTTTATTTTTAAAGTTGAGGGTAATGAGGGAATTGGGGGGGTGTGTAGAGTAATTGGGATGAGGTCAAATGGGTCAAGGGGGTTTTTGGAGTAAAGGGGGTGTAGAAGTAAGTTTTGGGGGTGTACATAGCCGCACCCAATACGGCATCCCCTGACAACACTCAGAAAACACAATATAACGGAACTTCGCTTTCTGATTTCTCATAGCAGACAGCCAGACAGTGAATTTCAAATCAATCATGGGTTACGAAAACGATCCGTAAGTTCCCTAATTGTAATATTATTGTTTATTCAATCATTGGAGTTATATATATAAATCAGGGTTTTGTTGATTGAATTGGGGATTTTATATCGGTCATTGTTTAATTCTGTATCTAGGTGTTCGGATATAGATGTGTGTGCGTGAAACGAAGTTTTCTATATTGAATTAGGGTTTTTTTGAATGATGATTTTTAGTTACCGTGATGAGGATGGCGAGCCGTTGATGGATTTTGACGAGGATATGCAATCTGATCGCGATGAACCCGGGCAGGATCTCCTGGACGATGGAAATGATGATGGCTGGGGCAACAATAATGAGCGTGAGAGATCTCCGACTCCAGTGTACAACGATTCCAAGGCCAAACCGCGGAAGCGATTGATTAAAAAGTCGTCCCCGACTCCAGGGAAGGACTCTGGGTTTTTAGATTTTGGGATGGAGGATGATGTGGGTGATGGTGGGGCACACAGGGGTTATGGTGTTGAGGAAGATGATGATGTGGAGGGGATTGTGAGGAATGATTACTCCGATGGTGGTGGTAAGCGGAAGAGGGATAAAGGGAAAAAGGAGAAGCGCAGAAAGGAAGCAGAAAGGAGATAAGAAGTTTAAGTTGAGGAAGAGCGGAGGAACATCGAGGGATCATGAGGTTGATCCGGAGATGAAAGAGATGTGGGATACCATTGCAGGCTCCGAGGTTTGTTCCTTCTGTAAAAATAAAATCAAAACTTTATACGCAGCGATATATTTTCTGCAATTTATGCTCTTCGAAGGGAATTTGATATGTTTATGGCAGCAGACTGGAAGGGGTTTTATATATGGGTTTTTTCGATTGAATCCGGTGAATTTTGTTATGATTATGAGGATCTCTGATTTTGTTTTGATTGTTGAAATCTTATGCCTTTTAGTATCGAATTAGTATTTTAGCCCATAGTTTAATGCTCTGGAATTGATTTTAGGTTAACTGAGACCCGTGTCCGGTTTTTGTTTTTGCCTTTATTATTCTATGAATTTTGACTAAATATTGTTTGTTTGCTCATTTGGATTTGAATGTCACTAAGAACTTGTTCGGTGAAGTTTAAATGAAAACAAACATGATATCTTTTGGATAACGTGTGATTATACAGTCATAAAAGTCATAAAAGTCATAAAATAAGAAGTGAATACGATGAGTTTGTGGGCATGTGATGGGGTAGGATTTTATAAATGCCCTTAGATGAGTTAATTCAGAAAATTTTGTTACTACTATGCGGATCTTTGAGTTCGTCTTTTCAATTGTTGAAACCTTATATTGCTATGATTAGACGGGTGTCTGCATTTTTCCTTTCAATTGTTGCAATTTTATAGTTTTCAGTATCACATTTTTATTTGAGTCCATGTTTCTTTTCTGAAGTCCTTTTTCTTGCCCAAATTTTTATTTTAGCCCAATGATGAACGCTCCAAAATAAATCTTTAGGTGAACTTGGACTGATGTCAGGTATTTGTAGGTGACTTTGATAGTTTATGAAAGGTTTATAAAGAATTCAAAAGTTGTCAAAACAATAAAATGAGTTGCGGAAAATGATTTACAAAAATTAGAAAGCGAGCACTAAATTTGATTTTAACTAAAAAAAAAGCTCTAATAAAGTGTGGGCTTTCTGAAATTTGTGCACGATTTTCGTTTATCATGAACCCTAGACATGGTGAGATATGTGTTTTAGTTTTCATAAGCAACATGTTGAAGTTTTTTATTGGAGTTTTGGGAATGGAATACAAACTTGAGGCATCATTAGCTTTATTAGCTTTTTGAGTGTAATATGGGTTTTGGTGCATGTGAAGACGTTGAAACATATAAAAATGCAATTTTTTGGACTAAATAACTGATTAATGTTAAGCATTGTTTACGTGAATATAATGTTACCATCTGTCTTTATTGCTAATCACGATCCACAGAGAATCATGGTATGTGATAAATTTTTGTCCTTTTGATATTAAAGTGGTTATCTAGAGCTTAGTAAGATAAATGCGGTAATGATTGCCTGTTGATTTTGTTTTCCTTCCCGTTCATGTATAGACTGCAAGATTTTGTGCTTTAACTAAATGTATGACTAAATGTGGTGACTCTTGCACACATGTGGTGTGTTTACTTGTTTTTCTTCCCAAATTGTATAGGAAGACCAAGAGGGGATTCGGACAGTAGACGACGATAACTTCATTGATGACAGTGGTGTTGATCCTGCTCTCCGATATGGAAGTGACAATGAACATTCTCCCAGCCGTGCTCCCCAGGTTTGAATTCTATCCTTTGCAGGCGACATATTCTGCTATTGAACATCACCAATATCATTTTTTTCCCTTTTTCTCCATTAATATACAATCTCCGGTATGGGAGTATTCCGCTGCTGTCTATACATAGTCATATAATTATAGTGACACAGGCGCAAATTCTTGTGGGTATTACAAAAGCAACATAAGAATCAGAACCCTGCCAAATGGAGCTGTGCAATTGCTAATGCTGATTGGTGATCCTGTCCTCCGTGTTTGCATGGATTATTTTTATGTGTGATTTGTGTTTTGGTGGGATTTCGAATCATTGCAAGGAAACATTTTTCTGGTTACTGAAGATTGATTATTCATATAAAATATCCAAGTTTGAATAAATTGTTGGTTGTGTGACTGAGCTAGCCTGAATCGTTTTCAGATAAAACTATATATTATCGTAGACTATAATTTACCAGGCGTGCCCCGAATTGATGATTGTTGTTCACAAGTTAGTAGAACAATGTTCATGTTGAGGTTGGTCCTAACTGAGACTGTACAATGTGGAATTTGATGTTGAGGTTGTTGTCTAAAAGGCTCAATTGGATTTGGAAGCATTTTGTATGTGGAACAAGGCTTCAGCTCTAGCCCTCTTGGAGCATAGACTTCAAGCAAGACTAATAGGCTCCAAGGCGTTTGAATGGAGTCCCTCATAAAGTGTGCCTCGAGGAATAAAACCCCCAAATAACTGTCCAAAACAGTGATAGGTTGTACTTTTTGCAAATCTCAGGTTAGGATAACAGTTTCTGAGTACTCGATTAGGATCAACCTCTTTAATAACTTCCAACTTTCAAGAAATATTGAGTTGGCTGCCGATGCAATTAAGTGTATGTCTGGGAGAGATTTTCGAGAAAACAATTTTTGAACATGTAGTTGGATTGTAAAGAAATGTTTTGAGAAAATAAATTAAAATAAATAATAGCTTGGTTGACACGGTTTCTTTTCTTCTTCTTCTTTCTTCTTTCTTTTCTTTATTTTTATTTTTTAATTTTTAATTTTTAAATTTTAATTTTATTTTTTTTGGTGTTGTGTGTTTTGGAACCCACCTAGAAGAAAAGAATGGTATAACTTTCATGAACAAATAGATCACCTTAACCATATGAAGGTTTGGATCGCTCTTGGGAGGCCATCGCTGGCCAGATTTGTGAATTGACACTGTACGAAGGCGAGAAAAACGTAGCAGGTATAGAGGAGGAAGTAATGAGTAAATTGGTCATATATTTTAACGTTAGAAATATCCTTTTATTTAGTGCCACAAGATGTGTGTAACTTTTTTTTAAAAAGAAACACACAAATTTATTATTACAAGATGTGTGTAACTGAATTATTATTACAGAAGAGAGAGCATCCTTGTCTTCCCATCCTAATCTGCATCACCCAAAATGTAATTTATCCGCACTATTCTCATTTAATGTGTGGCGTTATCTAAAAATAATAATAAAAATCACATGCCACATCAGTTTATCACTCTGAATGACATTAAATATTTGCAAAACTACCTAGCGTACCATGAATTATTAATGAACAAGAAATCTGGATTTGGTTGTTTTATGGCTTGATTCATTTATTGTATTTTTCCAAAATATTTTATTAGACTACTGTGTTAACGGCTGGCCCAATTTCTAGTACCATTCACCGGTCCAGCAACACTTTATGCTAGATACTAATGACTTGTGAGAATTGACTTGTTCCCATCATTTCATTTTCCGTTTCTATTTAAGATATCTTTAAAATATATTACCAATCCGATCACTACTTCCACCTCTATATTTTGTTCATTTTTCGCCTTCGTACAATGTCAATTCGCAATTCTAACCTGCAGTGGCCGCCGAAGAGGGATCCGAATCTTCATATGGTTAAGGTGATCTATTTGTTGATGAAGTCATAGCATCTTTTTTCCCCTCCGCGTCCTACGATTTAACTTTTTGATTCTGGAATTCTTCCAGTTATGGGCATTCTCGATCAATTCTTGGGTTGCATAGATTTGTGTTTGGTAAATAATCCAGTTTATTTGATGCCTTAATTTTATCTGCTTTGAATCTTTTTTTTTTTATCCCCCAAATGTCATCTTTCTCTCTGAATGTGTGTGCACGCATGTGTGAATAGTGCATTAAATTTTCTGAAATCTTTTCTTGTTTCTATTTCTGTTTTTCCATTGATTTCCCGCTTTTGTGAAAAATATAAAAAAATAAATAAATAAAAAATCCTGTTATGATATAACTTGGATGGTTTTGCGACGTCTCGGATCTGTGGCAGTGTTATCCTGATCCCTTGTGATTTAACTAAACCACAACTGGTCTCTAATTCACTGAAAGGTCTACTTTAGGGCACTGGCGTGAACTCATGACTCTATATTTGAATAGAAGGCCAGGTTTGATTTTATCTTGTTTGTTAAAGTAACTTCTGAAAGAAGGCATCGTTCAGTAGTTCCCATGTTTTTTACTCTGGATTTTTAATCCTGAAATGAGGTTGCAGCAGTTAGATTTGTAAGTGAAACTTGTGCTCTGTATGTGCATAGAGCAGCTTTAGATAATGTGTATCGGTGATGTAATGTAATATTATGCAATGGAACATCAAGTACCATTGCTGACTTAATAATTGAGGACCCAAAACACTGATTTTCAATGGAACTTTCCGACATACCAACGGATGGGGGTGATGACTCAGTTTCTCCAAACATTACGAGTCTTCCCTGATTTTCCTTTCATTTGTCTTTTTGGGTGTGCATAAAAGATGGTGGGTTTCTACTTTGTACACAGCACACCCCTTTCAGGTTGCATACCATGCTCTTCAGTCTTTGCTTGCTATGGTGGGTATGAGTTGGTTTCATAAATGTGATGATTGATGTTAACTACTCCCCCATTGGTGAAAAACATAATCATCAGCATTATTCATGTCTTCATTATCTCTTGTATGTGAAGCATTTCTTAATTTTTTTTCTCATGGTTGTCGAGAGTGAGACATTATTTTCCTTCCCCTATTATTCTATAGGCAGAAGAAGGGGAAGAGGACGAGGAAATCAATCGGCTTTTCAAGACTGGCAAGAAGAAGAAGAAAACCGAGAAAAGTGCTGCGGAAATTGCACTGCTTGTTGAGAATGTCATGGCTGAACTTGAAGTTGTTGCAGAAGAAGACGCTGAATTAAATCGACAACAAAAACCTGCTATAAATAAACTCAGAAAGCTGCCTCTCCTTACGGATGTCCTTTCTAAGTCAGTTGTTTTCTTCATTGTTTCCTTTGGCTTTTGTTGATGCAACAGGTTAATTTTCTCACATTTTGAAATTTCTTCATTCTTAGAAAGCAACTTCAGCAAGAATTTCTGGATCACGGAGTGCTAACTCTTCTGAAGAATTGGCTTGAACCACTACCAGATGGAAGCTTACCTAACATAAATGTCCGTGCAGCAGTTCTAAAGATCCTGACTGATGTATGGAAAGAGTTTCTCTTATCTTTTTGATGCATGTACGGCGTACTTATTGTTTCTGTTAACACTATTTGGGCGCTCAAACTGTATGCTTGTTTGCAGTTTCCCATTGATTTAGACCAGTATGACAGAAGAGAACAACTGAAGAAAAGTGGTCTTGGAAAGGTGTTACCCATTTTGGATTTACCATTGGCGTTTTTGTTTCAGATATATTAGGAAGCAGGAAATGACAATGCCAGTTATTTTCATATTTGTGCAGGTTATAATGTTTTTATCAAAGTCTGATGAGGAAACTACTGCCAACAGGAAACTTGCTAAAGATTTAGTTGACAAATGGGTAATATGTTTCTTCTATTCGAAAGCCTCTATTGCATCCTTCTTTTGTTGATTTGATTTAGGTAATATATGTTATATATTCTTGCTCTGTGCTTGGCTACGTTTTCCCTCTTTCTTCTTCTTGAATTTTTATTTATGGAGTTTACGAGGACAAATAAATTGATGTTCTTGATAGTGAAGTTTGAGAATGTTTTATTTCAAAAGTATTTACCTGTGTCCATACTGCTTTGTGCATTTTACATTTTTGATTGTATTCATCGAAGATTTTGAAATTCTGGATGGTATTCTTGCAGAGCCGGCCAATATTTAACAAAAGCACAAGGTTTGAGGACATGAGAAATGTCGAGGATGAGAGGATTTACAAGAGGCCTACTGGAAAAAAGTATGGCTTGTCTTCTGTAGCACTTAGACATTTATTATCTATATCAAAATTCGACCATCCACTGACATTATGTATTACATTTTCTCCAGGCCAATTAACAAAGCGTCGGGAATGGATTCCCAGGGAGACCTTGATATAGCTGAACTTTCACAGTAAGACATCATTACAGTTGTGTTTGTGCATATTTGTGATGTTAATGCATTTACCTAATATTTAGCTTGTGCAACAATATACAGAAGGCAAAAATCTGGCCAGTCATCTTCTAGGCAACATGCTTCAAGGCCTGAAGCAATGTCAATGGACTTTTTGGTACGTCCCCAATCTAAGGTTGATCCAGATGAACTTCGTGCTCGGGCTAAACAGATTGCGGCTGATCATCGTCGCACCAAGGTCAGCTCTTCGCTCAGAGAAAATTTCCTCATTAATTCCACATTAAACAATTCGGAACTTATCATTGTAAGTGAATAAATATAGATTCTCATGGTTTGAACATCCACCATTTGTCCCATCTGTGCATTTGGAGTATTCAGTATTTCAAGTACATATCGTTGGCTTGCGTATTTATCAGATGTCTATATCTTTTGGGTTGGCCAGTCTCATCGAGTAGGATTTTTTTCCCCTCCCTTGACCCACGTGTGCAAGTTTGATGGTTAACTTATTGTTCTCATTAAAATATTTCTGGAAAGTGGTTGAAACCTGAAAGAACGCATATGAAAATTGCCAGGCATGTAGTATCTCAACTCATTTGATGCTAAAATATGACAGATTTCCTTAACTAAATATGTCCCATTCGTCCGCTGAAACCTGTTAAAGAATTCCTTATGGGAGGAAGTAATAATTTCAATCATTTGCATGTAATAGCAACATTCCACTTGCAATGACGTTTTCTCAGAAGATGTGAATTTATGAAGTAATCGTATTATGTATCTATCTATTGAGGATCGTGTCTGATTTTTGTTGTTGTGTGGTTTAGTCTTGTGCCTAAGTTTTACTCTATACTTACAGATGAACAAGAAGCTGCAACAGCTAAAAGCCCCAAAAAGGAAGCAACTTCAGGCTACAAAACTCAGCGTGGAAGGTCGTGGCATGGTGAAATATCTGTAATGACCTCTGCTTCTCCATTAATGGGAAAGCATGCTTTTATTGAATCAAAATTGGCGGGTTCTTCTATTTAATACATACATAATAATACAGTTTATATCTGCCGGATTACATGGATTCGACTGGGATTTGGGACATCTGGCATCTTACTTTGTAAACAGTGTGTTGTTTTTGTTGAATGATGTAATTTAAGATTTTTGTGGATATTTGGCTTGTTGAACTACACTTGTCATTGAAACTGATTTGGTGCACACTACAGCGACGTACTCCAGCTGATGCGGCACTCCAATGTGCGCCATAATGTACCCTCGGGTGCACTGGATCAACTTTCTTTGTCATGCTGCATAGTTATTTTATTAGAATGTAACATATATGTGATCCTTGAGAGTTTAGAATTCAATGTTGGCACTGTTTCCCTTGAGCCAGATTCTAGTTGGGATATTGTGACATTCTAGTGCACTTCGTGTGATATTGTTTGCTTTGGCATCACCCCACGGTGTGGGTATTGGACTTTCACCTTCATTCTAGTCGCCAGTCGGTAATGCCCAGTTACCTCTTAGCCTTATGTCAGTTTTACTCCCTTTTTCCCTTTTCCCATTCTTGAGACGATTCAACTTGAGGCTGTTCCAATCACTATACCTAAGGAGGGTTTGATGTCATGTCCTTGTTGGCTACACTCTAGGGTGTTTAAGTGTTGGTACTAGTTGTAACATTGGACCCCAAAAAAAGCAGCAGTATGAGTAAACTTGAACATTTGAACGTGCTAAATTATTATCGGTAGACAATCTAAAATTTAGAAAGTACGGTGTTGGGAGTAACACATGCAATATTAAACGACAAGTGCACGGACCGTATAAGTAATAAAGTGGACTTAACAAGTCCAGATATCGATCCCACGAGGATTGATATTTATAATTGAATTACTTATTCTAGTGTGAAGTAACCTATATAAAGAAAACAAGTAAAACACACAATTGAGACGGTGGAAGGAGATTTATCTAAACTATAATGCACCTAAATTGAATGACCTAAAATGACATGCATGGGAATGAATGGAGATTAACTTGGACGAATAGGTAGTTGGGAATCATGATTACATGATATCACTTAACACTAGCTTAACTAATCCGTTGATGAACTAAACATAATAACTCATCCTCAATGTTAGATCCGATTCTTCTTAGATAGGTAGCTCCTCATTCGAATGTCAAATTATTTCTAATCAATTGATCCAATCTACTATATCTCTGTATCGATTATCAATCAACCAATTGCATTAGGGTTCGTGAGAATAGCTTAGAGGATCACATAAGATTAGGGATATGTCTCTATCCTCTACAAGAACCTATGATGGTTGCTTCCACGGCCCAAAATGTGCATCTTCTCTTGAATAATGACACAAATTGCAAATACATAAATTCGGTGATCAAGCGAATTATGGAAATAACTCAAAAACAACCACACATGAATTGAGTAATCAATCAAACAACAATTTCATCAATCAACATTGGATTAATTGAAACTAGGTTAAGCTCCAACAATCATCCCAACATATTCAATACTAGCTCAACATGAAGATAAGTATAAGACATATACAAATACAACACAAATGGAAGAGCAAATGAAAAGGAACAAGATTAAGCTAAGAATCTCCCTTTGTAGTGCTATATCTCGATTCCTCCATCTCCACCATCATCTCCTCTTGTGTTCTTCATCATCTTCTCCGAGCCAAGCTCCCCAATCAAAGCCCCAGCTACAACTAAAAGAAAAGAAGAAGAAAGAAGAAGAGAGAGAAACAAAGAAAGGAAAGAAAAGAGGAAGAAGAGAATTAACCTAAGCTAATCTAAAAACTAAGAGAAGAACATGGAAATTGGGGATTAAAAATATCTTAAAAGGTCCCAATTCGTGTGTCAACATATGCCCCCAAAGCCCTCCAAAGTGGTGAAAGAAAATGGAATTTTCAGACATTTTTTGTGCAGAAAAAAGGACCGTACGACCGTTAAAAATTACCGGACGGCCGTACAAATGTTTCTACCCGATTTTTCACATGCACCAGGTTTCTATATTTTGGCCATAACTTTTAATCACGATGTCTGATTGAGCATATTCGAATTGCATTTGAAACACTCTCTAGTTGATTGTATCTCCAAATCAACTTGTATCTTCATAAAAAATGCTCCTCTTTGTGTCTATGATCTTCGTCTGGCTATAATTTTTTATCCGAAAATCGAAATTGAGCTTCGTAATAAGTGTCGGACTCATCATTCCGTGTTCTTCCATGTGAGCTCAAGAAACACGGTCGAGAAGATCTTCACATATTTGCATCTGAAGTCCTCCAACTTTCGACTTGTTGCGTTTTAGTTTCCGACTTCCGATTTTTTAACACTTTGACTCCTTTTTCCTCATTTAATCTCGTTCTCGTCCACAATGAGGAATAATACCTAAAACACAATAAAAATATATAAATATATGTAGAAATCCGCTCCAAATAAAATGTAAAGAGACATAAATAAGTGTGCAGAATACACACTTATCATATGGAAATCACGTTAGGTATTCCACACTTTCTATTCCAATTTTACCATTCCTTATTTTCAATTGCAAAATATTTCAGCTTGTTTGTTACCCTTTTTGTCCTTTTTTTGTTTTGTTTTTCTGTATCATCATTTTTAATGGTTCTTTGGACAATTCAGTCATATTTCTTAAAAAAAAATCATTATTCTTTTAATCATTCATTCAAAAATCATCTCTCTAAAGTGTCTCTCAAACATACACTAAACCCACATAATCGTGTACACCACAAGTTACAAAAAGATGTAATGCAACGAATTTGTCTAAATGAATTTTTTTTTTTTTTGGTCTCTCTCCCCATGCTCAAATTTCCAGCAGGGAAGAAATTTTGGCTCAGTAAGTGTTTATTGATCAAAATAAAGCTATTTTTGTGTAGTGCCATAAGAAGCGTAAAGTATAGTGAATTGACAAGACCAAATTTCATTGCTTCAACTTCTTTGAGCGTAAATGGGTCTAAAACGGGCTAAGCGAAGTCTATGCATAAAAAGCGCAAAGTGTGGTAAAAAGACAAGGTCAAATTTTGAATTTTGGTGTCACTTAAACGAGATCGAGTTAAACTTTTTAGAAGAAAAGTTTTGCCTAACCTAACTATTGTGCAATTAAGACACGTTGACCGATGACCGCGATAGAGAACTGAAAAAGTAGCTATGACAACGTTCGCAAGTAAACAAAATTTGTTACAAATTAATAAATTATTGCAGTTTGTATTACATTCATGTCTTATTTGTTAATTTTCTCAAATAAAAATTTAAAATAGTGCTTTACTTTACAATAAATTAATATAACAAATAAAATAGAAAATAACTATCTTGCATTGTAGACAATAACTCTAGAATACTAAAAATGAAAAATAAAACAGAAAATGACGCTTCACGTTACAAGTAACTTAAAATTAAATTTGATGTTGCTTAACATAGCTAACATAATTCGTCCAAAAAAAAAAAAAGAAAAAATAAAAGAAAAAAGAAAAGAAAAACAAAAAAAACTAACATAATATTTTTTGAGTTAAAAGAAATTGGAGAGGATAGTGAGAAATAATTTTGAGAAAATTAGCTTAAACAGCCAAATTTCTTGTGACCAAGTACTTTTACCATATAACTAGCACTTTTACCCCTGTGCATTGTATAGAAAGATATATATTTACGATATAATTTAGAGCCAATGTAAAAGAAAAAATGCAAAAGATTTTCTAGATTTGCGATCAAGTCTTCCATATATTTCCTTGCTATGTCACCCATGCGCTGTATGGTAAGATATGTCCAATATAAAATTACTTTGATAATTTTTTTAGTTGTAAAAGATTGATATTAATTTATTATAATCTATTAATTAATTAAATACTTCTATTTTTGCATACTAACAATAATAATGAAGACATAAATAGAATTTATTTTTAAAAAAGAAATAAGTAGAATTGACTATTAAATTTATTTATATATTACAAAGATTAATAGAGATTTAGGTGAGAGATTTTAAAATTAATAGAGATTTAGCTGAGAGATTTTAGGATTGACACAGATTTAGATGATAAATTTTAGGATAGATTTAGCTGAGAATAAAAAATAAATTATTTAATTTTAAAAATGTAAATTTGAGGGGGAAAATGTCCTTAATTTATTTATGTATAGACGTATTTAAGGGGTTTAATTAATGTAATTTCGTTGTATATGGTATTAAATAATGCATTAATCAATAATGAGGATTGACATCAACATCAACATTTAAGTAATATTTTCATTAATGTGAGTGAGATTTGAATTTGCAACCAAATATTTTTTTTGATAATCGAATTTGTGACCAAATATTCATTTATGACTATTTTAAGAATTATTGTGTGACTAACGAAATGTGACCGTAGTGACTTAGGACTAAATATGACCAAATCTAAATCTATGACCATCATATGCGACCTAATAATATGTTTTTATTTTATGTGACCTAAAAATATACGACTATATATGTATATGCGACTGTTATTTTATAGCCTCTCCCTCTATATATATGTGTGTATGTTATATAAGACCTAAAAATGTGTGACTATGGCCTTGTTTTATCTACTACAATTTTATTAACTTTTTCTCTCTTTATTTTCAACCAGTCATTTACTTATTTATTATATTTTTCTCCAATTTCAACTATACATTCAATACGTAAATCGAAAAAATTGAAATTATATCCCAAAGAACAAGGCCTATATGTACATATGTGATCTAAAAATATACGACTATATACGTCCACATGCACTATTACAAGTCACAATTACCATATATATTCATAATATCACTTAATTATTCCATTGCAAGACATGATTTGACAATACGTGACTGTATATGCCACTCCTGCTCCCCTACTCATGATGTGGGCAGGGGACATGCCCAGACTTGAAAAAAATTGGGGGAGGGGGAATTGTGGGGCCCACATGAGCCTCTCACCATTAGGGGCGCCGTTATGTATTATTCATCTCACTTAACGTAGATCTTAAAAAATTTTAAAAAATTATATGGCGTGGCGCCCTATGAGGGCGCACATCATACGTGGACATGGCACCAGCACTATATATGCATATGAGAGAGAGAGAGTATCATTTAATTATATGAATAAATTGCCACATTGGGAGAATATCATTTAATTACATACCAATTATCAGGTTGGGAGTATATCATTTAATTCCCTTAAGTAGTAGAGACTTACCATAAGTAAAAAAATTTTAAAAAAAAGGAAAAAGAAAAAAACAAAAATAAAAATGGTAATCTTCCAATAAAAAGTTTAAGCCAATTCCTTGTCAAAAAAAAAAAGTATAATTCTCAAAATATTTTAATATTTCATTTTGATATTTTAAATGTTTTATGATAAAATAATCTTGAGAGATAATTTGGTTTAGTGGGCCAATCTTTTCCAGAATCCTTACAATTACACACTAGCCCGTTCTCTAATAGGCCAATGGCCTGCCCATCTAACTCTAACCCGGGCCTGTTATCTCTCCACCATATAGAGACCAAACACATTAACCGGGGAACAATTCAATCACCGTGAACGGGAAGGGGAAAGAGGGAAACCGTGCTCATCATCCTGTTGCCGCGAATTTATCTATCAAGCGTTCTTTTGATTTCTAATCGGCCTTTTTCTTCATCACCTTCATCACCAAGCTTGGAAGGAAGGTATTATCAGATTTGTTATTGTAAAAGTGGTCGTTATATGTTGTGTTGAATCCAAATCGACGGGACGTGAATGACTCAACTCCTCAGAATTTATTTATTTTCCGGTGTTGTTATTGACAGTAGTTAATCTTCCTGTAGTTCAGAAAATATTTCTTGCTGTTGGACAGCGTTGGTTATGGGTTTAATCCTTGTCTGAAGTGTAATCGGTGAAATATTGCTCGCATCTGACCCCTAGTTGTTCCGCCGCCCAATTTCCAAGCTTTTGAATTTATCAGTTCCTGCTAGAAGGTGTTGATCATAATCCCGAATTCAGGGATGAATATGATAACCGAATGTTAGATATGGATGTATAGTACCACTTGGAAAGTCATGTAATTGGTGACTGTTGCTAGTGAGTGATGAAATCACAAATGGTCTTATGAACTGGAGGGTTCTAGCTTTGCTTAGGAATTAGACATACAATTTCACCAATTATAAGTTGGGAGTTCTAACTGTTCATTCGAGCAGAGATTCCCCTACATAACGAATAACCAAATCAGCTAGTTACATACAGAAAAGGGAAGTAGCATATAGTGAGGCATACTTTAGCAAGCTAAGAGCATCTAAAGTCTTTAGTTATAAATAGAATCTTATGTAGAATCGAGAACGTGTTTAAATTTAAGTCTGGAAATCTCTATGTTGAAAAGCTCAATTTGACCTCGCTTAAACTCGAAACTTTATGTTGCCACTTTGCATGCTTTACACTTTTACTTTGCGTTTGCAACCTAGTTACAGTTTTTGTTTTTTACAATACTAACTCTAACTCTGCACTCATATATATATATATATATATATATATATACATATATATTTTTGAAATTTTCTTTTTCTCTGTCCAAGAAACATTTATCAATTTGTCTTCGTCCTTTATTTAACAGTTTTTCATATATGAATCTTGAATGATTTGAAGTAGAGCAGTGAAAATCTGTAACATTTTGATGCATTCATGTTAAAGTAAGAGTTGGTTCTCCAAATTGAGAGAGAGCCAAACTCTGCTCTCCATTTTTAGAAGTTAAAGTAGTCCCTCGGATCTCATATGTAACTATTTACTCTCTAAAGTAAAGAGCATCTTGCACTTAGAAAGTCTCTTGGTGATGCCCACAACATATTTTAGTTTCTATATGAGTGGTTTTACTGTGCTACTCAGTACTCACAAAGCTTTGGATATGAGATCCATGCAAATTCAATTTTCACATGGCATGACTTCATGAGTTGCTCAACTAGGTGCAGCATCATGGTAGAAGATACAACTACAGTGTCGAAAACATTACATATGGATCTACATGCGCTATACTAGAGCTTGTTTGGTTCATATTTTGGCAATATCCAATTCTTAACAAACTCATTTATTAATCCATAACTTTTCCTTCTTTTAACCACCTAGCAATTACATGTTCTTTCGAAAAAATAATTGTAAAAATCGACACCATGAGATTAATAGATCTAGAAAGTTGGCCCAAAAAATTGATTGATAAACAAGCCAATATTTCCGAATTGAGTGCAGCTTCCATTCTCACTTTCAACACTTAGTTATTTATGCTAGAAATTGTTGATGCAGTGCATCAAGTTGAGCAGGTGCAATGGTGTCCGAACTCATAAATGCCAATCCCATTGTTTACGGGAAAAAGGAGCGTCGAGCTCGAGCTGCACCAGTTGATGTGGATGAATATGCAGCTGAACCAATTGACCAGCAAGAAATTTTCGATATCCTTTAAGCTTGTACTTTTACATCTTTTGCTCTGTGAGTTTTACTGTGGAGTTAAACTTCAACTCCATGGATAGGACCTTTTATAGGTGCTGAATTTGGTATTTGATGTATGATAGATCATGTTCTTTTTGCATGCATTAAGTGACAAGGTGCGCATGAGCATTTCAGAGTAAACTCCTGCATAGCATAGACATGTTATGTCTCAGACTCTCAGGTCAACATATTTTGCAGATATTAACTGATTCAGCTTGAGATTAGCCTTGGATTCACAGTTCCTCTAATTTTCACAGACATATTTTCCCATTCGTATAAACTGCTCCATTGCTGTTTGCTTAAAAAATTTAGATTTTCCATTTTGCTTGAGTAAGTAGTTCTATTTTGCACAGTAGCAATAACAGTTGCTCTCTGCCAACTGTGAGTAGTCTGATTTAGACTACATTTTCTGTTTATGGGTCAGTTATTATTACATTACATCTTTTACCACTAAGACGTCTCTCATGTCTATAGCTGCTGTTGTTTTTTCAATCATATATGTTTTAAAGCTTGTCTTGGAAGTATCTTTAGTTTTGGTTATAAACATGCAGAAATGAATGATTGGTAGCTGGGCGGTCCTTGTGAGACATATCAAGCATGTAGAGACGCATATAATTTTGTTCCAAAGAAGTGCTTAAACACTTTCTTTTCTGGCGATATCATGTCATTCAAAAAGTAACAGTATATGAAATGAAATTATGTTGGGAGAGGTCCCCTTCATGGGAAGCTTTTGTACTTCTTAATAGCATTACATCATATTAGAGACATAAAAGATCCAGAGCACCCTTATTCTTTGGAGGAGCTTAAAGTCATAACAGAAGATGCAATTGAAGTGGACGACAATAATAGTCATGTCAGGTAAATATATGTGCTTTGATCTGTTTTACTCTTTTTGTTGTCTGAATCATTACTCAATGAGGCTTATTCCTTCAGAGTCACGTTTACTCCAACGGTTGAACATTGTAGCATGGCTACGGTAATTGGATTATGCTTGCGTGTGAAACTTATGCGCTCATTGCCACCTCGGTACAAAGTATGCCTCTTTATCTCGCATTCATGTATATAACACATTAGTGCTCTTTTTTTCTTTTCATTTTTGTTTTTTTAAACACATTAGTTAAGTAGTAACCATGTTGTACAATCCAGTAGCATCAGAGGATAGTTTAATGCAAAATCAAAAACCCATTTTGTTCTTGACTTCAGTATGAAGCCCACATTCTCAACATGCTATTTTGTTGCATGACCAGTAAAATCCAGCTGACAACAACGTGATCTTGAATAGAGAGCTTTTCACTTAAGTTCTTCACAAAATTGTGGTTTTATCTCCTTGTCTTTCCTATTTGTTGAGCATTTGTGCAAGGCACGTGCTAAAGAACCCCTTCCCCCACATTAGATGTAATTCAGTCATGATTTTTACTTCCATTACCCCGCTTTTTAGGTCCACATTAATAATTTCTTGCCATTTGTCGACTTTTCTTATTTTTGCCTTTCTCTTTAACCCCCATTTACCTTACTTCTCTAGTCAAATTGACCATTTTTTATATATATTGTTCCTACTCAATCTCTGTGGTTTTAAGAATAATTAATAATATATTGCTAACTTGGAGGTATCATTGCTTGAAATTAAGTAATTTAAAGACAACTGTACTTCTAGGTGAATAATGACAAAAAAAGATTAATAATAATAGAAAAAGAAAAGAGATGCCGTGCAGACAGAACAGTACCAATTTGTTAGAAGAATATTGAAACTTGGGTCCTTGGGATGCAGTTCAAGAACATATTTCTGAGTTATTCATCTTGCTGATGGCATGTCTGTTGGGAATAAACAATTAGCTTCTCATAGTTGTAGTGTTTGCATGCAGAATGTCATAAGATTCTTGTTTTCCTATCTGTACCTAATAGCAGATGTGGACATATAACAGACTGATTAAGTAGGTGACTGTGTCATGCAAAGTGTTCTTTTCTATCTTCTGCTCAAATGATCTGTGGGGATTGTTTGCAGATTTTTCACTCATCTCCATCGTGTAGTGGCATGATACTTGTTATGTTGTGTATTTTGATACATAATAAGCTTCTATTTGCTTTGTTTTATGGTCCTCTCATAGTCTCACATTTTTCTTTAACTCAATTTTCAGGTGGATATTAGAGTAGCACCTGGTACTCATGCAACTGAAGCTGCAGGTCTCTCTCTCTCTCTCTCTCTCTCACACACACACACACAGAGATTGGTGAAAGGTTATTTTTGCAATTTGCATAATAAAAATTTAAGTGTCGGTGTACTGTTTTGTTCATTTTGCTGCTTGTTGTACTGCCAAAAGCTTTCTTATAGGTTTTGTTCATTTTGCTGCTTGTTGTACTGCCAAAAGCTTTCTTATAGGCCTCTGTCTCACCAGGTCTTATTTTGGGAATTTGTATTCGGTATTTGCAGTAAATAAGCAGTTGAACGATAAAGAACGAGTAGCAGCAGCTTTAGAAAACCCGAACCTTGTGGACATGGTTGATGAATGCCTTGCGCCATCTTACGGATGAAGGCGAAGACCTGTACGGCAGATTTGAGTTTCTCTGCATTACAGTTTTTCTCACTATACTTATTGGCTAGAGTTTGTCTATTTTACCTCTCAATATGATGATTTACTTTTTCCATGGGTGCACATTGATGTATTGATGTATTGTATTCAACTTTCTCTCTCTAATAATGGTGATTGTGTAATCCATATATGACATTCAAAATGAGTAACGGTGTTATGATTATGGGAGTATAATTTTTCTTTCATTGTCTTTTTGTGCAATTAATAATGGTGTTATGATTACGGGTTCAATTTCCATCATTTACACTCCCATTGTATTGTCAATAATGATGATGATGATCTACATTTATTTTTATCATTTTTCACTTGCATTCCAGACTTGAGCATCGTACACCTGTACCTGACCTATAAATATTAAGCAATTATAGAAATTACAATTAAATAAATAATGTGATCCTATCCTAATATATAAGTGGATAGTCTTGATGGTGATAAATAAGCACAAGTAGATACTATTGGAATACTAGACATGCTTTTTGTTTTTAGGTGATTCCGTCATTAAAAACAAATCACAACAAAAGGTAAGATAAATTGAATCTGCTAAATAAATTAGTGAAAGTTTGACTGCACTTTTTTATTTATTTATTTTTTATTTTTTCAATGAATATCTTTTCTTTGGAAATATGAATCAAGATATGTCTAAGGGGCGTGGTTTAATAGTAGAGATAGTCCCTTATCGGTATTTGACTGAGTTCGAAACATTACTACACCCCTATTCTTTATGAAATGATTTACGCAACAATATGAGGTGTAGAAAGATGTTTTGAACAAATTATACATTTAGAAGTTGTCAAATGAGTTAACAAGTGATTGAAGTTGATTTTGAAAGAGAAAAAAATGATTTTAAGAAAATATATAGGAGTATATATATATTTTAAAATAATTTACAGCAAAGACACAGCTTGAAATAGTAATGGTGATTCTAAATGTACCCGCAATTTTTATTGAGTACACTCACTCACAAAATTATTTTAATTTTACCATTGTTTCTTTTTTTTTTGGTTCGGCTAGCACAGGTCAAATAACCTTAAAAAAAAAAGTAAAAAAAAAAAGACGCTTTCATTGCCAAAAATGATAGCTTGAAGAAGAAGCTGCCTGGTTTTCTATTTTGTTTATTTATTTATTTATTTGTGGGTGAAGGATAAAATGGGAATATCCCGTACACTCAGTAAAAAAAGGGTGGTGCTACCCCATTTTTTAATTCCTCACACCCACTTTTTTCCCAATACCGATTATATCATTTGTCTAATGCTGCGGTGTGGGTGTAAATATAATGTTGGCCAAGGAGCGAGATACATTTCGGATGCTCGGCCGAGGATGGCCGAGCTCCCTCTTGGATGCTCCGCCAAGGGCCAAAGATGGGCGAGCATCCTTTTGGATGCTCGGCCATCCTCGGCCGACATCCAAAATGATTTTTTTTTTAATTGATACTGTAATTAGTTTATATTTAATAATAATGACGTGTTAATAATATTAATTATTTATTTATGATAAAAATTATTTATATTTAGTAGTAATAATTATTTATATTTAGTAGTAATAATTATTAATCCGTCGTTTAAAAAAACATATTAATCCATGGCCGAGCATCCATGTTGGATGCTCGACCATCCTTGACTATCATTCTTTTCTTTTCTTTTTTTTTTAAAAAATTCATCATATAATGTAATTAACATTTTTTTATATTATTTTTTGATTTGGAGAAGGAACATGTGATATGTGAGTTGGATCGAAAGGGACGAAATCGCACTTTGCAAATTTGGTGTCCGAGCTCCGTTTTAGACAAATAATATAATGATTTGGGGTAACTCGATGCCACGAGTTGAACACACCGCAAAGCGGTGATGTACGATGGATTTTGGGCATCTGAATGCGTTTAGATAGCGAAATCAGTTTTTTTCTATTTTTGGAGTAATTTAGGTTTTTCGTTAATTTTTTTCATTTTATTTTGTCTAATTTTATTTTATCACCCGAGTATGCCTATGGTGATTTAACTTGGTTAGAATTAATTTCCCTTATTTGTTAGTAGTTTTTAATTAATTTATCAATTAGTTTTCTTATTCTACGAGTTTGTAACACATGATTATTATTAATAAAATCATATTATGAATTGAGAAAAAAAGAAGACAAGAATAGCATGCTTGGCCATGAGAGGCTGAGTGTGCAATGGCCATGCTCAGCCATGCATGTTGCACGCTCGGCCATCCTTGGCCGATCATGCATGTTACGGTTCGGCCATCCTTGGCCGAGCATCCAAATACTTATTTAGCCACAGATGATCGACTTTTTGCTTATTCTCTCTTCCATTGGTAATTGATTTATAAGAGTATATTTGTCCGTTCAATAAAATATTTGTATGTGGAATTAAAAAAATGGGTGTAAATAGCTCCAGTCGTCAAAAAAAAAAATTGGATGCATTTACAATAAGCCAGCAACTTGCAATGGTCCACCCCTCCACCTAAAACGGACGATCCATTCAACTATAGTAGCCGAGGCGCTATTCCGTTCATTACTGATCGACATAGCAAGGCCGGGCGGGCAGAAACTGGGGAACAATTCAATCAGTGTGGAGGAGAGGGAAAAGCGGGGACGAATCATCACTCCCTTTCCACAATTTTATCTTAAAGCTTTGCTGTGATTTCTAATCGACGGTTTTTCACCACCAAACTTGGAACGTAAGGTAGAATCAGACCTATTCATTGTAAAAATTGGCGTTATATGTTCTGTTCAATCCCACTCGATCCGATTGATTTCGATGGCGAAATTACTTATTTCATGAGTTGTTTCTTGTTGGTAATCAATCTTCCTATATCAACAGCGGTTTGATTTGATTGTGCCAAAAATATGTCTCGCGGTCGGTTATGGTTTATTTTTGTCTCGCGGTCGGTTATGGTTTATTTTTGTCTTAAGTGTAGAAAGTGAAATATCCAGACAAGCCAAATGTAGGAAAGATTGAGGAAACTCATGAGCAATTATGGGTGAAACCGAGCCTAGATGAACTCTTAAGTGTATGTTTGGGAGTGATTTTACAGAAAATGATTTTTGATTGTGTAGCTGAAAAGTAAGGAAAAGATTTTTAGAAATATAAAAAACTTGTCACATTAACGAAATGAGTGACTGAAAACTGAGTATGACGGAAATGACTTTTGTAAAAAGTATGATTGGGAGCTTTAACTGTTGAGTGGTTATACCCACAAAGAGTGAACAACCAAATTAGGTAGTGTCGTGGTGACATACAGGAAAAGGAAATAACTCTGGAACCAGACTGGCTAAGAGCCTGAGAGCATCTAGAGGCTACAGTTATAAAGAGAATTTTGTGTAATAATTGAGAGCATTTTTACATTTTGAGTATGCAACAATGCTCTCTTTTTTGGGATTTCAATTTTCTGTTTCCAAGAAAAGTTTATGAATTTGTCTTCATCCTTTATTTTAAATTTTTTATATGCCAGTGGAGAATTAATTCAATACTATTTGAATGATTTAAAAAGCAGAGTATTAATATCTTTATCATTTTAATGCATTCATTATAAAGTGAGGAATTTGGAGAGGCAAATTCCATTAGAGAATATTGAATTTATAAAGTATCTTGAAGACCCTCTAAACATAGGGTAGTTCCCATATGAGTCGTTTTACTGTACCATGCACAACGCTTTGGAGATGAGATCAATGCAAAATTTAAACTTCACATGGTATGACCTCACATGAATTGCTCCATTGCTGCAACATTATTGGATGCCATCATGGGGTCTAAATAATATAATACATGACATACTGATTTACATCCACTAAATTAGAGCTTGTTTAGTTCAGATTTTGTCAAAATCGCTAACTTTTCATACTTTTTTAACATGCCTCGAAAAATATTTTCTAAAATCTACACAAAACAAGCATCTAGTGGCCTTTCCATACTGCCCTGCTAAATATGTTGATGTTACTGATTCATTATCATCCAGATAGTTATAGATGTTGCCCTTTTATTTTTATTTTTATTTTTATTGCATAAAGCCATACATCAATATATGTGGTGCCTCTCCAGATCGAAGGATCATCGCCACATTATCTGTGTTTCTCTTTTGCCTCACTCATGTTTCATCATGACACTACATATTTTCGAGGGGTATTTGTCAACAAATTCTAATTTGAATTAGAATTTGAATTTATGAAATGAGTGATGGAGATTTGTGCAGTACATGTGAGTCTTATGACGTATGTGATGTGATTAGTTTGACCAAATTCTATTTCAAATTCGAATGTGTTGGGTAACATGAGTCGAGTCAACTTTATTGACACGTAGGCATAAATTAGCTTACCCTCTTGTGGGAATTATCATAGAACATACTCTCTTTTGGCTCATTGATAGACACTTTCTATGGTTTTGTTATGTTCTCTTGTATTTCAAGATACATGTAATTCACCACATTCACTTTAAATAAATGGCGGTTCATGGTAAGAACTAGATTTTACACTTCATGAGTTCAAATTACAATCATGGCTTATGTAGGTTGTTATCTTATTGATCTATATGGAACTAGATTATACAAAGAGAAGCTTCATTGACGGGGTCTGATTTCCAAGAATTGACGTCCTGAATTCCAGTCCAAGAAATCTCTGATATTCAGCTCAACTTTATTTCACATAAGAGAATTGGTTGTTGGAGCACCCCAACTGTTTATTTCAGAAAACATCTCCCGTTTCTTGGTCCTTGCAAAAGTTCACTGCACTATCAATGAGTGACTCAACTGAAGATATGAGTTCTTCGACAAAGTCTGACGTGACAAAGCTTGTCACTGAAAATGCGTGCAAAAGACAGTCAATCACTTCTGGCTCTACATATTTTATGCGCCAGCCTCTAAGACACGTAATTTTGCCCAAAGACTGGAAGATTGCAAATGGAAGTGGTAGACAGGCAGCAGCATTTCTACTTAAAACTCTAGCATTAGAGACAGTACGGAGGTTCTCAAATGCGAGGTGTCCGTTCCTCTGGACTGGGTTACAAGCCCTCCAAGCTCTTTGTTACCCCCCTTTTAAGTGGCTTCAGTGCTGGAATCCTTTTGCAGTTGTAATTAAAGGAATGCAGGTATGTTCTTAACTGTAAACGGTGTGATGTGCATTTCATAGCTAAGCACTTCCATACTATTAGCTGACATAGGCTATGAATTTTCACATTTCAATACACAAATTGATTGAAGCTTCCCTAGAGCTCTGAGTGCTACAGTTAAGAGAATAGAGTTTATTGTTGCAAGCAAGACTAGAAGCCCCACTCCTTGGTCAAGTTTGGTTGGTTGTCTATTTCCGTTGTCATTTGACTCTTTACTTATTCAAGAATACTGCAAGCTCAGGGGTGAAGTCTGACTTCTAATCCGTGCAACATGAAGCAGCATCACAATAACTTGAAATTTATATATTAGGCCACCCAAATCTGTTTCTCAATCAAGCAGTGCAAATCCAACTGATGGTGGGACTTCTTTGAATTCAATGTCTTTCCAAAAATATTGCTAGAATGCTAGTAAAAGCATTCTTGAAAGATTTATAGATTTGTATATCTATTAGCGCAATCATTAGATACAAGGTTCTGCATTTAATAATTAGTTAATTAAAACAATTTCATTTTCTTATCTTCTAGATCTTGTTATGGTCATATAAGATTGAAAGTCAATAATGTTTCATGGAATTTGGTTCCCTAGCGAGATTGCCAAAGGAATTTGGAGTAGAATTATGCAAATATTTGAAGTATCGAGTGCTCTTCCAAGGAAATGGACAGATTTGATTCTCATTAAATGGTCATTCGGTGGCAATGGAAAGGAAAAAAAGGAGCTTTGGAAACTAAGCGTCTTGGCAGCAGCTTGGGTATTATGGAAGGAGAGAAACAGAAGGATCTTCGATGGCTTGGAAAGATCTTTAGACGACATTTGGGACAGCATATTATTCTTCTTAGGACTTTGGGCAAGAGCAGCTGGAATTTTTAGTGTTTTAGATAATTTTCTGTTTTGTTTGGACCCTTTTAGCTCCTTGTGTATCATTGTAGCGGGTAGCAACTAGAGCAATGTTGGTTCCCTAGCTGTTTTTTTGGGGTGGATGTCTTGTCCACTGCTGTCTTGTAACCTTTTGACTTTTCTTTGGCAATACAAGATTCATTTTCTTATCAAAAAAAAAAAAAAATGTTTCATGGAATGTCAAAATTGAGACATTGGATGAACATCTTTTGAAAGGCGGAATGCTTGCTCTCAAAGTTGTTTTTCTTATCAAGCTAATTATAATATCATTATTACTTAGATTTTCTCTGAATTGCTCAGTTTTACATTTCCTTTGATACTGTGGAAAAAAAAAAAGAAAAAAAAAGAAAGTAAAATAAGGAACTGTTTCAGTATCTGAGAAGCATGTAGTCTGGGCTTCACGATTTTCAATTTAATTCTCTTTCTTAGGCATGCTCAAACTGACATCACAGTTAAAGCTAGCTCTTCAGGCTGACGTATATCTTTTAACTCTTGATATTTTCATACATTATGCTCATGTGCGCAATACTTTTCTTCAGTTCTACTTTTCTTATAGAATTTTATCAGAAGTGAAAGGCCGAGTTATATTAACATTCCCTCCTTGCCAATTTTTTCCAGAATGCAATTTTTTTATTGTAATTATAATAATTTAATTTAAGAGATGATACTTTCTACTCCATCCGTCCCGCAAATATAGTCTACCATTCCTTTTTCATCCATACGAAATTCCCTTAGTTAATTTTTTAGTTTTCTAATATACTTCTATTTATTGTACATTGTAATAACAAAAAGGAATAATTAAAGTGAAATATTAAGTAAATGAAAGGGTAGATTAGGATGTACTTTTCGAACAATATTAATTAAGATTTCTTAATCTATGTGAAAAACGTAAGTGGACCATATTTGCAAGATGGAAGTAGTATTTGTTAAATTGAACTAAAGTTCCTAAAAGATGAAATAACAAACTGCAAGCTTGGTGGGTTAATGCACAATTCACTGTACTTCTCCAAGGAGTTTGTGCCTGTGTTTAACTTTTTTTGGACTATTTTTGTTCACGGTGGCTCTCTCTCTTCCCCCTCCCCTTTCAGCTGTTGTCTCGACCAATGTTGGTGCTCTCTATTGCGACTGCTATCTCCGGTCATTCAGATTGCAGAAGGATAGATGGTACTGAAAATTCTCAAGACACCAGCGATTTGCAAGAACCTCGATTAGAACCGCCATCTCAAGAGAGTACTGATAGCGTGAGGTATGCAAACCAGTTCTTATCCTTATTAATTCCACCAGCTTAGAGATTCTTGGACAACATCATTTATCAGTCTCGACAGAATGCTTGTGCATGTAATATTTCTCTCCATGAAATAGATATATAAAAGTTACCTGAGAAAATAAAAGATGAAGCATAGCAGACATCACAGAAATTGGTGGTTTAAACACTTTTGTTTAAAAATATATAGAAATAAGTGGCGGGAAGTGGTAGTACACGCCGATTCTATAAAACGAGAGCTGTAAAGTAGGTAGCACAGAGTGTTCAAAAATACTTTTGTTTTAAAAACATCTTCCAAGAAAGCCACTAGTCTTCTGTCTTCAAGGTGCAAATGTTCGAATGCCTAAATGTCATTGCAGTGATTCTCCTTTAGTTGGAGGTGAATGGTAATTGGGCAGTTGTTCTGTTGAGTACAGGAAACTTACCCAATCACGATATTGTTCTGAAAATCATTTCATGCATGTAAATTGGTTTTATGACGTTAGCATTCAGCTTGTCATATATGAATATCGTAATTCTTCCTCACTTTGGTGTAGTGACTTTGTTTCAATTTAGTACCTCTCCCTAATATGTACAAAATACCCTATCCTCTGAACTCTTTGACCCCTTGGCAAACATACACTTCATCCCT
This sequence comes from Jasminum sambac, assembly GCA_018223645.1. NCBI lineage: Eukaryota > Viridiplantae > Streptophyta > Magnoliopsida > Lamiales > Oleaceae > Jasminum > Jasminum sambac. Next base: position 19,021,019 of record CP073650.1, on the reverse strand, counting down.
CTTGTTCGCCATTCTGCTAGATGGAGGAATTTGCTAAAAAAATTCAAAATTTCAATTAAAGTTCTCATGGGCCATTGGAATTCGTTGGCAAATTCATTAGTGCTAACCATTTTATTTCTTTTTGTGTTACATCAAAGTTTAGATCTTGCATTTGAATTTCTTTTTCACTTTTAAACATTTGATAATAAGAGCTTGTTTGGCAAAGCGTTTTCTGAGAAGAAAATTGAATTTTTTTTTTTTTTGAGAACATGTGGTTAAAAGCTAAGGAAGATTATGGGTAAATGCGAAAAATAATATATATATTTTTAAAAAAAAATCAAATGTGTGGTTGAAAATGATTATTAAAAAAAATGACTTTTAGAATACTTCTGTCAAACAAGAACTAAGATTTTTTTTTAATTTTTATTTATTTATTTTTTGAATCAAACAAGAATTGTGATAAAACAAGAGCTAAGATAAGAATTGAGAGCCTTTTTCACAAAAAATTTTGGGAAGAAAATGTATTTGGAGAAAGGGTGGTAAAGGATAAGGCAGGATATGAGAATCCGTGGGAAAATATATTTCTTTGAAGAATGTCTAGTTGAAAATTAGAGTTTGTTTGCTCATGTTCCCTCGGTGTCCTGGATATTTTGCTCATATACGCCATGTGTAATTGATAATGTTGCATTTTGTGGAATCTATTGCTCAAATGCCATGTGAGGCCTATTTTCATGTAATTGATAAAACTTACCAACTACCAATTTGCCCCCCCCCCTCTCTCTCTCTCTCTCTGGGTGGGGATGGAGGGGGGGAGGTGGGGGTGGTGTTAGGGTCGAAAAGGAGTTCCATGGTGTCCTTTCAAGGGGTTTCTTTAATTTACCCTTCTCTTTCCTTCTTCAAATGGGGATTCTCTGAGTTTCCTGCAGAGTTTGAGCCAAGTCTGTTTGAATTCGATTTTATTGCTTAATCCACAATTCCATGTATATTCTTTTAACTTTAGTTTCTATTGATTGTGTTGTATAGCTTACTATCTAGGCTTCTTTTTATGTCATTCTATATATATGACTTGTTTTCACTTGTACAGAACAGTTGATGAAAATCCTAATGATGACTGGCTATACCATGTACATAAAGAGCTAGAAAATCAGGGAATTACTATGCCGGAAAGGTAAATTTAGTAAATTATCTTGTTCCTGATCCTAGAATGCCTACGAAATAATATATTATCTGTTGTATAATTGCAAGAAAGAAATTGAAGTAGAACTATGGAAGTGATGATTTGGATAGTTGGATTTGTTTGTCTTGGGTTCTTTATCAATTGAAATAAATGGCTACCTTGTTATTCATTGAGGGTCTAAAGCCCTTTAAATAGAATTACAAAGTAAACAATAAAAGGAAAACCTAATACTTAAAGGAAACCTAATACTAAAGGAAACAATAATAAGATGGAAAGATAATATAGACTTTTCCTAATTTAAAACTCTAAATATAAGAATATTATTTCAACACTCCCCCTCAAGTTGAAGCATCGTACATGCCCAACTTGAACGGTAATGAACGCCTCCCCCTTTCTACCAGGTCCAATCTTTTTCTTGATTAGATTGTCCACCACCAGGGATAGCTTGAGAAATACTAACAATAGAAACTGCCGCAGCAACAGGAGGTGAAATGGTATCAACAGTAGCATTCTCAGGAGACTTCTTCTTCTTCCTTTCAGCTTGCTTAAGTTTGTAGCATTTCGGATAACCGTGTAGTTTCCAACAGTCATCAACTATATGTGAAGTGACTTGACAGTGAGTACAGAATCTAGTAGAGATACTCGAAGGAGCTGATCGATAGTGATGCTTCTGAACAGCCAAAGCAGATACCTCATAGTGAATTTCTGCCCCTATAGTAGCCTGTGACGGACCATTGAATAAGCCTCTTCTAAAGAGGGAAGAGGTGTAGCAGCCAAAAAAAAGAAAATTGACTTGATCCAAACTGTGATCAAGGGTAGCAAGGAACATATAGACCCAATCTTCAACAGTACACTTCATTTGCTTCTCAATATTAGTAGCGCATGTCATATCATTGGGTCGTCGATAATCAAGTTCCATAAAGATCGAGTTTCGCTCGTTATAATATTCTGCAAGAGGTCGACCGCCTTGACGTAGTTGAAAAGACTTCTTCATTAGTTCATATACCTGTGAAGAATCAGAAACGTCAAGATAACTCCTCTTAACAGCATTCCAGACTTCCTTAGCCGTGCCACATTGAACAAAGTGTGACATCAAATTGTCAGTCATGGAATTAATAAGCCAAGACTTAACCAGAGCGTCTTCAGCTTCCCATTCATCATAAGATGGATTAGTCTCTGCAGTGCAGGTCTTCCTCCCTATAATATAACTCTTCTTCTTCTGACCCGCAATATGCATCTCAAGAACTTTAGACCAAACACGGTAATTCGTCCCATCCAATTTAATATGAGCAGGTGAGGTAGAGTCGTGAATAGTCAAAGAAGATGATACATTTTTATTGTCTGAAGAAGTAGGAACACTTTTGTCATCCATATTAAAACTTGAAATTCCTCCAAGTCACAAACACGCCGCTAAATAAACGATCACTGAAAAAATGCTCAACAAACTGAATAGTTGAGTGACACAAAAGTGAGTCGTTGGAGAGGACTTGACGGAGAATTTCAATTGACACGGAGACAAGAGCAAAAGTTTGTTTCGAACTTGCACAAATCTGAAGATTTGGAATCTGATTTTAATGTTCCAAAAATTCAGAGACTAAATAGCAAGTTTTGGAAAACTCAGGGACTAATATGCAAATTAAAAATCCAAGGACTAATATGCAAATTTTGGAATCAGGACTGAGTTGTATAAATCTGCAATCTCTAGGACTGATTCTTGCAATTTACTCGAATTCCTTAGGGAAGTATCTGAATTTTCGTCCCTTACCAATCCAAGATCTTAGAACACAAAAATGACATCGGAAATAGCTCCAATAGTGGGAGGTGAGTTAGGCGATGTTGGCCGAAGGATCTCCGGCGATGTCACGCGCCCGCACGCGCCACCAGAAGGGACTACTCACAGATCGGAGAAGCTGCGCGTGGGGGCGCATGGGTCAACTGTTGCCGTCGAAATTTCGGCGGCTGAGAGGCGAGCGAAAGGCGAGCTGACTGGTGTTGTTAGTTCTCCGGTCAGATGCATGGATGTGGTACAGATCGAAAGAGAGGCTGCGGCTAGGGTTTTAATAATGGTTTTGATTTTTGAAGGTAAGCCTTAATATGTTAGAGATTGGGGAAAATAAATCCAGGGTTTAGGGGATTAGGGACAAGTTTTGAAAACCCTAATTTAGAGAGCCCTAAATTCGAGAACCAAAGTTCTGATACCAATTTGAAATAAATGGCTACCTTGTTATTCATTAAGGGTCTAAAGCCCTTTAAATAGAATTATAAAGTAAAAAATAAAAGGAAAACCTAATACTTAAAGGAAACCTAATACTAAAGGAAACAATAATAAGATGGAAAGATAATATAGACTTTTCCTAATTTAAAACTCTAATTAGAAGAATATTATTTCAACAGTATCCATACTTGGTATTAGCTTCTATTCATGTGTGCACATTCCAGTGCTTTGATATTTGAGATTTGAGCAAGTTCTAATTTATTTTAGGTCCTAATTACTAAAGGGTAAATCCACTGGGGGTTCTCCAACCTTTCTGATTGGTGCAACATTCCTTTCCTTGTCGCCATGTTTCATGTATTCTTGCTTATGATCCTTCCATCTGAACAGTTTTTATGCAATTTTTTGTTAAGGTCTTGAAAAAAGACAATCTTCTCCCTATTAAACAAAAATGAAAATTAAAAAGAGAAAAAAAAAATTACAATAGAACAAATAAACGAATGTTTTATTTTCTCTGTTCCATCCAATCAAGGTATCTTCTGCGTTCAGTCGAGGAATGCTGCTAGATAATTGAAAAGCCATTTAGGGCACAAGTGTTGGTCTATAGGCCAAAATCTTTATCATCGTTTTCTTTGTGGCCGAATGGGCAAATCAAACCCATAGTTTGCCATATTGTTTCAACCCAATTCTAGAAGAACCAAAAAATATTCTATTACTAAATGCCAGTGTTCTAAAAAGCGTAAAGCGTGGCGAAGCGTCGACCTCAAGCTTCAAGCTTTGTAAGCTTAAGTGCGCTTAAGCGAAGCTTAAGCGTTAAAAAGTGTTTTTCAATTTATTTATTTATTTTTAATTTCTAATTAATCTAGAATCATGAAATAAATAAAATAATGTCTACCAAACACATATAAAATTTTGAATATTATATTTAATAATAATTTCTACCACTAAACATTCTTAAATTTTCAAAAGGCCAAAATTAGACAAACACAATAGCCTCTAAATAATTTTACAAAACCTTCTAAAATTTCACGTTATTGAAGTGGCGAAGAAAACAAAAACTTTTGCTCCATAAAAAATAAATAAATAAATAAATAAAAGAAAAAGAAAGAAAATAATACCATAGAATATTGTTGAGGATAGTAATTAAATAATCTAAATTGGAACCGATCTATCAGCTTAAGCTTTTAGATCAGATGGTTCCATAACTTTAACATGGTATCAGAGCAGGCATAGGTCCTGAGTTCGAATCTCACAGCCACCCATTTACAATGAATTGTGCACGTGTTAGGCTTTGTTTGGGAAAAATAAATCCCGCCTACACGTGAGGGGGCGTGTTGAGGATAGTAATTAAATAATCTAAATTGGAGCCGATCTATCAGCTTAAGCTTTTAGATCAGATGGTTCCATAACTTTAACAAATATAAATGAGTAGTTTAACGCTTGAAATACTATCACATTTAATTTACATGTTTTCAAGATTTGAAAATTTTATTTGCTCTTAGACAATTTCTCCCTTTAATGGTCTTGGTCTTTCCAATATAAATTTTTGAGTTTTCCAAAAAAAAAAAAAATCGCTTAATCACGCTTAAGCTCGATTAAGCCCCGCTTAAGCGCGCTTAATCACGTTTAATGGGTCAACGCTCGTCTTTGACTGCTTTTTCCGCGCTTTCCGACAAAGCGGAGCGTAGTAGGCATGCTTCACGCTTAGGCGCCGCTTAAGTGGCGCCTAAGCGCGCTTTTTAGAACATTGCTAAATGCATTTCCATGGGCAATGACAGCACCAGGCTAAAATCCCAACTGAACTCTGTATCATAACATTGCATGTTTTGAACTTCTGATATTGTCTTATGAACAAAACCTTAATGGGAAATGGAAATTGTTAGGAGGGAACCATAAGTGAATAAATGGAAGGACAAGAATCAGACATCTGATTACTCCTGTATACAAAATAAGAAAATTAAAAGGGAACTGACCCAAGAACTAACTGGAGGCGGTAATAAAGGGTAAATTTCACTGTTGTGGATTTGTGATAGATTTATCCCTTGTATTTTTCTTGTGTCCATTGTCAACAATTTAACCTGTAATGATGAAATAATGTAGAATTAAAAAAATTGTTGGGCACAGGTTTAGGACGAGGCTGGGGCTGGTAATCTTGTGGCATGTATGAGATTTTCTTTTACTAAAAAGTGCAAAATAGCAATATTGTTTGGTCTGATCTTGGGAGGGATTTACACTAACAATAATATTGTAAGAGAAATAGTCATCATCAACTGATCATTGAAATGCGTCACCATAAACTTCAACTCTCTCTCTCTCTCTCTCTCTCGGCAGAGATATTTTGTGTATACAGGGAACTCTTTTCTGTCATTTCACTGTTTTGTGGGTATTTGGACTTCCTGTAGTAATTGACTCCCGGGGAATCTACTTGATATATATACAAGGATCTCTTCATATTGTAATATGAAAAATCATCAAGAAAAATGTTTGGATATCCTTGTTTCCTTTTCGCAATGGAGCATGACACAGTAGCATTGTGCAGATTTAACAAAAATGAACTTGAGAGATTTTATGTTGCTGCAAATGGTGATTTACCGAGTTTAATATTATCACTGAAGAAAACAATACGTTGGAGGGAGACCTACAGAATTCTTTCCAGAGGAGAACTTGAGATGTGGTCAAGCGTGGTCTTCTGGCATGGATTTGATTTGAAGAATCGCCCCTGCCTTTTTATCCATCTTGGAGTGGCTTCCACTAGCTTGTCGTCCCATGACAGACCACGCTTCGTTCAGGCAATCGGTATGCTCAAATCAATTTTCTCTTCTGTTATTTTGCTGTCACGACTTGTTTGTTGTCCCTGCTTACAATCTGCACCTTTATGGGTTTGCCCTCTTATAGAATAGAGTTGGAAGTAATTGTTTCGTACTTCCCTACTTTTTGGTTGCTCATGATTACTGGGGTGAAGCACTATCTTATTTCTTCTTTCATTTTTTGTTAGTTTTAACTATTTGTTGGTACAGATACAGCACCTAAGAACTGTCCAAAATAATTTATAAACCTCTTGGTGATTTGACACTTTATTGTACGTTACTTGTCGTATTTACGTATTACCCTTATTGCTTAAGTTTTCTCTTCATTTTTCATCTTTGAGATTTAATAATGGTTGGCCAGTTTACCAGATTAAAATTCCCAAGATCTCTAGAGACAACCACCAAATGTTGGCCTATATTAGTACTGTTCGAATTATTTTTTATTACCTTTTTCCTTTACACACTTCTCATTTTTTCTGGTCTTATAATAAAATGACTGTAGTTTCTTGTGGCCGTCTCTTGAGAAAAACAAATTAAAACTATCAAGCAATTACTTGAAATTCTTATCAACGAAATTTTGTTGACGAGTAGTACGTGTGTCTGGAAAGTTTTAAAAACGTTTTTGTTTTAAAAGAACTACCAAAAGACGGCCTAATTAGTAATTATGGATTTTACTCTGATATCACACCATATATTGCCGAGTTATCTTTAATTGAAGAAATGCTTTTGCATGCTCACCAAACGAAAAATTTATGAATGTTAGCATTGAAGTGTCTCAGGTGGAGCATGGTGTGCTGCATTTGGTGGATAGAAATCATCCTCAAATTACTGTTTTATTGGATTGTCACGGTTTGTCACCTCTGAGATTTCCCATGCAAATGCTGAGATACTGCTGTAATATTTTGCAAGATAACTTCCCCAATCTTCTTGGCTGTTTGTTCATTATAAGGCTTCCCCCCGTTGTTCGTGTAATTGCTCAAACATTTATTAAGGTAAGCTTCTGAGTCGTACTTCAGCATTGATACACATCATTTTTGTTTCCACAAACCCTTTTTTGACAAGAAAAGTGATTTTTCTGGAGTGGTCAGAAAGTAAGAAAGCTATGAATAAGCTTGAAAAAAGTTACCCTTTTTTAGATCACAGAATGTATAGTTTAAAATGAGTGTGCATTTCATTTCACGAAAATGTGACATCTTCTCTCCTCAGGTCCTCAAGCCTTCCACTAAGAAAAAACTGAGAATCGAAGGAGAGACTTACCTAAAAGCTCTTTCAGAGTGTTTACAAACGATCCCATCATATCTCGGTGGAGAATGCACATGCATGAGATGTTCTAACCCTCGAATGGAGGGCGTCCAACTATCTCTCAACATCCAAGGGAACACAACAGAATCCTCTGCTGATATTCGGAGTAGAGAAGATTTACCATTGTTGGTTCCAAGCTGTCAAGATGAGATATTGGTGGAAGATAATAACTGTATGCAACAGGTGCTGAGATCTGCTATTATTGTAGTCCTCATGTTTTGGGCTTTAATTACTTTCTTGGGAGGAATGTTTGACCAAGAAACACGTTAAATGGATGTGCCTTGGAAGGCTTAGCTACGTCTCCTTTTTTATCGCACCTACCTGAGGTAAGCAAAGAATGGTCTCTGTTGTCTCGGGATATATGGTTCTACACCCGCTTCAGTCCTGTAAAAACTGGCGTTGATATGAAGGTTGTGAGTAAGAGGATTAGCGATTTGTTGTGTGTAAATGGGACACTGCCCTAATAAGTATTGAAACCTTGTAATAATGTCGTGAAGTGATGTCACATATGATTGTTAAGAGGGAATCCCACAGCTGATGTGTCGTCTATGAAATCAAGTGTGGTTTCAGGAATGAAATCACATGTAGTTTCATGTAGAAATGAAACTTGTAGGTAAATTAAAGTACTTATAAATGGGTACGTGATTGGGAGGATCCCCATACGATGTTGTGTTACTATTCTCAATATTTTCTGAACTACGTGAATCTTACTTCCCAATTAGTTTCTCGATTATATATAGTTTGATGGTCAGCTTGATATATATAATCTTGGATGTGTATCATCTGAGATTTTGGAGAGTTACCAAGAGATGGTGTCTTAATTCTTTTGTGGTTACCACTTTGGCATGGCTTAGCTGCATATATTAAGGGTATATTTGATAGAGATTATTCGAAACTTGATTTTTAGACATATGGTTGATAAGTAAAAATATATGTATTAGTAGCACAAATTTTCTGGTTGACCATATGTAGATTTGTGCGGTGGCTGACACGAATTGAATTGCCACATCAATCAGTGGGAACCTCAATGGTGCCCACTAGGTGCACTAGAAAATTTTTGTATTTGTGAAATAATTTCATGTTTATTCCATCCTTTATTGAAACGTTTAATTGTGTTCCATAACTTTAAAACCTCTTAATGAGTTATTATTGCACACGTAAGAACTTCATAAAGGTTACTCGTGGACCTAGTTGGTGGAGCATGAACATAAACAAACTTTCTTGGGAGATTGGTGGGGTCCCATGTGCGTAGGGTATAAATAAAATTTGTCTCTAAGCTTAGATTTTTCAAGTATATTATATATATAATCAAATACAGGATCTTGGTTTTCAATTACTTTACTAAGAGTGCCCAAAGAATGTTGCACAAGTCATTATCATCATAGTGGAATGTGATTACAGGAAAAAATGGATATCGTAGAATTTGAAAATTTAGCAGAATACATAGAATATATTACTAATTACAAAATATTATATACAAATAAATTAATTGAAGAGAAAACAGGCAATATATTAATAGAATATTATTATTGAAAAACATATGTATTTTAGTATATTTATTCTTGTTAAAAATTGTCATATTTACATTTTGACAACTATCAAATATTTAAGTTTATCTTAATTGACTAAAACTATAGTACTCTATAATTATTAATTTTTTCTTCTTTACTTTTTGCAATTAATATATTAGATCTGATAGAAAAATGAAGTAGAAAATTATCAAATTTCATTTTTTAAAAAATATTAAAAGAAGAACTCTAGAGAATTAGTGGGTGATAGGATTTGATTTTTTTTATGATTTTTTTATGGATTTTAATGTAAAAGAAGAGAGAGAATAAGTGGAGCTGAATGATGGAGATTTGTGAAGTACATGTGGATCTGATGAGACGTGTAGATGTGATTGATTTGACCAAAAGAAAAAACAGATAAAAGTGTGATAAAATATAGTAAAAGTTGTTGGCTATCAGCGCCTTAATTGTAAAACAAAAGGAAAATGTGATAATGCTAACTAACCAAAAATGAAGCATACATACTTTTTAACAAAAGTTCAATTGGTGACTTAAAAATATGTAAAGATGATATAACTTCTAACTATTGAGATGATAACTAGTTCAATTTTATGCTATTATTGATAAATATCATTTATGAAGTGCATCAAAATAAATTGCTGATTTGTAAATTTTTGAAAGATGTAAGGGTAATATGAGGACAAATGTTTCTCCACCGATAGAAACTTTTAATAGCCGTATAGATAAATAGATATATATAATCGAATATTAGTTGAGAATTTATGTGTATTTGAACAATGTGTGTTTAACAAAAGAATTGACAAATTTGTGAAATGTGATTAAAGAAACAATAGTGCTACAAATTAATTTCATAAAAGGGAATCTTATTAAAAATTTACAACCACTAATTTAAATTGTAATCAAATCTGTTAAGGCACCCAAAGGTCAAAAGTAAATTGTAGTTTATTTGATGTTTAACTATCACCACAAACGAAGTGAAGATTCAGAAAGCAACTGTAAAATTTTCATTCATTCACTGACAGTGACATACAAAATCTTTAAAACTGCTCTCTGTGTCATATGATCATTTTGGAGGACATGATCGGCCGTTGGTGGATTCTTATTCAGATGTTGTATCCAAAACGTGGCAGCAATTGAAAATCATATATTGTGGTACAACCAAGAAAATTATAGTTGAGTATAACGTCATTAACTGATATGGTAATGAGTTTCATCCACAAAAGTTAGCTAGCCAATAAGAAGGATAGCTCAATTTGATATCAATTCATCATTTATTCCAAATTTAATAGATGGGGAACTTTAATTTGTTCGTTCATTTTTTACAATCCCCCTTCTGAACCAACATGCTTTGCTTTGGCACAACCGCCTCAAGAGTTGATCATAATTTTTTCTTAGCCTCATGATCTAATTGGAAATCCACCACTTTCATATTTGGATTGTCTTTTGCAGCGGCAGTCTTGTAGTTCTGGGTTTGAGACGAATTTTAAAAAATGGGCCCTTCTATTTATTTATTTATTTTTTCCGTAAAGCTAATATAAAGCAATTTACTAAACTCAGTTAGGGTCATAATAACAATTAATCAAAGGCACAATAATAAGTTAATAAAGAATATAAAAAACTTAATCAAAGCGCCAATGCCAAGGCCCAAGTGCTCTCTCTTCTTTTTTCTTTTTTTTGAGTTTGCAATTGTTCTCCTTTTTTCTCCTATTTGTTCTTTTATAAACTTGAAAATGGTCCTAAATATTTGAATAGATATTGTTAAAAGTTGGGCTTAAATTTGTCAAACAAAAAATAGGCTTAAAAGTTTGGGTTGAATACTTAAATTGTTTTGTTGTTACTTTTAAAATTGGCCTCAAAATTTTGGTTGAATTGAAAATTGGATCTTTCAATTAATATATATATATAATACACAATTGGGCATCAAGCATAAAAGATTAAAATGGGCCCCCGAAGGGTTGGGTCTGAGGCGACCGTCTCATTACAGGACCACCTCTGATCTTTTGTGTACTAAAATATCACTGTTAGGGATTGAAATTTAAGCTAAACTAGTTAACCAATTTGGAGAAGGAGCTTAGTCTACAAATCTATCACTTATCACAGATCTAAGTCTAACTAATGTAGTTTATTCGTACATTCTCAACAACTTTTTATTTTAACAATGTTGATAGGATCAACGATGATGTAACACTGGTAATACTCTATGGAGCACCGCCAAGTACCAACAAGCTTTAGGTTAAAAGACGAAAGAATCCATCACTCTCACCATCAGCACCACTCCGACCATCATGGTTGTGAGTGCATGTGTGGTGTTGTTGACAATGATGGAGATATTTGACTTTTACAGTATTTTAACACTTCACATGGATGTAACCTCATATATAAACTTGTGTGTACAAGTAACACACTCCCAGTTCTCAATTCTATATGTTGAAAGCCGTCAAGCCGAGCAATGATTGTTCACGAAAAAATGATCTAACTGAAGTTAAATGCACATTTCAAACGAATTTTTGCATCCTTATAATCTCAAATTGTTACTATTAGGAATATGATTTAGAATATTTAAACAGCAAGAAGGGGAAGGAGTCCAATTCAGAGACCAGTTACATCATTTGATATAGCATGAATCTTACACAAAATATCATACAAATCTATTTGCTTTGAGGGATTTTCCCACTGTACAACTTCCTTCATTGCTTTCTCCATCTCTTTGGTCTCTTTCATCAGCCTTTCCATACAAAAAGCAATGGCACTCAAGCTCAAAATCACTTGATTCTTGATCTCTCCCTCGTCTTTCCCTATGCCGATTTTTCTTACAAATTCGTCCGAATGAAGTAAAAAAGACTTCACATTTTGCTCCATTCTATCATCTTCATTCACAGCTGAAAACTGAAACATAGAGAGATCCATTGGTGCCCTTTTTCCAATTTCGAGATCAAGCGAGCCTTTTTGCCTTTCAAACTCCTTGTCAAGTGCCTCAAGTGATTTGATCAAACTAATTTTCTCCATACATTTCATTGCATTGCCAATAGTTTCTTTGAAAAGCTTGAGATCACAATCTATCTTGGAGACACTCTCTTTCCATACCTTACTATCAATACTCTTGGACTCTCGGTCGAGCAATTTGAATGCTTGAGACGTGAAGAGGAAGAAGTCCACCATTTTAGACGTTGAGCCAAGGAGTTTGTTATAGCAAGTTGTATTAAAAGGCAAGAACCAAAAATTAGGCTCCACCCCCGCTTCGTCTATGGCTTTTCTAAGCTTGTTAATGTTAGATTTAAGCTTCGTGTGGCCTTCGTCTAGGTTGGATATACACGACGTGCTAAGACTTATCGTCCCAACATATTTGTGTAATGTACCAAGAGTCTTACAAAGCTGAATCTTAGCCATTGTGGAAGCTCTAGTAGGTTGAAGGAGAATATCTACCATGATCGAACAAGATAAACCGATAAACGTCTCGACTATTCTTGCTATGGCGAATTGGGTTGGAGGGCCGAAATGATCCCTACCTAGAATCAAAACTGCCCCTATAACTGCTGAAATCCCTCCTGCCTGTCCATACATTTTGCTCTTGCATAGGAATTTGCTGAAAGATGAACCATGGAAGAAGGGACAAGAACCTTAATTTTATGTACTTTCCGAAGATAAAACAACACAGTACACCGTAAACCGTCCCGACGACTGCCCCTTGAGCTTTGGCGTTTGAGAGTTTGAAAGTCGCCTCTCTTGACGAGGCGAGGCTAATGGCTACTGGGAGACCTGCCCAATAGCTATTCTCCTTGCTGTATATCGACCCGAGTAGCACGGCTAGGCCCAATGAGAGTGAGGACTTGAAAGCTGGTAATAGCCTTTTCCTGTTTACTTGAATAGGAATATTACTCAAGATCTTCCCAAAGTGCGCTTCTTCGGGTTTCTCCGAGTCATTCAGTTCTAGTTTGGGATGAAGATTTGGCGAAGAGTCGACTTGGAGGAGTCTTAGACAGCACAAGAAGAACAAGAAAGGCAAATCTTTGTCTGTCATTGGGATCATAGTGTGAAGGTTTTGGTGGAATTTGAAGTCATTTAGTGGTTGGGATTGTGGGATGATTGTCATTGCAAGGGCGGTTGTCTTAGTTTGATTAGAAATGTGTTGTTCTAGACCAGTTGTTAGGTCATTTTCTAGCTCTTTATTTGCTAATCGAATTGGGATTTGAGAGCAATTGGTTAGAGAAATCTCTATCCCTCTCAAGATTCTTTCAACTTCTTGCAACCTTTGGGCGGGATTCGCACAATACGAGTTGTAGAACATTAATGGAAGCCTCTCCCATTGCATGCTTCCCTGTTCATGACATTCGAATCTGTTCATTGTACTATCCAGCATTTATATTCATATAAAATACTATTTTGTACGTCAAGAATTACATATGGGTTTTCAGAATCTACAAAATAACTATTATATAATTCATTTGTAATGCTTGCAGAATCACCCAATCGATCAAGTTATATGGTCATTTTACAGATTTTGTAAACTTGTATATGATGTTTGACGTATAAATAGCATTTTATTTTATTTATTATTTTTTTTTATATAAAAGATCGATGTTGTATGGACTTACTTGCTTAGACTTGATATTTTGGAGAAGCTTGGCTCCCGATAGAGATAAAGACTTCTCTTGAGAGATAAATGCTTGTCTCGATGCATTATCTTTGCACAAAAATGACTTCAAAAATAGCGTTAATCTTTGAGAGGCATTCTCAGCAAAGAGCTTGCAATTTTCTCTAACCTGAAACAAAAATATATTGAAATTAATATTAGTCATTAAGCCTATTACAATCTAGCTTGTCAATGTGTAGGATTTCACTTTCAACCATGTCCATGAAGAAAACCCACAAAATATATATAGCTAGAAAGTCTCCATTGTTTTATAATAGCTACTATCTAGTTTATAAACCTCCAGAGACATGATTGGTTAGACGAAACTTCAGACGAGACATTATCAAAGATGATTACACATCGAACAAAAATGTGTTTGCTTGTCAGCTATTTTAAGAAGAAAAGTGATTTTTCGAGAAAATGCAGAGTTAAAAAGTAAAGAAAGTTATGGAGAAATAGTACAATTTCATTTTTTCTGCATAAAGTATGGTCGAAAATGAGTGTAAGAAAGAGTAATTTTCAGAACAATTCCGTCGATTATCATTACCTCACAACATGCAAGACTCCGATAGGGAAACAAAAGGGCCAAAACACAAGCCACAACTCCAAGGGCTGTGCTTGCAGCCACCCGGATAGGATGCATTATGGGATGTATATGCATGCCATTGATATAAGCTATAACGTACACAATCACTATTTGTCCAAGTGCTATACGCTTAGCTATCAAATGGGTGTTTGCTGGCAGCACCACCACGAATGCACTCACAGCCACTACCGCTGCGGTGGTGCCGGCGGTGAGTCGCGACGGTCCAATCACCCACAAACTCAAAATCGCCGGAAAAATACCCTGAAACGAAGCATAGAACGCAAGCCAACACCCGCGTATTGTGTCACCTAAAGAGGCGTCTGTGACTATCAAAATAATTGTCACGTACGAAAACGCTGGAAATGCTATTTCACGTCGTACGGTCTTAGGGCCGTACAGGGTGACACAACCGACAATCGTGCATGCTAATGCCGTCTTAAAAGCGGCGGCCAAGCATGATCGCCATATAGCTCGAGTGCGATCGATTTCGTTCATTGAGGCCATCAAGATCGAATTGTTTGTTGGAGCTTGAGAGAAACTAGGAAGGGTAGAGTAGAGTGGGAAGGGTAAGTGTTATGAGAAGTGTATTGTTGGGGTTTATGTAAAGGAATAAAATTACTTGATTGCGTCACTTTGTGTTCGTTCATGAGACTAGAGGGTCAAGTTTAATTTGGACGTGGAGAGTATATAATAATGATGAAAGTTGGTTAAAGCAAATGTTTCCTTATTGTGCATTTAGGAGTTTCTTGAATTTATTTGGCTGAAAATATGCAATGGAAAAAGGCTAAAAGTTAGCTTGCATATCAGTGCCCTTATTGCCTCCGCAAGCATTTCGTGCTCATAAACTTCTTTGGTGGAGCACATTGAAATACTATAAAGGGAATAAAGCATGTTAATTGGATGGGCTGTCATATTTTATTTTCGTAACTATTTTATTTTATCTAATTAAAACAATCCACTAAATATAATAATTTAATAATGTGGGTTATTTTAATTGGATGAGACAGTAAAAAAAAAAAAAAAAAATTGACGGTAGGTTGAAACTCATTTATGTGGTATTAGAACTCATTAAGTTTCAATGATTAAATCGATATAACTACGGCTAAGAAAGAGCGCAAAAATTTCAAGATTGATGAACTCAAACCAGCGATCAACTTAAGGCATGTTAAAGGATAGACAAAAATCCGATATCGAATGTTTTGTCATATAGTGTCTTGTATAATATTTAACATTTAGACGAGATAGAAAAATACACAAATCCACCACCAACCCACTTTCTATTAAGCTCTGAGATAGAAAAACGTTTTCTTTTTTTTTTTTTTTTTAATTTCATTTCCTGGGAAATTAGCGGAAGCTCTTCTCTGACCTTATTACATTGTGGGATCCCACGCATAAAGTTGTAAATAGATGTGTTTCGCCGTCTTTACTTTACAAGAGACTCGGTTTTTATTTTTTCTTTTTTCTTCTTTTTAATTACTTTCGGTTAGATTCATCAAGTTGTTCGGTATTGTTTAACATTGTTTCACAAGGATTTTTCGGGGGGAGAAGATTGATGTTTTAGATGAGCTTTTTGAGCTTCAACAGTAAGAATGTTTATGGAGAAACGAAAAAATAGTACTCCTTCAATCCCAAAATAATAGACCCTCTTCTTTTTTCATATAATTTAAGAAATATCAATTAATAAAGTTGGAGAAATAAAACGTTCACATAATATTCCTAATATGTCCTACATAATTGCAAATTTATATTAGCCAATTTATGGGAAAATGAATATGTGTTACATTCTCAATGCAAATAGTTGAGAATTCTAAAATTTATTCATTAAGTTGGTCAAATTAATTAAGGGTATAATAGGAGTATAGAAAATTAAAACCACTTTTGATTTAGTATGTTGGCTATATTTTGGGACAAGTGAAAACGGAAAGTGGGTCTATTGTTTTGGGAACAGAGGAAGTATTTTTTTAAGACAAAATGTGTATAGTTAAAATAATTCGAAAAGATTTTATTAATCAATCACATCATTTACTCTATCTATTCATTGAAAATATTATCCTACTTGGCACTGGCATGGGATGGATTCATCTCACAATGGACATATAGAGGGAAAGACAATGCTCTCCGCAGATAGGAGAGCAAAAATGATCCATCTACATCGGCTCTTGTATAAATAATGAGACTAATAGTTCCCTTTCAAGTACTCATTCTTTCAGTCGTCGTCAATTACAGATCTATGTGATATGATTCAAACAACATCTGACTCCAATTTATTATAAATAAAAATATCTTATCCACTATCTTATATGACAAATGATAATTTTGTACTCCCATCAATACGGCACTAATGGAAACAAAATTGCATAAGCATTACATTGCCTAAAATAGTGATGTGACAAAGCACTTAGAAGCACACAAAATTGTCTCCAATCAACTTTTTGATAAATGTTAGTGGATTCAACCAAACAAATCAAGATACAATTAATTTCCTGAAAATTCTTTTTATTACATGAGCTGATGATATGATATGAATCTGTTCGGACTCCCAAAGGTCACAAATTAACAAATTACATAAATTATATTTGTTTTTGACTGTATATGTTTTCTCCACAAAGGAATACAACTAAGCATTCACTTTCATCTCAATTCATAAGTCACTCAAGTTTTCACTCTTTCTTTTCTTTCAACACAAAATCCTTAATTTCGAGAAAGCCAAAATGGGCAAGCTAGTAGTGGATTCTGATTCAGACAATTTAGATTTTTTGTCAGACGTTTTAAAATGAAAATTAAAAACCACACATAATTATTAGAGTCGTAAATTCAAACAACCAACTAACATTTCCACGAGTCCTAATCAAGGACTCATGAATATCAATCCACGATGAGGCAAGTTTCCAAAATTATTGAACTTGGTATAAATTTTGATGTATAGATAATTGTTTATTTGTCTTTTAAATTCCTATGTTTAATTTCCATTGACTAAATGTGTGTATGAGTGTGTGTTTAAATATGTAGAAATTGTAATATGTACTGGATTATGTTATTGAATAAAATTATATAGAAGTTGAATTTGTTCCAAAACTTCTTCATTATTGATGTTTTTTAGAATCCACGATTTGGCTTATCAAATCAATTGTTTGGTTTATGTCGAAATCAACAAATAACTGATTCATAAATTTGCACTATTATTGTATAATAATTAAACAACATGCTATATATATATATATATATATATAGGATTGCACTTGCGTCATCTCTTAATTATTTTATGTTTTTACTGTTTCAATTTCTATCATATTAGTTCAAAACCAAGGACAGATGTTACGCTCTCCCTAGACCCACATCAATTTATGTCATCACACACTATATATCATACAAGGAGCACAATGATTCACATACAGTCTAGAGACAGCGTCGCACTCATAAACCATCCTTTAGGACAATTACACAAATGTGAGTCCATTTGAAACAAAACATCTTTACCGAGTCATGTCCATCATATAAATTACACACCACGTTAGGACTTAAGCTGTAGATAAAACATATACAAATTTAAACATTTCATATACAAATGGAACACAAAATGTTTTCCAAACAAGCATGGCACATGATCCTTTCTTCCCTATCTTTTCACACATCACATTCTGGATGACTCCCCGCCATCTCCAATCTGTTTGTCACGTCCTGCATCAACTAAAAACATAATTGAACATAACATGAGTCAGAAAGACGCAGTAGGTATAGATGCGAATGCAATGCATGCTACCCTCTTACATTGGGCAATGTTGCGAATCATGTGTTTACAATGGCGCCAACTCATTCATTTTATTTCTTTGGCTGTCGCCTATGCTTAACTCACCACTAGGCCGCTACACGTAAGCTATCGTAATTAAATCTTTACATTGGCCGTCACCTATGGGCTTAACTCACCCAATAGGCCGTTCTAAGTTCGTAGGTTGTAAACACATGATAACTTACATTCACATGCTTTTATGCTATAATCATGTAAACATCTTCATTTCAAGCCTTGAAACAAATACACTTCATAACATAACCTTAAGGTTCTTTAATCATATAGGCATCATATTAACATCAAGTCAATTTATTAATATCACAATGTCATCACATATAACATACTAAGATCCCAGGTTCATCAAGAATTTCATAGAAACATTTAGTTCATTTGATTAACTATAACTTGCTTACACGAGAAACTTGAGCTTTCAAACACTAATTCAATCCATCACAAAGCTCAATATGCTTCACAAACATATCTCTTACCTTGCATCACATGTAAATACATCTATAACCTACCTTAATGTAGAAGAAAACAAGCTCTCCTCTTCTTTCCCCCTTTCTTTCCTCTTCTTCTTCCTCGTTTGTGATCACCAAATATGTAATCTATATATTGCTCAATAATTTCAAAAAGGGATTTGGGAAGCTTGGAGTGTTTGGTGATGTTTTAAGGCGTCTTAGGGTGTGTTAGAACCGAGTTTGGGGTGTAAAAATATCAGCCAAGTGATTGGAAATGTCCATAAAATTTTCTACCGTCTTACTTTTACGGCCATATTTCTTAAAATTACAGCCGTAACCATAACGGTTCGGTCGTATTAAAAATAAGTATGGCCATATAAAATTTCTGAAACTTTTCCACATTCCTTCACACTTTACTATTACGGCCGTATCATATGTATTACGGCCGTATCATTCATAAGTACGGCCGTGTAAAAATTTCTAAACTTTTTCACCATTTCTTCATAATTTACTATTACGGTTGTATACTTAATATTTACGGCCGTATACTGACTCTTACGGCTGTATAATATTATCTTACAGCCGTAATTCATCATATGGTTGTATCTTATGCGGCCGGATAAAACTCCAAAAATTTCACTCCTTCCTATTACGGCCGTAAATAAACATTTACGGCCGTATGGTGAAATGTTCTGGCCGTAATTTTCAATTTTCTGTGATATCCTTCCCGACATGAGTTCGAAGGCCGTATTATATCCCAATACATCAAATTCACTCCCGAGCATCTCGTAAACGTGCCACACATCAACAACACTTATAAACTTGACACATAAATCGCATATAATCATATCTAATCATACACATAATCAGTCGGGATGTTACAACGGATTTAGGATTTGAGGTTGGGGGGCTGTCGTTCGTCACAATAAAATTTTTAGCCCAAAAAAGCAAAAATATAAACAGAAAATATGAGATTAGTTTTTATAACAAAATAGTAAGATGATATACTTTACCTCATTTTCTTTAATTATAGGTTTAGATTCTTCCACTGCAGGTTGATTGTATGATGTGAAAATATGAGAAGATGAGTCTCATTTTCTTTATAGGCGGACGTGGTCCAACTTCAACCATTTCAACTTCCACAAAAAATAAAAAAAAATTACAAACTAAATACTTCTTAAAATTAAATGTAGAATATAACAATTAAAGGAAACACGAAAAATGCTTCAATCAATTTAAATAAAAACTAAATAATTGTCAATCCCAATGTATGTAATCAAGTGAACTAAATTATTGCAGAAAGAAAAAAACCGTAGATATGACTATAAATGTCAAATTTGATGTATTCCAATTTCTAACACTTTATTCAAAAATAGAATATACAATATACATATGAAAAAAAATAAAATTTGGACTACAGTAGACCACAGCCTACTATAGCCATACACAACCTCCGTGTCTGTTCAAAACAGACATGATCTATGATCTGTAAGCTAGGTCACAAAAATAATGAGAAAAACAAAAAATGGTTTTTGCCTCTTTCAATTTAAAAGTTGAAGAATCGTTACACAACTATTATGTTTAGCAACAATAGCCCTCCAATTTTCGACGAGAAAATTAGAGGCACGGCATTTAAATTTGGGTGACAACACCAATGTCGTCGGTCGCATCGGTCTCTAATTTTTGACGAAAAATGTTAGGTGTCAAAATTTTTAGAAAGTGGTTTATGAGGTTTTTTTTTTTTTTTGTTCTTTTTGGCAATAAGGTCTATGAGATTTGAGAAATAAGAAGTGGCAAGATTATGTCAAAAGAGTGGTAAAAATTAAACTAGATTTTTATTAAAATCAAGCAAAAGTTGTAGCTACTTAATTTGAAATTGCCCAAATTATTTTGACAAATAAAAATGTAGAGCTTTATTAACCATGTGATATTTTGGAAAATAAATTTTACGCGGGTCACTAACTCAATCTCATCATCACTTAACACATTATCTCTTTTGTAATATATAAATATTCATGCCAACCATTTTATACCATGGCTATTTAAGATGCATGTGGTAATTAATCAATATCAAGAAATAGTTTTTCCGTGAGTAGATCAAAATGGTGCAAAGTGTGTTATCGCACGTTCAAATATTTAATTAAGACAAATTCAACATTAATTCTGAGACGTACGAGACATACAAGAATAGAAGATTAGTAATGATATACAGAATAACTATAAACAAGTACAAAAGTACCTTAATATCAATATATGAGTACAATTAATTTATAAGTGCAAGAGTGTCCAAGACTAGCTAAGCTTAATTACATGATAAGTACAAAAATGCATGACAAAACTTAGTTCCTCTAAGCATCTTAGATCTATCCCAAGGTCAATTATAACCTATCAAATTGAACAACTAACCAAGATAATGAAGATATCTATCACCAATATAATGTCTTGTATGTCGATGGAGACCTAGACAACAATTCAAGTTGTTCATTTTAATTGTCAGTTACATATCTTTGTTATGAATAATAATTGAAGTGTTATGAATAATTGAGAATAATTTGGCGGATGAATAATTTGGTGGAGGAATAATTTGGTAAAAGATGTAATTATTATATGTGAATGACTATTATACCCTTGATGAAATTATGTAATTAGTTTGTACCATTCAGTTTCCTATAAATAGAGCTGATTATTAATGAAATTCATTCACGAAAATTGGCCCAGAATTCATTCTCTAAATTCTCTATTGTTTATCTCTTTTATAACACGTTATCGTGCGAGTCTCTAGTACTTTGAGTAATATGAAGGGAGTATCTTTCTCTGATTGCATCTTATAGATGATCTTCTCAGTATCATAAACGAATTATTATAAATAACCTAATCCATCTCCAATCAATACTTATCTTTCTTTTCTCTCTTATCTTTTCCCACTTTCACGTCTCACTCTTTCTATCTTCCCAATCACTCCACAGAAAACATTTATGCGAGAGATAAGAGTTGTGGGCAATTCAAAATTGGCAAATGAAGAAATCATAATTGCTTCTCCCTAAGAAAAATGAAAAGGTATATATATTATATTACTTTATAATATAATAATATATTAAACTATAAGATTCGTTTATCGAGATATAAGGAGTATACATTATCAAAATCAGAATTTTCGACTCCATTATACTCGATTTAACGAGAGCTTCGATTGACACCAACATTGATAGGGTAATAACTCGTTTTGAAATATGTTATTATCAAACTTTCCAAAATTCTGAAATCAAGACACCAACTTTTGAAAAAGTTACAAAATAGTCATTGAATATTTTGATATTGATAAATTGAAGTAGAAAGGAGATAATTTTCCAATCGTAAAATATTGATAAAATATTTTTGACAATTTTACCTTTGCAATTGGAATGGACAATTTTACCCTTAGGGTAAAGCAGGCCTAATTTTTGACTGACAGTTGAAAAATGGATAGAATATTCATGAAGAAATTCTAAATCCATTGATTATATAAAATGGCTTGGAAGTCCATTTGAGTTAAAAGATCGAAATATTAATGTAACTCAGAAGAGTTCAATTACATAATGTACTTATTCTAGAAGGATAAGTGCTCTTGTAGAAGTAATGAGTATTTGTTACAGAAGAACAAATTTGCTCCCGTAAGCAGATTCAATATTTAATTCTCGCTTTATTTACGTAATTTAATTCTTGGAATACCTCCTACTTGATGATGGGTTCAACCGCTACTAAGCGGAAGGTTTTTATATATTTACTGCACTTTATATGCTGAAGTGATGGGTAATACCTTCTACTAGCGATCCTACTCTGAAGAAGTAGTTAAACATTATGCAATTTAATTCTTGCTATTTAAATTCTAAGAATTTATATTTATTGCAATAATTCCCATAAAGTAGGTTGACCACCTATTGGAGAAATTTAATTTACGCAATTTAAATTTATGCACTTTATAGTTTGAGTATATTTCAATGTGGTGGGTAATACCACACGATTGGTGTGCATATTTCCAATGCGCAGGTTATACTACGATTGGTTATAACGAATCCTACTCGAGAAAAGTAGTTGATCAAATATTCTAATCATACTCTCAAGAAGTAGGCGATGAGAATAAAATTACTTCTCCATATATACGAATATGAATGGAGAAAATTGAGCAAGTGGTACTTGAAGTTACCATTGGATAAATAGACGAAAGTAAAATCTTCGAATAGATCCCATGTTGATAAATCAAAGATAATATCGTGCATGGAGAAATTATATGATAATCTCATCGATGATATGAGATTGTATTAATATGAGAATAAAATGCTCTTGAAGAAGCATAATCACTAGATTTACGTATTTGAATAAAACGATATGATATTATTATTACTCCGAGGAAAAGAAATACAAGCAGTCGAAATGGAACATATTGAGAATATCAAAGATGGCATTAAACACTAAAAATATAGAAATGCAAAAGAATATACATCTTGAATCCATAAATGAGGGATGCTCTGAGTATAAATACTCGTAATCACGCCACCATCAACATTAGGATTCATAATGAAATATTTAAAGGATCAGAATTTCTTTTTAGCTTGACACCAGTGAGTGCGTGATCAGGACGGCTTCAGCGCAATTCTTGAACATATGCATGAAATTTGATGAGTAGTTCATCAACGATTACTAGCGAGAAATAAGTATTTTTCTCATTGAATAGAGAGATAAACTTATTATTTACACTGATCTAAGCGCTAGTAAGCCATCAAAAATTATTAATATTCAACAAACCTATTGGTTTGACATGAAAGTTCAACTGCGGCGAGGCTATATTGAATATTTCCTCCAGGTGTGTTGTAGCACTTTGGAAGGACCTAATGAAGCATCACTATTATTCATCATATACATCATCTGGTTGTGGATGGATTGCTTGTAGCCCCAACCTGGACCCATGGTAGAACTAGCTCCAATTAGTATTAGATCCAACTAGATGGAAAGGTATTACGCTCAAAACTCTTATTCCCCATGATTGTGCGGCCATTATAAGTCTAGCTAAAGTTTGTTGTTGGTTCCTCCGTATAGTATATTGATTTCTTGTCTCCCTAACTCTTTTACGAGTTGGTTTGCCATATCCACATATTGGATATGGCCTACCAGTTTAGATCCACCAAGAATACATACGGTTTTAATATGGCGAGGTAAAAGCTGACTTGTATGAGATGATTCTAAAATCTCCACATCCATCTCTACTCCTATCTCTCTTTTTGGACTATATTTTCAACATGAGAGATATATGAATCCCTCTATTTAAAGAAAAATTTTCAAACCAATAATTGAGTGCACTATTTACTTTTTGACAAATATGAAAGAGAAAAAGGCAGAATTTTTTTTTTTAGTGATATGACATATAGCTATTAGTGATTGAAAAATAATATATATCTTAAAATTGAAAAACGATATTTACAAATAAAAGAAATATATTGATCTTTGTTATTACACTGAGTTTTCTTACATAAATATGGGAAAATTATTATACTAAAACTTTCTACTAAATTTACAAACAGGATCTTTTAAAGTAAGTATTTCAAGACTATAAAGTGCTTGTTGATCTTTGAATTTGGCCCATAAGGCCATTAGCTCACCTTGCACGTGTCCACTAGGATGTGTCTCAGAGCCTGTTGAATATCATCCAAAGGTTCCTTACTCAATCCATCCTTAATGAATGCTATTTTGTCTTCTCGATTTACGGACCGTACCAGCATTTACATCGAGTGTCACATGTCCACAAGAGCACCTTAGCATCCTCCTAATCGTTTTGCTTTCTCGTTTCTTTGAAAAAACTACTTTTACCCATACCAGGCATGTATTTAGAAGAATTGAAACCTCACCGGATAATCGAACCTTTGCTTCAATCAAGCATCGGATATCTTGTGGGATACCCTTACTATTCATTAGCATCCTTAATCTTTCTAGCTACATCGATAAATCCTTTTTAGGATTTTGATCGATAGTGATGGATAGTATTTCGAAGATTTGAGAGCATATGATCCATTATAATGTATAGACCCTTGTTAGGATGAATTTTGCAATAATTTTGATGATTTATTTATAGAATATCTGACCCAGCGTATGAAATAAGACTCAGATTTTAAATAAAGCGTAAGAGCTACTATTTAGGAATTAAATAATAGCCGGATGTGATCGTATGTTTGTAACTCTGTTTGAGCAGTAGTAGACAATAATGTCACCAAAGATGATGGAATATGTCGGTGAATTATTTCTATGATAAATCATATTGAGCACTATCTGAGATACTAGTGAAATCGATATAAGAATTTCTTGAACTAGAAGTTCAATAATACTCGTTTGCAAAAGCGGATGACCATCCCGGTTTAAATAATTATTGAAATCAATATTTCAAGTGAAGAATTAAAAGAATTCTTCAATGATTGTTCTCGATAAATGATGAAATCATTCTAGCCAATATTGGGAATAAATCCCAAATATATACGGAATAAAGGATGAGAAATATGGGCCCCACTCATCCTCCATGTAGACTCTAGATATTATGATATGGATCCACTAGATAGTCACATGTGTATATGATTGAAATTTCTGAAATATTTGCTCACGGTATGAGCATGATTTTGATTTAATGATAAAGCTAGTAAATGTATATCCCAATACTTGAATAAATCACGAAGGATTTGGTATGCGCATACAAGTGGGATATTATATGGCAAATTATTTAAAGTCCTCAAATAAATTGCCGATATCGAGAATAGAATACAACGGTCTAAATTCCCATATTAAAGTGAATGATGAGAACATATATGATTAAAATCATACCAAGCTGATGAGTTTTGGTGTTCTAAATTTTCTCGACACATGAGGGAGAGTATTAAAGGTTGAAAATGATATGTGAAATGCATCATGTTATATCCTCACAATTAAATATGAACTTGAAGTTCAAAGATGCATAAAAGATGCTATGAACAATCACATATAGTTAAGATGCTTTGATAAGTTATGCATGAAGCGTTGATATTATGAGATTTCCCCAAATATATATATCAAAGCAAATTATAAAAGATGGTCTTAATAACGGAGGCATATGCTCTTGAAGAGTATATAGACATAACTATATTGTGTAATCCTACAAGAGGATCGATAATGAGATATCTCGATAAGTTATGTCGATATGGGGAAAGAAATAGAAATTGAAATGTGTCGATTACGATATGAAAATGTAGCGCTACATATGATCAATGATAATGAAAATATTGAGATATATTGAATATGATAAATGGTGAATGTGAAATCCTTAACTTATGAGATGATGAGATGATGATGACTATTGCTCAAGTTTAAAGATAAGCATGGTGGTCATTATATGTTGCATGCTCATGAAAGTTAAATTAGATCGTGTGTAGTCGAAAAAGGAAATTAAAAAGGATCGGGTGAGCTAAGCCGTGTTTATGAGTACCCTAAAGGGTGAGCTAAGCCCCAGGAATGAAATAACCTATTAGTGAGTATTAAATGTTAAATGATATATTTTAAGTGTTAGTTAGTTATGAAGGTTTACTTATATGTTTACATGTTTTTCTGATGAATTTATATGCTTTAAATTGTGTGTTTGGAGACATGTGTTCATGGTGAATGTTTTGTAGTTATGTATGAAAATTGATGCACTCTAAATGAGCGAAGAGTATAAAACCAATGTATATGATACTCATACAAATGTATGAAAGATTTTGAAATGCTTATGCTGACATACTTGTATAAAATACAGCGTTGCACTCTTTTTCCCAGTGAGGTTTTATCCCATTGGGTTTTTCCTAGCAAGGTTTTTAATGAGAGCAACTTTAAAGGCGTATTCACATGAATAATGTACTCTTTTTCCTTTATTAGGGTTTTCCCATTGGGTTTTTTCCTAATAAGGTTTTAACAGGCATATTCATGGTATATTGAAACGATAGGAAAATTGATCTGATGTATCTATTGGATCAAGTTATAATGGAGCTAATGCTTTAGATCCAAACGATGATGATATTGAAATCATTTACGAAGTAAAGATATCGGTTCTCAAGATATGAAATCAAGCGGGCTTGATTTAATACTCTTTTTTCCTTGATCAAGTTTTTCCCACTTTGGGTTTTCTTGACAAGGTTTTAACGAGGCGACGCGTGAATACTATATGATACGATAGACATCGAGGGGAGCAATGTTTTGATGAAGCGATATAACCACTCCAAGCTATCTGGCAATCGTTTTGGGAAGTTTTTTTCCTTTGGGTTTTCTCCAAGCAGTCCAAGACATTTGTATTAATAGTCATTCAAGGGGGAGTGTTATGAATAATAATTGAAGTGTTATGAATAATTGAGAATAATTTGGTGGAGGAATAATTTGGTAAAAGATGTAATTATTATATGTGAATGACTATTATACCCTTGATGAAATTATGTAATTACAGGTTTATGCAATTCGAAGTTTCACTATAAATAGCGCTACGATTATTAATGAAATTCATTCCTGAGAATTCCTTAGAATTCATTCTCTCTAAATTCTCTCTATTGTTTCTATACTTTTATAACAATCTTAAAATTATAGAGTACTACGTACTCCAAATAATGATCCTGAGGTATGACAAACTAGATGATCACCTCAGATTTGATTCCTAAAAAATCAAACTTAAAGAAGAAAAAGTCAACTATATCTCATCAAGTGTGTCGAATTCGAAAGCCCCCAACTAATCGACTATATATATGTGTGTATATGTGCATGTGTGTAACTGTGTATGTATATTTAGCATATATATATATATATATATTGACTTCTTTATTTTTGGGAAATTAAACTAGATTCACGAGTAGAAAATGAATGAGCTACTTCTACGCGTGGCATTGTTGCATGGTGAAAAAGTGTCAGCCATGCATGCATTGATTGAGTATATTTTGAAAAAATTCCCATTGTGACGTCGTCGTGTTTTGATACTCATTTTTCATTTAATTTGTCCTCTAGGGTTCGTAATATATAGCAAGATTTTGATATTATTGTGAAGCTCTCACACTACACAGTACTACACCCTACAACCTATCTTTTGGATAATAACTTGGTCTTTGGAATAACGTAGTTTAATTACCTGAAGTTGATTTGGTGTACTCTGAAACACATATGATGAAACGATTTAACTAATGTTGCATTCAGTTTGCCTATTGTGGCACTAGTTTAATTGTTACGTCTCATCAACCCAGAATGTACCGACTATAATCGCATCCACATATTGAAGTGTATCATATCAGTAGTCACTAGTCTAATAGTACAACTTAGCAATACGTCACGCTTTCGTAAGAATTACATATTGTCGTTATTTGGATCTCGTTCTACACAGTGTAACACATCACCTAGGGCTTTTAAATTGAATTGTATAATTAATTGAAAGTTTATAGTTGTCTAAGTTATCTGATTTAAGTGATCAGATACGTCTGTGTTATGTCCCGTTACTCAGATTCGACTCGTAACAGTTTAC
Organism: Jasminum sambac; assembly: GCA_018223645.1. Classification (NCBI taxonomy): domain Eukaryota; kingdom Viridiplantae; phylum Streptophyta; class Magnoliopsida; order Lamiales; family Oleaceae; genus Jasminum; species Jasminum sambac. Next base: position 18,993,029 of record CP073650.1, on the reverse strand, counting down.
TGTTTAATGTAAGATGCGTCTGTAAATCGGCGTATCTAGATGCGTCTACGTATGCCAGATCGTCTGGATCGCAATTGCGAAATAATGAATGCGAGAAAAATAAACGGTAAAAACACGGGAATTTTAGCGTGGAAACCCAAGCGGGGAAAAAACCACGGCGCTAAGTAAGCCTACGAGCAAAACCTACTAACCACGTCCAATCAGTTTAAAACTTTACAAAGGAAATCAAAGGCAATAATTACGCATAATTAATTGCAACATCTAAGAAATAAATGAAAGAACTCCCTGTTCGATCTTCCTTAGCATGTAATGCGAGCAGACATCCGTCTCTCTTGGTGATTCCTTGTAACCGCGTTCCATAGCGAATCTACACCTCCGTGTTGATCTCTTCAAGTTGTGGGCAGATCTATTGGTTGGAGGACTCCCTCCCGGAGATTTGAACCAAGATCAATTAATAATCAAGGTTGGTGTGCATGGGATTGATCAATTGATGATCGAAAAAGCCATGCACGGGATGGGAGAAGGAGACACGTTTCTTGAGAAAGGTAGGGGACGAATTTCAATGCTCCAAACGTGTTCGCGTGTTCCTTCAATTGTTGGTGTTTTAATACAACTTGTCTTACTTGTTGGCCAAGTCTCCAAGTTACCATAAACCACCAAATCCTACAAGGAATAAGATTACCATTAATTGTAGGATAAATCAAATAAGGTAATAATCAAATATGGAAAAAAGATCTTACCTTATCATGTATCAATATAATATGGAAAGTATCTTACCAAATCATATGATACGTCGAACGTGGACACAGAAGCCATCCTAGACGTGTGCTAGGGTTCGTGTCCCACTTGGACTCTCACTTATTTAATTAAAATAAGGAATTATCACATGTGCTAATTTAAACCAAGATAAACTTAAAAATACAATGTGATAATAAGTCCATAAAAATCCACAATAATTAAATTAATTAAACACATAATTTAACTAACTTAATTATTAATGTTGGAAAAATAAAAATGCCAATTACTAACTTAATTTTCTATACGAAAATAAAGCTAACATTAATGACCATTATAACTCAAATCTTTAACCAATATTCATCCACAAGATCACAATTCTAAATTGAATCTTGTCAAATTCCCCGAGTATATAGATAGATGTTGTACTTTATATTGTTTGAAATAGAACATTAAAGTATCAGTTTAAAATATATTTAAAGATTTTTGAAATATATAGTGTAATTAAATTCACAAAACATTAGAATATGTTTATTAAAATCCCGAGCTTGCGTGTGAGTCGTTGCATCTTCATTAATCGATATTGTAGTACTCCTTATTTTTGTCCTAGAAAAATCTAAGGGTACGTGTGTTTGATTACATGTTTTTTTCCTGGAAAATGGCCTTTTCCACGCACTTTTCCAACCTAGGTGTTGTTTGATGCACCATTTTGTCCCGGAGAGTGTTTTCCACCTTTTTGCTCACGTGACATGTTTTTCCTTAAAAAGTGGCAAAATCTTTTCCTACCTATTTCTCGGATTCACTTTTCTTGGAATTGAGAAAACCATTCATGCACACTGGTCGCTGGGTTTGCTTCCTTCTCTCTCGAGGGTCCCTCTCCAATCTCGTTCCTCTTTCAATTTCATTGCAAATCTGAAACCAGAATTTTCAGTCCAGTCTCTTTCTCTCTCAATCCCATGGCAAACCCTCTGTAAACTTGTGTCTAGGTTTCTCCCTCTCTCTCTCTCTCTCGCAAACAAAACAAGGCCGGAATTATTAGGGCTCACTGGAATTCAACATGGACCAATCCTTTTTCATTGTGAGTGCTTTACGCTGAAGCTTTCCACTCAAACAATCATTCCAGTCGAAGGTATGTGGCGTCAATTTTTCTTTCTGGCTTTTTATTGTTTATTTTGTATTTTTTTTGTTTAAATATTTAACAAATATAACGCATATATAAACACCACTTGTGAATAAAAGTATGTATCTACTTCTACATATGAACTTGTATTTTGAAAAAATTAAACGAAAATTTGAATTGGACATATTTAATTGCACTGGTTTTCCTTCTGTTTTTTCTCCAATCAAATGGATCTTTAGGAATTAGGATTTATGGAAAAAATTCTTTTTTGTATATATATATATATATATATATATATATATATATATATATTAAATGTAAAATTTTTCAATATAATAAGTTAAAAAAAATTGCTGGAGGAAAATCAATTTTAAATAAGTTGAGTCAAACAATCTTTTGAGATTGTAAAGGTTGTAAAAATTAAAGTTCCAAATTTGACTCCATGTTGTGTTCGATGGCAAGCAAAATCCATGGGAAATGGAAGAATTTCAAGTCGATTTAATTTTTGCTTGTTTGATTGGCAAGATTAACCATCGGAAAAGAGAAGATCTTCCTTAAACATCTGATTGAAACAACATTCATTAGCTTGGATCCATGGCCTTGAGAGAGAGAAACTCGAGTTACTATTTACTTATCATTTCTTTCTCAGGAGGCAATTGAACAAAGGAACTTTCACAAGGGCCTAAAAAGTCTTATTATATACATTATGTATATGGATGTACGTAGTTTAAGATTATTGCGAAGAGCCTTTTAGTCAACAAATTCCTAACAAACGTGCTCTTATCTCCACATGACATGCTATCTTAATTATTGTTTTTCCCCCCAAATTTGTTGGTAAAAGTTTAAATATGTAAGCCACCAAATGATACTAATCTCCTTGTTCTTTATATCTTGGTATTGGAGTTTGTAATAAGGTTACAGTACGAAACTTGTTTTGTAGCCCATCCTTTATTGTTCCCATTTTCTGTAGTGGAAATTGCACCCTGTAGACTATAGGTGGTGCCTTTGATTATGGGTTAAGCGAACGAGCTTTATTTCCACAAGTCATACATGATTGTAAATGGAGCAAACGAGCTTTATTGTTCCCCTTTCTTTATTGCGTTTCTAATCAATAAGCATATATTGTGGCTTTATGGTTTTATTATGGAGTTTTAATTAATAGATTAATTGGTTAGTATTGTAATGGATAATAGCAAGAGCAGGTTGCTGCTCTTGGTTAGTATTGGGGTTTTATCGTTTTATTATGGAGTTTTAAACAGCAAGAGATAACTATTGCTTGCTGCTGTTTTTAACAGCAGCAGCAAGATGCTGATGTTGCTGTTTTTTAACAGTAGCAAGGTACTGCTGTTTTTTAAAAGCAGCAGCAAGTTGCTGCTGTTGTCAAGTAGCACCTTGCTGCTGCTGCCAAGCAGCAGCAAGTTGCGGCTGGCTGTCAAGCAGCAGCTTGCTGCCGCCAAGCAGCAGCAAGCTGCTGCTGCTACCAAGCTTGCAGCTGCTGCACTGCAAGCTGCTGTTTTAACAGCAGCAGCTTGCTGTTGTTAAACGGTAAACAACATGACTATTGTGTTATGTCTTGTTTTTGCTGAAAATTTCTCTATCGATATTGATGATGTGTATTTCAATTACTTTTCTAGGAAAGACCGCAATTCAACAAGTGGAAGACAAATTTTGACCTACTTACGTGATGGAAAGCATGTACTAGAACATGAAGAAATTGATCTTGATGGACTAGAAGGTACTCCATGAAGAAAATTGATTTGGAAGGACTAGAAGGAAAAAATGGTGTTCTACAAGATATTATTTTGTGACCATAAACTTTGTAATGCTTTGCCTCATCGTTGTTTAAAATGTTCGGATCGTTTCTAGAAATTCAAAGTTTTTAATCTTTCATTTCAACATCTTCAAGTATGTTGTTTACTTTTCTCTGGTTAGTATAAAATCCCACCATTTATTTAGAACAACCAAACAAATCCAATATGGAATGAGTTTGAGTTTTAGCCGAAGATGTATCGACCCAAAACTTCACAATAATAGCAATGTTACATTCATTGTCTCGAAAAATAAAAAAATAAACAAAATTTATGGTTTGTCTATATAGCTATGTTGTACTAGTAAGGGTATGAAGTTTGTTAGTTAATCCTTTTTTTTTTTTAAGTGATCAATAACTTGTTTCTCAATTTTACATGGCAATGTTACCGTGATTGTCTTTCAAAATAAAAAAATAAATAAATAAATTCCTTGTTTGTCTATATAACTATTTTGTATTCATGTGCATGGGGTCCACTTATATAATGTCATGATAATTACGGAGTTCGCGAATAAAACGTCAACAAATTGTCTCAACTTTTTATTTTTTTGAATAGAAATTGTCTCAGCTTTTCCATGAAAAAGTATACATTTTCCATGGAAAATGATGCATTTTCTAGGAAAAAAATGTCAATCAAACAAGGTTTTCTAGGAAAATGTGGTTTTTTCAAGGAAAATATTACCAATCAAGCACCAAAAGTAGGAAAATGACTCCATTTTTCAGGTTAAAAATTTGTGCAATCAAACACCCATAATTACCAATACCCGGAAAACGTTTTTCCTAGAATTCAATTACCCGAAATTCATTTTCCTGGAAAATCTTTTCCGACTTTGCAATCAAACATACCCTAAGTTCTAGTACGTTTTGCCCCCATATAAAATTAAATTTGTCAAAATATCCGAGAATATTCCGCATAGGAGTTCACCTTAGATGACGTACAAGATTCTATTTTTGAATAATAGTCGCTGAAAACGAGATGCTTGAATAACTAAACCAATAAATAAATATAACAATATATACGACCAAGGATTTTCAAGTGTCATCGATGGTATCATAGTTACGGTGTCATCAATGGTATTTTCGGGTCCGATCCGATATCTGTTGCAAAATTTGGGACCAAATCTGAAATCAACATGAAGAGGGGGAGCTCCAATAATTTTGAAAATTTTCCGGCAACATCGTGGCGGCCGATCAAAGTTTTGGCTATAATTTTGGCCCAAAATTTGACCAAATTATGATCAAAATTTTAATTGGCCGCCATGGACCACAACAGTATCGCTGGAAAATTTTCAAAATTGCTGTACTACGTACGAGTTATTTTGAAATCTCTCTCCACCATCATTCTCTTTTTGAATAATTGAAAAATGAGATTTGACGACTAAGATTATTGTTGTTAGTAGTAAAGTTTGTCTTATGCCTAACAATTAATTTTTACTGTTGAATTAAAATAAAATTTTTAAATTAAATATATATTTAATATTCATCATCACATTTATTTTAATTTTTATAATACTTTCTTTCATTTTCAACTATATATTTAAAATTATTTTAATTTATAATCTCCATCAAACATATCCGAAATATCATCTTACCTGGTAGGGACTTCTTAAGTTTCCTTTATGATATGGCCAAATTAAAACATAAGATAAATTTAGGGCGGATACTTTTAAAGAGTCCCACTCTAATGCCCAATTGTGGACATGGTAGTTGGCAGATTGTGACATGTGCCCTCCCCACCATTTAGGGGGATACATGTCGGAAATCTTCTCACTCGTGAGCACTTTAGCATACCCACAAATGGCCATTGGGGCACTGGCATACTTTTAAATGACGCCTTCATTTTCTTTGTCAAATTATATTCATGAAATCAATTGCATTATTTTTAATTTAACAATATTGATAGTCATTGATGTTTGCTGATAGTTACAAACTTCCAATTTTCCTCCAACATTTTTCATTATTTTCTTTAATTACACTTCTATTTTTTTTAATTTATTAATTACAAGGGGAGTGTAGGTGAGGGAATTGAACCTTAAATCCATGGGATGGGACACTAAACTGCATGGGTTGTGGCAATTACACTTTATAATTGATAATAAAACTAATCCTAAAAATTTATTAGACCCAAAAAAACAATCACTTGTCCTTGATATTTAGAATATGTTAAAAGAAAGATTACAGATTTAAGAAAATTCAAATAATATTTTTTTTTTGAAGGACAAATAAATATTTGATCACCATTTCAATGGAGCTAATAAAACATTTGGGGTGAAAAACACTATAATTTGGATGAAGGTATTAATTTATGAAATTAAGAATGGGAAGTAAACAAAGAAGTTGAAGATTAATTTAAATTAAAATAATAAATAAAGATTGATAATTTTTCATTTTTTTTTTTGACAATAATAAAGATTGATAGATGTTGATTAATTAAAAAAGCGGTGCATCTAGAAAAAAGTGTGTGGTATGATTTTATTATCGCGAATAAAATATTAAATGTAGAAGATTGATTTTAGAAAACCACATAGGGCACACATGTGTAGTATTAACACTAACAAATTCATCCAATGCTATTAGAAATCTATTAGAGTGGCTATCAGTGAAATGTTTCAATTTCAGTGACTGATTTAGAGCTTGTTCTATAAAATATGTTGATTTCTATTGACTTATGTATGGTTAAAAATAGAAAAAATTATATTAAAAATGTAAAATAATTAAATGAGTGGTTGAAAATGGTGAAAGAGAAAAAGTTAATAAAAATTAGTGGAAAAAAAGGGCATTTAGAACGAGTCTTTATACTTTTGATAAACCTTCGATCATCATTAGTAAAATTAACATGTAAAAAGTGCAATTGCAAAGATAATAATAAGTACTAATGTGTGCAGTAACGTTCAAGTACCATCGATTGTGCCGTAGTTACAGCACCATCGATGGCATTTTCGGGGTCGAATCTACCCTCATTTTGAAATTCGGGACCAGATTTGGAATCAGCACGGCCATAGGGAGTTCCAGAAATTTCCTGAATTTTTTCCGACGACACCGTGGCCGCCATAGCCACTGGTCAAAGTTTGAACACTATTTTTGGGCCAAAAATAGTGCCAAAACTTTGACTGGTAGCCACAGCGGCTATGGTGTCGCCGGAAAAGATTCGGGAAATTATTGGAACTCCCTATCGCCGTGCTGATTCCATATCTGGTTCCAGATTTCAAAACGGGGATCGATTCGACCCCGAAAATGCCATCGATGGTACCGTAACTACGACACCATCGATGGTTTTTGAACATTTCCGCTAATGTGTGATTCGTAGTTAACATTGGCATTTAATTTTGATCACCTAGCAGGGGGTAAGACCAGCCAAAAAACCAATCCAAACCCTCATATTTTCAAACCTAAGATTCAACTCCAACGATCTTTATGATCAATAGTAGAATGTTTTCACTATGTTTTTACAAAGCTTCCTTGACAAATATCTTAGCTGATATTTATGCTTTCATACTTGTCGTTGTTTTGGCTTGGTGAAACTTGAAAGACCTACATGCTTAATTGCTTATGATATGATATATACATATTCACCAATCTCATTTTTTAACTTGGGAATTGTATTAGAACCGTAAAATTTTTTAACTACACCACATTTTTGTATTTTCTTAGATAACCTTGATTTAAATTAACCTAAATAACCTTCGCCTTAAATTATAGATTTTCTGGGTACACCACAGGTTTTGAAATTTCCAAACAGGTAAAGCACCGGCCACCGCCACTGCCGTGCCAATCAAACATCCACGCCATTTCAATCAACCCCCCCAACCCCCCCGGCGCCTCTATCTTTGTTACTGAGGAGATGATCCCAATAAAACAACCAAAGAATCCCTCTCATGTCATTGTTTTTAGAAATAATTACTTATTATCAAATTTTATCATGTTAATTATTGAAAAATTAGAATTAATTTTTAAATTTCAAGTTTTTCAAAGTAGAGGTCTAAAATACCCTTTTCAATTAAAAAAAATCATAGAACGTAAGATCTAGGATCTAAAATATTTTTTCATTTCGTCTGGTACACTTCATCTTTTCCGGCAAAACTTTCGACCACAATTCACCCTGTCACATTTTGTATAATAAAAGGTGGAAATTCCAATCACATTTCATCCCGTCAAAGTTTATATGAATTGAGCAACCAAAACCAGCGTGGTGGCAGATCTGGTTGCTGCAACCAATTCCACCGGTGGCTGCTAGTTGCGAACTAGCTGCCATCGCCTCGGAAAACCAGACTGTGATGGGGCGAAATATGATCGGAAATTTTGCTGGAGAAGATGAAGTGTGCCGGAGGAAATAAAAAGGCATCCTACATCTTAGATACTAGGTTCTAGGATTTATTTTTGTGATGACATAATAGTCTACTTAATTTGAAAATATTGACATTGTTATAATTTAAATTAACGATTAATTTAATTATAATTAATATGTTTAAATTTAACAATTAAGTAAATTGTTCTTGTTTTCATCAAAAATGAGAAAAGTGAAGAAATGATCATCAATGAGTCCCTCTCAATCAAATTTGCACAATAAAAAAAATTCGACAATGGAGGATGAATGTCAAACAAAATCCCTTTATATTCGGATGAGGAAAAAGGCATTTCAAAAAAATTGCATGCCTTTCAGCGTGGTGGCTGGGGCCTGTGTGGGCCTGTGGCCACCGTAATGCACGAGAGTTTAGATGAATTTTTTTAAGACTTATAATATTTATTTATGATCAGTTAAAGAATAATTTTATATAGACATTCCAAATTGATATTGTTATGTGATATTCTAATGTGTCACTTTTTCATTGGATGATGAATATGTATTCATATGATTATCATTTAATGCAAATTTATACCATCCACTGAAAATATACCACATCAACAATATCAATGAAAAATGTCAAATTCAAATATTTATGTAGAATCACTCTCAGTGAAAACAACTAAAATAATTTAGGCTATATTTGTCTATAACTTGTGGTGTGCTTATAAAAATTATGAATTAAGTGTAGTGTATTTAAAATGCTGAGGAGAAAATAATTTGGTGGGTGTGAATATAATTAGCTTCTTTAACTAGATAGTTATGGAATGGTAAATATATATCTGGATAAGAAATGAATTCAATTATAGAAAATCAAAAGTTTTTAACAAATAAACAATTTAGTTTAATTAAGAGATTTAAAAGCATAAGGTCTCTAGTAGTCATAAATTATTAGGGCACGCATGGAAGATCAAAAATACATAAAATAGTTTCAAATTAATTTAAATTATTGTAATAAAATGTTTTCTACTTGAATATAGTTTACTTGCAAAAATTAGAAAAAAAACCATTAAGAAAAATGTGAACACTGTCGAACTCTATTGTTAAAAAGCGGTAAACTAGTGCAATTATTCTTTGAATAATACTCCATCTGCCTTGATAAAAATAGTCATATTTTTATTTTCACAAGAATTAAGAAATTTTAACTAATATTTTTAGAAAATTAATATTCATAAATACTTTTTCTAATATAATATTTCATATGTTTATTTATTATTTTACTTTTATAATCCTTGTAAATTGATAACAATATACAATAAATTTGACAAATAAGATAACTGAAAAATTAATTAAATAAATTAAATTATAATTTGAGACACAAAAAAGGAAAATGAACTAATTTCCCCATTCCACAAATATAACTCATTTCTATTTTCACAAAAATAAAAAAATATAATTAATAATATTAGAAAAATAAAATGTAATATTATTTTCCTAATATGACATTTCATTTATTAATTAAATATTTTATTTTAATTATTATATTTTAGTAATAATAATATATTAAATGAGAGTATATAAAATAATTAATATTTTAATTATATTTTTAAAAAATTGTGACATATATTTTGGAACGAATAAAAAAAATGATTTATATTTTTTGGGCGCAGGTAGTATTTTTCAGAGGGAAAGAGTATTTTAAGACAAAATAAATTTGTATATCTCATGAGTCATGATGAGTCATGAGTCATGACCATGCCGCAGAAATGGCAAAAAATAAAGCGACTCTGATTGGCACGTGAAGATAAAGGAAAAGGAAAAAGTTACTACAGCTGCTCGTAATCATAAAGAGGAAAACAACAGGCATTCTCCTTGGTGACTCGTTGTTGCTACTGCTCACAATCACAAAGCTCAATTTGAGGGAAAAAACCCTAATTTTTTTTTAATCGATCGAGATGTTGAATACGTGATGGGTTACAGTGGAATAGTAAAGATGATGGAGATGGAGGCGTTGCCGAAGGGATTCAGATTCCGACCGACGGACGAGGAGCTCATAAATCATTACTTAAGGCTTAAGATCAACGGCCATCATTCCGAAGTCCAGGTTATACCTGAAGTAGATGTGTGTAAATGGGAACCCTGGGATCTTCCTGGTATGTTTGGCTGTATTTATACACATATGATATATCTATGTTTATTTCTGTATTTGAAGCACTATATGTGCGTTTGTGATGTGTCATGATTATTCGATTCTTGGATATTTGCCTGAGAAGCACGTAGAGGGGGATTTTGAGAAAAAATAGATTATCTTCATCTTTTGTGGTACAGATACTCTTGTTTTCAGCACAGAATTTTGAAATTCTTGGGGATAAAGGAACGATGAATTTAGAATTTGTTCTGGGGAATTTGAATTTCCCTTGTTTAATTTTCTAATTTTTGGTTACTTTTTTGAGTTGTTTTTTGTGAGAATATAAGACAAGTACCCCTTGGCTGAGTGGGCATTGGCAATTGTCTCAATTATGGTCCTTTGGAAGGTAAGGAACTAAGGATACGCCAAATTTCATAATCTGTTGGAGGAGAGTTGAAGTCAGAGTCAGAGGTTGTGTGAGAATTTATTTATTCTGAAAGCTTGCAAAAATGCTTATTCAAGAATTAATTCTTTTGCAAAGTGGATGATAGTGCAAAATAAGGATCAATGTACATTGCCTCAATAACTATGGATGGTGGTACTAGAGCTACTTGATTATCTTCACGAAGTTAGAATTTTAGTCTTTTCCTACTTTCTTGTTTTCTGCACGAAATTGAAAACTGGGAGATCAAAATCAGTGATTCTTTGGTTTGTGTGCAGCACTGTCAGTCATAAAGTCGGATGATCCAGAATGGTTCTTCTTCTGTCCTCGTGATAGAAAATATCCAAACGGGCATCGTTCTAACCGGGCTACAGAAGCTGGTTATTGGAAGGCCACTGGCAAGGATCGTACCATTAAAGCCCGTAAATCATCCTCTTCTAGTCGCTCCAATGCGCACATCATTGGCATGAAGAAAACTCTAGTTTTCTACAGGGGTCGTGCTCCCAAGGGTGAACGTACTAATTGGATCATGCATGAGTATCGTGCTACTGAACCAGATCTTGATGGCACAGCCCCTGGCCAGGTAAAATGCAATTATTTCTCCTGCTATTTCACCTTTCAGGTTCCTGGGTGAATAACTGGTTATGCTTTTACTTTCAAGGACTGTTCAGCATTAGCTTTCAATTAACTTAGAAATTTATTGATTTCTGCCTTTCCCTGGATGAGTGTGCTAAATAAACTTTGAATATACCAACTTAAGCATTAGCTGGTTTCATATTGCTCACCGAACACATTCTCACTATCAATTTAATCCTGCTCTTCTTCTTTTTAAACTCAAAAGTTTACTTATTTGTGATTGTGACCCATTGAAGGTCTGTCTCTGAGGGGTTCATTTTCATGTAATATTACCTCCATGTCACATTGTAGTTACAGGAGGGGGTTCATATTTTTGAAAATATAACGCGGAGGACTACCAGTCTACCATGTAACTTCCTGAATATGAACTTTTATGCAAAAAGGTCTTAGAGTCATTTTTGTTCATGTTTGAAATAGTAAGATATGTATAATATCTTACTATTTCAAACATGAAATAGTATTGTATATTCCGAGCTTTTGTGCAGTACAATCTTTCGTTTCTTATCAAAAAAAAAAAAAAGAAAAAAAAGTAAGATATGTATAATAATATAAGTAGCTGGTACATCTATGAATAAAAAAGCTGTCGTTTTTTAAGAGTTTTGGCCTATAGAGTTAAATTTCTCTGATTTCTTGCCATTGTATATGCATATGTCTTTCTATTTAGATCTCTCTATCACATGCTACAGGGAGACTATGTCCTATGTCGCTTGTTCCACAAGTCAGATGATAAGCCAGAAAGTTACGATGAAGTTGAACCCACTGGATCAAGTCCTTCCGCAAACAAATCATCGCCTGATGAGACATCATCAGATCTTTTTCAAGAACCTTCAGTGCTAGATGCACCAGCATGCAAGGAACTAGGGGATGTAAAGGGATGGTTGACCTATGAGTCAGAAAACACAAAATCTAACACTCTTGCACCAGTTAAAGAGTATAAACGTGAAGGAGTATTTCACTCAACTGTAGAAACAACCCCTGAGGTGAGTGGTTTTTGTGTTTAAAATCTAAGCTTTGCTAGCCATTATCTCTTATCTTGTCCAATATTCTAAGGAACCTTAAACTACAGAGCTATTGTCTCCTCTTGCATATTGCTTCAGGTATATGTGCCACTAAGAGAAAATTCAATGTGTGATGATCATAAGGTCATGGTTCCATTGCCTTCACACACTGATTTGGGAGCTTGTATTGGTTCACCATTTGCTGATGACTTCGGCAATGATCACAATGGACTGCATTTTCAAGATGGCTCATCTGAACAGGATGTGTCCCTGTCCGAGTTGTTGGAAGTCCTTCAGAAACGTGACAATTACTCTTCTGAAGACCCAACTACTCCCAAGAACTCAGTCTGCTTTGTGAAACAATACACTGATCAGCAGTGTGAAAGGCAATCTGCAGACAGGAATGACTACAAATTCTACACTGGGACAGATGCTGAAATGGTTCAGCCACAGGTAGAAAGCTTATGATCCAATATATTTTCAAAGCTACATTTGAATTGTTATTATTTAAAAGCTTTATCTGTGTTACAAATCAAGTAGTTCTTGTTCTGTTTTCTCATGAAATACAATTAAACATGGGATGAAGTTACATTTCTCCTATTAAAACCATCTGTTTCATGATTGCTCGAGGATATAATGTTTATTTCTCATATAAATGTCATGGAGTTTCTGCAGGAGCAAGCATCTGCAACATTCCTCCATGCTCTGTCTTCTGATAGTTCTCTTTCACATTATGCTGCTGAAAAAGATGCTTCATCCACCAATATCATTATGGATCCATATTCCAACCCCGAAGACTCGCACTATCATGCAAAACCAATCGAAGATGGTAGACATCCTGTTGGTGGAAGTGGGATCAAGTTTCAATCTCGCCAATCTCAAAATCAACAAATTTCAACAGCAGGTCAAGGAACTGCCTCCAGGAGGATTCGCCTGTTGGTCGGACATCAACCACAGTCTGTATGTCTTGACAAGTCGCTGGATACCAGCAGCACAGAAGATCAAGAATCGGCAGTTTCTGAGGTAAAGTCCATTGTCAGATTTGGACAAGTATCGATACTTCCAATCTGGTGCAAGCTGTTTGCACTAGATCTTGTGCAAGCAACTTATATGGCGCGATCCACACCTTGGTGCAAGTTGTGAAGCATCTGATCTGGCAGGTTTAGATCGCACCACACTAGCTGCTTGTACAAGATCTGGTGCAAGCTGATTTGGAGTGCTGGGTAGACTAGTTAATTATATGAACACACTGCCTCTTAGATGAATTTCTATTTTCAGGCCATTGCTTCATAAGTTAGGTTTAGAAAATTGACATGACTTTTTCCCATGTTGAATGCAGGGTGACGAAGACGCTGAAAGCGTTTCCAATCCGGTGCCAGAGGAAAGAATTCTTGATAAGAATATGGATACTAATCAAACAAGTAATCCAAGACATCAGGTGTTAACGAAGCAAGGTAATGAAAATGGCTGCGCAAAGATTAGGAGTTGGTTTATGTTGCCAACCCCATCGTCTGCTGCTAGGGGCCGACAGCAGCTGAGTGTGTTTGCCGTTTGCTCGTATCTAATTATAATCCTGTCCATAGTTTTCCTTGGGGTATTGAAATGTCCCAGTTTGAGTTCTGTGCATGGTTGACATGTTTAATCTAGGTTTTATTGTTGATGAGGTTTTAGTTCTTGTGTAAATCATGCGTAGGAGAATTTCACACAGTAAATTAGCGTAAAGCTTTCGTGTACTTCAGATTTCCTTAGAGCTTGTTGAGTAGGTTAATGTATAAGGTATGACTGTCGTCAAGATTTCAGCTTATAATGATATGTTTATTTGATATAATATCTTGTGTTCGTAGGTAGAAATAGTGTTAAAGGCTTCTGTTAATCCAAACACTAATATAGTTATCACTCTTGATCTCCTCCCCATATAGAAATGTTATTCTCCCCACATGATGACGTGGGGAGATGTTATTGGTTTTGAAATAATCAGATAACTCCACATGTAAAATCTTACTGATTTACGTCAATAATAGGCAAATATTATTCTCCCCATATGAGATTAAAACTCTAAAAGATCAACGCATTCAAACACATACATATTTGTTTATTATTTTATATATATTGAAACTCGCCGCGCCGGGTGCGAGAGTACGGGTGCAATATAACTCTAAAAAAACCACCAAATATAGGCACGCACGCTACAAGACTAATAAGGTCACTAACAACTTCCTTGTCCCTCAGCAACTTGATGCACCAAAATCAAACATAAATATCTATCGGCTGTCACGCATCACTACCACAACCCAACTTGAAAAATTAGTTTTTAACTAAAAAATGCAAACCGAACGCACGAGAAGTGGAACAAGTTGTATTCAACATAACATCACTGACAAACCTAAAATTGATTTCACCGCTCCAAGAGCTAATTGTAGGCACTAAAAACAGTCGTCTATAAGTAGTAGTAGAAACTACAAGTATGGCACAACTTGAAGTTCTAAAGATAAATTTGTTACTACTCTCCCAAAACAAAAATTGATAATGAAACCAAATATGTGACTAAGCACGCAGATCATCAAATGAGCAAGGCAAAAATTATGCAGCGACTAAATCAGGGGTTTCTGCCTCGACGGATAACAAGGCTGTGTGAACTTTATCGATCCAACCATCCAGTCGATCACGCAATGACTTGATCTGAGCAATTCCCAAAACTCTGGGTTGAACCCAAGATACATAAACTGTTCCCTCAACTTGATCGATGATTCCCTCAATCAGATGCACCTGCAATAAAATTATACAATGATTTTTCATAAAATGATTTTAAAAATGTGGTTGGAAAATAAAAATATAAAAAAAGGGTCAAGATTTTTTTTCACAAGTTGTAGCAAACAGTTTAAAGTAATATTTGAATAGATCATCAATGTTATCCAAAGCATCAATTGCAGAAAAGTGCCTTCAAAATCATCTTCAGCATGTTCCTTAGAGCAAACAAGTGATTTATCTTCGAAGTCAGAGTTCATGAAAACACAGGTTTTTTTAATGATGAATGACTCCCTCATATGGGGAAAGAGATCTAAATGGCAGAGTGCTATACTGATTTTAGCGAAGGTCATACGAAGATTCATATGGATGATAACCTGCGTATACACTTTCATACCAAGTAAAAAGATCTAAAAAGGCCAAGAATGGCCCAAACCAAAATCAGGTGGGGTTTTGCTCAAGTCAGAAAACAGGTTGGGTTGGTTGGGCTTGACGAAACTGGTTAGGGTCAACTTGGACCCAAAATAGCCAACCAAAGCCAGCCACTGCTCACGGGACACCGTAGAGGAAGTTCGATGAGTGATTAAAAAGGAAAAATCGGAAACGGATTGTTTGAAGAGTGTTTAAAAGCACTTTTGCTTCAAAAATGTAATGAAATGAAGCACGTAGTACATGTGACTCCTATTAAGTATTGACTAAGCCGTGACAATATGGAAGTTAAAATTTTTGTCCAGAAAAAACTTGCCAAATAAACCTAAACCATTATTTTTCATGCAGCTGGGTATCCATTTCTACAAAAATCATTTTTTATTTTTTCTTTTCAAAGCTCTTTCTTGACCACATATGCAGTGGGACCCTCAACTCTTTTCACTTTTCAATCATTTCTCCCCTAAAAAACCCATTTTCTCCGAAATTCTATACCAAGCAAGCACTTTCAGAACCTCAAATGACATGACCATGTAACCATTAATCACCCATGCAGTCATGATAAAATAAAAGTTTGTATGGTCCTACAAAAGGAAGCTACAGTAGCAACAAAGAAGAAACACAAAATGCACTTACCGAAAGGCTCTTCATAAGAAGATACTCCACGTCCTCTACAGTAAGTTTTGTCCTTTCAGCTATGACACTTAATGGAATAGTTCGATCTTCTGATGGTCGACTGCAGGTAAAATAGTTCTCAGAATTTAGAGAAGGAAGCACGCTAAGAACAAAGAAATTAGTTTACCAAAAGCAATAAAATGCAACATTTTTACCAACTCACCTGAAGATGGTCTCCATCAAGCATAGAATGTTAATCTTCTCCAGAAGGTTCTTCTCATTCCGCACTAATGCTGGTTGTGCGCTCAGAGCAGCTCTATGGACGTCGCACATTTCTTGATAACGAACTAAGTCGCCGGAGTTGAAAGCTTCTAGAATATAGTATAACCATTCTACCTTGGTCCCTATGAGACTTTTCACCTATATAGATATAGGTCAAAACAATCAGAATTAATCTAGTAAATAATAAGATCATGTCATATTTTCAAAGAGATGCAATGACCAAATTTTCAGATCTATTCTGACGTCATCCATAAAACAAAAATGTGCAATTGCTCAAAAACTATAGCATGTCAAAAGCCCCCTTTCAGATTGACTTTAGGTCATAGAAAGCCATCCATAGTTGTTCAATGAGCAACCATGAAATGGACTTCCTCCAGAGACTGCCCCATAGTTTGTAGGGGCTAGCCATCATAGATTAGGCTCTGTGAATTTCTTAACACTGAAGAAAGAATCTTTTGAATATCTGACAGTCTTCCTTCATCATGAACTAGCTTGAGTCGCATAATCAACATTACGTGTCTCATTTGAAGCCCACTGGAGGAAGTCCATCTTTGAGATTGAATTTTATCATTTTCAAAAATTCGAGATTAGAATACACCACAGCATGGAAATAAAAAGACTGAAGCAATCTGGAAGACATGATGGCTGGTTGACATTCTAAACCATATAGCACACAAGATATATTTTATAAACATCTTTAAAAGGCACCATGTGCAAACATTTTTTTTTGTTTTTGATAACCAAGGGTATCGGGGGCCCGACCCCCCACTAATCCCACGAGGCCCTAGCGCTTCGACCAGGAGACACCCCAGTGGCCCCAAGAAAGAAATACAAACGAACTTGACGCCGCGGGGAATCGAACCTGGGATGTGCGCCTAACCACACTTCACAGGCCCACCCTTACCGCTGCGCCTCCTCTTGGGGTTATGTGCAAACATAGTATCTGCCTCATCATATTTAAGCAACATGCTAACAGTAAATATTATAGCTTACAACATACAGCCTAATGCTAACAGTAAATTTTATAGTTTACAACATACAGCCTATTGCATCTTTTAGTACCACCTGTGTGATGAACCAATATAAAGCAATAGCCATAGTCTCTCACTTAGCCATGCTTCTTTTCTTATGTATATATAAACACATTCCATCCGTAATTGTAATACATATATTTGACTAGCATGGGCAATCACAAAAGTTTTAAGCATTAATAATTAATAATTTCTATAATTTGCAAGAATTTCAAAAATTTCTTTTCTCCTAAATGAATAATTATTTAATAAACGTGGCTAGGGAAAATCAATCGATAAAGTAAATATGATTATTCAATAATGGATTGAAGGGATGTTTGCTTTCTGCGTGTCTGCTAGCAGGGATTTTTGGACCCATCATGTAACGAATATAATTTTGTTGAATTGGCAGTTTCAAGTATCTTCAGACTTTTCAGCAAAAACTTTACTCACAGTAATTTAAAATAAAAATGTGAAGATTAATTATAATATAATAAACGCTTGCCTCCTCAGCCTGCACGCAAAATTATATAAAACGTACATTTTAAAATTAGTGGCCGCACTTCACAGTACCACAAATAAAAATAAAACCTGGAAATAATTATGAAGGAATAATTATGGCAATCGTCGGAAACCTTCAACATATCATTATAGACAAGAAAACGTGTTGCAGGTATATAACTTACAATTGGATGTGCAAGAAGTTCTCCAAAGTTGTAAATGTTCTCCCCTAATAATGCTGCTAAGGACAAATCAAATGCCAAATCCTGGAAACAACAAAACACAGATAACTTTAATGCGTGCCGATGGAAGTGCCATTATTCCTATCCATCAGAAAGCATTTTGGAAAAGAGATGTTAGGTTTAACATTAGTAACTACAGCTATCAGCATAGAGCATTTGAGAGGACTGTGAGTTATTATGATGAATCACCACACAAAATTACAGCCCGGATTGGCTTTGATTTAAAAGTGTTTTAAACATTTTTTTTAACATTTTTCTCTCTCCCAAATCAATCACATCCACATATCTTATCACATCCACAAATCTCAACCACTCAACTCCACTCATTCTCTCTCCTCTTTTACATTAAAAACATTTAAAAACCATTATAATCTATTCCCTATCACCCTTATAGTTACGAACTCTTAACACCATCTACAAATTTCAAATGGACTGAAGATAATATTAAGCAGCTTGGAATCCTATTGGAGTTTACAGAAAGGTACAAACCATTTTAGATTTAACGAGTGTTCTCCTACAAGTTCTAACACATTTTTACACACAAATCTCGTGGGACCTACCTGTACTACACAAATCTCCACCATTCAATTCCACTCATTCTCTCCCCCTATATCACATCAAAACACATAAAAACACACATCCTAACACCCGCTAAGTCTCAATGATACACACCAAGGAAGAGGAGAATATATTGCCACGTACACAACATTTTTCTCTGTCATTGAATAAACCATGCAAACTTTTTGGAGGGAGAATAAGCAACTACCAATAGAAAGTTCAGATGCATATGAAGGTCTTCTGGTCAAATAGAAATACAGCACGTCAAACTTCAACAGATCAACTTGATCCCAGATATATTAAAATATAAATTTATGCAAGATATGCCTTGGAACATACATAGAAAATAAAAATTAGTCTGTATCAGGAAGGGTGGCTTTAAACAGAAAGAAAGACATGCCCAATGCATCACAACCTATATATCCTCGATGAAAAACTTATTAACTTTATGACACCACAGCAATACCATTCCAGGTTTAGGGACATAGCTCCTCTTTACTGGAGATTCCTGTCTAAACAAGATACAGATATGAAGTCCTACTTGAACTGCACAATTGCTGCCTCCATCCAATCTAAATTCAGCAACTACGTTTTAATGATTGAGAAATACAACTATCTCACACAATTTGATCGCAATAGCCCTGCATTATGCATGCTAACAAGTGATATTCATTTTTATAACATAGGAGACAAATTTCTAACAATGAGAAGCTTCCCCTCAAGTTATTGTGGGGGAAAAGCAATAGATGCGTTAGCCTACCAGCTTAAAGGATTCTGATAGAGACTCCACAGAAGTGTAAGCTAAATATAGAAGAGCGCTTTTATAGAACTCTGCAAATTCTTGACGAGATTTATGAAATTGAGATGAAACCCAATAATAGCTGGCATACACAGAGGGGTCAATGTCAGTCATGCTATCAAGTGTACTCTTCCCATCGTCCAAGAGTTTCTTGCATTCCTTGTGATCTCCTTGCTCGAGCTTAAAACTAGCAATCTGCATCTTTATGTAGAGAATAGGCTCTTCTATGCGCACTTCTTTTGTATTACGAAGCTTTTCAATCACTCCTTCAAGATAATTTATGGCAGCCTCTTTCTCCGAATACTGCCGGGAAACTATGACAGCAAAATGAGCAAGCTTGAGGAGATTGATCTTTGTCTCAAATTCAGTTATGAAATTGTGGTACAACTGAATCAGAGCATCACCTGCCTGAAATTAGAAGTAACAAAAATGATAACTTTAAATTGAAATGGAAAATACGAAAAGAAATAAGAGAGCAAAAGAAATGCAATGTGTTTGTGCCTAAAAAAGCTTTTATAAGCAAATTATAAAAGAAAATCAGCAAACCTTCAGAGAATTAGGAATACAGGGCAAGAAAATAAGATATATCCTCTGCCATGCTATTATCAACTAGAACTCAAGTAACAACCAAACATGTAACATCAATTACAGATACATTTTGATGAACCGCAAAGGTGGCTTCAAAATAGCACACAAATGTCATTTAGAAAAGCTAAATTAAAATGCAAAATGATTCTCAAGAGCATATGAAATATTTGAAAAATCTAATGTGCATTTGTCTGCTCATAATGGATCAAGGGAGAAGCAAACCACTTTTCTGCAAAGCCAGAATTCCAAACCTGACCACTAATCAAAAGCAGTGTTCTAAAAAGCGGCCGCTTAGGCGTGAAGCATGACATAAACGCGTCGCTTAGGCCAAAAGCGTGAAAAAAGCGGTCAATGCAAATTTTAACCAACTAGGCACGACTAAGCAACGCCTAAGCGTCGACTAGCCTTGCCTAGGCGCGACTAAGCGTCACCTAGGCGTGCCTCGGCGCTTTTTCTTTTTTTTTTTTTTGAACCATACTTTTTTTTTACTTTTTAAGCTTAAGCCGAGTTCAAAGTTAGAAAATAATAAATTAAATAAAAATAAAAGAAATTGAATACATCTCAAACCATAAATATACGATTGAAAACCTCAATTTAATTTCAAATTTTAAACATCTTGGACTCTCAATCTGACCATGTGAGTACTGTGATAAGAGCATGCAATCCCTATAAATCTATTAAGAAAGAATTGTCCATCTTTTGACTTTTTTCATTTGAAAATATTAAAATTATATTGTAAATTTCTTGAAATTATAAAGTAGATATCATATTTATGAATTTAGATGTATTTTTTAATTTAGTATATACTATTTTAATTATTTAATACCTTAGACTCATAAAAAAATTTATAAAATTAAAAAATTTTAAAAACGCTTTTTAACGCCTAGGCGCGCTTAAGCTTGTAATGCTTGAAGCTTCGGCTCCACGCTTTTCCGCGTTTCACGCTTTTTAGAACACTGATCAAAAGCAATACTTCAAATAGAAAAAAGCAAACGAAACCAAGTTAAGCACAGAGGACTCTAAATGAACAGAATAGACTAACAAAAAAGGCACCGTTCCATGTCGACCGTTGTATGTCCTCTGTCAACAATAATGACCAAAAAATTAGAACTTCACATGGGAGAGGATTAATTCATCTGTAATGCTGGGCATGCTTTCTCTTTCTCGGTTGTTCCATTCTTCTCCATTGCTTATATTTATTATTAGTTCCTTTCTATATTTAAAGGTTGGGTTGTGTTTGAAATAAGTCAAAGGATCCTAAAAAAAATTTCTCACCGATGAAGGCTTGAATAGTAATAAAGGTTCGAAATACAGCACAATACATCAAATCTATGCTTATGCAATGCAGCATGCATCTCGGAAAGTAGCAAGTACAAAGCATATTTATGGATAAATAAATGGGACTTAATGCACAAGCTCCGAGGGCTTGAATGGAAGTCATAGGTGAGCATTACTCAAGGCATGAGCCTTGGGCTTATACTAATACTGTACATGTCATCTTGTAAGTGAATGCATTTTTAACGTGTGCACGTAATGTATGGTTATCCTCGTAAGTAAACTTTCAGACCCCTGCATTATAAGGGGTTATGTGATTACAATTACTCATAGAAAACAATTTTTATATATAAATGTTCTTAACGCCCTGACTAATGAATAAAATTTACTTTTTTACACGCGTTAATTCAACGACTAGAATGGACAGAACAATCGAATCTTAGTGGGAGCTTATGATAACGTGTCATCTTCCTTGAGTATATAACACAACAAACAAATTCCTGATAGATGGTCAATAGCCACAAAGAATTAAGTGAAAACAGAAAGAGAATTTTGGCGAGGCAAAGTTCCAAGAATCATGTCATTTTGAGACAAACAGATAGCCAGATTTGCATGACAAGATGTCATCAATTTTTCCACAGTTTGACTCAATGTGATACAAACCAAACATGAACATGAAACAAACAGCCAAGCTTCTTGGGATAACAAAATTCTATAAATTCCATCAAATCTTGATTCAAGACAAACCAAACTTCAAAAGTCAAAACCACAAGATTTGTTAAATATTGACTTGCCAAAACATAAAAACTGAATTTCGCATTACAAAATACCATGGATTTCACTAAATCTTCTCCATTCATTTTCTATAGACTTCTAGTTCTGAAAGTTTTAAGAACTGGCTCTAAAATAACCCAAAATCTACCCCGTTTTGAACACGAGGAAAATCGTCACGAACCACCCAAAAAAATATCAACCGTAAAACCCTAACCCTGAATAAAACAATCAAATCCCCATACCACTCAACAAGCCCCAATTTTCCAAGTCCACAAATCAAGTATCCTCTGGCCCAGTAAACCAAAAACCTTGCAAGCAAATCAAATAGGAAAAAACCAGTCGATAATTAAATAAAACACTAATTCAGATAAACATCTATGTGAGGGAATTCGGACCTGAAAGACCGCAAGGGCAACGAACTGTTCGAGCTTGAGCGTGAGCTGGTGCCAGAGTTTGCGCTGGTACAGATCTGCAAGCGTATTGTACCACTCGGCGAGCTCCGGGTGAGTACTCCGCAGTGTATCCAGATACTGTAGAGCCGACATCTTTCTTTACACTACGATTTTGTGCTCCGATATCGGTATCAGCTATAGAGAGAGGAATGGAGGACTGCCTATCGAACTGTAGAAAGGAAAGAAGAGAAAGGGTAGAAAGGAATGGCAAAGGGGTTGATATATATGCGTGGGTTTAAAGTGGTTTCTTCTCGCAAACGACATTAAGACGATGCGACGGCATTGACCACTTTAACCCGAACCCGTCGCACTTCGTGAGAACCAAACGGCCCAAACGGAATAAACCGGCTCAGATCAGGTTCAATTTGTTGGACCATAATTGTGTAATTACTAATTAGTAGTCTCTCACAATTTTATAGTGACAAATCATTATATTATTAGATCTATTCAAAATTGTGACATACCATATAATTATATAATAACCACAAGGAAAATTAGTACAAAAAGTCCACAAAAAGTGTGTCCAATGCGTTTTAGTCCTCTATATATATATATATATATATATATATATATATATATATATATGAACGGGATCCATTCAATTTTTGTCATTAGTTAAGTTAAAATTTGCTATTTTATCTTTTTTTCAGTGGTTATTTTGGTTATTTGACTTAAAATAAATTGCAAAAAAGTCATCACCTTTAGCGATTATTACAATTAAATCCCAAATTTTGAAATATATATACTTTAATCCCAAATTTTAGTTAAATAACACTTTTGTTTGGAATTATCTCTATCCGTAAATCCAAGTTTGAGAGAGTTTATTAAGAACTACAAAATCTATATATATTAATAAACAGAAACTATTTTTGGAGGAATTTCCCGCTCACTATTTGACTGATTTTGAATTTAATTTTTATTGAAGGTTTTTCCCACTCATAGCACATCTATCATATTTTTTATTACCTTATTTTATCATTATCCATAAATAAACATGATTATCTTACCATCTCTATTATTATTATTATTATTATTATTATTATTATTATTATTATTATTATTATATGTAACAAATTTTAAGATAGGCATTTGAAATACTTTTAAAAAATTAGTAATTGAAAATAATTTAAGATAATACACATGACGCTTCATTATATGCTATATAGCCCTTAAACATAAATATAGTATAATTTAAGATAATCATGGTAGCCATTATATTGTATAGACTGTGCTACGGAGTGAATTACTTTTAAAAAATTTTCAATTTTTAATTTTTAAATCTTTTTACTTCTATCATTTAATATGTTTCTAATATCAATCCTTATCAAAATCAGTTAAAAAATTTTTATTTTTTATTTTTCAAATCTATATGTCAGTACACGTTTCCAATTTGTAATCCTTATCAAAGTCTTTCTTTAATCCTCAAAATTATTTGAAGTGTATTTGAAGTTTATACATTTTTAATTTTTCATTAACATTTCTTTTTACTTGTGTCTACTATCTCAGCCGACACGCCATTAACGCTATCTGTTCGAACCCTAGAAACTTCATCGTGATCTGTACCAATATTTATATTTTATTTTTGGGAAATGACCACATAAATTGACTAACATTGAAACATAGGTTACTCAATTTTAACTAAATCTTTTGTTAATCAGATATGTTTTTCTCTTTCAAGTATTTTTTAAAAATTTTTAATCATTTTAAAAAAAAATTGAACTATTAGTTGGACAATTTAAAATTGAAACGCAAGTTACTCAAGTTTTAACTAAAACTATTGTTAATCAAATTTATTACTCTTTTTCAACTATTTTTTTAATTGTTAATCATTTATACTATATGCACCTTAGAGATGTAGGAAGATTATTGTTAATCTATAATATTAATTACCTATTAATAGAGCATTTTTCAATACATTCGCTTAACTAATAATATATGTTATGTTCTTAAATCTGATTGAAAAAACATATAAGAAAATCTCCGTGTAGGATTGGCAAAAATAAAAAAATCTTATTTTTCTGTTTGATTTTGAGTTAGTTTTCAGAATTTCTTTAATAAATTTTTCTAATTTTTTACTCTTTAATTAATTTATTATTATTAATCTATATCTACATCTTTTTTCCTAACAAGGAGTCTAGCATGCTAATTTTTTAATTAATATATAGATTGTATAAAATGAAGAGATATGTGGTAGAGTACGGGTAGCCCCCATTGAGGATAATATATGAGAGATTCGACGAAGATGCTTTGAGCACATATTACGGAGATCTGAGAGTGCACCTGTTAGGAAGAGTGAGAGTATTAGGGCTGGAAATGTTAGGAGAGGTAGAGGAAGACAGTTGATAACGTGGATGCGAGTAATTCGTAACGACATGTGTGTTAGGCAGATAGATGAGCAACTATCTTTGGATAGGAATGAGCGGTGTAGAAAAATTCATACCTACGATCCGATGTGATTTCTTATATGGTTCTATGTAGTTGATCCTTACTTGTAGGGAATAAAAGCCAAGTTTGTTGTCGTTATAGATTGTATAAAATATACTCCCTCCGTCCGATATATATAGTCCACTTTTATTTTTACACAAATGTTAAGAATGGCATTGGAAAAGTAAATTTACTTACAAATTTCCTTTAATGCCTTTATTTAAATGAATAGAAGTTATAAATATAGTTGTATTTTCAAAAATAGGTGTTGGTATAATTACAAATGAATATAAAAATACTATTAATATAAAATGAGACTATATATGTGGGACAATCCAAAAAGAAAAAGTGGATTGTATATATGGGACGGATGGAGTATAAAATATCATTCTTAACCTCTGAAACCCATCTGCAAAGAAGAAATCTCTATAATCACTCTACTCTTTTTCCCTTTCACACCCAGTGCTCGGCCAGGTACTGGAAAAAGATATTTTTTACTTCATTTCTCAATTTTAGAAACATGATTTGCCACTTCCCATGACGCCTAGCTTATTAATGCGATTTTCGTGTTATATCATTTGCTTATCGATGCTTTTTTTTAAATACAACGCATCGTTAATATTTTTGAAACTATTTTTTTCCTTACACTTTTCACTAATTTTTTCGAGCTACTATCTGCGTATGTTGTTAAATCATATGTGTGATCCAAAATCTTATGAAGATATAAGAACAGTTGATGGGACTGTATATAATACTTTTAAGGAAACTTGACATGCTCGGGGTCGTTTAGATGATGATAAAGAGTACATCGATGCCTTCGAGACTATGATTTCATGCCTTTTTTCTGATAGTTCGTATTTCTCTGCCCCAGACAACATGCTGATATACAATGAATTGGACTGCAATAAGGATGAATTGGAGGAGGAACATGCAAGGTTGTTATCCAACCTGACTTATGAACAAAGAGGAGTTTATGATACTGTGACGAATGCGGCTAATGGTGATCATTGCAGGTATTCTTTTTATATGGACACAGTGGTGCGGGAAAAACCTTTTTGTGGAAGACGCTTTCAGTTGCAGTCAGGTCTCAAGGAAAGATAGTGTTTAATGTGGCATAAAGTGCAATAACTTCACTCCTTCTACCATGTGGTAGAATTGCTAATTTACGATTGTCTATCCCATTAAATATTGATGAAAATTCAACTGGCAATATCAGATAGGGAAGTCACTTGGCTGAGTTTATTGAGAGGACTAGCCTGATAATCTGGGACGAAGCTCCTATTACACATAAGCTTTGTTTTGAAGCATTGGATTGCACGATGCAGGATCTTGCCAGGTTCAGCAACCCGAAGGATGCTGGTTTACCATTCAGTGGAAAAACTATTGTATTTAGTGGGAACTTTAGGCAGATACTTCTGGTTATACCCAAGGCAACACACCCTAAAATTTTGAATGCATCTTTCAATTTCTTTTCTTTGCGGGACCATTGCAGAGTATTGAGACTTGCGAAAAACATGAGGCTCCGTAATCTCCTCGGAGATGAACACACTGATAAATTGAGAAAGTTTTTAGAATGGATGGATAGATTGGTGGACCAAATGATGGTGAGGCCCCCGTTGAGATACACATGGATCTTCTCGTACGTAGTTCCTCTGATCCGATAAAAGTTATAGTGGACAGCGCCTATCCCATTTTTGTGATCGAGGGGACTTCTCATTCTTACTTGAATGGATGGGTTGTACTTGCTCCTACGCACGAAAATGTTGGAATGGTGAACGATTATATGGTTAACATGAATCGTTCAGAATTGAGAATATACTACAATTCTGATTCCACGTGTAGGACGAATGACGAGGAGGGTGATTTGATTAGTGAGCTTCACATCTTGGAGTTCCTGAATGGGATTTCGTATTCTGGAGTGCCCAATCATATTTTGAAGTTGAAGGTCGGTGTCCCAATCTTGTTGATGCGTAATATAGATCACTCGGCTGGTTTGTGCAATGGTACCTATCTTATAGCCGTGCGACTTGGAAATCATGTTATATAGGTGAAGATTCTATCTGGAATAAATATTGGAAATGATTTTTAATTCATAAATTGAGTTTAACTCCATCTGATATACGATTGCCGTCCACTTTTGAAAGGAGGCAATTTCTCTAGATGGTTTGTTATGCAATGACCATCAATAAGAGTCAGTGGCAAATACTTAACAATGTTGGGGTGTATTTGAGGAGACCAGTCTTCACTCATGGTTAGCTGTATGTCATTGTCTCGAGGGTAACGAATAGGAAGAGTTTGAAGTTCGTCATTTGTGATGAAAATGGATGCCACACTGACACAACTGCAAACATCGTGTCCAATGAAATTTTCAGCAACCTATAGTGTTATGCGCATGAATCATTTGAAGTACATTGTTTGTATTTTTCAAAGTTTTTATTCATTTATTAGTGTCATATCTGATTATATAAAGGATAAATGTCGTATATATAGACATAGGATTGGTCACCTTTTGACTCAATCTCACATTGACTTATCCATTGAACTGGAATATTATGATTTGCATTGTAACTCATATTTTTCTATTTCCACTGCAAAATATTTAAGGTTTGGAATACTCATGTGATATTTGTTCTTATTTGAGCCGTTGTAGATGAATTGGTTGTCTTTGGTATGCTATGGATTGCTATTTCTACTGCAAAGTATCCCATCCTTTTTCTATGCTGGTACGGATGAATATATAGTTAGTTGGCTTTTGAGAACTGGATTGGTTTTGTACTTTTCAATATTTGTGATATTTCTGTTTGCCTATTCTATTGTAGGTTACCGAGGCACATATCACACATCAATACCTTATGTGTCACGTAACAAAGAAGTCATGGTAAAAAGACTATGTGAAATTATCTTTCCGCTTTTAATGCTAATGTGTTTATGAATGTCATAGTATGTTAGGTAATGTTCTCCAAAGTAATTTCGCGGATAATTCTCAAATGTTGTTACTACTCGATACTAGACTTTGTTTTTCATAGAATTTTTTGTATGTTTGTGTATGTGTTGGTTGTTACGACATTGTAATTAACTTTAATAGATTGGATTTATCCCAATTACATGGGAAATTTTGTTAAATTTTTTCAAAAAAGGGAATATTCTTCTCCTAAATCATGTGATGTTAATGTTTGCACTCAAATAACTAGAAAAATTCAATTCATATAATCAGCCCCCGTGCAACGCACGGGTGTTCCAACTAGTAGTACATAAAGGGGGACTTAAGTCAAACCTTCAACAAGAAGCTTACAAAGCGAAAGTAGAACCTACCCATCCGTACATCATCTCTTCTTGACTCTTAAGAGTTGGAAATCCCATCTTATCTAGTTTGAGTATACCTCTTATTCGGCCTTCAAGCTCATGGTTGTGCAAAATTGTGAACTGCTTATTTCTATGTGCAAGGGAAGCAAAATAATCAACAGCCGAGTTACCTTCCCTATGGATATGCGGAAAAAAAAAAAAATTGTAATATGTTCAGCCATTTATTTGATGTCATCAAGGATGTATTGGGCTAGCCATGGACCCTGATCGTGTGACATGCATGCAAAAGTGTATTTTCCTCAAGCCACGTTCAATATATAATTTAGGGCCCATATGTATTGTTTTAATCTCACCAAATGTCATAGAATAGTTACCGTAAAAATCATGAAATGCCCAGATCAACTCCCATGTCTCATTGCGTAACAATCCGCCGCCACTAGCTTGGAAGTTACTGACTGAGCCATTAGTATTTAATTTAACCTAGCCTAGAGTGGGGTTTGTCCCACTTCACTAATGAAGCTATTCGACATTTAGGACTAAACATCTTAAAACTAGCATCCAAAAGCCGAGTAAGAACAAATTCACTTTGCTTGATCACTAAAAAAGCAGATGGTTTGGCTCCTTCAAATTTGGCTTTATTGCGAGAAAATCCAAAGCAACCACAAGAGCAATCAATGGAACAGCAAAGATAAGATTGCTAGGGGAACCTTTGAAGGTGGTAAACCATTTAACCAGCAGCTGCTTCGGATAAGAGCAGCAAGGGACCTCTAATCCAAATTTAGCACAGAAACATGTAATTTTACAGAATTGTTATATTACTTATATAGGTTATGTGTTTATTAACTCATCTGTAATTGTCCCGTTTGAAGGTATTTCTTATGTTAATTATTAAACTGAAAAGTGAGTTATCATATGTTATCGAATCGTTCAAGATCTCAGAAATAGTGACGAGGATAGTGAGATATATGAATACTAACAAGTAATGTGTTAAATATGTGGACCTTATAAATGTTTAACTTTAATTGTTATAAAAAAACTTTAACTTAATATAAGTTAATTTCTTAGGTAGAAAATAGTTTAAAACAAACACTAGATCAATTTCATTGTATGCCTTACCAAATGCATTATAAGTGACATGATAATGTTACGGAAGTCATATTTGATTGCTACATAGAAACAAAAGTGATTATATCATATACACGAATAATCACATCCAATGTCAAAGTGACATATATTATATTCACACAATAATCATTCATCTACGTTGACATTAAATCAACGGTGGATAATAATAATAATAATAATAATAATAATAATAATAATAATAATAATAATAATAATCAAGCATCATTACCATATTCACTTGAGTGCCTCAATTAATTTCCCAAATCTATCATGACAACACCACCATGGCACCACTAAACCCCACCCCACCAAGAAAACCAATCTAAAGAGACGTGATATTATTCCCATGTAACTTCCAAACAAAGGAAAGTTAATCCTCTTTCCCTATATCACACTTCTCCCTCAATCCCACCATTAGTACCAAGGAACAAAGCCAAAAATGGTGAGATCAAAAGCAATATTCAGCTTGCTCTTTCTTTTGCTCATCATTTCGAGCCCCTCTTGGGTTTCGAAAAGCGTTCAAGCAAAAGAAGACGACGGGTGGAGGTGGCAAAGAGAGACTTGGATGAATCACGGGAGTTCTCGCGGACCTCAGGGACGTCTCATAAATCCCACTTTCGAGCAACCACTTCAAGTTCCAAAATTGCCCGTTTAAGGTTTCGAAATCTTGGTTTTTGCTATTTTTTTATGTTTCAATGCCTTGTTTCCAATCTCCATTCTCCAATGTATGTATACCATGATTCATGATATGTAATACCATGTTATTGTTCTTACATCCTCAACACAAACATAAAAACTTTCTATCATCTATGAAAATATACATGTGGTTTGAGTTTCTCATTCATAAAATACACAATCGGTTGAGAAGTAGCAGAAAGTTAAAAAGCATAGAAGCGCAAGAATAGAAATATGTATCAAGCTTCAAGGAAATATATCATGAGAATGTACCCCAATTCTTCTGATAAATTGATGTTTAAGATTAGATACCAGACTCTTCGAGGAGTTTAAGGATGCTGTGTTCTGGGGCACTAGCTGATGGCAGAATAACTCGATTAGGTGGTCGAGGCCTCGTCCCAGGCGTGGAAACAGATTCTATGGAAGTCGGTGCTTTTGGAATGATAGGCATATCAGTCCTCCTTTGAACACTTGAAGACACTCTCTCCTTCCATATTCTCCCGTCCTAATGATCAAAGAAATAAAGATTAATCATATCGTCTTGTCATCTTGTCGTTCGTCACTGAGTTTTACTACTCTAACATACAGTTTGATAAATAGGATGACAGAATACATACACACGTCACACAATCTTATTTTCTTACACATTAGCTCATCTTTAAAATCAACAATTAATCACTGTACTTCTACATCATTTGTGTCCCAACCTCTATGTCATATACTCAAGTATGTTAAGAAAGCATTAATCTTTGACCATAATGACCTAAACGATTTAATTGGAGCAACTTTCCCTCAAGCCTACAGGAAAGGTGTCATACTACTTCAAGGTTGTCTTTCAACTAAGAAATCAGCCTCGTCTTTCGTCCTAAGCGATGTGGGATTTGGGATATGGGATTAGGGGTTACAAGAAATGCCGAAAAGCATTGGTGAAATGCTTGACATAAAATGTATGGAACTTATATATGGCGAGTAATATGCTTGTTCAACTTGAAACCATAAGCTTCTTGATTTTACCATTAAGATCAAAAGAAGTGTAGCTCACATTGAGAATGGATGGTTCTGGTAATGGGCATTGGATTGGTTGATCATTGTCGAGAGGCTCGACTGGATGTTCGACTGGCTTGAATTCCACAGCAACCTCAATCCCATGCGTGTGTGCTGCAGCTGTAGTGACAGGACCCGGAACCTCTGAACTAGAAGGCAACACTTCCCTTTCATCCTGCAAATTAACACATCTCAATATAAGCACTTCAAATAGTCAACACATGATTTTCTCAAAGCTACCATAATTGTAAACAAGAATTGACATATTGATTATTCGTTAAAAAGGGACAAGATAATGAGATCTAATGAGATGATCAATGTCCAAACAAAAACATTATAAGAGGGCATTCGATTCGAGTCATTCGACCTCAATAGATTTAAGGTTTTCGAGGTAAAAGCTCGTGTTTCAAGAACTTAAGACCCCGTACGAGGTTGTTTTTATGGTCTTGAAATGACTACTCAACCTAATGGGTTAACTTTGCCGACGAAATCTCAAGCCCCAACAAGTTATTAACAATCAACGATGATTCAAAATTTTCCAACACAAACATATAATCATGGAAACGGCATTTGATTTTGCATTAAAAAGAAAGGAAAAAGAAAAAAGACTTCTGTTAAGTGTTCATCTCTCTGTCGAACTTTGTGTACAAAACAGAACGGTTAAATAAGCATAAACAGAGCAACCCAAGAAAACAAACCAACCCACTTAATGAAGAAAAGTAAAATTAATTCAAGATATTCGATGGAAAAAGAGTTGCTACTCACAAGTGCGCTTTGAGTCCTCCGATGGTTAGATTTAGCACCAGAAAATCTTGAGAAAATACCCACCATGACTTAGCCTATCAAGAAACAATTCCTTCAAATAAAGACAGGGCTGTGTGAATTGTGATCCCAATATATAGAGTATGATGATGATCTTTCTTGAAACGATTCAGTTTCTCTCTCTCTCTCTCTCTCGAATGAAGAGAGAGAATATGAAAGCGTGGAAGATGGTTAGCTTAGTTAAAAATGGCTTCTTGTTAGGTTTCCTTTGGATTGCTTAAGCTTGCATTTATTAATGACAGTTTAATTTAGTTTAAACACAGGTGGGCAAACCCAGCAATTTCTTTAACTGCTGTGAAATCGTTGCAGTAATCTTTTTATATTGCGGTCGAAAGAGATATCCCAAGTGTAAATAAAGAGGCAGTCGAAAGTTGGGAAGAATAACAGACACGGTCACGCTTACATGCGCACGATAGAATTAGGATAATTTTTTATTTTATTGGCCAAGTTTAATTATTAATTAAATAATGTTGGGGTCTGTCTTATGTCATATTAAAATGACATTAAATTTACTTTATTTACGTTAGTATTTAGATTTTAGAGTTTGTCTGGCCGAGAGTTGTCTAAAAATTATTTTTATTTTTTATTACACATTTTTATTGATGATATAATACTTTTTCTATACTTTTTTTATTTTTTGCAAAAGTTTTCAAAAGTATTCTTTTAAAAAAATTGCATATGTTAGGACACAATCTTATCCATATCGAACATAGAAATGTTAAATTAACAAAAGATTAAAATGTGACTAGACATAATCTATATAAAAATTTATGAGATATAAAGAAAGAAAGAAAAAATATTACTATGCAACAAAGGTAAGAAAGAAAGAAAGAAAAAGTATTATTATGCAACAAAGGTAAGTTTCAAACTACTCAATTTATAGGAAAAAATCTAAAAAAAGATCTTAAAAGCATGAAATTTTCGTAAGTATATACTATTATAATTTGAGAATTGGGCAATCTCAACATTATTATTATTATTATTATTATTATTATTATTATTATTATTATTATTATTATTATTTATTTTTTTCTAATTCTTTTTTTCTCTCTCTTTTTGGGTTAGAGAAAGTTGGATTATCATGGACGGGCAATGATTCGTCGGGAAGCTGAAAGTGGGACAGGATATATTATTACTAATTATTATAGCATAAATTTTATGTGGGGTGTGTGTTGTCGTTGACACTACTACAGCATTAAAAATAATACTCCCTCCGTCCCACTAAGATAGGCACCCACCATTTTTCACACATACTAAGAAAATATCTTAAATGTTCTTGGAATTACAAGATATTCATATATTCTTCCAATTTTACCCTATATGAATTGGCCAAAAAGTAGTGTACAATACGTTTAAATATGTTGGGAGATTTAAATATCTATCTTGATGTTTAGTATTCCAATTATCTTAAATAGGGGTATTTTAGTACATGAAAAATAAATTATACATTTAATAAGGAAATTGGACTATAATTTGGGACGGACAAAATGAGAATACTTGCCTATCTTAGTGGGACGGAGGGAGTAAAATGCAAGTTTGTTCAAGTTTGATTTAACCAGTGGCGAAGCTAAATTGTGGAACCTATGTATGCACATTGTGGACCCTCGAAAATTTTTTTAATTGAATATTTATAATATAAATTTTATATTATTAGAAAATATCTAGTAATATACTATCTATTAGAATAATTTCGAATTGAAACAATGTGAAATTATGAAAGAAATTGAAAAATATAATAGATTTAATTAGTCATATTCCATAATTAGTTAATTTGATAAATTGATGAGGGCTTCAA
Source organism: Jasminum sambac (assembly GCA_018223645.1). Classification (NCBI taxonomy): domain Eukaryota; kingdom Viridiplantae; phylum Streptophyta; class Magnoliopsida; order Lamiales; family Oleaceae; genus Jasminum; species Jasminum sambac. Next base: position 18,959,426 of record CP073650.1, on the reverse strand, counting down.
ACTGGGATAGATCGTTGGGAGTTGGGAGTTAGTGGGTGGGGAATTTGGGTTTTAGGCTTTACCAATTGAAATTATAAATTTAGAATTTAGGAAACATAATTATAATATTTGCCTACAGAGGCCTACACTTAGCTTCTCTAGTGAACAAGATGTACCATTTGATGATCGTCTAGTTATTTGGTGAATGTTTGATTGAAAATATTTTTATTTTTTATTTTGGAAAATGTCACATTTTATCTAAATTTTTTATTGATTAATCAGATAAGATGAATTATAATTCTATTTTTTCACAAAAAATCTATATCTTCTACCAAAATACGGAATTTGAATTTCTATAAAAGGAGGTGGAAACTGAAATTCCATGGAATTGAAACCTCCCACTAATTAAACACACCCTTAGCAAAATTGGTATGTGCTCAAAGTAGCAAAATGTTAATTCGTGCCAAAGTTTGTCTAAATTTTAAATGACAAACATTTGCACAACCAAAACGTCCACCATCATAGGTGAGAGTTACGAAAGGGATCAACAATTATTTCTCCATTAATAAAAACACTTTCTCATGTCATACTAGAAACTTAAATTGCCATAATATCTCCAATAAGTTTGGTTATTATACAATGTTTACTGGCATTGACCCATATCAACTCACAACATCAAAATCTTTGCATTTTATATCTCGTCAAACAAGAATTTTTCCACATCATTTCTTTTGTCAAGAAACACATATCACTCAACATTACATGCAATTACTTTTATACTGTAATCATCTTGATATTATTCAACACCAATGAGTCATCATGATATTATTCAACATGCAATTTATATTTCGTCTGACAAGAATTTTTCCACGTCATTTCTCTTGTCAAGAAACACATATCACTCAGCATTACACGCGATTACTTTTATAATATAATCATCTTGATATTATTCAACACCAATGTGTCTAAATTTTTGCTAACGATACATTTGCAAATATCAATTTCAAGCTACCAGGTTGATTTAAAGCTCCGCCTGCGTGGATATGATTTATCATGCCAACGGGACACATGTCGCATCGACACAACATAATCATCTCGGCATCGTCTAATGCCGACCAATTCTATCCAAGCTACTACGGCAATATTGGGAAGAAATGAGTAAAAATAGCATTTCTCCTTGAAATAAGAATCATCTCAAATATCCGATCATGTATATAAGCTTAATTGCTGTCAAGTGCGTACTTATGCACCAATCAAATGTTTGACATTGACCCGATTATTACTAAACGAAAAAAAAAAAAAATCTAACAGGAAATAGGGAAATGACATTTATAAATGGTTACAACGAGATAAAAGGAGGAAAAAATTTACAAGCAACAAAATAGGACAAAAGACAAGAAGTTAAAAAAATACAAAAATTGACAAGGCGCTTGCATTAACTTCTCTCTACCTAAGCATTAACTTCTACCATCAAATCAAAGTCAAACTTCAATACTAGAGAACTCGAATCATTACTCGGTATTTTTACACACACACATCATGAATCATTACTCATTATTATTACAAATTTTGTAACCTCTACCGCCATTTATTCTAAAAAGTAGTTTTTAGCAAAATAAAAGTTTTTACATGAACACACACTCAAACTTTAGAAAATACATAATTTTATATAAAATCTATGCTGGTAATCAATTCTTCCAAAATCATTTGTTCACAACTCATTTTCAACCCAATATCCAACAGAATTCATGTCTTCACTTACTTTTCACCACGTTTCAATATTCATGTTCTTTTGAAAAATCATTTTTCCTTGAAAGAATGTTTACCGAACAAGCACCGAAGGAAAAACTTATGACACACAAATACAACGCTATCTGAGAGAGGTTCAAATCAAGTTCTTCATATATCTTTCGTAAAGTTGCTAAAGGAGTCCAACTAATAGTTAAAAAGAAACCATGTACCATCTCCATTTTCATTATGTGCAGTTCTGTAACTAGATAATAGATAACAATTTATACCTCAGTAATATATATATATATATATATATATATATATATATATATATATATATTGGAATATACCTCGATAATATGTTGATGTCAATATCTTTAAGGAAAATCAACCCCCTAATGACTGCGTCGCTGATTCTTGAAATAGGTAAGAAGCGCCTGAGCCTGCAAGAACAAATCCATTGAATATACTTTGCATGTGTTCAAGGAAAATTTGTGTTGCCAAAAGTCAATTTTTTTAGGTTGCATAGTTGTGAGAACCATGAGATGTATAAATAATGATGAAGAGTGATTTGAGATGTGTGGTTAATACTTAATATTGAAGATTCACTTTGATAGAGTAGCACAAGTTAATCTTTAAGCAAAAATAAGTTAAAATGAAAGCAGTATATGTTGAATATAAAGTATGGCCGACAATTATGTAGAATTCTTTCACCTTTTCTTTAGCTCTTGTCGTCCCAGACTGCGACAATGCCACGAGAGGGGGAACAGCTCCTTGTGAGAAAGCCATGTTGCAATTTCTACCACTCTTAGTGCACAACTGCAGGAGAGCAGCAACTGCATTCTCCTTAGTTCTAGCCGATCCTAGCTCAATGATTTCAACTAGGACTGGAATTCCCCGGCCACGGCCAATTCTTGATCTCCCCTCGTAACTGTTTGCAAGATTAGACAAAAGAGCAACTGCCTGATCAACCATCCCTGTTGTAGGATCTATTAGTTCTATCAGATACTTTACTGCACCAGCTTTTACAATCAGGATTTGGTTTTGCTGAAATTTTGACAACCGAAACAAAGCTTTCAGTGCATCTTTCTTGGCCCCTGGAGTTCCATTTCCCAATAAGTCAACCAGATGTCCAATTGCCCCAGATCTGCCAATCTTGATCTTGTTCTCCTCAATCTCTGATAGACTAAAAAATGTGGCAGCAGAGTTCTGCTTGGCTTCTATATTTCCCGTCTCAAGAACATGAATCAGAGGTTCAATTGCATCAGCATTCACAATTGCAGTCTTGTTTTTAACATCAAGCGATAAGTTCAGAAGAGCAGTAGCAGCATTTTCCTGTACTTTTGGGTCTGTTGAACGCAGTAGATTCACCAACAAGCTGATACCTCCACAATCTGCTATTAAAATTCGATTATTTGCATCGTGCTTAGCAAGTAACCTAAGTTCAGCGGTAGCATTTCTGTGAGCATCAAGGGAAGTATTTTGCAGGTCTTCAACCAGCTTCCTAACTTGAGTTTCAACTTCCAAAACATCACCCTGCAGTTCGACTGCGGGAACTACTCTTCGAACAAATCTCTCTAATGTGTTTGGCCCAACCGATTGGCTATGATATCCTAACTTGGACTCACTAGGTGGGGCCCCCAAATTAACAGCAAGCTGGGGTTCTGACATGAGCTCTCCAGAGGAGTCACTACGGTAGGCAGCAGCCTGTGATGACGCCTCACTGCCATCACCAGGTGTTGCTCCTGAAGTATCAGACTTAGAAAGTTGGAAGACGGCTAAATTAGTCAGATTATGATCGTAAGATGACTGTTCATGGATGCCAGAATCACTATTTTTCAGTGATGGCAGAGGAAGTATATAACCATCAGACAAACTTATCTCTCCTGAGTAGTCCGACCCGACTTCAGAACTTCTCATGGATGTTGTTCCACTGTCCAACATATTGTTCTCATTTATAGAGGCCCCTAGAGAAGAATCCTTCAAAAGCGGACGACGATGAGATGTAGATGAAACCTGTAAAGGAATCCCCGTAGATGAGATTGAAATCCTGCATGGAAAACTCAATATCTCAGTTGGATCAGGTGGGGTAGAATACTTGTTCCCCTTGGCCCCGTTATCTTTTGTGGGATCTGGCAGCTTCTTGTTGTTTGCTTCATGCCATTGTGTAAATCAGTCCCTTTACAATGTGATTGGGAGTAAGAGAAATGTGCAGCAGGGTTTGCCGTGTCACTGGGCAAACAGTAAGCCCAAGATCAATCCACTTTTCGATAAAAACCCGCTCATAAGTTTGTCCAGACTCAATAATTACTGGGTCAACCATAAGTTCATGGGAGAGAGGGCAAATGAAATAGGCAGGTATTTGTACAGAATTACGGGTTTGGTGCAGTTTCACCTTAACAATGTGGTCGTGCATGTTGGTAACCAGAGAAATCATGTGATCAATATGTTCAATTTCACCATGTTTGCCAGCATGTTTGGTAGTTTCTTTCAGTTTCTCTAGGGCCACAGTCTCTACCAGAACTTCAAATTTTGACTTTAAGCCCAAGCTATCAGCAAGTATTTCCACGGTTTCTGAGCCGGCTCCAGAGCCATCCACATGATCATTAATCGCCTTCATGATTATTGATGATATTTGTTCACATCCTATATGCTTAACTTTTTCTACACAGTGCTGCAGGAACAAGTAACAATTAATTTTATACAGTAAAGCAAGGGCAAAATTTAAATCACTGCTAGCTGTTACCTCAAGAAATGTAACACTTAGATCAGCAGATAAGAATTGATCAGAAGATTTCAGCAACTTGGGAATTTCCAAACAGTAAGTTTCAATCTTTGTCAACAGAGATTCAACTTGTAAAACCTGGTATCAAGCAAAAATCACCAAGCTGAAAATTATTTCAGTAGACATAAAAAGCTCCAAGGGAGTAGCACAAATAAATCATTGAAACAGAATCAAGGAAGCATCCCCGCAATTCACTCTTCCTTTTTCCCTTATTCCAACTTGTAAAACTTAAGTTACATAAGAAAACCTTCAAATTGTAACTAAAAATTATAGATTTAATCACATACAAAGTAAATTTTACTCATCAGTGGTTCCCACTTTTCAAATATCTCCCTCAACTCGCCAACATAATGGTGGAGTCCTGCAAATGCTTTTTGAAGCATTTCATCTGAAGCAATTTCAGCGCCCACAATGGCATCAAGTATAGGCTTTAGCAACTTTAATATCTCTTCAATCTTTTGATGATATTTCTCAGCTGGTTCACATTTTATTCCTTCACTGGGTGCCAATTGGAGAAAACTAGTGATGTTGTTGAGAAGTGACTTCAGCAATGATATTTCCATACCCTGGCAGATAAAACCGCTACTCATTTCAGTAAGATGAGTTCAAGAAAAAAAGTTTTAAAGATATTAGTATCGCTACAGTGTTCTTTAAGAATCATCCCATGCCACCTTTTGCCTTCTGATTTAACACGCAAGGATAGATCAGGGAAACAAACTAGGAATTTACGCACACGCTTTTGATATATATATATATATATAGTCCAATTAGCAATAATGACAATTCTTGACCCCAGCCCAAACAAAATAAGTGACTTGGTCACATATTTCAACAGCACATAGAACCAGGACCCAGAGTGAAAAGCTCCATGAATGGATTATCAGTAACCAAGGATCCCGAGGTAAAAAGAACTAGTGCTCAGAGATTGAATACCCTATACAAAGTACACCTAACAGCAAATAATAATGTAGAAACCATCATGAATGGAAAAGCAGATATTTATGATCTGACAAGATCAAATTCATGAAAATTTTCAAACCAATGCCTATGAGATGTGATATGAAAGGATGCACCAGAGTCGAGAATCTACTCATGCATACAGAGTTCATAGACAGGTTTATTTCTGCTAGTTTAGGGTTTGACAGCTTATAGACCTTACCAGGATCCTCGTGGCTCTGTACTACATTTACTTCACTCTTTTCCTTATCTCTCTGTTTGTAGAAAACTGGACTGACTGAACCAAATTCTCATAAGGACGATTCCAAGCACGTCTTGTATTTTACAGATCTCTGGAAAGAGAAGAATCATAACTCTTTTTGTGAACAGAGATTAGTAGTAGTAGTAGTAATAATAATAATAATTCAAGCAACTAATGGAGAGAATAAAACCAAGCAAACAGTGCCCTCTTATTAGCATTTCCCAAATGTATTGAAATAGAAACAGATTTATGAGTCACAGATCCAGTAGAACACAAAGTGTTGCTAACTAATAATGCATGCATAACCTATATTAATTCTCTATGGCAGTTCTAGCATATTGCCAGTTTGTAAGTTTATGTCAAAAATAACTATAATTACCGTAAGCACAAAGTAACATCTATTGCAGTTGGAGTACATGAAGAAGAATATATGTTTTGATTATCAGGAACAACAAAGGAAACCTAGGGGTTTCTCTAACGAACCATAGCATTCTCAAAAGGAACGGCAAGACAGAGGCTGATTTCATTTATGAAGTTGCAAAAGTAGTATTTAGATATATTGATGACTTGTGAAAAATATATTGTATAGTCTGATTTTCCTGCGTCACATCTTAAGGACATAGTTGGTATAAGGATAGCAATCATCAGGCAGATTCGATTATGTCAGTTACAAACAGCATTTACTGCCTGCGTGAAATTTCAAATCCTTGCATGACAAGAGAATAACAATATCACGATCCAAAAGACGATTTTCAAAGCAATAATGCTTGAAAGCTAGATAGAAACAACAACTATAACAGTTCATCATTCAATGCATAAGAATCAAATTTCCCATAAAAACAGCACTAGAAATTTACTGTGCTATTGATATTGCATGACGTATTAAGGAATGCGAAAAGTTAGCATTCTCAGCCTTACAGTGTCATTTGTAAGAGTTTTTTCTAGCTACCATTTGAAACAAAAAACATTACATGGGATTAGAGATAAGCGAATGTCAGCCGAGCATCATTTTCTGGCGGCAGAATACATGGAAAGAAGGGATGTTTTCACTGCTTGGAATAGAAAATAATTTTACTTGTGCATGAACACAGAAGGGGTCGAAAAATCCGTTTCTCTCACCACTAATCAGAGCATACAATAGATTAATAAATGAACGAAAGCAAGAATCTAAAGAAATATTCCACTTATTTCCGTTATCCAACTCATACCGAAACCGATAATGGTAGTCCAGAGTTTCAAATAAATTGTTTGTCTCAAAACCCGCACATATCTCCAATATAGCAACAAAAGTGCAAAAGGAAAGGAAGCAATATTGGAGTTCTTTACTTAGTTTTGATTCCAGAATTTCAAAATTGTTTGGGAGATATAATTTTTCCAATGTAACAGTTTTTCTCTATTTTCTAAACTCACTTTTCCCTGTTCCTAATAACATTTTAACCATGTGTCCAAACATCATTTTATCAAAAGTCTGTCCCCAACATAAACCTAATTTATTGAATTCCAGAGACCTCCAAGCAGAATCAGGTAATTCAGTGTTTAACATTGCGAACATCATCAGAAAATAGTCAAATACAGAACGCCATAAACTGTAGGTACACGCTGTCCTCCCCATCTTTAACAGAGAGAAAACACATAATTCACGCACCATTCATTAGTCTACGCAGAGGGGAACTGACAGCACCGGAATTTGGAATACATATTTCACCGATTACACTTGAGAGACGGATAAAGTCATAAAACCATAACCGACGGCGAGAAATAGATAAAGTCAGTAACAAGTATGATGCAATCTACCTTCAAAGTTTCCGATGAAGCAAAAAGCCGAGTAGAAATCACCGCAACAATTGATGGTTATGTTGTTGCGAAGGAGGCGACGAATACGAGTCCTTCGCAGACAGCGTAGTTGTGAGCTATACTGGTAGACCGCGGACGACTCAGAGGAACTCCCTCTGCTTCACGCTTTAGAAGCCATGGTTCGGAAATGTTGACAAGTACGTGAGCTTGGGAGTTTCCTTGCCAATTGCCATGCCCTTAAGTCTATTTTTTTATTTCGTTTAATATTTTTCTTTTTTTTAACATCATTTTTCAACCGTTAAACTCAAACAAGTCATTTTAATCATATAATAATAATAACTTTTTCATATTTTTTTAACATATCTTCTCTCTATTTTTCATACGAGTAAATTACTGATTTAGCCTTCAGTCTTTACATGTGTTTGCCCCAATATTTTTCTGAACTAGCAGGTCCCTAACATCTAAAATATTGGCGCCGTTCGTCCAAAGTCTATTATTCCGTTCATTTCATCGCTAGTCGAAAATCATTTTCACTTCTATATTTAATAAATAAAATATTTTGATAATTTGACATATTTTTTATTAACAAAAAATAATTGCAATTTATATTTACGTATTAAAATTACACTTATGCCCCTTCATTGATCATTGATCAAATATCCAACAGACAACCCTAAACATAAACATATACCCCACCCCCACCAAAATACCAAAATATCTCCAACACAGTGTCACCATGATCTCCACTAGATTCTCACTTCCCTCTTTTGATTGTTTCTAATGTCTTCATTTTACAATCTATTTTTATTGTTTGCGTGTATTTTTCCTTTTTTTTTTTTTTTTTGGGAAAGTTTTCTCTCTTATTAGTATTGTTGAAAGTAGACTCGTAAATATGGATGCTAATCTAAAGACTTCCTATAGTCACTAAGAAAAAAGACAATTTTATTTTTTTAAAAATTAAGATTACTCAAGTTTATCTTATTTTATTAGATATATACATTCTAAAAAGAATTATTTTATTATATTAAACATCTCTCAGTCTAAACTACCATTATTCGTGTTTCACTGCACAAAGAATTAGAAATGCAAAACATTTTGCATAAAAAACCCAATTTCTTGGAAACTTTCAGCTCCATACAAGAAATTAATTTTTTCCGTGGAAATTGGCTAAATTGGGCTTTTTAGTGAATTGTACCCCAAAAACAATTTCCACAAAATATATTTACATAACAATTGGCAACATATTTTCCTTAATAGCACATTTTCCATAAAAATTTTGACATATCAAACACCTCTTGCCTATTTAAAACATTACAAGACAACATACTCTTAACCGAGCAACAATAATGAATGGATTGATGAGCTCGCTACCCCAACAGTACTAAAAGATTTTCCGAAATTTTTCTTGTCTCTTTTCCCCCATGTAAATCTTCCATGACATTTAACTTACAAGAGTAATATATGATCCACAATAAATAACAATGATAATTCCATTGCAAGAAGAAAGAATCGAAAGAAACAAAATTGAAAATGGTCCTTCCATTGACTTACTATCTAATCAGGCAAGAAGGTAAACTTCTCTCTTAAAAGGCCACAGACTTCCACATTCTCAGTGGAGTTGAAGCCAAAAATCGTTATCACAGAATCATTCTCTGTGACCCTTTCTTGGTCAATCTTCGTCGTCAGAGCAGTCAAACTTTATTTTAGTTGCCTTGGGAGCATTTGAATCAATTTCTTTGAAATGGGCACCATATAGCTTGGATTCCTGGATAAGGAAAGATCATTCATCGGTTACAGATCAAAACAAGTCACAGAGGACGTATCTGAGATGTTGTCCAGTGAAGATTCAAAACAAAACCACTATTTGATGGCCGTTTTATTTTATGTTAATTAATAGAACAGAGAATGCAGAGAGGCTTCTTGACCTGTGTTCTGTCTTTACTTTTTCTAATCTAAAAATTATTGAAACCAAACTTCAATGCTAACTACACATCTCAAATCACTACTCATTAGTATCAACCTCTCTCTCTATAGAACCTAAAAACAAGGAACTGTTGTCTTTGCATTCCAAATTTTAGTTTTGAATTCTTATGTATTTCCCTTGTGTTCAACATTCCAACATACACACTCAAAATGAGTAAATGACAAAATAGTTTAAAATTTTTATTGCTTTTGAAAATGCATTTTCAAAAATATGGAAATAAACCACATATCAGTGTTTGCTTGTACTTGCTAGCCTTATGTTGCTCAAAGCACCTGGCAATATAGTATAATATGAGTGTGTTCAGGTAATCCTTTAGTTTGATAAAACTGAACTTTTAGATTGAATAATGTTGAGGATCACGAGGTGCAGATAATAATGAGTGGTGTGAGATTTATGTTTGATATTGATATTGATATTGATATTTGACTTTAATTAACAATATTAGTCAATTTTTAAGTAGAAAAATGTTTTAAACGGACATAGGCTTAATATCGAGGAAAGAGACTCTCACCTTTTTCTTTACATGTGTCCCGAATTTTAGTAGCGCTTCAGGAACAACCTGCTGAGCTTCCCTAAGAACATTTACCAATTCCCCAGCAAGTCCCTGAAACAATTTAGTACTTGTTAGGGAAAGCTACTTTCAAATCACTTTTTCTAAGCTTATTTTAAATACCACATTACCACATTACATAAAAAATAGTTTATTTCACGTTTCTTCAAAAAAGTTTTGTACTTTATAACCACACCCCACAAAAAATTATAATTAAAAAAAAAAAGACGTCAAACAAGCTGTTAGTGCTTTTATGAATGTATATAAGTAATTATCCGTTCTGAACAAGTAGCCAAATAGACAAAAGTTGAACAAAGACATATTAAGATGTACCTTGTTTTCCTTGGTGAAGAAAGTGTGAGCCACCCCTTTTTTACCAGCTCGTCCGGTTCTACCGATTCTATGGACATAATCCTCTGTCGTGAGTGGAAAGCTATAATTTATAACAACCTCTACATCAGGAATATCCAATCCACGAGCAGCCACATCAGTAGCAATCTGCAGAAATACAAAAGTCATCATTATTTTCCAGCAATGCAGAACTATACTGAACAAGTAACCATATGCAATTCTTTAGAACTACGGCATCTTTTACAATAATTACAGTGAAAACCTTTATTATTTTATCTGTCAGTTTCACCCCGATCAATGGTGAACGAAGTATGTAAATGGGTATAACTCTTAAGGGTAAAACTCAAGAGGCAGTTCTGCAAAAACAATACCTCTTAATAGGGAAGACATCCAGAAATGCAATAGATTGCTATAAATAAGCAATGAAACCAGAGGAAAATGTGGAAAATGCTTAGAATCAACTGAGAGTGTGTCCGGGTAAACTTTTATTTTACTAAAAACTAAACTTTTACTTTGAATAGTGATGGAACCAGAAGATGCGTGGATAGAAATAAATAGCAATTCGAGACGTGTGGTTAATACTAATGTTTGACTTTGAACGAGCAATAAAAGTTAATTTTTCAATAGAAAAACGTTCCAAAGAACACTGGCCCAACATTGGCTCAGTCACATTTTACCACTTGAATGATCTTTATTACCAAGAAAGATAGATTTAGTCTAAGTTTACAGAAAATTAATGTCATTTTCCCAGAGAACTGCATACCATTAGAGGACAGGTTCCTTCTTTGAACAGTGACAGTGCCTTCGTACGTGCATGTTGTGCTTTGTCACCACTTATAGAAGCAACTTTCCAGCCCCTGGAAAAAATAAAAATAAATAAATAAATAATAAAAATTTATCACAACGTTCTAGAAGCTATAAAGGCACCATGGAAAATTGGGAAGTATTAATTGAAAATAAGTAAAGCTCTGCCTTCATGGCTAGATATTTAAAGCTTGATTGGCAGAGAATTTCATAATATCATTTTCTCTAACATCATCTTATACCATCCGTCTTATTATGTAACGATTTCTTTTCATAATCTTTGAGACTTTTCTTTACTTTTCAACCACCGGTTCAAAAATCATTTTCTAAAAGATCTCTCACAAACAAACACTTAGCGCATCTTGGGGCAGACTTTTGTTTTCCTAAAAAGTAAAAACTAACTTTTTAGGTTGAATAGTGGCAGATACCACGAATCGTGTGGATAATAATGAGTAATCGTTTTGAATATGGGGTTAATATTGAAGTTTGACTTTGATTTAGTAGTAGAAGGAAATTAATGTGTGGTTAATATTGAAGTTTGACTTTGATTTAGCAGTAGAGGAAATTAATGTGTGGTTAATATTGAAGTCTGACTTTGATTTAGCAGTATAAGTAAATTTTTAAGTAGGAAAAGTTAAAAAGAACACAGGTATAATACGCCTCTGCTAAACTCTACAGTGAACCATGAAGAAGCAAAAAAATCGTGTGGCATTACCTTCTCTGCAACATATTCTCAACACGAGATGCTTCCTTCTTGTATAAAACAAAAACCAATACTCTATTCCTGCCCAAAGTTGTAAATTCGAGTAAACAAAAATGCATAATTCATGAAAAGCTCGACTTACTGTCAACTTATGGAGTACATGGAAGGAGATAACCAACCAATTAATAAAGTATTTCTAATTTTGACAACATAATAAAAACGAAATGAACACAAGGCTCTTGGAGGGGTTTTCTTTCTCTAAGTAAATATATCAAGCCATTATCTGCACTACCCATCTAGATCCTAGCTTAAATCCTGGACTGCCAAGGGCAGACCATTTTTTCTCTTTGGAAGGAGAAACCTTAAATCAGTGGCTTACTAAGCAAATATGGCATAATACGCAAATATCCTTCACGGGATCCTATGCCTGGTCAAACAAAGAATTTCTCGTGCAACAACTATGCCTAGGCATGGAGAAGTATATACTTCAAAGAAAGACCTGGGAGTTCAACATTCCAAATCACTTTTTTTTTCTCCAGCATACATTTCTAAAAACTACATCTTGACCACTCATTTACCATTTTTCACAAACACCCTATTAATAAATATGTATATACATGCACCATGCCATGCATACCTTACAACACAAGAACAAACAGAAAGAGTTTGGATCGAAGAGAGTATTATGAGAGCTTATGATTACAAGATATCATATTTTGAAGACAAGTAAATGAAGTGTATGATCAGTCATGTATACCTTCTGGACTTATGGTACTTTTCTAGCAAGTTCTGCAATCGTTCATCACGCGCTCGGTCATCCAAGACCTATAATTTTTCGAGAAATTAAACACTTGTGAAAATTAAAATTCATGTAATGTTGAGACAATAACATTGATGCCAGACGTTAGTTAATTTAATGTTCTGTAAAATTGATGGTATTCGTTAATTAATTTAATGTTCTTCTATACCTCCACTATTTGCAATACATCATGGTTGGCAGCTAAATCCTCTGAGCCAATAACCACCTGACACATATTCATTTACAATTTACGATTGAAGACACTGGAAAGGCACACTGCACACAGTAGAATCACTGGTAAAGATAAACCACACCTTAACAGGGCGGGGATCCATGAATTCTTGGGCTAATTGATGGACAGCTTGGGGCCACGTTGCACTGAACATTACCATCTGACGAACTGCCTCATTTGTGATTGCATAAATTCAAAAATTAGTTGAATTATTAATCTTAACTCTTAAGATGAGTAAAAGCAACAAAAGGCTAGGCCATTTACATTAAACATTATGATAAATTGCTAATGAGAAACACAATATGGAAGTGTCAAACGAGAGTGCAAATGCTACAGAAAACTAGATATGGCCAACTAAAAACATACAAACATCAGTGCACTAATCCTAGTACTACAATTGGTTGCTATACTAAGTAGCAACAGCAAGGCAATGGGCATTTACCTCAATAATAATTATACTAACAAGAAATTCAATGTAGGATCTCCAGCACTATTCAAGTGAAATAAGCATGGACAATATCTTACACAAACCAACAGTTCCACTATCATGAAACAGAGATTGTACAGAAATTATAAAGGGGCTGCCGCAGGGGGCAGGAGGCCAATTGAGACCTCTGGAAACTAGAAAAACATGAATACAAATACAACCTGATAAAATCAAACTCATTCCAGTTCATCTACATATATTTTTGATGTTCCACATCATACCAGTGTTTGTTTGACTTAGTATGGAGCGGACCTCAGGTTCAAATCCCATGTCCAGCATCCGATCAGCTTCATCTAGGACCTAAAGAAAAATTATGATTGAAACCATATTTTTGACAGAACTCAGTCACCATAAAGATAACTTACTTCATCATAGACCCAAATTGAAAGAGAATAAAGGCTGAATATTTGATACGAGTAAACCATAAAAAATGAGAGAGAGAGAGAGAAACATGGGAATGGAAACCATGAGCATGTTTATTTCGAACGTCATTTAGAAAAATTCAACAAAGAATTGATATTAAAATACAAGACCACGGTTGAAAAAAAAAAGAATAAGAAAACTCTTACCGTGAAAATAACAAGAGAGTAGATTTACTTACCACAAAAGATACCTCATTGAGGTGGCATACTTCCATTTCAATCAAGTCCTTTAAACGGCCTGGTGTTCCAATGACAATGTCCTGATCAAAAGAAACAACAGGAAGATTAATCATAGTTCACAGAACTTTGAAGCAAAAGATAACAATTAACATCAAATTTCAGGCTAAGTAGTTCCAAAAAATAATCATGACAAATCAATGAGGACTAAGAACAGTAGACACATATACTCACAGTCAATACATATTCACAATCAAGATTATGACAAACTTACCACTCCAGATTTTAGAACAGATATCTGGGGTCCTTTAGAAGTTCCACCATAGACACAAACTGACTGAACTCCAGTAGGCTTCCCAGCATCACAAAGAACATCTGAAATCTATCACCATTAAATGTCATCATCATCAATTGTATCAATCTTTGACATTTAGATCATATTTTATGTAAGATACCTTACTGGAAAGAATAAGAAGCATATACTAATATATCTACTGCCATCATAATGAACTTAGGCTAAAATATGTCATTATGGCTCGCAAAAGAAAGTATTCTAGTAATACATTCTGGTTATGCAAGCAAGTCTTCCTCATCTAAAAATCATGTCAAGATCTAACAAAAAATTAGTGAAAAGCACAGTTGTAGACATCTCATCAGCTGGCCCCAAAAAGGAGCTTAAACTTTGAAGCGAACTCAACCCTAAAGAAAACCTTTTCCAGTTTTAGTAAATTAATGGTATAACATATGTCACAAAACATTTTTGGGGAACTGAGGCAGCTCAAGACGAGATACAATGATCATAGCAAGCAGTTTACAGCGTCAATGCTTGCATTTATTTCTCAAAATCTCTTTTCAGATCAATGCAATATAGGAAATCCAAAGCATACGGTACTACGGTAGATTTCTACAATACTCATAATTGGCATCAAGGCCACAGACCTCAAAAAGGAGAACGGCATAACCACCACTACAACTCAAAGCTCGTTTTTGTACAAATTCAGTAGAAAAATCATTTTTCTCCACCACTCACTCATTTCATTGATTTGACCTATTTTTCATATTTTTAAAAACTTTTCCTACTTTTCAACCGCAAATCAAGAATCATATTTAAAACATTCTCTACCAAACACACAATAAATACAAAATTGAAGAAGTAATGTGAAATTAATGCTTCATATCTACACATGTCTAGCATGAAAAGCATTTTAAGCTCCTCCAGAAGTAATTACTGAACTGTAATGTGCAGTCTGGCACTGTATTCATGATTAAGGAATAAGGATTTAAGCATTTATTCGTGTACCAGTTCAAGTCCAGTGTGATGATACATAAACAATAAATTACATATTTATACACAGCATAACTACGTACTTGTGGAGCTAGCTCCCTTGTAGGAGAAAAAAAAACTACATACTTGTTGAGCTAGCTCCCTTGTAGGAGAAAGGACAAGGCAAAGTGGATTCACTTTCTTCGAGGTTTTGCTATTTCTCTTGCTTAAAACGTGCATGATAGCAGGAATCCCAAAAGCCAACGTTTTGCCTATTCATGATAGGCTAAGCATTCAAATCAAGCTTGTACAGTAATTCCATAATCAAGGATAACAAACAACAACAAATGAATTACCAGAGCCAGTTTTAGCAATTCCAATGAAATCACGACCATCCAACAGAAATGGCCAGGATTGAGACTGAATTGGCGATGGCTTTTCAAAATTCTTACAGCATTCCAAAACCTCGCTCGGAAGCCTCGACTCAGAAAACAAATTCAATGCCTTATATTTCGAATCATTAACATTATCCCCTGATACCACGACACCACTGATCCCTCTCACCTCCTCAATTGTTTTATCTCGCCTATCATTATCTTTTTTCTTCTTTTCCGATTTTTCAGCTGACTCATCATTCAAACTCCCATTTTCTCCTCCTTCGCTCTTTTTCTTCTTTGTTGTGGACAATTCGGACTCATTTAGCGTTTCGAGCTCTTCTCCTCGTTTCTCTTTCTTCTTCTTCTTAAGATCCTTCTTCGACTCTGTTACAATTTCATCCTCAGCTTCTTCAAGCTTTCGCTTCTGCTTTTTATGCAGTTTGGTGTTACCGTTTTCTGTAATGGTGTCGAGAGCTTCTGGTTCAGTTGCTTGGTGCTTTTTGCTACCCATGATGGCCAGAGAGGAAGTTGAACTGAACCGAAAAACCCCGAGGGAAAAGGGAGAAGAGCTAAGATCTTCTTTTGTAGCGGTTAGGGTTTATTTGAGAAATGTTGTAAAATTACCATTATGCCATTGTCAACAAGCCCGAAAACGCACTCGCGGGAAGCCCGGACCGAGAGACCGGCGGGACGGCCTTTCTCGCAACTTCGCATATATTTTGACTTTTGCACATAAATTTCCAAAATCTTTTTATTATTACAAAAATCGTACTCCAACTCTCTTTATCTTCTGTTTTTATCCAAAATTTAATTTAATAAATCGGTAAAGTTTGTCCTATTAAATAGTTTGTATTAAATGATTTACAAAATGATAATAGTTTACTTCATATACTGAATTATACAAAATGATCATCGAACGGAGTGAAGGTTTACTCCGCCACTTAGTCGACTGAAAAATCATATGTCTGTGTTTCCTTCCGTCTTCGCTCTCCTTTGTCCTTCCGTCTTCAGGGGGAAGTAAAAGTCGCCAGAGAAAGCCACAATCCGGTGGTGGGTGAATCATGCTAATCTAACGCAAAAATACCACCATTCAAAAGCCCTTGACTCGCGCTTCATTACAGTGCAAGAATTTTTGGGTACAGTGGAGATTTTGGTCGAAGGTTGTGGGTGAAAACCGGCGATTTCTCAGAGAATATGATAGATTCTGGTCAAAACAATTACATGTTGGTGTTCTAGATGACAAGGCGGATCTATAGATATAGTTTTTGTGCGTTGGAACCAACATTTGAGGATAGGCAAAATATTTGCAAAGCTTCATTCGGCCATGGCCATGGCTATGGTGCTTGAGCTCAGCCTCTTCTCCGTCTATTTCTTCCTCATCGCTGCCGCTTCTTGCCACTCCGTTCGGCCCACAGTGTTTCGGTATACTAGTAATAATTTACTTCATATAGTAAATCATACATATATCAAGAAAGAATATATGAATTGAACTATGAACATTTTTTCTCTATTCCAATCAAATATTAAGAACTATTCTTATTTTGTTATATATGTGTGATTGAAAATAGAACTAGAACGGATAATACGTAATTGGAAAGTAATAAGATAGCAGCAAATTTTTGTCTCCTCGATATTTCAAAACCCTATATTTAGGAGTTCCAGTTCTACAATATTTGTTATCAATATAGCTACATTTTGACAACTCTACCATTCTTCGATCTTTAAATATCAACAGTAGGGTGATAGTTCTCCACAAGAGTTAATCCAGTGTCTGTGGACACACAAATATTTATGTTAATGAGATACATGTATGTCATCACTTTGGCAGCACGGCCTCATAACTCGCTCACTGTTGGACAACACATATTACCCAAAGGCCTAGCTCTTCTTGTCGAGTGATACGGCACTGCCATTTGACAGAAACATATTGGTTTCACCTTTGGGACAAGATGTGTTGCCCTCTAACCAGTAAACAGTTAAACGCCAATATCATATCTCAATATCGACCGTCCAAACCCAAACTTTAAACTCGAAGATATGAGGAAATGATAGAATACTGACGAACACTGGCAAGTATACAAAGTGAAAGGATACACTTTTCCCGGCTTCTAAAACACGGTAAATCCCATCATACAACTAAAATAAGACCATAAATACAAGAAATGGTCATTTCTCATTGTCTTTTCTTTCCACTCGTGACAATATTAGTTTGACATGTACTGCAAGTGCCATAGTTCACAAGGGAGTATAATCCAAAGCATGCACGAAAACACTACTACACTGTATTCTCAGTCAAACTTGTTGCCATTTTGCATACCTTGGATGAACTAACTCATACAGAAAATCTTCACCATGAAGGATATGTTGTTTTGCCCCTCATAAACATTTACACTTCCGATGGCCTATCTATCTTTACTTCTGAAATGCTACTCTCACTACACTCTGGAATCGATGAAGATAATGATAAAACTTCCTTTCCCTTGACGTCAGATGTTTCTGGGTCCACAGGCCTCTTCGATTCTACTGCTTGTAGGAGCTTCAGCTGGTGTTGCAAAAGCTGTACAAATATTGGAGCAAATGGTAAAAAGTCCAAGCAGAATTATATATTCGAACAAGCAAAGGATGTATTATAGTGAAATATGAGAACAGCAACCATTCCATACAATATCAAAACTACTATCTTTAGCGTGAATTTCGGGAAACTTTTATTTTGCTAAAATTTCATTCGCTAGGTTAAATAGTGGCATCAAAACTCCTATATTATATAAGAAAAAGTTCTCTTTCCATCTCTTTTCCAAAGAATTGAAAGCATAGAGTCCAGCCCCGACCCAAACACCAACCCGGATGAAGAAGTTGCTCACTTGAACATTGAACAACAATCAACCTCTAACCCAGTGGTTCAACTGGCTGATCAACTCCAATCACATGTCATAAAAAATATGGTTATCATATAATAAGATTGTAACAATAATTATAGCCACAAACTAATCCTACCATCTTTTTTTCATCTATCTTTACGCCAAAGTTGGCCACCTCATATAGTTCGAAAATTTTTAAGATTCATAATAAATTAACAAGAAGAGCAGATCAGCATGGAAACTTAAGTACCTCAATCTGTTGCTCGATGAATTTCTTCTGTGCATCTACTTGTGCACTCGACGCATTAATATTGCTTCCAAGACCAGCTCCATTCTGCACATTCCCACCAGCAAACTGACCAGGTGGATTAGTCATAGTCATAGAGCCCTGATGTGCTAAGTTTTGAGGAGGTAAGGCATATCCAGGTGACCTGCAAGTGCAGACAAATTTAATGTATTTTATCAGTTTCTGTTGAGTATTTTGCATGTTTGTGTCTGAGATACAGGACAAGCACATTCAGCTGTGCGACAAGCAGAGACATGAAATGCCACCAGTCTCATCCCCATAAAACCAATCCAACGCAAATTTTCCATTTAAATGAAGGTGTAAAGTAATCAATGCACTATTGCACTGTATTCAAGTGAGAAAAACAAACAGGAAATTCTGTTGTCCATGACAAATCTTATCCACAAAATCCACGTTAAGAATGCATTTTAAAGCCAAAATATAATATGAGAACTGAATATGCATAAAGCATAAGGAAAAGATTGATGTGAAATAAGGAAAAAAGAATACCAGACAAGAGTACTTGGAGAAGGGTAAACAAAGGACTTTGAATATATTGAGGCAGCAGAAGCAGCTGCTTGGAGTCTAACTTGTTGCTGAGTCATATTAGTATTTGCACCAACTGAGCCCTGAGATGTACTGGCCGCGCTTGTACCTGTGCCCCAATAACTAACTTAGTTTGTTGTTTTACATAGATATGATTACCGTTTCATCAAATTGAAGCAAATTGTACTAAGCCAACTTTCTGATTCTATACATTAGACTCTATCATGCTTCGAATTTGAAATCGCCATAGCCCATAAGAAACAGAATCATCAGGAATACACGGCTCCAACAATAAAATTGAGTTGAAAATAAGTACGCATCAAAGTTCAAAAGAGAAAATCACTTGTGTTCCAAATCTAACTTTTTAACTTAGTGGGGAGACCACAAAATATTGAAGTTTAACTTTGACGGAGTAGTAGTAGTACATATTTTTTGGTAGAAAAAAGCTAACACGAATGCAAGCTTAGAAATTCTTTTACCTTGTTGGTGAACATCAGTGCCTAGTCCACTAATAGAGGTTCCATTTTCCGGTGGTACAACAAGGGCTCTGCATGTAGGACATGTGTTTTGTCTTTCTAACCACGACCTCAGGCAGTGCACATGAAAAAGATGCCCACAAATAAGTTTCTTAGCTGTTGTCATCTCTTCACGACATATGATGCAGGTTGCATCACTTCTGCAAGGTAGCAAATGAATGACAAATTGAAGCAGAGAGTATCAGAAAGAAAAGCATAATACAGTGTTTATTGAAGCAAAAGCAGCTTACGCATTAAGCTCTTCAGGTGTTGCATCAGGAAAACGATCATTCATATTTGAGGTGATCTTCCGATAACGAATGAAATCAGCTATGCGAATTCTAAAGTTACGAAATGTCTCGTAAAGCTCGCGGATCAAGTGAAGAGGCACGCCATAGTTCCTGGATAAGGGAAAAACAACCAAGGAATGAAGACAATGGAAAAGATGAGAATTCAATTAAATCAGAGAAAAGTGAGCAGATCAAATTCAATTAAACCAGAGAACAATGGGCAGATCAAAGTAACGCAAATCTTGCTCACGGAAGATAACATAAAACAACCACCTGGCCAGTGATCCTAGAACAATCAAAACATAATAAAAAATGAGGAACCTAAGTGCCTACATCTGCATTATCCTTCAATTAGGTAAAACAACGCTAAGAAACAACAAACTGACACTAATCCACAACATAACAGCACAAGAATGTCTAGTGCAATTCATTGAAGTAGTCTACTTGGAACAAATGTTTCTTTTTTTTTTTTTTTTTTAATTTTCATATTAAATAGCACAGCAATATCAGCCTTCATAAATAGCAGAGAAATAACACGCTTATATTGGTCACATTTTATACAAGAGTACGTACAGGTTTTAAACGGGTCACATACAAACCAGCAGAGTGGAGAAATCCAGAAACAGAAAAGTGTTCAGATTTACCATCAGAGATTAAAGGTGAAACCAGAAAATATGAGACGTAAAAAAAACAGATCGAGAATAAGCATCTGCTTGGTTAAGCATTTTTCCATAAACATTTCTCATCTCCCGAAACTACTTCTCTACCACACATTTATTTCCCACTTATAAGCACCTTACATAGAAACATATTTATAAACAGCACAGTAATATTTTAGTTTGACCCATAATCTAAAATGATAATCCATTCTAGAAAACCATACAAACACGATAGAAGAATTGGGCTGAGTAGTAACTTACATAAAAATCACAAGGAAGAAACACATGTACATAGTCAAGTGCAGTAAATCCCGGATAAGCTCCAAGTAAAAAGTGTAGACTGCTTTATTTTCCCATTGTCCATCCATAAGCAAGTCGCTAACATAGAATGTATATTTCAGAAACATCGACACAGTCGTTGTCGCCAGTATCATGTATCTGATGAAAATAACAATAATTGAAATAACTATAAATTAAAATTAATTGTGAATCAAATGTAGCAGTAAATAACATAAGTGTTCTCTAACCAAACTATCCCAGTTGACAAAAAGATCATTTAACCCATTAAATTCAAAGTAGAGGCATTTCAAAATTTCCATCCAGTGTCAACAACAAGATGTAATAATTCTGCCTTCCAACAATTTTCTTGGCAACATTGAGAATAATGGTGAACAGAAAATTAACAAGATTCTCGGAAATGGTGCACATACTATAATCTTACTAGAACTCATTAAAGGATGAACTTTTAAATGATCGATCACTCTGAAGAAGTAGTTACAAATCTTGATTTACATTTGTTTTACAGGTATGTATAGAAACAAATGGGAAACATGGGAACAACTGAATTGAAGAACCAATTAGTGGGAAGTGTCATTTTTATTCTTCAAAACAGCTGCCTAGGTACTCAGACTTGCTTCATATTAAGTTATAAAGATACAACAGAACCAGTAATAAGATGTGAGAATGGAAACTTACTCAAATGCAAAGAAGAGAGAAACTGAAGGTTGCCTGGTTTCTATCAAATATTTTACAGAATTGTATAAAAAGAGACTGTCGATAAGGAGAAGAAATCCCATGAAAGAAACGATGCGGATATGGGAAAGCGTAGGAACAGAAGGAGTTGTTTCAATATACTCGACCCTTTTCTGAGCCAACCAATGCAAAGCCTTGATCAAAAGTAGAGCGGTAACCAGCGCAAGAAATGTCACTGAGAAGTCCTGACGGAAAATGGTGATCGCAAAAAGTATTTCCATCACTTCCCTCCATGATTGCTCATTCAACCTTTCAACTTCTGCTTCTCTCAGCGATCCAAGGAAGATTTTCTTTGTTAATTGCCACAAGATGCACATAATAACCAGCCCCATATTCAAGAGAAGAACCAGACTGATCTTGGAAGTCGATAAATAAACCATTGCCGGATAGAATTGACCTCTACTGTTAAAGGCATGATAGATAACTGTCAGTGCAGCTATTAAGCTAAGCCCCGCGTAAGTTTTAAGCCTCATCATTTTAACTGTTCCCTGTGAGATAACATCCAGTCAATCAATTTGATCAAGAAATTGTTTAAAATATGCAAACAATTAAACCTACAAGGCTAAGACCGGAACAGCTATGTAGCTCTTGTGGTTTTAGATGTCAGAAAATTCAAGATCCACAAACAACAGTGGCGGATCCAGCACCTGTCGAGGCTTCGCGGCAGCGCGTGCTGGATCCACAGGAAGTTCTCTATACTCACCGCCAGATGCGCAGAAAACCAGAGATCGTGCTAGCAAGAAGATGAATACTGCAGGGTTTGGGTGTTTTTCATTTTAAATTGGGCCATTTTTGTGGACTTTTATGCTAGAAAAATGGGGGCCTAATATCAACAAACCCAACTCATCCTTCAGGCTTCTCTCTGCGTGCGTCTCGGAATTCAATTTATGTACTTGAAGTTGAATTGTTAATGGTTATTTTTCACGTGTATTTTATTTTGTGTTCATTATACCCCTATTTTTCAATTATTTTTTTCACTTTGTATTATTTTTTATAAATTTTTTATTTATTCTTTCTTTACCCTAAATCAATCACATCCATAAATCTCAACCACTCAACTCCATACATTCTCTCTCATCTTTTCTATTAAAAACTTTTAAAAACCATTATAATATATTCCCTAACACACCATGTTTCTCTTACTTTATAGTTGATTTGAATTTTACACTAAATAAATTAATTTAATTTATCTTAAGTTTAGCTTAAACTTAATTTTGATTTAGCTATTTAGTATAAAGGAGAACTAGGGTATGGTTAGTTAATTTTTTATTTAGAATACTTCGTTTAGTTTAGTTAGTTTAGTATTGAAACTGAATCAATAGTGGATCTTTGTTGATTATTTTTCTTTTATATTTATGGTGATATGGAGTAGTTTATAAAATTTTTAAAGGTTTTTAATGTAAAATAAAAGAGAAAATTAGTGGAGATTAGTGGTTGAGATTTGTGGATATGATAAGATATATAGATGTGATTGATTTAGGATAAAAAATAATGAATAAAAAAGTGATAAAAAGTGTTTAAAACATTTAAAATAGGTTCCCTAACAGGCCAATTAAGGATTTAGTTAATAATTAATTTAGTTAATTATTGATTTGAACGGACAATTGTTGTCTAAGTTCTTTTTCCAATTCTTTCTTTCTTTCTTTTTTTGAGATTTTAATATATTTTTGCAAATTTTATGTCTTATTAGATTAATTTACAAGTTATGAAACGTCTTTTTCAACCTAAATGTAATATCTAATCCAGCTATAACTTCTAGTTTAATACAAAATTTAACATTTATTGACAACAAAATGAAGTCTCGAGTTCAAACTGAAATAGCATTAAATTCTTTCTTTTATTATTTTGGTTTTAGTAGATTATATTTTAATAATATTATATGATTCTTTTATATTTTGGTGCATTTATGTCTATATTAGTAATTATTTATATCATTAGTCAACGATCGTCAACCGCGATCAACGGTCAATAGCTTGTCACGCCCCCAGGCTTTTTAAAAGATTCTAGAGACAGATTTGTTGGAAATACAATTAGAATTCTTTAGAAAGCTTCTACACAAGACGTGGAGTATTCTAAGTCTTGTATCTAGAATAATCCTTGTAAAATATTATGTAAATATTTTACATATTTTTTAGAAAATTGTAAAGGATTCTAGATGACGAATGTAGGCCACTGGATCAAATTGATCACCACTATCCATTCAAATGAGGTGGGAACTATAAATAGGGTTCTTGCTCTTCATTTGTCACTATCCAAGAAGTTGTAAAGCAATAAAGATCTCATAGATTCTCCCTACCTCTCTTGCTAGTATTCTAGCTTTTGTGTGTCAATTTTTTCTTATTTGGCTTTCTTCGTCCAACAAATGCTTACTTGGTGTGATTACCGCAAGGGGCGGCAGAATTTGGGAAACATTAAGGCTGCACATTATTTGACGAGTACGTGACAGGGCGGTCTAGCAGAACGAATTTCCTGAATCCGTCCCTGACAAATAAGATGATTCTACAAGTCTAAAAGGGCTCTTGCGATATGATTTGTTTCTAGCAATTAACACTAGTATCAACTGTATTCCTTACGTATATCATCAAAAGAAAACAACATAATACAACCCTTGGTTTACTTAATTGATTCCATTGAGACGATAACCAAAAAACACTAACAAAGAACTTTCAGAATCTGAAATTTCTTTAGGAAACAGAACAAATACCAATTCAAATTTGCAATAAAACTACAAAAATCGAAGTCGCAACTATTGTAAAGATGGGTTTTTTTTTCAATCCTTACCTCTGGAATTTAACCCTTCTTTTCAAAAATAAATCATGTCGTCTTCTACCAAAAAATCTATAAATAGCACGCTAAAATTAATTCATTTTATGCATGAATTTTGCACTGTAATCGGTAGATCGAAGAATCAAGGTAGATGAGGGTATTGCTATGTTTACATGGGCGTCATCCGGGGACAATATACCCAATAAGTTCACGCCACGTGTTCACAATGACCTGATTTGACTTATCCAGTAAATTGTTGCAAATGGTCACTGATCTATGCCCACTGTGCGAGTCTTGACCCTTGCGCTCTCAACTTGTACTTTTCACCCCTTTTATTTACTCTTTCAAAAAAAACTGTTGTGACAACAACAACATTAATTAATAATCGTAAAAAATTACTTAGATTTTAATGAATAGAAAGCAACAATGCAATAAGAAACTTTAAAACTATTGAATTAATACTTAGATTTGAATAGAAAGCAACAATGCAATAAGAAACTTAAAAAATACTGAATTAACACTACTATATTGCTTTTGTAGTAGTGGGTTCAACTGGAAAGTTGATGTAAATTGCATACCTAAGGGATTTGAGAGGAAAATGTCGAAAATGTGAAGATGGAATGTCAAAATGATAGATTTTTTTTTTCTATTTTTATAGAGGAGAAAATGTGTAAAAAGTGAAAATGGGATGTCAAAATAATAGGTGTATATATTTCTGTTTCTTCTATCTTTATAGAGGGAAAAACCCTCATTCGATCGATAACAAAATAAACCAAATCTAAACATAGAATAAAAGTATCTTCACCTTAATTTCACCTAAGGGTGTGTTTGATTAGCCAAGAGTGGAAAATAAAATATTTTCCATCTTGCAAGGAAAATATTTTTCTTGGGGGGACCTATAATTAATTTGTCATGGAAAATGCTCAATTCATGCATAAAATGGTTGTACATTATTTTTCATGGAAAATGATACAATCAAACAACCAAGTGGAAAAATATTTTCTTTGATGGGATATTTTTCCATGAAAAATTGGTCAATTAAACACACCCTTTTAAAAAATATCTAAGAAAGCTAGGATGGGAGATAGGTTACTCGTCCCAACTCACTATGAGAAAAATCATAATTCTACTTTAAAAAATAAAAATAAAAATTCACATGATCTTACAATTGGTTTCGTATATTTATCAACAAATAATAAAAAAAAAAAAAAGAAAAATGAGAAACAAAATTGTACAGTAAAATTCACTTTAAAAAATTAGCTACTTTTAGGTGGTGTGTGTTGGAGAACACATCAATAAGAAATGATTGAAAATTCAAAGAATTCATCCAAAAAATATATCATTCCAAATAATACAATTGTAGAAAGTTCCTCTATAAAAAGAAATATCAAATGTTCGTCTATCTTCCACATATTTCAGAGACAAGTCTCCGTACCAAATCCATCCTATTTTTCATCCATTGTTTGCAGAATTTCTTCAATTTCTCAATATCATCATAGTCCACAAAAAAAAAAAAAAATAAAGATACACTAGTTATAGAAAATGATAAAGAATTACATGGATCAAACATGTAATTATTAATTATTAAATAGTCAAAGGGGCTACAAAATTTTATGCAGTCGATGCCATTTTCAATCAATTGAAGGAAAATTGGTCTTTTCGAATAAAATCCTCTGTATAGTACTTCGGACAAAGACAGTTCATATTACCCACAGTCACGGAGGGGGATTCGCGAAAGGGGCGAAATGGCGTCGGTGTTGAGAAATGCGTTGAAATCTATCAGAGAAAAGGGAATTGTTAGTTCCTTCAGAGAGCTCCGAGAAGAAGGATACTTGTTTGTTCTTTTTCCCATTCATTATTATTTTTTAAATATTTGTTTTGTGAAATTTCCTGTTTAGCGTAAGGACCCATAAATTATGCCCTTAAGTTTATGAATTTCAATACTGTTAATTACACGTGCATTCGTTCGTTGAGCTCATTATTTCGATTTCTAGGGTTAATGATCGACGAGATAGATTACAACTTAGATTGATTATTAGGTTTTCTTACCCACTATTCAATCGATAATAATGCATATGACGCAAATCTACTTTCTGTTTGATGTAATATTGTCCAAGTCCTTATTTTCTAGCTCTATAATTTGAGACTCGATTATTTGGGCAATGTTAGGAATTCTATAATTTGTGAGTCGATTATTTCTAGCTCCGGTTGGTTTTTTTTTTTTGGTACATCTCCACTGATTATTTCTCTTTCTTTTGGCTTTCCCACTACTTACCAGGTCCGCACTTCTGGATGGAAATCTTATGTAAGTCGAATTTCCCTTGTTCATCCTAAATAGTAAATGATGTAGACTAAGATAGCATTGTTCTCCGTGGTTACCAAAATTTTGTTTGCATTGAATAATTCAGTGGAAGTAGTAATGTGCTGATTGAGACGGAGATCAAGATGAACGAACCTGATATTTGCTTGGAAGAAAGCTTAGTTTGTTGTCATTATTGTGTACTTGTACAGGAAATACAGAAAACTTAGTTTCCATAGTTCAATTTAATCTTGGTCTATGCATACAAGCTTGCGATTAGAATGAATGACAGGGACACTCGTATGAAAATGTTGACCGTGTTGAGGAAATTGATGAATTTTCGGTCTTATGTAATTGTCAAATCTTAGAAATATTTACTTCTTTTTTCTTCTCTTGATTTGTCCCTTTTATCCTATCCTTCTTGTTTCATTTTTAGACCTGTTCCTTTTTCCATTTGGCAAATTCTCGTTGAAGTATAAATAGAGAGAAAGAAAATAATTTTGCAAAGCTTATGAGGAATTTCTGTTGGCAATGAGATTCTTTATCTTGCTATTATCGGTCGCTGATGCTGTTTGATTCATGCTAGCAACTTGCTGATATGCGTTGGCTCTATGTTGCGTAATGAGCTGAGGAAACCACTAACTGGATTCTTATTTGGTTTTTGGATTACTTCAGGCAGACCAAGATTCACAACATAGGGGCAACTCTTGTTGGTGTTGACAAGTTTGGTAATAAGTATTATCAGAAACTTGGAGACACTCAATATGGTCAGTGCTGTCTCTAATTTTTTAATGTGTTTAACTGTTACAGTGTTTGCCATTTTTGTCCAGGTTTCAATTATTATTTTCATCTGACAGAATTGAGAATACTTAGAAATTTACTTGGCATAAATGTTAACACTTTCAACAACATACTTGGTTTCAATTTTAGAAATTCTTTCCCAGGTTCATTTACAATAGACACTTAGGGTGTGTTTGATTGCAAAGCCGGAAAATGGTTAGAAGGAAAACGTTTTCCGGGTAAATGAATTCCGGGAAAAGGTTTTCCAGGGAAATGGTAATTGTAGGTGTTTGATTGGGTTAATTTGAAAGTTGGAAAATGATGTTATTTTCCTTATTTTTGAGGTTTTTTTTAATAAAATTTGATCATTTTCCTTATCTTTATGGTTAAAATAAATTGTCTATTAAAAAAAAAAGAAAAAAAGTGCCAAACTTTTCCCGGAAAACAAAAACCACCTCCACCCCAAGGAAAACGTTTTCCTCCAAAACAAGGAAAAGAACGGAAATGGAGAAAAAGCTGGAAAACGTTTTCCAGGAAAAAAAGTGCAATCAAACGGCCAAGGATGGAAAAAAAAGCCGGAAAATGAGTTTTCCTGGAAAAAATTGGTTGAATCAAACACACCCTTAGTCTAACTTGGGGTTGAGATTAGTTCCTATTGAAAACTATGCCTTTCATCCACACATGTTAAGTTGAATTCTTTATTCATTCTTAGAGTTTGTGAGGCTTTACATTAGCGAACAAAAGCACCATGGATGATGTAACCAAATTTGTTTCAAATTTCAGGGCGACATAGGTGGGTAGAATACGCCTCCAAGGATCGCTACAATGCTTCCCAAGTTCCACCCGAATGGCATGGTTGGCTTCATTTCATCACTGATCATACAGGAGATGAGGTGCATTTGAATAGCTTCTTTGCTTGAGCTTATTCTGAAAATCATTTTCAACTGCACTTTTTACTGAAGTGACAATTTCTTCTACTTTTTAAGCATACATTACCCATAAAAAATCAAATTTTGAAAAGTTTCTACTGAACAAGACGTGAATATTTGACATGCATGCTGAGATGCTCATTTGGAGTGTACGTTTTATGTAGCTGCTCTTGTTGAAGCCAAAGAGATATGGAATTGAACACAAAGAGAACTTCTCCGGAGAGGGGGACGAATACATCTATCACTCCAAGGGACACACACTTAACCCGGGGCAAAGAGACTGGACCCGCTACCAACCCTGGCAACCCAAGAAGGCCTAAGCTCCTCTTTCTCTGAAACAAGTTCCAACTACTCTGGGAAAGTACATGGTTATATCTCTATTGATTTCATCTCATATTAATAAATTTGGCTACTTTTGGGCTCATGTGTTCTAGTCCGTTACTTGTCCAGGTCGTATGTTGCTTGATGAATGTTTTTAATGTGAAACGATGCCTTGGCAGAACATTTCTCATGGATTATTCTGAATTCAAGTATTTGTATTATGGGGTCATGGGGATAACTCTTGCCGTATTTGTCCATGGTTTTTGAGCGTGCATCAAAATAGAATTCGGTTTTCAGTTGAAATGGAGATAAATGTTGGAACCATGACAAATGGTTTGACGGTTTTTGCCCCTCCAACTTTATGTCACCTGGAACTCATGTGTCTTTAGATTATATTGCTGAGTATTCGGTCCCGTTGATGCTAAAATTAACAGATTTAACGAAGTTGGAAGTCAAGATTGTTACTTCTAAATAAAGGATAAAGAGTCTTGTCGCTTGTTTGTTTATTGGTATAGTTCTCAAAGGTCATTTCACTGGCGGACCTGCGCAAAATTAACAAAAGACAATGAAAATTTTCATTCTTAAGCAAGTAGTGTGCCAATGTTTCCGATAATGGTTGCTATATTTTCGTCCAAAGGTTAAAGAATGAGGATCGAAGGTGCAGTTTTGACCCTAAAACTAAAATTGGAGACTGAACCTCCGTCTTCCTAAAACAGACTAAAATTGGAGACTGAACCTCTGTCTTCACTATCTACTATGAGGGGCGTCACCTTTTCGATCAATACGATTGTCACCTCACTGAAAGGGGAGAATTTGTTTTTCACTCTCCTTTCGAGTCAATACAATTGTAACCTCACTGATGAGGAAGGAAGAACTCATTCTCGACAAATTGATGTGCTGCTTCTGGTGATCGATGATAGAAATCGATCCAGTGCAACTTGACCATTGTCAAAAGCATTTGTAATCCCGATTATTACTAACAAAAGATGTGCAACTTCAATCATCATCTGAAATTTGTGTACAATGTTTTTCAATAAAATTAACATTTTTGAAAGAAAATTAGTTTTGAGAAAATATCAAGAACAGCAGCCTTGGGAAATATAAAGATAAAATTAGCAAATATTTTTTCAAAAAGACAATAACAGCAGCATTTTCAATTTGATCTCCCAGATATATCCCCAATACACATGGCCCTAGTTGACTTCCTTGTCAGATCAAAAGCTAAACGTGCACATCATCCTAATTGACTTCCTTGCCATATCAAAAGCTAAACGTGAACACCTAATCCTTGGGCATTGTTTGGGTCCATGTCCATGTGAACGCCCAAAAGCTTTAGGCATTGTTCATCTCCTACAACAATCTTCTTCGATCCAAAAGTGAACACCTAAACACGGCCATGAGCATGCCAGACTCCAACTTTCAACATAAACAAAATATTTATTTATTTATTTTCTTTTGTTAGAGAAATTTGAAACATATTCACTTTTGAAATTTCAAATTTCAATTTAGAGATGTATCATGATTGTTTTCAATGAATCCTACGCCGCATCTTTTGTTGATATATTTATTACAGCCGCCGGAGAATTTAAAACGCCCATATTCTATATTGTAGGATATATGAATCGACAACTGTTCATCTTCTCTTACCACTGGTTCATCTTCTCTGCTGCCATTGGACTGGATGCATGTTTCTTTTCTCATTTTCTCTTCATTTTCGTCTTGCCATTAGTTTTGTGTTCATTTTGAGTTGTTATCAACACCACAAAAAACTATTAGATGAAAAAAAAATAAGATATCGAAGATGCTAGTCGGATTCTTGAACCATTTCCGGAGAAATTATGGCATACTGATAGCGGAGTTCAATTTTATATTCGTAGATATTCCATAGCATTCTTCAATATTTACTGGTGAGATTGAAGGTGGTGGGTGGGAAAGGAGATGAAGAGAATTAGCAACAAAAAGAAATACTATGAAGTATTGATTTTGACATTCTGGAAAAGCAAGAAAATGGGAATTTGATGCTTGCAGACCCCTCACTCAGCAACAGGGGTGGGGAAGAAGATGAATAGAATTAGCAACAAAAAGGAATACTGTGAAGTATTGATTTTGACATTTTGGAAAAGCAAGAAAATAGGAATTTGATGCTTGCAGACCTGTCACTTAGCAACAGTAGCAAGAGGAGTTGTTTTGACAATCCAAGTTGAAAATGATGCTATATTTGGCTTTACAAAAAATAATTTAATGTAAATGAAATTTTGAAAAAGAAATATGATATTTTTGTCCTTCCCTCATTAGTTTTTTCATAAAAATATTGAAAAGGAGAAGTATTGTGTAGCGTGCGTTAGTTTTAAAAAATTTGAGCTTTTGATGCATTTGGAAGTTTGGGGATACGGAGAGCCTAGGTGATCCTACACTGAATGTTTAGGGACCTGACATGAAAATTCACAAATTTTTTAGAACCTGATTAAAAAACCGGGTTCGATGCACTGTCATTAAATCATTATTAACAAGGAAGCTGCAATAACTGATTAGGGTTTTATTACGAAACCCCAGCGGTGATGGCTAAATTTAACGTTGTACAGAAGCGGCGGAGAGCTGCAATAGCGGACAGGAAGAGGAAAGTTCACGGCGATCCGACAACCGGAAAGCTCCATCACAAGCCCCAACCTCTGTCCGTCTCCGGCAAACGCAAGCGCAAGCTCTTCAAAAAATGGCGCCGGGTATCCTTTTTATGAATATAATCAATGTTTGTCTTTAGTTTATGCGCTATATCGTTTAACATTATTGATTAACGTCTATTTTACTGGTTTGGAAAACACAGGAGCAAAAGGAGGGAGTGGAGCAGGGCTTAATTACAATGCAAGATGTCGAGATGGCTGTTGCCGACGGTACGCAATTGTTCATTATATTACATTGATTTACCTGCATCAATCATAAAATTCATTGCATAACTCAATCCTTTCATTTTCTTTAGAGTTTGTTTTGTATAACTGCTTTGAGGCAAAATATTTGCCCGGTGAATGTTCAGTCGAAAACTGATTGAAAAATGGGGAAAACGACAACCATAGAATGCATGTTTGAAGGTGACTTTCGAGAAAAATAGATTGTTGAAATAGCTAAGATGAAACATGCTCCTAGTTTCATATATATGAGGAATGGTCATAAATCGGTTTGAGCTTTTGGATATTTATTTAAAGAGCTGCTGTTATTTTGCATTTGCTTAATGAATTTTCTTTGATGAAAATCATTGTATTTTTGTGGAGATTAGGGACACTGAAAGATGCAAATAAATCGGCTGTTAAATTTCCGATGAAGAAGAGTTCAAAACTAAAAGTAAAGCAGTTGAAGAAAGGTAAGATACTGGTTCTCTCTTGCATTCTTATTTCTTGTGTGTGGCTATAATTGATTCATCATCTTTGCTTCGTTCCCTTTTTTTCATGATTTCTAGCACTGTTGACAATAGTGAGGTGTGGCAACTGACAAGTGATCACCATTTGAAATTTATGAATCAGCAAATTCATTTAAAACCATGATGTGAATGGATTCATTAATTTTTCATCTGTACTAGGTGGTTAATTTTTTGTATGAGTTGTGGTTAAGAACTTAAGATCTAGGAATAGACAAATTTTGTTCACAGCAAAACGAAAATACTAGGTGTTAGTCGAGGTTCACCATACACATTACTGCATGTGCGCCCAACATCAGAACAAAGTAAACTTGGCAAATACACGAGTTCAATCTTGTGTTGTTCATTCAAGAAAGAGAGTAAGAAATCTCATCTTTTAGGGCTATATTTGATAAAGTGTGCAAGTAAATTTTGATTTTCTAATCATATCACTAATTTCAATTCTGGTTAATTACAATTCTTAATACGGATGTAAATAGAAGTAAACATATCTCTGTAGGAGGAGAGGGAGTATGCAAATTTGAGTTTTGGAGTTAATAATTTGAGTTTTGGAGTTAATTGCTCCTTTTGCTAATAACTTGTCTCCATTTCTCTCTTCAGGTAAGAACAAGAGAAAATCCGAAAAATCAACCGCAAAAGCTTCTGTAGATGTTATGGAGGAGTAGAGTTTTGGGAGATGCTCCGTAGTAAATGTTGAAAAGCCAATGTAGAATCGACGGATACCTGGGGATGATTTGTGCTGGTAGTCTTGTGTTAGTTTCTTACTTTTAAAACACCGGCATTCTTTGACGATCAATTCCATATCAATATAATGATTTCTTCGCTTCCCTTTCATCTATTATCACTTTCAGTTGTCGGATCCTTCTCTCTTAGATCAATTGTCTAAAAATCATTGAACATGACTAAAGGCTCTAAAGCACAATGTTGAGTTTTGAACTTATACGAGATTAAGCTAGCATTAACATAGGTGAGGTTAACCGTGAAAGAATGTAAAGCATTGCAACACTGCAAAGTCAAGTGTTGCACTGAGGTGTTGCTAAGACGAGAGTAGAGCAAACTTTTTAGAACAGCCCACGTGGACTTGGTACGTGTTTGGTTAGAGATTAGACGGCGTTTACCCTATTTTGCAAAACCGATGAATAATCACTTACAATTTCCTAATAAAGTGTCAAGATTCACTTATTGTTAAGAATCCCGGACCGAATACCTTATATTACAGTAATCCCAATCCATTATCTTTCATAATTAGCAGCAGTAGCTCAGTGGACTTAGTAAATGCTTGCAAGAGACAACCACAACAAAAAAATCCAACGCATCTATTAATATATCATACGAAATCCGTTGATCACAATAAACTAAACCAGACAGACAAACAATGAGGGTTGTCATATAAATATACTACTTCCTAAACAAGCCAGAGCTTTGAAGAGTCCTGCAATAATCAGCAATAATGTTAGAGCTCTTAACTTGTTCCCATATTTTTGCTGAATTCTTCAGCCAGTCTCGTTCTGAGACAATCCTTGAGAAAGATGGGCCACTGGTAGATAAAACCTGAAAAGTTGCAATACAATGCTAAGACTTTGGTTGTACAAAATTGCTCGAAATATAAATGTGCATCACAACTCCCACATTCATAGAATTTATATTAAGATTATGTTAAGAAGCGGGAAATTGATAGTCACATGTTATCATGGAAAAATATTCTATCTTGCAGTCTCAACCTCAGTACTTCAAGCAAATTATTAATGTTGGCCATCAGTTGTACTCTTCGATATGTGTGTGCAAGAGAGAGAGAGAGAGAGAGAGAGAGAGAGACCTGATCCCTTACTTTCCACAGCATAGATGTATAGCTCTCATACTGTGGTGTTGAGGAGTCATCTTTACCCTTGATTGGAATTAGAAATAACTTCACTCTGGAATCCAAGTCAGCATTTTGAGAACCAGAAGATTGACCCTCTTTTGATGTGTCTCGTTTTCTCGGTCTCAGAAATGAAGAAGAGCTGAAACCTTGTGCAAGAGCTTTCTTCATATGTAGAAGATTTTGTGGTGTATTATCTCTATCACGAAGCCTACATACAAAGAAAACATGACTGAGCTCTCATCCCTCAAACCTAGCATGAAACTGATATATAGATAGCTTATCAAACCTTGTATGCACAAAAATTGGGGCTGCAATGTACTCATCTCCACTCTCCAGAAGTTTGTCCTTCTCTTTATCAGCACTCAAAGTCGAGCTCTGTGGATGAGAAAAGGTCAAGGAAGATGGGTCGGGTATGCCATGTTTTAATAAATCAACCTGCAACAAGGTAATGATATCACTAGACATTCAAACATGAAATATTATTGCCAAAATACTATGTCCATCATTGGTTCAAAAACAAAAAATAATCAAATAGATAATCAAGAAAATCAATTTAGTGGCACCAGAGGTAGAGATGTTTATAAAGAAACTACCACTCACAAAAGCCTAGAAGATTTTCAGCCATTTGGTGGGCCATATCACAAGCAGCTCCCTAATCTAAGGGATAATAGAAAATAATGAAACGAAGAGAAAATAGCGACAAAGGGAAAACAGTGCATGCCCATTTTAACTTCTTTCTACTTAAAAAAACTTCTTCTAGTAGATTACTACTAAGCCAAATTACAGTATCTATCAAGCATCTCAAATCACTACTCAGTAGGCAGAAGCCAGGAGCTTACAGACCACTGAGCTGACAATTAATTTACTCGGTCACATTGTGAAAATTTTTAGTAAAATTTTTAGTTCTTATAAAATCTCTTTGTATTTTTATCAAAGAAGGGGTCAGCCAGGGCCTACTTTGGCCTACCCATGTCTCTGCCAATGCTACACATCTCACCACTATTTAACCTAAATTAGTTTTTAGCAAAATGAAACTTTATCTAGACATATGCTCAATCCAATTAGCCAGAAAATTGACATAGGGGGTCAGTCCACTTGTATGGATTCATATTGTAGTCAACTTAACTGGCATAGGGTATCATAATAGCCAAATCAATAACACCTTGACTATCATCTAGAGACTAGAGACTTGAAATCTGTATTGAATAATAAAGAACGTGTCAACAAAGAGAGAACAGAGGAAATGATTACCGTGACCATCAAGCGCCACATACTAGTATCATGAACTCCCTCTGATACCACCAATATTATGTGACAAATTGATGCAAGAAGAACGCCAAGCTAGAATGGTTCCTTGCAGCATTAGATATTAACTTCAATTCACATAATATAATACCCAAGAAGGAATTAGTGCAAATTAAAATTCATCAAAGCAGATACCTGGATGCCCATCAGTTCATGAGCCAACTCTGCCGATAGAGGTTCACCACTTATCACTGGCACCGTAGATGAACCATCAGGCCTAATCATCTCAGCTAAAACAGACGGACTAAACACAGGCTGCGCATTGTGGAAAGTTTAAGTAATTAAGACTCGGTTCTTCTATGCCTAAAATTTAACTTCTACAACTCAATGAAACTCAAATATTAGTGTTAACCACACATCTCACACTAGCACTTATTATTATCCACACCTTATGCTCTGCACCAATATTCAACCAAAAAGTTTTAGTTTTTAACAAAACAACAGATTACCGAAATAGGCTCTAAAACTATGTTCTTTTAACTTTTTTAACCTAGATTAACTTCTACTACTTAGTCCAAGTCAAACTTCGATATTAACCAAGCATCCAAACCTACTCATTGACATTTCATGGTATCATCGCTAATTAATTTAAAAAGTTAGTTTCTAGTAAAATTAAAGTTTCCCTAAATCACCATTTTCTGAGGTGAAACTTGTTTCAATTCATATTCTTTACAAATCAAAGGAACGCAATGGCAACTAAAGTGGCAACCAGATGTAAAACCTGAGTATCCAGGAGTATAATCCTTTCAGATGTAATCCTAGGTTCAATCCCAACAGTACAGTGCCTCGCCATTGCTCTAGTTTCGTCTGTTTCTATCCCAAATGGGGGTAACATTCCTGTAAAAACAATATCCAAAACCAGGTCAATCTCTATAATCACGGTTGCAAAAGAATGTCCGCAAAAGAAGCCGCCATATTTCCAACACTTCGAACATTTAGAGTACAACATATAAGATAGAGTACCAGGTGATGATGGATCAAAACCATAGATTTCATTCAAAATGGTTGATTTGCCCACGCCTGGCGGCCCAATCACACCCACAACGGTGAACTCTGTGTTATCTGTTAAAAACTGCAGAATAGTTGCGAACTTCAGAAATGGCAAAACCATTCAGCAAAGCTAAAAAACAGCGAATTTAACAGCTCGTCTGAGAGAGAGAAAGAGAGACAGAGATAGAGATTCTGACGGGAAGAAATCGATCGATTTGGAAATCCCAGGAATCCGAGAGGAGGTTGAGAGACCCGATGGATTGAAGGCGAGAGCGGAGTGCGGCGGAGTCATCATCGTGACCGCCGCCGCCGCCGCCACGGTTGAATTTACCGGAGGTGACGAGGCCAGGTTTCGTTAACAGTATTTTGGGTGTTTGCGTTGGGTTTGCAGAGCCACTGCCAGCCATCTCTCTCCTACTAATCAGTTTCGGTTTCTAAGTGCTTCAAATAATGTGCGATTTGGCTGCAAGCATGATAGGATTGCAATTTTTATCATTTGCATCTGTTGTTCCTAAATTTAAAATCAATTCAATCATACCTAAATATCTCATAAAATTTATCTATATTATACAAATTTCCACAATTCAACTTCATTCCTTCTCTATGCTCCTTCACCTAAAAATCCATAAACACTCATAAACATTTCAATCCTAATGTGGGCTAAAAATAAAAATAAACACTATTATACCGCTTGTGTAGCCGTGATTCCAATGGTAGAATTGATACAAATTTTGAAAAACATGTGCAAGATATTGAAGTGAACATGAATACGGAATGACTGATAGACAGATGAATATATTATTTTTTGAATTATTATAGGGGAAAAAACCTTCCTCCGATCGGTGATAAAAATTTTGTAGATGGAGTAAATGACAACTTTACAGATGGCTCGTCTATGAACAAAAATATCAAATATCAATATATTGGCCGATGATTAATGCGTGGCACCCCTCTCGGGGCGAATGTCACGCGTTAATCATCGGTCACATATTAGCAACTTATGTTGCTAACATATTAATATTTGATCATTAGTGCTCATCTGAGTTTTTCTTTCAGAATTTTGAGCTAACATGTTTCTTGATTATAGTGTGATGTCAAATGTGATATTTTGGATTGAAAAATTGTTGAATTTGGTGAATTTTATGGATAATTCGAGAAAAGAAGGGTTCAAGTGAAATTATTCATAAGCGAGTGTTTTTTTTTTCAACTGATGGACGAAAACCTTTCTTCGATTGATGATTAGAGGAGAATCGACAACAACGTGATGCTAAAAAGAGTCATGGTCAGAACGGTAAAAGATAAATGTATCTATAACTTTAACCTTCATATTAAGGGGTCATTTTCTAGTACCTGGGTATCTTATGGTAAGGTACCCACAGTCGGGAAAAAAATTTTGTAGGGGTCAGGTGGAGCCTCCCATCATTAGGAGCCATTATGTATTATTTATCTAACTTAATGTAAATAAAAAAAATTTGGGTTAATGATGTAGCAGCACTAGAAGATGTCACGTGACGAGGGTATTCTCCCCACGTGAGCGTCATATTAAAACCGTCTTCTATATTTTAGTAAACAATTCGTCAATCTTTTGATCTCTCTTGCATAAACTTAGGCCTTGTTCTATTTGGTGTTAACCAAATCCGCACGCAATTCCGTATACCTTATACTCATTTTCAAACACACACACATTTCCCAAAATAATATTAACCACACATTTTTACACGGAATACCGCGCGGAACAACTAAACCCCCAATCAAACAAGGCCTTAGGCTTCCTCACTATTTTTTTAATCTCCAACGGTTGAATTCTTACACTCACAAATTTCATTGCTGTAACATGTGCTCGATTCTTACTACTAACCTATTTTCAGATAACACTGTTATAAATTCTGCATATGCTATGGATTCAAGTTCCACTACTAAAATTTGTGTGCTAGCAATGGTGATAGGCTGATAGGAGTAGAGTTTTCCTACTTGTTGCTTGTTTCATTTAAAATAAATATATATAAAAAAGGAAAAAAGCTCATCAACCTTTTCTTTAATCTTGCAAAAATTTCAAGTTTCGTAATCTAATTTTATTGAACTCTCATTAGCCGTTACTTTTATCTTCACTCGTTAAATTCCTATTGATATAGCTCTTATTGTGGCATTAGTCATTCCCGCAATCACTCGATTTTGAGTAACGTTATGTTATCCATTCTACTCTCACTATGAGGGGTTTTTTTGTTAAAATTATTATTATTATTATTATTATTATTATTATTATTATTATTATTTCCTTGAGGTAGTTTACAAATATTTTGAGACGAAAAAAATTTCTTTGGGAGAAAAAAAAAAAAAAAAAGCAAAAAGATTCTTAACCAACCTGAAAATTATGAATACAGACAAACAAGCCAGTCGGACAATGGAGTACACATTTCATCACCACAAACTCTCAACTCCTATCGTCCTCTTCCTCATATAAATTCCAGGCGGATTTCTCTCTCCAGAAAACCTCTGTGTGTAATGGACGCACTGAAATCTTCATTCCTTCCCCCACTCCCATTCGATCCATCTCCAAAACCCGCCAAAACTAGGACCCATAAACCCAGATTCCTCTGCTCCATCAGACCAGACCCATGGTCTCCCAGAGACAGCTCCGATAGCACCAAAGCAAAACCCAAATCGCGCAACCCCAAAAGCCCTCTTTCCGACGACCACGCTCGACGTATAATCAAAGCCAAAGCTCAGTACTTAAGCGTGTTACGCCGTAATCAGGGCTCACGCGCTCAAGCGCCGAAGTGGATTAAACGCACTCCCGAGCAGATGCTGCAGTACTTGGAGGACGATAGACATGGGCATCTCTATGGGCGCCATGTTGTTGCTGCGATAAAGCGTGTGAGAAGCCTTTCTGCCAAGGCTGAAGGGTCGTATAATATGAGGGAAGTGATGGGGTCGTTTGTTGCTAAGCTTACTTTTAAGGAGATGTGTGTGGTGTTGAAGGAGCAGAAGAGTTGGCGCCAAGTTAGGGACTTCTTTGGGTGGATGAAATTGCAGGTGCTAATTCCTTGTTATATTTGTGATATTTCATTCTGATGGATTATTGGTGTCACTGTTTGTGGTTGTGTGATGCATTTGATAATATAATCAATATATTCTTTTCTTCATAATTTAATGAATTATAGAAGTACTAGTTTACTACCTTTTTTAGAGTAGAATCCAACTGCATTGGACATAAGAAACCTATAAGAATATAATTAATGGTTGGAGTCGTGCAATTGTTGTAGTAATCTACTACAAGAATTGCACGACTCCGACCATTAATTTAGCTTTCCTCAATTTAGCTTCGTTTGGAAGGGTGTGGTGCCTTCAAAAATAAAAGTTTTTGCTTGGTTGGTTTCCTTGGGAAAGGTTAATACCTGTGATTTGTTGCAATTGAGAAGACCCTTTCTATATATTTCCCCGTCATATTGTATAATGTGTAGAAAATCCGATGAAAACATTGATCATCTTTTAATACATTGTGAGTTTGCTAGAAATATTTGGGGAAGAATGTTATGTTTGTTCGGTGAATCAGGAGCATTACAACGACGATGGGCTGATTTGATTTTGATTAAGTGGAGATTCGGGGGAAAATGGAAGCAACACAAGGACTTATGGAAATTAATGGTCATGGCATGAGCGTGGGCTATATGGATAGAGAGGAATAGGAGAATTTTTAACAACCTAGAAAGATTGGTAGATGATACATGGGATAGCATAGTGTTTCTCACTGGATTATGGGCAAGGGCAGCTGTAAAGTTCAACGATTTGGAGAATTTTTTGTTTCGTATAGATCCGTATAATTTTTTGTTTCCTAATACTTTAAGTGACTAGTAGCTGTATTCACTTAGGTTTCTGCTTCACGAGTGATAGTAGAATCTGTGGCAGAGAGAATTGAAATAATTGCAAAACGTGAAATTTCTCCAAAATTAAGGAAAATAGCAAGTTGTGATGAGATCTTTGAGTTTTTGTCTGAAGAAAAAATAAATAAATAAAACACAAAGACTCAGGAAAAAATTGATAAGTTAATGGGTGAAATATGAAAGAAGGAAGAATGTGAAGACATACATTTGGCATTTTCTTTTCAAGAGAAAACTCCCTATGGTGTGATCAAATTGAAAGTGTTGTCCTTTAGGCTTTACTCCTTTCCATATCAATATCATTTGTTTTATTTCTTCTGTTACTTTAATGCTTTCAGGATAATGGAATCTTGTTCAAGGATTCGCACATTAACGGAATGTAATCCTAGATTAATGATATTACAGTTAAGCTACCGGCCAAGCATCATATCCTACACGATTGTCTTGCGTGCATATGGACAAATTGGAAAAATCAGGCTTGCCGAAGAAACTTTCTTGGAGATGCTTGAAGCAGGGTGTGAACCTGACGAAGTTGCTTGTGGCACCATGTTGTGTTCATATGCCAAATGGGGCCGTCACAAGGCTATGCTCACATTCTATTCTGCTGTACAAGAGAGAGGGATAAACCCTTCCACCCCAGTCTTCAATTTTATGCTTTCATCTTTACAGAAGAAATCACTGCATAAACACGTTGTATATGTCTGGAGGCAGATGGTTGATAAAGGGGTCATC
This sequence comes from Jasminum sambac, assembly GCA_018223645.1. Taxonomy (NCBI): domain Eukaryota; kingdom Viridiplantae; phylum Streptophyta; class Magnoliopsida; order Lamiales; family Oleaceae; genus Jasminum; species Jasminum sambac. The sequence continues at coordinate 18,918,336 of CP073650.1, read as the reverse complement.
CCCAATCATTTTACTTACACAGTTGTCATCCGCTCACTTGTGACAGAAGGTCATGCTGAGGAAGCTCTTAAGACATTTTATGAGATGAAGAACTTCGGAATGATCCCTGAAGAGGCGACATATAGTCTTCTGATCAGTTTATGCTCTAGAAGAGGTGATAGAGATGAAGCTTTCAGCCTTTATGATGACATGAGATCACGAGAAATAGTGCCAAGTAATTTTACGTGTGCTTCACTTCTAAGATTATACTATAAGAATGAGGATTATTCTAAAGCCCTTTCGCTTTTCAGTGAGATGGAGAGGCATGGTGTTGCTGCTGATGAAGTCATCCACGGTTTACTGATTCGTATATATGGTAAATTGGGACTTTATGAGGATGCACAAAAGACTTTTGAAGATATTGAGAGATTGGGCCTACTTAGTGATGAAAGGACATATACAACAATGGCAATAGTGCACCTCAATTACGGAAATTTCGAGGAGGCATTAGATATAATGGAACGCATGACATCTAGTAAAATTTTACTCTCTAGATTTTCTTATACTGTATTGTTGCAATGCTATGTAATGAAAGAAGACCTAACATCGGCTGAAGTTACATATCAGGCTCTATCTCAGACTGGAATTCCCGATGCCAGTTCATGTAATGATATGCTAAATTTGTATTTGAGACTCGGGTTAATGGAAAAGGCTAAGGATTTCATTGCTCACGTCAGGAAAGATCAAGTTGCATTTGATGAGGCACTTGTCAAGACAGTAATGAAAGTTTACTGCACGGAAGGAATGCTAATGGATGCAGAGGAGCTGTTAAAGGAGTTGAGAAGTCGTGGAACATTTGAGCGTAGCAAATTCGTGCAGTCATTGTCAATGGTCATGAGTGGAGAATTGAGCAGATGGTCAGAAGCTGTAAGTGCTTCTGAGACCTTGGATCAATCCGGTGATATGGTGTTTGAGCTGCTTCTTATGCTCTGCCTAGCAAATCGAAGCTCAAAGATGCAAGAAAAACTTAAGCTATTGTTGAAGACCAAAAAGGGTGAATCAGCAGCTAACCGAGTCATTTGCAAACTAATGAAAGAAGGCAAGAAAGCCTTAAGAGTTTTTAATTGCATACTCCCTCTGGCTCATTCAGATAATTTCATTTTAGTTAATAACAATGTAGATTAATCAGGCAATTTTCATAAAGAAATTAAATATACCTTGTGAATATAATTTGGGACAAACAGTAAAAATAATGTACCCCATCTTTGCTGGAGGGAAGGAGTATTAGTTTGAGTTTTGATTTCACTGAAGAAAATGTTGATGCTAGTTGGGTCTATGGAACTGACGCTATGATTTTTGTTGTAGAAAATGTGTCAAATGCAGAATATCTTTATCAGCTAATGATCAAATTTGGTCACACAATCGAGGATTCTGCAAGTTCATCCATGATTAGCTTATATGGGAAGCAACACAGGCTGAAAGAAGCTCATGACATCTTTGCACGTGTGATAGGGTCTCCTGCAACTGGGGAGGCTCTATATATTTCAATGATTGATGCATATATCAGGTGCAGTAAAGAAGAGGATGCGTACTTGTTTTACACAGAACACATGGAGAAAGGGCATGATTTGGGTCCTGTTGCCATCAGCATACTTGTAAACGCTTTGGCAAAATCGGGTAAGAAGTTTGGAAATTTAAGCATTTTGAGTATTTTACTCTACAAGCTGCTTTGTCCTTGAAAATCACAATTCTTCCATACTATCAACACCTGTCTATACAACCAGTGTCTCAGTCTCTTAAGTTTTCCACTAGTCAAACCTGTAAATTATGTTTATTGTCCAGTAATAGTCCTCCTTTCCCTTATCACACGAACTGAGAAACCTTGATGATTAAAGACATTTTGTTGTTGAGAAACCTTGGGGCTCTGGGTTGATCGTCTAAATCTCACTCTAATTGATTTTCCTTTGTTTTCTTTATTGGGCTTACCATGAATGCTGTTATTAATAGACCGCGCATCAAGATCTTTCATCTTTGAGCTTCAACGTGCTTGTTACCAAATTTTGTGAGTTTAGATTGGAAAGAAGAACCAAGTTTTCCTTAATGCTGGTTTTTAGATTTTATTCTTTCAGTTTCACTTATTGCTTGATGCATTCCGTGAGAACTTGAAAATCCCAATATCCTGTGCTTTGTGAAATTTGACTTGTGATTAGTACAGTTTGGTATATAATTTACACCCATTTTCACTTCAATATTGATGATGATCATAATCATTTGTAGGTAAATATCACAAGGCCGAGGATGTTATTCATACTAGTTTCCGTACCCATATGGTGCTTGATACTGTTGCTTACAACACCTTCATAAAAGCTATGTTAGAAGCAGGTCCACATTGTTTCTGTTTTTTGGCATCTGTTTATCAGGCCATGTATGTATCATCTTCAAAATAAAATAACAGTTTAATGGTACAGGTAAACTACACTTTGCAGTGAGTATATACAAACGCATGCTTTTCAATAATATTTCCCCTTCAATCCAGACGTATAACATGATGATCAGGTTAGTTACTATCCAAGAAGGAATTAATCATGACGAAATATTTCTACAAATTTGTTTAGAGGAATTCTTGGTTGGCGCAGTGTGTATGGACGGGGTCAAAAACTTGATAAGGCGATTGATATCTTTAATGGGGCTCGAAGCATGGGTATGACGTTGGATGAGAAGATATACACTAATATGATTTTCTCTTATGGAAAGGCTGGTATGTACTTTATCTGCCAGTTAAAATAATTCACACTTCACAGTTCAGTACAAAACCTTGAAAATTGAATTGCGTTAAGTTATATTACTTTTCGGTTCTTACCTTTAAGGATTGTCGCTATCAGTAAAATATGTAGATTCTTTTGGCTAGCTATTATAATGATATACTTTATTAACGATCCCTTTTTTTTTTTTTAATTTTTCTTTAAGTTTATTAATCTTTACCTTTGAATTGCCACTTTTAGGCAAAAGTCGTGAAGCATCAGCTCTCTTTTGTCAAATGCAGGAGGAAGGAATAAAACCTGGGAAGGTAAGTTATAGTGGTTGCTAGCTTAAAGAGAGAAATTGATATGGATTATTGAAGTTTAAATCTGATTAAGCAGTAGAAGTTAATTTTCAAGTCAAAAGACGTTTAAACGGACACAAGCATAGTTTTTCCTCCCAACCATTTCTTTGGTTCGCACAAGTTGATTGATTACACACATACAAAAGTTCAAGATCATCAACCTGAAACTGTTGGAAGTCAAATGTTACAATTTTTGAACTAATTTGTACTCAAAGATATTTTTCTTGAACTTAATTCGGTGTGACATACAGGTGTTATGTGATATTTTGATCAACATATATGCTGCTGAAGGACTCTATCGCGAAGCAGAACTAATCTTCGGAAGCATGCAGAAAAATTGCTCACCCGACGCTTCTACCTACCTTGCGCTCATTCAAGCATATTCAAAGGGATTGAAATACACAGAAGCAGAAAAGACGATCATTGTGATGCAGAAAACAGGAATTTCTCCTTGCCGTGCTCATTATAACCTCTTGCTTGTAGCTTTCACACGAGCAGGTTTGATGAGGGAAGCTGAAAGGTTCTATGAGACACTTATTTCAACTGGGTTAGATCCTAATCTTGAGAGTAATCAAACTATGCTTAGAGGTTATCTGAATTTTGGGCACGTGGAAGAAGGTATCAACTTTTTCGAACGAAATTGTTTTACCGAACAAGACAATTTCATTTTGAGTGCTGCTGTGCATCTATACAAGTCAGCCAGCATGGAGTTAAAAGCTAAAGAGCTTTTAAATTCCATGAACAATTTGGGGGTTCCTCTTATGAACAATCTTGAAGTTAGATCAGAGACATCACCATCTGATGTCAATCCAGATACATGATTAGTGGAAGAACTACAACAAATTGCCGACAATTTACTGGCAGAGCTGTCACCAACTGAAAAGTAAGAGAGTTAAGCAACAGATGTTCAATGTGATCCAGTGGATGTGCTATGCTTTTGTCTACTGGTTTCTGATGGCTGATCGATTTGAATTTGCTCCTTGTTGAGTATTGTGGGGTCTCTGCAAAGATGGACTCATGCATATAACGACTTTTCAAGGGAAGGTAGTCACTAATCTTTAACCGAACTTTTATTTTGCTAAATGTTAATTTTTTAGGTTGGCTAGTGGCGGGAACACGAGATGTATGGATAATAATGAGTACTGATTTGAGATGTGTGAATAATATATCGAAATTTGACTTTAACAAAGTAGTAGAAATTAGCTAAAAAGGAGACAAGCTTAATTTTTATGAATCAAATTATTTTGAAACTTTCAACTTTTTTGGATGCTTTACCTCTCAGTTTTCATTTATCTTGTAGTTTGTGGCCACATTCATGCAGGGACGGAGTCTTAATCATCCAAGTCTCATAACCAACTGTCGTAGTATATAGCTTAACAGCATGGCGTATCATACTTCTGTCAAGGCCTACTTTTGCTGGGCATAACACCGTCAATGTAGAATCTAATACAACACTAAGTCAGGTTAGAAGTTGACTTTGATCTTATAACTGAGGTGGGTCCCAGATGGAAATCAACTCTGAAGAGCGATTGTCTAACATTCCTTTGTTGAAGAAATAGATGAGAGTCCAGTATCTATGGACGTGTCTGACGTTTCGAGATGTCGGGTGAAGATGCAAGAATGTAATTGCCGTGTGCCGTGTGTTTGTGTATACTTTCTTTTTTTTTTTTTAAGCGTTTGTGCATACTTTTACCCTGTCAAAAATGAAACGTTTAAGCTAAATAGTGATAGAAATCACCAGATGTGTGGATAATAATGGGTAGCGATTTGAGATGCTTGATGATGGATAACATGCGGGGGCGGCGGTGTTAGTAGATTGTTGAAGCAATGAAGGGGTGACATGTCATGTACCACTTGACTTCTTGTAAGATGTACGTCGAATTGCATATACACGGTACGCTTGTGGTTAATATAATTCTGACCTCGGTTTTAATCTTTATTCGTTGTTGGAAGCATCTCTCTCTCTCTCTCCCCAATTGAAGCAAAGTTTGGTTTTTATTCACTTTTGAGCTACAAGAGTTTAAGTTGCCATTTATTGTTATATTATTTGTTTAGGCTTTCACACTCTTCGACGATTGTAAATTCTTCAAAAATTTCGTGGATCAATCCGTAAAATCCCAATAAACTATGTCCATTTCATTGATATTTTTAACTAGTTGGTGGAAAGTATGCGTGTACCTAAAAGTTACCAGTTTTACCATTCAAAGAGAGTTTGGTGACGGTTGTATTATTTAATCATTTCGAATGTTCCTTCAAAGTTACTGGCTCTCTTCATTTCAATAACGACCTCCTTCAACTTCTCTTACCACCGGTAAAATAAATTACCACCAACAAAAGGTACTAAAATACACCATTAAATATCACCAAATAGACTATAACCTAAAATAAAGAATTACCAAAACTCCCCCACTCTCACGGGGGGGCAATGATTACATGCTACCCAAAAACAGTAGAACTCTTATATAGTTATGTGGGCTGTCTATAATCTATTTGTTAGAACTTGAACCAATCCATTATCCTTTCACATCACCTTCTCCTTCTTCACCCTTTGAAAGTCTCTCTCTGTTGATGTTCACCAACTTTATAATCCACCACTTGTCTGAACAAATTTGCATCCAATACACAGTTCTTGCTCCCATAAACAGCTGCTTGAATGCTCGCCATCAGCTTCGCTATCTCTCTTCCTGAAAATCCATCAGTTTTTGCAGCAGCTTCTTTAAGAATATCGTCATTTATGCCCACAATTTCAATCTTCTTTTGATCTTTCTTGAACAATGATGAGAACAAGCCTGGCTTTCTTGACCCGGCTTGAGCTATGTACTTGTCGAGATAGAGTTTTAGTAATTGGAATCGTTCATCTTTGCCAGGCAATGGGAATTCAAGGACCTCGTCTATGCGGTCGGCCACAGCTGTGTCGAGATCACCGGGCCGATTGGTTGCAAGGGCAAGGACGATATCTTTTGACTGGTCACCTGTTCGATATAAGAGTGCGTTTAGTGCACTCCTTTGAGCTTCACTCATGTAGGTTTTGTTCCTCCTGTTGATCCACAATTCCAATGTTAACTTGAAATTTATAGCTTCAAATGAAAATAAAAGTTGACTTCTAATATTGAATAGTGATGGAATCACGAGATGTATAAATAATGATGAGTAGTGATTCGAGATTTTTTTATTAACTAGAATTATGACAGCGCAAACATAATACATAGGGGTATCATAAATTTTAGCGTCTTGGGAAATGTGACTCACTCGCACAAAAAAGCATCGGCTTCATCAATGAAAAGCAACAAACCCTTGTTGGACTTTTTGGCCCAATCAAAAAGTTGATGTATCTTAGTAACAGCCTGAGAGCCCAGTGGTGCCACATCACCTCCAGTCATCAATGCATAGTCGAGACCCTATGAGAAACAAACAAATGTCTGAACAACACAACCACAAACCGATAGCATTCTCCAAAAGAATAATGAAAAATTCAATGGTTGCTTGATACAGATTTGCGGAGAAAAAAATAATAATAATAATAAATTTCTTGAATGTATGGTTCAAGAGTAAAGAAAACTAGAAAAATCAACTGGCAATAAGTACGACAAGAACATTTAATAAACAATTTGTAGGCAAAGAAAAGTTGGGGTTCATACAGATTTGCGTGCAAGCTCTCTAGCAACCATGGTCTTCCCTGTTCCTGGAGGCCCGTAGAAAAGCATGTTCCTAAATGGTGCCTTATGAGCTTTAGTGTTTGCAGTTGCGCTAGCCAACTGCTCAATGCGTCTTTTAAGAGAAGGGTGTAAAATAACATCGCCAAAACCATTTGCTTGCTGGGTGCCAGGACTTGTACTAGTTATGGGGCGGGAAAACAAGCCTGACCATGGGTATTTTCCCCTGGAAGACTCCCTGATTAGAGATGGTTGTCCTAATATACGGTCCACATAACTCCAAACCACCCTCGCACCTTCTCTGAAATTCAGATAACAAATTTCAGTATGTGACAAAAAGTTTGCACAAATACCATATCATGAAGCTGATTTATATGGCGGAAACTGCCACTAGCAGTCTAATTATGAAGATCCAAGATTAAAATATATTAACTGCAATTTGCTAATATCATAAACATGAAAGTACATGTACACCCAACTGAGATAAATTGTTTTTATGATTCTGATTTTTTTTTTTAAAAAAAGGTGATTGCCTTACAACCAAAAGTTTTCCAAATTACAAGATTAGAACTTATCATGCAGCCTTCATTCACAAGAACGCTCCACTATAGGTGGGTAACGAAATGGTAGGGAGGAAGATAGCAGACTAAGAACAGATTGGAGATGGCAAATAATATGGTTGCAGAGACTAGCTAACATATTCTCCAATTAAGGCTTGTATATGATTAGACTATACTAGATGGAACAGGAGAGTGAAGCAGACTACAAGGCTTTCAGTTATATTACTTAAAATACCTGGCAACAAATAGATTACTGAAAATAAAGGGTAAACTTTTCGATTTCAATTACGGCTTAAATTCTGACGAGAGGAGGGTCATTTTTGCATCTGCATAGTTGTCAAACACTGTTTGCTTTATTACCAGTTAGTATTGTGCCAATAAAAATCCAAACACTCAAAGAAGGAGAGGGAGGAGAGACCGGGTTTGGGGGGGTGTGGGGGCGAGGGGAGGATTATAGAAGTAAGCGTTCCCAATATCAAGATCAATATGTCAGCTATTAACCACAAATAAACAACTACTGGTCTATTTCAAGACGCTGAGTGATATTAATATAACTTGCCAATATGTCCCAATCCACATAGATCAACCACCAGAGTATACAAATTCAACTAAATTCGTCTACAGTGAGCACAACCAAGAAAAGGATGCAAAAGCCAAATGTCGGAGCATGAAATGAACATAAAAAATCATGTGCCCAGATTCTGAGGCATTACTTTAATGCAAGCTGAGAATCCTAACATCTATACCTTTGATAAATGGCACTCTGAAAACATGCAAAATGAAAGGATCGTATTCTTTTATAAGAGTTCCAATACCTTGTTGTGTAGACTCCTGCTGCAAGAGCTGTTATCCCTCCGACGGCTACAACGAGCTTATTTTGATCAGTCAAAATTGCACGTAATCCCCCTGCAAAGACCGGACCAATTAGCATTCTGCAGTGTATTAAAACGAATTGTTAACTGAACATTGGCAACTATTTTCTAAGTGCACTTGTAACGGTTAAAATATTTAAATGTTCACAACAAGTTTTGTGCTCCTCCCCTTCCCCACTTTCTTTCTTTCCCACGGGCGTGGGGAGTGTAGGAATCCATTTAAAAACAAGATCATGGATATTTTGATCTTCATCACTTTGAGGGGTAAGTCATTACTTTTAACCCAAAAGACAACACGAACTTGTTCTCAATATAAATCTTAGGTCAAGTACAGTAGTTTTACAATATGTTTGAAAAAGTTTATTATGACCATAACAAAAGCTAGAAGAGAACAGCAAATTCATATTAATTCTTGACACCAATACTTCTGTATATCTATATCAAAATAATGCAATAACCCAATGAATGAGAACCAGATAAACACACCTCCAATATGATCAAAAGTCGTGTTAATAGCAGAGACCCATTTCTCTCGCTCTGCATTTGCCTGCTGTACTAGCATTCTTCTGAGAACATCCTCTGAAAGCTTTTTTTCAAGGGCTTTACCCTCTGCTTCCGCCATGGCCCTCACCCTAATGGTCTCGCATTCTATCTCAGCCCTTTCCCGTTCAGTTTGGCGACGCTGTGCTTGAATTTGCTCCTCTGTTGCCTGTCTGGTTGCTTCTTGCCTCATAGCTGATTCCTCTTGCATTTTCACGAGCAGACGATTTCTTTGTGTTTGATAATCATTCTCTACCTACAACAATCCAAAAATTTATTTCCTTGTATAACTGGAATTATTTAGCACTCTGTGCATATGGCCATAAGCATAAAACCGGACCTTCATCCTTTTCCTTGCCAATTCATCCTCATACCGAGCCATCTCTGACTTTATTTGTGCCTGTTGCTGAGATAGCTTTCTCTGTTCATCATATGCTACCCTTTTTCTCTCCTACCAACAAAGAAGTACATCATTTACTGTTTGACAGCGGTAACAGAAGTTCACATGGGACTTAGTTAAGCAGCGCTTCGGTGGAAATCTCACAAGTTCCTTTCTAGTTTGTCTATTACCAGACATTCATACATTAAAGATCAGGGGAACAAAAGAATGTATTTAATAGAAAAATAGCCTTTTACATAACGTCATTCTCCCCCCTTGCAGGGAAAAATAAAAGAATAAAAATATTCAACCACAAGCTTTGCAATGAAACAGGTTCAGAGATCATGTTTCGGGAAAACAAGAAAACATGGAGCAGGGTACCTGAGAAATTAAAAGCTTGTTTGCCACAACTTTAAACAATAAATCATTTTTCTCTCTCATCATTTTCAATCACTCATCACGTTGATTTGACTATCTTTTAGATTTCTTAATACATTTTTTTACTTTTCAACCACACATCTAAAATTATTAAACATACCCCAACTTTGCATTGCATGTATTATATAAAGGAAGCTCAGCGTATTCAGCCACTATGTATTTAAAACTGTATTTATTTCAAATATATTCTTCCAGAAAGGTTATTTCTTTTCTTCAATACCATGAATCATTCATTCCACAATAAAGTCACATCCAAATTTAGTCTAAATGGTGTTCCTTTATGTAAGAATATGCCATAGCAAGAAGCTATATTTTTGGGATATCCAATAAAGGTGGTTGGGATAAAATTTTGCTTCTCCACCAGAGAAGGTTGTTAGCCTGATAACCATTTTCTTTGAAAGAGAGTGTGTTTAATTGACAGGACAACACAGCTTGAAAATTCTAATAACTGAGACCGCATTCAGCATTGAGTGAATCTTTCTACCCAGTGATAATAACAAAGAGATGATCTTAGTATAGATAACCAAAATCCTGAACGGCTGCACATAAGACTCGTTGGGGAGCCTCTGTGGACATGATTTAGCAACTGTACTTGATGGTGTCATAAGCAAAAGAAAAAAAAAGGTGCTCAACTATAGCATTTTGTCATTGTGAGGTAGTTCTGCTGATATGATGGAAATAATACAATAAGCTTCAGCTTCAGAAACCAATGAGCACATACAGAAGTTAACTTAATTACTCACAAATAAATGTATGTCTACAATCACATGCATAATAAAAATGATTGTGCACTGTTGGCCAAATATAAGCAAGCTTACAGTTTCTTGTTGGCCTTGCATTGCCTTAAACTCTGCGGCTTTCGCAGCCAACTCTTGCTGCCTAGATTCCTCTTGCTTCATCTTCACCTCAAAGGTCTACAATAACACATCCTCCATAATTACACAAAAGAAACACAGAGAAGGCTGTTTAACATGCACACAAACACAATAAGGAACACAATCCCTTCAAACAAAGACACTGCCAACAAGCAAATGACCTCAAGCAGAAATTTCAAATTTCTCACTCAATCACAATTCCGATACCTTCTTCTGATTCTCCGAGCTATTAATCTCTCTCAGAGCTTTAACGCCCCTCTCCAACGCCTCGGGATCGAAACCAGCTGCAGTGGTCCTTGGATTGTCATTCCGCACTCGCGTTGGCTCTTCGGCTGGCGGCTTCTCTGGTTCAGGAGCCGCCGGTGGAGCCCCGGGAGAAGAAGTGGAGAATGGATTAAAGCTAAAAGAGCCATCTGCATAAGCGTAATCTACACCTAGAGTTGCAGAGGCAAGGGCTGCTAAAACCCCTGCCGCACAATTCTTCGCCATTTCAATTAAACAAGCTCAGTAGAATGGGAGATTGATAGGGTTTTGAGAGTGTTTTGACTGTACGCGAAGTCGAGAATAGTAGGAAAGTTGGAAAACGAGGTCACCATGGCGCGGGGGTTGATACTGTTGAGGGTAATTTAGGGTTTTCATTTGTCGCTCGTCATCAAGCTGACAAGCTTTAAACCTCTACTTGTTGCCTTGTTGGTTGAGTCAAACTCTTTTCTATAATACTATGTAAAAATAAATAAATCATTAGGTTTCATGGAGGTAGGCACAATAATCCTATAAACACATTTAAATTTTCAATCTTAGCACTCTCTTGCTAATTTTGCATGAAAATAATGTGTTGAGTATGGTATTGACTTGTATGTACTTGTATAAATGATATTTTGTATATTGATATATGATTTTACACACTTTCGTCTTTGTTTTGCTACTGTTAAAACGATCACTTATATGTTAAGGATAATCTATAACATAAGTACGTGTAGCAGAAGAATTTTTTTTTATCAAGCATATTGTAATGAAGATCAACATTGGATATCTAATTTCGTAAAATATTTCACTATATTGACATAATTATCAAAGAAAGATAGCATGTTAAGTCCATGCATTGTTTTTATAAGATTAATAGATTGCTAACAAAGATAAATTTTTTTACATTTTTGAGCACGGTCAAGTAAACTCAGGAATCTTCTATTCCCATCGAGCGTTCATTAATTTAAGGAACGCTCGAGTCATTTTGATGACTCATTCGATCTCCGTTTTGAAATTTGGGATAGAAATATTACCAAAACTTTGATCGATGGTCATGGCGGGCTACGGTGTCGCCGGAAAAAATTCGGAAAATTCCTGGCACTCCCTCTCGCCGTGCTGATTCCAGATCTGGTCCCAAATTTCAAAACGGCGATCGAATGAGCCATCAAAATGACTTGAGCGTTCCTTAAATTAAGGAACGCTCGATAGGAATAGAAGATTCCTGCAAGTAAACTTGTTTCTTATTTCACCGGTGCTATTATATTCATTACGCATTTCAACTTTAACAATTTCATTCTTTGATGCTCCCAATCTTTTATCTATGCATTTGGTCAAGCATCTCCTTTCTCAAACCGAAAAGTACTTTTTCTTTTTTTAAATTCAACATTCCCATTCATTTGAATGCACTAAAATGTGGCAATAGAAAAGAGACAAATGTTTATTCAAAAAAAAGAGAGAGACAAATGTTGAACTAAACATGTGTCTCTGACGGGGAAATAGCAAAGGAGGCGAGCTCGTGAGCTGCTCGATTGTTATCCCGCAAAATACATCGAAAAACTATTACAATGTACAACACTAAAAAGTTGCGGAGTCTCCCTAAAAATAAGTGGCATTCAACAAAAAAGTCTAAAGAAAACTAATGATCGACTAAACATACAAAAATAATAGGAAAAATAAAAAGAATAAATCTAAATGATACCCCGTCTCACATTATAATCCAATAGCAATTTTAGAAATTAAGGTTGCATTCTATTGTTTTGTGTTTTGTATTTTCATTTTAGAAAATATTTTGGTATTTTCTATTTTGCGTTTTTGTTTTGAGAAAATTGGAAATGAATTTGGTTTTATCATTTTGAAAAACTATTTTTGATAAGAGAAAATAAAAATGCATTTGATTTATACTTTTAGAAAAATGAGAAGTTAGTACAGTTAAAATTGCAAAAAGGTCCTCAAACTTTTCACTTTGTTCAAAAGGTCCATATCCTTCAACCTTCGACCCACCTCCACCATCGATGTTGTCGGCAAACTGCCGGCGGCCTGTGGTTCCACTAGCCTGCTGGTAGTTTAACTACCTGCGCTGGTGGTTTAAACCATCGGCAGGTGGTTTGCGACTACCATTAACCACCATAATGGTTGTTTGACGTTTTTCCGATTGTGGTTGGTGGTGGTTGAAACTAAAATGTACAAAAAGTAAAAATCGAGGTTTAAATGTAACAATGTAAAGTTTAAAATATAAATACGTTTTCTTTGTTTTCGATATTTTATATAGAAAACGTCAAAAAGACATTTTCTACTTTTCTTTACAAATCTTGAAAACGTTTTTGAAAATGTGTTTTAGGAAATAATGAATAGAACACTGTTTCAACATTTTGAAAATAGAAAACAGTAAATAAAGCGTACCCTAATATTTCTTATTATGCTATAGAAGGAAAAAAAATTATTCAAATTTTCAATAATTTTGCTTTTTAATTGACACAACTTACAATTATAAAACTAAATTTAAATGTAAATTTCGTCAAGTACTATTTGATCTATCTGATTTATGACCTTTTTTGTCCCATAGATGATACTTTTCATATGTGTATAATCCATTGTTCTGTGAAGCACACTAACGCATGATTAAGCGTAGGTGAAAAGTTTTGAAGAAAACAATGCAAAAGTGCAACAAAAGTGAATTCATTTAATTTGTTTAATTTTTTAAAAGATAAATCTAACCAATCTCCGTGAATACGATCTTGTTCACTGTTTCTACAATTCATTTATTTTAGAACAAGTATATTTAGTATCTATTGAATTTGACATCCATCAAGAGACTTGCGGTCTCGCGGCCACTAGAGATTGGCCACCAGCTTGGTGGTTCGCCATTGCAAACCACCAAGTTGGTTGGCATGGAATCCATGATAGGGGGAAAGGATGGTGGATTGAAGAAGAGGGTTAAAATGATTAACTTGAAAAGTTTATGATCTTTATGCAATTTTATCAAGGGAATAAATGTTTTTTTTGCTAAGAATTGTTTGCAATTATATATCTTGCCCTTATTGCAATCAGTCTTAAATTTATCTCATAACTTTCAAAGATACATTCAAAAATTATTTTTCTAAAATCTCACCAAACTTAAATTTATATTAAATTGTAAATTTTAATTTTAGCAAGTTAATTGTTAGACATTTTGTAGTATTTTGTCGATGTATATATTGAGAGTTTTTTCTTCTTTTTTCGTTTTTTTCTCTTTTCTTTCTCACAATCAAATCTCACCCCATTGAATAGAACTGTTCGATTATTTGATGCTCGTGTTACATTGAATAGAAATGTTCAAAACCATTGAATATCTGTTTTTGTTTAATTATTTAGGTTGCGTTCTGTTTCCGTTTTCAACCTGTTTTCTATTTTCTGTTTTCGAAAATGCTGAAAACGCGTTCTGTTCATTATTTTCGAAAATACATTTTCGAAACCGTTTTCAAGATTTATATAGAAAATATGAAAACGTCTTTTTAACGTTTTCTGTGTTAAATGTCGAAAATAAGGAAAATGCGTTTTCAGATTTTAAACTTTATATTTATTACATTTGAATCCCAATTTTTATTTTTTGTACATTTCAATCCCCGACGGCTACCGAAAAAGTCAAATCACAAGATCTGGTGGTTCTCCACCCGAGAACCACCGCGACGGCGGTTCTCAAGTGGAGAACCACCATGCGCAAGTGGAGAATCACCTTCGAAGGTGGTTCTCGGCCTCCGAGAACCACTGCGGTTTGGTTCTGGCTCAGAACCACTGCGAAGGTGGTTCGTTGGTCGGGAGGGTGGGGTTGGGGGTGGGGTGGGGTGGGGGTGGGGATGGTGTAGATGAGAGCTTGTTTGTAAATTTTGAAAAGTTTGAGGGTTTTTTTGCAATTTTAACTATACCAAATTATATTTTTGTAAAAGTATAAACCAAACGTGTTTTCCATTTTCTCTTCTCAAAAATAATTTTTCAAAATAACAAATCAAACGCATTTTCAATTTTCTCAAAACAACAATTGAAAATAGAAAACACCAAAATATTTTCAAAAATGAAAACAGAAAATACAAAACAAACAGAATGCCCCCTTAATAACTTGAGTTTAGGTTCAGTATCATTATTATTTTTTATTTAAAAAATTTAAGTTAATCCCAGAAAATTACCGCCGCACCCCAGGCAGAATGAGTTGTAGTATTATTATTATATTTATTTATTATTAAATGTTCCATTATACGTTGACTTTCATTTTAATAAATGAATCCAGGATACAAATTTTGGATTTTAATATATATTTTGCGTTTTTTATGTCTAGTTGTCTGCTATTTTTATTCTTTTCAATATAATATTGTCTTACTGTTTGTTTATATTCAACTCCGTGTACTGTTATAAAAGGTTCTTTGAAAATAATTTATTCCAAAATTTCTGCAAATTAATTTTCACTGTTAATTAAAATTTAAAAATATTATTAGTTGTTATCAATTACCATCTACACCGTCGGTTAATTTTTACTATTAATTAAAATTTAAAAATATTGTTAGTTGTTATCAATTACCATCTACACCGTCGGCAGACTTTGTTACTATTTATTTAAACCAATAAATTAAAATGCTTATAATTAGAGGTGGACCAAGTGAGTCCTTGTCACATTTAATTATCAAATACATATTTAATTAAATTAAATAAGTAGTAATATGAAAATTCACTAAAATTAACTTTACTGTATATATCTGCGAAAGATTTCGAGGAATAGAAAATTTTGATTATATGTTTAACATACTAATGTTTTAATTAATAATTATTTAATTTTTAATGGACTTGCCCATAATTTTTTTTACTTTTTAAAGGACCCACCATCTTGGTATGAAGGTCACATTATTACGGCCACGTTCTACGCATATTAATTCGTGTTTATTCAAATTTCGTAAAAAATGAAATTTTGAAATTTGAAATTTGAAATTTGAAAAAGATATATTAATAAATATAAATAAATCATTAAATTAATATTTAGATAGTGAAAAAAAATAAAAATATATATTTAAAATTTTGAAATTTTATGTGTATAAAACAAGGCCTACATCAAATCAAATTAAATTAAATAACCCCATAGTTAAGAGAGACGCCTTTCGATTTCTGAAGCTTAAAAAAAAAAAAAAACCCCAAGTAGATTAGAATCACATGTTTCGATCGTATTTGGCCAAGAATTCGTGCATTCTTATTGGTAAAATGAAAAATAAATTTGAGAAATACAATAAATATTACATTCAAACAACATTACAAAAACGTTACAAATAAAACGATGTCAAACAATGTGGTTTCTCTCCAATAAACACATGGTAACAGCATAGAACGCAAACAACAGAAGGCATCCCGTAATTTAAAAACATTATTGAATTAAACCAATCCAGTGTCATTAATCATGTTGAAGCGAGTTTGGCTCTTAAGTCTTTTCTTAAGATTTTACCCGTAGGAGACTTGGGAATGGCATGGATAAAGTACACTTTATGCAATCTCTTGTAGAAAACCACCTGTCCAATAAATATTCAGTTGTGACGTTAGTCTTGATCTGTCATTGGATACAGACAAATGAAATTTGCTTGACAATTAATAGATTTCAGCCACGTGGCAAAAACTGATTGACAATTACAGCTCGTGCAACAAAACTTTTTTTTTTTTTTTTTTAGAAGAATGTGTCATAAAAAATGAGCGTAACGCAAAAACGTACCTGTTTTGAGATGAATTCTTTGACAGCTTCTTCGGTAAGTTCGAATCCATTCGATTGAACCACAAATGCCACAGGAACTTCGCCGGCTGCCTCGTCTTTTTGCCTGATCCGAGCCACGAATCAATCAATCAATTATTCCTTTCGTTGTTACAATAATCACTACAAGAAATTTTGGTTTTAACAATGAAAATTTATCGTAAAAATTTTTTTTTTTAACTGTTTCGTAAAAAAGGGTTGTTGAGAGAAGTTTTCATACAAAAATTTTAGCCGGGAAAAGTCATTTTTCTTCTAGTGGATTTGAAAACTTCAAACTAGATGCATATAAATATGAACTCATTTTTCTTGTAGTGAATTTGAGAACTTCAAACTCGATGCATGTAAATATGAACTTACGGTACAACTGCAGCGTCCGCAATGTTTGGGTGGCTGATGAGAAGTGCCTCGAGCTCGGCCGGTGGCACCTACAAAACATAATTGCAAGTAAGAATGAAGAATGAGTGTAATGATATGGAAAATGAAAAGGGTTTAAAATTGATATAGTAACATGCCTGGAAGCCTTTGAATTTAATGAGTTCTTTCACTCTATCTACGATAAAAACATCGTCATCTTCATCTACATAACCGATATCGCCAGTGTGAAGCCAGCCATCAACGTCAATTGTGTTGGCAGTAGCTTCAGGATCATTCAGATACCCTGTGACCACATAACATCATAAAGTTTTAGCATCCTTAATTAGGTGCAACTAGGAAGATGTGATAGCTAAGTAAAGCTTGTTTGGCCTAGATAGTTACAATAGTTTGTGGTCCTTTTAACATTTTTTTCACTGAAAACTTAAACATAGGTCAATTGACTATTCATTTTTATTTACACATTTCATCGTCTTTGCCACAATTGAACATAAAAAGTTAGTTTTAGGAAAATAAAAATCTGCCAGCACATTCTCGAAAGGATATAAAGAATCTGTACCAATAATTTAATTTGTCTCATATGACTACCTTTCATGATTTGAGGTCCACGAATGCAAATTTCTCCGCGTTGGTTTCGGGGAAGGGAGAGACCGGTTTCAGGGTTGACCACCTTGAGTTCAGCATTTCTAACAACAGTGCCACACGAGCCGGATTTGGTCGGCATTGGTTGCTTAGCAAATGCCGGGGACATTGACAATACTGGTCCTGCCTCGGTCATGCCGTAGCCCTACATACAACAACAAACTATAGAAAGTCGAAAAATCTATATACAATCTTAGGTCTTATTTCAACGAAAGCGTTTACACGAGAGGTGGAAGAGCAATTTATGAAGTAATTACAAGTATTTTGTTTCTATAACAATATTCCAAACAAGCCCTAATATAACTAAAATTTGGTTACACAAGGTGTGGATTGATTGTGGTCCAAAAAACCCCTAATATTGCTAGCTATTTTCATCGAAAATATTACCCCATCGACAAGTAGGCAATGTCAAAATGAACCGGATTGAGCACACGTCTATAGTTTTTTTGAAAATTTCATTCTTACCCCCTCAAAAGGGACTTTGACCATCTTTTCCCCACGAGGCCACAAATTTTTGCTATCTTCAAAAAAAATCTTATATTGAGAGAAAAAGATAAAAAGTTAAGCTTGAGGTGGGTCCATCAAAAATCAATATTTGCCGCAGTTGTTAATCATCAGGTGGGTCCATCCGAAAACCAATATTTGCCCGGCTTGTAAATTGTAATCCAATCCACCCTCTATATCTATGTGTCACGCGTACAACCCCATGCATGATAAAGCGTCCAAAAGGCGAAAAGCCTACTCTCGTTAATCAACGGTATCAGGGTCTATTCAGGGCCTATTAAAGTCAAGGCTTGTTGTATCCACAATGTTTGTAATTTATTGGAACTATGTGCTACATGTGTAGTTAAAAATTAGAGAGGATATATTAAAAAATATAAAATAATTATATGAGTGGTTGAAAATAAAGAGGAGAAAAATTAGTGAAAATTTATTATGTATAGAAAAACCCTCAATCCATAATTGAATTAGATTACAATAATCTCGAGATTTTTATAAAAATTCATCTTTTTCCAAAATTACTTACAATTGCAACATTTTAACGTGACACAACGTGACACGTTTTTTTATATTTGTCTTCCCTTATCTCTTAACAGCACAAATTAAAAAAAATTATACATTTTACCAAAAATCTCACATAGTAATTGCTCTTCCCGACGAAACCTATCACAAATTCACAATCAAACATTCTCAAGCGTATTTATCTTTGACAACATTGAAGCGTTAAGTTTCACCTTCATGCTTAATCACATTTTTTTTGCTTAATCAAAGTTCTTAAAACTTCAACTTCACCGTTTTTTCATTTAAAAACTAACTTTTACTAGTCAATGAAGATCCAATTTTAAAATTAACTACACATCACAAGTGGATACTTATTATCATGCTTTTAATGCGGTGCCTACATGGGACCGATGATGTAATACGTATCATTAATTGAACCACAAATGGACATCTACATGGACACTAGATGTTTTGCGCATATTATCCAAAATAACAATCTACCCAAAAAATAGGTGCCAAAAGTCGGCTTAAACCTAATCCTCCTACTATATTTATTACGAAGATGGGTTGGGGGTGCATGTGAATTGAGGGAAACATAAAATATGGGAAATAATAGAGAATCATTTAATGACGTGTGAATTTAGTTGGGCAGGTGAGTTTGAGTACCTGTCCAAAAATGGCCTGTGGGACTCTGTTCAACAACGCAGCTTCCAGCTCCTTCCCTAGCGGTGCTGCGCCCGACATCACCAAACGAATCGAGCTCAGGTCGAACTTATCCACCATCGGATTCTTCGCCAACGCCAGAACCAGCGGCGGCACCACAGCCGCCACCGACACACGGTGTCTCTGTATCAGCTCCAACAGCGACCCTATCTCGAACTTCTGCATCAACAACACGCTCGCTCCGGCTCTCAGCGAGCAGAGGAGTACAGAGTTTAACGAGTAAATGTGGAACAATGGAAGAACGCAGAGAACGACGTCGTCTGGTTTCAAGTACATGTTTGGATTCTCCCCGTCGACTTGCTGAGCCACGCTTGTGATCAAGCTTTTGTGAGTTAATATCACGCCCTTGGGTAATCCGGTTGTGCCGGAGGAAAATGGAAGCGCAACGGCGTCGTTTGGATCGACCGAAACGGAGGGGATTTCGCTCTCGTCCGCTTCTGAAAGTACAGAGAAATGCAAGCAATGCTCTGGTGGAGCGTCGATGGTGATTACGGTGAAATCCTCGCCGAGTTTGGGGTAATTAGGGCCTGCATCCCGCAATTTGTCGACGTATTGCGATTGTGTGATGATCAATTTAGCTTTCGATACACTGAATTGCTTGAAAATTTCGGAACTCGTGTAGAACGGATTTGCTGTACTGATAACAGCGCCAATCATGGAAGCTCCCATGAAAGTGAAAACAAATTCAGCACAATTTTGCAAAAGTACCAAAATCACATCCCCACGGTTAATCCCGAGGTTCGACAAACCGGCGGCGCTTTTCCGGCAGAGGAGGTGAGTTTCGGCGAACGAGTAAGTTTTCCCGGTGTTGCCAACAATTAGGCACGGTTTATCAGCATACTCTGCGAGATTTTCAAAACAGTATGTGTGGAGAGGGAGGTGATTTGAAATGGGGATTTGAGGCAATTTGGAGATGAAAACATGGGTTTCTTCTTCAGTGGTGTGTGGTTTTTGAGGTGAAACTAGAGAAGAAAGCTCAGAATTCTGGGTTTCAGCAGAAGCTACTGTCAACATGTTTATTGAATAGAATCAAAATCCTTTTGCAGCCAAAAAAACCAGGTAATCTCTTGGTATTGATTTTGTGTTCGTAAAATTGTGCTGAAGATTATAGGTGGAGTTTAAAGAGGGTGACACACTATTTATTAACAAAAAAACGAAAGGTGAGAGCAAGTTTGAGAAAGAAATGCAAGTGAAATAAATACAAGAAAGAAATTGGAGTTAGGTAACAGAAGTGGAGTGTATGGGGGTTGTGCGTGGGGTGGGGGGCGGGGGGTTGGGGGTGTTAGCTCCTGACCAGTTTTGAGGTGAGAGTGAACACCCCCTATGAACCCGGATCTCATACAAAATCTCATCAACCACTCTTTTGTCCACCTACCACCTTGTTTATAATTTTGGAAAATTGCACTATTGGTCCTCACATTATTTCTGTAGAGTCGAATTTGGTCTCCAACCTTTTATTATCATAGTTGCAATGTTATTCAATCAAGTGCGTGTTTGATAGCTTTTATTCTAGGGAAAAATAAATTTTTTCTAAAATGTGTGGTAAAATCCAATGAATGTTTCGGGAAATGTAAAAGATAATTCTTTATTATAGAATATATAACTGAAAATAAAGTTCTAATTTGATTATAAAAGCAATTTGTCAAAAAGTACCGTTTTATATGACAAATAGATAGTTATAATATTAGAATGAGAATCATAGAATCGCGATGGAAGGTGGGAGTGAAAATCAATCTCTAATCTTATGAGACTTGTTGATGAATGAGCAGGGTCGCGGGAAGTTTGTTCAAAGATTTAGGGCTTGTTCTATACACAATATTAAAAATTTACTCAAACGACGTGTTAGATGTGTGACTGAAAATTGGAGAAAATATATTTAAAAATATAAAATAATTGTATGAGTTGTTGGTGAAAGGATTTTTTTTTATAGATGTTAATGTAAAAAAGGAAAAAGAATAAGTTGAGTTGAATTGTGGAGATTTTTGTAGTATATGTGGGTCCTATGAGATATATAGATGTAATTAGTTTAACCAAAAAAAAGAATTGATAAAAAAAATTATAAAATATAGTAAAAGTTATTGGCTATCAGGGGCTATATACTAGGCTTGAATAGACAAATTAACCACGCGTTATCATTTGTTTAAACTCATTAGCATAATTGAGGCCTTGTTCTCTCCATTATCTTTTTCCACTAATTCTCACTAATTTTTATTAATTTTTTATCTCTCATTATTTTTAATCATTCATTTAATTATTTTATATTTTTAATATATTTTTCTCAATTTATAATTATACATCCAAAACATAATTCGAATAAATCAACAAAGCACTCCAAAATACAAGGTGCGAGTTCATTTTACTTAGAAATATTGAACGGTCTAGTCGAGTGTAGACTTTGTCAATTAACAAGCTCAAACGAGCTGACGCGTGTAGACCTTGTGTGGGCCGAACTCGTTGACACTCTGTAAGCTGGGAAATTGATCTCTGAAAAGTTCATTACCAACTTGCTAATAGTAATGATGAGAAACTAACTTCTTAAAAGTTCATTACCGGCTTGTTAATGATGAAACAAACCGAGGACCATGATGCAAATTTCTTCCCCTGAAAAGTTATAAATGATTCCGAAACTCGTTAGACCTTTTGGTTGATTGGACCGCCCAAGCTGGTCAGACAGTACGACAAATCGTTGCATATTTGCATGGAGTTACTTAAAAATTAAAAAAAACAAAAAAAAAACAAGGGTACTTACTAGCTAGAAATATTTTTTCTAATAATAAGATCACATTTCGATTTTACCAAATAAACACGGGTATTTAGTTGATACTAAATAGATCACTCCTGAGAGCATGCCAATATCCCAAAAGGAAGGGAAAAAAGATTGTGGGGCTCATATGAGCATTCCATCATTAGGGGATAATTATGTATTATTCATCTTATTTAACATAGATATTAGAAAAAAGAATGATGACATGGCACCCTGTGAGGGCTTTCACGTCACCGTGTTGGCATGCTCTCCTGTGTGCTGGCAGGAGATCAGTGACCCTAAATAAATATAGTATTTATTTATAAATAAATAGATTTGGGGTGACTGTATTGTTTCTATAAATGCATTTACACTTATAACATAGACCGATTATGTGTTAATAAAAATTAGTTGAAAAAATACCCACTGTGGGGAGGTTATCCTCCCCACAATGAGGAGGTGTCACCTTTTAATTGGTGGAGAGGATGACCCCACCCGGCCCCCCACCAATCAGGGGGGGACACCTCCTCATTGTGGGGAGGTTATCCTCCCCACAGTGGGGAGGTGAACATTTCCATTCTTAAGTGATGCATTACAAAACACGTATGTTGTATCTCCAACAATGTCGATAATTTTTATTTTATTTTTACTAATCATTTTGTTACCAAGTGAAGTGCATCAGCGGGAAAACATACTAATGTTGATAAAGTCATTAAACATAGTAATTGAGTAATTAAAAAAATGTGTGCTAAAAAGTAATTTCCAAAAATATATTACTTCTAATCCTGGCAAGGATTTTAAGTTCCCACCGGTGGTTCTTAAATTTAAGGAACCACCGTGCCATTTTGGGGGTCGATTCGACTCCTGTTTTGAAATCCGGGATCAGATCTGGAATCAATGAGGAGTGCCAGAGAATTTCTTAGAATTTTTAAAGCGACACCGTAGCCTCCGTAATGGGTCGAAAGTTTTAGTGATGTTTTGAAAATTATATTTTTGGGCCCTCCATATAAATTTTTATGGTTACAAAATTATTTTTTATTAATTAATCAAAATCAAATATTAAACATCGTATCATTATTATTATTATTATTATTATTATTATTATTATTATTATTATAATCTACATAACTAGTAATTTAATCAATATTCAATATTCAATTTTATTTTTTGAAAAAATAAAAATCTACACTAACGCGTTCCTTGAGATCGAGTATTTGTTGGCGGTTGAGTGTATGAGGGCCCACCAACCTTATTTTTAATTTTTTTTTTAATTTTTGTAATTTTTGTATGGTACAATAATGCACGTCGCTTCTACTACACGTCCTCGGTCAACCATAGGCACATGTACAAGTATCTGATCCCAATTCCCACACATATATATTACGAAAACCAAACATTATAAATTATGACAAACGTGATCCGAATGCCGTATTCAATTTTCATTTATGGATTCTTTTCCACATATTTTATCCCCAGACCACAATGCACAAGTAAGATTGTTCACGACTTTTTTATTTATCTAAAAAATGCAATAAGATTGTCCGCATATTTTATCACCAATATAATAAGTTGTGATTCATGTGAATTAATAGAGTGTGAAACCTGTCTATAATAATTTGATGTGTATTTTTTGTGTGGGTGTGTGTGAGTACATTTGCTGTGTAACTTTTAATCAAGGAGTGGAAGTAAAATTTGGAAAAGAATATAAGTTTAGTGATTTATTGGTAAATATTTTTAGAAAAATAAATTTTTGATATGTGAGTGAAAAAAATATTGTTAATTTACACTTTACGTTGCTAATTTTTTGATCTTCACACAATTTTATCTCATTTCATTTTTCCAATATCTTGACTCCCCTCCTTTTCACTGATTCACAACTTTATTCAGTACTGATAGATGCATTTATATTGTCATTAAATTTTACGATTTTAGTCCATATATTTATGAAATCCAATAAAGGATTAGACTAATAAAAAGATAAAAATAGAAAAGAGCTGAAAAAGTAATTTATCTCCTCCTTTAATATAACAATGAAAATGAGGTATATCTCAAATTAATATGATATTATCACGTTAATTGAAATAATGACGTGAAATTATTATGTGACGATAATATGATAATGGTATGTAATTATTGGACGGATAACACTGCCACGTGAGTTGAAGGGGGAGGAGATCGGTGTTGAAGAATCACAAGACCCCCCATATTCAACTTTGCACGGTTTCTCCTTTGAGGCATAATAAATAAATATTGATAAATGTGAACGTTAGCCTATGGTGTCAAATTTAAACGGGAGCCAATCACATGGCTTAATTGTTATTATTATTATTTTTTTAATCAAAATTTTAATGACTCTAACTCTTAAGGTTTGAACAGGGACATTGTCCAGTTAGACCACGACCAACAATCAGGAAATATATTCTAAAAAATCAAAATGCAACATTTTAAGAACCAATCAGCTCCCAACAAGAAATTTTTTTGATACATCAAATTTTATAGTGTTTATTTATTTATTTAAATAAATAATATTTTTGCCCATTGACATCTCACCTATTTGACCTCAACCATGAACGTTTTTCAAGTACATAGGGCAATAAATTTGTAACACATTCGTTGTTTCGTGAATTGGGATACATAATACAAAAAGAATGCAAAACGATACAGAATCTTTGAACCATTAAAGGCTCAATATTTCATGTCAATAATTATTAGTCGCCTACATATCCTATGGTTTGCTCGCAAATCAATTTTGAGTTGATCTTCTAACCCTTAACTCGACTTTTGAATTTGGTCAATGGTTGAATCGAGTTTAAAAACATTTAAAATAACTGATAAAGCCGTCAAACTCTTTCTCGTTTTCGCACATTGAAATTGGCCGGACAAAGCAGAAGTCCCACTTATTTATGTTTGCGTCACAAAATTTGGAGGGTAGTTGTGACAATTTGTGGTTATAACTAGTCGATGTGTCTTATTGAATTTTTCTTTATTTAATTATATGTTTATCTGTTTTACATATATGCATTTACTCCAGGGTTTTGTGGTGCCTTCAACTAACATGAATTGGGTAAGAAACAATTCAATAAATAAATGCCTTTATCAAATATATGCAAAAAGAATATACTAAGCAGTTAGCCCTGCCCTTTTTCATTTACATAAAAATACTTTTTTTTTTCCAAATATGAGAGAGAATGAAAGGAGTTGAATTATAAAGATTTATATAATATATTCAGGTTTCATAAGTATGTAAATGTGATTGATTTGACCGAATTCGAATCTAAAAGGAATGAAGTAAAATAAGAATCATAATATGAAGTTAAAAGAAAGCAGAATGAAAATTGGGGGACAAAAAGAAAATCGTTCATACTTTACAAGAGAAAAGGGTGAAAAAATAGTGGAATTTGGAAAGAGACAACATTCTCGTGTATTTAATTTGGAAACCATGCTCCATATGATAGCATCTCCAATAGTCTTTCAATTTTATATAAAATATGAGTTGCATCACTAATTGATATTGTATTTTGAAAAAATAATTTATGGCATGTACAATGTGAGACTGATGTGGCAAGATTAAAAATGGCCAATGTCAAGAGTAATGTCGAGATCTCAAAAGAGTTTTAAACATGACAAGTCATCATAAATATTTAATTATTAATTTACATATAATCTTATCTCATATTTTCTTTATATTTTTGAATTTTTAAAGATAAATATATATTACATCTAAGTACCACTGATAGAAAATTAACTATATTATTGGAAACCTATTTCACCTATCAATATCAATTTCCAAAAATTAAAATTGAAGTCTTTCAATTAGTTTGCCACATAAGATAAAATCAACATTGTCCATTGGAGATGAGTCGAATAGTGAATACATTAATTTTGAGTAATGTTATGTTATTATCCTTTATAGAGGAGGATAAGAGATATTGAACTGTCATGTCATCATTTTGAACAATCATATGATGATGTGGTAGTGTAATTTCATCACAAAGTCTTCTTTTAATGACTACATAGTTACATGATATTATAATAACTTATTATTATTACTATTTTTTGGAAAGAATTTCGATGGTAAAAAAAAGGGGGGGGGGGAATATAATTAAAACTAGAGAAAAAGATGTTATTTTATTAAAATTTTCTCGAAGAAATCCATTTGGACAAAATTCGAGTGTAAGAAAAAATAGTGAAACTATCTCCTCATTTATGCCTTAATAATAATTTCATTAATCAATAAAATTTCTTTATAAAGAATTGTCCTAGTCCCAGGATATTCACACCTCATATTGTGCGGGTGTTACTCCAGAAATCCAATCATCCAAGAAGAATAGGTCATCGTAAAGATGTATAACATCATTGTTATTCTAAAAGAACACATCTTGTTGTATTCCTAGGTAAGCATAATTCAACAACTAAATGAGTTATCATTCTATATATGAGGCATATTTGTTGAAATATTTACAATGAATACATTTTCTAACAACAATTAACAGTTAGTACTGTCATGTATTACACTATATAATATTCTCAAACTGTCAAGCAACAATCTTTCTTGAGAATAAAGAGAGTTTAGATTAGGCATGAGATAAGACTTTCTTGATTGTGTGTTAAGGATGGTTGATCGTCCATTAGATCAACACAAAATAAATAAATAAATTAATTAATTAATTAGCAAGCAAGGTGGTGGCATTGGGTTGAAGATGCCCTCCTTTTGACCAATGTTTCGATTGTTGAAACTCTTATCAGTGATTACAGATCTGCTGTTATTTTTTTGATTGTCTCATCAAATTAAAACAATCAACATCTATAATTAAGTGTACTAATTAAATAATATAATTTATTTTAATTAGACAAAGCAATAATTAGACACAAATATGACAATAGGATCTTGACTCTCAGTTATAATCGATAATAGAATAGGTTAACAATTTTCTCATATATATATATATATATATATATATATATATATATATATATATATATATATATATGGAGTGTCTTTAGCAGATAGTAGCACAATCTTGTGCTTGCAAAAGTGAAAAATTAACCTTGTCATTATGTTGCCCATGGGCACCATGAGTGATGCAATCAGTTAAACCCGGTTCGGTTCAGTTTGCAACTTGAGACGAGCCTAAAAAATGTCAACAGAACTGACTACCAATTAAGGTGACTCGGTCCATTGTTTAGGTTTCAAGCTCGTAAAAGAGAGAATTTTATAAAATTTAAAAAATAAATAAATAAATAAACAAAAGCTTGCAAGTTGGTTTGACTCGATTTATCCTAATCCAAAGTTTTAGAACCCGAGCCGAAAGAGGCTCTAGCTTTTTCGTGGAACCATCTTGAGCCGCGAACTTTGGCTTATTATTTGGCTCAAGTCGAGTCAATGACATTCCTTACTAACAAATCAACATTATATACAATTCTAAAAAATGTAACTTATGGATGAAATTTATCATTATAAATTAAAAATATTCACTACGACTCAACACAGCATTTTTCAGTTTTCACTGTAAATTTTTATTTGCACAAATTATATGTACAAATAACTTCTTCGTGGACTCTAGGAGGTGTTTGAATTTTGCCTAAAATGATAAATAAAATTAGGGCGTCATTGTGAACACGTGAACTAAATTAAATCAAATTTTGGTCAAGCTTCTTTTAATAACCATTATTATTACTCCCTCCGTCCCATTTTGATAGGCATGATTTGACTTTCACACGGATTAAGAATTTGAAATTAATATTTATTAGAAAGGTAAATTTTACTTGTATATTTCTCAATATACCCCTATATTAAATATAACAACTTACTTTTATTAATAACCATGCATAATAAATAGGGGTAGATTAGGAAATGAAGAAATTAAATTTATACCAATAAGGAAAGTAGCTTATTATTTTGGACGGATGAAAAAGGAAAACAAGCCTATCAAAATGGGACGGAGGGAGTAATAAAATTAATCTTGATTTCTCACCCATAGATCTCTATAGTATTCTATTTTGGGTGAAATTTTAAAAAGTGTTTTTATTATTAGAAAAAAAATCTCACTCATGCATGCTGGGAGATCAAGAACCTCAGTAAATTTTTATTTTATTATTATTATTATTATTATTATTATTATTTGAATTAAAGATCCTTTTTTTTTAATAGGATGAAGTAAAGATCCTTTACATCAACTTTTAAACTTTTTTTTAAACTTAAAAATTCAATCAATTTGTGAACTGCGAAGCATAAAATATTGTGTTTGGCTTGATTTTGCAATTATTTTATTTATATCTATAAATATTTATCAAAAGTCAAATTGATTTTTATGTATATTTTACAAGACCTAATCATTAACCACTGTAAAATATCGGTGAAATGCAGTTGGAGTTTCGAATTTTTGAAGGTAGTAATAACGTCAGCCTTTAAACTCTAACAATAGGAGTCCCTAATATTTGAAGCACAGGCACCAGAGGTCCTTTTTTATGAAAAATATTGATTTAGGTGTCAAATTAGCAGAAAGAGCAAAAAAGTCAATCATATTTCCATCCACTACTGATTTTCCCAAATTCATGAAATGAAATACTATAGAAACAAGAAAATAACATTAATTAAGAAAAATAGGTGAGGAAAGACCAAATGGATCGTTTTTCCCTTTCAAGTTGGCCACGTGAGTTGCACCTCCCAATTTACCGTTTACATTAACATTTTCTATTTTTTTTTTAAAAAAAACCTAAATACATGTATAAATGCGTGTTTGATGTAGATTTCTGGAAATTAAATTTTAAATGTGCGGCTGACAAGTAAAGAAAATATATTAAAAAATAATCAAATCGATGTATAAATGGTTGAAAATAATAAAAAGAAAAAACGAATCAAATTTAATGTGTACACTCTTGCTTACCTAAAATTTACCTAGAGTAATTAGAAATTAAAAGTTCAAGAGACGATGATTACAATCTTTAAAAGTTCAGGACTCAATCTGCCATATATGTACCCTTTAAAATAATGTGATTTTGTTCGTATTTGAATCGGTCTCGCTCTTCCACAAATTAGAAATAAATATTTAAATATATGTTTATAAACCAAATTAAGAATGCAAATTGGTCAAATCTCTTCTCTTTATTTATTTTGATTAACAGTACCCATGAATCATGATATCATTAATTTTATTTTTTACTAACCAAACCTTTTGCTTGTAAAAATTAAGCTGGCCTAGCTACTTCTATATTATAATGCATGCGTGCGATATTCATGGTCACACTCACCGTAACTGTTATATATATTCTATTAAATTAAATTGTCATGTGTCTTGTCAGTTGTGATCATTTCCTTTGTAATCAACCTCGCTATGAACTAATTGATAAAAAGGAAAAAAAAAATGATTGAGTAGACATAGACATCAAACATTGTAAATTAAAGGATCACTTTGTCTTAAAATTTTCTTAAACAAAATATAGTGACACGGTTAGGAACAACATGATCTACAATCTTGGTTTTTTATTTTATTTTATTTTGAGAATTTTGATTTTACCCATTAGACAAACAACGATACCAAAAAAAAAAAAACAAAAGTCATTACCGAATCAAATAGCCCTCTGACAATGCATGCATGAGGAGAATTCGATTTTGAGGGACTTTATAACCTTTGAATCAGTTGGTGGTGGTTGGTGGGCCTTCATCCATAGCCAAAGGTTCCGGTGGTGGCGTCAAGAGGGCTGTCGGTGGGGCCGCAGCCATCGAAGCGCCACCTCGAGTACTATTCCTAGTACAAGTTTTTGGGACTTTTGATATGCAGTAAAATGAAGGCCAATCAAGAAGATGAAAAGGTCCCTTTCAAAAAAAAGAAAAAAGAAAAAAGAAGAAGATAAAAAGGTCGAATCGATAATTCTGCCCTTTCAAGTTGACCATGCGAGTTGCACCTCCCTATTGAATGTCCAAATTAATGCTTCCGGCTTTCAAGTTGACCATGCGAGTTGCACCATTTTTTATTTTTTAATATGATTACGATAACCTTTTAAAGTCTAGCATTCGAGCCACCATGCATGCCCTTTAAAATAATGTGGGTTGGTACCAACTTCTAACCGTTGTCTCCTCCGCAAGTTGAAAATAAATACAACATCCGTTCCATAAATATAATTTATTTTTATTTTTATAAAAATTAAAAAAATATAATTAATAGTATCAGAAAAATAAAATTTAAGATTATTTTTCTAATATATCCTTTTATTTATTAAATATTTTTATTTCAACTAATCTATTCTGATAATAACAACGTACATCAAATGATGATATATAATATAACTAATATTTTAATTATTTTTTTTAAATAAATGTGACTTATATTTTGAAATTGATGAAGAAAAGAAAATGAATTGCATTTTTGGGACGGAGGTAAGATATGGTTAGAAACCAAATTAAGGGAAGAAAATTGGTCAAATTTCTTCTCTAGCTCTGTCCTTATTTTGATTTGATGCATAACCATGAGCCGTGAATCATGCTATTATTATATGCTTGCTTACCAATTCTTTTGATTTAGGCTGGTAGTACTATTTTATTACAATAATAATATATGCCCAAATTTGGGAAATTTATTGTCACCTCAACAGCTATATTTTAAGGAAAAATTAGGTAAAGAATCATAATAAATCATTGATAAGAAATGTGGAGGTTAAATTTATCTAAAAAAAAAAGAGGGAAAGGAAAAGGGGGAAATGATGGGGGATATTTTTATACTTTCACATTATTATTTATTTTCCTCTGACATTAATTATGCCCTAATAGAATTATAAAAAAATTATATTTTCAATTGATATATAAAAAATACATCAAAATTCCTTAAAATTGTACAAGTCATCTTATGTACTACCTCCGTTCCATAAATATAATCCATTATTCTTTTTTCGTCCATCCCAAAATATATGTCACATTCCTTTTAAAGAGATTGTTAAAATATTAATTGTCTTATATATCCTCATTTAATGTATCTTGTTATCACCAAAATATATTAGTAGAAATAAAATATCCAATAAATGAAAGGACGTAATAGGAAAACATGCTTAATTTTTATTTTTCTAATACTATTAATTATATTTTTCTTAATCTTTATGAAAATAGAAGTGGGCTATATTGATGGGATGAAGGTAGTATTAATTTTTCATTCCGCAACTATTCACTTTGACAAAGTGGCCTCAAAATCTAGTTACCAAAGCACGGGAGAAAAATGAAAATAATAAATTAACAAAAATAAAATTAGATATAAATAAAAATCTTAGGATCCGAACAAGTGGCACAATGGTAAGACGCTCGCGTTCTGAACCGAAGGCTCGGGTTCGGTTTCAAATCTTTTACCCCTACGCTCCCCTTCCCCGGTTATTCCTAGATAAAAAAAAATGAAAAAAAAAATCTTTTACCACTTTTAGATTACATGGAAACGTGATTTAATTATTAAAAATTAATGGTATTTGTAGTACACGATGAAACAACTTTATGGTCTAGTGAACAATTAAATTGAACAAATTCTTACTTTGGTAAATAAATTTGGAATGATAGATGAAAAACCTATAAATTTACAGGATAAAGAAATACTCCCTCAGTCCCAAAATAATAGGTCTAGTTTGACAATCATAAGGATTAAGGAAATTATAATAAATATTATTAGAAAAGTAATTTTAGTTGTATTTTTTGAAATATATTTTTACATTAAATGTGATTAATTAATAACGATGTATATTAAATAAAAATATAATAGGAAAAATAAAGAAATTAAACAAGAGAAAATGCCAAATAAATACAGTATAGGGCCCATGGATTGTTTTCCATAAATCTGAAAATCTTATTTTTTAACTACTAACTACAAGTTTTTATAATTTACTTACCATTTAGTCTTTTAGATATTTTCTGAATATTTTTGCCCCTTCCGTTACCTATTGTGTTGATACAATCACCAATCTCTCTCCATTCCTCGCTTTCCAAATCTAATTTCTCTATTTCTCTCTCACTCAATCTCTCTGCTCTCCACTGCAAATCTGCAATACAAATCTAGTTTTTCTTTTCTTTTTTTCAATTCTTTTGTTGTAACATGTACTTGCGTGTATATTTGTATATGATTAAGCTTAAGAAAAAAGAGTTTTATAACTGCAGTTCTTTATATACAAATCTTCAACATCGGGATTATTTTTTAAAATTTGAAATCACAGGTTTCGAACAATTTAAATAATTTTGAGGTGGACAAAATAGTGTTATAATGGGATTTTTTTGGTGGTGGTCCCGGGGCTATATTTAATCATGGAGATTAAGTGAATCGGGCAAGAGCTTATCTTCTAAATATTATTGCTATACTGGCAAATTTTCAAACCCATCATTTAATACTATTGGTTCGACCACTTAACAATTTTGGTGCTCGTTGATGGTATTTATGTATTTGTATTTGAACAGTAACATTAAATTCTCAGCATTAAATTTCTTCTTATCTTGCGGTGTTTATATTTTAGTACTTCGGTTATGATGCGGGCGATCAGTTGCCCACATGCTGGCAACTTATGTTATCAACATGTGTGACTTGGCGCCCTGTGAGGGCGCCACGTTACCGGGCCAATTTTGTTTATTTTTATTTTTGTTTTTGAAATCTACATCAAGTGAGATGAATAATACATAATTACCTCTTGATGGTGGGGGGTTTGTGTGGGCCCCATATTTTTCCCCCAAAAAATGGGGTGTTGGGATATTCCGTTGCCAACTTGTTGGCAACGAAATATTACTATCGGTTATGATTATTGAGGCATATAATATTCATTACCGAGATATATAATAATATTATTGGGGTAGGTAATATTCGTTTTACGAGATTTCTTTTTGTTTTTGTACCTTTGGCGATTGTGGGTACCACGGATTGCGTGGATAATAATAAATAATGATATGAAATGTGTGATTGATATTGATGTTTGACTTTGACTTCTAATAGTAGATAATTTTTAGGTAAAAAAAAAGTATACACAAACACATGCTAAATTACCGGAGATGATAATCTAGAGAGAGTGTAGAGATAGACTATTTTTGTAATATGAATAGATAGACTATTTCAAAATAATTTAAAGGTCATTTAACAATCCTGTCATTTGGCCATTACTTTATGGGGGTAGTTAAAAAAGATATAATTTTGTAGTTTATTTTTCTCAATTAAGATAAAAATGCTTAAGTTAATTGTGGAAGTGATTAAAATTGTGGTTGTTCGTGTTTTGGTCATAATTATTGAGATTGATAATATTATCACTGGGGTAGGTAATAAATATTAGTATGATAGATAATATAATTTTTGATTGATTACTGAGGTGGTAATCTAGATTACTAGGGGCTGTAATCAAATGGAAACTTGATCACCAAAATTTACTACATTCAATGATTAATAATATTAGAAAATTGAAACAATTTTAAATAATATTACTTGGTATTAATCGTCTTAAAAAGAGAGACTACGTAGAGACAAAAAATAGGGGACAGGAAAAGCGAGAAGTTGAGGGTTGGTTGATATTACTGGTGGTGATAATTTAGTGAGAGAGATAGCATAGAGAGAGAAAGTCGGAGATGGGAGACGCGGGGAGTTAAATATTGATTGAGATTACTTGAGATAGTAATCTTGAGAGAGAAAATGTGTAGAAGGAGAAAGTCAGCAACGAGAGAAGTGAGAAGTTGAATATTAATCAAAATTACTTGGGCGATAATCTAGAAGAGAAAGTCGAAGATGTGATAATGGAGAAGTTGAATGTTGATTGAGATTATTTACGGTGGTAATATGATTACCTAGGGAGGTGATCTAGAGAGAGAAAATACGTAAAGAGAGAAAATCGGAAATGGGGGAAGGGGGAAATTGAATGTTGATTGAGATTACCTGAGGCGGTAATTTCGAGAGAGAAAGTGCGTGGAGGGAGAAAATCAATGACGAGAGAAGTGAGAAGTTGAATATTGATTGACATTATCTGGAGCAGTAATTTAGAGAGAAAGTGTGCAGAGAGAGAACACTACTAGAAACTTGGCTATCAGCAAACGGACAATAGAACGGAGAAAATATCCGTTGCTAATAGCCACGGATTATACGGTTGCAAAAAAAAATAGCAACGGCAATTAGCACCAGTAGCAAATTAGCAACCGTGTAGGTAAAGGTCGTTGTAATTTGCCACGGCTCTAAGTGCACTGTTGCAAAATCTTGAGGATTTTAAAATTTCGTTGCAAATTTACTACGGATTTGTCCGTCACAAATTTGCTACAGATATCCTTGTTGCAATTTTGCAACCTTTGGTATTCCCGTTGCAAATTCCGTTGCTAATGCATAGTAAAATCAAATTTTGCTTCATTTTCATCGCTCACTTCCCATTCTTTTTCCTCTTCTCTCTGCATATTTCAGTCCATTTGTTCTGTTTTACTCCATCAAGCATTCATTTTCAATTAAAAAATCCAAAACATATAGTGATTTGAATTGGCGACATAATTTTTAAGGTAAGATTTACCATTTTTATATGAATTATATATATACATGCATAGTTATTTGAATTATATACATGCATATATTTGTATCCAAAGCATGTTATTTAGTACATTTAAAGAAAAATTCATTGTTCCCTTGAGGATAATAAAATATTTAATAACATGTGTTTAATAACATTGAAAATAAAAAAGTTTGCATGGTCACCCAATAATAAATAATGTTAATAATTGTTTTATAGGAATAACTTTCACTTAAAATAAAGGTCAACATGATTCTATAGTTTAAAATATATTTTCTTGTTGCTTATAAAAATAATGTTAAATTAAATTGATGATGAATTGAACTCAAAAAATAAAATTCACTAAATAATTCAATAACTTTTTAACTTATTTTGGTTTCTATAATATAGGCCGTTATTTTTAAAAAATTTAAAATGAAATAATTTAACTTTAAGTTACTATAATAGTTTAATATGCAAAAAGACTAATTTGTTTATTTATGGTTCACAGTTGCAAAAGTTAAAACAATAGAATGCGGATAATATAGAATACCCATATTATAAAATGTTACAATTTTTAATTAAATGGCATTGTAATATGAAATATTTTAATAAAATTAAATTAATTTTTAATATATACAATTTATTTTTTAATAAATATAAATTAATTTTTAAATTACAAAACTGCAGAATAATTATGTAACAAATATGTCGTAAAGGCAAGAAATGAACAATAAATAAGAATGGCTTGGTGGTTGGGCTGTCACTATACAACCATCAGGTCAGTAGTTCGAATCTCATTTGGACATTTCGTTGTGAGATTATAAGCAGGAATATTGAATGGTTGCTAGGTTGGGATGGGTGGGTTAGCTTGGCTACGTAAATGGCACGATTTTAATTTTGGTTGGGGCCGTGGCAAATTAGCAATGGCGCTTGATTCCGTTGCAATTTTGTGACGGACAATAGCGGCCGTTGCAAATATGCAACGATAATTGTTGTTGCAGATTTGCAACCGAATTAGTACCGTTGCAAATTTGCAACCCAATTAGCAACGGAATAAATTAGCCACGCCACTTTTAGCAACGGTTGTTTCAACGGAAATTGTTGGTTGCTATTTTCTATTTGCCACGGAAAACCCCCATTTTGCAACGGAATATCGCCGTTGTTGAAAACCACATTTCTAGTAGTGGAAGTTGAAGATGTGGTAATGAAGAAGTTGAATATTGATTGAAATTATTTGTGGTGGTAATCTGATTACCTGGGGAGGTCATTTGGAGAGAAAAAATGTGTAGAGAAAGAAAATCAGAGACGGGAGTAGAGAAAAATTAAATATTGATTGAGATTACCTGGGGCAGTAATATAAAGAGAAAAAGTCGAAGACGAATGAAATGGGAAGTTGAATATTAATCGAGATTACCTAAGTGGTAATTTAGAGAGAGTGCGCAGACAAAGAAAGTCGAAGATGCAGGAAGGGAGAAGTGATTGTTGATCGAGATTATCTGCAATAGTAATCTTGAAAGAGAAAGTGTCTAGACAGAGAAAGTCAGATACTAGGAAAGGGAGAAGTTGAATATTGATCGAGATTACTTGGAAAAGTAATTTGGAGTGAGAAAGTTTGTGTATTTTATTTTTTATGGATGTTTATTTTATTAGAATGATATTGTTGTAGATTTGTGAATTTTAAGTTCTATTGAGGTCTTAATATATAAAAGATGAGTTAGTGGTAAAAAAAGAGATGTACATGATTTGGTGGGCAAGTTTTCCCCTTAAGTGTAGTTATTGGTCAAATGTCCATTAAATAAACACAAATACAAAGCTGGCATATATTTTGGGATTGGCGAAAAACAGAAACAAGCATATCTTTATGGAACAATGTATATTTGGTAAGCATAATAAACTAATTTCTACCTTATTTGGAGACCTTATGCACTCTTCCTATTCAAATAAGTTCTGTTTGGTTGAAAAAGTTTATTTGAAAAGTTAGAGTTTATTTAAAAATCTTCTTTTACTAGCTTTTCAAATAAATTCATGAATTTTTCATTTTTCATTTTATTTACAAAAAGAAATGTTATTATTATTTTAAACATGTGATTTTCGACCATTTTATATTTGTGGCCTAACTTTTCAACTAATTTTGTCAAATACTAATATTTAAATCAATTGACTTTTCAGCTATAAGTTATAAGATCTCAATTGGTTTATTAGCTATAAGTTATAAGTTATGAGCTCTCAATTGCCTTATCAATTATAAACTAACTTATCACTTATTAAATAACTTATCAGCTTGTTCTATTAAATATACCCTAAATTATATACAAAAATTAATATCTTACATAATACAAATAATAAAAAAATGCAACAATTAACTGATGAACTAAGTGATAAGTACAATGAACGCCGTCAAAAATAAGAAAACAACAACCCGACAAGAAGTTGAAGAAATAAAAGGTACTCCCTCCGTCCCATTTTGATAGGCTTGTTTTCCATTTTCATCCGTCCCAAAATATAATTTACTTTCCTTATTGGTATAAATTTAATTTCTTCATTTCCTAATCTACCCCTATTTATTACGCATGGTTATTAATAAAAGTAAGTTGTCATATTTAATATAGGGGTATATTGAGAAATATACAAGTAAAATTTACCTTTCTAATAAATATTAATTTCAAATTCTTAATCCGTGTGAAAGTCAAACCATGCCTATCAAAATGGGACGGAGGGAGTAGTAAAATTTAGGGTGGAATATACCAAAAATCCATAACTATATATATATATATATATATATATATATATATATATATATTTGGTACATACCAAAAATCCATAACTTCAACAATTAATTACTAGAATCGAGAAACAATTAGAATAACAAAAAATATTTATCTACCAAAAATGTTAAGAATGAATGCTAATCCTCAACCTCAAATGGAAGCTAGAATATTTGAAATAAATAAAAATCAAACAATCTAAGAAAGAAAATCATCACTGAATTTTAGAACGATGTAATCACCATACTCGACCTTTTATAAATAAATGCAGAGCGTTTACAATACTGTAGTGTATGGCGGCTCATATATAAGAAGAATAGGATCAAACATCCAAACTTGAAAGCTTCAAATGAAAATATTAAAGTGGGAGCAAGTATTTTAGATAAAGAAATTAAAACAAAGTTTCAACGTTCATATGCTGCTGTAAATAGTTTCCTGGTGAACGAAAATTATGGCATAAAATTTCGGCACCTTAAAACTTTGAAATTTAAAACTATTAGTAATTAATTGATTTATTTGATTATAAACTTAATCAATTGATCAGTTGTGGAGGTGCTGCTCGGACCGGCCAACTAAGGTTGCAACTGTTGGGATGATTACCGTTGGAAATATTGATTTTCGGACAGGGTACAACGCGTTACAATTCCGGCGATTCATCCATTTTTGGAGTTGTCGCAATTTAGTTCATGTGCTTGTTTGGCAAATTTATTTCTAGTTTGTTGTTTTACCTTTTACACGCTCGTGATCTGGTACCTGCATGTGGCCGAATGATGGACAAGTATCCCCATTAAGAGATGCGTGTCCATTAAGCGGACAAGGGTCTGAGGGTCACGTGACCCCTCAACTTTCAATCCAATTTTTTTTTTTGAGTACAAAACCCCAAAAAAAAAAAATTCTGATTAAAAAAAAATCACAAGGCACCAAATATATTAATTCGAGTCCATGTAATTATTCACAAAGAATCATTATCATTTCCTCTTGTTTAGCAATGACAAATGTGACTTAAAAGAATTTGTGTAGTCCATTTAATTTGATGATGATTGATATTTTGTTAATTTAGGGTATGTTCTTTCTAACTTAAATTTGGTGTAGATTAAAGTTTGACTAAATGTGTAGTTGAGAATTAGAGATGGAGTATTAAAAAATATAAAATAATTATTAAATCAATGAATGAATGGTTGAAAATAATGAGAGAGAAAAAGTAAATTTAAGTGGGTGAAATTTAAGGTGGAAAGAACATACCCTTAGTCTATTTGCTTATTCTTACTCTAAAAATCTCTAAAAATCTATAACTTCACTTTGAATTTTAAAAATTATATGTGTCAATTTTCTATTAATCTATAATTAAAATATGTTTGGTAAAGATTTTTAAGAAAATGAATGTCAAATGCGCTCTTCAAGTATATAATATTCAATCAAAGTTATTAATAGTAATCTTGTATCATACATCCCTATCATTATTATTAAAAAAGTCTTATAGTTCACTATTTAAATTAAAGATTAACTCAAATACAAGTTAAATTTCTTACTTTTTAGTAATATTTTTTATCGGTCTGGCCCTCTAAAAATTTTTTCCATACGGGAGCTAATATTTGTGCCCCCTCAACTTGTAATCTCTGGATCCGCCGCTGTACGTGTCGATCATCTGGCCACATATTGGTATTTTAAGATATTCACATTAAGATATTCGCATATAGGCACTTGATCGTTTGCAATCTTTTGTAATTTCCAACAGTCCTAAGGAAGAAGTCTTATGTTCGCACTCGTGCTCTTTGTCAAAATTCCCTCAATTGTTTTTTTTTAAATATAAATTCCCTCAATTGTTTTCAATTTTTAATAAATATGCAATATGAAAGATTTTGAACAAAAAAGATTCTAGAATCTCTGTTGTTTAAATATGTATACTCTATATATGGGGTCATCTTGGGTGAGTATTTTCTTTGTAATGAACCTTGTTATGAAATTCTTCGATTAAAAAAAAAAAAAACAGTTGAGACATACAAATCTGACAATGTGAATGCAAACTTTTCTTAAACAAAATATAGTGATATATAGGAACATCATGATCTACAATTTTGACTTTAGCCATTAGACAACAAAAATACAATAAAAAATGCCATTACCAAATCAAATAGCCCTCCTACAGGGCATGTACGAGGAGAATTTGATTTTGAGGGACTTATAACCTTTGAATCAGATGGTGGTGGGGCCTTCACTGGAACCGGAGCCCAAGGTTCCGGCGGTGTAGCCAGGGGGGCCGTCGGTGGGGCCGCAACCACCGGAGTATCACTTTGAGTACTATTCCTAGTACAAGGTTGTGGAACTATGTTAGGTTGAGGCATAATTGATGTGGCTTGTATTACTCCATCTATGCCATGACATCTTATAGAAGACCCTTGAGTACAAATATTAGGGCTAATAATCCTAACATTGTTAAGAAAAAACCGACTTCGACCATCGTTTGAAACTCTGACGACAGATCCTGGCATAGACGTTGGGATAAAGGATCCGGTTGGGAAATGCAAAAGGTGTTCCATTAGGAGCGGCGAGGGGATGGAGTGGCGGAGCAAGAAGTCAACCACGGTGTTTTCTGGCAAGATGTTTCGGGCAAGCATCCGGTCATTAGGCATCAAAAAAGTGACATTGCCATTGATGAGGTCAGAAGGGGCCATGTTTATGAGCATTACAAAGGTGAAGTAATTGGCTCTTTGCATTTCTTGAATGGCTGTGGCCATGTTTTGGTTCTTGATCATGTTAGTCGGTTGTGGTGATGGTGATGATGATGAAATGAGTGACATTACAAGAAATATTAGCAATCCCATGATGTTGTAATGAGTGGACAATGAGATTGTAATGACAAGTTTTGGGGACATTAATGTTAGTGTAGATATAACAACAATGTTAAGTGAATTTTAACTTTATTAATTTTGTGGTTAGCTTGAACATGCGTACTTGGTGCTATAACAACTAAACCTCATCCTAATTGCATGAATAGGCTTTTCGTTTTTTAATTTACTTTTACTTTTTCTATGGAGGCCGCATTTTGAACTCCAATCACATCGTGACTTTACATGCGCGGGGTTGAACTAGACAACACTTAAAAAGGAAAATACGTTAGACGGTTCTATGCATGTATGATATCTTTCATTTGTTCATCAAATTTGCATTTCTTGAAAATAAGGCTACTTTTATCTGAAAATAGTGCAACTTTGCACCATCTTATTAAGTCATGCTCAACTTGTTAACACTAAATTTTGTATTTAACAGTTATGCATCAAATTAGCTAGTGCAAGACTGTTCATATTGTCACAATGGTATCCCATCTAGCTGGGTTGAAGGACTTTCAGACTTAATTTCATTGTTGCATTATCACTGGACATGGCTCATTGACGCTAAAAGAATACATTATTATCTGTCATTTCGTCAGTATTTATTGTTATTGTGTTCTTGAATTGTTTCTTTCGAACCCCCAACCACCTTGGGGGGGGGGGGGTGTATTTTGTAGTGTTGCGCCAGCTGAACAGTGTTGTACCAAATTTTGATTGGACTGAAATATCAGACAATTTAATTTTGACACCACGTCTAGATCGGACAAGGCAAGAGAATGAATATGATTTTGATTATTTTGAAGGGAAATGTCAAATAACTGACAAATGATGAATCAATTTTCTTCGTGGCAGGGACTATGACGGGGTATTAAAAAATTCATTGTGATATATATTAGTCGTACACTTGCAAGTTCAACCACGCAGTTTATTTGCACAACCACCAATGATCTGGAATTCTGGATCCTGCAGGTGAATCTAGTGACAACGTTCATTATTACAGTATATACGGTCTTAATTGAATTCTGATTTTCCGTTAGTAATAATTAATCTTTCAATGAAAGAAAAAGTTAGAAACAAACAAAATGCAACACGTTATATTGTTTTGACTTTTTTATCATTAAAACAATTAAATTCTGCTATTTGGTCAAAATTTAAATTCAACATTAACAACACATTTTAAATCACCATTTCATTGTTACTCCTACATTTCATAATTCTCACCAATGCTCAATCTTAAAAATTAGTTTTCAGTAAAACGGTATACACAAATGTCATCAAACAATGTGAATTAAAGGACAACTTTTCTACTTAAAGCAAGATCACAACTGTGTAAGAATTGAAGTTTAAAGATCAATCCTAGCCTCACAACAATCTCATCCAAGCCCACATGAATTCAAATACACAACAACAGCAATACTAGAAGCTGATAAGATCATCTTTAGGCGGCTGTTTCTTTGACTCTCCACCCGACGAACCACCACCAGATTTCTTGCCAAAAATCATCTCGTCAAGGTCGTCCATCATGTCATCGTTGTTATCTCTTTGCAGTCCAGTATACGGTTTTCTGATAAGAGCTTCTTCATTTCCTAGCCGGGGTGAATCATCTGGCTCGACTGCTACAGGTATCATTGCAGGTTCTGGTTCTCTTTGAACCACCAATGGCTTCTTCATTTCATTGAATTTAGAAATCACTTTTATAATTTCGTCGTTCATGTTTAGTGCTTCGAAGAGTAGGGCTTCGTTGTCACCTGCTGTTTCGATGATTCTTTGAATGGAGTATTGTGACTGGTGACACTGTTGTACAAGTGTAATAGTCAAGTCATCCTGCAAAAATAATATAAAAGTTACTTGAATTGAATACAACGACGGAAAGTACTAAGGCGAATGGCATAAGTAGCAACTAGCAACAAATACTATATCCAGAACTAAGACCATAAATCCCCAACTCAATACCATGAATTGAAAATTTTTCTCATACTCAATAGTGTCTCTAGTGTGTTTGGGTAAACATTTCTGTAGCTAAAAAGTAAATTTTTAG
Organism: Jasminum sambac; assembly: GCA_018223645.1. NCBI lineage: Eukaryota > Viridiplantae > Streptophyta > Magnoliopsida > Lamiales > Oleaceae > Jasminum > Jasminum sambac. The sequence goes on along the minus strand of CP073650.1, from coordinate 18,876,358 downwards.
GTTGAATATTGGTGGAGATGATCAGATGTGTAGATAATAATGAGTGATGATGTGAAATGTGCGATTAATATTTATATTTGACTTTGACTAGCAGTAAAAGTTAATTTTTAGGTAGCAAAAAGTTAAAACAAACAAAGACTAAATACTGGTCATCAACTTATAGGTACTACAATTAACTGAATATATAGGCCCTATACAGGTTACCAATGCTGGTTGGTCAAGAGTACAGGAATTCCAGGAACACTCAATAAGAAGTCCCTTTTATCCTTGAAAATAACCGAGACCACACAGAGAAATCCACTAATATGCTACCAAATGAAAAACAAGAAATCAATTTTAGCTGCTTCATTTGATCATTGATGTAATTAACAACACAATAGAAATCTCGACTCTTGATACAAAATAATCAGTATAAACCATTATTGCAAATGCACCCAAACTATGAGCACAACTGATATGGAAGAAGGTGAAGGTTGTTTCAAAGAAAACAATGCTCTTTAAAATCCTCACCGTACTTTTGGAAGAACCAAAATAACTAAATAGTAGGATAAAAGAACATAGGAGAAGGCAGACACCCAAATTTTATAAGACCGTACAACAACAGAGATTGCCTAGTTTCTGCATACATGGGTTTGAGGCTACTAAAATACGAAGAGAATGCAAATGATTGTGGGTCCCATGAGAAAGATACTTATGGTCGAAAAGTCGTGAAAAAGAGCAAATGTTTATGGATTCCACACAATGTATGGTTGAAACTAATTAGATTATGTTAGGCTTGAAATTTTTATGCATTTTTATATGAAAGAGGAGAGGGAATGAGTAGAGTTGAATAGTGGAAATTTGTAAAGTACATATAGGTCCCATCAGATATATGGACGTGATTTGGTTTGATCAATTTCAAATTTAAAGAGAATGCACTAAACTGCATAAAAATTTCAATCCCAACATGCTAAGTTTCAGGAGAAAAAAAAAAGAAAAGAAATATTGAACAGCGAGACCAATCAAGCTCTAAGAGTGAGAGAAGTTACAAAACTCACATTTGACATTTAATATAGAGTTATGAAAGTACCTTGAGAGCATCTTGCTCAGGTGAAGATGACAAAACGGTGCCAAGAAGTTCCACACTGTTTCTTGCCACATCAAATGTTTCCTTAGTTTGTTCTGCAGAAAAGGTTTGCACAGGTGTATCCCGATGTAGTTGTTGTGCAAGAGTAGCATTTGACTCAGAAGCTGGGGCTGATCTCTGTGGAGGAGTGAATATAGGAGCTAAACTCTCATCATCACGGCCAGGAAACCTTATCCCTCTCGATTTGAGACTCTTGAGTTACAAGTATTCATAGTATCAGTACACAAGTTCAAGCAATATACCATAGAGCTACACAAGCAATGACAGTAAACTATGCCCTCTTTGGCCACGAGTTTGTAAAACCGTTCTCCTACTGTTCCCACTCAATTCCCCAAATCACTTTTTTTCCAGCCAATTTTTTACGTTTCAAAAACTTTTTCTCGCACCCATCGCCAAACATACTCACTAAATTTATACAGTTAAAGAACTTGAAGCATATTCACTAGAAAATTAAAAATGAGCGATAATCAAAGAATGATGATAACAAGCACATCACACGAACGAGTTTACGAGTATTCATAGTGGCAGTACACAACTTCAAGAAATATATACCGTAGAAACTACACAAGCCGTGACAATAAACCATGCTCTGTTTGGCCATGAGTTTCTAAAACCATTCTCACACTGTCTCTACTCAATTTCCCAAATCAGTTTTCTTCAATACACATTCTCCCAAACTACTTTTTCACCACTCATTTTTTACGTCTCAAAACTTTATCTCGCAAACTGAAAACACTGTTGCAAAACATATTCCAGAAATTCATACACCTAAAAAAGAGCGATGATCAAAGAAGGATGATACCAAGCACCATAGACAGATGAGTTTACCTTGTACGTCTGTTCATACACAGGCAAGTATCTCAGCTCATTTGAGGATTCTCCCCAAGATTCAATAAGCATAAGCGCCTTATTCCGATTATTAACCATCGTCTGAGGATCATCAATCAACTTCACCATCTCATCAAGCACTCTTTCAGCAGCAATTTCAGCAAAAGCTTTGTCGCAATTCTTCACAACAGTTTCTAGCAGGACAAGAGCCAAGTACTGAACCCTAGGGTTTTTCAACATAATCCGTTTTTTCACACCGCGTATCAATTCAACGCTGTTGATCCTATCTTGGTTGATCATATCGCAAAGCTCGAGATTCGTGGCCCAATCAGGTTCGTCCAGGGTTTCAGAAGTGGCTTCCTCAATTATCTTCTCTGTTTGATTTGGACCTTGGAAAAATTCCTTCATCTTGAAACTCATTGAACTCACACCAGCACTTATCTTCTGCCCTACTTCAGTTCCCCCAATTTTCAATTTCTCCCCGAACGCACTGACTTTTTCCATTAAATTATCACTCATCTTCTGAAAAACCAAATTCTCTTTAATTCTTCAACAAAATTCACTAGAAAAAAAAAACTACGGAATATGAACACAGAAACACAGAAATAATCTAAGCCAACTATGTCAAATTTATCTCAAAGTTTCGCCGTAGACAAACGACGTCACCATTATCCAACAAATTCAAAATACATAATCAAAATCGATGATCAGATCAAAAGAATTGATCACAAAACCAAAAAACAAAAAATAAATTGAGCACCGACCTTGTAATTGGAATCGAGAAACTGCGATTTTCTACGGAGACTTGGTTTCTTCCTCCACAAAGACCTGGAGACGGAGTATCAAGGGGTTGCAGTTCCGGCCTTGACTGTTGAGCCTTGGACTTTACGAAATAGAAAATAGAATAAGCATAAAATATTCGAGGACAGTTATTTGATGGTGAATAAAGACTTGTTCTCATTCTCCAAGGTGCTTTGTTTTTTTTTTTTTTTTTTTTTTTGAAGAATGCTCCTAGGTGGTTTTAAATACACCAAAATGGGTGTTAAAAATAAAATAATCCGTATGCATATAGTATTAATTAATCAAATTGAAATTGAATTATTAATTCAATTTCACGAAATGAATTTCATCTAATTAAATAAGTTTCTATTTTATCACGAGCGAAGCGAGTCTTTCTTTTATCACTAGTGAAGTTAATCTTTCTCCCTAGTTAGCATAAAAAATGAACTGATTATCCGAGTGTCCGTCATTCTGTCTTCACCATCACGCTCGCTCCACTCTCTGTGCTTATCTTCCTCTCCTCCTCCTCCTCCACCCTACCTCAACCTCCCTTCTCCTCCTCCTCCACTGCCGCAGCCGGCCGCCTTCGCCGATCCATCGGTGCACGGTATACTAGTTTTATTTATACGAGATGTGTTGAAAAAGTAAATAATACTACTATACCTTTTTTGCGGTGGAAATCGACTATAAGGATTGGGTGAAGAAGACAATGGCGGTAAAGATGGACAAACATCAATCTATTCTTTTTTTTTTTTTTGTAAGAGAAAATCTCCTTATAGTAGATGATAAATAATTTTCTTATTTTATTATTGAAATTGACCTATATAATTCGGATAGCCAATAAAAGAAAAAAATATGTAATATATGATCGGAATAGTAGATTGACATAGAATAATAACTTTTTGACATAGAATAATAACAAAAAAGTGTGATGGTTGTTAGAGATAATATAATGTGTAAATAAATAAGATTTTACAATTGATATCAACTTATGTACCAACACATGGGATATATTTACTAAGAGTCTAAGACCTGATACTAATTTTGCTTTTTTCATATAAAATTTTACGCGAGGCCAAACATGGAGAAATAAAAATAACAAAATGAAGCTTAAAATTCCGACCTGCCGGATTCGAACCAGCGACCTAAGGATCTCAGCAGCCACTACAGTCCTCCGCTCTACCAACTGAGCTAAGGTCGGTTGTTGAATTATCTGTTGAACAATTAACTACAAATAGTAATGTTCAACAATGAGCTAATTTTGTATTCAAAAAAAATAAAATAAAATAAAATAACAATGAGCTAATTTTGAAGTGAGAATTCGGATTTCAGTGAAATATGGTTGCCTGAAATTGACTTTTTTTTTCCTATCCAGTAATTTAGCAGCTACCAACCAATAGCTTATACACCTTTTGACGTTTTACGACATCCTCGGTTATTAGAAGATGACTTTTGCACTTTTCGTCATAAAGTTAAACAGAGTTATTGATCTTTTCCTCTCTTGTCTTTATCAAGTTATTTCATCCACTCAACTCATTTTCTTGATTGCACGCGATCATATTTTGATTTTGATCCACTTAAAAAACTTTGTACAAGAATGACAGAAATATACATATTCACCATTTTGGCATGTGTATCTTATTACCTAAACAATTCCATGTACAATAAATAATTGTATCAAACAATTTTAAGATAAAACACATCATTGTAGAGTCACAAAGATGGCAATGATATATTTCTTCAAGGAACTACTCTAAGAGTGTGTTTGATTCTACATTTTTTTAAAAACTCATTTTCCAGTTTTTTTTCCACCTCAGGCCATTTGATTGCATTTTTTTTCCTGAAAAAGTTTTCCAACTTTTTCTCGATTTCCATTCTTTTCCTTGTTTTGAAGGAAAATATTTTCCTTGGGAGGAGGTGATTTTTGTTTTCCGGAAAAAGTTTGGCATTTTTTCTTTTTTTTTTTAATAAACAATTTACTTTAACCATAAAAATAAGGAAAATTATTAAATTTCATGAAAAAAATACAAAAATAAAGAAAATAACATCATTTTCCAACTTTCAAATTAATCCAATCAAATACCTACAACTACTATTTTTCCGGAAAACATTTTCCCAGAATTCATTTACCCGAAAAACGTTTTCCTTCAAACCATTTTCCGGGCTTGCAATCAAACACACCCTGATAGGTCTACAATGAACTAACATTTCTATCTGATGTGCTTCTTCATGCTTTTATTTTTTCTTCAAGGCATTTCCCTTGATTCCTTCCCCTCTGCCTATTACCTTCACCTTTAGCACTCCAACGACGACATCTTTTAAGATCCACTTCATTCGAAGCTGAAACACACTGCTTATGATAAAGGGTCGTCATTATAAATCAAAGTAGCGCGAAATTAACACAATAGATCAAACTAATTTGATAGTTATAACCTATACAAAACATGGTCATATATAATCTTGAAATCCTATGATGTTAGAATTCACAATGTTAAGGTTTCTTTTACCTCAAAGTAAGGAATGTATTTTTGTTTCGTGTTGAAAACTACACTCTGCATCCACAAGAAAGGATCACATTTCAATTGTAGCTCAACTAACTTCTTCTTCCCTTTCAAAGATTTTTGCAATGGCTTCCATTTCGAAGACGTCGCCTCTCAAATAGATTCTACACGAAGTTCCACATTTGCAATTGAGAACCTCCCTCTCTGCATTAAAAAGTAAATCATCAATGAAATTCACATCAATTGAAGCAAGTTTGCATTTAAGCAAGGAATAGAGTGACTACTACTGAATGTAAACTAACTTTTTAGATTGAACAGCTAGCGTTGGAAATCACCAGATGTTTGTATAAACAAAAACAAAGTTATTACCATGAAAAAGACATATGGGGCCGTCATAACATCTGCAGACAATATGAGCCACATAACAATCGCGTCTACATAGGATGCAATACACGGTTCCTTGAGATTTAGGACAAAACGTCGCAAATTTCCTTACATTCTTCAAACACCATCGTGCAAGGTGATGTGATCTTATAAGACGTGCAAATGAAGTCTTTAGACTACAGAGAGAGATATAATCTTGAGATGAATCTTGTTCACAAGTCAGAGACTCATAGAGCATCACCGCCTCTTTGCAAAGGAGTTCTTCGTAAGGGATGATAGGGGTCCGTCCGATCCTAGCATAACGAGCACTAGCTTCTTCTCCGAAAGGAAACCAGTCCCAAATAGCAAAATTTACTGCCTCACCACAGTTAAAGCCTGTCAAAATCTTGTAACACAAAGAAGTTAAAAATCTTGCTAGACCAGTTATGTCCATTACTACATACCAAACATAAACATGTACTGAAAGTGCCTAACTTTTTACCATGACTAAATCCTGCATGATAGGCTTTTGGGAAGGTGATTACAAACTCCCCCGGCATTTGGATGGCTTTGTAAACCGAGACGTTATTTTCAAGCAAGATATTGGGTGGAAATAGCGTCGTTTTTCCTGAAAGAAGGGCGGAGGCTCCATCTTCTCCATCAAAAGGTAAAATTTCGTTGTGGTAAATGTAATTTTGGACTACTTTCTCGAATTGAAGAGCTGCATAACTAGGAACTCCATACCACATCTTCGAAGCTCCGTAGTGATGATAGTTAATGCTGATATAGCCAAATTGACACATTGACATTATCATAAAACTAAAGATATTATTATCTTGCATTTCAATTTTCAGTTTTTTTTTTTTCCAGGGTGGAGAGAGTATATGATAGTATGTTCTTTTTTCTTTTTCATTTTCCCCTACTTTTTCAACATTTAAAAACAGCCTGAAAATGGCAAAGGCAACAAGTTCAAATGTAAACATTTTGAAAATTTTGAGCTCATAAATAAATTACCTATATAGATAATGGTCCTCAACATGCCAGGCAAACATGCTAAATAGCATTCCTATGTAAAGCATTGGTTCTGATACTCCCTACAATAACAAAACAAACACCACCGAAAAAACACGGTGTACGTTATTGCACTCATTGAGAAACGTCATCAATATATCATAGTCATCCTGTACCTGAATCGCGGTTCCTAGTAGACGCAACACCGATCTAGGAAGGAGCGGAAGTGTCTGAGAGGAAGGAAAAAAAAATCACAAAACCGAAAAAGGGTCGTCTGTAAAACAATATTCCAAAGATAAGTATTTGAGTAGAGAAGAAAAGTTAAAACCTTCAAATTCCATTTGCTTCGGGAAAGAGGGTCGTGAGGAGAGCACGAGAAGGCACTTCCATCTACGTTGATACCATACTCGACCGTTATCTCATTCCCATTCACTATCTCACTCCAAAACTCCCTTTCCAAGTATGTTGGAGGAAGACATCCCGAGGTACAATATCTTCTACAACTAGCCTCGTTCGCCATTTTCTCAAATTCACGAATGGTATAGTTTCTAAAACACAAGGTGTTTTACTAATATCGCGACGAAGAAGTAGTTTTATCCTAACAATTTGAAAAGGCTTAAGAAATACCTTCCTTTGGTGAAGAAGACGACCTTGTCGTTGTTGTCCCATCGTGCAAGTCGAAGAGGTTGCACTATAGTTGTGAAGTTAAACCCTCCTTTCTCATTTGTTAGCACTACTCCAGCCGGGATTGAAGAAATCAAAGGAGGAACAACCTTGCAAATGCCTGCAAAGTTTCAAACATTCAGAACTAATCTCCTAGCAACAGTAAAAATATCTTATCCACCGTTTTACATTGCAAGTTCACATGAGATATGGAGCCCACTTGTCCCCAGTTTACATGGGATGTGGGGTCCATCGCTAAGGACTTGCGATATAGAAGTATGGACATGATACTCCTACCCACTGTGAGTCAGAGATCACAACTCTTATCATCTGATTACTTCAATAGGTAAGATTTTATGAGTATAGATTGGTACCATATTTTGATGCTTCATGAGCAATTTTCTGCACATAAGCCAATGGATCCTCAAACTCCTCCTTTGATGGACGATAAACAGGACACTCTGATATCTCCTCTGTCCAAGCAAAATCATTCACACCCAACTTATCACTCTTTGTATTAAAACTTTCTATATCTGCATTGAGTTTTCTTCCACTCGATGCACATTTTTCTTCTACTTGGCCGGCCGAAGAAGTTGAGGAATTATCGGTCGAAATATATACGTCCTTAAGTTTCTTGATTCTCCTTTTGCGCTTAGACGAACCATGACTTGATTCTGCCTGCCAACGGAACGTGTAGATGAAGTTATCCTTCCATATTGAACACAGTTCGAAGGGAGGGAAAGAAACGAAATCACGAGATCCAAAAGGTCATAAATTCGAGCGTATTTTCAGAACAAGAATCAAGAAATGAAGACCTCCACGTTGGAAAACATGAAGAAAAACTACAAATATATATATGGCAGTTTGTGTGTGTGTGTAAATGTAATGATCATAAAATGCAGAATAGATAGTGGAAAAGCAGAGGAATTGTTGAGCATTGAATGTGACTAACCATGAAGAACAAACCCAGAAATGGATTTTAAGAACAAATGTAAACAAAAATCTGGGAGTAGATCCTTGTGAGAATTCGAATTCAAGAACCGTTGCCAATCCATATTTATAGGTTTGTCCAGCGGTTGAGAATGCACTTTCAAATATAACTAGTTTTTAAATTTCACATCGCATTTCAAGAAGAAAATTGCATAAGAAAACAAATTAATTATTTCGTATACTTATCTATAATTTTATGAATTTAGAAGAATATAATATTTGTTACAATTTGCAGAAAGATATATTATGACAATATTTCTATGTTAAGTTACATGTATTCACAATTAAAATGATTAAAAATAAATTATGAAAGACATTAATTTAAAAATCGCATGATGTTTGGAAAGATAAATAAAATAAAATTGTAATATTCAAAATTACAATCAATAAGTATTTAAATGAGATTAGTTTTAAATGAATTACAATGAAATATAATAAAATTATAATTTTTAAGCCTAATAACGCTTTAACAATATCAAATATGCACATATCAACAAATTAAGATAATGCATAATGACATTAAATAATTTAAAATAATCGCCAAAATAACGTTGAATTAAAAATATAAACGTAATTCAAAACAAACACATAAAGACACTAACGACAATGGTAATCATATAACATGTAAGAAATATAGGTTCAAGTAAAAACATATGTAAAATTAAAAATTATTTAAAATCAATATCAATTTACAATTCCGTCATACATTATCTTCTATTATTAATCAATAACCTCGTGCAGATATAGATAATACGTAATGTATTATAAAATACACCAGACATCATTTTCGTGACATCATTTGCACTCAACCCAAGGCATTACATTTCATACAAATTTAAATTTCATGATTTTATTTTTGTTTTTCAATGATTTAATTTATAATTCATTATTTTATTGTCTCTTTTACAATTAACTTAAATTATACATTATTTTGAGTATTTGAGGTCATGTCGCAAAGCTGAAAATTAATTTCATAGACATTTTTCTTAATTTTGACCCAAAAAAAGTCACTATGAAAAAAGAGAATTTTCATCATTAACTTTTTCCCCCCCAAAAATTCAAAAAAAATTCCAAAAAAAAAAAAAACAAATAAAACGTACTAAAGAAAAAAAATGGAAGGTAGATGTGCAATACGCTAAGACCTTTCAATCTCCAAAAACAAAGATGATAATCAAACTATCATTTTTCATAAAATACCGGTCACAACATACGATAATTTTGCAAGAATGAAATCACCAAAAATAAAAATTTTTATAACTCATCAATTCTCAAGTAACAACGTAAACAATCTACATGAACTAAATAGTAAGCAAACTCAATAGGAGCTAAAAAAGGCAAATAATCTTATACACTTTTACTCCTAGCATTCTAAAAATTATTCTTTTTCGTGATTAACTTAGTTTTAAATTTTATTTCCTTCTTGACACTGCAATACATACACTGGCAAGAATCACTAACAAAAAATAGTAAGATATTGAAAGCATAGCATGATCCAAGGTGAATCAAGGAAATTTGTGATTCAAATGTAAAAAATTAGTAGATATTTAAAATTTTTAAAAGACATATAATGTATATAATTTTAGAGATGCTAAAAAGAAAGTAAAAAATTTGTAAAACGTGGGTAAAAATAAAAAGACTTTGTTGATAAATTTTTGCCACCAAAAGAGAAATTAATATAATATATGATTACAAAAAATTTAAATTACAATGATCGATTATTAATGCATAATGTTAACATTATGTGTGTATTACTCATTAATTCAACTTATTTAAGAACTATAACAATGCCCTAAATTGATTAATAGATATTTCATTATTGGTCACCATTTAAAGTACTATAATAAGTTGAATTTTTATTCAAAAAATAATTTAAATTTATAATAATTGATTAAAAATATTTAAGTAACATAATAATTTTTTACCTTGTAATAATTGATTTATATAACTCATACCATAATTAGTTTTTATTCATCAAATCACGTGATAAATATTTTAATTAAATTATAGCAAATCTAAATTTAAAAATTACTTATGGCGACATTGTTAAACTCATTCTCCAAAATAAATTTATTTTATTTTTCAATATTTATTATCGTGTAGAGTTTATGAATTAATCCACTTTAAAAATGAAAAATATTGTTTCCATCTTCGTATATTATTTAAAGATATTTATTGTATCATTTATTCATTTGTGTAAAACCTATCATCTTCTATGTATTACATAATTATTATTGATTAACACTATGCAAAAAAATGCTATTTGACTTGTTCAAATTAAGAAGTTAGAGCAAAAAAAATTAGGATACATTTGTTGAAGTAAATTAGACAATCGCTTTGAAAATCAACTCCTCCCCAGATATTTATCGATACTTAAAACTACCTGCACACGCAGATCCAATCATAGCGACATCAATTAAAAAAATAACTTTTTTTGTCCTCAAACTATTATCGTAAAAATAAAAATACTATCCACATCTACTTTATATATATTATAGATTTTTATAATTTGTTATTTGTAATTCCATTTTAATCAACAATTAAAAGAATTTTCTGATTTTAAGATATGTTATAAGATGGATACATGGTAAAACAAAGAATATAGTTTTGTTCACCCTCCTAAAAGAGGGTGAATATTAGTATAAAAATTAAAAATTTTTGATTTTGTTTCTCAGATATTTGATCTATTGAGAAGTTCAATTTGAGATAATATCGATATATAATTTTTACTATTTTAAAAAGTTACTTATTTTATGATAAGTTACTTATGTATTTGTAAAATAAGTAACTTTTTAAAACAATAAAAATTATGTGATCAATATTATACTCAAATCAAGTTCTCTCGATTTAATAAAATAATACAAAATAAAAATTTTCAAAATTTTCAATTTTTATACTCAAATTTACTCCTCCCAAAGGAGGGTAATATTCAACCAAATTGACTTAAAACAAATGTGATATGTTGGACGTTAAAATTAATGCACACGATGACAGATTTCAAGGGATCAAGAATCAGATTTGAATTAGCTATCACTGTCCTAAAACCATTTCTAGATTTCAAAAAAACCATGCACCTCTACTTTATATATATTATAGATATAATAGAAAGAAAACAAGCAATTATTTTTGTTTTTGTTTTTTATTTTTTATGTTTTATTTATTTATTTTTTAAAATCATATACAAATGATCTAATGCTTATGATGACACATAGAATATATTACTTCGATATTAAATGATAGAAAGGTAATCACATGCAATGTTGATGTGACATATCTTTTTATTTATGTACAATAATAAATAATTGTGAGCCAAGATGGAGCATTGGATATCACACGACAAATCCCACAATTAGAAAACTAAAATAAAGCTAAGATGGACATTATCACACATTTAGTAAATTATTAAAATAATTTGTGATCTTCGAGATCATGTTTGATCCACGAAGTAGATGGTACAACAAAACCGTATCCCACTAATGCGTGACGCTACTTGTGAATAGCAATATTTCAAGAGTGACAATTCATCTAGACAACAATTCTACTGCACAACAAAAGTTAAACTCTTAACTTTATTGGAAGGAAAAAAAAAAAAGTTAAACTCTTAACTACTCATACAAAACAAACCGACCATCAATATTAGGACCATGTTTTAATATGTTAATTTTATACGTCAATACTCAATCTCGATAAAAACAGAGTATATATCCCGGGAAGATCTTGTCTACTTAATTCAAATGTCCAACAAACAACCAATCTACTGAACAGAAACCAATAGAGTCATCGAAATATATCTACAGAAAATTTGCAAGTTCATTCTTCAAAGAATCAAACCCCGAGGAGACGAGGGCTTTGTTTCAACAGGTGCAGCTTTCGGTGAGTCAGAACTCTGAACATGAGCATAGCCACCTTCAGGAGCTTTTGCACCACCGTCTTCAGCCACCTTCTCCATAGTCTTCTGCCCGACTTCCCCGCTGCCTTGGTAACCCTACTGAAAGCGCCAGTTACCCACGAAGCACCTGTTAAGATGTATCTGTTCTTCATGATGGCGGACCCTGCACTGCTAACCGTCTGCTCAGCAGATGAAAATGCCGACTTTGTTTTCTCAGAGACCTGAAACTTTTGGTCCATTTCCTTGACTTTATCGTTGACTATTGTGGCGCCTAGGCTGAGTTTTTCGGTCAACCCAATCTTTTGGTCCAATGAGACTACTTTGGCTGAAGCAGTGGAAGTGATTTGGTGCTTTTCTTCCAAGGCTTTTGCTTTGCTGAGTGCGTCTTTTCCCAATATGAAACCCTTTGCGAGCATGCTGCTGACGACATCTTCTGCCTTCTGGACAACAGAGGCGGTGCCACCTTCATTCTTGTTTTCTGCTGCCTGAAAGAGGCGAGGTGTAAAGGCTGGTGAGGGAGATTTAGATAACATAACTATAACATAAGATTGAAGAAGATGGTGAAAAATCATACGGGAGTTGTTTTTGAAGCTGTAGGAGGGGGCACGTAATCTGGCTCGAGGGCTATGGTAACTGTCTGATCAACTATGGTAGCTCCCTGGAAAACCAAAAGAGTTAATATGTATAAGAGACATTCTCGAGGTAATCACAATGGGGCACGGGGGCCATAATCAAACACAGATAATTTACGGGTCGAAATGCCAAAAATATGTATGAAAAGACGATAATAATCTTAGATAGTTGAGCATAAATAAATTAATAGTTTAGCCAATTGCAGCCAAAATTATGCTGCTTTAGAAGTGAAGCTTAGCCTTGAAACAGAAACAATATTTTAGTAACAAATAACAGAACTTTTGCCTCAAAAGTCGTTCTCTACCTTTCACAAATAAAATTTTACTAGAAGATGCAATGGTCATATGTGGGTACCAAGAACGTACATTGATGGCAATACCATTTTCTGCTTTTCAAACACGGACATTACATAAATACAGGAAGACAACCATCATAAAGCACAAACAGATATTAACACGTTCCTACCAAAAATACATCGTGCAATATTTTCGAAAAAGCCCAACAGGTCCAGTCTGTTGACATTACCAGCCCATGAACTGGCACTAAACTATATGTTGGTTACGTGAAAAGACCCTAACGGAATGTCACCTTTATTGTCAAGACTGCTCTTAGACACGTCTAAAACAAATGTTCTTATGCAACATTCAATAGCTGATCACATGATATTGGAAACCCAAGGCACAAATGTATCACTTTTTGGGTGGTTCCTTTGTTTATTTAATGCTACGGTCTTAAATTGACTACTGTTATAAACTATCATAAGTCAGTTCAATTTAACAAGTCAAACAAGCTTCTGGGCTTTATGAAAGAGACACCTGGTATTTGGATTTCTTGTGATCAGTAAAATATAATGGCTTCCCAGATAGAAGAATTTTTAAAGGGATCCGTCATATTTCTCCTTAGGAAACAAGTAAGAATCTAAAGACTAAAATTCATTGGATAACATGATAACCTCACAGAGGTTAAACAATGAATACAAGGAATAGGGTCTCTTTAATCTTATGCAATAATTCAGGATTTGACATGGAGTGATGGAGATACTTGTCTAAAAGAGATCAAGTTCAAGTAAAAAAATTCTAAAATGATTTAACTATAGTTCATGATATTGAAAGGTATACCGAAAGAAGTACGGCAGTTTCTGCACCCTGTGGATCGTTGAAAGTGACAAATGCAGTCTGCGACCGCTCATTCTCACTATAATAAAAATAAAAAATAAAATAAAATAGAGATGAAATATAGCAATGACGTAGAAAAATTTTACGATCATTTGGATCAAGATGTGAGGTAAACAATTGGAACTAAAAAATAAAGTTGCTGCAAGTTGTAAAGTGAAGAACATCTTGATGTGCTCATAAATAACCTCTTTAATTCGACATTTTCAATTTGCCCGGAGAACGAAAAGAACTCCTTGATATCCTGTTCAGTAGCACCTAAAGAAACATTGGTCACTTTCACACTTCTTACCTGCCATTTTTTAGTCAAGCAATAAGTACAAAAAAGGGAAAAGGGAGACAAGTCAAGCTTTACCATGCAGAAAAAAATAGTAAACAACACAAGCTTTACCATCAGAGAGGGATAAAGAGATCCAATTAATAATCTCCTAGTATAAAAGTAATTAGACTTTCCAATAGGCTTATATTGTACTCTCATTTGCAACAAGCTGGACTAAAAGTCGAAAACAGAAGAACAGGTTCTTTAGTTCTAAAATCCTTAAAAACAGTTCTAGTGAAAGTATAATATTGAAGAAGCGCAAAAGTTTTGTCATAATTGCAAAAGTCAATTTCTGGTTTAAACAATATCTAGTTTAAACTTCATCCAGGGCAAAACAATTTCTGGAAAATCTAAACCAAATTGGCTGTGTTCATTTTCTTAAATCAATGCATATATCTTAGTGATCGTCTCATTAGCCATAATTGACCCAAAAACCTAGGATTTGTTCCAATTTTTGGTGCCACTTAAACAAATTAAGTTCCACAAAAACACCACTGATAGAATCACAGGCTAGACTTGCCGGTAATAGTTATTGAAAATCCTCTCGATCTCCAGACCATCTTATATACATATAAAATCACATCAGCGGTAATTTTAAAAGAGAAAAATCTCCAGTAATACCAAGACAAAGAGCCAACACAATAGATCAGATGAAAGAATATTGCTCTGTGTTCTAATCACATATAAATTACAGTTTAAACAAATCAAACCAAAACAACCATATATCAACTATGACATCAATAAAATTAAAACAAATCATTTCCGGAATCATTACTGAACAAAATCAATTCGAATATAACTGTAACAGGAAATCCAGAGAGAATTACTGACCGACATTGTAGGCGAGTATTGGAAACCAGGAGAGCAAAAATGCAAAAGGATTTATCTGAAACGTGGACTTTTGATCATATAAAATGCATGGTAGATATGATTCGAAATATATGTATATTTTCAGTTAGCATAGAAGCGATGAATTATATAGTGAGACGGCTAAAAGGAGAAGAAAAGGAGGACGGTGGGGGCTGGAGTGAAAAGTTTCGGACTGCAGTCGCGTAAAGGAGGCGATGCGACTTTAGATTGCACTGGAGAGAATTAGACGCAAGGAAACAGGAGAGGAGACGATTTGGTCAAGAGACTAGCGTTGTGAACACGTTTGTTTCACGTGATTTCACTTCGGTAAACACCAAGAATTTCACGCGAGTAATTTATTTAAAATAATAAGATTTTCTTCTTCATATATATTTTTAAATTTCTAATTAATTTATGTCAACGAGAAATCACAATGGGAGGGTATTGATTGCAAGATACATTTATAAAAAAAAAAAATTCAAGATATATTTCTCTTTATATATTGTATTTGTAATAAATCTTAAATTTATTGCATTTGCAAAAATAATGATTTCAAAACATTATTTAGATTAAATTATTAACATACTCTTAGTGAGAGACAAAATTCCTTATTTGTTTTGGCAAGAAAGGATGAGTTACAAAGATTGCTTAAATTTTGAAATGATGAACATTTCGCCAACACACAATTTTCATGTTTGCATCATTTGGAGTTTGTGAGGACCGAAGTGCATGGGAAGTGGAAAGAGACCCATCATTGGAAAGGGTAACATAGGAAAAGCTTATCTTCCATCAATGAATTTGTCCATCATCGTTTGGACATCAAATGATTTATTAATGTTAGATAATTTTAAATAAGTAAATATTAACAAATACAAAACGTACAAAGTTTGATACTAATTTCAAATCACGCTAGCATAATATTTGTACATAAATGGTTTTCTTTTCGACCAAATATGTTAATTATACAAATGGAACAAAAAAAAGCCAAGGACCTAATTGTAGTAATAGGCGAGTGTGAAAACCCTTTCGTGCAATTAAAATGTGGTGTGTGAAACAAAATTTGTAGTGCCAATATAAGTGGCCTAAACATATATTATTGGCTATTTTACCTCACAAGTTCAATAGGGGGTGAGTTTTTAATAAAACTAGGCTCTACTCATAACTCACTCAACACCTCTCTCGATGACCAATTGTGCAATTTTCATAGGTTTCCATCGTTTTCTAATTTTAGTTAGCTTTCGACTTCTTTCTAGTTAAGAATTACTATCTACATATATTTCATAATCAAGAGTCCCTATCGTAATGAGATAATATCACAAGATCCTCATGAAATTGTAGGATAAAGTAGTACCGAAACTGCCTCCCCTTATAAATAGGAACTCCTTCATTTCATTCAGATCATTGGATCCCTCTTATAACAAAGAGCAATATAAATCTTGTGCATGTTTATGGCTTTTTCAATTTCCTTCCGTTTTCCGACTTCCATCATGAAAAGTAGTTGCTTCAACGAAATTGTTGTTATCAACAATATATAGAGTAACAAATGTATACTCCTTTATTGTCTCTCTTGAAGATCTTAGTTTATAGTAAAAGATTCATCCGGACAACTCGTAAATCCTAAGAATCAAACCCCTTAAATTTGTAAATTTATTCATCAAATGGTATTGAACTTTAGTCAATAAAATTTACTTAAATGCAAGTTTCACTCGAAAAACAAGGGAATTTGCTATCATTCTATCTTATCTCAGCGTGTGTTCGTTTCCACTTATTTTCACCTAAAAATCACCTACTCCTAAAAGTCAAAGCCAAACATCAATATCAACCACACATTTCACATCATCATTCATTATTATCCACACATCTCGTGGTCCCTACCACTACACTCCACTTTTAACAAAATTTTAAACAAAAATAAGTACACACGAACACACGCTCAATTTCCCCTCCTCCACCATTTCAATTTCCCTTTCTTCCTTCACGTTTTTTAATGGAATTTCACCGTTCAAGTCTAACTCTCATATCTCGACCCATTAAATTCTTGCTACTCCCTCCGTCCCATTTTGATAGGCTTGTTTTCCTTTTTCATCCGTCCCAAAATATAAGCTACTTTCCTTGTTTGTATAAATTTAATTTCTTCATTTCCTAATCTACCCCTATTTATTATGTATGGTTATTAATAAAAGTAAGCTGTCATATTTAATATAGGGATATATTGAGAAATATACAAGTAAAATTTATCTTTCCAATAAATATTAATTTCAAATTCTTAATCCGTGTGAAAGTCAAACCATGCCTATCAAAATGGGACGGAGGGAGTAGTTGCTGCGACGAATTTTATCATCAAATTTCACAATAATTGGTAAATCTAAGCACTAATCTATTTCCAAATAATGTTGTTATTAATTGCTTGCAAAACTTATTTCATATCATTAGATTATACGAGCCACGTGGGCCAAAAAAAAATTGTGGGCCCATCTCCCCCCACACTATAAGGGGGATATATACAATTTATCTGATCCAATGTGAATAAAAAAGAAATTTAAGAAACATTTTAAAGAATGACGGGGCACCATAAATCGGCACCGTAACAAAACAGTGGATTATAAAACGCAGATAAAGAGGCAAATGTATTTTAAAACATCTTTCATACTTAAACCATCGTGCAATTTCTTTTCCTTTAAGAGAATCTGGTAGCTTCCTCTTCTGCTGTCGTTACATAAACAACTACTACATGACATCTACCTCATAAGGTACGTGCACGGTACACCACAACAACTCCCCCAATTTCAATCTGCTTTGGATTCTTCGAACCCAATTTCGCCTTCTCCAATTCAATCGTCCAATCGATTTCAACAGTTGAATTGCGTTCTGTGTGAATTGATAGATTTCGTTCGTGTTCTGATATCGGTATGAGCTTTGAAGACCTCGAATCGGGCCGCCTGGCTTTGACTTCAATCGAAACCCCCGTTGAACAAGATCCTTCTCGGGCCCTTGCTGTCGGAATATTCCGAATCAACACCGCCGTCGCCAGCTACAGGCGCCTGGTTAACAGTCTCGGAACTCCCAAGGACACCGTTGACATCCGCCGGCAACTGTGAGTCCTATTGGATTGCTTTCGGTTTGATTTATTGATTTTTCGAACTTCAGAGGTCAATTGTGCTTGTGTTTATTTGTTTCGTTTGGTTTGTGAGAAATTTGAGAATTTTTCAGATAATGTTTCGATGCAGAATTAGTTCACTGCAGAAATATTAAGTACTCTTCTGCTTTTTTGCCGAAGTAATGTTTTTAGATGTTAATTAGAATGAAAATTTGAACAAAAACTGTAGAATTTTGGATGAAAAAAGGTAGATAATTTTAGAGGATGAATGCAGATTAGGGATTTCTCAAGACAGGTTTCGTATTCTGAAGATGAGTCAGAATTTAATAGTTTAATTCCCTTGCTCTTCAGTTCAATTGACCAAACAAAGGGATTTTACATTTATTCATAATTTTACATTTAGTCTTTCATCATATAATTTCGTCTCAACAAATGTAGATGGATTTTTAAGCTATTTATTTTCCTTTCTGGAAAGAAAAATTCATGCTTTCAAAGTGTGCTAATGCCAACATAATACTAGCCTTATAATTGCACTCACTGCAGTCACAAGACAAGGCAACAAATCGGGCAATTGGTAAAGGAGACTTCGACCAAGCTTGAGCAAGTACGAGAAACAGATCGATTCACTGAAGTTAGTGTAAGTTTTCAAAGACTTGGCTTTCGTATTTGAATTCTACCAATTCTACCAATGAGTTTCGATGGCAGTTTCTAACAAGCAAGAATTAAGTTTCAGAACGTTTTGACAACATTCTTTCAGAAAAAGCCTAAAGAAAAAATTTAGGCCATCATTTTAGTGAATCTACCAACAAAGCATTTAGCACAGCAAAATTGAACTTCTAAGTTGTCTCAAAATTTATTCATAAGTTTAGGCATTAGACAGTTTAGGCATAGCTGCATACAGCTTCTTATTTCTCTCATTAAGTTTCAGCATTAGACAGTTTAGGCATTAGACCATGGCTGCATATAGCTTCTTATTTCTCTCTTTGGTACCTTGGTTTATGTCACTCCAAACCTGTATCAGTATCTTATTAAGTGATAATTTTCTTTCATGGATTTCAGGCTGACAAGAAACTTGCTGACGCTAAGCTTACGAGAGATTACCAATCAGTTCTGAAGGAATTTGAGAAGACTCAGAAGCTTGCAGCACAAAGGGAAACTGCATATCTTCCCCAAGATCACAATGGGAATCTTTCATCTAGGTAATTTATTATCTGCATCATGCATTGTTTAATCTTTTGGAATGGTGATTTTGCCAGAATTCTATGCGTGACAGCTTGTGCTGATTATCCATTGAAAATGAAGTAGCCATGTACAGTCCCCATGCTATGAACCAAACCCTTAAAGGTCTAGAATTTGTACGAGATAGAAAGTAACTTTGAAGATGACTGGGCTTCACCATGAGTATTCCATAGAGAATTCAGGAATTAACTAACTAACAATTGTGAGCATGCCTCTCATTTCGAGATTCAGAAAATTTTATAGACTCAATATGAGAAAAAAGAAGAATTGCGTTCTTAGTTTGCTCGTCCATATTGATCTTTGGCGAACTACATAAGGGAATAGTAAATGTATGCTAAAGACTAAGTTTCTAGTTTGAATAGCAATGATATGTCTAGACTCTAGATACATGGATGATAATGAGTATTGGTTTCAGATATTTGGTTAATATTGAAGTTTGACTTTAATGAGTATTAGAAATCAATTTCAGCGAGAAAAAAGTTAAAACGAAGACTCGGATGGACTAAGTCAGATGTTTGTAAGCACGAGTGCCAGATTCCATATTCTTGAATGATGTTCATGTTAATATTTTATCCGAGCGTTTGTGGTAGTGCTGGTGGTCTTGAGCATTTTGTTAATGAGTTACAACTTCCACGAGTGTTCTATTGTTGTATATATGCTGGCCTGAATAATAGTAATTTAATGCCGCAGTTTCTATGTTTTCCAGCAATACAGCTAATGAGCTGGAGATAATATCATCCAATAGTCCTGAGCAGCTATCTCTGCTTGCAGAATCCAAAAGGTAGGAAGCCACTTTGTAAGCCCTAATTTAGATGGGCCGAATTTTATCTAAGAACAAAAACGTGCTTTGATCTATTGCAATTTGGTGTTTAATAAAGAATCACGGCCATGGATTCTCAATCTGTACATGATTTAGCGCAGAAATGAGGTCATATTTATGGAGAATGAGATAGTCTTCAATGAAGCCATCATTGAGGAAAGGGAGCAAGGTATCAGAGAAATTCAGCAACAGATTGGTGAGGTCAATGAAATCTTTAAAGATTTGGCTGTACTGGTTCATGAACAA
Source organism: Jasminum sambac (assembly GCA_018223645.1). NCBI lineage: Eukaryota > Viridiplantae > Streptophyta > Magnoliopsida > Lamiales > Oleaceae > Jasminum > Jasminum sambac. The sequence continues at coordinate 18,855,835 of CP073650.1, read as the reverse complement.
GGGGCTCTCATTGGTTAGACTTGACTCTTGCCATTTCACTCTTTTTTTTTTTTAAATGGGAATTTTCTGTCTTATGATTGCTTGATTACTTTTTTCCAGACGACATTAGTTCAAATATTGAGGGAGCCCATGGTGCTACTAAACAAGCTACTTCCCAACTCACTAAAGCTGCCAAACTCCAAAAATCCAATTCATCTATGGTAAGTAATGAGATTTTAACTTGTTTGCAACTCAATCCCCCAATCCTGTGAGTATGATGCTTTGAATATTTTCTCAAGCAAGATTGAATTTTAGCCTTATCTATTTGTGCAGACCTGTCTGATGCTTCTGATTGTCGGGATTGTGCTCCTAATAGGAGTTACTGTTTTCATGGTGTAAGCTTGACTCCGAAATGTAGATTTATTTTGAAGACAAGAAATTTGTCTGATCCTCTGGCTGGTGGACGGCCAAAGCTCGTGTGTGTAACTGTAAATGCATTCATCGTTGTTTCCACCTGGATTTCTGTAGATACTCATGTCAGTCAACCCACTGATGATGAAACAAAGATGATGTTCATGAATTCATTTTTCTTTGATGGAATTATTTACGTCAGACATCTTATTGGGATACCAATGTCAATAATTTTCACTTTAATAAACACAATTTGTATCATCAAAGGCTTACTAAATCCTTGTGTATATATGCACAAGGAAGCAAAAGACAGGAATGTTATTAATGTTTGTGTGAGAAGTGGATTGGACATTACATAAGATCCACTAATATTAAACTTCCTATAATCTCGAGGCTTGATGTATATGACGCTATACAAAAGAAGCACGTCAAAATCTATAAACTACAAAGCAGAAGTAATCCCAAATCTGAGATAAGTACTACTGATAACTCTTGCCAAAGCATCCGAGTAAAAAGAAGTCATCACAGACCCGCTTCCCTTATACATACTTGGTATTCGCCAGTACTAGAACAACTAGTGAATTGAGTAACTAAAAGCATATTTTCTGAATTAACCAAACAGAACTGATCGTGGAGTTTACCTCTTAACACAGAATCATCCACTGTGTGAAGCTGATGCAAGAAGGCCCATCTCTTTAGTGAGACTACTAATGTTCTGCATCTTATCCGACTCATCTTCTTCCTCAGTCTCCTGGTCCAGCTCCTTTCCTAGACCACCTCCCAACATGCTATAATCTATCTCATTCGTCTCCCCCGATACAGGGCTTGATGAGAGAAATTGCTCCCAGAATACATCATTTATGCCTGGAAGCTTAGGGAACTCATCTACCATCACATCAACATCAAGATCTGGCGTGGGCCCATCAACAGAACCTGGGATTGCATCCATATGCATCATATGTCCAGACTCAGTTGGCTTAAAGGGGTCATCTGGTAGGTCAACTTTCACGGCATTGACTCCTCCTGCTTGAGGAGAACCTAACAATGGCACATCAGTTTCAGGACATTGAGTACCTCGAGCTTGCCCATTTGCTGACCTGGGTGAACACTGGATTGTCGGTAAGGCCATTGGGAGAGTAACTCCAGAGATTTGACTAGGAGAACTACCTTTGTCTAACACATTGGAAGGAGGATCCATGTTATCCATCAGGAAACCATTTATGTTGTTAATCTTGGTCTCGATCCTACCAGACGCGCTCATTTTCAAGATTTGCTGCAGCATTGCCATTGCTGCTTCATTCATCAGTGGTTGGTACTCGACAATCTGTCCATCCCCAATACCTAACTTACGTGTTAAATTTTCCTCCTCTGAATTAGGGAATCTTCGTTTCTTATTCTTATTATTCCCACCAGATTTAGGTGACTTACTTTCACTCGGCTGATGAAACAGCTGAGCTATAAAGCCAGGATTTTGCATGGCTTTTGCAAGGAAAGACATCATTTGTTGCTGATGCTGCTCCATAACATGAACACGCTGGCCAACGTTTTGAAACTGGTGATCAGTCAATTGTTGTTGTTGCCTCAACCTTACAAGCTCCTGGACAAGAACATTCTTGTCTGTTTTTAACTTCTCAACCTCCTCCTCAATCCCATCATTTTTAGCTTTAACTGGAGATCCACCGGATGTACTCTTGACTTGGGAAGGCTGTTCTTGGCCCTGTGAATGGGAAGGTTTTCGTCTGCTTATGCTCTTTAGAAGGTGTTTGTGACCTTTGCGAAACCGTCATTTGCAAATTCCCACCTGTCTGGGTGAACTTTTCTAAACCCCTGATCAACGAAAGAGGAAGGAAAACTACAATAAAGTTATTCATAGTTCTACTTAACTCATCCCAAATTATCATGAACAAGATATATACAAAAAGCAATGTTTGAGCCATCTATTCATTGTAAGATGAAGCTTCACAAACTCAATGCCATTGATTTTCTAAATCCAAACAAAATTAATGCATATCAATGACTGATTTGAGATTGATTATTGATTAACTATCACCATTCCAATAGCAGAATAGAGCATTAACAGCACTTATCAAGCATCTATAGTTCGTTGAAATCAATACAACAAAACCTAACCCTCATTGGTTACTTCTATCTAGACTTGAAAATTATGGAGACGATACTTCGAAATTCGACTTAAGAGAAACAAAATGGTAAAGGAGAGAATGATAATAGTGGCTTTAACTTACGTAAGTGTTCAATTGGCGAACGAAGCTGGAGAAATTGTTGTGCTTGAAAAATTTGGGCAAAAGTTTTCTGGTAAAGTCGCGCACATCCCACACAACGATGGCGTCGTTAGTGTCGCTCCAGGAAACGACGTCGTCGGTCTGTGGATCGTCTACCATATCGTACGTCTTGCTCAGAAACGGCGCCAACGACGACGCTGCAGAAACAGTAGCCATGCTCACCTCACCTTCTCTTTGTCCAATTCCTTGGATTTTCTATACACGAGTAGTGTAATTTGTAACTAGACGAAGCAATCGGGATTTCGGAGGAGGAAATGGAAATTGAATACCTAGAGATCACACGAGAAGCGTTTTGTGAATTTTGAAGAGTTGATGTTCTACGTGCACCTCAAGAATTGGACAAACCCAAACCTTTTCAGAGAATCCCTAAGAAAATAGCATTCAAAATCGAATATCACCGGTTTGGGGTTTATTTTGACAAAAATTAAGACCTTGGTTGTCCTATAGCTCATTTCAAAAATTATAAGCCCTCTTTCTTTTTTTATTTTATTTTATTTTATTATTATATTATTTTTATTATTATTATTATTATTATTATTATTATTATATTTTTGGTGTGTTTACACTCCCTCTTATGAAGAATTTAGCGCGTGTTAGTATATAAAATAGATTTTTATAGATTTTAATGTAATATATGAGAGAGAATGAATGGAGTTGAATGGTGAATATTTGTGTAGTATATGCGGATCCCACAAAATATGTAGATGTGAAATATGTAGATGTGAAATAGGAGAGAAAATAAGATATGTGGATGTGAAATAGGAGAAAAAATAAGTGGAATTGAAAAGAATAAATAAAAATGTGTAAAACTTTGTTAAAATAAGTAGGCTAACACTAATTTAAGGATAATATAGTATGCATTTCAAAAAAAAAAAAAAAGAAAAAAGATAAGTATAGCATAATGTTTATGCATCCTAAAAATTATAGTTGTAGCTATTATTATTGAAAAAGTAATTTTTACTTGGGTATTTCTAAATATATATACTTATATTAAGTATTATAATTTATGTTATATTAAAAATAATACACATTGTGATAAAAAAAAATAATAATACACACTAAATATGGGTACATTAAGAAAAAATTAAATACATATACAAAAAGCAAAGTAGTCTATGTTTTGGGATGAACGAAAAAAAAAAAAAACATATAGCTATATTAATGAGAATATTTTCTTTAATATCACACTTTTTCTTTTTGCTGTTTCTTTCTTTCTTTCCTTTTTTTCTTTCCTTTTTTTTTTTTTGGTTAACATTGTTTTCAACATCACTTTTAAGTCTTGTAACCACATTGACTTGGACTCTCTCTTTCACACACAAAAACCTCTCACTATATTTTTTTTATTTTTTATTTTTTATTTTTTTGAGGTGAAAACCTCTCCCTACTTCTTTACTGTACATTGTGAAATTTATTTATTTTTAAATCTGTTCCAAATATACTTTAAGCATATATTCCCAAAAGGTAGTTTAAGTGGCACTCATGAGTCATGGCTGCAAAATTAGGAGAATGTAACTAATAGTAATTTCACACGTAAGCTTAATTTTTACCATTGATTGAACAGTAAAAATTAATTGTTAAGTGAAAAGTTCGTTAAAACAAATAATACTACAAGCTAAGAACTCAACAGTACTTGTGCAAATACTAATATAGTAGCTAATTGTATGCCAACATTTCTATTGTTATGTTTTTATATTATAATTTTTTTTTTTTTTTGCAGAAGTTTATAAATTGCTGTTGGATACTTGAACTTTGCGTTTGTAAATTGTAAATTTATTATTTTGATGTTATGTTATTAGTATCGGTGACCGTTTGAATTGTGTTTATGTATGAACGTTAACATAAAATTAATTGTTGAAGTGCTTTGTTTATCTATCTACAATTCTACACCGATTCAATTAATATAATTAAAGAGCTGTCACCTTCTTTGAAAATGTAGTTAGTAGTTCAATTATTGACTAATATCCTTCATCTTCTTATTGAAATTTTAATGTTTTATTTATTAAATATATAATTAATCTTCATATGCCGATGTTAACCTTTAAAAAAAATTTGTTAATCGAATATGATAGACATGTTAAAATTTTTTGAAATATTATTAAAAATTATTTAATTGACTATTTTCAAATTATTCTATGGACAATAATGTCATTACTAACTTTTGATAACTTTTGGGATCAAGAGGTTGGCACAGCGATTAAGAGTTGAACTCCTTAATGGGAATGTCTGGATTCAAATCTTATCCCCACCCGATTGTCCCCTTATTTAAAAAAACATAAAAATAAAAATTGATAATTCTTTATTTGTTCTTTCGTATTATTATTGTTATTCAACTTTAGTTTGGTGGAGATATATATTTTAATGCTTATACATGAATATTAAATTTAAATTTTTTATTCCTTTTTAATAAAATCAGATTAATGAATACATAGTATAAAATTTATAAAATATTCACACTCATACATAGTATATTATTACAAACTTGAAATATTCAATTACAAATTCAATTTACTGTTGCTCAATTTATAAACACTGTATACACACTGATATACATGCATTCCCTTTTGCTATAAACAATAAATAATCAAACACAATTTTCATATTTTAAAACACATATGAACAAATTGGAATAATGCAAAAAATATAAACGCCTTATTGCATAAAAAAAATTAATTTATCATAAATAATTTATAAAAATAATACATAAGTTTACTACTAATTCATATAGATACTTAATGACATCGCACATTTACATGACTAGTTAAAAACAAGGGCCGCCCAAACAGGACATTGTCCAATTGGCAAGGATGATATCCCTTTTAAATTCCACTAATTGTGTGTTGTGTAGATTTTTTTTTTTAAAGAGAAAAACAAATTAAAAACATACAAGAGAAAAACACATAAATTAAAAATAGACGAGTAACAATTTAACAGCAACAAGGTAAACAAAGTGAAAGGAAAAGACTTACTTTTTACAACGAAGCTTTGGGCTAAGGGTCCTGTACAAATCTTAGCCCAAAGCTTCACTGTAAAAAGTAAGTCTTCTCCTTTCATTTTGTTTACCTTGTTGCTGTTAAGTTGTTACTCGTCTATTTTTAATATGTGTTTTTCTCTTCTATGTTTTTAATTTGTTTTTCTCTTTAAAAAACAAACCCATACCCCCCACAAAAATCTAGTTGAAGAATTAGAAGATTATGAAATAGAAGATATAAATAATAACAGTGACACAGAATCTCTATATAGTATTGTCAGCGTAATAGAGAATACATCAAAAATAACATACACATATATGCAAAATGAATGTGAACATGAATGGATTAAAAATAGAGGAAACAATCATATTAAATGTTATATTTGTCATTACTATAAAAATAGACGAGTAACAACTTAACAGCAACAAGGTAAACAAAGTGAAAGGAGAAGACTTACTTTTTACAGCGAAGCTTTGGGCTAAGATTTGTACAGGACCCCAAACTGAATACCTTTTCTTTTTTTTATATATATATAATATAAGGATCAAGAAAAAGCTCGTAACTGGAAGCAGTTTGTTAGGTTAGGGAAAAGGGAATTTAGAAGGCCATGATATATATATATATATATTCCCAAAAAGGTTCGCTAAATGGGGCAAAATCACGTCTCACCCAGAGTAACACACAAGTAAAAGATGTCAATGCTGCAGTTTGGAATTATGGTTGCTAGTTGGACCTTATATACTATTGGTTGGATGAAATATCACAATCAAAATTAAATGAACAAGAAAGCAATAGCTAAATAACGACTTGGCTGCCCCACGTTGCAACACACCAGGACTAGCTATCGACCCGTGCTATACACGGATTTGAAGAAATTAGATGTGCTGGCTCGTTCATTAATTTGTTATCCTCTGAGTTGTCATATAATTAATTATACAGGTGAGCTCTTTGATTGAATAAAATAGTCAAGAAAGCAGGACTAATAATGTACCTGAACTTGAATTTTTTGAGTGTTATTTAACAGTGGATAACTTGCCCTATGATTGGACTGTATTTAGCATTCATGAATGTAAGATGAGTGTGCTGGTATGATTGTAATGGACAAAATGACCTTGTCTTGAGTTACGTACACTGAACCCACATAATAAAATGGTGGTGAGTTGACTTCAACACTTCAAGTTGTATGCTTTTGTCATTATCCACGACCATTTACACACACGATAAAATTTATAAAATAAAGTAACACAACCCTCATTCTCAATGGGATAATCAACATCCACCTTCATCCTACTTAGACTGACTAAGTTCATTGCTTGTTTGAAATAACATAATAATCCCACACCATCATATTCACATGCATCAATCCCTTGATTGGCACATTAGGGATTCAAAGAATACATCTAGAAGCAACAAAGAAATAATAATAATAATAATAAATTAATAATAGCATCAGTGCTGATTTAATCTATTTTTTACTCAACAATAGATAGATGTATCTCATCTACCATCTGACATTGACAGGTCATATAATGAGATGGCCGATAAGATACTCCTATCTGATACAACAATAAAATAGATTGCTTCTAATAATAATAATTCCACTATTCCCATTTCGATATATCGAAAATTTTCGCTACACATATACACAATTGTATGTGCTAACGTGAATGGCGTATTTTGAGACATTTCGTCGAAAAGTGAAATATGAACATCACTCCATTTGGAGATCACTATCAAAATCTACCATAAGCTTGCTTAGTTTCTGGCTGCTTATCCTCGGCTTGTGAACTCTCTCGTCCTCCAAACTACACATTCCCAACAAATATTCAGTTCTATTCAGTACAACGTGTCAATCAAAGCAAAAACGAAAATTGAAAAAAAAAAAAAATCATAATACCCTTGTGGAGATGAGGATGGTAAAAGCATGTTGGAGAGCTTGACAACGTCGTTGTGACAATTTATCACGCGGTTGAAACATAGGTATCGTCCGTATGATGAAGAGTCCTCAAACACACAAATATGAGCATCAACTAAGAATCCAAGGTCAACCGCAACAAAAACCCCATCTTTATACATCTCAGCGGCCCCCAATAGATAGGGATCTTTAATACTAAGATTGGGATGCATTAACAACCCTGCATTTATAGAAACCATATTCACTCCTCTGTCCATTGCCAATGCCCAAGCTGTCTTCTCAGCCACTGTTTTGGACAGTCCATGCCACAACTGTAAATATTTTCAAGCACATCAAAATCTTATATCTCAACTCCATACTCTGATCAAGAACGGATTTAGAATTTAAAGTTTTAAGGAACTATAAAATGGGATTTTGAATCACAACCTTAAATTTTTTACAGAAGTTTATGTCACTCCAGTTCCTTTCATCAACATCAGATGGGATGCTGTTGTGCTGGTCTCTCCAGATAACGGCTGTGGCAGACGAGGTAAAGACAACCTTATCTATGGTCTCTGTTTGTGCACATGCTTCAAGCACGTTGTGTGCCGCCCTTACTTCTAATTCACCCATAAACTCCTGTAATCAAAACACAAGGCCACTTCAAAACTAGTCAAAGTCAAGTATTCAGAATTCCTGATCACTGAGCACAGGGCCACAATCAACTAAATAATTTGGTCAGTCTATGTAGGTGATCAATACTGATTGATTTAAAATACTGAGGTCTTGTATAAAACTTATTTCCAGTCCCCTTACTTGACAAACACAAATTTCTCAAGTTCTCTACAACTTTATGTATTGATAATTGTAACCACATAATCTTGACAAGAACATATGATTTTGACAGTTCCAATACAGTTAAGTTCTTCTTTGAAAGTTCCTAAATCCAACGTAGTTAAGTTTTTAAACTCATCTTAAGTCTAAGATTTTAAGCAACCAAAGCAAATGATTGAGTGCTCTAATAAGGAAAGTTGATTTCATGAGGTGATAATTGAATAAAATCAAGTAAGCACAAAAATAAGTCATTTATAAGTAGAAGGAAATCGGAAACTCACATCATAAGTGGGATTATCTGAAGGAAGTTCAAAGGAGTAAAATAAACCACAACAGCCCTTCAAAGCCTCCATTATGCTATGATAATCCAAAGGGTCTGATTCAAACACTCTCAATTTCTTATTCTCAATCGATAATCGATCAAAAGACTGAAACTCATCTGCAATAGTCCATTCCATTAATTATAAGTCAATGATTAATTAATTACAGCCCAACTTTATAAGTCAAAACTTTAATCAAAACGGCTAAAACCCACAGAGAACAGCTGTATGGTACTATAATTCATTAAATAATGAACACAGCTGTACGGGGGCGAGAAATCTAAAATGTGGGGATGAGAGAGAAATGAACAAACCGTGGTTGTAGACGGCGGCGTGGACGGCGTAGCCTCGCTGGAGGAGGCGGTGGACGAGGGCGGAGCCCAGTCGGCCCGATGCATCCATTACACAGACCGTTTGGTTCAACCTTGCTGGCGCCATTTGTTCAAACACACAGTGCACGCAGTGTGTGTGAGAGAAAAAGAGGTGAGAGAGAGAGAGAGAGAAATGGGGAGCGATAGCTAGGTGGGGATATGGGGTTTTCCGTGTTGCTATTTAAAGAGAGAGAAAGGGAGGCATTGAAAGAGCGTGTGGGTTAGTAGATGGTTGGGGAGGTGGTAGTTAGCGAAAGAGGAAAGAAAAGTTAACATAAATAATAAGTAATTATTAATTAAAGAAGGACAAAAGAAGTGATGCTTTGGATGTGGATTCTACTATAAAAACTCGTGATGATTTCGTTTAAGCGATGTTTAAATTCAAAATTTCACGTTGTCGAGTTTAATCTTACTACTATTTTTGTCTCAAAATTATAATTTTTTTCTAATCTTCACATAGATTAAAAAAAATATAATTAATGGTATTGAAAAAATATAATTTAAGATTATTTTCCTAATATGTCCTCTCATTTATTAGATGTGTTATTTCAATTATTCTATTTTAATTTAATGGTAATAATGTGTATTAAATGAGGGTATAAAAGACAAGTAATATTTTAACTATATTTTTGAAAGGAATGTGATCTATATTTTGGGACGAACGAAAAAGGAACAACAGATTATATTTTTGGACGGAAGTAGTATGATTTAATCATCTTTTGGGTCTTTCAAAATACTGATTTTGACTTGTCAAAACAAAATACAAATTTTGAATTTATAATCTTCAAGTTATAACACTATTTCAAGAGACAAGAGTATTTATAGTTTTCAATATTTGTAAATATTGAAATTTGTTGTTTTTATATTTTTGAGAATTTTGTAGCTAAAACTCAAAACAGCTTTCTTTCATTATATTATATATATGCTTCAAAATGTTAAAAATACGAATAATATACCGTTATTATTAGTGTAAGTTTAGTAAATTAATAAGTCATCTCAAAGAGAAATGAAAATGAGTAGTCGAAACTAATATTTGACTTTCACTTAAAATTATAGATTTAGGCCTTGTTCTTTGTAAGATTTCACAACAAAATTTTTTTCTCTCTCCTCTTTTCTACTATACACATATTTTTCAATATAATGTTAACCACATATTTTACACAGAATACCGTGCATATTAAAATTGTCTCCAAAAGAACAAGGTCTTAGCGCATCTCCATTGCAATGTGATGTTAATGGATGATGTGGAGGAGGGAGATAGAGAGAATATGATTATTTTAATTGAATAGAGAATAGAGGATGTGTAGTGAAAAAAAGAGGGAAAAGTAAAAAAGTAGGAGAAATGTAGAAACAAATTCAAAAATAATAATAATAAAATAATAGTGGAGGATGTGAAGTTGGATGTGGGAATATAGAAGGGCACGGGAATTTATGCACAAACAATGGAGAAAATTGATATAAATGAAAGAAAAGTGATTTAAAAAATAGAAAAATCTATATCTATACTATATTAAAAAGTGCGGATGTGTGTAAATCTTTTGATTTCCAATAATGTCCCTACTTATATTTTATTTAGCCCAAAATACCCTTATTAAAAACATATATTTAAATAAATATAATTAATGAGTGACTCTTCATATTACATTGAAAAAATTAAATTACAAATATTCTAATTTATTTTGATTGTATTCAACGTATATAATTTAAAATGATTACTAATAGCTTTCTTCTTTTTTTAAAAAAAAAGAATATTTTACAAAGTCATACAGTTGTATGACAATCTTTTGATTTAAAATTATGTCACAAATATTTTTATAGTCTAATAATTAAAAATAATAATTACATAACCAATTTTGGGCGATTTTTAGAAGTATTTTAATTTGATTAAACTACAAATATTTCGATATATAATGTACTTCATTCAATGCGTATAACTCCAAAATGTATATTGATCAGTTTTTTTCTATAATATCTTTCACAACTTTCTAATCGAGATATCATGTTTTTATAGTTTTAAAATTGTATTGTTATCATATTTAATCAACTCAAATATATGCGACTAATCTTATTGGGAAAAAAGTTTTTGTAGATTAGATGTTTGGATTAACTTGGTAGAAAATAATTGAGGTACTAATATTTTTAAATATAAAATGATCAAAAGTGTTATTTAGCATACATGTATGAATTACTAAAGCTATATGTTGGTTTAATTTTATATTTTTTGGAAAAAAAAATTAAGGTTAAAACTTAAAATTTTGTGATTCAAAAAATCATCATTTTACATCACGTGCGAAGCACGTACTTAAAACTAGTATAAAAAAAAGTGGGATCCACAATAAATTTTGAGTTTTTCTCTCTCATGCTTAACATTGGAGGTGGACTCCATGCAATGGAGATGCTCTAATTATTTATAAACTTGTAACCTGTGTAATTAAATCGGATTTGGTCAACCACAAAACTCTTGACTAGGATAAATAACCAAACATATATACCCTGAAACCCAATTTGGTCATATCCACCCAAAGACCCTCTGACTTGAGAAATTTGGTAACCCGACCAACTTTAGGATTGGGTTCTCGAACCTTTGTGTTCGATTTTATTTTACATTTTAAAATGTTATCATTTTTTAATTAAATATTATTTTATAGACAAGTCATTGGTTGAAATGGGTTTTTAAAATATTGTTTTTAACTAAATAAATAGAGGCTTAAGTCATTGTTTGGTGTCAATTATGCAAAGTATTAATTGACCATTAAATATATATATGTATGGTACTACTTCCTAGGTTTATTAGTTGAACGCATCCATATTGTTTAATCTTCACAAGTTTTAATAATTATAAACTACAACAACAATAACATTTTCCTTATGGGGTTAGATTAGAAGAAGGGTGGAGAGACATCCACGAGACAAAATAGAAAGTTGGTTTAAGCATGTGAAAGAGTTTGGTAGGAAGAAACGTGGGCTTCGTGGCAATATATGCAACTTCTTTTCCACCTTTCAAACTCGTGATTTTGTTTGTATTTTGTAAAGTGTTGCATTGTGAAGTATCTAGATTGACTATCCATGGAGATTATGAGATATATGTGAATAATAATGAATTGTAATTTAAAGATATGGAATTGATTTTGATGTTTTGCTTTCACTTAGCAGTTGAAGTTAATTTTTAAGTAAAGAAAAAAAAATAAAGAACATAAATTTATTTTTACATCTTTATATTGAAAAAATTAGAGTGCCAACTCGGCACTGTGCCACATTGGCAGTGCTAAGTTGGCACCAATTTATTAAAACTAAAAAAAGTAAGTTTTATTTTGAAAACAAATATTAAATATATATTTATTATTTTGTTTTCCCTATTTAATTTAATTTACTTTCTTTACTTAGTATTTTTTTTCCTTATTTATTTTTTATGTACATTTTAATTTTTTATATAAATTTTAATTTGCAAATTATATATATAATTTAAAATGAACTATATACAAGCATTAATGAAAATGTGATATTATAAGGTTAAAGCTGTAAATTATAGGGGTACTTGAATTATTTTAAACTATAAAAATTAACTTTTTAATGTATATTTTAATTTTTGAAATATATATATATATATAATTGGAATGTCAACTTGTTATAGTGTCACATTGGCAGCGGGTTTTTGTTTAAAAAATTTATTTTTATTAATTTAAGAATATTAAATAAAAAACTTTTTTTAGTTATTTTTATTATGTTAAAATGATAATTTTAAATAGCTTTTACATGTAATGTGCATTGGGGGTTCATTTATCAGAAAATGATTTTTTTATTTAGTTTGAATTTTAATACATTTTGACAGCCATTTTCTAAAACCTCTGCCAATTATACCTGCCCAGTAAATCACCTATGATTTACAACATAAATCACATATATTTATGATAAACCACATGTGATTTCTTTTATAGAAATATGCTCGGGGATTGAAATATTTTCATATAGTTCTACTGTTTAACTTGTAGTTTTAGCATTGTTTTAATTCGTGGTTTTGATATTATTTTAAATAAATCATAATCTCTTCGTGCATCGCACGGGTGTAACACTAGTATTTATAAACATGATTGTATATAGTAACTTACCCAACCAACTTTGCAAGAAAAAATTTTAAGGTCTTTACTTTTAACTTAGATCGTGAATTTCCATATGCACCCGAATACAATAACATTCTTGATTCCGAAATCATTATTTCATACTAGTTGGAATACCCGTGTGTTGCACGGGGACTAATTATATGAATTGAATTTTTCTGGCTATTTTAGTGCAGACATTAACATCACAGGATTTAAGAGAAGAATATTCCTTTTTTGAAAAAATTTAACAAAATTTCGCTTGTAATTGGAATAAATCCAACCTATTAAAGTTAATTACAATGTCGTGACAACCAATACATACACAAAGATACAAAAAACTCTATGAAAAATAAAGTCTGGTATCGAGTAATAACAATATTTGAGAATTATCCACAAAATTACTTTGGAGAATATTACCTAACATGCTATGACATTCATAAATACATTAGCATTAAAAGCGTAAAGATAATTTTACATAGTCTTTTTACCATGACTTTCTTGTTACGTGACGCATCAGATATCGATGTGTGATATGTGTCATCGGTAACCTACAATAGAATAGGTAAATAGAAATATCATCAATATTGAAAAGTACAAAACCAATCCACAGTTCTCAAAAGCCAACTAACTATATATCCATCCGTACCAACATAGAAAAAGGATGGGATGCTTTGCTGAAATAACAATCCATAGTATACCAAAGACGACCAATTCACCTACACCAGCTCAAACAAGAACAAATATTACATGAGTATTCCAAATCTTAAATATTTTGCAATGCAAATAGAAAAATATGAGTTACAATGCAAATCATAATATTCCAGTTCAATGAATATGTCAATGTGAGATTGAGTCAAAAGGTGACCAATCCTATGTCTATATATACGATATTTATTCTTTATACAACCAGATATGACACCGATAAGTGAATAAAAACTTAAAAAATACAAACAACGTACCTCAAATGATTCATGCACATAACACTATAGGTTGTTGAAAACTTCATTGGACACAATGTTTGTAGTTTTGTTAGTGTGGCATCCACTTTCATCACAAATGACGAACTTCAAATCCTTCCTATTCGTTACCCTCGAGACAATGATATATAGCTGACCATGGGTGAAGACTGCTATCCTCAAATACACCCCAACATTGTTAAGTGTTTGTCCCTGACTCTTATTGATGATCATCGCATAACAAACCATCAGGAGAAATTGCCTCCTTTCAAAAGTGAACGGAAATCGTATGTCAGATGGAGTTAACCACAATTTAGGAATTAGAAAATCCTTTCCAATATTTATTCCAGATAGAATCTTCACCTCGATAACATGATTTCCAAGCCACACGACTATAAGATGGGTACCATTGCACAAACCAGCCAAGTGATCTATATTACGCATCAACAAGATTGGGACAGCGACCTTCAACTTCAAAATATGATTGGGCACTCCAGAATACGAAATCTCATTCAGGAACTCTGAGATGTGAAGTTCGCTAACCAAATCACCCTCCTCACCATTCTTCCTACACGTGGAATCAGAATTGCAGTATGTTCTCAATTCTGAATGATTCATGTTAACCATATAATCGTTCACCATTCTAACATTTTCGTGTGTAGGAGCAAGCATAGCCCATCCATTCAAGTAAGAATTAGAAGTCCCCTCGATAAAAAAAAAGATAGGTGCTGTCCACTATAGCTTTCATCGGATCAGAGGAACTACGTACCAGAAGATCCCCGTGTATCTCAACGGGGGCCTCACACATTTGGCCCACCAATCTGTTCATCCCCAATATTTAAGATCCATTTTAGAAACTTTTTCAAATCATCAGCGTGTTCATCTCCAAGGAGATTACGAAGTCTCATATTTTTCGCAAGTCTCAATACTCTGCAATGGTCTCGCAAAGAAAAGAAATTGAAAGATGCATTCAAAATTTCAGGGTGTGTTGCCTTGGATATAACCAGAAGTATCTGCCTAAAGTCCCCACCAAATACAATAATGTTCCCACCGAATGGTAAACCAGCATCCTTCGGGTTGCTGAACCTGGCAAGATCCCGCATCGTGCAATCCAATGCTTCAAAACAAAGTTTATGTGTAATAGGAGCTTCGTCCCAGATTATCAGGCTAGTCCTCTCAATAAACTCGGCCAAGTGACTTCCCTATTTGATATTGCAAGTTGAATTTTCATCAACATTTAATAGGATAGACAATCGTGAATTAGCAATTCTACCACCTAGTAGAATGAGTAAAGTTATTGCACTCTATGCCACATTAAACACTATCTCTCCTTGAGACCTGACTGCAACTGAAAGAGTCCTCCACAAAAGGTTTTCCCTGTACCACCATATCCACATAAAAAGAATACCCTCAATGATCACCATGAGCCGCATTCGTCACTGTGTCGTAAACTCATCTTTGTTCATAAGTCAAGTTGGATAGCAACCTTGCATGTTCCTCTTCCAATTCATCCTTATTATAGTCCAATTCATTGTATATCAGCATGTTGTTTGGGGCAGAGAAATACGAACCATCAGGAAAAAGGTATGAAATCATAGTCTCGAAGGCATCTCCTCCATTGGCGTAACAACTGCTCAATTTCAACCAATGCGTAGTTTTTGATCTGATCATCAGTCAGTTGTAAATCTATAATGCATATCCCACAATTAGAGAATACTTGGAAAATTACAGATGAAGAATCAAAGCATCCAAATAAAGGGAACATGATTACATAGGTTGCGAAAAGCATTACGGTGCTTGTGTTCTATATCTTTTGATAAATATTGCCAGCACTTATCCCACAATGTCTTAGGTCTGTCGAAGCAGTCAAACATAAGTAAGGTGACAAACAAATTTCTCAATGATATTTCAGAAGCCCAATGACTTGCCTTGATAATGCCATCGATGTACTCTTTGTCATCATCTAAAAGACCCTGAGCATGTCAAGCTTCCTTGAAAGTATTATATACCGTCCCATCAACTGTTCTTATATCTTCATACGATTTTGGATCACGCATATGATTTAGCAACATGCACAAATTGTACCTCGAAAAAATTAGTGAAAAGTGTAAGGCAAAAAAATAATAATTTCAAAAATATTAACGATGCGTTGTATTGAAAAAAGAAACATCGATAACACAAATAATATAACACGAAAATCATATTAATAAGCTAGGCATCATGAAAAGTGGCAAATCGTGTTTCTAAATTTGAGAACTGAAGTAAAAAATATCTTTCTCCAGTGCTTGGCTGAGCACTTGGTGTGAAAGGGAAAAAGAGTAGTATGATTATAGAGATTTCTTCTTTGCAGATGGGTTTTAGAGGTTAAGAATAATATTTTATACTCCATATGTCCCATATATACAATCCACTTTTCCTTTTTAGATTGTCCCACATATATAGTCTTATTTTTATATTTAATAGTATTTTTATATTCATTTCCAATTATACCCCACCTGTATTATTGAAAATACAACTATATTTATAATTTCTATTCATTTAAATAAGGACATTAAAGGAAATTTGTAAGTAAATTTACTTTTCCATTACCATTCTTAACCTTTGTGTAAAAATAAAAATGGACTATATATATCGAATGGACGGAGTATATTTTATATAATCTATAACAACAAACTTTGTTTTTATTCTCTACAAGTAAGGGTCAGTTACATAGAATCATATAAGAAATCACGTCGGATCGCATGTATAAATTTTTCTACGCCACTCATTCCTATCCAAAGATAGTTGCTCATCTATCTGCCTAAAACACATGTCATTACGAATTACTTGTATCCATGTTATCAACTGTCTTCCTTTACCTTTCCTAACATTTCCAACCCTAATACTCTCAACTGTCTTCCTCTACCTTTCCTAATATTTCCAACCCTAATATTCTCACTCTTCCTAACAGGTGCACTCTCAGGTCTCCGCAGTATGTGCTCAAAGCATCTTCGTTGAATCTCTCATATCTTATCCCCAATGGGGGCCACTTGTACTCTACCACAAATCTCTTCATTTTATACAATCTATATATTAATTAAAAAATTAGCATGCTAAACTCCTGGTTAGGAAAACAGATATAGATATAGATTATTAATAGTAAATTAATTAAAGAGTAAAAAATCTGTGGAATAAAAAATTAGAAAAATTTATTAAAGAGATTCTGAAAACTAATTCAAAATCAGACAGAAAAATGAGATTTTTTTTTATTTTTGCCAATCCTATATGGAGATTTTCTTATATTTTTTTTTCAATCAGATTTGAGAACATAACATATATTAGTTAAGCGAATGTATTGAAAAATGCTCTATTAACAAGTAATTAATATTATAGATTAACAATAGTCTGCCTATATCTCTAAGGTGCATATAATATAAATGATTAACAATTAAAAAAAAAAAAAGTTGAAAAAGAGTAATAGATTTGATTAACAATAGTTTTTGATAAAACTTGAGTAACTTGCGTCTCAATTTTAAATTGTCCAACTAATAGTTAAATTTTTTTTAAATGATTAAAAATTTTTAAAACATACTTGAGAGAGAAAAATATATTTGATTAACAAAAGATTTAGTTAAAATTGAGTAACCTATGTTTCAATGTTAGTTAGTCTATGTAGTCATTTCCCAAAAATAAAATATAAATATTGGTAGAGATCACGATGAAGTTTCTAGGGTTCGAATAGATAGCATTAATGGCGTGTCGGCTGAGGTAATAGACATAAGTACAAAGAATGGTAATTAACAATTAAAAATATATAAACTTCAAATAATTTTGGAGATTAAAATTATCGAAGTAAACTTCAAATAAACTTCAAATAATTTTGAGGATTAAAAAAAGACTTTGATAAGGATTACAAATTGGAAACATGTGTTGGCATATCGATTTAAAAAATAAAAAATAAAATTTTTTAACTGATTTTAATAAGAATTGATATTAGAAACATATTAAATGATAGAAGTAAAAAGATTTAAAAATTAAAAAATGAAATTTTTTAAAAGTAATTCAGTCCATAACCCAATCTGTACAATATAATGGCTACCATGATTATCTTAAATTATACTATATTTATGTTTAAGGGCTATATAACATATAATGACGCGTCATGTGTATTATCTTAAATTATTTTCAATTACTAATTTTTTAAAAGTATTTCAAATACCTATCTTAAATTTGTTACATATAATAATAATAATAATAATAATAATAATAATAATAATAATAATAATAATAATAATAATAATAATAATAGCGATGGTAACATAATCATGGTTATTTATGGATAATGATAAAATAATGTAATAAAAAAATGATAGATGTGCTATGAGGGGGAAAAACTTCCAATAAAAATTAAATTCAAAATCAGTCAAATAGTAAGCGAGAAAATTCCCTCCAAAAATGGTTTCTGTTTATTAATATATAGATTTTATTTTGTATATTTTCTTTAACAACCACAAGTGAAGTACTATTGGCAAAAATATCCGAGCATAAAAAAAAAAAAAAAAGGCCAAGCAAGGTAACAAGAATTGCAATTCATTGGTACATTTATTTAAATAATAATAGGGCCAAATCTCATTTTCCAATAGGAAAAAGAAACACACAGAGTCTCATAGAAAATTTAAAAAATAATCAAATAGTCTTTAAAACATATAGAGTGCCTTCAATTTGAAAATTATGCACTGATGCTTTTTCTCTTATAATTTATATAGATCCAAAAATTTTCTAACAATTCTGGAATACCAACCACTCGATGCTTTAGATCACTGAATACCGATAAACTGCACATAGAAGGTCAACCTGAAGAGGACTTAATGAGATTTGTGGTTCATTTGTGGATTTACTTCTGCACCCAAAGTATTCTCTCTTTTTTGTCTGAAATAATGACTTTACCTTGCTCCTTAAAAAAAAAAAAAAAAAAAAAATGCTTGCACATAGGTGGTCAAACATTAGTAAATAATATATCTCGTGAGGTATCAGTGAACATTATTTATTAACTTAAAGTACTGCATAAGTTATTATGTGAATATAAGAAAGAAGAACAAAAAAAATAATGCTATATTACCAACAAGAAATAAAATAAATATTACACCATGAGGATGAGGAGCGTCAAAATAGTTTTTTAGCACTTGATACATCATATTAAATTGTAGCAATTTATGAATAAAATTATCATTTAAAATTTTATTATAACCCTTATATTATATATGTCGTTGGCAGTCAGGTATAATTCATACAATAAATAAATTTTTCCGTATCAATAGATGTAATTTGTCATTATTAGATATTCCGTGTAAGACTGGTATAAAGTTCCTGAATAATCAAAATCATAAATATAGTAAATACCTAGTTAGGACTCAAATTTTCTATGTTCCACCTCTCCCCATCCAACGGTGGATGATACTTGTTCACAAAAGGAAATTTCGTGACCATATTGAACTCAATAATTTATTCGTTGCCTGCCTAGTACATGTGTTATCAGTAATTGACTTTTTTGACAAAGTGATGACGCGTTATGTATGCATTGAAAAAGGTCGACAATTTGAAAGGCAAATTACAATCCTGTCCTTTCCATAGGACCTTGTGTGACATTCTAGAAGAATTTGGAGTCGTCTTGCCAAAAACATACCGCGACCCTCATCTTCGATGTCGTCTATTTTGGGACCCACATTTGTGTCAATTGGCATATATTGCCAGTTCAGTTGGGCCCACTTGGAAAATGGAACAAATTTTTTTCCGGGCAACAGTAACATTCGTGTTGTTGGCGAAATGGCAATGTAACTTTAAGATGAAGTAACTGTTGTAGGAAGTAGAAGGATGATGGAGCTACCAACTCAAATAAATCACGCTACAATAAACTTGAGGAATTGAAAATTGATGTAATCATAATTTGAAGATAAATAATTGTTGTATAATCCAAACTCAATATTCTCGACAATAAGTTACTTCAAAACTTTGTTATTATCGAATTTCTTTGCCCTAGATGTTATTACATGAATTTCAGTAGTAGTTGTCATAGACCTTTCTAGCTCTAGACAACCAAATTACACAAAAACATGTTTTAAGTATTAAAAAATCAAATATTTTTCAAGTAATTACGCGAATCAGGTGTTTGGGGTTGCAAAATTCCAAGTATCACACTATTTGGCCAAAATTTCAACCATCCAGTCCCCATGCGATCACATGATTTCTTAACTAAATAATTTGAAAAATAGTTGTAGAAAATATAAAAATAATAGAGCTACCAACTCGAAATGAATAAAATAACACAATGTAAAAGCCACATAATATATTTTCGATAATGTGCCAAGAACTAAACACTCCAACCACACCTCTAGCAGGACCTATGAACCCAAGTATATATGTATATTATATTATTTTGCCCACTTCGAGTTAAGAATGATGTCAAGGTGGGGTCAGTCGAAGGCATAGTATCGACCATTCATTAGTGAACCATCATGGTCATAAACTCAAAGGACGAGATGGTTTCCATCCCAAATTCTGGAAACTTAAATTCCAATTAACATATATTGCTTCGAGGTGATCCTCGAAATAATATATGTTAATCGGAATTTCAGTTTCCAATTTTTTTCATTCAGTCTCACCAGTTAACATAATGGCATGTCCAAGCATTACCGAATTTGGGTTTCCATCCCAAATTTGGTGATGCTTGGACATGCTATTACATTAACTGGTGAAGTTGAATGAAAAAAATTGGAAATTGAAATTCTAATTAACATATATGACTTCGAGATCCTCGAAGTCATATATGTTAATTAGAATTTTAGTTTCTAGAATTCAAAATAGAAACCATCTCGTCCTTCGAGTTTATGACCATGGTGGTTCACTAATGAATGGTCGACACCATGCATTCAATATGCCCCACCTTGACATCGGTCCCAACTCGAAGTGGACAAAACAATACAATATACATATATACACACTTGGATTCATAAGAGCTGTTGGAGGTGTGGTTGGAGCATTTGGCTCTCGGCACATTGTCGAGAATATATGAAGCGGCTTGTATATTATGCTATTTTGTTCATTTCAAGTTGATAACTCCATCATTCTTATCCCTCCTACAATTATTTCTCAAATTATTTATTTGAGAAATGAAGAAACCATGCAATTGCATGGGTGACTGCATGGGTGAAATTTGGGTCAAACAATGTGACGCTTGAAATGGACAAAAATAGCACAACGTAAAAGTTGCGATTCGTCCATATCCGTCGTATAATAATATCCTTATTTGGACTACTAACCACAACTTGGTTTTCCCTTTGGTAGTCCAGCAGCTTGTACAGATGCTTTGGTGTTCTTACTCTAATGTAAGACACCGACTCAATGCCTCCTGAAATGAACATTATCTTACACCCATAATTTCCACTGATCAATGACACATATGAATCTCTCCATACAGTGCCCCACTCTGCTAGAGGAATACCTCCTCTTTGATTGAAAATGCACGGGCTGCCCAAAAATAAAATAAAATAAAATAAAATAAAAAGAAAAATCTGAAAAATATTGACGACGGATCTTTGAACATTAATGTCAAATTTCTAGATTAGCAATTCCGAAAAATAATCATGATAAACCAATGAGGACTAAGAACAGTCGACACATATTTTGCAACCAATATACATTAATAATCAACATTATGACAAACTTATCACCCAAAATTGTGAGCAGATATCAAGGGTCCTCTAAAAGCTGACTGCACCCCAGGCTTCCCAGCAACAAAAAGAAAGTTTGAGATCTATCACTATTAAATATCATTATCATCATCAATTTTATCAATCTTTAACGTTCAGATCATAGTTTCTGTAAAATACTTTATTGGAAAGAATGAAAAACATATAACAATATATCCAGTGCCATCAAAATATACTTGGGCCAAAATATTGTCTTCTCTTTCAAGTGCGATGTCAACGTTTTTTTACAGACGTGGCAAAAGTTCATACTTGGCAGGTATATTGGAGTTGATCTAAAGAGACAACATGAAGATTAATGACAGATCGCACAACTAGAGAACAGTTAATGTCAAATTTCTAGATAAGTGGGTATCAAAAATCACCATGATAAAGCAATAAGACAAACAGTAGAACACATATACCTTGCAGTCAGTACACATTCATTATGACAAACTAACCATAAGGAAAGCCATTTCCAGGTTATAGTCAATTACCAGTATAACATATGCCATAGAACATTTTTCAGGCACTCAGGCAGCTCAAGATGAGATACGCTGATCATACCAAGCAGCTTACAGCTTCATTGCTCGCAGTTATTTCTGAAAAGCTCTTCTCAGACCAATGTGATACTGGAAATCGAAAGCATACCGTAGATTTCTAAAATACACCACCACTCACTTCATTGATTTAACGAATATTTTTAAAAACTTTTCCGAGTTTTCAACCACAAATCAAGAACCATATTTTTAAAATCTTCTACCAAACACAATAAATACGAAATCGAAGAAGTAATGTGAAATTAAGGACACTGTCACATTTTAAGAGAAGGGCCATATTTAAGGCGAACACTGCAACCCACAGCCCGATTTATTATTTTTCTTTAGTTATTTAGGTACGAAACGTGAAGGGTGAGATGAATCAGATTTCGGGAACTGACGGATCGTGAGATCATCTTCTTCACCCCCATTTCTGCTGATCTTCTCCATCCCCATTTCTTCAAATTCTCCTCCACCACCCTTTCTAGTTAAATAGCTGTAATTTGGTTGAATTCTATTGAATTCAACCCTATATGTATATGTATATATATATATATAGTTCTTTGATTTCCTATTTCTATGGTTTTGGCTCGAACACATAACATTGGTATTAGAGTGGTGATCCTCGAATGGTGGTGATTGAAACCAGATCTAAGGGCCATAATTCAGATAAACAAGATGACACTAGGCAGAGGTTAGCTACAACAGCAGAGTCATATAGGGCAGTTCATACCGCCATTAAAATGTCAGACGCTAAGCAAGACGAGATTTTTCGAGAAATGAACCAGAACTATGACAAGTTAGAGCAAGAGCTTGATTGTGAACTATATAACACTATGCCAATTAAGGTGAATGTCGCCGAAGGTGAAGAGCACAAAACTACAACCAAACATAACACTTGAGTGGATTATACATGACTATGAGTTTTAACTCCAATCGGCGATATTGATGCTTGATATGGTTTTAGGGATTGATTGGCTAAGTCCATGTGGGCCTACACTTTGCGATTTATATAAGGGCAGCATGACATTCACACAAGGGGCAGAAGGAATTATATTGAAGGGTGAAATCCATGGAGGGGAAATTATGATGACTGAAGAGTCAAAATTTCATACATTTGGTAGAAGGACGGCCGCATGGGATAGTCAGTCATCTAAATACAATAAGTGAAATTGAGGGTATTATAATCACACATGAGGAAATTGAATCTATAATTGAAGATTACTTTTATGTTTCTTTTGGACCCAAGGTTTGAGCACGAATTAGAATGAAGAACTACACAAACAAAAGTGAAGGAATATTTCGAGTCGAAGATTTGTTTTATTTAACATGCTTGCATGCACACAACAATCAATAGGGAAGAAGGGGAACTTCTTGGAAACAACCCTTAAGAGATTCTGGTCCCTATAGAATCAAGGAGAAAATTGGACATAGACATGTATTCGTATTTGATATATTAGAGGAAGTTCAGAGGGAAGCAACGCCGAAACCTTGGGGACAAGGCTCATTTTAAGGGGGATGGAATAATATGATGTAGAAAACGGGCTGATGAATTCACTCACTTCGGCTTTAATTACCTGCATCCAGCAGCCCAATTTATTATTTTGCTTCAACTATTTACGATATTTTGTGAACTTATCCACTCATTGGGTTACAAAACTCACTTATTTTCCCGTAATGTTTTCTTATAGGAATAACCGAGCTTGAGCATTAGTGGATTACGTGTGGAGTTCTGAACCGACCACCGTAGTATTTAGATGATTCATGTTTTAACTTGGCAATCGTCATATTTTGATATACATGTCAAATATAATTAAGGTTTTAATTTATATTTATTATAATTTTTTTTAAATCATTAGTTTTGTTATAAAAGTATAGAAATAATAGAGAGAATTTAGAGAGAATGAATTATAAGGAATTATGAGGAATGAATTTATTAATAAGCTGAAGCACTGTTATGAAAGCTTAGAATAGTACAATCGTAATTACATAATTTCATCAAGAGTATAATAGTCGTTCACATAAATAAAATATAATAATTTATTTCCCTCACTTCCCTCATTAATTATATTATATTAATATTATTATTATATTCATAACACATGGAATGAATATTGTGTCTGAAATATTTAAACTTGTTTGAAAGAAAACCCGAGTGGAAAAAACTTGGCAGGTGCGAGGATAGGCTTGGTGGTTATATCTTCTTAAATCAAAACATTGCTCCCACGATATCTATCAGCGGTATAGAGTATTCACGTCTTTGCCTCGTTAAAGCCTTGTCCAGAAAAGCGGTGGGAAAAAGCGATCGAAGGAAAAAGTACGACTACTCCATCGATTTCATATCTTGAGGACCGATATCGCTACTTACGGTAAAGGATTTCAATATCATCATTGTTGGGATCTAAAGCATTGTCTCTGTGATAACTTGATCCAATAAATACTTTGTGTCGATTTCTCTTGTTGTCCTCAATATACCATGAATATGCCTCGTTAAAACATTAGGAAAAACCCGGTGGGAAAAATTCTAATGAAGGAAAAAGAGTACGTTATTCATATGAATACGCCTTTAATGTTGCCTCATTAAAAACGCTTGCTTTAGGAAAACCCGATGGGATAAAACCTCAGTCAGGGAAAAAGAGTGCTGTGCGTATTTTACCTCTGTAAGTATCTTTATGAAAGCATTTCAAAATATTCATAGATTTGTATAGTATCATATACATTGGTTCATACTCTTCATTCATTTCACGTGAATGAAATTTTAGATGTTATACAATATCATGTTATATTTAGTGTATATATGCAATCAACGAACCGATCTCGTTTTCATTTATGTCGAGATATATACCTAAATCTCTTACGGAGATTTCATAGTAGTTGAGATTGAAGTGCTCATTAAAGCGCTTGTTTGAGAAAAACCCGTTTTGGGACAAAAGCATCAATCAAGGAAAAAGTCTGACCATCGAATTTACCAAACAATATCAATGTAGATATTTTGAGTCGTTGCATCTGTGTCTGATAATACATTTGAAGCCTCTTCAAGAGTTTCATTCTCATTTCTCATTAAGCGAGTGCATGAACACTTTAATCATAAGGGCATATATTTAGCTATCGGCGTTTTCGATGGATTTTAATATCCTCGCTATTATTGATAGTATGTGGCGCTATCTTTTCCGAATTAGTGTGTCGACACTTTCAATTTTATTTCTTTCCCCATATCGACATAACTTATCGAGATATCTCATTATCAATCCTCTTGTAGGATTACAGCGATATAGTTATGTCTATATCTCTTCAAAGTATACCTCAGATTATTAAGACCAATCTTTAATAATTTGCTTGATATATATGATTAAAAATCTCATAATATCAATGACTTAAAGCGTGCTAACTTATCAAAGCATCTTAATTGATATATATGATTGTTCATAGCATCTTTTATACATCTTTGAACTAAGTTCATATTTTAATTGTGAGGATATAGTATGATGCATTTCACATATCGTTTCGACCTTTAATACTCCCATAAATCTAAGAAAATTTAGAAACCTAAAAAGCTGAGATATGTTCTCATCATTGACCTTAATATGAGAATTTATATAGTTTGCAATTCTATTCTCGATATTGGCGATTTATTGGAGGACTTTAAATAATTTGCCACATAATATCACTTGTATCACGCATACTCAATCCTTGAGGATTTATTAAGTATTGGGATATCGTTCTTAAACTTTATCATTAAATCTAGAAATAAATGTCTTCATCTGAGTGGCAAATATTTAAATAAATTTAATTACGAATGAATCGTATATACATGTGCTATCTAGTGGATCCATATAATAATATCTAGTAATAGTCACATGGAGGATGATGAGTGGGCCATATTTCTCGTTCTTTATTCAGGATATATTTGGAATTTATTTGATATTAGGTGTAATGATTTCATCCGTTTATAGAAACGATCATTGAAGATTCTTTTAATTCTTCACTTGAAATATTTATTTCAATAATTATTTAAGCAGGGATGGTCGAGTCAGGTTATAAGCAGTATTATTGAACTTTTAGTTGATAGAATTCTTATATCGATTTCACTAGTATCGTATAGTGCTTTCGGCATGATTTATTACTTTCATCATATGTATAGCTCACTTGAGGCATATTCCGTCATGTTTGGTGGCATTATTACACATCCTTTGTTCAGCGTGAAATCTTAGCACATCGCTTCATGTTTCAATCTTGTTCCAGCAGCAGACCTTACCCTCTGGCGTTTATAAATTATCAGTGACTTATAGTATTCCATAATAATGGTCCATATATAATAATGGATAATTTGCTCTCAAATCTTCGAAAATACTATCCATCCGCTACTGATCAAAAAATCACAAGGATTATCAAGTAGAGCTTGAAAGGTTGAGGATGCTAATGAATAAGGGCATCGGAGATGTTCGATGTTTAATTGAAGCGAAAGGTTCGATTATCTGGTGAGTTCGATTCCTTCTAAATACATGCTGGTATGGGTAAGTAGTTTTGAGAAAAGCGGATAGCAAAAAGATTAGGAGGTGCTACGATGTCTCGATGGACATGTGACACTTTCGATGTAAATCTGTAATGCGATGTCTAATGTAGAGAAGATAAGATAGCATTCGTTAGGATGGATTGAGTAAGGGCGCTGGATGATATTCAGGCAATTTCTTGAGAACGTCACAGTGGACAGCGTCTGATGTGGTGATGGCCTTATGGAGCCAAATTCAAAGATGAACAATCGCGTTATAGTCTTGAAAAACTGCTTTAGAAGATCACTTGTTTGTAAATTTAGTAGAAAATTTTAGTATAATAATTTTCTCATATTAATGTAAGGAAGTTGATTATAATACGAAGATCAATGTTTTTTTGTAATTGTAAATATTATTTTCAATTTTTAAGATATATATATGTATATATATATTATTTTGAATCAGTAGATAGGTATATGTCATTTCGCTAAATTTTACTTTTTCTCTTTCATGTTGTCAAAGTAAATAGTCTGATCGAATTATTGGTTTGAAGAATTTTCTTTAAATAGAGGATTAAATATATCTACCGTATTTAAATACAATTAAAAAGTATAGTGCAAAAGAGAGATAGGAGTAGAGATGGATATGGAGATTTTAGAATAAATACCATACAAGTCGGCTGCTTTACCTCGTGAGATTAAAAAGCTAGTATGTATTCTTGGTGGATCTGGTGGTAGGTCATATCAATATGTGGATAAGGCAATGAGCTAAGTAAAGAGTTAGGGAGACAAGAAAATTAATATACTATATGGAGGCCAAGCAATAGCTTTTATTTGAGCATAATGGCCGCATCGTCATAAATGGGAATAAGAGTTTGAGTGTAATCATTTCAATTTAGTTGGATCTATCTTGAATTGGAGCGTTCTGCAATGGGTCGGCGGGTTGGTGCTTCTGCGCAATCCATCAATGCGTGATGTATATGATGAATAATAGTGATCTTTCGTTGTCGTGAGGCTACAACACTTGGCGGAGGAAATATTGAAATATAGCGCCGTTGGCGCGGTGGAACTTTCATGTCAAACCAATAGGTTTGTTGAATATTAACAATTTCTTTGATGGCTTACTAAGCGTTCTTAGATCAGTGTAGATAATAAGTTTATCTGCCGTTTAGCGAGAAGATCTTATTTCTGTAGTCTTGTTGATGAGCTACTTGTCAATTTAAATGCGTATGTTCGAGAATCATGGAAGCTGAGTCAAAGTCAGGTCATGAGGACCACTGGTGTCAGCGAAAAAGAAGTCGGATCCTTTAAATATCTCATTATGAACCACGATGTTGAGGGTGGCGAATTACGGTATTTATACTCTCGCGCACCCTTCATTTATGGGTTCAATATGTATTTCTTTTGTTTCCATGTTTTGAGTGTTTATTAATAAATCTTTGATATTACCGATATGTTAAACTTGTTGTTTGTCTTACTTAGAGTAATAATAATAATACTCGTATTGGGCTTTAGTCGAATCAGCAATCTAGTGATTATCTTGCGAGGCGTTTTATTACCGTAATGTCTGATCACCATCTCATCGATAAGATTACTTCATTATAATCTCTCCATGCGATATATTTTCTTTGATTTATCAACATGGGATCTATTGAGCGTTTATTTATCCGTGGTAACTTGGTCTGAAACACTTCGATTTTCTTAACGTCGATATTGATAGGCGTGGAAGCTGAACATTCCTTTATTAAATGCTTCTTTAAGAGCATTTGTCGTCATATCATCATGATATCTGTCTCGTAATGAGATTTTTTCACTTTCTACGGTTATATTTTCTTTCTCTTTTTTATCGTAATGGGATTCTTTGGCGATTTCATTTAAATCAATACATCTGATATGTTAAATTCTTGCATCACTTGCTCAAATATCTTCTTTA
Organism: Jasminum sambac; assembly: GCA_018223645.1. NCBI lineage: Eukaryota > Viridiplantae > Streptophyta > Magnoliopsida > Lamiales > Oleaceae > Jasminum > Jasminum sambac. The sequence continues at coordinate 18,827,022 of CP073650.1, read as the reverse complement.
ATATTAATAGAATATTCATATCGAGCATATCTCATCAGTTATCGTCAATGTAGGGGTTTAATCCAATGCATTTGTAATAAGTATCTGCGTGATGTGGTATAACTAAATCGCCATATTGAAAATATATGTATCTCGATATTGATATAGCTCACCACATTGGAAATATATACAAATTTCAAAGTGCATAAATTTAAGCTACAGAAATTAAATTAAATAGGTGGTTGAGCACTGCATGGAAATTATCGCAATAAATATAAAGTTCACGAATTTAAATTACGAGGAATTAAAATGCATAATGATTAGCTACTTGCTTGGGGTAAGGTCTGTAACTAAGTAGAAGTATACTTGCTTGACAGCATATAAATTACATAAATATATAAAATCTTAGTTTAGTGATGGTTGAGCACCTATCGTAGTAGGAGTGTTCTTGATGTTAAATTACTGATAAATAAAGTCACGAGGCTTAAATATCTATAAAATCAAATTTGTTCTAACTATTTCTTGAAAATATAATTATTGTCAAAGTAAGCGAGCCAATGCGTAATCGAAATATCACATTCTTTAACCATTACCGATTCTGGTGGCGGTCTTGCATCTGGCGGTGCGTGTCAAGCTACATATTTTTATAAAACGTTAATACATGCTTTCAAATTTGCTTAGCCATACGATTCTTGTGGCGGTAGTCTTTGGCGCAGCGTGGCGATCTTGCATATCTCTTTATAAAGTTTTGGCGTTATAAGCGTTATCGTAAACATTCACAAGTTCAAGGACCCTTTTGTAACTTTTTCAAAAGTTGGGAGTCTTGATTTGTAAATTTTTGAAAGTTACCTTATTAATATTGGTGTCGAATCGAAGATCTCGTTAAATCGAGTATAATGGAGTCGAGAAAATTTGATTTTGATAACGTATCTCCTTATATACCGATAAAGCAGAATGTTATCTTTAATATATTATTATATTATAAAATAATAATATAATATATATAATATATCTCTCTAGTTATTTTGCTTCCATTTGTCATAATTTTGAAGCTACTATTGATAGTGTTTGGCTTGGAAAATTCCAGCTAATTGACATTGGTATTGTGGCTCTACTGTAGGAGTAGGTATTTTTTTATAATGGAGGTGTTGTGGTATCTTTGTCTGCTTTAGAGAGAGAATGGAGCAGGAGAGAGATTTTATAGAAAATTAAGTATTTGAGTGTAATAATCAGGTTTACGTCTGAGAAGATAAATACATAAGATCTGTTGTAGAACATCTTGCTTTCATATTACTCGAAAGGGTTAGAGACTACGTCTTTGATAACGTGTTATAAAAGTATAGAAATAATAGAGAGAATGAATTATAAAGGAATTAGGGAATGAATTTCGTTAATAGCTGAAAGCCTATTTATGAGGAAGCTTGAATAGTACAATGATAATTCGTAATTTAAATCCGATATAATAGTCATTGTAAATAAAATATAATAATTTATTTCCCTCATTAATTATATTATATTAATATTATTATTATATTCATAACAAGTTTTAGAATTATTCATCATTTTCTCAATTATAATTCTTTTCCCAATTTCTGTATATGATGTTAAATATTTTCGGATTGGTTATTCGAATCTATTTAAAAATCCATTTCATAATTGTTATAAGCTCATCTTAGTACAGAAAAATTATAATTTCATGCCAAGTTCAGTTTGCTTTAACAGTGGGTCTAGTGCCAACATCGTCGGCGCACGCCACGTGTCAAGTTATTTGGGACGGGGCGTATCACTTAATATGTTCTCCACAATGTGCTGAGATCCGAACGCCCCAACCACACCTCCCACAGCCCCTACGAACCCAAGTATATATTTTGCAATCTGCTCTGTTTGGACTAAAAACGTAATCGAGAGAGGTAGGAAATCGATGCCCGATATAAGCACCATCCTATTGATGGAGCTTCTTAACCGGATGATGTTTCTGCGATGAACCTCATCTCTTCCAACTACATTGTTGGGCTACAATATCCCACTGACAACAACACTGGGAACGCTAAGACAATAACCAATCGCAACTAAAGCACAACATCCAGGTAGTAGATCTTGGGTCATTAATTTCAAATCACATGCTCTGTACAAAATATGGAGGAATGAAGTTAGAAGTATGAAAAAATAAAAGAATACTTACACTTGGACACCCATTAATAATAAAAAAGCTGTCAGTGTACAGGTCAGTATCCGCCCTCTAATAACAACCTTATTTGGATGACCAACCACAACATTGTTTGCCCTTTGGTACTCCAGCAGCTTATAAAAATGTAATAGGGTTCTTACTCCCGTGCAAGACACTACCACAATGACCCCAGTCTCAAATGAAACATTATCTTGCATCCACAATTTGGCATGATCAATAGCGCACATGAAACTCTCTCTGCTAGAGGAATACCTCCTCTTTAACTCAAAATGCATGGACTAGAAATATATGAGAAAAAAAATTTACGCTTGGCAGGCATAGTGAAGTTGATCTAAGAAGATAACATGAAGATTGACGACAGATCACACAACTTTGAACATTAATGTCAAATTTCAAGATAAGTAGTTCCAAAAAAAAAATAATCATGATAAAACAATAACGACTAAGAACAGTAGACACAATACTTGAGAAACCCTTTCTCAAGTCCATTTTGATGGCTATATGCTTTTCATTCTTTCCAATAAGGTATCTCGAAGAAACTATAATCTAAACGTTAAAGATTGACACAACTGATGTTGATAATGATATTTAATGGTGATAGATCTCAAACTTTCTTTTTATTACTGGGAAGCCTGGGATGCAATCGGCTTGTAGAGGACCCCTGATATCTGCTCGAAATTTTGGGATGGTAAATTTGTCATAATGATGATTGTTAATATATATCGATTGCAAAATATGTGTCTATAGTTCCTGATCGTCATTGCTTTATCATGATTATTTTTTGAGAACTACTTATCTTGAAATTTGACGTTAATGTTTAAAGTAGTGTGATCTATCGTCAATCTTCATGTTATCTCCTTAGATCAACTCCACTATACCTGCCAAGCGTAAACTTTTTTTCTCATATATTTTTAGCCCATGTATTTTGGGTCAAAGAGGAGATCTCTAGCAGAGAGAGTTTCATGTGCGCTATTAATCATTCCAAATTGTGGATGCAAGATAATGTCTCATTTGAGACTGAGATCATTGTGATAGTGTCTTGTATAGGAGTAAGAACCCTATGACATTTGTATAAGCTACTGGAATACCAAAGGGCAAACAATGTCGTGGTTGATCATCCAAATATGGTTGCTATTAAAAGGCGAATACATACCTGTACACTTACAGCTTTTTTATTACTAATGGGTGCCCAAGTGTAAGTATTCTTTCATTTTTTCTTCATTTTTATTTTTTCATACCTCTAACTTCATTCCTCTATATTTTGTACAGAGCATGTGATTTGAAATTAATGACCAAAGATCTACTATCTGGATGTTGTGCTTTAGTTGCAATGGGTTATTGTCTTAGCGTTCCAAGTGTTATTATTAGTGAGGATATTGGAGCCCAACAATGCTGCTGGAGTAGATGAGGTTCATCGCAGGAACATCATCCACTAAGAAACTCCATCAATAGGATGGTGTTTATATCGGGCATTGGCTTCCTGCCTCTCTCGATTACATTTTTAGTCCAAACAGAGCAGATTGCAAAATATGTACTTAGGTTGTAGGGCCTGTGGGAGGTGTGACTCAAGCGTTCGGATCTCGGCACATTGTGGAAAATATATTAAGCGGGTTCTACATTGTGCTATTGTGCCTATTTCACGTTGGGAATGATGTAAAAGTGGGTTCTACTAGGTTCTCCTACTTCAGGGTTTTTAAAATGAGTTAAATTCATTCTGAATCTGTCTCTGGTAATTTATATTCTATAAAATCAAATTTTTCACTTATCTTTTTACTACTTTCGGGTTTACTATCTATGGAAAGATTCTTAATTTTTTCTGTAATAGTTTTAATTTCTAAGTATAATTTGTCTGAATGTTCTAAGCCATTTCCCTTTTCTATGTTATTATTTAGTCTAACTATACCTTCGTTTAAGTATGTTAGTTGTTCTTTGGTAGGATTTATACCTTTTTCTAATAAGGTAGATGTTGTGTTTTAATGTAATCTAATTTATTATGAATTTGTTCCAACTCTTTCTTTATCTGAATTATTTGTTGTTCTAAGAAAAAGTTTTTCTTACTAAAATACTGAGTGCTGTTTATAATTAAATCTATGATAGTATTTTGGCTAGGGTCTGTAGAATCGTAAAATTCAGTTTGAGAATCGTAATTGTGGTATTAAGTGCATTTATTCCATTATGTTACCATTATATTATGTTATTCTTTGTGTAACTCTTCATATCCATGTCACATGATCGTTGTTTAATATTTTATTAGAGTTTACTTGTTTAATATTTTAAACCCTACCCAATCTTAAAAAGCATGAACTAAACTCTAACTACAATAGCAACACTCTTCTGGGAAACTTACCCACTGACTTCCGGCGAAGTTTCCGGCGAGCCCAGGCGACGGCGACCCATCGCCGACCAACCCCAGTCACCTGCAACTTCACCTGTGGCTCCGCAGCCCCTTCTTTGCCTTGGGCTCAACTGGTTCTCTTCGTTTTTGAGTGAGGAATCGCTAATCTGGTCGTTTGGTCCAGATTTCTCGGTTGCCTCTTGTCTCGCGACCTCAGGCGACTCTTTGGTTTGCTTATTATCACCTTTTTTCTTGTCAGCAGCACCTATTTCGCCTCCTTTCTTGTTCGGCAGTTGATCTGTGTGGGTTTTGGGGCCTGGGCTGATGAAAAGCAGCTGCTAGGGTTAGAGATTTATCCATTTTTTGGTGCTATTGTGGAGGTTCGTACTGTTTTTGGTAGCGCTGGCGAGGATGATAGTATCTGCCTTTGCAGAGTGTTAAGTTCCATGGAGAGGGAAAGTGCATGGGAGGGAAGGAAAGAGAAAAGAAAAAACGGCACCAGTGGCGAAGGCTGCGGCTGCCGCTCGTTGTGCCCTTGCCTTTGTGATGACAGAATTTAGGGTTAAAGTTTCATTTGTGGATTTGGGCTCTTGTTCGGTTGGGGGTTATGAAATGTTTTGGGTTGTTGGTTTTAGGCCTGGCTCTTTGGAGAGATGTTATTCGATTTCCGTGCGAAATGTTTGGTTGTAAGTTGAGAAAAGTATATTAATTAATTGAACGAGTGATTGTAAATGATAAGAGAAAAAAAATTGTACTCCCTCCGTCCCACTAAGATAGACAGCCACTATTTTTCACACATATTAAGAAAATGTCTTTGGAATTATAAGATATTTATATATTCTTTCAATTTTACCCTTATATTGAATGATCAAAAAGTAGTGTGAACATGTTTAAATATCTTGGAAGATGAAATATCTAGTATTCCAATTATCTTAAATAGGGGTATTTTAGTACATGGAAAATAAATTATACATTCAATAAGGAAATTGGACTATAATTTGGAATGGATAAAATATAAATACTTGCCTATCTTAGTGGGACGGAGGGAGTATGTATATTGCTTTGTAGAATTTGGATACATCATGTGAATGCATCGGAGTGTAATTTAAGAGTAATATATTCTGAATGCAATGATGAGAATATAACTTGCAAACAAACTTGAAAAAGCAACCCATATATATGGGAATAAGAATGTAACATAATTTATCTGAATCTAAAACTTGGAATGTTGACTGACATATAACATGTTGACTTTGGGAAAGATACTAGGTACTAGGTACGAAATATAAATTCATTAATTTGCTATAAAAGTCGAAACATTTGACTAACAATGTGCAAAATTATAGACAAAGACAAAAAGAAATCAAAATTTGACTTCAAAAGGTAGGACCAAATATTTGACTACTGCCGTGGATGGATTCCGTTTGGGTATATTGCAACGTTTTTATAGGTAGTTTTATACATAAATATCAAAATTTTGCCGCAAATTTTTTTTTTTTTTTTAAGTTTGGGTAAAATATTGACAGACTTGAAAATTTGGAATGAGTAACAGTCATGTTTTGAACTTTTAAATTTTAGTATTTCAAATTTTTAATCTTTAAAATATATACATCTGATGTCTTTTTCAGATAACAAATATCAACTAAAATATTAGTTGGGAGAAACGACTCATGTAGCCAATGGGGATGGCAATTTTATCTATTAAACCCAAAACTTGTGGGGAACTGCTCCTAATAGGATGGATCCGTCCTTATCACACACAAATGCATTTATATTTTATAATTAATCAAAAATTTAATATTACCACCGTCTCATAAAGATAGATCAAATTTCATTTTTTTATCCATCCTAATATATAGGTTACATTCTTTTTAGAGACGTAGTTAAAATAATAAGTATCTTATATGCCTTCGTTTAAAATACATTGTTATTATCAAAATATATTAGTTGAAATAAAATATCTAGCTAATAAATGAAATGACATATTAAGAAAATAATGATAAATTTTACTTTTCCAACACAATGGGCTATATTTAATTATTTATAGGACGGAGGTAGTATAATCAAAAATATTTGGACATTTCGAAAAGAAAATTTTGAATTTATAAACTACAAATCTACAATCAAGTGTCTTGCCACTATCCCATTTATTCATTATTTCCTTATGAAAAATTCCAACTGAAAAACAAAACATACTACTTCGTGGTTCAAGCCTCAAGTCTAATGGCTGACTCACCCCACTCCACTCTGACCAACCTCTAGAACTTGAAAGTCGAGGCAACTTTATAACTTGTGGGTCTAGGAGCCAATCTCAGTTGATCCACCCCTATATCTCGAGATGGCAATGGATTGGGTTCGGATCGGATCAGCCAATCCAAATGCAAATTTATCTCCCTAATTTAAATCTAATCCAAATCCATATTCTTTGAATTGGATCAGATCAGTATCGGATCAAGAAAAAGATTCATATTTGATTTGTATTGGTAGAGGTTTTTTTCTAATTATTTAAACATTAATTGCATAATCAAACATTCAAGATATCAAGGGCATAAATTAGGTGTTAAGACCATGCAAAATACAAAATACAAAAAAAAAAGGGGCAAACACATTGTTATTCGATTTTCGTGCGAAATGTTTGGTTGTAAGTTGAGAAAAGTATATTAATTAATTGAATGAGTGATTGTAAACGATAAGAGAAAAAAATTTGTACTCCCTCCGTCCCACTAAGATAGGCAGCCACTATTTTTCACACATATTAAGAAAATGTCTTTGGAATTATAAGATATTTATATATTCTTTCAATTTTATCCCTATATTGAATGATCAAAAAGTAATGTGAACATGTTTAAATATCTTGGAAGATGAAATATCTAATATTCCAATTATTTTAAATAGGGATATTTTAGTACATGGAAAATAAATTATACATTCAATAAGAAAATTGGATTATAATTTTGGACGGACAAAATAGAAATACTTGCCTATCTTAGTGGGACGGATGGAGTATTAAATAATTGTGAAGAGAACAAGCCCTTGAGTTTGGGCTGCAGATTAGGTTGTTTCTCGAGGAAATTAGATACTTTTCGATTTAATATTACAATAATCCTGAAAAATCATCTTAATTACGTAAATCATGTATTAACGGTCAAGCAAATTTCAATACACAGCCCCCGCTTTGTCATGACCCGAATCGGTTCTTTCGTTTTCTTTTTTTTGTTTGTCTCTTTTACACGCATTTCCAAACCTTGTATCAGTTTTTATAATGTATAGTTCTACACAAAACACATTCATTTTCTCATTGCAATTTGCAACTTTTTATAAAACCAATGTTTCATTTTGCGCTAAAAAAATTTCAAGAAAGATAGAATTATTGTAGCAACTCGAATATTTTTTCACATCAAAATAAATATTCAAAAATATTTATAAGTTTATTCAGAAATATTAAAATAATTAACTATTTTGGTGATAATTAAGAAGCGTACTTATCTAATTAAATTTTTTGAATTAGCGAATTATGCCAAATGTTTTAAGTTTATTCTATTAAATAGTTTATTTCTTCAAGTCAAAGAATTATTTCAGATGATATAAATTATTCCAATAAGTGATCGATTCCATTAATTTTCTTGTTTCCTTTTCAAATTTAAATTAATTTCATTTCCTATGCTTCGACTCAGGAATTAGCTTATTTTAAAAATTTCCCATCATTTTGGTTAAATATAGCTGCCTCTTATTTAATATTAGTATCATGACTAAGAAAAAGCCTACAATTCTTTTAATAGAAGGTTAATTTACACTATTTTACTAATACTCGGGTCTCTTACCGTGCGTTGCACGTTGTGCTTTGAGTGTTAAGCCTAGCGTGTAATGTTATTTTCATATAGTTAAATAGAGATTTTAAATTGGAAATTATGTGTATGTGAAGAATGAATCCAAGAACATGTTAAAATAACATTTATAAGTGCTGCCAAAATCCTTTTACCATAGGGGCCTGAATTTAAAATATATGCCTTCGCAAACAGTGAATTTAATTCATGTGATTTAATGGTAACATAGACTACATAGTTATCAACTATAGATATACTCATGATCAAATGCCAACTTATTAGCATTTGATCGTTTGTGACTATCAGCACTCATGATCAAATGCCAATATTGATAAACTCAAAGTTGTCCTTATTAAATGAACCAAAAGCCTTGGAACTAATAAAAGTAATAATGGCAAGAGCCAAAAAGGTGAGGGTAATCACCCTCTAACAAGCCAATTTTGTTAGAAGGGATTATGTCCAAGGCATATATTGGGGGATTACCCTTCTAACAAAATTGGCTTGTTAGGGGGTGATTACCCTCACCTTGAAGAAATACATTTTATTTAAGTGAACATTAATTAATAATTAACTATAAGCACGCTAACTTTTTTTTTGTTAACATACATCAATTTATCAATCTACAAATTAATATTGGGGGATCTCTTCAACTTAAGATTAGAATTCTTGAGATAACTTTTATTTATGCGTGTATTTAAATGTTTTATTAGTTTTTAAATTTTAAAAGATCCTATATATATATATATATATATATATATATATATATATATATATATTTCCTTCTATTAAAACGAGAAGTTCCTATGGTTACGTTAGCTAGAATTCAAGAATTTTTTATAGAATAATGTCTGCTAGAATATATTGATAATAAGTGTTTGATGAGTGAGTTTTTTTTTCGAAATGCGAGAAAAATTATTTTTATATAATATAATTAACTACATTTCAAGATTTGTGCATAATATTTTTATGTTTTTCTTTTTAAAATTTGCCCATATAGAATTATATGAATTTGTGCGCCTTTTATGATATTGTGTTGTATTCTTAATGTATGATTTTTCATGGTTTCAAGTTGCATTTAAACTTTACCTATACCTTTCTTTTCGGGCATGTTAGTTATTACAAAGTAAAGAATATTACAAGTCCCATATTTTTTCAATTAAATTGAAATTAACGAGTATGATCATTTTCCCTTGTGTGTGTATTAATTGCTCAATATGGCACATACAGTTAATATTGTAAGACTAACTTTGTTGACTGATGACAAAAATACGAAATAGTTATTCAATCTATAATTTTAATGTAAAAATTTATTGAATCATAAGTATACATGATTTCAATTTATGATTATTGAAGGTGGGAGGTCCCACCAACCCATAGAAATTTTTAATAACTAAGAGGGGCCCCTGATGGTGGGACCTCCCACTAACCCATACGAATTTTTTTCGCCGAATTATAAATAACATAAGATTCCCACAATGGATACCTGATCATGACTCTCCTTTCTCTGCATTGATTTCCCTTCCATTCCATCAACTCACGGGTCAGTCAATGTTTATCATATTTTATTTAAACATTATTTCTCAACATTGCATCCCGAATAATTGCACCAATACGGCAATACCAAATCGGTCGTCCCCTTCTCGCACAGATGCATCAACATTTGAAGTCCCTCTCGCGCGCTTTCACCATGAAACATCCAGTATTCTGAAATTATTTATTTTCAGTATTTTGAAGTTTCAATTCATTGACTTCATAAATATATTATTATTACCGACCATATGGAGGTTTTTTCCCATAAAAAGATTCAAAAAAGAACATATACGTCTGTTCAGGTTTTCTGCCATACAAAGGATTCAAAAAAAGAACATATACGTTTGTTCGTTTGTCATTCTGTCTTCACTTTCTTCTCCTCCTCTTCAATCTCTTGCCCCTACTTTTTAAAATTCGCATCAACCCTATGGTAAAACCACCGCTACAAAAGTGGTATACTAGTATAAAATTATGATTTAATATATTGTATGTAAACTAAAGAAATTAATATTGTTTAACAATTTATGCGGATGTTGCATTAATGGAGTTTTTAAATATTATTACTTAGTTCTACCCAAAATACCTAATATGGGTGTACTATTTGAGCTTTTCAAATATTATGTGATTTTTGGCAAAAGTTGATTATATTAAATAATTAAATTAATCACTAACTATAAGGAAATTTTATTCCCTACAATTAAAAAAAAAAAATCTACATTATTGTCTGTCATTTCGTTAGTCTTCATGTTTATCACCCTTCATCTTCTCCAACTGGTTTTTCTCAAATATTACCATCAGATTTCACCTCAAAAAGTGGCATACTAATATATTACCACATAAAATATGTTCGTGCATCGCAGTCGTGAAAATACAATAAATTATTTTTTCGCATGATCATCTTTCCATGGCATAAAGCTCAAGGAATGTAGTCACAGACTGAGGCAAAAGATCCGCTGCCGGTCCCTGCTGATAAATTTAGAACTATACTTGCGAAAAAAACGCCTTGGCATTGAAACAATGAAAATAAAAATTGTAATTGCAAAGATGAAGCCTATTTTTGATCCAACGGTAACGATAAGTAAACAAAGATAATCAGATTCAAAACTACTTCCAGAACCTAAAATTACGTTTTCCGAATATCAGAATATGAGAAACTACAAGTACTCAGAGTTGTGTGTAGACAAATATCCCCACTCTTATAGAGGGGTATAGGCTCCCCTAACATACAGGATATAGTTTTCACCCAAAAAAATAGAGAGAGAGAGAAAAAAAAAAAGCAAAACAAAACGGGATATAGGGGATATAATGGTAATTCCATTTCACCCTCCTCTATTAGAGGATGGATACATTTGTGTTTACACACATCATTTTCCTTCCTAGGACTATGAGTAATGCTTTTCACAGTAAAAGTTACCACCACCATGGTCACGCCAATTTGATAGCTTATGTAGGAGAATATTTTCGAAAACTTTCTCCATTTCCGAAGCAAGGAAAAGAAAAAAGTTCCTATAATCTCCGAATTTAATTGCCACATATACACCAATTACGAATACTAGCTCATTATGAATTCTTTTATTCGTTACACTAAATCGCCATTTAAATCTGCTTACAAAAAGGTATCAGTTCTCTTGACACTCGGGTCATCAATTTTTTCAAAGAGCTCGTCCAGAATTTCAAAATCCTTTGGACCGAAGCTCACGATGGCTCCGCCAGTGCTCACAAGGCGGTAAAGTTTTCAAGTTTACTCCCTACAAATAAATACTAGCCACCTAAAAATATATAGGGCGTACCACATGGTCATACCGAAAGCGTCTTCCTAGGAAGAGCTAGCTTATGAGAACTCAATTTGTCATTGCACACATATAAATGCTAGGGGTCCCAAATACCCGGAAAATTGGGCAAGGTAACAAAGTGCTAAATCACGTAAGGTTGGAGGACCTCCAACAGTAGCATTTCAAGCATCTTTAACATACCAATCCTTCTTTGGCAATGCCATGTCAACCCCGGATGGAGGAGGATAACATTACTCCTTTGAATAATCCTCAGCTTTAATCATTTCCATATCTAAGACATGGTGGTGAATGTATTTCTAAATGATCAAACAAGTTTCTCGGGCCTCTATTTATAGTTTGTGAATGCTACAAGTGTAGATTTTCCCAAGTTCATCTAGTTTCCAAGTTTCTATAAAATTTACATGCATATCAGACAAAATCTTATATAACATGAAGTGTTAACCCATAGTTGCATATTTCACTAGAAGTTCAAGAGGGATTTGTGAAAGCAGCACATAGTCGTTAACATAGGTCAATATGCCAATTTCTGTATCATAGTTGAAAGCATATACCAAGTTACATGTGCAGGTGAAAGGTTTCTCCATTTCAATGGGATTTGCATAAAAAAGATGAGAGAGGAAGTTTACAAAGTAAATTCACATCAAGAGAGACAGGATGAACAAAGTGAAAATCTAAAGATGATACAAACATTTTCATATTTATAACCCTATCACGTGGGGGAAAATAAAGAATAATAATAATACAAATAAATGAAGCAAAAAAGCATTGAACAAACACATTGAAATGCAATATAAATCACAATATACCTTCTAGAGCTTGGAGACTAAACAAGTAATAGATAGCTGATCTATTACTTTTGGTTGGTAGTGCTCTTCTTCTTCAACAGGCTTCCAAATTTGTGCAGCAAGGGTTTCTTCTTTTTCTGACTTTGTAGCTTTAATGGAGAGCTTCCACCATTATTCAGATTATCTGTTGATGGTAGCCCATTGACCTGGTCGTAGCTCTCACCAGCTTCGATTTTTGAGTCCAGTTCCTCCTCAAAGGATTCTTGTTCCGTTTCTCCCTCGGGAGAGTAGTCTTTTTCATCAATCTTGCAGCTCTCCCACATCTTAAAATCAGCATCTGCTGAATCATCATCCTTTACTTTGTTCTCATCATCTCTTGGGTTTCCATTAACATTCTCAACTGCAGTAGCAAGTTGAGCAGATTTGTTGTTAACTTCTGCTGGCTTCTCCTTTACAAGTAGCTCTTCATGTTGAGAGTTCACGTCTGCTGTACCATTCTGTTCAGAGAACTCCACCACCTTTGGAAGCATGTCGTATTCTTTTTCACTATCTGTAAGCTCTTCGTTATCATCGAGGTTCTTCTTAGGTGAAGCTTCTTTAAGCAACTTAGATAGCTCCTCAACCTTCTTAAGAGACGCAGCTTCTTTAATTTGTAGCTCCTCGTTCTCATGGAGAAGATTCTGTAACTCATTTTCTTTGTCCATTAAACTCTCTTTCAATCTCATGCTCTCAGACTTGGCTTCACCGAGGACTTCCTTTAGGTAACTCACCTCTGATTCAACTTCCTTGAGTGAAATCAAGAGGTGATCTTCTGGCTCCTTTGCTGCAACAGCTTCTTCCCTAGCATCATTTAGCAAGTTAACCAGCCTGCTTATTTCCTTTTCCAGTGACGAGTTCTCTTCTTCAGATTGCTTCACACATTGCATCAAATGAAGCTCCTTCTGCTCCCACTCAGTTTTTGAGTTCTTGTTATCATGCTTTGACTGTTCAAGAGACTTAGTGAGAGCCTCAATCTTTTGTTTGGCATCATCGAGCATGCTTTCATACTTCTCATTTGTTGCTTTCAAAACCAGTTTGAGGTCTTCTATTTGAGTTTCATAATTTTCATTCTCAATTTGAACTGATATTAACTTCTCTTTGGCTTCCCTTGCCTCTGAAGAAACTTCATGCAAGGCTGACGCCAAACTTTCCATTGCTTTCTTGCTCTTCTCTTCTTCATCCCTAGAATTTTCCAAGTCATTTATGAGCTTATGTTTTTCTTCCAATAAAGTTTGCACACTGTCAGCTGCAAGCTTCTCATTGTTCGAAGCCTGAGTTGTCTCGTCTTTTACAGTTTCAAGCTCGGATAGAAGACATTCAACCCTTTTCTCCATCTTCGAAGCTTCTTCTTTTGCTAGTTCAAGATTGTGCTCTGATTCCTCAAGATCCACCTTCTGCCTGTCAATCGAGATTTCCAGCAACCCCACCTTCTCTTTAAGGGATGCAATCTTGGCTTCTGCATCGTGCAATGAGTCATGGCTTCCTTCAAGTTGTTTCATGACAGACTCCAGAGATACTGAAGCAGATCTCTCCAATTTCTTGGCTTCCTCTGCCTGAAATTCAAATTTCCGAGATCTTTTTTGCCACTCGTCCACTAAATTATGTGCATAAGATTCAGCCATTTTCGCTGCCTCCAGATCAACATTAAGTTGCTCTAAGGTAGCTTCTTTCTTTGCCAATTTCTCTTCATAAAACTTTGCCCTTTCAAGTTCTTTCTTCAGAGAATCAATCTCCGATTTCAATACATCCACATAAGACTGCGCATTTTGGCTGTCTCCAGATTGACATTAAGTTGTTCTAAGGTAGCCTCTTTCTCTGCCAATTTCTCCTCATAAATCTTTGCCCTTTCAAGTTCTTGTTTCAGAAAATCATTCTCCAATTTCAATACGTCCACTAACTTAGTGTTCTCATTAACTTCGACTTCAACTCTCGAGGCGAGCATGGATTTTAATCGATCCAATTCGGCTGTAAGAATCGCCACCTTTTCTGCATGATTCTCTGCCTTCTTTGTTGCATCCTCAGCATGGCTAAGAGCCTGGTTTTTTGCATCAGAAACCATATCTAGTTCTTCCTTCACCTTCTCAAGTTCCTGATTGGCACATTGGAGAGCTGCCACATCCAATCCATGTTTGGTTCTCACTGCTTCAATCTCTCTCTGCCATTCCTCGCCCTTCTTTTGGGTAGCTTCAATGCCAGCCTGTTCCATCTCGACCGCTCTGAACTTCTCAATCTCCATATTCTCTTCAGCTCGCTTTTGAGCCGCCAAAGCCTCTCTAAGTTTCCCATCGGCTTCCTCACCTGATCTCTGTGCATCAATCAACTCGTCAAGAGCCTTTGCCTTTTCTTTCTCCACCAAAATCAGCTTCTCCTTGGCCTTCTTAAGATCTTCACGAATGAGATTTAATTCTTCCTCAAGTTCAGTGGCCTTTGAAGTCCGAGTTGGTTTTTCTAAGGAAGAAGATAATCAAAAGTCAATAGTACTAATCAACCAATCCAACCATTCGAAGTTCAAATAATTTTACTTAAAAACTCACATCTGGCAGAGTGCTGAGCTTGGGGGGCCTCCTTTCTACCACTGGCTTTGGAGTGACCAGTCTTGGAGATCGATCAACTGAAGGTCTAGAATTTTGCGGGGGAGTGGTTGAATCAGCATCAGATTTGGTCACTCCCCTGCTTGTCTTGCTGACCCCTGGAGTTGCTCCTGATGCTCGCCTGTTGCGAGTTTCAGAAGCAGCAGATCTGTGCAATCACAAAACTTTAATTGCAAGGTTCCACAATCAATTCCCCCAATTATTCAAACAATCGAAGATCTAGCCAATGTAGATTAATCAAGCATCAAATTGAATATAATGTGAACTAAATCCAAAATTAATCTTTCCACAGAAATCACCTAATAAGAGATCCACGACTTGCAATAAAATGACTCAATCATAACAAAATTCAATGGTGATCAATGATTCGATTCACAGTATATTCCACCCAAATGCAAAATTACTTACAGTCTTAGATGAAAACGAAACAAAAATCCCAAATCCGATCCATATAGAAACAAACGCGCAGCGTAGAACATAATACTCACTTCGACTTGGTAGACATGGCGGATAAAAGGCAATTCCCGCGGCAATACGAATAGCGAAGCTAAGAGTGTCTTTAATTGAATTGAAGATGCTAAAATTCAGCTTGACATTATTTATCTCGTGTGTGTATCTTGCTTGCTGATGAGTGTGCGTGTGTGTGTGAGAGAGAGAGAGATAGTTGGACTTGGCGAGATATGTACCGCAGTATAACTGTAACTACAGAGAGCAGATTGTAAACAGTACAATTGGGAATTTACAGAGAAAAAAAATGATTAGGATTGATGATCATCGGTCTTCACTCATCTTCACTGCCCAAACCTGCACCTGTTTTTCTCTCTCTACTTTCTCTCTCTAAACTTTTGCATGATTGATCGTCTGCAAGTAAAAACTTGGTCAATCAACCTTCTCTTTTCGCAGAGACAAACTTCGGAAAATGAGAAGATTGCATCCGAGGTCACTCAACTTTTATGGAAATCTCAATTGAATCACCAAACTTTATTTTTGAGTGTTGAATTTTATTTTTGCGGACCGGAACACTTCTGAGAATTCAATAATTTTCTAGATCGAGCCTTGAATTCATAGCGCCTACAGTTACGCCGAGGCAATTTTTTTTCTCCCCTCATCCTAACTGGTTTTGAAATTCGAAAATTTTGTTGGATTCATCACGACGAGACGGAGCTCCAGCAATTTGGAAAAAAAATTTTGGACACCGTGGCGACCCGTGATGACCAGTCAAAGATCAGTCAAAGTTTTTGGTTAATTTTTAATAAAAAATTTTGACTGATCTTTGACCGGTCACCACGGGCCGCTACGGTGTCCAAAATTTTTTTTCAAATTCTTTCGTGCCTCGATGAATCCAACAAAATTTTCGGATTTCAAAACGGAGTCCTGAACGAGGATAAAATCGTCCGCTGATCAGAAACTACACACTGGCGGACCGGAACACTTCTGAGAATTTATAAGGCTTGTTTGGTAAGTAATTATAGGTGTAGGTTCCGAATTTCAATTCCATCCACAGCCGTTTCCAAAATTAATAGAATTTATAGGGCTTTTTTGGTAAGTATTTATAGACATTTTATTGATGGTTCCTATAATAATACCAAAATAGAAATAGAGAATTATTATAATATAATTTGTAATAGGATTTTATCAGAGAAAAAGAAAAGACATGATACTATTGGGATCACAGTGGATCGAATAACTAAGGGTATGTTTAATTCACCACAAAATTAGAGTAAGTTTTATTTACTTGATTTACATGTAGATTGTGTGATTGAAATGAGAGATAGTGTATTAAAAAATATAAAATAATTATGTGTGATTGAAAAAGATGAGAAAAAAATTATTTTGAAAATTTATTGTGGATCAAAGTCATCAAACATACCCTAAACCCGCACATTTCCTATCCATTTGCATCACTTATATACTTTAGAACAATATCCTCGACTCTCTGAACAATAGATTGCATCGTTACCTAGATTCCTATAATATTGGTATCGGGATCCTTGGCTTGTGTTGGCTTTTCGAAGAGGACTACGAGAAACTTTAAGTACTCAATTTCTTTTTATCACAAAATTTTGTTCCAAGCGGACAGACACATGGCAACACTAAGGGGAAGTGCCAAAATGCAGTGAGTTATGTTACCATTATTATGTAAACATAGCATTATATTCTTAAATATTTTCTCTATGAATTTTTAAATATTTCTAAACCAACGTATTCCATTGAATTGAAAAGATTTTTATAACTTGTCAATGTACAACTGTAAACTCATCATTTTCAAGAATTCGAGGTCAGGTACCAATTAAAAAATATATTAAAAGTGTAATGGAGCTAACGATTCTAAAACTAAATTAAATCTTAATGATCTAGTTTAGGTGAATTAGAGTTTCGTGATTAAACTGAAACTTCTATGTAAATCCAGTGGCTACATAGAAAAACTATCCTTAAAATTCTTTTAAAAAAGAAAATTACATATGGGTCATGCTTGGACTGCTTTTCTTATTTGTATATCAAATAAGGAAAAGACAAAAACAAAAGAAAAGGCATTAGGCCTTGTTTGATTGGGGGTTTAGTTGTTCCGCGCGGTATTCCGTGTAAAAATGTGTGGTTAATATTATTTTGGAAAATGTGTGTGTGGTTGAAAATGAGTATGAGGTATACGGAATTGCGTGCGAATTTGGTTAACACCAAATAGAACAAGGCCTTAATTAAGGATCCAATCATGCTAACTCTATTTATTACTTGGTTTTGAGGAACATTAATATTTAGGAGTTATTACAAAAATTAGAATGGCTTAATGATGTCTTTCCTCTAGTAACTGAATTTATTATATATGGACTTAAATCTCATTAATTGAATATTTTTCTAAATTTGGACATGATATAGGAATTTTTTGTCTCCCTTCGCCCCGATTATTGTCTAGGTATCTATATTATTTAGTTGTCCTAATAATTATATAAATTCCTTTTTATTTATTTTTTTTATTATTATGTTTCCATTTAATTTGCATGCACCTAAAAATCATTTGATTGTTCCAGCAATTTTTTTGACTCGTTAAGTAAAATTGAGTATAAAAATTATTTATACTCCATTATTTATTTTTTCAATAATAATCTTAATTCGTTTGATTAAAAAAAAAAGTCTGTAATTAAGATGGAGAGAGTGCTCATACATGTTAAAATTGAAAAATTTTGGTTTATGTTTCTAAAATATGACGTGCCCCCCATTCAATATATATATATATATATATATATATATATATATATATATGCATATGAAGTGCTTTACTTAATGAAAATGGATTACTGTTGAAAGAGATAAAATTATTGATTAGGTGAGAGATCAACATCATTATCTCAGCTTCCGCGTGTTTCTTACACCTTCCCACCCAATATGATGGCTACCTTTAAGTCACTACTTTGCCACAACTTAAAAAGAAATTATTTTCTCTACAATAATTTCCCACTCCTCATTTCAGTAATTTGACATTTTTTTAAAAAATTTATTATCTATAATATTTTTTTTTCTTTTCAACTACATATTTAAAAATCATATTCTTTTGAAAAATATCTACGATTATAAAAATTTTGATGTTTTCATACATAGCTCATTTTTCATCTTTTCTTTTTTCAAAATAATTTTTGGGAGCAAAGAATCTATTAAATGAGTTCCGTTCCACAAATCTCGTTACGTAGAGCATGATTTTGCCGATTTATCACACTTAACACTTTTTGCACATATATTTCTGAAGAATTCATGGGTCAACAGGGGAGCGAGACAGAATGGACCAACACGACTAACCAAGCCCAATTCGGCGCTCCGCACTACTCTTACCCAACTTATAAGTTTGAATGGAAACGCAAAACTTGATTTGCTCACTCAATCACACTACACATTTTCTCAAAATAGTGAATATAAATAGTGGATAACACTTACGTAGTGCTAGAGGCATAGAGCCACTCTTTTCCCGATTTCCGAAACCGAACCAAAAGGTTCCCCTTATTTCAACCAAAGCACATGCAAATAACAATAATGAAGCTTCTCAATTATACATGAAGCAATATATTACCAATGTTGGATATGGATACACGACCCCTAAAAAGAAAGCGATTTCACCTTTTATAAAGAAAGAACAACATGTATGATTAATCATAAGACTATTCAATAAAATATATGTCATGTCACCCCCATGTGTCATGTTTTCCTACAACTCAAGATATGTAAATTTCTTTCAGACTTGACCCTTTTATTAAATATAAAATATGTTCGTCGGTGGTGACAACCCGCAAATATTTTAACACGTTTGAGATTGAATCGGCACTGATATGACACTTTAACCTTAAAAGAATTGTCCACCATTACAATACTAATCAGTGCAATAATGCTGCACTAACATTATTCATAAGCAGTGTAAAGTATCCATGTACTAGTGTAAGGTGAGTCGGTGACCACTAAAATACTAACTAATGTTAGTGTCACATCATTATTTATCCGTCAACGCTGGTTATATATCATAACTGGAGAAAATCGAGAAACACGAGCCTCAAATGTACTGTAACTCTGCAAGCCTACAGCCACTGGTGGAAAACAGAGTTAAGATATATGGGATCACACACAACACAGAGCAGCACATCACATGTCCCCCTTAGATATTCAAAATCAAGAAGCAACATGCACATGGTGACATATGAAACAACAGGTAAGAGTATCTGGTCAATTTCTTCTAATATCCATCAATATTTTACTTCACATAGGATCATTGGAACTACTTCAAATGCCAAGTTTTGTCTATATTTTTAGACACAACCAGCAACAATTATACGAACAATTTTTTACATTGCCTATATAGTCAACTTATTACAAAAAAAAAAAAAAAAAAAAAAACTTATTACAAAAATAGCATCTGCCATGTTTTCCAAACTCAGTGTTTTATATGAGATGACAGAAATATTTTCTCCAATTACGCATTTGCCCTCACTTTGCTGTATTCCCATAGTGAAGATGCTTTGCATCCCACTACTCCTGGCATAATTATATGAACCACAAATCTACTTTTTCAAGCCAACCTAAAATCTCCATGTAACGGTTTACATTCCAAACTTCTCATATACATTCTTTATCAATTATTGAACCTGTAGCCGGAAGAATATTGGCATCTTAGATAAAGAATGCATTAGCCTAGTAGCAATATGAAGATCTCCAATATGATTCTACATAACTCATAACTTAAGCATAATAGTTACTAGCCCACAACCTGCCATTCTTGGTACCAAACTGCCTTGTGGTAATGATTTCTCTAAGTGATTGCAAAGAGCTCAAACTTTCAAAAACATTAAAAAAAATCCAAATAATAGTCCACAATCCAAACTTAAACATCAAGCGTTAGTTAGTGCACTCGACTAAGCGCATGTTCTTCTACACGTTTTTATATATTTGTACATATTTTTTTCAACTCCACTAATTCTCTTCATATTTTACATCTACATATCTCATGGGACCTATCTGTACTACACAAATCCCCACCATTCAACTCCATTCATTTTCTCTCCTATATCACGTTAAAACACATAAAAATTTATTTTTACACGCACCCTAACACCCTATAAAAGTAGATTAATATGACAGTTTTATAAGGATTCATAAAAGTCAAACCCTGCAAGTGTTGGGAACTTTTGATAACATGTACAAGCCATGTTTTCAGGGCCAGTTACCAAAATGCCAAAACTTATGTGATTCTCTCAAAAATAGACAAGATGTTTACAAAATTGGATGATGTAGCTAGTTATCCATATGATAGAGAGAGAGAGAGAGGGGACAAAAAAATAAAAGGGGAACCGACAAATATAATGTGATATATAAGAAAATGTAAAATAAAAAATAAAATAGAAAAAGAAGAATTTCGGTAAACTAGGAGATGTAACAACTAATCAAATAGGAATTTCAATTACAAGAATCTATTGTGAGATAATCACGGGGATAGTGATATATTAATATTTATTTAAATTCTTAATTATCTGGAACTTTAAAAATTCTAAATTGTCTGCCAACAGTTAGCATTTTTTTTTTTTTTTGAAAGAACACACACAAAACACGCACACAATGTGTGCAATAATGTAACATTATTAAGGTGAAACATTGTGAAGGCATTACTTGTTTCAATTCCAGTCAGACTGCATGCTATTCTTAGCACTACGAAAATGTCAGTAGCATTTTGAATGTTTTCCGATCTTCAATTTAGTAATAGTTTCCAATCACAAATCATAGCACCTGTGCACCATTCTCATGTGGAATTTCAAATTTTAGTCATTCTTGTGTCATTATGTGAAGTGAATAGATATTTTGTGTTATTAATTCATCACTGAAGACGAAGTACTTTTAGCTTTTTAAATGTTATCAATGACGAAGTAACACGAAAAATCCCGTCAAAAAAAAAAAAAAAAATGTAACACGAAAAAAAGGCAAGTATAGCTCCATGGCAATTTCAAACCAGGGAATTCTGAATATATGTGCATCAATGTATTATGATACATATATAATATATTAACACTGAGGAGTAACACATAATTTTATCATGGGCATTATGCTCACAAAATATCACTAGAAATTTTGAAGTGATTCATATTTTGTGTGAAAAGTTTGCAAATTGCTAGAACTTATTTTGCGGAAGTGTTTAGTTGGAATGGACCAAATGATGCATAAAAAACACAATATGATAGTATTGAAGCAGACGGGAAGTAGTGCCTTTGATCTCTTCCTAACGGAATTGGCTTCCAGCGGCTCCCAATACCTCTACCCCACGATTCTTTGTGGCCCGGGGGCTTGTCTCCTGCTGGGAGAAGTTGTTCTCCCAGCAACTGGTACTGGAAACAAGCTCCGGGAAGTAGTGTTGATAACTATCAGCATTGAACATGATTGCTTCAATTTAGTGTCAACTGACTTCACTAGTTGTCATGGTTTGTTGTGCCGGAAGAATGGTGGCTGCAATAAATGGCGTGGTTCTGGTGACGGAAAATATGTGAAAATTAGGTGTGTTCTCCTAAGGAAGAAGAAGCAATTAGAAGTTTGCTGGGATCGTGCTTGTTAATTTGAATTTGTTTTCAATCATTTTTTTTTTCGATATCTAGCCTAATCCTAATATATAATAACTACCGGATAAAATTTTAATTAAAAAAATGATAAATGAAAAATAAAAATTTAGCATTTTCTTTCAGATAAATATATTCAAAATATTATTGAAATCTTATCATTTAAAATTAAAAAAATCATGTCCATATTGCAAAATAGTGTTATACAGTTCAGCATTAATAAAAATATGTTCTGCAATTGATAAAAAATGTTCTCTTTGGCATTTTCCTTTCTTTTTGTCTTCATCACACATTTGCTATCCTTTCAAAAAAATAAAAATAAAATCACAACATTTGCTATTAATTTGCCTGACCCACCAATCGAAACCCCAAAATCTTTGAATTTGCCATTGGTCGCTCGAGTTAGAGACAATCAGTTGTCTTCAAAAATTCTAAAAAAATCCCAAAATTGACTCATTATTAATCGTCCCAAATTTTGCCCCTATTGATTGACTCGAATTTGTTATTGATCCACTCGCGTTGGCCCAAAATTTTAAACTTTACTATGTTTTGCAATTTTATGGCGCATGTGCACATCATTTGGTTTGTGAATTTTAATTTTCTCATTTTTATTATCAATTTATCTAAAAAGTTTTCAGGGAACCCATACATGTCCACTGTTCGCCTTGAGCCCTAAGAATTACAGGTATGGCTCTGCAAACAAAGTAAATTTTCTTTACACTTGAGCCTCTATGAAATAAATTATTTTTGTCCATGGCGACAACCCACAAACTTTTGAACATGTTTGAGAGAATAAAATGACCATATAGTAGTATAAAATCACCAGGACAATAATAACCAATGCAATAACACCACAGCGACCTTATTCACAAGCAGTGCAAAGTATACATTTATAGCGTAAGAGTGTAAGACAACCATTAGAATACTAACAAATGCAATAGTGCCACATCATCGCTTAGCCATGACTCTGGCTTATATATCATAAAGAGAGAAACGAAAAAACACGAGCCTCAAATGTGTTGTAAGCCTGTAACAACTGGTAGAAGAGAGAATAAGATATATTGGATCATACACAGCACAGAGCAGCACATCACTTCTCCTTAAATATCCAAAATCAAGAAGCAATATACACAAGGTGACAGATGAAAGAACAGCATCCATCAAGATTTTACTGCACATGGGATTGATTAGAACCACTTTAACCCATAACAACCAGACGAAAAACCAGTCAAGACCATTTTCTGACAGATAGAACACTCTAACACACCTGCGACACAACACTGATTTATAGATTATACCAATGGTTAAATGCTCACATAGGCATGGGAAAATTAGATTATATTGTGCGGGCATGAAAATACATACATAAGGTTGAAGTATGATGGTGAGATTCCTGTTTACTCGTCATCATAAGAAATATGGAAGCTGGAAGTACAGCCAGGTGCATTCACATCCTCTGCTCCACAACAATCGTAGAACTTGGCAGCATAAGGAGGGTCGTCTGGGCCCAACTCATAATACCTTCAGTATACGACATGCAAAGATGGTCAATAATTATTCTACAAAGGAAACAAAAGATAATTATGCATAAATACCGCAAACCATGTCTTGTTATGCTTCTTTAACTAACCCCACATGTGCCTAAGCAGTGTGTGTGGCTAGTAATTGATCTCACCCACCGTGTAGGCAGCATGATACAAAAGAGGGAAAAATATACCTTATATCATATGAATATAGTGGAATTTCAAAATGTAACAATAAAGAGCAATGCTATGCGTACACAAGTGTACCTACACCCCTCAAATCTAGAGGGACCTGCTAATAAGAAAGGGGGTGTATGAACCGTTGGTGTACAAGTAACAAACAATAAAATATGACGATAGACAACTAAGCTTATATTTGGCTAGGTGTCAATAAAATCTCTCCGGTGTTGAAATATCAGAAAAATGAATGTACATATATAACACTATAACTCAGCAGGTGACTCATTGGGTGCATGTCTTGGACTCTCCAAGGAGCCTTGAAACTAAAGAACAAAGATGCCAAACCCAACTGTGATGCAATTCCACTATTAGGGATGTACATGCTTGCTTCATAAACAAATGCAATGGTATAAGAGAGATGCTGCCACATTCAACATTACTGCTTCACAGGATAAGGAAGAGAAATCTTCAAGGAACCTTCATCTCAAATTAGAACTGCCCAACACCGTCAAAATGAAACTACTATTTGTCCCCCAAAATTCAAGATTATGATATGTGCATGAATGCTGAAAAATGTCCTTCATCTCGTGCTACTAAAGCATGCTCAATTTTGGAAAAAAGTTTCGCGTACTCATGCAGTACTCAGAGTCAATAAATGTTAGACACTTATTGGGGCCATCATTGAATATATAATATGGCCCATTGGATGGGCACTTATGTAGGTGTTCAATGTTAATTATTAGACAAGGGTGCCAATATCCGGTACTCCTAGATGCTTTCCTATCCCTCATTATACCATTACTCATAGAACTAATTCACCAAAAAGTTATGATGACCCATTTGCATAGTGAATGAGGTAGTACATACAAAAAATGTATAAATAGGCATACACTTATTAGGGAGTTCTTTGTCCTCGCCTTTACTAGAAAGCAATGTTAAAAAATTAATAATGTAAAATAAACTAATAATGAACGTTTAACATCGTCAAACATCACAATAAAACAATTACAGAGCTTGATTGGTTAGATTTTGCAAAAATCCATTTTCTCCAAATTTATTTTAAAACACAACTCAATACAAATGATAACTTTTGTTACTTGTAAACACATATAAACCATTCCCGCTAATTCTTTTTTTTTTTTTTTTATATTTACTTTATGACCATATTTTTAAACTCACTTCCAAAAATCCACACCATACAATCACATAGTATAGAAACAATCAAAAGAAGCGGAGTATTTCTATTTTTAAGACGAAGATATTACTTTAATTGGTGGGAGAAGAGGAGTATTTCTAAAATCAGCCAGTGAGAAACACAACATCTTAACCTTTTAGTGGGCAATGGGCTTCCGATGAATGATCAATAAGTATTTTATGTTTTCCGGTCCAATACCTAAAGGAATGAAAATGAGTCCTTATACGCGTGCCTTACAATCGTTTAGGAAGTTTTATGAGATTAGCATTCTATGCCTTCAAAACCTGCCTCACAATCGGCGAGCTGAGGCATTTATTTGCTTGCCTCATTATAAAGGATCCTCAATTGGCCTTTCCTAAACTATTCATATAAATAAAATAATAAAAAGTTGTCGGTGCATAAATCACCATAGCATCATTATCATGTCGGGACCCAAATTAATGTTATGCATATTTAGCTACATGATAGAAAGACAATACGAGATGAGGCGAAATGGACTGCAGAGGTTTTATAGTGGGAGATCATTGTCATGGTTGGGTGCCTCGTAAGTTCATAGCAAAGTCTTTACATTAGTTATGTAGTCAACATTATTACAAAAATCGCATTTGCAATGTTTTCAAGCTCAAGTGTTTTACATGACATGCAAGAATCATTGTCTCCCTGAATCTCCAAACACATACCCAAGGAATGTGCAAGACATTACACTCACAAACTCAAAATCTGGAGCCTCAACGGCCAAGCTATACATTCAGAGGAAAACAAGCACCTTAAGTAATGCAATAACTACCATATACAGAATAATTTCCTGGTAAAGGTCTGAAATAAAGATCCTCCGACTACAATGTACAAACATATATTTTGTAAGTGTTTCTTGTTGAAAACACTAATGCATTAATTATGATCACTTCTTATCAACACATATTCTCCAAATCACTTCTCAACCACTCATTTACCCCTACTTAGGTGTTTGGAGTACCTCATTCATAAACATACTTATAATTATTATCACTTCCCAGACATGCTCACATGCTCTAATGCTATACCATCCAATACGCACACTTCATTTCCTAAATTGAGCATTGGAGAACCTTCACTCCTGGACCTCTGCCACCTCTTCCAAGAGACTAAAGAAATACCAATTAAGATTTTACGCAGTTGAATGAAGTCCTTAACAACATCTAGTTCTGTAGTATTGATTCATTAACTAATCATATCATTTATTAATGGCAACCAGAATCACTATGATGTAATCAGCCCATATAGATCGCGGACGTGCACCCTAGGGGCACCAATCTGATTTAATCCATGGACAGAATGATTGAAACCATGAAGTGTTTCGAAAATGCAATATTTGTAGGGGATAATCACAATCTATATGCCTTCAGAACAAACATGAAATGCAAGATCCTGTCCTTGTCCTCACTAAGTAATCAGAAGATATAGAGCCTAAGCAGCTAAGCTTATAAGGCGCGTATCAAATGTGCCACAAGTCTTCACAGAGTTTCTTTCTCATCTATCAAGCTAAGGGATAAATTGAGATTTGAAACTGGTAAATAAACTAATTTTAGCTAATAATAATCAACCTCCATACAACAAACTCACTCGGCTTCCATGCAGAATACATCACTAACTAGCAAGTGAGCACTAAAGTGAATTTCACATTAGCCACAAAAATACAGCGAATGCTTCAAATTATAGGTCCAGTAGCTAATTTCTTCCCCTTCATCTATGAACAAATTTATCCTTTCAGAGTCTACTATCGGTGCTAAAAAATCAATTAAATAAGATGCCTGCCCAATAGAAAACAAATGCTTCAACATTCTGCAAGATGTTGCTACAAGAATATTTTAAGGAAGAGTTCCAGGTTATAATTGAAACCAGCAGTCGAATTGCTCAAAAAATGCCATCTGACGAGCAAAAGTGATCCAATAGGCAAATAAATCAGGTACCCACTCACTTCGACAAGTAATTGATAACGATCATTCTCATATTAATTCTCTGATAAGACAGCAAGAAAGAGACGACGGCGAAAGCGGATTACCTTTTCTGATCATCGTGACGACGACAAACGAAGACCGACGGATGATAACGGCACGATGTTGGGGCATTTGTGGACGCACTGTACGTCTCTTTGCACCTTTTGCACACCCTTTGCTTCTCTTTAGCACCTTCTTCTCCTCCTTTGTCATTAGCCTCGCCCATTTTTGTTTGCCTTTTCTTCCTCCTGTGTGGGTCGTCACTCAGTTTTCGTTCGTGCAAATTGTCCAGTATTCGCATTCGGTGTGTGGATTGGGAACGATTTTTTTGATATTTCTGATTGGGTGAGGCTAAATACACCCGGGTTAATTTCTAAATGCATCTTTTCAATTATACCCTTGCTAATAAAACCCAAAAAAAAAAATAAAAAAAAATTACTTTGTTCGCTTCATATGGAGCGAACATGCAAAATGCGTGTTCGCTCCAAGTGGAGCCAACACCCATTTGTGCGAACACGGTTAAAAAAAAAAGAAAAAAATGGCGGATGAAAATTTTTTATTATTATTTTTTATTCAAAAATAATTACATTCAATACTAATCGGATAAAGTCAATTACTGTATTATCAAAAAATTTTTGATTTTGTTTTTAAATATCAACACTAACAGAATAAAGCCAATTACTATATCATCAAAAAAATTATTTGCAACCACTTTGACGAGTAATTTCGAAAGTTTTTTACAGTCACTTTGACGAAATTCATCATCAAAGTGGTTGTAAAAAACTTTAAAAAATAATTAATTTTACTAATTATTCATTCGTGAATGTAATTTTTGCCATTATTTTTTATTCAAATTTTTTGCAACCACTTTGGCGAATAATTTTGAAATTTCTTTTAAATTTGTTGTAACTATTTTAATGATGAATTTCGAATTTTTTATGATACAGTAATTAACTTTATTATCGAATTATTAAAAAATTTAAATTTTTTACAATCATTTTGACAAGTAATTTCAAATTTTTTTTTGTAACTATAATGATAAATTTCGATATTTTTTTATCATATAATAATTGACTTTATTCGATTAGTATTGAATATAATTATTAAAAAACTTTGAGTGGTTGAAAAAATTTAAAGAAATTTAAAAATTATTAGTAAAAGTGGTTACAAAAAATTTAAACAAAAAATAATATATAATTTTTTCATATGATATTTTTCATTTCTTTCTTTTATAATTTTTTATTATTTATTTATTTTTTAAAAAAAATATTCACCCCTATATGGGGCGAACTCCCACATGGGGAGTTCGCCACATATGGGGCGAACCCCCATGTAGGGGCGAATATTTCGCCCATATAGGACGAATGGTTTTTTTTTTTTAATAAGTTTTATTTTAATAAGGGTAGATTTGGAATTTTCAAAAAATATGTGTGTATAAAGTAAAATCTTGGGTGTATTTAGGCTCACCCTTCTGCATTTTTGGCAAACGTCATATTTCATTATTTCCCATTTTTTCCATTTTTGGTGGGGATTTTTTGGGGGAATATAGTAGTTTTTTTCTTTTAAAAAAACTAGTACACTATTTTAACAGAGTGAATTCGACCGATGAATTTGGGAAAAACAAAAAGATGAAGATATAAATAATTTGATAGATTAATGGGAGATTTTGAAGGAATTTTGCACGAATTTTGTGGTTTTCAATTTTGGTGAAGACCAACAACCATGTGGTATTTCTATCCCACATAACTCCTTTCGGCTGTGATAAAAATTTCTGTTTGTTCTTTTTACTATATTTTTAAATACTTTTATATTTCAAGTCACAATTTCATAGAGATTATTAAAAACATAATTTTTGTATGTATAATTGAAAAGTAAACTATAAGTGTCAGAAAAATATCGAATCAATGTAATAAGTAATATATATATATATATATATATATATATATATATATATTTGGAATGAGAAATGTGATGATTAATTGAAAATTATGATTTTTATTGAAATATAAGAGAGAGAAATACAGAGCGCGCCATTTTATCAAAAGAATGTAACAACACAATATTATGGAAGAAAAAGCAAATAACAGTATGTCTGATGGAGATTATTGAAAAAATAATTTGTAAATATGTAGTTAATAAATCAAGAAAATAAATAAGGAAAAAAAAATAAAAAATTGCTAAATTTAGTCATTTCAGATATGAATAATTACACGTATTTTTAGCCTTTAGGCCTAGTTTGGTACAACGCATTTGAAAAAACCTATTTTTCTTCTACCGTCATTTTTATCTCTCACTAGTATCACGCCCGTGCGATGCACGGGAACAATTAAATTTATGTATAATAAATAATTGATATAAAATTATAAATATATTGAATATAAATGTTGAATTACATAATTGATGTAATTTATATATAGGAGATTGTATAATTGTAAATAATATTAAAATCTATAATATTTTATATTTATATAGTCAATGCAAAAAATGAGGAGGAAATTGACAATTGTAAGTTAAAAAAATTCACGTGGATCGCATAATTAGAAAGTTTATCAACGCATATAACTTTCATTCTAATTGTCGTATATCTAATTGCACAATCTTGTGGAGATTTATTAATTGTAAAACGAATCATTGGAATAACTATATAAAAATTTCTTTGATTATCAAAACGTATCTTTCTCGTTAGTAAATATCAAATTTATATTTAATGCCTTTTTCTTTACGAAATGGACATTTCTGCACTCTAAACTCTAGATGTAATTGTTACTTAATTTTAGCTCTATTGTTCAAGAAAATTATACTTAATTTTATGTAACATAAATTTATAGTAATCTGATAATGTTCGCACTTTGTATAATTTATTTGATTTTTTTCTCTTTACGTAAAAAGTGTTTTAATTTTAGAAAGAAAAACTTTTTATTTTTAATTTTATATACTTAGAAAAGGCAAAATGCATGCAATGCAAAATTTAATTAATGAGCATATCACATCAGTTGTATTAAAATCGAAAAATATAAATTAACTTTTTTAATTAGAAACCGCATGTCATGTTGGCACGCCAATAGGGCATTCGCCAAATATAACACTTCAATTATCATAATATAAAGATTAATAAATTACCATTTATTTAAAAATAAATAAATTATTCGACATAAATCCAGTTATACTTATAACTACTCACCATTTAATTTTAAAAAATAAAAAAGTAAAAAATACCCATTATTTTTGAACGGTTCAATTCACATAACCAAGCAAAACTATCAAAATCAAAAATTTTAACACTATAAAAGTAAGCAAAAAATATTTATTATTTAATATTTTGAATTAGAATTTTAAAAAATGAAGTTATATTTAAATAAATGCATTCCAACTTGGCACAATGTCTACTTGGCACTTCACTTTTTCTTGATAGTATAATTTTTAGTAATTCATGCATTTAGTTCATTTCAACTATATACATAATTCAAAAATTTATATATATATATATGAGATATCACGTACACACACATATATATACAAACACACTAAATAAGAAAAATAAAATTATTAAATGTACATTTAATGTTTGTTTGCGAGTCATTTTTTTATATATTTATAATAATAAATGAGTATCGACTTGGAAATAAATAAAAAATAGTAAATATGAAAATGAAAATAAATTAAATAAGAAAATGAAATTATTAAATGACATTTAATGTTTGTTTCTAAATAAGGTTTTTTTATAAAACAAATTAACTAAAGGAGTGCCAACATGGCAATGTGCCTAGTTGGGAACTCCTCTTTTATAATATAAAGATTGCATTAATTCGATTACTGTTATAAAAGTATAGAAATAATAGAGAGAATTTAGAGAGAATGAATTATAAGGAATTCACATGAATGAATTTCATTAATAACTGAAGCCCTATTTATAGGGAAATTTCGAATGACACAATCGTAATTACATAATTTCATCAAGGGTATAATAGTCATTCACATAAATAAAATATAATAATTTATTTCCCTCACTTCCCTCATTAATTATATTATATTAATATTATTATTATATTCATAACACTCCCTCGAATGAATATTAATACAAATGTCTTCTAAACTTGTTTGGAGAAAAACCCAGTGGGAAAAAACTTCCAAACCAATTGCAGGATAGCTTGGAGTGGTTATATCTCGCTTCATCAAAATATTGCTCCCCGATATCTATCAACGGTATAAGAGTATTCACGTCTTTGCCTCGTTAAAACCTTGTCAAGAAAACGGTGGGCAAAAACTTGATCGAAGGAAAAGAGTACAATTTACTCCATCCGATTTCATATCTTGAGGACCGATATCCTTACTTACAGTAAAGGATTTCAATATCATCATTGTTTAGATCTAAAGCATTGTCTCTATTATAACTTGATCCAATAAATACACTGTGTCGATTTCTCTTGTTGTCCTCAATATACCATGAATATGCTCGTTAAAACCTTATTAGGAAAAACCCATGGGAAAAATCCTAATGAAGGAAAAAGAGTACATTATTATTCATGTGAATACGCTTTAATGTTGCCTCATTAAAAACCTTGCTAGGAAAAAACCCAATGAGATAAAACCTCAGTCAAGGGAAAAAGAGTGCAACGCGTATTTTATACAAGTATCTTTAAGCATTTCAAAATATTTCATAGATTTGTATGAGTATCATATACATTGGTTCATACTCTTCATTCATTTCACGTGAATGAAATTTTTAGATGTTATACAATATCATGTTATATTTAGTGTATATATGCAATCAACAGTTTGATCTCATTTTCTCACTATATCGAGATATATACCTAAATCTCTTCCGGAGATTTCATAGTAGTTGAGATTGGGTGCCTCATTAAAAACCTTGTTTGAGAAAAACCCGTTTTGGGACAAAAACATCAATCAAGGAAAAGAGTACAAAGATATGAATTTCTCAACAATATCAATGTAGATATTTTGAGCCATTGCATGCTGTCGATACAATAATACATTTGAAACCTCTTCAAGAGTTTCATTCTCATTTCTCATTAAACCTGCATGAACACTTTAATCATAAGGGCATATATTTCAAAGATCGGCATTTTCGATGGATTTTAATATCCTCACTATTATTGATAGTATGTAGCGCTATCTTTTCATAGTGTGTCGACACTTTCAATTTTATTTCTTTCCCCATATCGACATAACTTATCGAGATATCTCATTATCAATCCTCTTGTAGGATTACACAATATAGTTATGTCTATATACTCTTCAAGAGTATATGCCTCCGATTATTAAGACCATCTTTAATAATTTGCTTCGATATATATGATTGGGAAAATCTCATAATATCAACGCTTCAAGCGTGCTAACTTATCAAAGCATCTTAAGCGATATATGTGATTGTTCATAGCATCTTTTATACATCTTTGAACTTCAAGTTCATATTTTAATTGTGAGGATATAGTATCTTTGCATTTCACATATCATTTTCAAATTTTTAATACTCCCCTCATGCTAAGAAAATTTAGAACACTAACACTCATATATGTTCTCATCATTCAAATTTAATATGAGAATTTATATAGTTTGCATTCTATTCTCGATATTGGCAATTTATTGGAGGACTTTAAATAATTTGCCACATAATATCCCACTTGTATGCGCATACTCAATCCTTCAGGGATTTATTCAAGTATTGGGATATACATTTACTAGCTTTATCATTAAATCTGGAAATCATGCTCATACCGTGAGCAAATATTTTGTAAATTTCAAATTACGAATCATATACACATGTGACTATCTAGTGGATCCATATCATAATATCTAGTAGTCCACATGGAGGATGAGTTGGCCCATATTTCTCATCCTTTATTCCAGATATATTTGGAATTTATTTCCAATATTGGCTAGTAATGATTTCATCATTTATCGAGAACAATCATTGAAGAATTCTTTTAATTCTTCACTTGAAATATTGATTTCAATAATTATTTAAACCGGGATGGTCATCCAGGTTACTCAAGAAACAGTATTATTGAACTTTTAGTTCAAGAAATTCTTATATCGATTTCACTAGTATACAGTATAGTGCTCAACATGATTTATTACTTTCATCATATGTATAGCTCACGAGCATATTCCATCATGTTTAGGTGAGCATTATTACACATCACTGTTCAAGCGTGGAATCTTAGCACATACGCTTCATGTTTCAATCTTTTGTTCAACGCGATCCTTACCCCATACGGCGTTTATAAATTATCAGGAGCACTTACGGTATTCACCATAATAATGGTCCATATATAATAATGGATAATTTGCTCTCAAATCTTCGAAAATACTATCCATCACTACCGATCAAAATCCTAAAAAGGATTTATCAAGTAGGCTTGAAAGGTTGAGGATGCTAATGAATAAGGGCATCCCAGGAGATGTTCGATGTTTAATTGAAGCAAAGGTTCGATTATCCGGTGAGGTTTTGATTCCTTCTAAATACATGCCTGGTATGGGTAAAAGTAGTTTTTCAAAGAAACTGAGAGCAAAAGATTAGGAGGGTGCTACAAATGTGCTCGGTGGACATGTGACACTCGATGTAAATCTGTAAGTGCGTGTCTAGTAAGAGAAGATAAGATAGCATTCATTAAGGATTGATTGAGTAAGGAGCCTTTGGATGATATTCAATGAGGCTCTTGAGACACATCCTAGTGGACACGCATAATGTGAGTTGATGGCCTTATGGGCCAAATTTAAAGATCAACAAACACTTTATAGTCTTGAAATACTTACTTTAAAAGATCCAGCTTTGTAAATTTAGTAGAAAAATTTAGTATAATAATTTTCTCATATTAATGTAAGGAAGCTTCGGTGTAATAACGAAGATCAATGTTTTTCTTGTAATTGTAAATATTGTTTTTCAATTTTTAAGATATATATATGTATATATATATTATTTTTCAATCACCGATGGTATATGTCATTTCACTAAAATTTTTCGCTTTTTTTCTCTTTCATATTTGTCAAAAAGTAAATAGTACAATCAATTATTGGTTTGAAAAATTTTCTTTAAATAGAGAGATTCATATATTTCTCATGTTCATACATTAAAAGTATAGTGCAAAAGAGAGATAGGAGTAGAGATGGATATGGAGATTTTAGAATCATCTCATACAAAGTCGACCTTTACCTCGCTTTGATTAAAAACCGTATGTATTCTTGGTGGATCTAAATTGGTAGGTCATATCCAATATGTGGATATGGCAAACCGACTCAGTAAAGAGTTAGGGAGACAAGAAATCAATATACTATATGGAGGAACCAACAACAATCTTTAGCTAGACTTATAATGGCCGCATCATCATGGGGAATAAGAGTTTCGAGTGTAATACCTTTCCATTTAGTTGGATCTAATACTCGAATTGGAGCCAGTTCTACCATGGGTCCAGCAGGGTTGGTGCTACAAGCGCAATCCATCCACAACTGCATGATGTATATGATGAATAATAGTGATGCTTTCATTGTCCTTCCAGGCGGCTACAACACACTGGAGGAAATATTCAATATAGCCTCGTTGGCACAATGGAACTTTCATGTCAAACCAATAGGTTTGTTGAATATTAACAATTTCTTTGATGGCTTACTAGCGTTCCTAGATCAGAGTGTAGATAATAAGTTTATCTCTCATTTAGCGAGAAAATACTTATTTCGCTAAGATCGCATTGATGAACTACTCATCAAATTTCATGCATATGTTCAAGAATCTGCGGAAGCTCAGATCCGCTTTGGCCACGCATCATCGGTGTCAAGCGAAAAAGAAATTCGGATCCTTTAAATATCTCATTATGAACTCTGATGTTGAGGGTGGCAGAATTACGGAGTATTTATACTCTCGAAACGCACCCTTCATTTATGGGTTCAATATGTATTTTCTTTTCGCATTTTTATATTTTCGAGTGTTTATTGCCATCTTTGATATTCTCAATATGTTCCACTTATTTGTTTTGTACTTCTTCCGGAGTAATAATAATAATATCATGTTGGCTTTATTTAAATACAGAAATCTTAGTGATTATGCTTCTTCAAGAGCATTTTATTCTCATATTAATACAATCTCATATCATCGATGAGATTACTTCATATAATCTTTCCATGCGATATATTTTCTTTGATTTATCAACATGGGATCTATTGAGCATTTTACTTTCATCTATTTATCCAATGGTAACTTCAGGTACCACTTACTCAATTTTTTCCATCAATATTCAATAGACGTGGAAAGTGAATATTCCTTTATTAAATGCTTCTTTAAGAGCATTTCTCATCATATCACAATATACTAATCTCATAATGAGATTTTTCACCACGGTATATTTTCTTTCTCTTTTATTACAATGGGATTCTTTGAGCAATTTCATTTCATCAATACATACAACGGTAAATTCTGACATCACTTGCTCAAATCCCTTCTTTAATATCAATAGAATATTCATATCGAACATATATAAATCAGTTATCCAATTATGGTTTAATCCAACCACATTTGTAATAAGTATTCTAAACGTGTGGTATATCCCACCACATTGAAAATATTCATACCAATCGTGTGATATAACTCATCACATTGGAAATATATGCGGAATTTAAAGTGCGTAAATTTAAATTGCAGAAATTAAATTTCCTCCAATAGGTGGTCGAACCTACCTTATGGGAATTATTGCAATAAATATAAATTTACGGAATTTAAATCGCGAGAATTAAATTGCATAACATTTAACTACTTCTTCAGGAGTAGAGTCTGCTTAGTAGAAGGTATTACTCTTCACTTAGCATATAAAGTGCATAAATATATAAAATCTTCCGTTTAGTGATGGTTGAACCCATCATCAGGTAGGAGGTATTGCAGTATTTAAATTGCAATAAATAAAGTGCGAGACTTAAATATCTATAGAATCAAATTTGTTCTAACTATTTCTTCAAAATATAATTATTGTCAAAGTAAACAGCCGTAAATCGAAATATCTGCGCCGCCAACCGCATTCTATCTGGCGATGCCTGGCAAAGTGCGTGGCCACACATATTTCTTTATAAAACATTAATACATACTCTTGGCCGCTAATTTAGCTTTGGCAGTGCCGCTTGGGCAAGTGCGTGGGCCGCATATCTCTTTATAAAGTTTTGACATTATAAGCATTAATACGTAAATATTCACAAGTCTAAGGACCCTTTTGTAATTTTTTCAAAAGTTGGGGTACTGATTTGTAAATTTTTTGAAAGTTTACCTTATCAATATTGATGTCAAATCGAAGATCTCGTTAAATCGAGTATAATGGAGTCGATAAAATTTGATTTTGATAATGTATGCTCCTTATATCTCGAGAAAACAAATGTTATAGTTTAATATATTATTATATTATAAAATAATATTATATATATATACCTCCGTCCTCACATCCTCAATATCCACTGCAGTTCTCACTTGTCTACATCCATGTTTGACTCAAATTGGGGCACGAATTCATCGACATCACGCTGTGTTCAGATTATTTGCGTAAGACGAAGAAAGAGAATTGATGTATAATTGTATAGGATTGATTATAATATAGAATTGAGATATTAGGAAGAATTAATTCATTGGTAATAATCAGGTTCGACATGTAAGATCATCTATAAGATGCAAATTGCAGAAAGCATACTCCCTTCATATTACTCGATTGGTTAGAAACTCATACGATAACGTGTTATAAAAGTATAGAAATAATAGAGAGAATTTAGAGAGAATGAATTATAGCGAATTCACATGAATGAATTTCATTAATAACTGCTCTATTTATAGGGAAACTGAATTACACAATCGTAATTACATAATTTCATCAAGGGTATAATAGTCATTCACATAAATAAAATATAATAATTTATTTCCCTCACTTCCCTCATTAATTATATTATATTAATATTATTATTATATTCATAACAATTACTTTGTTATATTTTCTTAACTATTGTTTCCATTCATCAGCTACATATTAGAAAATAGTTCTTTTTTATTTAAAATGTCTATCATATCCGTAAAAAAATATGTATATATATATCAAACATGTCCTTAGAATTAAAATAAGCTGGATAGTAAAATGAAAAGTATATTTTTTCAAGTAGAGTACAAAAGTACCAGTAATACTATGAAAATTTAACAGACGACGTAAAACTTACCAATTTGTAAACTTGATAACTTTATATTTCTCTTCACATTACATCATTTTTAAATTAATATATTTATCACATGAGTCATTTAGTATCATATCATCTTTATGTCACTCATTATATCCAATTAACATTTTTCATATGCACGAAATTTTATAAGGTAGTTGGCATCTTCGTTGTTCTTGTAAACGATGGGATAGCCATGTCATTTTAATATGCTTTAGCAAAAGAAAAATATCATAATGGGATGACTTGATATTTGACACGAGTCCATATGACGATTGAAGAGACATATGTTGAGACTTTAATGGTAGTAGTGATTTTTACAAATGCCAAAAAAGATGTAGACGTTTTGAGCTAATTATCCCCTTTTCCAGGAATTACGTTAACTTGAGAATCAAAATTTGACGTAGAATTTTCTTGATATTAGAAAAAGATTACAAGAGAGGGACATAAAGCCTTACCACAAGTTACAATTTGCAACGTATAAGAATCATAAGCCCAATACAATGAAGAGCTAGGAACAAACCAAGTTTCTAACAAAAACAAATCAGCCAAATAATATAATAATTGAGCAAGTAATAGACTAATATCTGTCAAGTTATATATTTTATAACTGCTAAGAGCATGATTAGTTTTGGGGGAAAAGACATATATTTGGAATCACCCCACCCAAAGGACCTAAACAATGTTAAAGGGTGCTGGGGGTGGAAAAATCTATATTTGGGTTGAAAAAGGTAATTAAAAAAAAAAAAAAACTAAATTTAGCCCCTCATTTAAAGATTTACCCCCTTTTCCCCTCTACATTTTTCCCGTACATTTTCCCCCCAACATCAATCATGCTCTAACCCCAGAGAGTCCCATCTTATCAAGTCGTAATAGTCCTTTAGTGTGGGGGCTCGGGTCAGAGTTGGAAAGAATGCACAGTTTGTTGGAGAGAGGTCCAAGACAGGCAAAGTGATCAGCAACTTGGTTGGCTTCACGCAAAACATAAGAGAAATGGACTTGTATGCTTATGTTTAAACAGCAATTTGCATGCGTATGTTTCATAATTCCCAATTCGCCCTTACACCATGACTAATAATATTAATTCAGTGCAATATTATTACGGTGATAGGGATTGATTTTTAATTATTTTTAAAGGTTTTTAATGTAAAAAGGAGAGAGAATGAGTGGTATGAATGGTAGAGATTTGTGGATGTGATGTGATATGTGGATGTGATTGATTTAGGATAAAAAAAGAATAGATAAAAAAGTGATAAAAAATGGTAAAAACCTTTAAAAAGGATTGCCTATCATGGTTTATATGACATCTAAACCACAATTTGCATTCTACTTCATTTTTCATAATTCCTAATTTGCCATTTCATTATAACAAACATCATCTTAGTGTAATTTAATTAAACATTACAAATGAAAATGTTCATATTACCTTTTCAAATTCTCACGTGAAATATTTTTCAATTGAAGAGTTATCTCCATCCCGTGACTAATCATATTCAATATTGAAAATCAATCAGCAATAACATATGCATGAGAGGACTACATTATCCTGACTATTAGAAAAGATTTCTCCACATGAAGAAAAGAGAAATGATTTACATTAAAAAAAAAATCATTCTCAATATCTGATTCACAAAAAAAAAAAATTAATTAATTTTTTAAATTTATCAAGAAATTATCTCCTATAGTTTAATTACACTGCAAAGAGGTGGTATACTAGTAAACCAACTCACACTAAACTGATGCGGTCCGGTTGGTCGTGTTTCAAGGTATAGTCGGATAACAAGTTAAATTCAAAATCTAAGGGCCTATTTACTCTATTTCATAAATATTTAGACCCTATTTCTAATTTCCCACGGCAGAACAGGATAAAGGGCAAAGCAGGTATAGCAGAAAAGGTACGGATTAGCCGGCGGGTTGACGAGGATAAAGCAAGTCCATAAATGCACGACGAGGGAGGCAGCGTTGCAGTCGCAGGAGTGGCGTTTGATGGGTGTTGCTCCACCGCCAGCTTTACGCTAACAATTCTCTGTCTCTCTATCTCTCTCTAACATTGATACATTGTAAAGTATGGCTTTCTCTCTCCTCTCGACGTCCACTTCTTCTCCGCTTTTCTCGTTCTCCAATTCTTTGTCTCTCTTTTCCAGGAGAGCCGCTAGTTCTACTCTTTTTAACCACAATAGCTCCAAATACAATTTGTATTCTCGTAACAAGTACTCTCGTAGATTGTGTAATCATACCAGTTATCCTTCTATGTCGATTGGCACCGACTCCAATTTCTCTGGCGGCTCGGATAACTTTCCAGATGCTACCAGCGATGAATTAGAAGCTGATACGGATGAAGAGGATGAAGACACTGAAGGACAAGTAGGATTTGTAGAAACAGAAGAGGATGAACCTGAACGTAATTGGGGTCCATCTGTTTTGCCGGAGAGGTGGGACGTCTTGGGGCTCGGCCAAGCTATGGTAATTCGCATGGTGTTTAATTAATATTTCACAATTCAAATTTTGAAGTTTGAGGTTGCATATTTGTGGATAAAAGAAATTAGGTACCTTGTTACGGGAGCTGGAGAAAGTTTGGTATTAGGTTGCATATACAGTGTATCAATTAACTAACGATCTCTCGAAATTCAATATTAGACAGTAATTGACTAAATTCATAATCAAAGATGTAGGAGCTTACATTAGCCCTTATGGTAAAATGTTGTTCCAGAACTTCTATTCAAACCTGTTCTGTTTACACTTTAGTTTATCTTCGATGTTCTAACACGAATGCGCTACCTGGTTAATAGCAGCAATGACTAATAAAGTTCATCACCAGTTGTAGCAGGCGCCTTATTCATTATTGGATGCCAACTGCTGTCTAGATTGGTGATGTTCTGTAATATGAAGAATGGCATTGAGACATTCCACTTTATCTCCACTATCGTACCTTTCTAGCTCTAGTCGTTTATATTCTAAATTGAAATCTTCTTTATCTGAGGGCGACTACTTGTTCATTTTGTTGTATTAAGATGCTTTTGGTTTTATTTTATTTTACGTGTGCCATTGAAATAAAATATTCTGGCACCAGAAAGTGTCCAGTTATAAGCCATTGATATGAAGCAAGGAAAACTTTTCAGTCTACTATTGACTTTAAACTGAAGGTTATAGTATTTTAAAGTTCCCACAATTTCAATTTAACAATATGAAGCTTAAAAAATGGAGCTTGCCTCAACCGCAGTCCTTGATGTGTAGGCTATTTGTTATTGGACTTTAGGAAAAATATAAAAAATAGGACTAAAGACATGTGGCCTGGAGGACGGTGGCCCACAGCATGTCAGAAACCTGGCAACCCACCAACATACTACCCTTCTAGAATCCTACCGGTTTATAGTTCATACCACCTTTAGCCTTTTACAAATGAGAGGAGTAAGGTTTCATGTGTGCATGTGATTGATGATCTAAATTCCTTTCTTATGCATCCTGTTCATTAGTCAAAAGTTGAGGCAATTTTGTATTGACAATTCAAAGACAGGCTTGTTTTTAATGTATTATGAGAATCAATTCGATTACTTTTCTTATTTCATGATGGTAGGTCGACTTCTCTGGCATGGTTGATGATGAATTTTTGGATAGACTTGGATTAGAGAAGGGTACTAGGAAGGTAGTGAACCACGAAGAAAGAGGTAGGGTTTTGCGGGCGATGGATGGATGCAGCTACAAGGCCGCTGCTGGTGGATCGCTTTCAAATAGCTTGGTGGCCTTGGCCAGGCTTGGGGGTCATCCCATTGGAGGGCCTGTATTAAATATAGCCATGGCTGGTAGTGTCGGAAGTGATCCATTAGGTGGATTCTACAGGTAACCTTTTTCTTGCTTTTCCTGGTCCTATTGAAGATTTCACCTCCTCTGTCATCTCTGTTCTTGCTCCTTAAATTTTTTATGGAGTTGTATTTGGCTATGTATGTTCTTTATGGAGTAGTATTTGGCTATGTATGTTCTTTAAAGCTGAAAACACCATCAGGGCTTTTACGCCTACACTTAGATCCAATTTGAGAAGGGAATGTGGGATTTGGTTTCCTCCACCCTGTTCTATAAATAAATACAGAAATTACACTGGGGGGGCAGTAACTACGTCCACCTATCCTCCAGATTGTACATTAAGGACTAGCAGTTATGAGAGCCCTAAAGTTGGAAGTACAACTTCCATTACTAGACTTAATGAGATAAACAAGTGAAAGCTTGAGGACAGGAGGCATAAGTGAAAAATAGATATTACCAAAGTCTTCAACTAGAAGGTGACCATTACAAGGCTTGCCGAGAAACCCAATTAGCATTATCTGAGATTAGAATGATTTTCTTAGGTCTATGCACTATGGCACATTATCTCTATTTTTTTTTTTAATAAATTCTTGCTAATTACATGTAATGTGCGGGATCTATAATCTTCTCATAATCTAATTTATTTATTTAGATCAAAACTTCGACGAGCAAATGTGAATTTCCTTTCAGCCCCGGTGAAGGATGGGACTACCGGAACAGTTATTGTTCTCACAACTCCAGATGCTCAACGTACAATGCTTGCATATCAGGTCTGTAATATATCCTCAAATATTTAGATCTGAGAGCTTCATGAACATTAACCAGACTGAATTATCATGTAAAAGTAATCTTACACTTCGAAATGCTGTTTTCTTGATTTGATTTTTTTAAAGTACTCGTGATAGTGGTCTGTCTTGCTTCTTGATCAAGTTTCGTAAAGCTATTTATTGATTCACGCACCTAAATCCTATGTAATAATGAAAGCTTTTACTAGGGGAAAAAGAATAAATAAATATATAAATAAAAAAGAAAGAAATCGGTGGCTGTATTTGAACAAGCAGTTCTTATGGATTTGTTAGAGTGCGGTGGAGAACAAGACAGCGAGAGAGCCATTTGGAAAGTAGGATTGATTTTGTCATGGTGAAACTAAAACAATACTATTTCCGTTGATGTCACTGTATTCATCATTATGACTAGTAGTTGTAATTTGTTATTCACATTACATAATCTTCATTACTTTTATGTTATAATAAATATCATCTTTGCTAAAGAATTAAATCATAAATGTGCTGTGGTCATCCATACCTGTCTGATTCAACCGGATATGATAGTTCTGAATCCTGACAGAAGATTGAAAGTCAGAGACAAGTCTGGAATATGTTTAGGTCATAGGTTATATCTGCTTTGCTTTATTTAACGATTGGCTAGTCATATTCATGCTGACTAGATAAATTAAGTATTTGTTTGGTGGAGGTAATTGGAAAAATAATTTTTGAATGTTTTGTCAAAAAGTAAAGAAAAGGCTTATACAAAATTAAAAAGTTTTCAAATCAATAAATGAGTGATTGTAGATGATGTTGGAGAACATGATTTTTAAATCTAAGTCACACCTTCATTAATATGGAGAGACTATGTATTACTGATGAGAGACTGTCAGATATAATATGTGAATACTTGCCGTGTATTATTAATGTGAGGAACAGTGATTGTTGGCCTTGTTTTTTCATACTTAAAATTAAGCTACTTGAAAGCCTATACAAAAAGGGTTGATGCATTGTGGTACTTAACTCTTTGATTATTGAATACAACATATTTTCCATCTCTAATTTCTGCTTTTTCTTCTCTGTCCTCCCCCTTCTACAATTCTGTTTGTTGTTTGTTACCACACATCAACTACATTCCATTTTCTCTTTAACCCGTTTTATTATCATGTTTCACTTCACAGACTTTTGAGGGATTCTTAAAATGCTGCAAAATATTTGGTTCTGATTAGATATATAATCTCTGTTTTGTAGAAGAAGAATGAGTACATGGATGAGACTCTCACATAATTTTATGATTTTGCTGATATCAGGGTACTTCATCAACGGTTCAGTATGATCCCTGCCTGGCCAGCCTAGTTTCTAAAACGCGTATATTAATAGTAGAAGGGTATTTATTTGAATTCCCTGACACGATCAAAGCGATCACAAAGGCATGCAAGGAGGCACGCAGGTCTGGTGCTTTGATTGCCATCACAGCCTCAGACATCTCCTGCATTGAGAGACATTATGATGATTTCTGGTAAATCCATTATTCAGTTTACCTCTTCGTATACCTCTATCACTCCCAAAAGCTGAAAAAAAAAAGAAAAGAAAAAAAGGTCAAGTATTTCATTTTATTTTTTATTAAAAAACATTTCGATACCCTGCCTGCTAGAATGAATAGTGTGAATTTGCAATGGCCTGATGTAGTGTGTTTCCTTGCATTCGGTATTGCATAACTTATGCATTCTACTCGCAATGCTTTCTGAAAGATGTTCTACAATGAAGACGTGAAGTATACTTAAAACAATAATCTACAAGGGTTGATAAAATCTGGATAGTCTGCAAACTCGAATTATCGTAAAGGAAGTTGTCTGAGTTGATGCTGTGTCCTTAAAAAATTTCAAATATTGAAAACTATGTCAAACAAGAGGCAGAGTCCTGGTTAAATTTTGGAAACTCCTGATGTTGGCTTCTCTGAAAGAAAAAACTAGCAAAATATATATAGGTCAAATTAATTATTGCTCCACAGATATGTGAGAAATTATCTGTCATCTACCATTGTCATTTCAGTGTTTATATATTCTTCTTCCAGGGATATAATGGCGAACTATGCAGACATTGTCTTTGCAAACAGTGATGAAGCGAGGACTTTCAGTCATTTTTCCTCAAAAGAATGTCCTATGTCTGCTGCGAGGTACCTAAGTCATTTTGTCCCATTTGTTTCGGTGACAGATGGTCCTAAAGGTTCTTATATCGGTGTAAAAGGGGAAGCTGTATACATCCCTCCTTCACCCTGCATGCCAGTTGACACCTGCGGCGCAGGGGATGCTTATGCATCTGGTATTTTGTATGGTATATTACGTAGCGTGTCTGATTTGAAAGGTATGGGTGCATTAGCGGCTAAGATTGCATCTGTAGTTGTTGCACAACAAGGAACCCGATTGAGGGTACCTGATGCTGCGAAATTAGCCGAGTCATTTGCGTATCATCATCCAAGCTCCAGTATATGGTCCGATGTAGAGACTGATCAAATCTCCAGCTTGTGAAACTACTTATTATTGAAAGCCTTCATTAACCAAAATTTAAAATACGAAATCACATGTCATCATGTATGCCTATTGAACTTTTCCTCTCCTTTTTGAAGAAATATCTTTCTTAGTTGAATCTGTGCATATTCTAATCCATTGTAATTATGTATATTGGTAGACTCAAATTTATGCATTTTTTTTAGTGTTGGAAAAAGATGTTATGATGTTGGGCACAATGGTGATGTTAATATGCGCCTGTTCTCCTACCCAATTTTACACATTTTTACACACAAATCTCGTGGAACCTACCTGTACTACACAAATCTCCACCATTCAATTCCACTTTTTCTCTCTCCTATATCACATCAAAACACATAAAAACACACACCCTAACACGCGCATAATCTTTTATTTTCATTAATTCTTACATTATGGGATATAACTAGTGAAGATTCCTCGTATAAATACCACTATCATTCTTTATGTGTTGATATATGCCTTCAATGGGGATCAAGTTAGAATTAAGTAACTTGTCATTGTTTTTTCGGCTG
Organism: Jasminum sambac; assembly: GCA_018223645.1. Lineage (NCBI taxonomy): Eukaryota > Viridiplantae > Streptophyta > Magnoliopsida > Lamiales > Oleaceae > Jasminum > Jasminum sambac. The sequence goes on along the minus strand of CP073650.1, from coordinate 18,782,197 downwards.
AAGAAAGAAATAATTTGTGCAATATTTCTTTTACGAGCAAAGAGAGAATAATTCTAGAATGTCAAACGGCCAGGTAATACTAGTAAGTAAATTCTCTCCTAGTAGATGCTACTAAAGCACTTGATTCTGTCTACTAATTTCGAGCCATGTGCCTATTTATGATACTGTTCATATTTTGGCATTCTTGATGTTTAGCGTGTGTTTATGTTTTTAAAATGTCTTGTACTTTGGATGTTGCTTCTCTTTTGCCATTTCTTTTCTCAGTTTTGTCCCGTTGCCCTCTGTATTTGGCTGGAAAGCCTAGAATGTTGCATCTAACCTGTCCAAGAATGTTGCATCTAACCTGACCCTGTTATGTAATGTGTATTTCTTGATTTTTGGCTTCAATTTTCTCTTTTATATAATTTGGGATTTCCTATATCGAATTGTTTTACTTTGGTTTAATATCTTTCCGTTAAAATTTATCTCTCGGTGGATGATCTTCTTGATTTGGATGAAAATATGATACTGCAGTTACTTAATGTTTGATTAGTGAAGCTTCTAGATAATCTGTGCAGCAAAATGAAGGGAATACCCTGTTGTAACTTATGGGGATCATCCACCATGATGACAAAAATAGACAGAAGTGTTGTTCGTTTGATTAATTTTCTGTTGTCTGTGTCAAAACATTTGGGAAGCGGCTTTCTATTTGACCAGGCGATTCAGGCCACTCAGAATGAAAAGGCTTCTTTGAAGGTGTTTGATGAAAACATATATCCTAGAGTCCCAAAGGTTTGATAAAGGATACTTTGCCTGAGAAGTGAGAAGTGCACTGTTTTGTCGTTTCCAGATTGAGAAAACTGCATTTCTCCACCATGATGAAGAATCAAGGATTGATCATTTTGCTCCTAATTTAAGGTATGGTTTCAATTAAAATTTATTGGCATAGTGACTGGGTTTTATTTTAGAAGCAAGAGTGTAGAGATATTATGAGTGGTATCATGTGAAAATATCCAACTGCTGCTTTTTTCTGTGTATGACTGCCGGATGTATAAAGATGTTAGATGGTTCTTTTTATGATCTGTGAATCAAAGCATAAATTGAAATTACATTGAAGCCTTCTGGTGAATCTCTTCTTGAAAATCATTTAGTTTGTTAACAAAGTTCTTAAACATTAGTTGCGGTTCTGATAATCAGGGTCTATCATATTCTCATTACATGGTGGCATTTTATGCAGAATCCTAGTAGACTTGGTGATTTTTCACTGATTAAATGCAAGAGTACGTATTTCGTGTTTGAAGTTAGTTTGTCCAAAGATGCATGTTTTTGTTTTCATTTTTCTTGAGTATGGTTTGATGTTGCAATTCCTCTTGTTTGAACTTTGCTTCTGAACCGGTTTTCATCGAGTAGGTTATTATTATAGGAAACAAACAAAAATGTATTGATGTGGTCATTTTATGTATTGATTTTAAAAGCAATAAATGTAGGGAAAAACAAATTATCGCTATATATGTTGTTAGTAAGCCTACTTGTAAATTTATTTATGCAAGTAGCTAAACTGGTATGTTGTTTGTATATGAAGGCCTAATGAGAATGCATTGAAGATACTTATGTCGTGATTGTTAGACTTCTCAAGTGCATGCGTAATTTCGTATGCAATTAATGGTCCATAACAAACGCTTTGACAAAATTGTGCAAGTAACACATTGAATTCTCTTTTGTTAGCATTATCAAGGTGGAAGTTGGTTTCACATTTTAAATATATGAGCGGGGTTTTGATGGAACAACGACGAAACAGGTCTAATAATCTACATGATGCAATTACCCAACTTTGAATTAGGGTGGCACTATTCTGGCTATTTACAGCCCACCCATTATTAAGCACACCCAAAAAATACCCACATTCACCAAAATACCCACCCAAATTTGCTTTAAAAGAAAAATTACATGTTTTGTTTGGATGGACACATGGATGGCCAAACACAAAAAAAAGTGCCCCATGAGACTTTGCTATCATTTTTAGCAGTAATTGCCACTGGCATTGGCAACCAAAAGAGGAGGGTTCTGTTGTCGAAAATTGCAGCAACCTTGCATTGGCTTCTTCTTCCTTTTTTTTTTTTTTTTTTTTTTTTTTTTTTTTTTTTTGAAATAGGGAGAGTAGTTTGGGAAAGATGAGTATTTTTGGGGTGTGCTTAGTAATGGATGAAGTGTGAATAGTCCCCACCCTTTGAATTATGGTGCAATGGGGGTGCTCAATTATACTACAAAGACAGAATGGCATATACTACACATTATGCCTTTGACCATCTTATTTTTCTCTATGTCATACTATCTTTAAACAAGTACTCATCACTTGAAATACCTAATATTATGTCAATCTTCGTAAGTTTGTTACATTTATTAGCATTTTCCACATTTCGCCTATCATGGATACAAAATCATAAAGGGTGGTAGCCTATCATTTTTATTACTTTTTTTATCTATTTTTATTCATTTGTTCTTTTCTTAAACCAATGACATTTACATATCTTGTGAAACTTATATGTACTACATAAATCTCAATCATGCAACTCCACTTATTCTTTCTCTTTTTTCACATTAAAATACATAAGGAAAAAAAATTCAAAAATTGTTCCCTATCACAAAAGTAAAAAATTGTTCCTTATCACCCTTATAATTCAGACATTGTGTTTATCATGCAAGTAATGTGCCCTTCCCATGGAGAGGATAAGGCATGTACCCAATTGGCATGACACTGCTGTGTCAACCAAGAGTGATGATGCAACATCACACATCATCATTTTCAACAAAAAATAAAATATACGATGACATGGGAGTGCCATATTATCATTCGGCTGATGTAATAGTGCTATACGAACTGGGATATGCCTTATTCTCTTCAACCCCAAAGAGGAGAATATTACTCTTTATCCAATTGAAAGTTGAAAATGGTATTTTGTGGCCACCTATGTATACATGTGTCTTTGTATGTATATTTATACGATCGAATAGTATGTTCCATTATTCGAGAGAGTGGGGCTGTGGAAAGTTTGGTTTGGATGGTGGAGGCTGCGTAGTGATAGAAGTGATGAAAGGCTATGAAAATGGGGAATGACATATATCTAACTTTACTCAACTTAGAGGAATTCCACTAATCCAATTATTTTTCATGTTTTGTGTTAATTTTAGCTCGTTCGACAAACCAACTTTTTTCTCTTCAAGAAAAGTGATCTCTCTAAGAATGTGTAGGTAAACAAATAAGAGATTTTATTGAGTCAAGTAGAAATAATATTTCTTTTTCGTAATGAAAATGGAAGTATAGAAAAATAGGGTGATTGCACAAATAATTTAATCAAGTAAAGACTTATGGCATGTTTGATCGATATTATTGATTTATGGCATGTTTGATCAATATTCTTGAAAAAACAATTTGAGGCTGTGTACTTCAAAAGTAAAGAAATGAATTAAAAAATAGAAAAAATAGTTTCTTGATTTGATTAGGATCTACCTCGAGATTTTACGAGCTTTAGATGGAACTTGACTTTCGGGGCGTTTTTTTTTTTTTTTTGAATTTAATGTTTGGAGTACTTTTTATATTGATTTTAAAAACAAGAAAAGAAAAAGAAAAAGAGAAAGAAAGTTGAGATTGGAGGTCCTAGACAAAAGCTTAAAATCACCTGACTTTAGGGTTGCATCCACTAAATATTCTAATAAATAAACTAAGCTTGTAAAAAAAATAAAAATAAAATAAAATACTGCAATTGACATTACACGACTCGTGTGATCCATCATTTCATGTCATCTAAACAAACTAGCTTTTCTCTACTTCTCACCTCTTTGTGCGTGCATCTCTTTATTTCTATAGCTACATTCATTTTCTCTTCATCATATCTTCGTCAAATTAATTATACGACTGTTGGCATCTTTTTATTCAATGGTTATCTAAAAATTGTGCAAAAAATTGAACGATGTTTATACTTTATATCAAGCAAATATTTATTTAGATGAAATTAATGACAAAAAGACAAAAAATGAAGGAATTTTTCATGTCACACATGACATATTTAGGTTACTTATTTTTGGCCACAAATTTGTTGGATATACATCGTTTTCATTTCTCATCACCTTATTTATTATTGTTGTTGTTGCCATTAGTTCATTACAAAGAATAATTTAAATGATTGATACTCTTATGCAAATAACCGTCACACGAAAAAAAAAATTGATAGTATTTTTAGAATACATAGTTTAAAGTTTTTTTGTCCATAAAAAAACTAGCTACTAATCATTTGATTAGCTATTGATAAGAGATGCTTGTACGTTGGTGATCATCTGAAATATCGAATCCCAATATCTAATTAAGAATGATTGATACTGTTATGCAAACAATCGTCGCACTGAAAAAAAAAATTTCTAGTATTTTTAGAATACATAGTTCAAAATATTTTTGTCCATAAAAACTAAGAGTGTGTTTGATTGGTAAACATTTTCCCGGAAAATGTCAAATCAAGGAAATCATTTTCCAGTGTTTGATCAGATTTGTTTCCTAAATTCATTTTCCATGCATGTCCCAAAGATAAAACAATGATTTTCCTGGAAAACTCAATCCAAGAAAAAGGTGGGAATCGATTTTCCTTGAATTCCTTTTCCTGGAATCGTATCAAACACACCCTAACTACTAAACGTTTGATCACCTAGATAGGAGAATAATAACCAAATAATATACCTTGTACATGTTGGTGATCATTTCAAATATTAAACGCGCGTTCTTTTACTTGTTTTTATACATTTTTACACATTTTTTTCAACCCCACTAATTCTCTCACCTATTTCACATCAACATATCTAGTGGGACCTACTTATACTACACAATCTCTACCATTCAACTCTAACAATTCATTCTCCTATAGCAGATAAAAATATATAAAAATCCATTTTTACACATATACTAACACCCGCTCAACATCTAAGAATGTACACAGTAACTTGTAATCTGATGTAATTCTGCATTTACAGTTTCGCCCACCTATCCAGCAGGGGCATATATCTCAATCTCCGATTATTCGTGTGCATATTAACACCACTATGAATATGCAATCATTTTTCTACCATAACAACCATAAATTATGTTCACAATTTCGGCCCCCACTATCTTTTATTCATTCTTTATTTTTCCATTTCAGTAGTTTATAATTACATTGATTCATCATATCCACCTTCTAATTTCCTTAACTATGCATGTTACAATAGAAAATCTACCATATATGACACTACTTCACATAATTAATCCCGACTCCAACCGAACCAGACGAGGTTTCTAGATGATGATATCTATACAGGTGAATCGTATATACCGTACAAATACGGATGAAGAAACCGTATGTGTTTAGTATTCAATGACCATGGCACCAGTGGGAGCTCTATGAGGAATCCCTTTTCTCCTTTTTGCACTTGTGTAATTTGGGGGTGTTGATGGCCTAAAGCTCTTTATCTTCTTGCTATTATTCTTTGTACCAATCATGGATTCTCTCTCGGAATCCGAACCGGCCGACTCTTCGTCCTCACGTGTTTTCTTGTTTTCGAATTTCTTGGATGTCCCAACAATCTATACCATTCAAATATCGATTAATTCAAACACTACAATAGAATAAGAATCTCAAAGGATAATTCTTTTCAATAGTCGTATTATATTATATATAGAAAATGAATCAGATTCCAATTTTCCGCCTTTTTGGGTAAGAACAAGAACCATCACATCTTATAATGACCTTTGGCATTCTTCTTGTTTCTATGACAAATTTTGACATAAAGATGAAATAAGATGTGGATCAGCGGATGGAATAGTTACCTTGCAAGCAAGAGAGCAATAATGGAATGAATCGAGAAGGGTTCGACGACAAACTCGGCAAGTATTGGTGATGCCTTTACCCGGCCTCGGCTGGGGCCGTTGGTTCAAGAAAACGATCTTGGCGCTATTTATGACATAAGTTTGTACTCCGGTTATATCCATGTGCTTGTGAATCTCTGACACCCTTATTACATCGTGGTACGATGATCTCCTTATCTGCTCAAATTCAAACCAAGAATTCAAGAAGTCAATCAGTTCTCAAACAATCTAGATTACACTAATAGACACATTATATCCACTTGATTTAAAAGTTTAAACTAATAGAGAGATCAGTATATTCAGTTGACTTTCTTGTGGGAGGGAGGGAGGGGAAGAATGAATAGATGAACAAACAAACCTGGATGGCTCGATGATCCTTGTGTGCATTCAGACAGAGCGAACAAAGAGCTCCATTGATACAATCCAAGCAATACATATTGCATTCGCTCTTATGGGCACTGGCGTGAAGTTTGCATTGACCGAAGAAGGTTGTTCGTAGCAAAGGCCCAAGCCATGGCGGCCATTTGCTATCATAGCCCTCGTTCTCACCACCTCCCTATTTCAATCCACCAATCGAAAATTCAGGCAATGAAAAGTATTTGTATGATCAAAGAAACATCATATATACTATCATTATATGAAATTTGTGACTCACCGTGAAATCAAAAGCTTCTGGTTGTTGAGCAATCATGAGAGATGAAAAAATTGAAACAATGAGGAGAGAAGAAGAAAGTTTGTATTAGTAGTGGAGGTGGGGTGGGGTTGGGTAGGGTGGGTTGGATACAGTGGGGGTGGCTTATCTGTTCCAGGAACCAAAAAAGAAAGTCCACAGCCGAACCAGAACCAAATGGGATGCCTCTATTTCAATTTTCCTTTTACATACATATTTATATTTATTTTATATATACAACAATATTATAGACTAATTTTTCTATCGGCTTCGCCAAGAGACGAGCTAATGAAGTAGCACACACTATTGGCTAAGAATGCATGTAATTATGAATACCATTGTGTTAGGCAAGATGTTTCTTCGTTTATAGGACATTTCATTTTGGTTAATTCATTGGATGTTGATTAATAAAAAAATTATCATTTAAAAAAATATTATAGAATAATATTATAATAATAAATGATAGTGACAGAAATTAAATTATAATGACAATAATTCATCAGGTGATGCAAATCATATGCTTTCCAAGCCGCCTTTTAATAATTTATTATTCAATCTTGAGGTGCTGAATTCGACTTTTTCTCGCCTTTTTTATTTTTTATTTTTATAATTTTGATAAATTGAGGTGACAGAGGACGACATCGACCATTGATATGGAACCTCATACCATCTTCAAAAGGCATCTGCATCTTTAATCTCTACCAAAATAATTATTTTTGAATTATTTTTGTACTTTAGGTGTAGTTTAATTTTTTGTTATTGTGCGAGGCATTAATGTTTGCAAATTATAAAATAAAGCCTCCGAAATATGATCAATCATGCGTTTAGATCTATTGTCTCAATTTATATCTTCTTGATTGTCTCTTTTTATCGACACAATTACTACACACAATCGAATGCATTACTTCAATTATGTGTGTTATTTTAATTGAATGAGATAATCGAGATGATACAAATTTGGAATACATGTACGGTGTGTTTAATTGGAGCGTAGAAAAGTGGGTGCAATTTAAATTCCATAGAATTCCAATTCCCACCCCTCTTCCAACGAATTTCAATTCCTCGATTTTAAAGAAAATGTCACTATTTTGGCCTAATATGAAAATCAAATTCCACGGAAAATAAGTTGTGTTTAATTTAAAAATGGAAAATTTGCTGAAAAATATTTTCCACCCCTAATCAAACATATATACTCGTATACTTAAAACTAGTATTACCCCCGTGCGTTGCACGGGATAATTAAAATGATATATTTACATAAAATAATATTATAAAATAAGACAATAATTTGGTGCGAAATATTATTTTATAAGAAAAAATATTATATCAATTATCGTAATTGGTGATTTTGGGAAAATTTCGATAACATATTTTTTGAACAAAGAAAAAAACTAAATACTATATTTTATGAGTCATACATAACTATTCAAATACGATTAGCAATGATCTTATAATTGGTCTACAGAGATCATTATATAAATTTTGTGAATATTGAATTGATTTTATATCATATGTAGCTCAAATTGAATTATGAATATTGAACGGATTTTGTACATTAAGTAAATAAAAAAAGATTTTTTCTCATTTACATTTTTAAATAAATGAAAATGATTTTTTTAAATAGCAAATCGCTACCAACCTAGCACTATATCAAGTTAACACTATAATTCAAAAACTAAAAGATATATAAAAAATTAAAATATAATATTCAAAAATTAAAATGTATATTAAAAAAGTTAATTATCATTTTTAAAAATATTTAAATTGATATTGCAGTTTGTAACTTTAATATCATATCACATTTTCATTAATGCTTGCATTTTTTTTGTTTAGTTTCAATTATATACATAATTGAAAAATTAAAATTTATATAAAAAATTAAAATAAGAAAATAAATACTAAATAAAGAAAATAAATTAAATTAAATTAAAGAAGAAAAATAAAATAATAAAGTGTGTACTTAATATTTATTTCCAAAATAAGATTTTCCTTTTTTACTTTTAAGTAATTAAATGAGTGCCAACTTGGCACTGCCAACATGGCACAGTGCCTACTTGGCACTCCTCTTATTATTATATTACTAGTACTACCCACGTGCGATGCACGTGACGATTTAGATATTATATTTACATAAAATAATATTATAAATTAAGAAAATTATTTTTTATGAATATTTAATAAAAACATACCTAATATTATTGATTTCGCTAATGGTCTATATATTTTGGCCTTAATTATTATCTTGTAAGAAAAAATATTATTTCAATTATCGTAATTAATGATTTTAAGTAAGAATCCAATGTTTGGGAGCAAAATTTAGATAATATACTTATTTCATTAAAAATAATTAAAGTTATTTCAAATACGACCAAAAATAATCTTATTGCCAATCTGCACATACATGTAAATGATATATATATATATATATATATATAGAATGACCCAAATAAGATTCGAAATGGATTATACAATATGCTAGATTTAGAAAAATAAATAAGTAATATAACTCAGCGGATCGATAAAACCCTAAAGAATTTTTTTTTAAATACTATAGTGAAAGTGTATAGTTGGCACTTCGAATTTTATAATATAGAGATTTGAACAATTAGATGTACATAAAATAACAAAAATGTAATATCGAAAAATTAAAATGTATGCAGATGATAATAATTCTTATTTTCAGAATTAATTTAATAAATATTGTAAGTTATAACTTTTATCTCATATCACATTTACATGAATAATGTAGCACTAAATATAAAAGAAGTAAAAGAATTTATAAATTAATTTGAAAAACAGAACACATGTGAAAAGGATACAATATAAAAAAAATTAAATAAGGAAAATAATACTAAATAAGGAAAGTAGCAGAAATTGAATAAAAAAATAATTAATTCTAAAAATTAAGCCAAACATGTTATTGCCACCTAGGCACTTTGCCTACGTGGCACTTCTCTTATTATTATATTAAGAAGATATGAATTGGCCAATAGAAAAGAGAGAACGTAAATAGTGGCATAAAAGATTATATTCGTGATCTCTATAAATAAATAGACAGTCTCGTTCACAATACCAATTTTTATTTCTATCACACCAGTCACAAATTGTTCAAGCATCTACCATTGGAAAAGATCTTTTGATTCACAATGACCATTGTTGGCACGTCTTTCTTTTTTTTTTTTTTCCTAAGAATGGACGAGTTTTTTCAAGTTGTTTTTAGTCTACAAAGACATTTGCTTACCCACATTGAAAAATTATTTCGTTCTTTGTCGGAGTGGGAGAATATTGTACAGTCGCGAATTTGTTTTGTTCTTTATTTTTGTATAATACTATACTATTCTTTTATAGGAAAATACAATCGTAGAATGTGCTCTCGTTCAATGATTAGTTCGACGTCATTTTGTACACTAGTCTCACAGTATTAAAACACATTTTGTGCTATTTTGGCAAAAATCGCAAGAATCTAACAGTCCAAATAGCAGTGCAATAAAGATAATTATCATAAATATCGAAGTGGAAGACTAATAATCTAAATAGATTTCTTTTGACAAGAAACGTAATTATTTCACATGATGTGTAGTTAAAAAATAAAAAACTACTACGAATAATTATAAAAATGAGTGTAAAGTATTCTAAAACCTTTGTCAAAGAAGCTAGAATGATCCTTTATATCCAACACCAGCCTCAATATATATAATCTAGGCTTCCACGAGGGACAAAAAAGCAAAATTTTTGAATAATAATTCATGTCATCATTGATAACCAAAATTAATTTATCGGGCAATAAGCAGACAGCAAATAACATGTATGATTTAAGTCTAAAAACATGACAACTTAAGGTGCTACGTTACACCTATCATTCAATGTCATGTTAACGTGATGATCAAGGAAAAATGTTACTCCATTATTGAAGTATCCACTATCTATGACTTCTATAGAGTTTTCACTTTTCAGCATTAATTACAACAAGGGATAATAATAGTAATAGCTTATTTGATTACAATGTATGGAAAACGAAAATTTAGAAAATCAATTCCATCTGACATGAAAAGCAAAAACTCGACTCCTAATTAGATTATAATTTGTGTGAAATATGGCAAAAAAAGAAAAAACAAGCTTTAAAATATTGTACTTAGAATGATTTATATGTAGAATTTGTACAATCAAATAATTAAATATGAAATGCAATTCTTTTAATGTGATATTTGAACCGAAACGCCAATGAAACACACTTTTTCTTCCTTTTCATTCATTATTACTTTATTTATTATTTTTTTAATTTTAATTTAATGTGTGGGGTAACCAAAAAAAGTCTTCTATTTAAGTGTTGACTTTTTGTCATGGTACTTTTCTTCTTCTCAATCAACGAACGGCCTTCTTCACACACGCATTCAAGCATTGGACTTCAAACTTTTTGACCACTGAATTTGAAGATAAGACCACCCACCCACCTACCAAAGACAAACAAATATTTGGCTCTAATTTTCCCCTGTTTCCACGTGGGATTGTATATTATAGATATTTTTCATTAACATTACAATTTGATTCTCTTAATCTATTAGCGACTTATAATTTTATTCATAAAAGGACCATATTATTTAGAGCATCGATATGGTCTATGGCATGTATAGTTACAATCATAATTCATATGTTATCTACAGGGTGAACGATGCAACCCCAAGAATCAATCTCCCACCTATGGTATATCTCACTACTATCCTAGGTGAAACTTGAGACTTGGGGCAAACTTTTTCAGGGTTTCCTCAACTCACATCCCACCAATTCGCGAGTACAACAGTAGGCAAGATACCAATAAACAATGTGTACGTGATCAATACTGATATACCATAAACCACATAATGATTATCATTCACACACCTTAGGACAACACCATCCAAAAGCTACATCATTCATATCTTATTAGGAAAAGAGAGGAATGAAGTTAGTGATCAATTAGAATATACATCAGAACATAGCATGTTAGCACCAAAACAATATTGCTATGAATGAAAATTTTCCATCAAGTATAGTATAATGTTTTTTGTGTATAACAAAAGGATACAGAGATTATACAAATCCGAGGATGTTAACTGAGAATTTTAATGTGGCGAATGGTCGACAAATAAAATGACATCATTCTGAACCACGGTTTTCTTTAAACTTGCTGTGTTCCATCAATGGCTGTGACCTGCAAGTACAAGGAAATTATAAGCAATAACCAACCACGAAACTGGAAACACTTCCGTTAGTGTATTCGATATTCATCAAAATTTCAAACAATGTGTCCAAGTCCAAAACAATCTGATACAGTAACAAAACATTTATATCAGTACACTTAGTATGATAGTCTGTTTTGGACTCAGCCCACAGAGCTCTGGGCTTGGGGCTTCACCCAAAAGGGGCCGGGATTGTAGCTATCACATGCACCGCACCTAAAGGGCCCAAGGCTGTTGTTGGCCACACTTCCAGATGGGCGGGCTTAAGTTGTGATACGATTTATAACATCTCAGTCCAGATATTGACATTCATTACTTTGGGCCTAGCCTCTTTTTTTCTTTTTCTTTTTTTTTGCGCGCGAGTGTGTGTGTGTGTGTGTTTTTTTTTTCGAATCCAAAGAAGTTCTTGAATGTGCACCCAAAAAGGTGGTGTTAGGTCCACTTATAAATCGGTCTTAATTTTCCTTCCTTAGACAATGCGGTGGATTGTGACTACTATAGATGAACAAAATGCAAATTTCTTTGAAGTGAAGCTATGCAACAATCGCCTTAGATTAGAGCAATTTAACCTTGGATTTCGCAAATATACAAAGGAGTATTTCCTAACCTTAAATTTTGTTTAATTAATCAATGATTGTCTTAGTATGCAATCACCTGACTTACCAAATTGATGTGTTACTAATCCCAAGCCCATTACAGGTAAGTATCATCCCTTTAAATCTCGATAAATATTCCTGTATAGTCAAACAAACAATTCAAGATTATCATTACACAAGTGTTATGATGCAGGAAAACAGCAGAAATACGACAATATTAAAATTTAAATAATAATAATAATAATAATCCTGACCCGCAAGGTATATTTGTCAATCTCATGGTTCCCATTCAAATCATAGTCCAATCTTTTGTTTGGATCACTCAATACTGTAAAAGTCACACAGAGTGAAAGTTATGCTTCATGTTCTTAATAATCGATATCTCAAGAGATGAACTGTCATAAATAATCACCATTGTAAGCTTCGTTGATCTCTTGAAATTTTTCAGTAACAGCACTATTGCCACCATGTTTATCAGGATGCCACTTCTGCATGTAAAAAGGATATCAATGATGCAATAGCCACATCAGCAGAAAAGCCAGCTTGAGAATAAGTTTTACTAACCAGTGCAAGCTTTCTGTAATTCAGTCGAATCTTCTCATCAGTTGCATCGTAATCAACTTCTAAAACCTTGTAATAATCCTTACATGGTTTCTGGTTAGGGGAAAAAATGGAAAATTTAATTAACAGAGAGAAATTCACATTTGCTCAGGGTACTAATAGGACTTGTGGTAAAGAAATAAAACACAGAAGATGGTGAAAGCCAATACTTAAACAATTCATTGTTACAATGATCAGACTCTTACTAGACTCAAATGATGAATACTTGTTTTTCCCACTAAAATCAGAATGCTAAAAGCAAATCTGATTTTCAAATGGTGGATGCAACAGAGGAAACAATGTATAGACATTACTATAGAGTATATTCAAGATAGCAATTCTTCTTCCCAGATACGGAAGGCAATAAATCAGTGCAGAACGGAAACCCTAGCTTCTCAATTCAACATAGTATACAAAAATTCATCTCTAGTCACACACAGAAAATTAGGGAAAATGAAAATAAACCCTAAAAATCATTCAAAAGCAGGAAAACACAATCTAATCTGAATATTAAAGGCCAACAGCAAGCTTCCGAAAGTAAAATTAAAAACCGATAATCGAGATATATGCGCGAAACAGAAGCAGGGATCGGCAGAACCACCTTACGGGCACTTTTATCTTCGCCTTCCATACGCTGACAATTATGAAATTGAGAGAAATATTCATCTGATGTGAAGCAAAATTATCATCGGAGCAATGGATTAATAAAGAAATTCGTAAAAAAATCAATGGGGAATCTGAGGGCTAGAAATCGAGTGAGTGATGATATTTCTTGCAGAAGAAAATGTGGGGAAGTAAAGGGGATAAAGTGGAGCTCTCTTCGCCACAATCGAGGTTCGGATTTTCCCAGGTTTTGTTTTTGAGGGATTTTTTGCCTAATGAATGGGTTTAATAGATACCAAGGAGAGCAATATGTTTGGCATTAGTTACATTAGTTTACTGATTTTTATTTTCTATTTCTATATCTCTTATTTTTACCTAAGAGAAAGATCAGCTCTTATGCGTTAAAGTGCTGGCGATGGATTGGCATTAGTATCTGTTTTTATGTAATCTATACGCTATTTTTTTCATCTTTTGAGAATAAATTTATCTCAATATGGTATATCAATTTATCACCCGAACGCTAATGTGTGATATTAGATTGGGCTAAATTACTAGATGCGGTTTTGCAGTGAAATTAAGTACTAGAATGTAGAATACCATTTTGTGAGATAATAAACCTTTTCTCAAGGTTGAAATCGATATCAAAGATTTGAAAATGGACCAATATAATGAATACTAAGTGACACTTATCAATATCGACGGCACTTTTCTATTTTATTTTGAAAATGTTCGCTGATGCATCGTTTTGTATTATTGAAAGCGCTAACTTAACGTAGATCACAAAAAATTTTAAAAAGCGAAAATAATTTTTTAATGTTTCGACATTTTAGGTGTTAAATGTTGAAAATAAGAAGCATACGCCCAATTTTAAACTTTAATTTAAATTATAAAATGACAAACAATAGCGCTCATTTATTTTTAAATGCGTTTTGATTTCACCATATGCGCGCAAACTGATCCAGCGGAAAAAGTCAAACCACACATGTTTCACATCATCACTCATTATTATCCAACCGTTATGGTTCTCGTAGAAGAACCATCTCCGCCTTTTTAAGAAAAACCACTGCGAAGGTGGTCCTCCTCGGAGAACCACCTGCGAATGGTGGCTTTCTTCCTTGAATTGGTGATCACCGCTGCGAATTAACAACAACATTATCGAGGTGTAGGGTGGGGGTAATAGGTGCAAGATGATGGCTTGTTTGAAATTTGGAAAAATTTAACATATGAGATAGCATAAATGTAACACACAATTTTATTATACGAAATTGTATTTTTTTAAAAATATAACATAGTTTGTTAGGCCATAAGTTAATGTGGCATACTCAAAAATAATTTTTAACAATAAACAAATTCATTTAATCTTTGTAAAATATCTATATATATGAAAAGTAGGGAATTTTCAAAATATTTTTGATTAGATTAATTAGTCCCATCTAAAATTAAGTCATTTTTGTCTTTTTAATTTTTTTTTATTTTTTTAGTAATTAATAATCAACTCTAACAATCAGAATTAACTAAGTATTATCTATAATAAATCTTACCAAAATAAGTAAATATTGTATATTAAAAATTAGATTTTTTCAAATCTCAATGATTATCTTCTGTGAATCTTTTTATATTTATCTTTTGATATTTTTCCTTTAATATTAATTCATGGTCAATCCTAACAAACAAATTAATAAATCATTATTTATTTAATTAAATATAATTATTAAATCTAAATCTCTTTTTACATAAGTGACGTATTATTTTTATTATTTCTCCAATATCAAATTTTATATCCATTATAGATTTCCAGAGCCTTTTATAAATAATTAACACCAAACAAAAATTAATTATTAATAGAATTAAATTAACAATTTCATTAAGACTTTATTATTGTGTGATGCAAATTAGCATTAATTTTTTAACAAGAAAAAAGAAATAATATAACATTAAAATTTAAAAATTTAATTGAACCACTAATTAATTTTAAATAATTAATTATTTTTATAAATAATTAGCGACCACATGAAACTAAATTAATTTAAATTAACGAGACGTGAGTTTCGATTATCAAATTTGACCTGATTAGATTTGTCCATTTACTTATAATTTTAGAAATAATTAATTATTCTTAAAAATAAAATTAGCTAAATCAAAAATTAATTAAAATCCGAGACTTTAGCTTTGATTATGGTCGACTAAACCGGTTCATCAAATCATACAAAAACTAAAAGACAACATGTAACTTATTTTTTTTAATCATTCAATTGGTACCAGATTTGAGGTGAATTTGTGGATCGAAGAAGATATTGGACACGGAAATTACATCATGAACGCGAAGATTACGAAAAGTCAAACTAAAACTTTGATGTTGACCAGTTGCTAAGAAAGAGCGAGAGGAGTGTGAAGCAATTAATCGGAGACGCTTTTCTTGTATTATCAAGTTTTTTAAATTGTTAAGATAAATTCTAATGGTGGTGGTGATTGACTTTCACTTTCCGATGATTATTAGCATTATTCGGACTATGTTCAACAATTAAAATTGGCCGATGTTCTGACGATTGTGGGAGCATCCGACTGAAATTAATCAGTTACCCTTGGAACCAAACATCCTAAAGGTTTCTACTAGCTTTTAAATTCCAGTAAAATTGGTGCATCATTAGTCTAATTGATATAAATCGAGGAATCAATGTTATTATTCAAATTGAAGTCAAAAAGTTAAGAGTGTGATTAATTATGTTCTTATTCTAATTAAGGACGGAGGTTATATATTGAATGAATATATATGGAAAGAAAGAAATATAATAATAGAAATTTAAAACTAGAAATACATATTTATTGAGTAAATTATCAAAGATTAGATTTAAAATCTGTAATTATCTTATAATCGCTTACACCATTTACTTGAGATCTTTGATTTGGAGTGACCAATAAATTATATTATATTTGGTTTTGAAATATTTTATTAATTAAACTTTCATAATTTGGAAAGTAATACTCAACTTATGGAAAAGTTATAGAGAAATAAGGCTTTTAGGACTATTGGTTGTTCTCAAATTCTAATTCTTGTGATAATATAATAATTATATGGAAAGTCTCGAGTATGTATCAAGAACATTTTCGACAAGTTATAGTTTCATCCTTATTAATCGTAGGAGTTGTTGATAATTTTTTTAATTGGAATGAACCCTTATGTCATTTATGGTAGGTTCTATACCTATTGGAATCTAAATATTACATTTATTACTTTATAATTTACATATGGTCAGGATTATACCGCCTTTAGATAATTTAAATTTATATTATATTTATTGCGATAAAATTACAAATGCAGGTAGGTTCTACCTATTAGGGAGAATTTAATTTATTATTTATGTTTTATACTTCAAATGTGGTGGGTTATACCACATAGGTTTAGAATATATATTAAATGTGCTATTGGATTAAATAGCGATGATTAGATTTCTAAATAATAGTTTAATGGAATTTAATATAGTTGACAAGAATTTATTGATATTAACAAAATTAGCAAATGATGATATATGTGTTGATAAATTGCTCAAAGAATCGTATGGTAATGAAAGTGAAAGAAAAGATATATATGGTAAAAATTTCATTATGAGATTAGTTTATTGTGATATATCTTTAATAAGAAAATATCTGAGTCGTGAATTTCATCATGATATTGGTACAAAAGAGAAATGCTCTCAAAGATTCAATTAGTTAAGAAATATTCATTCTCCATACCTATTGAATTATTGATGGAAAATTGAGCAAGTTAGATACCAAAGTTCTTGAATAAATATATAAAGAGAAATGCTCATAGTCCCAATTGACAACTATCAATGAAATGAATCATATGGTGGGATCATTTGAAATAATCCTATTGATGATGGTCATTGATATGAGAAAGCGATCTTGAAGAAGTTCATATGTTATGACTAATGGTACAATAGACTTTATATTCGAACAAAATATGATATTATTGTTATTTTAGAAGAAGTATCAAATAAATTAAATTGGAATACATTGACAATATCAAAAGCCAAAACACTGAAAATATAGAAATATAAAGAAAATACGTATTGAACCAAGCGAGGTTGATGCGTCTAAGTATACAGTAACTCGCCATCCCTAACATTGCAGGTTCATAATGAAAGATCGAAAGGATCTCTTTCGGACAGACCCAATGATCTGCGTAATCAACGGCTTCATTCTTGAACATATGATTGAATCTTGATGAGTAGATCGATGGTTATTGTAGACTATATTTCTCATTGAGCGAAATAAATTTATAACCTCTACATCATCTAGAAATGCTAACCATCAAAAATAATTGGAATATTAATGTGGGTTTGGTATGAAAAATTGGCGGTGATCATATTGAATATTGGTCACATCGAATGTTGATAGCGCTGGAAGAACAATAAAACATCACTATTGTTCATCATATGCATCATGCGGTCATGAATATGCGTTTGATCGATCCAATTTGAACCCAAATAATATACTGGATCAATCGATTGCTCAACTAATATGAAAAAGTCGGCCGACACTCTTTATCCCATGTGAAAAAATCTATGAGAATTGTAAAAACTTTTAAAAAGAACTTGTGTATTGGTTTCCATACGATTATATTGATGTTTTGTTATGTAATTCCTTTATAAATGTTTTGACCCATATATTGGATATCGGTCTAGATCATAAATCTGATCTTAATCGTGGATTGGTGAGTTGATTTGCATGAGATGATTTAAATTCCCATCGCCATCTCCATCTCCATCTCTCTCTTTTACACTAAAGTTTTGAATGTATGAAAGAGAAATGTTTTTAAACAATTTTCTAAGTGATTTGACTATTTACCTTTATAGATACGAGAAAAGAAAACGGAAAAATGGTGAAATAAGACATACACTTTGGTGTTGAAATATATATAAATTGATATTTATTTATTTATTTACATACATATATATATTTGAAAAAAAAAAAATCACACATTTACAATGCATGAAATACATCGATCAAAATTTTTCACAATTTGAGAAAATCATAATACTAAATTTTCTACTAAATTTACAAATAGGATCTTTTTAAAGTAAGATTTTAGAGGCAGGATGCTTCTTGTTCATCTAAATTTGGCCCATAAGGCCATAAGCTCACCTTAATACGTGTCCAGAACTAGGATGTGTCTCGATCGTGAATATCGTCAAAGACTCGCTTACTCAATCCATCTAAATGAATGCTATTTTATCTCTTATTTTTTGACAAGTACCCCGGTTACATTGATTCACAGTCCTGAGCACATTTATAACATCCTAGCTAACCTTGGTGTGTTTAAGGCTTCGAAAAACTACTTTACAAGGGCATGTATTTAGAAGGAATGAAACCTCACCAGATCTTAGGACCACGGCTTCAATCAACCATGAATATCTTGAGATACTTTCATTCCTTAATCTTTCTGCTGATCTACATAGATAAATTCTCTTTAGATTTTGATCGATGAGGAGATAGTATTACTGATTCGAGCACATGATCCATTATGCGATATCTAGACCCTTGTTAGTGTGAATATTGTAAGTGCTCGGATGATTCTATGCAGTATCGTGATGGCTTTTTTAAGGGGCAACTATGAGTAAACGTATGAGATAAGATTCCACGTTTCAATAAGTCGTAATAATGAAAAGAATGGCGTGATATGTCATTGGCTATGTGTGATAGCGGTAATAAATCATGTTGAGCATCTATATAGATTGATGTTGATTGTCTAAATATTTATTGGAAATCAAGCGGAAGAATCTCAATGATTGTTCGATAAATAATATAGCCAATGATTTAATAAATCCTCAAATATATCTGAAGATATAGCAAGGATGAGAGGTAATGGGCCAACTCACCTTTATGTTGACTAACTATCAATATAATATGGATTCACTATGTAGTCAGTATGTTCCTATTAAAGCTAAATATTGAGAATATACGAGGAAAATCATACAAATTATATTTGGTTGACCAAAAGAAGGAGTATTAGTTGGAAATGATATATGAAATGCATCACGATATGAATTTGTCAAATACCTCTAAAGGTGCATGAAGAGTTAGTTTCGATCTCATATACCAACTATACATGGTTTTGATAAATTGACTAGAGTAATGTTTATTTAAAAAAAAGTTCCTGAGAATTTTATATCAAAGCAAATGATAGAAAGGTGATTTTGATAAAGGAGGCATACCTACTTTGAAGAGAATATAGACTCAAGTATATTGCTGCAAATTCTAAAGAGGATTGAATGAAATATCTCAATAAGTTATATCATTATGGGAAATGAAATTTGGACAATTAGCGGTATGAAAAATGTAGCGCTACCCATGATCAGCGATAATGAGGATATTGAGATATATGAAGAATAATATTGAAATATCTCGAGCATTAAGAAAGTGAATATAACTAGTGATAACATTGTTTGTTATAGCTTAAAGCAATGATATTGTTGTACTTTATCATTTTCCTTGTTTGATGATTTTTATCCCGAAAAGTTTTCCTAAATAAGGTTTTAATGAGATGACCTAATCAATTAATAGAAGATCTCGAGAGAAGATTTGATAGCTATATCTCGTCTGATGAGAATGTGTAGAAGATGTGATCTAAAGTTGTGTCCAGGACAAATAAGAGTGATAGGAACTAAATTATACTCTAAAGATTTTGATATGCATTCTGTATTTATCCTCTTTTTCCCTTGACTACACAAAAGTATTTTATCCTAGGTTTTAGTAAGGTTTTTAACGCGAACGCGTTCCATGATATTGTAATGAGAATTGACTCAATGAGTCTTGGATCAGAAAATGATAACGGAGAGATTACTGGAATCAAAGCGATGATGATTTGATATTGAAATCTAACAAAGTGAATGTATACACAAGATCTCGAACCAAATGGAGTAAAAGTGTGCTCTTTTTCCTTGATCAAGTTTTTCATTTTTTCTTGATAAGGGAGAAGTGTGACACATGGATATTTCTATAAGAATGATCTCCATCGGGGGAACAACTTACTTTTTGTGCATGAGGTTTTCTTACTGGTATATGATCTCTCAAGTTTTCTACAATAAGTTTGGAAGTTTTTCTCTGATTTTATAAACAAGTATTATATGGGCACTATTATTTGTATAAATAGTCATTCAAGAGTGTTGTAAAACCCATTTGAAAGTAAGAAGAAAGGAATAGTAATGTTATAGTTTTTGAATGTAGATTATTTTCAATGTGTGAATGATGCTTATCGTATATTTGATCAATATTTATGTCTGATGTGCCCAATATTTTTCTATAAATGGGTCATTGTAATGCACACATTGTGAATTAGCGAGTTGAAATAAAAACTAGTAAAACAAATACCATTTTAAAAAATAAAGCACCTTTTTTCAAGGTTGAAATCGATGACGAGATTTGGAAAGGACAACTAAAGAATACAATGATAATAAAATAGGTAAGTAAAATGACAAACAATAGCGTCTCATTTATATAATTGAATGGGAGAAAACTTCTTCTTTGGAATTGGTGATAATAGCTCATTTTTGCAAGAAATTAACAACAACAATATCAGATAATAGAATAATAATCAGAGCCTTGCAACTGATATTGTGGTAGAATTTATAGCAACAAAAATTTAATATATGAGATAGCATAAATGTAACACACAATTACAAAATGATTTTTTTTTTTTTAAACCCAAAACATAGTTTGTTAGGCCCGTGGCATAAGTTAATGTGGCACATACGTATAGCATTGACATTAACAAGTTCATCTAATGCATTTATAACTCCCCAAGTGTCTTCCAATCACATACGATCTCCATTAAGAAAATTGAGATGGATCTGCCTGAATGAAGTCGAAACTTTAACATTTTGAAAAAATTTTGACACCAATGGTTGTAAGATTCGTCGAAATTTTTGATCGATACAACATCGTCAAAATTTTAGACTAAATTTAACTTCCAGCTGCTTGTTTTGAATTTAGATTTTCCAAAGGAGATCGTATATGATTGGAAAACACCGGATAGATGTGCTTGATCATTTCTAGTGACTTAAAAATCTATTATCATGGCTATCAGTAAAACTATAACCAATGTAAAATGTTTCAATTTTTAGTGACTAATTTATGCTTTTGATTAACCTCTCTTCATCATTAGTAAAATTAACATGCAAAAAGTGCAATTGCTCAGATAATAAGGAGTATTAATGTGGGATTTGTAGTTAATATTGGCATTTAATTTTGGTCACATAGAAGGGGTCGTAATGGTGGGCCCCACTATATCCACTCAACCCAATTCAATGCACTCGGATTGGATTAGGGTTTTCACTATATTGGTTGGGTTAGATTGTATTTGGGTTCTATATGACAACCCAAATAAACTCAACTCAACCCAAGTCGGCAACTAATTTAAATATAAATAAAGGGAAAAATTTGAAAAAAAAATTATGAGAAAATGAATAAAAAAATTTTAAATAAGAATTCAAAGTGTATGGTTTTACAAAATCGCTAATGGACGATCTAGAATTTAATTAAATTAATGGCCGATTTTACGTCAATATAAATGACAACATTATATGAAATTATTATTGTGTCAAAGTTCAAACTGACAAATCGAATCCAACCCAAACCAATATTAATTGGATTTGAATTAAATTGGTTTTACTTTGTGGATTGAGTTGAATTCAATTTTCATCAAATCGATTTAGTTGAGTAACTCACCCAATACAAACTAATTCCAACCTATTTTACACTGTGATTTGATGAGTTAAGAGAAATGTTTAAACAAATTGCCTTCCCCATAGGCTTTGATTTTGGCCTTTAAACATAGAGAACCAACCAGTAATGGTTGATGGAAATAAGAGTTGTTGGCGATTTATTTGTTCGCCGTGCATTTTTGAAAGAAAGGTTTAGGTGATTTAAATACATTTTTTTTGAATATTAATGAATATTAAATTCCTTCTATTTTAATTTTTGGATCCTTTCTCTAGAATGTTCTAATATATATAATAATGTAAAAATTCTAGATATTTTGATGGAGAATTATAGAGAATTCAGGAAGCTTGATATAGTGAATGATCCTATTATTAAGATATTGGAAAGTATAAATAATAGGCTGATCTTCATTTGTAATCATCTAGTGGCTTACTTATATGAGGGAATAAATTTGGTGTTCTTGCGATGGGCTACTTTAGAATTCGCTCTGAGAGGGAACGTGATTACTCAAATCCCATGAGTAATATGAAAGAAGTATTTTACGACTTGACTCAATCCAACGGCATTTTCCATATTCGAATTTAATTTGATGTGTTTTTGTATCATTATATTTAACACAACATTGATTTTTAAGCTAAATTTACGATTTAATGATTGTTTCTTTCACGGGTGTAATAAAAGAGAGATGCATTCGTATTAAACTTGAGGTATAATAAAGTAATCTAGGGTTTATCCGTTGAAATTTGGATGATATCTAAATTGATGTTTGATTGTCTAATTTTGTGCTCAGAGAGAATATACATAGATGATGTAGAGGATATGCCGGATGATTTCATACTCTCTCAATACCGAGATTGAAGATGATAGCATTGAGGAGGTATGTC
Organism: Jasminum sambac; assembly: GCA_018223645.1. Taxonomy (NCBI): domain Eukaryota; kingdom Viridiplantae; phylum Streptophyta; class Magnoliopsida; order Lamiales; family Oleaceae; genus Jasminum; species Jasminum sambac. The sequence goes on along the minus strand of CP073650.1, from coordinate 18,759,041 downwards.
GTTTTGGACTCATTGTCTAACTTCAATTATAGGCAATAAGAACATGTGCCTATGGATTAAAATATACAAGCATAGTTAAATGCTACGAGCGCACACATGCTGAAAGCCATGATATTTGGACCAAAAGCAAGGGATAATAACCATTGAAAATCAATATGTGGAATGCTATGTGAAAAGCTGTCAAATTCACCTCTAAAAGGTGGAAGAGTTAGTTTCACCTCTGCTGCTGAAACAAGTGCACTTTGGGTTTACGTCCTTCTGGAGGTAATTTGTGTGATCTTTTAAGTAATTTGTTTGTTATCCTGAATTTCTTTTGAGTATGTGCCTGAAAGTCAAGTTAGACAAATGATATAATGTCCTACTGCCCTAGAAGATTTGAGAATTTTTTTTTCCATTGCTGTAAATATTTGCTGTAAATTTCAAGCCGTTAATTGGTAACTAAGCAATTCGCATAATTACGTTGGGACAAGTGTTTATACACTTTGGAGAAAACGAAAACACAACTTTAAGACTCACCATACTACTGCATGACTCGGTTCTATCTGCTATAAAGGTAATGTTATAAGCAGCTTCTAGACATACGCATTACATGCCAAATGTCTAGCACAGTATGGCTTTTCCTTTCGGTGAAGAAAGATTGTTGCTTTATCATTTTCATCTACGAATACATAGAACTGATACTTCTTTTCTATTTTATTAGGCTCGTAGTGATGATGATGACGATGATGACAATGACAATGATGACGATGATCACAATCATGACGGGGATAATTCAATAGAAATGAAAGTTGATGCTCTCAATTGAGGTTTGAATGGATTGGTGATTGATGAGCCTACCCCTCAGGTAGAAGATGGATGGACTGTAGTTGTGTCCAGGACAAATCGAGGTAGAAGGAACTAAATTATACTCTTGGAAAATAAACTTATCATGCATTCTCATATTTATCCTCATTTGTATTGCACTCTACTGAAAATCATTTCGTTTCCTATTTTTGAACGCTACTATGATATTAATTTGTATGGACTCGGCTCCATGGAACTTGGTTGTGGGAGACTGCCAGTTTGGCTATTAGCTATTCATGAGAATATATTATTTGTAAACACAGAATTATTTAAATGTGACGTGTCAAAATCTTATAAATTGTATAAATCTATGTGTAAGTGCCGTTACTCTTGATTTGTTCACTCTTGATTTGTACGTGAACAAGAACGATGGCTCTTGTTATTTTAGAACAATTAGGCGGATGGGAGATATTTGTTATCATGTTCCCAAAGTTAGGAGTTAGTGGCATTTTGTTCAATTTTTTATATGCAAATGCAAACTAGGTACAGTATTTGTGAATGAGAGATAAACATCTTTGGTCTCCAGTAATGTTAGTAACCATGAGGTCAAAGAAATATTCAACAAAGCTGTTGGATTTGACAAATATAGATGTGTAGCCGTTATATTTTTTGACATTAGAAATTATTTTCAATGTGTAATCATGATGCTTTCATCATTTGTGGATTTGTTACTACTCAACTTGTTTAGTATCCCATTTTCTAGAATGGGTGATTACACATTGCTTTATTAACATAGTGAACAAATTGAAAATTTGTGTATGATGATCTACATATGATCTTTAAAAGTTTGTTGTTGGTTCCTCCAAATTTGGAGGAATTTAGTCTCCTACTCCAAATCCGAGCTAATTTGGAGGATTGAATATGCACCGCTATATTGGATATGGCCTATTCATTGGAATCAAAGTTGGGCCCAAACATTGGTCTTTTCACTTTATTATTATTTTTCTTTCTGTATATCCATCTCAATTATCTTTAATCACTCATTTTAATAGCATGAGAGATATATGAATCTTTTTAAAGAAAATTTTCACTATTGTACTATACTTTCAATTTATGAAAATGAGAATTTAATTTTGTTATAGTAAAATCATAATTTCTACTTTAAATAACAGATATACCTATCGTTATCAAATAAATAATATATATATACATATATATCTTAAAAATTAAATAAATAATAATAATATTTACAATTGATGTGTTGAAAACATATTTTTATTATATCTATTTTACTTAATATAGAAAATTATACATAAATTTTTCTACTAAATAAATAGGAAAGAAAAGTAAATGATGTAATTTGGAGTAACGCCATTTAATTGATTGCGCCATCATTGGAGTAAAAATGGTACACTCAATCTCAAGAGCAATTACTCTATAGAGAAAATCTTGAGGAATTGGTATCTTATCTCGTTACTAAATGCTCATGATAATTTTAAATGTGCAATTAGCAGCACTTTAATCTTTTTTGCTCTCGCTTTTGACAAAACTACTTACCCATACCACTCTATTTAGGCCACGTGATTGTGCCTACCTTTGCTTCAATTAAACATCGAACATCTCCCGGGATGCCTCACGATTAACCTCATCAATTTTGATAAATAAAATTATCAAAATTTGTGTTTGAATAACACATTATTAGTATCTCCATTATTTACTTGGCACAGAGGGGCCCTTATCCTTTTGTGTTTCTTTTTAATTAGTCAAATGGCTGTGTGATCAAAATTTGATTGACATAGTGACATTGAGATTCAAATTGACGTTGTTCCATTGAAAAAACATGTAAAATTATTTATATATAATTTTTTTTTCACTTGTATTGTTCTCCTATGTGAATAAATTTTTATTATTTCAAAATTAATATTTAAGTGTCACATCAATAAAGAGAGAATAAGATCTCTCATTAAAGAGAGGATAACGTGAGTAATGCTTTCCCAACATTCTTTGAGACTGTGGCTTAACAATCAAAATTGATGGTACACTTATATGCAAAAATGAAATATGTAGAAAAGTATATGAATACTAGCTTGTTTGATAGAGCGTTTTCCAGAAAAAAAAAAATTTATGTTAACAGAATATACAATTTTCTACCATCATGGTATTTATGATTCAGACCATTAATCTATCCTAACTTTTTAAGTAACATTGCTATTTAATTCTTTACCACATAAAATTTTATTTTTTGTGATATTATGAGTAGTGAGACAGTTTTTTAAACATCGAAATTTAAACCAAACTATTTCAAACAGTTTGATGAAAAGTTTTAATCATACCAACCCCAAAATATTTTGAACAAGTTAGGTTTAAAGATGTTTAAAGATGTTATGAGTTTCCTCAAAAAATATGTTTAGGTGATTTTAAATACACCTATAATTTTTTTTGAGTACCTCCCACCTATAATATTATTAAGATTTCCATTATTTTCTGAGGCATTTTATTTAAGTATCACTTGCTTGTGTAATCGGATACAAGAGGATTGATAATGAAATCTCGATTTTTTATTTTATGTCGATTTTTGGGGAAAGAAATAAAATTGGAAAGTGTCGCACACTATGAGAAAGATAGCTACGCATACTATCAATAATAGTGGCGTATATTAAAATCGCCCAAATGTCTAACCAAACATAGCTTTATTACAACCTATATGCAAACCTCTATGATTAAAGTGTTAGTCGGGTTTAATCGCGGCAGAAATGAGAATGAAAACTCTTGAAGAGTAATGGCGGACGGAAATAAGAATCCGGTGCTGACGGCGGAGGCTACTGCTCAGTTACACGAGGGCATAAATTTGGTGCTCTCGCGATGGGCAGCTCTTAGAATGGCCGTCGAGAATGAGTGGGGCGGCCGTGATTCTGCTCAGAAATCCCAACAACTGGCCCAAATTATTTTTCACGGCTTCACTCAATCCAAAGGTATTTTCCTTATTCGAATTTGATTTGATGTGTTTTTGTATATTATAATTAACACAACATTGAATTTTAACCTTAATTTACGATTTAATGATTGTTTCTTGGACGGGCGCGATAAAAGAGGGATTCATTTGCATTAGACTTGCAGTATAATAAAGTAATCTAGGGTTTGTCTGTTGAAATTAGGATGATATCTAAATTTATGCTTGATTGTCTAATTTTGCGCTCAGAGAGAATATACATAGATGATGTAGAGGATATGCTGGATGATTTCATGCTGTCTCTCAATACCGAGATTGAAGATGGTAGCATTGAGGAGGTATGTTGTTTTGGACTCATTGTCTAACTTCAGTTATAATTTATAGCAATAAGAACGTGTGCCTATGGATTAAAATATACAAGCATATTTAAATGCCATGTGTGCACACATACTGAAAGCCATGAAATTTGTATCAAAGCAAGGAAAATAACCATTGAAAAGCAATATGTGGAATGCTATGTGAAAAGCCATCAAATTCACCTGTAAAAGGTGGACTAGTTAATTTCAGAATATGTAAAACTTGTACCATCATTTGTATAGTTATCTTGCTTCTGGGTCTCTGCTGCTGAAACGAGTGCACTTTGTTTTTACATCCTTCTGGAAGTAATTTGTTTGATCTTTTAAGTAATTTCTTAGTTATTGTGGATTTCTTTAGAGTATGTGTCTTAAACTCAGGTCAGACCAGCGATATAATTTTCCTACTGCTTTAGAACATTTGGAATTTCTTCTGTTGCTTGTCAATGATTCACCATGGATGAACATGTGGGACGATGATGGGTGGACAACATGTGTGTTCTACATCATAATAATACTAGATGGTGTTAATAAATTTTATTTTCTTAGTTATTTGTCAGATATTTTTCATGTTTGATTAATATCTATTACTACTAGTTGCATAGTTTTGACTGAGAAAATTCCAAATAGCTTCTAATCCTCATCTGTTTTCTTCTTTTATTCAGATAGCAGAAAAGTTGATGATTATGCATGAAGAATGCGCAGAAGGCAACTTTAACTCAATAAAAAGTCTGAAGGAAGCAAGTACCCCAAGTGTATCTTATGTCAAACAGGTAATTATCTCTAATGGCTGAACAAGTTTTATTATTTGGATCAGTTCTATTGGTGTTCATGGACTGAGTTTGTTGTGTTATTAAATAACATTCCTGGAGTGCTGTCCAAAGAGCAATGAACAAACCTTTGTTTGGCACTTTGGCAGCAAATTTATATACGGTTTACAGTTTTAGTAAAGGCCTTACTGTAATTTCTACCACATATATTAGTACTGATTTGATTTTTTGTATCCATTATAATTAACACAACATTGAATTCTTAACCTTAATCTTACGATTTAAATGATTGTTTCTTGCTGAAAGGCGCGATAAATAGTGGAATTCATGTTTGCATTAGACTTGCAGTATAATAAAGTAATCTAGGGTTTGTCTGTTGAAATTAGGATGATATCATAAATTTATGCTTTCTGCTCATAATTTTGTCATCTCAGAGAGAATATACATAGATGATGTAGAGGATAGCTGGATGATTTCATGCTAGTTTTGAAATTGAAGATGGTAGCATTGAGGAGGTACTCATTGTCTATCATAAGTGGTAAACTGTAGTTATAATTTATGAATAAGAACGTTCTAGGATTAAAAAATACAAGCATATTTAGACAAATCATTTGTGTGCACACATACTGAAAGCCCTGAAATTTGTATCAAAGCAAGGAAAATAACCATTGAAAAGCAATTGTGGACATGCTATGTGAAAAGCCATGATCAAATTCACCTGTAAAGGTAGGACTAGTTAATTACAGGAAAGAAAAAGAAAACTTGTACCATGGGAAATTTGTATAGTTTTATCTTGCTAATCTGAAACAACTGCTGCTGACACAATGCACTTTCTAATATTTTAAATTTCAAGGCTGGTAATTTGTTTGAACAATTCACACAATTATGTTTTGAAAGGTATTCTTTGAAATATTTTTATACACTTCAGAAAAAAGGAAAACACAATTTCTTAGACTACTTACTTCATGACTCATTTCAATCTGTTACAAAGGTAATGTTATAACCAGTTCCTAAACATATGCATTGCATGCCAAATGGATGAACATGTGGGACGATGATGGGTGGACAACATATGCATTGCATGCCATAATGGAATGAGACTAGATGGTGTTGAGATAAATTTTATTTTCTTAGTTATTTGTCAGATATTTTTCGACTGTTGTTTAATATCTATTACTACTAGTTGCATAGTTTTGACTGAGAAAATTCCAAATATAACTGAACTGTGTTTCTTTTCTATTCAGATCAGGCAGAAAAGTTGATGATTATGCATGAAGAATGCGATGAAGGCAATGCAGGTTGATGCTCACAATTCAAGTTTGAAGAGAGAGGACATGGTGATTGATGAGCCTACCCCTCAGGTAGAAGATGGATGGACTGTAGTTGGGTCAAACAGGTAATTATCTCTAATGGCTGAACTAAATTTTATTATTTGGACAATACAGTTCTATCCTGGTGTTCATGGACTGAGTTTGTCCTATGTTATCTAAATAATTTTTGAAAGCGACTTTTGAAGAGCAATGAACAAACCTTTGTTTGGCACTTGGTTGTGCAGAATATACGGTTTACTATTTTAGTATAATGAGAACATACTACTTGCACCACAGTACATTAGTACTAAATCTTATAATTTGTGTAACTCTGTGGCCACTTACTATTCTTGGTTTCTATCTTCTTGGAGAATAAATCTTGTTAAATTTTGGGACAATTAGGCGAATGTGAGACACTTTGTTATCTGATGTCCCAAATATTTCCGCTGGAGTTCATTCATATTTAGTCTGTTCCATGCTCATATTTTGTCATCTCTAGAAATACGATTTCAGTATGCAATGCATATACTATTTTGCAGTTTTGTCCCGTGGTTACGCTGTTTATGTAAAAATAGAGTGGTAAAGAACTCTGATAAAGCTTTGTCAAATTTATGAATGAGGCAAAGGAAAGGAAAAATTAGTCAAATGGATGTGTGATTAGAATTTGATTCACAATTACATGTTATAGTGCGCTACTATCATTCAAATTGGCGTTGTGTCAATTTTAAAAAAAAATGAAAAATTATTTGATACTTTTTCAACTCCTTTTGTTGTGCCCTCACGTGAAGGATATATTATTTCAAAACCAATATTCAAGTATTACATTAACTTTACATTACAGGAAAGAAAAAGAAAACTTTAAAATGGAAATTTTTCCATGTTTTATGATGGTTAATTGAAACAACTGCATCACACAATGCTTTCCTAATATTTACTGTATATATTTTGGCTAATTAATTGGCAATTGAACAATATCACACAATTAATGATTTTAAGTAAGAATGGTAATATTTGGGAACAAAATTTTAATATACTTATTTCAATAAAACTGATCAAAGTTAAAATAAGACTAAAAATAATCTTACTTAGACTACTTACTTCATGACTCATTATAAATGATATAGGTATATGTATATAACCAGTTCCTAAACATATGCATTGCATGCCAAATGGATGAGACCTAAGAGCTTGAGATGATACAGCTTCTCTTTTCGGTAAAAGAAGAACGACTGTTGTTTTATCCTTTTCATCTTATGAATACATATAACTGAACTGATGTTTCTTTTCTATTTCATCAGGCTTATGAGGATGATGATAGGTTTCAAAACTCAAATGTGGTGGTAACGATGATTCAACTAGAAATGCAGTTGATGCTCAAAAATTCAATGTATATAGAGAGGACATGGTGATAATTCTCAGGTAGAAGATGGATGGACTGTAGTTGGGTCCAGGCGAAGTAAAGATAGAAGGAACTAAATTTTACTCTTGGACAATACATTTATCCTGTGTTCTCTAATTTATGTCCTATGTTTCTATAAATTAATTTGAAAGCAGACTTTTGACATGAAAATTAAATATATAAAAAATGTATGGACTCGGTTCTATAAGGAAAGCAAAATAAATTGAATAAGAAAAATAATTTGGCTATTAGCGATACATGAGAACATACTACTTGCACACAGTACATGTCAAAATCTTATAATTTGTGTAACTCTGTAGCATTACTATACTCGTGGTTTGTACATGGAGAAGAACGATGGCTCTTGTTATTTTGGGACAATTAGGCGAATATGAGACACTTGTTATCATGGTCCCTAAGTTTGGAGTTGGTGTTTTTTTGTTCCATCTTTTGTTAGGGGTCTAGTCAATTTTCATATTAAGATAAAGGGTTGCAGTTATGGTTAGGTATGTAAATAGAGGAGAGAAGAACGATAAAGCTTTCCAACATTCTTTGAACCATGAGGCAAAGGGTTTGACAATCAACAATTGATGAGGGTTTAGCCACTTGTATGCTTTAATTAGTCAAATGGATGTGTGAAGAAGTATACAAGTACTAGCTTGCTTCATAATAGTTTTAGTGCGCTACTATCATTCAATTGGCGTTGGCAATTTTAAAACAAAAAGAATTATTTGATACTTTTTCAACTCCTTTTGTTGTGCCCTCACGTGAAGGATATATTATTTCAAAACCAATATTCAAGTATTACATTAATAAAGGGAAATTATGGTATCTAAATATGGAGAGAAGAACGGGCTTTCCCAACATTCTTTGAAAGCGGGGTTTGACAATCAAAATTGATGGCGCCACTTGTATGCAAAAAATGAATAGGTAGAAAAGTATACAAGTACTAGCTTGCTTGATAATAGTTTTGTTCCAATATCAATTGTTGGCAACACTCCAAAAATTTGTGGGATCCACATTTCTGATCGTTATTATGGGATTATGTCATCTCATAAATCCAAAGATAAATACCAAAAAAGAAATAAAAAGTTTTTCTTAGGATAACACAGTAGCCACGTGGGCGTGACCAGGTGGGCAAAGGAGCTTTGCCGTAGACAAGTGAAGTAAAGGAACATTAAGTGCGTGAAGATTTATGTAGTAAAAATATGTGGATGTAAGAGAAATTAATTATGTTAAAAGTTGTACAGAAAGTAGAAATAAAACTTCTTCTATTCTTCTTTTTTTTTTTTTTTTAAATTTATTTATTTATTGGAAGGAAATTTTTTTATTTATTTTTGGGGGCCACCCCGGCGCTCCCTCCCTCTTGTTTCTTTTTTCCGTAGCGATTTAGCCCGACCCATTATTCAAACATTTCGAGTCATTTCCACCTAGGAATCTCCGACCAAATCCATTTAACCGTCTGCTTAGATTTTTGGTTTTACTATATATTGGTCTCTGCTTCACAATTTCTTCCGATCTCATTCAAATGGCAGCCGTCTTATCGACTTCCACCATCTCCGGTAACGACTAATCGCTATACTCTTGTATTAGGGTTTTGACGATTGCCTTCAATGTGTTATTGCATGTATTTACTGGTAAATATCGGAAGTTTATGATTTCTAGTCACTCCAATTTCTGTTTCAACTTCTAGGCTGTGATTGTTAGACGATTTAGCTTCGGATTCTTATGTATTACTATTTTCTATTAGAATCTAATGCTTTGTTAATTGTTTTTGCGCTCCAATGTAGGTGGAAATGCTTCGAAGACTAGGGATCTGGTGTCTGTACGGTCGGGTACTGTTGTGAAGACACCGCCAGTGACAATTCAAACCAATACGAATCGCTCTGGAACGAGGCGTAACTTGTCTGTTCATGCTAGGTAAACGGCAGCCATTTAATGTGAATAATATTTGTTTGAGTTTGTCATACCTCGTGTTATGAGCTACTCAAGAGGAACTTTAGATTTTTGGTATGGACTTTGGAAGAAACTAGGATACTTAGAGAAGGAGGTGGTCATAGTTTTAGTTTTTGTGTCTTTTGGACTTTGGGTAGCGAACTCAGAATTCCATAGGCATGAATTTTCCTCCTTAGTCCACACCAAAATGCTGTCAAGTAATGTGTATATAGCAACAATTTTGCAAGTGAAGGTAGAATTTGCCGAATTGTAATATGATTTTGCTGCACTAGACAAAGAAATGTGAGATCAACAACTAAGTTGTCCTCACTTGTGAATTGCGGATAAAATATTGTTGCTTTGTATGACACCCTTTGGATTTAGTACATAACGATGCATTTTCTCCTTGTGAGCATTAAATTCAATTCAATTATGATCTTCCCAACTCAAAACTCAACATCCGTGGTGTTCTTGTCCACTTTTGACCGATATTCACTTCTTCCATTACGTTGTAGACTTCTCCTGTCTCCTAGGGACTTGATGTTCTCCTTCCAATTCACTACCTCCCATCACATGTAATGGGAAATATTGTTAGAGCAAGCCTTAAATCTGCAGTTTGATATGTTTTAACTTCAAAAAGGAATTACTATAATATGTGTCTTGATCTTTTTGCATTTATTTGCTGTTTGTTTCTCTTGAGGAAGTTCATGTAGTTGATTGTTTACTGATTAAGTTTTTCATTAATGCTAGTGCAAGTCGTATAGCAGGAACTCCTGTTTTTCATGACCGGCCGAAGCACGTTGAAGTTTATTGTCATTTTATTTGAAATGAATATGTACAACATACCATTTGTCTTTCTCACAATTCCACAGAATATCAACTTGCAGATATTCTTAGAAGATGTTTGCCACTACCAAGGCATCTGTTTTTGATTAGGAAATTGATGCTTCTTGATTCTCACACATCAATTTGAGATGGGATGTCAAGAGAATCTTAAATTATGCTGTAAATCCGGAAATCTGCTGCCGTTTAACCTTTAACCATGAAGATACTATATAGCAAATGTGACATAATTATTGAGCAATAATTCTGCTATGTAGATCTGCCAGAGATCTCTCTTAGTATACATAGAACTCTAACATAGAATCCTACACAATACTCATGTAATCTTGCCTTGTAATCACCCACAGCTGTCATTATCTTGAAATTAAGTATACATTTATGTAATGATCATGCTTGAGAGATCATCCAATTCCAATCATTGGCGTTTTGTCAGGTAATATAGTTAGGTATGGCTTAGTGGAAGGCACAATTCTTGATGTGTGCTAGTATTTTTTCCAGATATTTCTCCCAGTTGATGTGGTATTTGCATAACTCTTTTTTATTCTTGTATGCAACAGGAATAGAGGTGGCGATTTTCTAGCTGGATTTATTGTTGGAGGTGCAATCTGTGGGACACTTGCATATGTTTTTGCTCCTCAGGTGAGCATCTACTTAATTGCCAATCACAATATTGCATATTTACTTCTCTAGTTGACTTGTGGAAAACTAGCCTCGATTTTGCCCCCCAAAACACTGTAGACTCCGATTGCTCAGTATTTTCTAATACACAATGAATCCAGATTCAGTGTGCTAATGTGAAATGAAGTCAACACTAGTTTCTAATTCGCTGTTGGAGCTGAGTGAAGGTTGATCTCTGGAAAGTGATGCAGCACGAAAGTCAAGCATCACATACATGAAACTGCTACTCATATTATAGCACTTGAAGATGACTCCTAAATGCCCCTATGCAGTCTTCTACCCATCATGATATTTTTCCTTCACTGACTTGGCTATTTATTCAGATTAAGTTCGAACTTTGTATTTGTTGAATTTGCTCCTGAAGGTGGAGACATTGTTAACGAGTAATATAATGATGAAATTCTCACAAGGACTTCAAATCTAAGTGTCCATTCAAATAATTAATTCAAAGTATATCAATCTTGTAATTAATGAAATGAAAGCCAGTAGAGCCTCAATCCCCAATTACTCGTTTGCAATCAATTATAGGTTTGCACTGTGAATCTATATCTCCCATGTGTTAATTTACTCTCTTGATACAAATTAAATCAATTATAGTATATAACCCAGCCATCTTTACAGTGGATGTGAATGGAAGGAAGCGCAACACAAAGCCAGAATACCACCAAACATTCCAATATGATTAGAAGCCCATCGCCTATTGTACTTAATGTCATTTCTGAATTAAACTTGAAAGACGTACTACCTCTTAGTGTCAACATGGATCCCAAAATTTATAGTATCAAAACAATAACAAACAATCCAATAAGAATTAGTTGTCCATGAAAAATTAAATCGTCCAATTTTAATCTATTGCCCCTCTACATGGTCAATCCAATCTACACTTACCAAGTCTAATCTAATCCATGGTTTTGAAAATCGTTCGAGGCTTACGCCTCGAGGCTCGCCTCCAAGCGAGGCGCATGGTTGATGCCTCGAGGCGCACACTTCGAGCCTTTTTTTTAAGAGGCTTACGCCTCAGTTACAAGAGGCCCACGCCTTGAGGCTTAGGATTCTCCATTCCAAGAGTTTTTGGCCCATTTAAACACTTATACTTAAAAGAGAGGCCCATTAGGTTTCTTTACACAACTAGGGTTAATTAAAAAGGCTGCCCATGGCCCAAAAATGGCCCAAAAAAGGGATTAAAAACTTGGAGTCTCAACTCTCAAGTCATGTAACAACTTTGAAAGGCTAGCGGTCGGCAACAGAAGAAAGAAACCATCGGTCTTCTCTTGTCCTCCCTTCAAAATTCAAACTTCAAGTCTTCAATTGAGGGACGAGGGCGAGGAACCTGAATGGGTTGGAGTGATCACGAGAAGATCATACAGAAATTGCATCTGATGTGCACGCCCTAGATGACGAGGTTGATAGTGATGAGAGCAACGAGTTCTAAAATCCTTTTTATTTTATAATAGATTACTAGTTTTATATCCCTTTTCTTTTTTTTTTTTAACTATGGGGCTATGGGCAGCATTAGGCAAATAGTTCTATTGCATTGCAGAGAAGACTAATTATTTGCTACTTTAGACTTCTTTTGTTTTTGCTATCTTATTGGCTTGAATGCACTTTTTGGATATGTTATAGTTTGCTACTTCGCTTAGATTTAAGTTTTCTGGTTGTTTGTTCGAGGCTTACTCCTCGAACCCGCCTCAAGGCTTACGCCCCGCCTCGAGGGAAAAAAACGCCTTGAAACCTGTTTACGCCTTTAAAAACCATGATCTAATCATATTGTGAACTTATATTATGCATTTATCCACAAAGATTATCACATAATGATTTAATTGGACATAAATAATCACTTAAAGGCATTTTATTGTTCACTACTATATGCTAATTTGTACTGAATGTCTTCAAAGAAATATATCTCAGTAGCAGGTTTTAATGGTGATCGAGCACAAAAACATAATCAATAAACAATTGACTCAAAAGGTTAAAATTGAATAGAATGAGCAATCTGTTTGATTGAAGACTAACATTTCGTTAAAATCCTTACGGAAAGGGCCTATCATGTTTTGCTTAGAAGAATACAAGATAATAACAGTAACATTATTCGGACAGTTTAGAATAAAAGTGATATGCCCTTAATCTTGAATCTGTTGAATGATCATAGTTAGGGGGCATTGCCCTCTTCCAAGTTCCATTGGTTATTTGTAATTAATCTCCAAGAAAATTGAATTAATGGATATGGAATTCTGAAGCATTTTATGATGTAGGATACAATCGTACTGATAGTAGATTAATGTGGGGGGAAGAAAAGAGAAGAGGAAAGGAGAATATATAGAGAATATTAAGGGATGAAATGAGTTCATTCAATAATCAAAATTGAACTTCCTCTATTTCTTTCTCTCTTCTTTCGCAGAGTTCTTTCAATTTATGAATTAGTGATTGTTTGATAAAACTATCTCAGCAATCACTTTCTCTTGTACTCATTTTCAATCACACTGCATAAATCATAATTAAGGAATGAAATAAGTTCTTTCTCTTGTACTCATTTTCAATCATGCTGCATAAATCATAATTATTTCTCAAGTTCCTCTATAAAAATCCTTACCTTTTATCTACACACTCTTCTTAAAATCACATTTATTTCAAAATAGCTTTATCAAAAATGCTGTTCACGCTTGCCTTGCTTGGCAGAACAAAAATTTGTTCTGGGTTAGTGGATGGCTGGGCAGGGCCTCTCCTTTTTTTTTTTTTTTTTTTTGGGGGCACCATTTATACTGGAAGTCCTCAAAGTTTTAGTTTCAGTAATGTCAATTTTGCCCCCCCAATTGCTTTTTCATCAGTTTTGGTCCATCAACATTTTCAAGTCCACATCCATTTAGTCCAAGTTTCAAGAATGTCTTAGTTGGTCTTGAATACCAAGTTTGATCCATATCGCTCCATTGATGTTGAAAATCAGTCCGTTCGGTCAGCTGCCCACCATTTCTACTGGAAGTCCTCAAAGTTTAGTTTCAGTAATGTCAATTCCAAACACCCCCCCCCAAAAAAAACAATTTTCATCAGTTTTGGTCCATCAACATTTTCAAGTCCACATCCATTTAGTCCAAGTTTCAAGAATGTCTTAGTTGGTCTTGAATACCCAGTTTGATCCATATCGCTCCATTGATGTAGAAAATCAGTCCGTTTGGTCAATTTATCTTCAGCTTAGAATTTAGGATATGTTCTTTCTAGCTTAAATTTAGTCAACTTAAATTTACTTTTTCTCTCTCATCATTTTCAACCATTCATTCATTGATTTGACAATTACTTTATATTTTTTAATACTCCATCTCCAATTCCTAACCACACATTTAGTCAAACTTTAAGTTACACCAAATTTAAGCTACAAAGAACATACCCTTAGCCTATAAAAGTCGAGCATAACATGGAGCAACTAGAAATTTTCCTAGCCGTTTGGCCAATTTATCTTCGGTTTGGAATTTGGCCTATAAAAGTCAAGCCTAACATGGAGTAACTAGAAATTTTCCTAGATTAAAATAATTGAAGAGCATAGATACGGCTTAAAACTTACATTGCAAAGCACTGGAGCTTAACTTGATCTTAACTGGATTGGCTTCTTGTTTGAATTGGGCGAACCTCTTTTATATGTCAGAATCTTTACTTGAATTCTCAGTTCCTATTCAATGTAGAACTAGAATATGTTTACAATTTAATGTGTCAATTCTCTATTTGCTTTAGCATTCTGTGGTTCTGTTCTATTTTCTGGTCCATTTCATTTACCCCTGTTTCTTATTTTCATTAGGTAAGGAAAGCAATACTAAACGAAAATGAACACGGCTTTGTAAGGGCCAGGAGACCACCTTACGCTCACTACTATGATGAAGAAGATGCTTTGGAGGTGATAACTGTGACTTTTAACTTTCATACTCGTCTTTTGCCATATTAATAAGTTTTTTTTGGACCCCCCCACTTTTATGAAATTCAGAGAACCAGGAACACCTTGAGCCTGAAAATAGGTCAACTGAATTCTGCGATTGACAGTGTATATTCGCGGTTGACGGGTGGCAATAACGTATTGATGAAGCCAATCAACAAGGATCATGATTTCTCTCCAGATGTTGCTCCATAAAGTTTCATTCCCAATGATCACAAAGCTTTCTGTTCAACTTTAACTAGTTGGCTTGGTAATATATCATGTTATAGTTTTATTATTATACGGAATGCTTGAAATGTGTGGTCTCTCTAGTTCGATCTACTGGACATGATAAATATGGTTTTGTAAATCCATTTGCGTTGGATTAATAAGTTTGGAAGAATTTGGTGAAACAAGTTTTCTATTTGTAGGTGCTGATGTTTTAAGTAGAGGGGTGCAAATGTGCAATTTATGCACTTTTCTAATGATTTGACCTCTGAAATTTTAATAACAATCTTACTTATAGTTACGAAAAAGTAGGGTTGGCAAGGGGTCGGTTCTCGCTCAATCGCGAACCAAAGCTGGGGTTTTTAACATGTATGCTTAACCGAATCGAGCAGATTAGTGTTTAGGTTCGGGATCCCAACCGTTTCGAACCTTTTTTATGTCTGAGGAGACTAAATGGGTAGGAGAAAAAGCGAGAGGTAGTGCGGGGATATAAATTATGGTATCTTTGGTATGGATAGGAACAGGAGCAGGGTGGGCGTCGTTGTTTCTAAGGATTTGGTAAAAGACGTGGTCCAAGTGAGGCGTAATGGCGATAGGATTTTCTTGATTAAAATGGTAGTAGGAGACGAGATTATAAATATATTTAGTGTATCTTGTATAAATAGGCTTGGATGATGCTACTAAGAAGAAAGTGCAGGAAGATTTAGATGAGGAAGTGGCGTATACCTATTGGAGAGAAATTATTTATCGGTGGGGACCTTAATGGACATGTAGGTAAGAGTCGAGATGGATTTGATAGTGTGCATGGGGGTTATGGATTTGGGGATAGGAATATCATGGGAGATATTATTTTAGATTTTGCCATGTATGTATGATTTAAGGGTAGTGAATACTTGGTTTGATAAAGGAAACTCATTTGGTGACATATAGGAGTGGGACATGTGTCGCTTAGGATTGACTATTCTTGACTCAGAAAGCAGATAAAAATATTTGTAAGGATTGCAAAGTTATTAGGAGAGAGTGTTGCCACGCAACATAGGCTCCTAGTCTTGGATATTCAGCTAGAAAGGAGTGCGAAGAGATTGGTGAAAGCGAGGGAGCCAAGAATTAGGTGGTGGAGGTTAAAGGGAAATTTGGTTGTCGGTTTTTTAAAGATAGGTTGGCTAAGGAGGTCAATTGGGACGATACTTGAAAATGCTAATCTGACATGGGAGTCGATATCACATAGTGTAAAGAGGGTGGCTACTGAGAGATACTTGGGTGTCAGCGTAGTGCACCCAGGAAAGGAATCTTGGTGGTGGGCCAGGAAGTAAAGGTAGCGGTTCGGGCGAAGAGGAGAGTTATAGAGAGCTTACGAAATGCGAGGATAGTCAGTGTATGATAGGTATAAAGATGCTAAAGACAAGCGAAAGAAAGTCACACGAGATGCTCAGAGCCAAGGTCCATGAAGAGTTATATGGGCTGGATACAAAAGAGGAGAAAATGCCATTTTTAACATTGCGAAAATGAGGGAGAGAAAGAGTAGAGATTTGAATGGTGTAGGTGTATTAAGGATATGGATGGGAATGTGTTGGTAAAAGCGGGGAGATTAAACAACGGTGGAGAAATTATTTTGATAAAGCGTTTAATGGGGATAATACTAGCGACCTTGGTGATATTACGGTCCCCTTACATGATATAGCAGGGTGTTCTCGAGAAGGATCAGTGAAAGCGAGGGTTAGAGAGGCTTTAAGAAGAATGAAAGTTAAGAAGGTTTGTCGATCCTGATGGTATACCAATTGAGGTTTGGAAGTGTATGGGGGAGTTGGGTATAAGGTGGATAACCAAACTCTTTAACAAGATCTGGCGTAGTGGCCAAATGCACGAGGAATGGAGGAAAAGTACGGTGATACCATTATATAAGAATAAAGGGTGATATCAGAAACATTCCAATTATAGAGAGAATAAAACTTACGAGTCATACTCATGAAGTTATGGGAGAGAGTAATTGAGCGTAGGTTGAGGCGCATTATCCCTATTTGAGATAATCCCAGATTCGGGTTTATCGGGAATTCGATCGACTCTGACGAAGCAATTCACCTATTGCATAATTAATGGAGAAGTATAGGGCTAGCAAAAAGATTTACATATGGTTTTTATCGATCTTGAAAAAGGCATGATAGAGTACCTGAGGATGTGCTCTGGTGGGTTACGATAAAGAAGAAGAATGTACCTCTTAAGTACATAAATATAGTCGAGGATATGTGCGAGGAGTTATTACGAATATTAGGGCGAGCGATGGGATGTGATGCTTTCAATTACGATAGGATTACGTCAGTGGCTCTGGCTCGATCCTTTTTGTTTGCTATAGTTATGGATGAGCTTCTGAGACATATTCAAAATGAGGTACCATGGTGTATGTTATTTCTAGCAAGCGATATAGTCTTAGTGGATGAAACCCAAGCGGTATAAATGATCGAGTTAGAACTATGGACATACTTTAGAGGCTCGTGGTTTTAGGTTAGCGGATCAAAAGCAGAATATATGGAGTGTTTGTTTAGTGGTAAGCATAGAGTGGATCCTCTTGTGGTGAAACTAGGTAGTGAGGTAGTCACCAGAGAGAGATAGCTTTCGTTATTTGGGATCTGTGGTTCAAATAATGCTTTGACATAAAAGGTGATGTAAATCGCGGGATTAATGTTGGATGGATGAAGTGGAGAGGTCTTTGGGATTACATGTGATCGCGTCTTATGCCTTTAAAATTAAAAGGGAAAATTTATAGAAACAGTTGTAAGGCATTCTTATATGGTAGCGAGTGTTGGGCGAGTTAAGAAGGTAGATGAACACAAATTGAATGTTGCGAAATGCGTATCTTTGAGGTGGATGTGTGGTAAGACTAGGAAGGATAAAATTACCAATGAAGATATTCGTGGTAGATTAGGAGTCGCCTGATTGAGGATAAGATGAGGGAGAAGCCGATTGAGATAGTTTGGACACATCTGCGGAGACGAGAATGCACCCGTGAGAAAGAGTGAGAGTATTAGGGTAGGAAATATAAGGAAAGGTAGAGGAAGAGCCGAATTACAAAGCGTGGATCTGCAAGTCGTTAAATGCGGATATCTTTATTAAGCAGTAGATGGGCAACTAGCTTTGGATAGGAAGGCGTGGTATAGCAAAACTCATACACGATCAGCGTGGTTCGTATGGTTCAATCCAGAAAGCCCCTTTCTGTCAGAGGAATAAAGGAACTGGTTGTTGTTGTTGTATATAATTAAACTAAGTGCAAGGATGAGGGTTTGAACTTGGGCTTCTTCATTGCAAGACATCATTACTAATCAACTCAACTAACTATCAACTTATAAATATAATTGCACAATTTAATAATTATTATAACGTTACACCTATAGCTTCGTCCATGCTAGTAAGTAAACGATTCGGTTAGGTTTTTTTTTCCTCGAACCATGATCGACCGCTCGGTTTGGTCAAGAAAATAGCAAACCATATTTGCTCTATCGACCTATCGGTTTGATTTTTCTCCCCATTCAATTCGGGTAACCACGATTTTCGATTTTCACGCTTTTTTTCCCATTCCTACGAAAAAGCAACGTGATTAGGCACCAAGTTGGCAGCATTCTACTATTGCGTATTTAAAAGGTATGGTCATCGAGCTCGGTTTGGTTTTTATCACAAGAAAATGTTTGGGCCGGCTTGCAGTTTGCTGGCCATGGACCGGTTCAAGCCCGCGGACTTGAAATTTTTTTGTTTATTTTTTGTCACTACAGTTTCAGTGATGGAACGGATAAAACAATTTTAAAGTGAAAGTGTTATCGATGTTAAATAAGCATTAAAAAAAAAAGTTGTTAAAAAAAATGAAAAGAAAAAAAGGTTAATTTGACCATTAAATTATATGGGCCAAATGGCCATTAAGTTTATTTTGATCTTGTCGAATTGAATGTGCAAACTTATGAATTGTTTCAGTCCGATTGACACCCCTAGCAAAGGATGCATTTAAATGCTCATACAAACGCACCATATTTTTAATTTATGATGAATACATTACAATGAAATTAAAAATAATAATAAAAAAACCCTATCAACAAAATGCAACATAAATAGCACGCAACTTTATTCCACAGGAGACATACGTATTCGTTTTGATTGATGTTTGGTGTCTACACAATTTTTGTGTGGTAATTTACCACACCCTAATAGGGGTGTGGGTCCTCCAACTTTCTGGGGCAATATGACAATTTACCACTGCCTTATTAGGGTGTTATAAATTACCAAACAATTTTTGTGTGGACACCAAACTTTTTCATTTGTTTTTCCCATTTCCGTGGACATCGAATCCAATAGATATGAAAAAGCAGTAGTTAAATAAATATTTTATTGTATTGGAAATCTATTTGGACTTGGCTAAATGTACCCACAAATTTTATTGAATACACCCACAAAATTATTACAACTTTTGCCTCGTACTTCTTCTTCTTCCCTTTTCTTCTTCTTCTTTTTTTTTTTTTTTTTCATTTTGGTGCTGTTCCGCCTGAGCAGGGAAAGAGAAAATCAACTCCTAAACTCACACGAAAAGGGAAAATCAAGACGACCAAAGATGGAAGACCAAATATTAGAACTAGGAATCTTTACTACATTATAGATAAAACATATCTTTGTCAAAAGAAATTTAGATACATGGGAATCAAAGAGAAATTAATTAGATATGACTTTTGGAAAACCTATTTTTGCTTCTTGTCTAGTTTTCATCCTTAGTTGTGGTCTAGCCTCATCATCTACTCGAGTATTCCATGTCCATCAAAACTTTTCACACCATTCAATCAGCTATCGATGCAATACCTTCAAACAACAATGAGTGGGTCGAAATCTGTCTCAAGAATGGGGTGTACGAAGAAAAAGTACAATCCGCCATTCATTCATCTGCAAGGAGAAGAGTGAAGAGATGAGGCGAACGTGAACGTTCATCGTCTAGAACGTCAATAGCTCGATATCGCAGCCATGATACGAGGCAAAAAATCAGCGTTCTATAAGTGTACGTAGATTCTTAGGGTTTCAAGACACGTTGTTCGATGATTGTTTTGAGTATGTTCGCATGGAGGGAGCGATTGATTCGATATTTCGTAATTAATGGTCAATCTAAACATCGAGCAAATAGTAACAGTCGGTTCTACATATTTCATGCTGTTCATGAATAAATATTCTTGGTTTCTCTGTTTTGTTTCAAAATATTAGTTTCTATTGTCTTTTGTATTCGTAACGAACAAAGAACCGATTATTGAGGAGTTTTTTTTTTTTTTTAAAGTAGTTTTCTAGAGAGGTTAATTGTTCAAAATTTGATGGAACTGGTATTTTTACATGAGCAAGAATTTCATGGCGCCTGCACATATGCATACATGGTTTTCTTGCATGGGAATCTTGGCAAATTCACCAGAAAATGATAAAAATCATGAGAGTCCATCTAGAAATTTAGCAAAATAAACAAAATAGCTTGAAATGCATTGTTCGGTATAGAAATTCTCATTCAATTCAATGTCCAGAAAACTCGACTGATATCGAACCGGAAAATGCAACGGCTTAAGAGTCAAATTGTCGAATCAAGGTCAAAACAGTTTTGATCAAATAATAAAAATATAATTTTTCTAAAATTTTACTGAAAAATGTGAAAAAAAAAACAAAATAGTTTTTTCGATTTCCCTTTTTTTTTTTTACCGGTTTTAATCTGCTCAACCGAGTCTTCTGTCATTCCCGATCCGATTCTAAAGGCAGTTTTTCAGGTGAACCAGTCCGATTTTCCAACTGGTTTTCGATTTTTCTAGTCGAACTGACAGATCCATTCTGCTTCTCTTAACACGGATTCGACATGGCACTCGTAGAATAATAGAGAATATAAAATAACTTTGAGTTTCACCTCATCTCTCAAATTGCATCAAGATAATGTGCGAGAATGCTGTGAAATGATGATATTGTAATGACAGTAACATAATATTTTACATATGAACTATGAAATACATGTAGCATTACTTGCAATATAATCACTCTGAACAAACATGAGGGGCCAACTAATAACCAGTAAACCACACCAAAAATTTTTATACATATATGATTACCATTTCGGCTAGAAATAAACCATTCTTGCACACTTTTGAGATGAATGCAAATTATTCAAACACCATTCCTAGGTTAGCTAAAAAAGAAGAAAGTAAAACAAATATAAAGGCAAAGTCAAGTGCGTATAACAAAGCAAGAGCTGTTACGGCTGTTAATACTCTATATATATATATATTTACAAGCAGCCATTCTTAGAGCACTAGAGAGTAAAGAGGGGAGCTGAGACCTAACAAAATTACAGATTCATCCTTTGTGCTTATTAACATATCGGAAGAGCAGTCGAACCTCAGAGACAACGAACATCCTAGTATACACCTCAGGACTACAGACGACAAACATTATAACGGGAAAGAAAGAGAGAGAGAGAGAGACGCAGAATGTTCATCGTCTACCTTGATTGCAGCCTTGTCACGGTGATGCTCCTCACTCATCTTCTTCTCCACTTTCCCGATCAGAAAGGGTGGCAATGGCTTCTTCTCGGCTCCTAGTGCAAGCTCAAGGTCCGGGGCTCTGTCATGAAGCCTGTCGTCTACTTCCGATTGCATTTTCCAGGGCATAGATATATTGGTGAAACCCGTGCCATTTACGCAATGAGGATTGACCGGGAAGAAGAACCGTTCCGGGAAGAGACTCTCGTTGGAACCTTCATCAGATCCATTCGCCTGTATAGAAAAAGATAGAATCGATGCAATTTATCAAGGATGGAAAACCATCAAAATAAGAGCTTGTTTGGCATCACTCCCGAACTCATGCAAGTTGCTTGCACCAGATATTGTGCAAACAGTTGATGTGGTACGATGTTTCCTGCCACATTAACTGCTTTCTAACTTGCAACATGATCCAGACAGCGTCACATCGGCTGCTTGCATCAGATCGGGAGTATTTGCCGTAGATTTTTGAGAGAATCATTTTTTGGCTTATGCAACATCATTTTCAACCACTAATTTTATCATTGTGAAAATTCTTCATATTTTTCAAAACTTTTCTTTACTTTTCAACCATTCAGAATTCGTTTTTTCATTATTTCCAAAAATGTGTACCAAACAAACACTAAGCGAACAAGTTCAATCATAACATGTATCCATTAGCAGTATTCTTCTGTGAGTATATGCTTACCTTTTCAAGCACTAAATCAGCACTATTGTTTCCAGTCACTGGTCGACCGGTGCCAGTACAAACAGCTGAAAGATCATGCAGAGTTTCACCGCGGTTCAAAAGCCATCTGCTGCCCTCCTTCATGTCTAGGTCTTTATTGTCCAGATTTCCCGCAGATGAAGCTTCTTTATCTGAATTAATTATGAATTTCACTTTATTCATCTTATCCAATATATTCTCTTCGTCTGTGCTACCGCCAGACGCTACAACATCGGAGCCAATGGGAGATTTATCCATACGGCGTGACGACTGTTGTCTATCAGAGGAAGTATCTAATTGCACCGGTATTTGTTCCTTTGTAGAACCATTAGCATTTCTTGTCGCCTGAAGAGAGCCTCGGGATTCCGCATCAGTTTTGAAGACAGAATCAGCGTCTCCTTCCTACAGGCCAAAATTGTTGTGGATATCAAATGCTACAGTGATTTCAATCATAATAATATCTCAGAAATCAAGTACGAAAAGATTATGACATTAATATAACAAGAAAATAGCTAAGAACGCCAACAAATCTGGAAGGCAACGTGTAAGTCCAACAACTGGTCCTTACAAACACGCACCAAATTGGACAACTAATTGCCAAATATCGTTTTGAAACATACGAAACAAAATGGTCAAATTTGACTGATATTAAGTCCAAGTCTTATAACAGCAGAAGAATTCAATATCCATGAGTGTACACTCAGATGTTGAATTTAGAACAAAATGGATTATTAATAGGAACAGCACACATTGAAAAGGAAGTATAGGAGACAGGTCAAACCCATCATAAATATTGACCTAAAATTACCTCTAGAATAGGCCAACGGGCTACAAAAATTATTCAAATAAAAAAGTGGTGCATAACGGTACATCTTGGATATCAACTTCCATTTGCCTCAATGTTAGTCTAACCAAAGTCCCCTCTCGTGAAGATGATAATAAAGAGGTGCAGAACTGCACAAGAAGTTTTATGTAAACAGTGGCGCTCTCTCTTGGTCTAAATGTAGGTACCAAGCCTGGAACTATAACAAGAGGACCACAGCTAAACAATTTTTGGAAATGTCTTGGACTTGTACAAGGAACTCTGCTTCATAGATAACACGCCAACATTGCACATTAGTGAAAATCCCAAATTCCAACATTCTGCGACTACAGGATCTCAAGGTATAGGTGTGGTAAACTTGCACCCCAAGGAAGGAGCAACATAAAAGCAACTACAGAACAACAACAATTCAGAAACTAAGCAAATATGATATTTGGCCAAGGGAATATTATTGCTGAGATCATCTGATTCCCAAACTCCTTGTAGATAGAAACATAAACTAGAAACTAAAATATAGCAAAATAACAAGCGCACACACCTACATATGTATGTATGAACATAAGAAGAGAGGAGAAGAAGATTTACAATTGAATGAGCTTTATGCATGTGTCAAAAAGCATGGACATTACCAGGCAAGTGCCACTCTTTTCGTGGCACAACTTTGCACTTGTACTTCGTTCGGTAGACAAGGAAATGGAATCTAGTCTATCATCCAGCTGGTCCACAGAAACTGCCTTAGTACGGAAATCTCCATTTACAACTTTAGACGACAGAAAACTCCACAGTTTTCCCGAAGAAGACACCTTCATTGGTGCGGCTATATCATCGGATTGAGACTTCTTATGCATGGGTCCAACAAAGCATCTATTCTCAGGCACGGACATTACAGCTGGGGGGATATCTGGAGGTGTACAAATCTGTTTTGAGGATTCACGCTGATGTTGTGAGCAATTCTCTTTCTTTCCTCTGAACACAGCCCACAAAAAGAATAACATATTCCAACCTGCATGTAAATGATAAGAAAATTGTATGGTTGCTTGCGAATAAGGAGTCGCTTTAATTAATAGAATAAGATAATATCTCCATTAAATATTGTGCTTATAAATCAAATGAAAAATTAGAGAAAACGGTTAAAGGACCATTAAGATCAGCATCCTTTATTGCATAATGCTGGAACTCATCTCCGTAGAACTCATCTCCGTAGAGTAAATGAATAAAGATTGTCTGAAATTACAATGGAAGATAAAGAGCTTCTTGACAAACCTCTTTTATTTTCTTAGGGTCATTCTCAACAACACATTCTACAAAAAATTATTTTGCAAACTTCTCCATATAATCCACCCAACCATCCCACCACACCCCCTCTCTTTTCCAACCACAAATTCTCCCCATAAGGGAGGAAAAGGAAACACATTCCTCCCAGAAAAAGCTTGTCAAACAGGCTAAAAAGTGGAGTATCCAAGTAACTTTCTAACTTCAACCTTGTTTGGTACAGATTCTTTGGAGTAAAATTTTCTCGAAAAATTGTTTGCAACCACGGAAGCACTTGTTCTGGTGCAGGCCTCAGAACCACTTCAGGAAGCAATGGTGTTTCATTTAAAGAAAGAAAATACCTCACAATCACTTAACTGCCTCACAATCATTTAACTGCCCCTGATAGCAGAGTAACCTTTGAGTTTGTTGAGGTCTGACCAACACAGCATTGCCTAATATTTACCTAGCAGTGTCGCCTTCCACTTGAATCATAATAAAGGATTTTTACAACAGGCAAGGAGTAAAAAAATGCTTCTGTTCATGCTCGTTGGGGTACCAGCAAAGACACAATCTTACTAAACAGCAATAACTTCGTATGATATCATATAGGGAGTTTCCATCTAGGCACGGCCCTAGAACGTTATGCATGATCACTGATCATTGAAGTCAGCTTACATGGGCATCGCACGAAATGGCCTTTATTGAGCATCGGTAAATGTTTTGTACCATATGCATCAAATGACTGAAATTTATGAACTATTAAAATAAAAATAAAATTAACTACGTTGCTTGCTTACGCTGAGAATTCTCAGGAAGCTGGTTAGAAGGAAATATCAAGAGCTCTACACCACTAAGATTTGCCTTTAATGCAAGGTCATTCTTCATCATGCTTTCCAACATAATTTTGTAGCTCTTCTCATAGCTGTAGCAATGGAAACAGTGATATAAAATTGGAGAAAATGATAATCACGATGCAGAAAAAATAATATGAAAAATATTTATTGTAAAAGCATAAAGACTAAAAATAGCTACCTCTCGCGATCTCTGGCAAAAAAGAAGAGTGCTATGTTATCTTCTGTAACACCAAATTCCTGAAACTGAACAGGCCATGTGCTTAAACGAGGCACTTCATTTAGAACAATTCTGTCATCGAACTTGTTTACAGCTTCAATAACTTTAGGTGATGCACACGCTGATAGATGGGCTTGGATTCCATCCCGTAAGTCAAGCATCTTACCACTTCTGAAGACCTCGAAACTTCCTCTGCATTCAAGGAACAGGTGTAAGTAGACAGCTCAGTTTCAGGATGAAAGAACATCCAGAGGCGAGTCCGGAGAAAACTCTAAGCAGATATTATTTAAACATAGAATTGGTGGGGGAAGTAAGATATCATACTGCCATATGCATTCCTGCTCAGGAATAGCTAAAGACTTCAAGCCAATAGGAACTACTGCAGGAGTGGTTGTGCCTCCTAAGGAAGACCTTCTACCCAATGGAAGAATTGTCACCGACTCCCCTCCAGAAGACAAAGCCTCAGCAGGAAGCATCTTGGCCTGCTTCGATGTGTCACAAGTTTCGTGTTTAACAGAGTCAGCGGTCACGCCACCGGGTACTGTATGCCTCTCAATAACCTCTGCAGCAGAGGACACATTTCTCTTGCCACCTGAAGTTGATGATTGATCTTGACAAACTATTTCAGAATTCAAGTTAAAAACGGATGAGTCATCAGATTGGCCGTCAGCTTTATGTTTTCGGTTTACTCCAGGCTTTCTAAGCATAGCAGCCTCAATAGCAACTTTTAGATTATCAGTTTCACCTTTCGAAAATTTTGAAGGACCAACAGAAGGAAATCCAGGATCAGGAGCTGTGCAAAATTGTGCCACATGTCCAAATTCTTTACATTTTTGACATGAAATAACCCTTCCATCATCATTATTATTATTACTATTATTATTATTATTACTACCCTGCCCTGAACGACTCCCAGAATGCTCTTTCATTCGCTCTCCAGAACATGTTGCTTCCCTGGGATGAAGAAATCCATCACGTAGGCCTTCACTGGTAAAAGGCAGTCTGTCTGAACCACCAGCACATGATGAGGAGTCCTCCTTTGAGACAGTTTGGTTAAGTTTCTGATCACAATTGCCAACCACATTGGCAGATGAAACTCCAGTTGTGCTATGCACATAAGATGAGGGCCTCTTAAATTCACCTGGTCACGTGAGTTATAAAAGCGTTTGAAGAAACAAACAAAGACAAAAGAATGATATGAAGAGCCAACTCATGACATGACTCAAATTATACCTGAAGAAGAAGGCAAATCTGAACTCCTCCGGCATCCAAGACTAGATGATTTCAATAACCCCGTTGATTTACAGTCAGGTTGTGCAGCCTTTGGTTCACGGCGGTGCGTAAACGAAGAAGATTCACCCAGAGATCCTGGTTTCTGATCATTGTTCGACATAGAAATTGTCGACTTAGCCACTGTCGAATTAATCAATGGACGTTCAGATTTGAAAGAGCTCTTTCTTTCAAATGAGCTCCGCTCTTTCCTATGTTTCACATCCTGCATGTGGGTCTCTCTAGGTGATATCATCTTCACTTTTGATTCGGGACGGCCTGAGTTCATAGATTTAAGGGACATAGATTTCCCCATGGATCTGACAGCCTCCTTCAGATTTAGAGAGGCAGGTTCTTTTACTGATTTAAGCCTCCGAAGAGCAACTTGATCTACAGGCTTCATCTTTGGTTTTGAATTCAAAGCATTAAATGAATGAGACTTCAAAAATGTACCTGCAAAATTAGGTAAGCTCTTTATCAAAAATTGCATCTTGTTGTAAATTAAAATATAACTACAGGAGCAACTTTCATTGCATTGGGGAAAAATTTTTAAAAATAGAAAATCTTCAGTTAATATTATCAATATATATATATATATATATATATATATATACATCTGTGTGTTTTCACACGTATTTTATGTAACCTCGAGATCTTTGTTTTCTTGGATCCAAAGCAGCATGAGCCGATTCTGGAACATCATTAACAGCCAGTGCAGCACAAGAAGAGTGATTTACGGGCTGCATCTTCCCTCTGTCCAAGTTGTTGAATGAACTCTCACGTGAAAGAGAAGCAGTTTTGCTAGAATTGGAGTTCCGAGGTGACCCCACGATAGATTCGATGGCAGACTTCTTTGCCACTGAAGAAACTTCAGTATCATCCCTAGGCCGTTTGGCACGAGTTTTCATATCTGAATAGCCTTTTGTTATGTTCCCCTCAACATCAAAACCAACAATATTTTCAGTACTTCCTTGACCACAAGAGTTGTTTTTCTCATTTCCATCTATTCTTCCAATCTGATCTTGCCTCTGATTACTCATTTCCTCCTCCATTCGGCATTCTTCACACAGCCAGTTACCTTCTGGGACTTCAGTCCTCATGTTCCTCATGCAATAACTGAAAAAAGATAAGACGCTTAGTCGCTGTACAATGCCAAATTGACACTGCAGGTATAAAAATATAAGATTTAAGGCTCACGTATGTTCTGCTCCATCAGGACACACAGAACAGACAGCCAGCAAATCCTCCCGACCCGCATCTCCACAGATATCACAAACTTTGACCTATTTCCAACCAGAGAATTCAATTAGCATTAAACCAACAAAGAACGTATAAATGATGTAATTCTGTACTACAGAACAACAGCAAGAATATCAATGACACAGAAAAGGCCACAAAAAAGGGAAGAGAAGGAGAGACAGAGAGAGGAGACATTTGATTGTAGGGAAAGTTCCGTTCTGTCTGTGCAGTACCTTTGATCGAAGTACAGGTTAGAAGATGAAGCAATTTGCTCAGGTAATAATTTTTTTATTTATAAATCTAGTTCTATAACATATGAATCCACAAGTCTTGATATCATTCTGTTAGCACCAAATTCTTGTTTTATCATCATAAGCTTCAACAAGTATAATGCCTGTTATAAAAAATGCTACAATCTTGATCAGCTAAAGGAACCTCTGTGCATCAAACAAATTAGGCCTACTACATGTGGCATGTGTGTCTGTCTATTCAATTAGAATCTGCAGTTCCCATTTATGTACTAAACTTAAGATATCCTAGATCACTATTTACGAGCACATAAAAGACCAAACTAAGAAAATAATCTTTTACCAGAATAAGAAAGGAAACATTCTTACTTACATCCTGTTCTTCCATATCAGAGTCATCGGTATCATCTAAGTGGACTTCCACCCCCATATCTTCATTCTTCTTGATGGAATTCAGAGCACCATCAGGTGGATTGTCAAAACTAACACCAGATACTACATTTTTCAACGACGTTGAATTCAACTGATCATGGGAGCAACCCAACTGTTTACCCTGATGAACAGAATGCAAATCTTCTTCCAATTCCATCAAGTTTTTGTCATCAGAACGAGATTTTCTACTGGAAGCTTGTAATGTGTTCTCCACCTTCACCAACTCAGAAGAGTCAAGAGTGCTTTTTTGGGGAATTTCCATCATACTTAAATTCTGTGAAGATGGGCCAGTTGGCAAGGTACTAAGGGGAACCTTGTCAGAGGATTCTCTACAAACTTTGCTCTGCCTACTAGTCTGCATAATACCATCTTCAACATCACATTTATCGATCTGCTGACATGAATTCTGATAACCACTTGTATATTCAGATTTCGCAACTCGACTACAACTGGATGCAAAGGAAGATGGTGGATTTGTCTCATCTCCATTTCGGACACCATTTGCCAACACTTTTGCCTCATTAGCTGCACTTATACATGACAAATTGTCATCATGGCCTTCTAGAAGTTTCACCCTATCATACTTCAAAAGCATCGCCAAATCTTCTGATGCATCAGATGTCCTCAAGGTTGCTCTACTTACTACATTTTCAGAGAAAGAATCAGAAGTTGAATTTGTGCCTACTACATTGCTTGTCTCACTGGTCTGTCCGACTTCAGATCGTCTGCCAGGGTCAGTCACGGCATTTTCTGTGCGGGTTTCCCTAGAAAATTTTTCGGTTTTTGCACCCATCATGAGCTGATAATTATGCAAACATGAAGAGCAAGGCGCAGCGCACACGTTACAGGTTCCAGATTTCCCTCTTATGTTGACCTTTTGACTCTTAGCAGAACAACTAGGGAAATCCTTATTGCAGAGAGATGCCTAACCAAATACCAAAAATTAATTACAACAGAAATGAAGTGACAATAAGAAGTACATGACCATTGATAACAGAACAATAAATCTTTTGTGGTTAAGGAAACATTAAAGCTTCAGTATCAAATATGAATAATTTTGGGCGGCCAGAAAAAATGATGTACAATCTAAAAACTTCTTCGAGAGGTTTGGGCAAATACCATGAATACAGTGGGTCAAAAGGTAGATTGCTATTGTTTTCCATTTTCTTCATGTTTCTTCATGTCTATGTGCCTAGACTAAAAGTGATCTAAAGAATGTCTATCACCATCATACCCCAGAAAAATATCTGTAAATCACTACTTTGTTAATTGTATTATGCAGTTCTACTAGAACATAAAACAAAGAAAAGACACAAGCACGAGTGTGGACCTAAACACAGCATGCTTGATAATTGATAACAAAGAATGATGAAACGGTCTTTCAAACCATAATATGCAACACAATATTTTTACCCCAGGACATATGTCATGAGCTTATAGGATTCGTGCAATCCATATATAACTAAAAGTATAGAACATGTCTTGAGAAAGGAACAAATAAACCGAAAGACTTTTTCAACATATATGGTTTGATGCATCTAACTTTTACAATCACAACTCACAAAACAATTACAAGACTTGATCATTAGGGTCAACGTTATTCGTGCTTCTCCAAACATGAGAAATGTGAAACTTCTAACCGAAAATTCACTTGTATTGAGTCAAAATCAAATGTCAATTTTCAAAACAACTACATCATATTTCGTGATTCGAATATTATTCAAATTGGAAAGTACCTTTTTAGCAACATAAAAGTTTACTGAACACAATGGAAGTTTCATGAAATGGAGAAATTCTACATGTGGAATAAAGAAATGCTTTTCATGAAATGGAGCAATTACAGGTGGATTAATGCAGCACTAAGTTTAAAATAAAAATTCATGATCAGAAATAAATAAATAAATAAGAGCTATTCAAAGAGTAGTTTTATGAAGACGTCTTTAATCATCTACGAGCAAGGTTTTACTTCCAATTACAGAAGGAAGCAATGACGGGGTAAAATACATAAGATAGTTTAAATCGCCTTCAAAAGAGAGGTCATTATGAGATAAAGAGTCCCTACTAGTCCATTGATGAAGAAGATTTTTTTTCTTCTTGTTCTACTTCCCCAGATGCCTAAATAATTGAGTGTTTGCTAAAATTTCCAAAGTTCTAACTTATAGAACACTTTATTCCTATTATTTATTCAGAGTTTGTATAGTACCAGGAAGTAGAAAAACCGAATTAATCCAAAATATTTACTCATTTTTTACATTGTCAAAGTTACATATTTCACATTCCTCAAAGCCACAATTTTACCATCACCCCACCAATCAATACAAAAAAAAAAGCGTATATAGGGAGGAAGAAGGAGAAGAAGATGCCAGAATTAAGAAATGACAGAATGTAATTACCCGGATATTTATCTCACCATATTGGGCTTCGAGTCATAATCTGCTTCATCAATGGGCCCTCGCATCCTAAAGGTACCACTTAAGACGAGTAATCTGAAACCAAGTAAAGACTACAGTCAGCGGAGCCATTCTACTGATGTTAAATTTTATGGCAGCAAACTAATAGCCCGTTAGCCAACAACTTTTTCTACTTTTTACCACTTTTTACAACTTTTTTATCAATTCTTTCTTTACCCTAAATCAATCACATTCACATATCTCATCACATCCACAAATCTCAACCACTCAACTCCACTCATTCTCTCTCCTCTTTTATATTAAAAACCTTAAAAAACCATTATAATCTATTCCCTATCACCCTTTAACATGGACAAATTTTAATGACACACATCACTTAAAGCTCCTTGGTATCATCCCGCAAAAATTATCACAAAAGAGTTAGTGTCTCTTTGTACTACTCAAATCTGGATATGAAGAAACCCATCGAAGAACTTAACTTCACGAACAAAACATTACCCAGCAAACCCAACAACAATCCCAGAACACGGAAAAATAAAAAATAGATCATGCAAACTTCCCAATTTACAAGTTAATTCAATAAAAACAAAAGCTTTACTGAAACCCGGAGCTAACTGAAGACACCCACAATGCAAACAGATCAAAACACAAATATCCAACAAATTGGTTAAACCCTAACTAAACAGGCAAAAAATAACATAAAATGGAAATGAATTCACATGCCTCGGGTTGAGACAGAACAGGTGTCACTTTCTGGAGTGTTCGCTCCTTGTGTCTGGTCATCGCCAACTAGTCAAGACCGATCCATCATCAATATCCACACTGATTTCAATCAGGCACATATCGCACACATACATAGGCAATTAAAAGGCCGAATGCACAAACACAATTACCAATTAATTCAACCTCTACTCGGCCTAATTTAATTGCTTGACTAATTAATCCTAAAATCGCATTTTAGTCAACAAAAATACAGAGTCTATCATTTCAATTAACAAATTACAGTAAACAAAAAGATCGGAAAATACACGACCTCTGCGGTAAAAATTACCAGGATAAGATTTGGCGAAAATTAAGAAGAATCTCTGCCAATAACCACAAGAGCAGGACAGTCGCGATTTTTTTCTCCGATTTCAGTTTCACGTTTTTCCTCCTCTCTCTCTCTCTCTCTCTCTCTCTACTATACAGATATAGGATTCGGATTCCGTCTTCTCTCTGTATATATACACAACATACATATATACCTGAGTATGTATGTACGTATAGAAGAAAATGGGTGCAAATTGGGAATTATTTTATTTTTTATTTTTGTTAATTTTAATTTTCTGCTGATATTTTTGAAGAGAAAAATGGAGATTTAAAAATTTCGCAGATTACGTGAATACGGTGGCCCCGTGTTCGTTCGCACGTGTGTGACCTTGGGCACATGGCGTGGCGGCGCCAATGCTCTATCTTGCGCAGTAGGTTTACAACGCCACTCCTATCGCTCTCCCTTTGTCACACAGTTCGGGTTTGCGTGGTCCAAAGCCTATTTGCTACCATCAAGGCAAATGGACCAACCAAGAAGCAACTCGGATTTTAGAAGGGTAATTCCGTAATTGGAGAAAATGGTCCGTGCACGAATTATTCTGCGATTAATTAGCGCAGCAACGACCTAATGTTTTAGATAGCTACGCTGTCAAGACCTATCTTTTTTTAGAATTTTGGTCCTTACCCTAATATTTTTTTATAAATAATGATTTTTTAAACTCAAAATACAACAACTTAGTCTCTAAAATTTATTTATTATTGCAGTTTAAATTTTGAAATTTAAATAAATTAATTAAAAATAATAAACTAATGCAATAAAAAATTACATAAATATCATTGACTTTCCAAATTGTAAAATTAGTCCTCGTCTTCAACATTCACACCCTACCCCCCACCATCCACCACGCCGAAAGTCACCGTGCTAGTGGTTTGACCATTGGCAAAGTTGTCGGTGATCGAACCAGTGGTACAAATCACCACAGATCTATCAAGTGTTTTCGTGTGATGACTTCAAAAATCACCAAAGATCTTTGGGTGGCTTCGAAAACCACCCGATCTCTAGTGGCTTTCGAAACCACTAGGTAGAACCTTGGTGGTCTAAAAAACCACTAGACCACCAGCAACCACGATGTTGGTGGCTGCCGGCAATATTGGTGGTGGGTGGTGGGGTGTGGGTTTGAAGATGGGGACTAATGTTTACAATTTGGAAAGTTGATGATATTTATGTTTTGTATTAATTTATTATTTTTCAATTTATTTGAATTTTAAAATTTGAATTATAATTAATGAATAAATTGAAGGGACTAAGTTGTACATACTAAAATATTTTCTACCCAATTATAAATATTATTTATTTAATTAATATAAATAGAAGGGTGTTAATTATTATTGTCTTTTGGACCTAAAAAGTTTTTATTTAATATTTTGTAAGAAAATATTAAGTTAATGATCAAAATGCCAAAAAACAACAGGTCCTGAAAGCCTAGTGACCTAAAATGTTAAATTCTTATTGCACTAATTAGCATATCCATTTTGTACGTGAATTTCATATATATATATATATAAATATTATTTATTTAATTAATATAAATAGAAGGGTGTTAATTATTATTGTCTTTTGGACCTAAAAAGTTTTTATTTAATATTTTGTAAGAAAATATTAAGTTAATGATCAAAATGCCAAAAAACAACAGGTCCTGAAAGCCTAGTGACCTAAAATGTTAAATTCTTATTGCACTAATTAGCATATCCATTTTGTACGTGAATTTCATATATATATATATATGTGTGTGTAATTGATATGAAGAAGAGAAAAAAATATTTAATAAATTTTAATTAAAATATCTCAATAACTTTGACAAAAGTGTATTGATATTATTTGCAACGATGACCATTTGTATTTGTCATGGTAATTATGAGGAATCTCAATAAGATTGGTCGAATGAAGTGTGAAAATTGAAATATAACGTATCAACTAAACGCATCCAAATTAGATGTACAGACAAAACATGAGTATCCAAATGAGAACTTATTTATTATTATATATAGAAATAAATATAAAATAGAAGGAAAATTAAGAGGTCAAATATTTAAATGTTTTTAATTATAAAATTAATTGTGAGATCATTAATAACAATATTGATTAAAGGATCAAATGAAATGAATACATAAAATATTATGAATCACATGTTAATTTCCTCGTCAAATGATACTCAACTCATATCACACTTAATCAAATACAAGGGATGTGTCAAAAATAAAATAATTATAATTATAATCCATTCGTAACTAGTTTGGTCGAAAAATTTATATATATATATATAGAGAGAGAGAACATGACAAGAAATATGTTACACCACAAAAATGCCTACATGACAAGAAAAGTGTATAGAACATCAGGTATACCCTCGATGAAGCAAGATAATTTGTGTAGAATTAGGATTTATTTTATTATTATTTTTAATTTGCTCTTCTTAGAAAATGACCTTGATTTCTTTTATGTTTTAAGTTTATTTCCTTTTAGAATCATCATTTCATTTTTCTTGTTTTTCTTTTACAGAACTAGATTAAAGTTTTTCTTGAATGCATAAAATCAACGCTCTTAAAGTTAATGTTATGATTTTGTTAAGAATTTTTCACCCATTTTTTAACACGCCTAAGTACATTTTACGAGTACATTTTAGAATATTAAATAATAAATTAAATAAAAGAGATGTGACTAATGTTGATGAAAAAACTAGGCACAATTTTAGTATACCCAAAAAATATTCTTTATTAGACCCCAAAGTACCTAATCAATGTGATCCCAAAACGTATACTAATAGCCCATTTGACCTAAAAATTTAGGTTTTCTTTGAAGGCCCTTTTTATATTTAGTATGTGGATCATTCACGTAAGTCATTGTTTAATTAACTTCAATACAACTTTATTACTTACTTTTTAGAAGAGAATCAATTCCACTTTTGCACCATTAATTAATTATATATCTAGAAGTTGTGTTAAATAATTTTTATTCGTTCGTCTCTTCATCATCTTTCTTTCTCTATCATTTTTCTCCCTTTCAAAACTGCATAAATCGTATGTGGGCCACGTAACTCATCTCTATGCATTTGTTTGGAAATGCTTAATTTTCTTGTAATAAAATTCTACTCTCATTGGCCACATACATAACAATCCACATTATTGCATGTATTGTAATTGCAGTAAAAAAAACGTAACATTGAAAATAACAAAATCAGTTAGTGTCGTTGTTGATGGTTTAGTAGTACATATCATATTATCAAATAAAATCGGAAAAATATATTTGAAACGAAAACTCGAAAAGTACAAATTTAGTAGACTCAAATTAGAGTTCGACTCGTTATCATTAAAGACTAATTTGTCGTTACTATTGATGGATTCTTTCTTTTAATTCTATCCTTGAAGAAAAAAATGGCAATTCTTCTCCCATATTTAGTATAATATAATATTATTTACCACAAGGGCTGGATCACTAGAACAACGGTCGAAATTAACATTTGAGACTTTGTAGAGGTGTGGGTACCACTTTGATTGGTTATATTCTAACGCGGGGCCCACTCTATTATATTTTATTTCAAACGTATTGATAATGATCTTGAAATGATTTTTTTAATATATTTTTGATTTGCGAACATTAAGATTGGAATTTTTATACATTTTAATTTAATGTATATTTTTTAAAATTTAAATTTAATTAAATTAATTATATATATATCGTGAATTTTGCAAATACTAAATAAATTTTTATTATTTTATTTTATTCATTCTCTCTTATATTTCACATAATTATGCATAAAAATTGGCCAAGGAAGAAATTTGTTTCAATGTAACGAAAAGGAATTTCAACTTCTTTTTGTAAACAAGAACACGTGGTCAACTATACAAGAAAATTTATAGACCATAAAGATGGTCTGGTGTTAGGTACTATTAATTATCTACTATGTTGTTTAATATTATTTATTAATTATAACTTCTTATGAATATGTAGCCACGAAGAATTAATGTAAACTAATTTTTCCTCTTATAAAATGGTTGAAATAAATAAAAAGCAATAACTAAAACACTTTTACCAATTATACAAGTTAAAATAAAGAGTATATATTCAAACTCTCTACATAAAGGGCATATACATTAACAAATGTCAAATTCATTTAATACGTTATTGTTAGACTCTCTCATATACTTTGCCACGTAAATATAAATGTTATTATTATTGAAAAAAAAAATCATAGTTAACTAGTATGAAATTTCGCAAAATGGTTGGAAAATGAGAGTTTTGATAACTGTAAATATTTTACAAAATTGTATCATTACCCTACAAAATTGTGACAATCGTTCAATCGTAAATCAAATTGAAAGACTGAAATTATTCATCGAGGAAGCGAAAGTACTTCTTACCTTATTCATTCTCCCTTGTAAGTTGTAATAAATAAATAAAATAAAATATGATGTAACAAGCAAATTCTATTATTATAAATAAACATCATAAAAAATAATGATTTGCAAGAAATAAATAAAATAATTATTAAATATACCCTACCGACCTCCTTGCCAACCAACAATATACATCCTATAAAGATTTGTATTTTACGGTAATGTTATGTATCATAAGGCACGTTTTAAATTTGTAGTTTTACATCTCAGAATATTTAATTTAAAATCCAACATAGCAAAAACACAGAATTCTGCGGCCAAAAATCAAAAATAGTTTCATTTCTCTTAAGTAGTAACCTTCCATCAATTACAAATAATAATAATAATAATAATAATAATAATAATAATAATAATAATAATAATAATAATAATAATAATAATAATAATAATAACAATAATAATCTAGTAACCTTCCATTCCTATAACATAATACATCAACTTAAGTTGATACTGATAACACAAAATGCATTAATATGATACTTGTCCAACTGTTTATTCATTTTGTAATTGATGTTGAACCAAGAATTTCAAGAGCGGCATTTAAATTTACATGTTCAAATTCCAACTCTCTCTACAAATATTTCCAAAATTCTAATTTTAGAATTTAACGTATACATTACAAAATCCATAAATAAATTTAAGTTATGTCTCCGTAGGCTGTTATCGAACAAAATCCAAAATCACTAAATAAGTGCCTCAACAACTAGTAAGATATCAAACTTGACGTCTAATAATTTTGATTTCCTACTAATGGTTAGCACGTTTCCGCGCCGACAAACTACATAATTATGATCTTAAATTGCCATGAGTGTAATATTTTTTGTCATTTCTGCTAACCACAGCTACTAGCTAGAGATCAAAATTGCTACCTCTGGTTTTTGTTAAAATCATGGTGGGGCGTGGGAGATTTATTATTCATGTCGTGGTATGAATTTAGCCCAACAAGTGTGCAACTAATGTGGTCAATTACCATAATTTTTGGTGAAAATATGAAAAAGGAAATTGCGTCTCGAATTGGTTGTTTGATGGAAAATTTTCCATCGCAATGATTTCCATGTACAACCATTCAAAGAACATTTTGGCTCTTTTCTTTAGAGGGATGTAATAATGATCTAAAATTACCGATAGTGCCTGATAAGTGTTAAATCTATACTTATTTTATAATTTTAAACTCATTCAATTAGTTTTATTTTACTTAGATATGCTTTGTTTCATATTTTTTAGGAAAAAATCAACATGGTTGATGTTTAAATTCATGTCAACTAATGATTCTAATATGAAGTAATTGCAAAGTGGATTCAAAACCCTAGTATTAACCTCCTCCAATTGTTTCACATCTAATATTTATTTCCAATTTGATTTTCAAATTTAGCTTAGAACTTAATGTTAGAATTTTAAACCAACTTCAATATATTGTTTCAGTTAAGATTGAGATATTAAACGATTGACCAGCAGTTCTCGTGGGGTCGACACTCTATTTATCGCTATATTACTTTTCACGACCCGTTCACTTGTGGGATAAACGTGCTACAGTGCCATAGTTATGATTTTCATAATTTTCATTTTCCATGTAATATGAAAAACATTTTATTTTCTACATTTTGTTTTGCAATAAAACACAACCTAACTAACAATTGCAACTATTAGTATTTTCAACAACTAGTCTATACACCTTCCATCGAAGTACTTAAATCTATGAAGTGAATTACTCAATTTACAATACAAGATGCAAATCATTATGATTTATATGGGGGATGTATTCCATGTGGGTTAAACCAATGTCAATTAGAAAACGATCAAATTGAAAAAGACACGTACACATCTGTTATTCTCCAAAAAAAAAAAAAAAAAAAAAAAAAGAAGGAAAGATCCATGGTAGCTTAAGTCCATCAGCAAACAATATGAGATCATGCAGAATCTCAAGTCCCTAAACTTTCAGAGCATCGCACTAGGAATCGACATAAAGAAACTTGTATTATTAATAAGAAGAAAAAATAGCAGATAATTACCCACAAATCGTCTTCACTCGTTTACGAGAGTTCCCACTGTGATCCATTGATTTGGAGTGAACTAGATAATCATTCAAATATCCCTGCAACATAGTCTACACAGATAACTAATGTCGAGCGAGTTCTTCTTCTTCTTTAATTTTTTTTTTTTTTTTCTGTGACATGGATAACTAAAGTCGAGTTAACAAGATGAACTTCTTGAAATCAGTTAGGGTGTGTTTGATTCAACCAATTTTTTCCAGGAAAACTTATTTTCTGGCTTTTTTTCCATCCTGCCGCTTTGACAGACTTTTTTTCCCTTGAAAACGCTTTCCATTTTTCTCGATTTCCGTTCTTTCCTGTTTTGGAGGAAAACGCTTTTCCTTGGGGTGGAGGTGGTTTTGTTTCAGGAAAAGTTTGGCAGACTTTTTTTCTTTTTTTTAATAGACAATTTATTTTAACCATAAAAATAAGAAAAATGATCAAATTTTATTAAAAAAACCTCAAAAATAAGGAAAATAACATCATTTTCCAACTTTCAAATTAACCCAATCAAACACCTACAATTACCATTTCTCTGGAAAACCTTTTCCCGGAATTCATTTACCCTGAAAACGTTTTCCTTCTAACCATTTTCCGGCTTTGCAATCAAACACACATAGCCTATTTTTTTCCAGGAAAACATAGTTTCCCATCTTATTTTCCAACTTTTGTAGTGTTTGATAGGTTTTTTTCTCCCGGAATTGGTTTTCCATCTTTTGTGGCACGTGACCCCTTTTTCCTCCAAAACCGAGAATATCAATTCCTACCTTGAAGTCGGATTAGCTTTTCCAGGAAAAAAACTCCATCCGCTCTCCATCTTCCTCTCTCTCTCTCTCTCTCGTCCCTCTGTTGAAATGGCTGCAATGAAACTTGAATATTCAGCTCGTGTCCCTCTCTAAATCCATCGCCGACCCTCTCTACACCATCTACCCGTCCCTCTTTCTCTCTCTCTCTCTCTCTCTCTCTCCACAACAAACAAGGCGGAAATTGGGGCTCACCACAAGCGTCGATCCTTT
Source organism: Jasminum sambac (assembly GCA_018223645.1). Taxonomy (NCBI): domain Eukaryota; kingdom Viridiplantae; phylum Streptophyta; class Magnoliopsida; order Lamiales; family Oleaceae; genus Jasminum; species Jasminum sambac. The sequence goes on along the minus strand of CP073650.1, from coordinate 18,719,387 downwards.
TTCGTTGGAGGTGTTTTTCGCTGAATCTTTCTGGTCGAAGAATCATTCCATTCGAGGTATGTAGTAGCAGATTTTGAAGGCTGAATTTTTCGTCTATGGGTTGGTTTTTCGTTACTTTATTTTCCCCCAAATATGTTGCGTGATTTTTAGCGATCCGGGTTCGAATTGATCTTGAATTCCAGACTGTTAATCTATGGAGAGAAAGAGGGAGAGAATGTGTTAAGGATTTTTTAGTAAAAGGCAAGTTAGCAAAGCGACCTCGGAACATAAATATATAGGCCCAATAATTTTCGACTCTTTGTTCATGTTCTTTCATTGCTTGACTCCGTGCATTGTGGATTTTATAGTCATATTGGTAGGATTAGAGGTGTTATAGCTCATAATCTGGCTAGAGTTGCGGTTAGTTCTATTACAAATTTCCATTGGCGAGCTTGTTTGCCATGGTCCCTTTCATCACTTTTATGCGATGATGTTGGTTTTCATCATTGAATGAGAAGTTTGTTTAATTTCACAGTATGTTCTATGAATGTGCTTGAAGCTATTTGAAAGTTGTTCTACGAATGTGATTGAAGTATGAATGTTCTATGAATGTGTTTATAGCAAATACTCCATTTTCAGTATGGATTTAGGGTATGTTCTATGAATGTGCTTGAAGCTATTTGAAAGTTGTTCTATGAATGTGCTTGAAGTATGAATGTTCTATCCATGTGGTTAAAAGCAAATACTCCATTTGCAGGCAGCTTGCAGCAGCAAGCAGCTGCTTGCTACAGCTGTAGCAGCTGCCTGCTGCAGCTGCTTGCAGCTGCTGGTGCAAGCAGCTTCTCCGCCTGCTGCAGCAGGCAGAGCAGCTGCTTGCTGCAGCTTGCAGCAGCTGCTGCTGGTGGCTATGGGGAATTCTTTGATATATAAACGAAAGTAATTGTATACATTTATCTTTGATTTACATTATTGTTTTAAGTAAAGATAAAGAACCAGTCTATGACATGTTTGATAGGGATTATAGAGAAATAAAAATATTTTTCTAGGTGTAGTTGAAGACTTAAAAGGAAAGTATTTTAAAAACTTGTAAATTCAATGTAATGAAAAGCTGAGAATATCATTTGAAAAAATTGATTTCCCACTTTTCGTTTATGTTCTTGTGGCCATGGTTTAGGTTTTTTTTTTTTTGTTTTTTTTTTTTTGTATTTTAGGACTTTTTCTATGGAAATGAAGAATTCAAAGTTTTCATTCCGACTCTTATATGTGGTCTACGTAGGAATTGATGTAATTCTTATTGAAGTTGGAGTATAGTCGAAGGGCTCAATTCAAACGGGTGACGTTATTTCTATTTTCTTCACAGTTTGCAAGTAAGTTTGATTTGGCTCATATTCTCAATGTATGGTTTTAATTAGATGAGTATGCTTTTAAATATGAAAAGTACAAGTAGAGAGTAAAATATTTAAGCGTAGTTATTGAGATGTTTGTATAATATTACTTCATATAGTTGTAAGTTACTGGGTACTTATGATGGGATTAGACTTTACTTTAAAATAATGAAAAAGTCGAATCCTTTATTCTAAAATAATGTCCTTTAACTCCTTTTATTGTATAGATGTGATGTGATTGTAAAAAATATATTTACTTTCCACCAATTATAGGTAATTCTATTAATCATATTTTTGAAGATTGAATTTACAAAATTTCACTATTAGGTGCTACACAATAATATGGATACATCAAGGAACCAACGCCGACGTCAGAGAATGTTATTAGGAGCATTTTGGAATATGCTATTAGAGGTGCTTGTGATACATATTCACAATAGGCGTCGTGCCCAGTCTCTCCCTAGGCCTCCTCGTACAAATTGGGATTCTGAAAGAGAAATAACACTAATGCGAATGTTTGGAACAAGCGACAAAGTGTGTAAAGACCTACTTAGGATGAATAGAGGTCCATTCCAAAGATTATGTACTCGCCTACGCACTTTCGGACTAGTTGATAGTAGGTCAGTTCGAGTTGAGGAGCAAATGGCTATGTTTCTTAACACAATTGGGCATGACAAACGTAATCGATCAGAAAGTTTTACTTTCTTTAGATCTGGTCAAACGGTGAGTTATTACTTTCATAAGGTATTGCACGCTTGCATGGTTTTGTATAGAGAAGTTGTGACTAATGCCACAATCCATAACTCCCCGTACGAGAAAGCTAATGTGAAGCCATAATTCTCGTATTTTGAGGTTAGTTATATTTGGGGTTTAGTATTTCATTCCAACTGTGGCCCAATATTATTATATTTGCATAAAATTTATTCACTCCTTTCCCATAGGATGCTGTAAGGGCGATAGATGGTACACACATTGCTGCGAATGTCCCTATCCATGAACAAGCAAGATATCGCAATAGAAAGTAAGTGATTTCTCAAAATGTCTTGGTGGCTTGTACATTTGATATGAAATTTACTTACGTACTATCGGGTTGGGAGAGATCGGCTCACGATGACCGTTTGTTAAGAAGTGCTATACTACGCCAAGGACATAAGCTAACAATTCCTTTGGGTACGTTGTGTCAATTGTTATACAATATTTTTACTAGGTTATTATTGTAATCATCAATTTAAGTAAAATTATTGATTAGGTAAATATTATCTTGCTGACGCCGGCTTCCCATTGGTTCCGGGGTTTCTTTCGCCATACCGGCGCACTCTTTACCATCGTAGGGACATTGAGGGGCAGCGTCCTCAAAATAGTATGGAGCTTTTCAACTTTCGACATTCATCTCTGCGAAATGTAGTTGAGAGAACGATTGGATTGTTGAAGAAAAGATTTGCTTATTTGAGGCATCAACCATTCCATGACATAAACACACAAGCAAGGATAGTCCTTGCTTGTTGCGCCATCCACAACTTCTTGAGGGTTGATGACGAAGATGACTTATGTGAGGAAGATGAAGATAGCAGCGACGATGATATTAATCCCACACACGTTGATGTGTCTGAGGAACAGCACGCAAATGCGAATGTAACTTTCACAGTTGAAAAAGCGTAGACAAATAATAGGGACACGATTGCGGCGCAAATGTGGGCGGCTCATAATCCAAACAATGATCCGGAATTGACTTTGGTGATCATTTGTTCTTTCAAATTTTTTTTCTTTCCTTGCGTGATATTTGAGTAATTGTCGTTGTTTTCAGTTTCGAAACACTGTGTGTTTTGATTAATAAGTTTGTTTTTGAACATTTGCTAATTTAACTAACGTGTTGTTTTGATTATATGATGTAGTTGTTTGTAATTTTATTTAGAGGTATTAAGTTTGGAAGCTAATAATTAACTGTGTGTTTTGATTACTATGTTTTGTTGTATTACAAGCAAGTTTTATGTTTTGATATTGTTCACATATTAATTATTTATTAATTGATGATTTATTTGACGTATTGTATAAAAAACATATGATATCGACTTTTGTCATCTTATTTAGAGGTATAAGGTTAGGAAGCTACTACAATGTCACATAATAAACATAACTCTTTGGGACAAACACGCTTTCCGAGACCAACCACGCCGTCCGATGAACTTGAGGACGTTGAAATTACGTCTACACAACCTAACCCTAAACCAAAGGTGAAACATTTGCATTGGACCGATGAAATGGATGGATATATGATCGGTTCACTACTCAACCAACTGTTGTCAACCCACAAGAGAAGCGATAATGGGTTCACCGCATTTCAAGTGTCAAAAGCCGTTGATAGCGTGTTCAATGGTTGTGGGGTAGTTGTAATCTACCGAGAATGTTAGGGCACGGTTGAAGACTTTAAGAAGGTTTATCTTGAAGTTCAGCCATCAACGTGAGTGGTTTCGTGATAAATTCACGTAATGGACGTATCATTGCGGACCCGATTGCATGGGAGCAGTTGGTGAAGGTAAATGAGATTGCATTCGATGATGTTTTGTATAATTGTGGTATTATAAGTTCGCGAGCGGCAAGAACGCTACGCATTGAGAGCTTTGCCGCAATGCAAAGCAGACCTTGCTGGCAATGCAACAGCGCGGCTGCGCTAGCCAGGCTGCGCTGCTAGCCATGCAGCAAAGCGCAGCTGTTGCATTGCAAAGACCGAGGTCGCATTGCTAGCGAGCGTGCTGCCGCATTGCGGCGACTCAGGATGCTGCAATCTTCTGATGATCTGGACATGAAATTTGCTATTGTTGTTTTTAATTACCTATTTTTTAAATTCATCATGTGTATTGCAATTACCTTTTCTAGGAAATACCGCAATTCAACAAGTGGAGGACAAAACTTTGCCCTCGATATGACGATTTCGAGGCTATTTTTGGCAATGATTCAGCCACCGGAGATAGGGCTGTGACTGGGTTCGACATCCCCTCTCCAATGCAGGGTAACTATATTCTATATTACTGTAACGAAAAGCGTGTTGATGTACAATCGTATTGGTTTTTGTTGTTTTTAAAGCAAAAATGATATACGATATAAGTTTCCTATTTTGTTATTGGATTTTAATCCTATGAACGGGCGGCAATGACAGGGAGTTACGTTATATGTTCTCAAACCTAGCACAATATTAAGAGCCTCTGTTCAACTCTTCTCCTTCTAATGCATTGTTGTTTTGTGGGTTTTTTTTTTAAGTTAATGAAAGTGCAAACGAGATTGATCCTACAGTTGAGGAGATGGATCCTAGTCCAACAACGTCCCGAAAACGGCGCAATGAAGAAGGGAGTAGCAAAGTTAAGCACCGACGTACACAGCCATCAGATGAGATTGGACTTGCGTTGGCCGTCATTGCGGAGTCATCCAAAGAGATAGCAAATGCTTTGAAGGCTCAAGCCACCGTGGATACTCTAAGCCATGTTAATTGGCAGTTGATTTTACAGAAAATTGCGAGGAATGGGTCTTAACAATGTTGATGTTGTGCAACTGATGAAAAAGTTCCAAAATGACAAAGGTCTTGCTTTGATGTTCATGAGCTCCACTGATGAGGATTTCAATCGTACGTTAGTATTTATGGAGCTTGGTCGAGATCCTCCTCCCCTATGAAATGTGACTCCATCTTTTGTGTATTTTGTACATGCAAAAATTGCCCACCTAACTTTGTATGTATTTGTTAATGTATCACGTCCCCATTTTTTGGACCTACTTCAATGATGGAAAATATGTACTAGAACATGTTAGAAATTGATGTAGACGGATTAGAATGTACTCTATGAAAAAATTATTTTGATCTTTGTTTCGTATCATGTGAACGTGTTGTTGTCAATGGCTTTTGTGTGTTGTAGTTATTTTGTTTTGGAAGGATCGAGTGAGTAGATTATATTTATGAATTGGCTTTGTATTTATTAAAATAAGTAATATAAAAAATCGAAAGTTAAAAAAAATTATCCAATCAATGGAGCTTATGAAGGACAAGGGGATTAAACATGTATTAGAACATGAAGTCAACAAAAAATTAACCAAAAAAGAAGTGATATAATCACTTGTTTCTCAATTTCACTATAAACTTTGTAATACATATATTCGGTTCGTTTCTAGAAATTTTTTATTTTAAATGGCAATGTTAAAATTTTTAAACAAAATAAACCTAGATTTTCTAGAAAAATTTTAAAAAAATTTAAAAAAAAAAATTGGTTTGTAAATTGTTTTAACTTTTCCATAGAAAAAAGAAAAATAAAAAAAAATTGGTATGTAAATTGTTGTAACTTTTCCATGAAAAAAAAAAAAATAACAAAAAATAAATTGGTTTGTAAATTGTTGTAACTTTTCCAAGTTTTCCATGGAAAAGTATATTTTTTCCATGGAAATTGATACATTTTCCAGGAAAATGTATGTCAATCAAACACCAATTACTAGGAAAACACACTTTTTTCCAGGAAAATTTTGTCAATCAAACACCAAAAGTAGGAAAATAACACCATTTTCCAGGTTAAAAATTTGTGCAATCAAACGCCTATAATACTCTTTTCCTGGAAAATGGATTCCCTAGAATTCCTTTACCCGGAAAAGGTTTTCCAGGAAAATATTTTCCGGCTTTACAATCAAACACACCCTTAAATTTTATAAATTTCTACATGTATTTACAACTTACTGCTTATTTTCTGAAATAATTAATCCTTCTTAAAAAATGCTTTATCAAATAAATCTTGTCTAACAGATCAGTGTTTTTTTTAAAAATAATTCATTTTCAATCACCCATTTCATTAATATACAATATTTTGTTTCTCTAGATCAATATTTCGTTTCTTTAGATCATTTTCTTCATTATCTTTCACAAACATGCGCAAATTTCATTAAAATATCCAATGATGCTTCATATGAGAAACAAAGAATAATAAAGATGAAGAAGAAAAAAGAGTAAAGAATGCGAACATCGCTCACGATAATCAATAATGTCAAATTAATTAATTTGCCATCTAACATCCCATACTGAAGATCCCAGATTATTTAGTATCAACCAGCCTATGACCAAGTTTCTGTATCATACCGATTATCGCCTCTCTTTTTCAGTTCTATCTCAAGTAATCAAACTTGGTACAAGCTGCTCAAGCAATTACGGATCAGGTGATTTTTAATGTAAATGTCTGAGAAAAAATTTAATTTGACTAAAATTATGTATAAAATTTTTTTTTTTCTATATAAACTTTTGGATTTTTTTTTGGGTCGGGGGGGCTAGCACCCGTGCCGGCCCCCCCCTAGATCCGCCTTTGGGCCTAGGTGTCAAGTCTGTTAAGAGGAAACAAGAAATATAACCTGCAATAGGTAAAATAATTGGTGAAACAAAAACCATTTGAATTATATGTATTCTACAAGTCGAATAAAATCCACTGTTGCTCCTAACAATGTTGCGTTCCTTGATAGATACAATATACACCATTCTTCATAATAAAGAATCGCTTCTTTCCATGTCTCTCTTCGTGTTTTTGTTCAAAACGAGAGTGTCGTAGTACAGCTCGAGGCGCATCAACCACGTTCTTCCATCATTTTATCGAACATTCTCCACACTATATTCCTGCAGCAGAAAAATAAAAAAAAAATTTGAAAAAATAAAAAATCATTGTATCCATTCCTCATTTCCTTTTCCAGTTTTGTGGTGTAAGGCTTCCTAAATTGAGTAGCATTACACACAAGTCTGACAGCAACTGACAGAAGCCATATGGGCTTTCAAGTGTCTGTATGGGTTTGATTTTTGAATGTGTTGTTCAAAGTTAAAGAAATGGATGGTTGAAAATGATGTGAGAGAAGAATGATTCATTTGAAAAGTCTGCATCAAACAAGCTTTAGCTACCCGGAATTGACTCATCCTAGGTGTACAACTAATTTGTACAACTAACCGTATAGATGGCTGTACCCCACAAATCCAAGAAGGGTAAAAACAGTGATTTTCATGGTCCTGTAGTAGAGGGTATAACTTCTAGAAATAAAGGATAAAGGAAACAACAATACTCACCTTTCATTGTATAGGACGTATTTGGCTGTCGTAATACAAGTATGGGTCCTCTGAAACATTATTTAACAAGGTCAAGAATCAGATGGACAAGCACCGCAAAATAACGCCTAACCAATATTAAAGGTTATTCAACTGAAAGGGGGGAGTTTACAATTCCCTCAAGAGGCTCTTATAATGAAAATATGACAATGAGTTAGTGCAACTATTCATGTTCACTGGCATCACACTCATTGTATGGGTACAAAGAAATGTTCATATTCAACAGAAGAGACCTTTTTTCACACACATCGCAAGAATGGCATACACAAACGAGCTAGGCAACTAATATTCGTGCCATGTGCTAAAAAGATGTAATGATTACTAAACATTCAAAATCCCTAAACAAGCAACCCACTGTATAGGTACAAAGAAATGGCATACACAAACGAAATATAACATTCGAAATCCCTAAACAAGCACCCCATCTTATAAACAGAATTAAGTGTATGTTTTGGGAGAGATTTGGAGAAAATGATTTTGAATATGCGGTTGAAAAGTAAAAAAGAGTTCTACAAAAAATATGAAAAAGTTGTCACATTAAGAAAATATTTGGAGAAAATTGATTTTTAGGAAAAGCTCACCCAACAAGTATTTAAACATCTACTTCACATCCTCAGACATCAACTCCTTTGGCGGTAATAGAAATCAATTTTGATACACAAAAAGTATACTATTAAAAATCTATTTCCATCTATTTCGACAACTTACATGTAAAAAAATCAATCTATTGGATGTTTATCAGCATGGCGAGACGTGTAATGCGCAGAAAGCAAAAGCAGAGAAAGAAATGCACTGGCTGCAAAGATTGCATCAAACCACCGATGGTAAAAATCAAATTGGATGTCTCCACCCAGTACATCGGTTATGATTATCCTGCAAATCATACAATCAACAAACAATGAATAAATTGCGAAAGCCAGCAAAAGCATTTATTATTAGCAGATAAAATACATTCAGTAAGACCGAGCTTTTATTCATTCTTTATCCACATATTTCAATAATCCCACAACCTAACAGAGCTGGTTTTGAGTTGGAAGAAAAATGGATCCGCAATAATCTAGACCGACAAGCTAATAACCAACAAAAAGCTTTACAAATCTGTACTGAATATGATTAAAAAACACCAAAATGCAAGAAGAATAACTAAGCACCTAAATACACCTGCACATGCTGTGCTTCTATGTTTATCAACTTCTTGGTCATCCTATTATTTTACATATCGACAGAGGATCCCATCATTGTTTCTTGGAACATGTCGGGTGCCACAAACTTGCAAGTTATGAAACCCATAGCATGACATAAGTAGATCTGCATTTCCCCTTCAAGCAGAAAACTAATTGAGCCTAAAAGCAACAACAGTACAAATGCTGTTACCCTCACATTTCACAGGAGATCAGGAGAGGAAACAATTTCATTACTTCTTTCCTAAAGTAGGAACATCTCAATATTCAGTACAAGACAAAATATAAACATTGACTTTCAACTAGTCATCCATCTCTTTTAAGCAAAAGATAGAGAACTCTAATTGTGTACATTGTATATCTCCATCATTGTTTTACTTGTAACTTTCTGATATACGTTGACTACTTAAACATCAGTGGCAAGATTTTAAACCATGACAAACTCACAATAAAAATTCTTAGATGCCTCACTCCATAAGTAGGCCACTCAAGTAAAAGAAGAGGATACCAACCCAAACAAAAACAAAAGAAATAAAAGCAGCGAAACAATCACAGAATTCAAAGACTAGATTAAAATCAGCACCATGTTTAGAATTCACTGATAAAAAAGAGGCAATCTGAAGTCAAAATTGAGCCATACCTGTATTCTGTGGCCAAGCTTTTCCTGATTAACAGGATGGAAGAAATGAAATACATTCCCATGATTTCAGAAAGAAAAAGGACAACATTACTTGAAGATCCACTCCCAACTCTGGAAACGGCAAAGAAGAACTGTACGGCAGCAACATTCGTAGAGTTAGGCGGTAGATGTTAGACACATGAAGATTATCTAGATAAATGTTTAAGTCTAAATTAGTATCGGATACAAAATTTCACATGGAGCTGTGTCCTGGACATGAGATGTGCTCTTCTTCATTTTGTTTATTAATGATGTCACACCCTATTGATGATGTCACACTTCGTAGCGACTTAATTAAAAGCTTGAGAGTAAAGGTGTTAATAAGTCATAAATCAAAAAAAAAAAAAAACCTAAAAAGGAAAATATTGGTCCTTTTGGGTAGTTGCTTGTAAGTGAATCCTCATGTGTTTACTCAGCAAACAGCAAAGAACGTTATAATGGTCTACTTAAAAGGAAGACACCGATGAGGTTCGTTCCACCATTTTTGGCTTCACAAACAAAGAAATAATGAGACATGAGAGCTACAACGTAAATTTAACAAGTAGGCAAAGTAACTTACTTTCATTAAATTATTCAAGAATCCACGAACGGATATGACCACCAGCATCCCAATGAATAAGAGGGAAACATACTGCAGGGTAAACAAGGGAACCAAGAACAGTTGACCAAAACAAGACCTCGCAAATAATTGTAGCACATATAGACACCTAAAGAGTTCAAATGCAGCAAATATTTCAAGATATCATATCATATCATTCACTAAACTAAAACCATTTGTCTTTCATTTGCAAAGCATGACACAGAATCTACAGAACATTTCTCAATGAATCACTCAGGCTAAAATGCTTTTTAGCATCTCTTAATTTTGTTCAATTGCCCTCAATTTTTCTCCATGAAACATCCAGGCTGATTTTACTCAATTTTGTGGTGTAACATGCAGTTTTAAATCAATAGAGAATTCATTTTTGGTTTCCCCAAAAAATCATAATATAAAAAAGCTGGCAGAATTTTGGATCATGACAAAGTAGGAGTCCAAAATATGGATAGCCAATCAGCCAGCACCAATCACTGATTAAAATTCTAAAGTAACATTTGGCTTCACGATACCATCAATTAGAAGGCAGTAGAAAACATATTAAATGCTCAGTTGGGCAATTAGTATATTATGCCTGGCTGATGGGGAGGTGATGCAAGATGATGGCTATTTCAGCTGCATTTGGACACAACAGGATCTCCCACAAATGGATTACAATGGTTCAGTTTCGGTGAGATTACACATGTTCATGGTTTCCTCATAGGCAATGGTGTCGGGAGTTTTTCAAGGAATTCCCACAATTTCTTTTGCAGTTGCACTTGCTGTGCTCTTTGATCGGGAAGCATTTGTTTTGGACCTATCTGAGGACTGCTAGTCCTCCTAAGCTGTAAATTCTCTTTGCTATTATGATCTCCTGATCTCCTAAGGTAGTAAAAAGAGGACCTAAGTTTAATCTTGATCTTGAAGTTTGAAACTCATTTCATTCAACAATCAGGGGACCTACAATATCCACAATTTATATAGAAATAACATATGGACAGCACAGAATCAAATCCTAAAAGAAAAGGCTACCTGCGATAATAACGTAACATTGATGCCTATGTCAAAGAACTGTAGGAAAATGCTGATTGTCATTGTCACGGGATCAGCAGAACCAGCCTGAAGATGATTTGTTTCCATTATATATCATGCAGCCTTGCCACAAGATGAATTGCGGTCGAAATCATATAATCAAATGGAAGATACAAGGAAACAACCCAAGAGAGAAATCAAAATGTTACCTGCTTGAAGACAACACTTTGCAGAGACTGCACCAAAAGAAATAATAATTAATAAATAATCACAACTTATAATCAGAGAAATTTAGATCTTGCTCTCAATAGATAGAGAAACTTGTGTCTAAGCGTGTGTTCGTGTGTGCTTATTTTTGCCTAAAATTTGACTAAAAGTGGAGTGTAGTGGTGGGGACCACGAGATGTGTGGATAATAATGAATGATGATGTGAAATGTGTGGTTGATATTGATGTTTGACTTTGACTTTTAGTAGTAGGTAATTTTTAGATGAAAATAGGTGGAAACGAACACACGCTAAATGCGATGGTGTGTTAGTAAATTTTAAAAACAGTGGGTTCACAAATGTTTCGGCTCTAGGATATGTTGTGCTAATAGAATTTAAAAATAGTGGGTTCACAAATGGTCACACGAAAATGGAAACTCAAAAAAGAAAAATCACGAGAAGAACTTCTGACAAACAAGTACAATGTGTTTTCAAACTACCATCCAGCTAATAGCAATTCAAAGCATGATTCTTCGTATAACATGCATAATTAAATAAATGGTTTACAAGTCTCTTTGGATTATGTGCAGAATTAGTTGAGCAAAGAGCAGTTTTCACAATTGAATCAGCTTGTCTGGGCTGGAAGGTAGTGAGCAAACTTCAACGATGAATAAATTTCCTGACCTTTATCATTTTGTAGACACAGTATGCTGAACATACATAGCCTAAAAGATTTTGCATGTGACCCTTCCAAGTTCGGGAATAAGCAGCAGCCTCCTGAAAATATTGCAGCAAAATCACATCAGAAAATGGAAAGGAAGTGTTGACGAAAAGATAGAGACATTCCTAAAGATGGTATTTTCCAACTACTATGGGATTATTTCTTTAATAATTGATCATGTGATCATCCCACTATCTTATCTTTGAGGAGTTACCATATAACTAGGATCTTTATAATAATTAGACACAATATTATATACAATTAAAAATTTCTAACATGTCTAGCTGCCACCCATTTAAAATGAAGTTCCACGTGTTAGGCTTCAATAGGAAAGTAAATCCTGCCTACACATCACAGATCATATTTAAAATTAATATTGAATAATATACATTTCACCCCGAGATGACATACTCTTTGAGCATGACTTGGATCTCAGTTTATCATTAATTTGTAGAAGTCACACGGTCATCAGATCCCTATTTCAGAAGCTTATGCTATTCATAAGAAGAGCTGAACAGTAAAAGAATAGGCTTGTTTATAAGAAAAAGAGAAGGGGAACAGAACAATAATAGACCTTAGCTTGGCGAAGCTCATAGATTTCCAAGAAAAGTTGCTTTCCGAGCTCATCCAAAGCTTGTACCTCTGCTTCCATGGTTTTGATATCTTCATAGAGGAAGGAGCAAACGCACAAATAGATAAAAGGTATTAAGCAAAAGAAAAGGGGAACCAGTATGGTAAACAGAGAGACTGTGAAATCCAGATTACCCACAGAAGATTTCAACCCTGATTGAAGAATCAACCCTGTCATGGCCCCAACATTATTGTGATGCTTAAGGTTCTAGAAGGACCTATTCGAGTTTAATATATATATGTGTGTGTCTATATATATATATATATATATATATATATATTTATAAAAGAACTATGGAGGTCCAGATTTTGTCTTGCTTAATACTGTCCAAGGGTTCATTATAGCAAGTCACATAAAGCTACATAGCTTAAACTTAGAAAGTTATAAATTCCAAAGATTATGGCTATGTGCCACCTTAAATTAAAAGCAGGAGCACAGAAGCACAAGATATACATGCGGCGTTGAGTGTTTTCAACACCAAATGAATCCAAATTGAAAAAGGAAATGACAGCAAAAGAACAAAGTAAAAACAGTGATAGACACCAAGAAATTTGAAGTCTGGTTTCTTCTTCTTTCTTCTGCTCCCAAGATCCACTAAAACTGGCAATATAGTTGGCTGTAAATATTATGCTTTGGGACAAGGTACAGAAGTAAAGTCTTGCAAGTCAAAGGAGGTGAGCGGCAACAAAAAAGGTAAGAACTGGGAGTGAGGAACATAGCAGTTGTGGAGACAGGAGGCTGCTGCTGTTGGTCGTTACAAGACAAAAATTCCATAAGAAAAATGCAGAGGGACAAAGTGAATACGCAGTCATACTATAATGAGCAAGGTACAAAATTTCAATAGGCGCTGTTTCAATTTTGTGATCCACTAGAGCAGGTTAGTAGAGGGAGGTGTAAACCAAAATTAACATGACCTAATGCGATTCAAAGAATTGAATAGCTTCCAAAAATTCCAAAAGCTATATTGATTATATGGGTCAGTAAAAAGGAAATCGCATTTCAACTTTATTCAAACTAAAAATTCACTTTTCCTACCTGTGAAAGTTTATCCTCAATTTCAATCAATTAACCAATCAAAATTACTACTCAATATTATCTTCACATTTTGTGGTCACTGCCACTGTTCAAACAAAATAAATGTTCACCCAAACACATGCTTCATGTAGCTAACTTCAGATTAAATGAAATTATAACTTGGTCCATAATGGTAGAAAGGCATTCATTTTTTCAAAGAACAAAGTCCTCCCACAAATTAGTGGAAAAAGCCATCCTCAGAGAACAGTTGTTCCAGCTACCATGCAGGCCCCAGATTTCAAAAATGAAAAAACGACACAATGGAAAATTTTTGTGGTATCCTAACCATACTCTGTACTCTCACCACCAAATGTTGAGATCATCACTCGCCACCTACACTTAGCTTGCCACATTATTTAGTTAATTGTGCCCCCCCCCATGAATAGGTGGCACATTCAACAACAAAGAGTACTACACACTCAAAATACCAGGAGTACTAAATATTTTTACAAGCCAAAGTATCAACACGGAAGCAGAAATTAGATTGAGGAGGAAACTATTTCTTACCTCCTCTTCTTTATATACAGATATTAATTAAAATCTAAGTCTATGTCTAGAAGAGATTATGGAAAAATTGATTTTTGAATGTGTGGTTTAAAAGTAAAGAAAAGCTTTAACAAATACGAAAAAATAAAGTAAAAAACAAAAAATGTCACATTAATGAAATGAGGGGTTGAAAATGATATTTGAAAAAAAAATGGTTTCTAAAATAAGGTGTGGCAAACAAGCTCTACATAAAATTAACACATTTTACGAAGTGGTTGTAGTTTACTATAGAACCCACCTTGTTCCTTCTGGTCATCTTGCACAGATCGAACAACAGTTCCAACTATCCGTTTTAGGAAGGACCTAGTATTTGATTTCTGTCACATAAAAATTTTAGTAAGCAACAATCAAAGTTAAAAACGCTTGAAAGAATCTTACAAAGCAGATTTCATTAACTTTTTTACCATTAATTGCTGTGGAAGTTATAATTCTCATTCCCACTATAATATCATTGAAAGAAATTTTACAAGCCAAAAAGGGTACCGTTGATAGAGGGAGTATCAACATTCGCCAGTATTAGTCAACTTGCACCACAATACTTCTATAAAAAGATATCAATCATTTTGAACCAAAACCGGATGTAGCATCTATTTGAAGTGCCAACAAACAGATTGCAACCTATTGTATGGATTATTCACAAATACATAACGTATCAAGAATGCAAATGTTTTCACCTTTTTTTTCCTTTTTTCTCTTTTTTCTTTTTTTCTTTTTTTTTTTTCTTCGAACTGAAAATTTTTATTAAGAAGAAAAAACTTCCAGAAATACAACAAGAGCAGTAACCTGTGCTAATAAAAAAAATCAGCAAACATTTTCACCTATGACATTTATTCTTGTGCAATCTGATTCTGTTTCACCATAAGAATTAAGAAATTTCCAATACCAAAAAGGAACTAGCTAACAAACATAGCAAGATAAGTGAACCTCTTCCGACCCTTGGATTCGCTCCATCTCCATTTGATATAGAATTATCTTCTTTTTCTTTGCAATGCAAGTCTCAATAGACTGCATTAGCTGTCTCTCCAGTGCCTTGATTTCTGATTCCTCGATTTCTCTCCAAAACAGAAAAAATGAAATGTCAAACCCAGGAAATGGCAGGTAGTCATAGACAACACATCATTCCATTAATATCTTTTCAGTTCAATGGGTAACTGTATTATTCTGGGGTCAAGATTAGGCGGTGCTAATATATATAGAATTTGGCAACAGAGTTAGGAGGGATCAAACTGGCTTAAATGTTTTGCTTAAAGATTAATTGAGTAGTGGCTTAAAAATCATAACTTTGACCCCAAAATTTCAAAATCAATAAAATCATTTTAAGCCGCCCTTCATCAAAACAAGGTGTAATATAACCGTGACTCCTAAATTTTGAGAATTAATCATATTGAACAAGTTACAATTACTATGGCAGTGATATAATTTGATATCAACCAACTTTTCTAACGACAAGCCAAGCCTTATTCCCAAATATTTGTTAGGCTGACCGTCTGAATCTTTTTTCCACTCGTTTGAGGCCTTTTGTACTTCTGCCAAAACACTCAACATAATGTAGGCAAAGGAATCTCAATTTAATATATGGATTCTCTGTTCATCCGGAGGCAGACCTGCCCAATTTAACTTGAAACTACTTAATGACAAACATAATATTCTGTAGACAAGTTAAAAGAACATATGGAAATTCAGGATTTCAAGATATATTATAAGGACGTTGAGTGATTCAACTCATTCAAGTTAACTCATACATTGGCCTTACCGAATGAAGAGAGATAGGTAGCTATATGGCAAATTCACGGCTCCAAAGCCAGATAGGACGGCCATTACAGTCACACCAATAACCCCAATTCTGCTCACCAACTGAGGCATAGTGAAAAATCCTGACAAGCCAAAGCAAATTCATGATAATGTGGAGAAAATAAGGACATAAAAGCACATCCAGAACATGATCTCAAGATATTTCATCGCTTTTGCTACACCAAAAATTACGCACAACCTTTGTCTGGAGAAGGCATTGGAAAGTGAATCCCCATGCGCCAAAAGCCATAGAGAAAAGCTAACAAGAATAGAACGGCACCAAATGCAGCGCGTTCTTTTCTAATACCTAAAATGCAGAAAATAAATAAGTAAATATAAACAGAGACAGAAGAATCATAAATAAAACAACAATGGTTGAAAGAATCAGAAGGAAAATGAATGGTCTCAGACTCACGAGTTTGGATGCTGTATCCATGTAGACGCAACATGGATATGGGTATATGATCGCGTATCAGTTCCTTTAGAGATGGAGACCGCATAAACACGGAACAAAAGTTTACAGGGAAGACAACGAAGTTGCAGGGAGATCAGGAGTGGGCCAATAATTTTTATTTTTATTTTTTTTTTATAAGAAACAGAAATTTTATTCGCATGGAACAGTACAAAAAATGTGGACAAGATATCCACAGGGCCAATAATTTTTAAAGCAAAAAAAAAGTAGGTTTTGAGGCATAATACTGAGAACTTAAAACATGGAACACACCTGCGTATTGCTGTACCCCATGCAAATTACATTTAAATTATTTAGATACATTTTTGTTTGACATGCCCATGTACCCGTACTAAAATTTGGATCGTTTTTGGCCATATCTCCCTATTCTAAGTTTCTGAAGAAAATTTATCCAACTCGTAGAAGTGCATGTGCCCAGCATCCATTCCAAGTGCGAGCAACATTGCAGAATACTACTTTTGGCTCCTATTTTTCAAATTTTCTCTTGGAATGGGGATTCCAAGAATTTTTTTTTTTTCTAGGGTGGGGGGGGGGGGGGGTGATGGGAGGCGGAAGTTACTTATGAATGAGAGATGCAGAACTCAACTTCTTGAGGAACCAGTAAGGAGGTACTTTTATTGTTAAGGCAATGAAATTTCTAGCCATGCAAGAAATTTTCAATAAAATGCCGTTGCGCACTAGAATTAATGCAACTAGCTAGGTACCATTCCCACCCCACCGCAATGATGACAAATAAACTATGACAGCAATGACATTTCAAAACATAAATATGATATTTACTTACCACTGTTGCAAAGCATCAAGTAACAATGATAGTATGGCAACATGAAGACCAGTAGCATAATCAAACAAAATAAATCCACCTTCCAATTCAACCATCTCGCCCTACAGCCAAAGGGAAACACTGTCTTTGTCAAACAACTTACTTGTAGCATCATGAAGCCTCCATAAACTCAAAAATGGAAATTATATGGTACCCTCATCGAGCCTTTTTCCTCGCATTCAACACAATTGTGAACTTATTTCTTTACTAGAGATGTACATTAAACCAACCTAGACAGAATTATTTACAGCATCTAAGTCAACTGACTGATATCATGAATGTCAGTAGAAAGATTAACCAAAATAAATTACATTAATCTCATTCATAATAAGAGCATTATCATTTTATAACATTACAGAAATTTTCAGATTAATGTACCATCAGATAAAACAAATCCACCTTCCAATTCATCCCTCTTGACCTACAACCCATAGGATACACTATCAAGTTAAAGTCACTCTATATAGTGCCACGAAGTCCCCATGAAGCCCTTTTCTTTTCTCTAGTAACATCTAGCGCCAGTGTAAACATTACATGTAAAACATAGCTCACCTAGCAACTATTTTCTACAGTACCTAAGTTCCACCCAGTGATCTAGGGAATGTAGGTGGAAAAAAAGGGATATTGAGAAGAAAATACATAAATCCGATCCTTAGTATATTCAATTTTCAGATTAACAAAGTAAGTGAAGTCGAAAGACGGCTACGAATTGCTTACTCTTTGGAGAGAATGGGAATGATCTCAAACAGCACGAGCTGAAAGAGGTTACAAGAAAAGGCAAATACGACGCTGAAAATGATCTGAACCAGTGCCCGTTTCTCTTCGTATTCTTTGTAAAGCCTCCTGTTCAAAAACCACAGCCCCGCACATCCAAGCAACAACAGCGACCCAACCGCCACAACGCCTTCGAACACCGCCCATCCCCATCCCATTTCGATTAGATTCGACCAATCTCACTCGATTAACGGATCAATTGATCTTATTACTGGTAAAGCAACATGTGTGTTCGTTCTTGTTTGCAGTTCCCTCGCAGCGTATACCACCGTGTCGATTTTCCTTCAGTTACCAGTAAAGTAGATGAAGTTCCGGCGACGTGCTTCCTTTTTACTACTTGGCACGATTTCGACGAAGTTAAAACGCTTTTAAGTCGAGGTAAGGTTCCCATTTACATATTTGTTGCGAATTCGGCACACCACATTCTACCCCTATCATCCACAATTTGTATTGAAACCAAAAAAAAAAAAAAATGGCTTTTAAGTCGCTACGCATGCATACCAACATCCGACTTGGAACAAACTAGAGAGTACAAACACGTTTAGCTAAGCCGGCTCGCTAAGGTTCAGTAGGATTCAAAAATGGTTTGAGTTTGGTTCGGTTAGCTGCTCTCTTAAAATGGATTACGTGAGTGAGACTTTAAGGCATTGTTTGATTGGGGGTTTAGTTGTTCCGCGCGGTATTCCGTGTAAAAATGTGTGGTTAATATTATTTTGAGAAATATGTGTGGTTGAAAATGAGTATGAAGTATACGGAATTGCGTGCAGATTTGGTTAACACCAAATAGAACAAGGCCTAAAATAGGAACCGAACTTGGCAAGCTCCAGCGATTCGGCATGGAAATTGGCTTGTGCGAACTTGATAGTTAGGGTCTCAACAACTTGCATTTTGTTGGTTACCTACAATACTAGAGTATTAGATTATTTTTTGTCGGTCTTTATGTTTGATCACAACATAAATTTCACTTCTAAAAAATATATATTCATGTTCAAAATTAGAATATTTGCTGACATCACATTTTGTAGATCTTAATCAATCAATAGTTTGACCTAAAGATCATGGGTGATCTCCAGATCAAACGGGTTGAATAATTACGGTGTGAATAAAATGCAAGTGCTAAATAAGTAAAATTGCTTTAAAGAGAAATAATCTTCTTAAAGAGAGAAGCTCATCTCCCCAAAATGAGGCCAATCCTCTCATATTTATAAGCTCGGAGGGGTGAGGTGGCTTATTACAATCTGAATTCAAACATGAACTTACCTCAAGTTACAAGTCACTTTGATAAAATACAATTAAAATACGAAAATAGTTGGTTGTCTAAATAACTAATTTAACCGTCTTGGTTGCATGATTCGATGTGGTTGCCCCAAGTTAGATGATCCGACTTCAAATCAAGTGGATGCTTAACCTGGTTCAGTTGTGGAATAAGTGATCAGATCTGGATGTAAGGGTCGATCACCGTGCTGACCTAATTGCCGGACTTGTCATGAACCTGTTTGGTCCGCCACCTCAATGGTCTATCCGAGTCATGCACTTTGATCCAAATCCGTTGCTTCGGCCATAGTGTTCTGGCCCAGTTTGAAGTGCACACAACAATATTAACTCAATTATTTGCCTACATATGTGGATACTTTGATTAATTTTTATACATTCTTCAAACAAAAAATAAAAAATAAAAAATTATATTATTCTATTTCCCATTTCCCAAGTTACCTAAATTCTGTGCTTGAAAAAATGATATAATAAAAAAAGCAAGCCCAGCCACTTCGGATCAAACCCAAGGCCAGCTCTAATTTATGCAAGAGAGTCGAGTCGGGCTCGCTAAAAAGTCCGCCAGGGTTGAGATGAGGGTCGGCCTTAAGGTTCTGCTCGGCGTGTTGTCATAGCTACTAACACATGACACAATTATTCACCATCGCTCTGCTTAAAAAAAAAAAAAAAGCATAATCTCTTTAAATGACGATCGTATAAGCTTATCCAAACGCAAGTAGAAGTACCAATTAGAACATCTACATAAGATATTCTAAATGAGACAAAATCGAGACATTGTCCATGTAGGATAGAGTCTACATAAGAAATGACGTAGGTCCATATTTTAAAAAATTTTAAAATTTTCTGTTTTTTAAAACTACTGTTTACTCATTTATCCAATTTTTTCATCACTTATACATTATTATTTCCCGCTCTTTCTACATCTAGATATCCGTTTAGATATTCTCAAGTATTATTTTATCATTATTTTTAAATTTATTTCTATCTTTCTAATTTTTTTCATTTTTTCTATATTTATTCCTTTATTTTTTTCTACAAATAAAATAATTATGGTATCTTTATGTATCTACTCCACATCATCCTCAATCCCCCTTGGACTATTGGAGATGCTCTTTCACTACTTTTGACTTTGTGAAACATCAAACGCTTCGATGTTAAGCAAAGTGGGCACCAAGGCAGGGCCACGCGTACGCTACATTCGTAAAGTGCCAAAGCAAAATCACCGCTCCTACTGCCACCTCCGATTCTCCCCATACATACTCTCACCAAAGGCACCCATCTCATTTCATCTTACAAATGCGAGGACCACGAAACTGTGAAAGAACCAGCTTCATCTTCCTTATATTAGCTCTCCTGTTAGTTGCGCCCCTCTCGTTTTCGCATCCTAATTCGGAAGATCGCAAGTTAGGGTTTTGCGGCGGAGCACTAGGGAACGATAAAACCGTCGAAATGGCAACTCTAGGAGGTTTGCGCGATTCCGGTACCCAGAATAGCCTTGAGATCGATAACCTGGCCCGATTTGCTGTGGATGAGCACAACAAGAAAGAGGTTCGTCCATTCTCCATTTCTGTTTTAATTATTTATTATTGCCTCCTGTTTGTCGTTTGCTAATCGATTTGTTGTCGTTGTGTGTATGCTATGTTATGTGCTTGTTTGGCTGTTTGATTGGTCCTACTGTTAAACTGAGTTCGGTGGGAGAAAGAGTGTTTGTTAAGTGTGACTAATGGCTTTTCTTCGCAATTTCTTTGCTTAGTTTAGAGTGATTGCTGTCCTCAACCAGCTGCATAACATATACAAATGTGTGAAAACATGTAGATATGTGATCAGTATGTAGCGTAAGATATATGGACAAATGTATTATTCAGCACCATGCCGTATTAAATCATCATTTCTATATTATATAGATTATTAATGGAATTTTTATGAACAATTGGTAATATCAAGTATCTCTTTATCCAAATCAACGCTACTTCCGAAACACTCAAATGTTTTTCTTGTTAATCAAACACATTAAATTTGCTGATTTTTCTAGTAACTTCTATTTCATTTCGTCTGTCCAATTATTGCATCATTGATGTTTTTAGGTTGTTAACTAACATTGCTCTTACTTGGTAGCTAGTAATTTATCATTTCCTGCTGTACTTGACTGTTAGTAATTGTTTTTCATGTTATCATGTACTGTAAATTTGTGCTTGCATTGAGAAGTAGGTATATTGCGAAGTTTACTTGAGAATGCTGACGAATGACAAAGCACTTCCAATGTTGCACGGAAGTGTTACATGAACACATTGATATTATACATACAGAACTATTGCTCTCGATGCTGCTTTTGGGTTTTACAACATTTTCCTGTCTCGTTTATTTCTTTCTCCCCTTGAGTGAGCAGAAATAATATGCGCTGTGGTCTCTTTATACGTGGAATCTGCAAACAAGTTATGTTTGCCCATATATTTTCAGAATGCATTGGTTGAGTTGGAGAGGGTCGTAAAGGCACAAGAACAAGTGGTTTCTGGTACATTGCATCACCTTACACTCGAGGTCACTGAATCTGGAAAGAAGAAACTTTATGAAGCTAAGGTTTGGGTGAAGCCGTGGATGAACTTTAAGGAGCTACAAGAATTCAAGCACATTGGAGATGTTCCTGCCTTTACCTCCTCTGATTTGGGTGTCAAGAAAGGTAGGTCGCCAACCATATTGTTTTCCACTTTTTGGTTAATTTTTTGATAGAAATGCTAGTAAAGGTAAATGTACAGTTCAAGACATGTTCGCCATGATAGGTTTAAGTATCCTCTGTTTAAATTATTTTCACGGCATAACAGTATTAGGTGTTTGTGTATTTCAAGGCATGCAATAAAAGCTGTCTTTATCACTGGTAATGTTTAGCTTGCATTGTCTCTTTGCAATTGTCTGGTTATTTATCCATATTGAGATAGAGATGTTGTAGTCACAATAATAGTTGAGGATCAACCTTGTGGATTAATGATGTAAGTTCAAAATAAGAGTATAAAAATGATCTTCTTGTATGCTGGTTGCATGCTTAACATATGCAAGTCTGTCGGGAGGTCGAGTTTCCAGTGGTGGATGGGTGAGTATTGCATAAAAACCTTCGTTGGGAGGAACCAACAGCAACTAAAATTTCTCCTTGCCCACAACCAGGCCAACAGGGGAGTCCCTTTTCCTCTTGGTTTGAGAAAATCATGACATCATTTCTTCCCTTTAATGTGCTGAGTATTTTATATAGATACCGTTTATATCTTTTTTCAATGTGCTGAGTATTTTATATATGTACCGTTTATATCTTTTTTCATAATTTTTGTAAATGGGATTCTGGATCAGCGATGCTTATATTATGATTTTGTTGTAAAACTCAAGATGAACAAGGCTCGGGATGGCGATCAGTACCAGTGCATGATCCTAATGTTCAAGACGCTGCACATCATGCAGTTAAGAAGATCCAAGAGAGATCTAACTCTTTACTTCCTTATGAACTAACTGAGATAGTTCATGCAAAGGCCGAGGTACGTGATTTTTCATGGTTAGGATTTTAAAGTTAGATGACTGAAATGCATGAATATCAGTTTACAAGGTGTATGAATTTGTTGTCAGAATTTAAGCACTTTCGTTTAAATTAGTGGAATCTTCTTCGTGAAGTATTAACTGAGAGTCTGATACAGATACAAACTATAACAAATTCTAACCGTTGAGCTTATGGAACAGGTAGTCGAAGAATCTGCCAAGTTTGATATGCTTCTGAAGGTCAACCGAGGAGGGAAAGAAGAGAAATTCAAGGTGGAGGTGCACAAGAATAACGAAGGTGGCTTTCGCTTGAATCAGATGGAGGCAGACAAATCTTAAATGCAAAACTAACGCCGATACCAACTCCGAACTATGAAACTTACTATGATGCTTGGAAAATTGACTGAGTTGGGTGTTTTCCTGTTGCTACCTTTGTTTCACACTGTAATAATGTTGGTAAACTTAAGACTTGTTAGTAATGCTGAACTAATCTTCCCCGTTACTTAATTCTATAACTTTGAATATCTTACTCTGCGTTCAACCGTGCACCATGTGTTTGCCATAGCTAATCTGCGACGACATGCATTTGGTATTTGACGCCAATGATTTCTTACCAACAAATTGGCACTTTGCGGTGTCAACTTTTCCACGTGCTGTCCTCTCCTTGAATAAAGAAGGGTCTGCATCCATGTTCGACCAATACCTATGCTTCTACATGGCAAGTTGGCACCTTACGGGGTAACTTGTTGTCATTGGGACTGGAGTGTGGTATTTGAAGGAAGTGAATAGCATGGTGAAAGGGATGAAAACATGATATTGTCCTTGATGGGATAAAAAAGTGGC
Organism: Jasminum sambac; assembly: GCA_018223645.1. Classification (NCBI taxonomy): domain Eukaryota; kingdom Viridiplantae; phylum Streptophyta; class Magnoliopsida; order Lamiales; family Oleaceae; genus Jasminum; species Jasminum sambac. Next base: position 18,695,783 of record CP073650.1, on the reverse strand, counting down.
ATCAACCATTTTATCGATTGGCATAATGTTGATTGAAGGCATGGACGTTTTTGCCAATTATCCGTGTTTGAACTAGGCACGGGAAAGTCGGAGAAGTGATTTGAGAAAATATGTCTACAATGTACGTACGTTCTATAAAGGGCTTTGTCACACCTAGAGTGTCAACATGCTAATTTCTTTACCGTGCAAGTGTTGGATTGGCGTAGTCTTTTGAGTTCGTAATATTCGTCGACTTTATTTTTATCATTTATTTTTATTTTTTATTTAAACTCATTTTAGATCAAGTAGTGATAGATGATTCTCTACCTTTTTGAAGAGTTGTCAAGCATGCATATTTATCCACTTCAAAAGTGGTAATGGTAACTATTAAAGGAGGAAAAGTGAAAGAACGAAAAATAAAAGATAGTCTTTTAAAAGGTTAAGCATAAAAAATTGTTTTCAGAAATTATATCGAATATCATAAATAGAACTGGTAGATAAGATTGGCGAAAAATGATAGACCTGACTTTTTTTTTTTGAGCAAGGGATTGATCAGAGAATTGAACACTCCTCTTTCATTCTTTCATTTAGGGTGTGTGGATATTACAAATGATGGAAAAGAATTGTTTTTCACCTTATTACATGAAAATAAAAAAGTTTATTTTTTCTTTTGTTTATTTATTTGTTTTTTGGAAGGAAATTTATTACCATTTAGGAAATCATTTTTTCACAGAAAAAGGCTCTAAACATGGTTTTTTCCCCCACAATCAAATAGATCCCAAGGGTGTGTTTGATAGCACCAATATATATCTTAAGAAGCGGTAAAAATGTGGATAAGCCCGAAGTATAGACAACAAGCTGTTTATAAAAGCGTGACAAATGTGCTTAAACGTAAAAACTGTGCTTAAGCACAAAAAAACTCGACACGTGTCCTCGACCTATTTTTGCTTTCTATACTTTTAAAAACCTTGGATAGCACATATTTTCCATGAAGAAGAAAGATTTTCAAGCAAATTTCACTTTTTCCCTGTTTGATTATTAAAATTTTTAATGGGTGGTTTTTCTTAGTATAAGCCCTTTAAGCACAAATTCACCCATTTTCCATGTAAGAAAAAGATTAGTGGTGTGTTCGGTTTTATTTTCCATGGAAATTGAATTCTTTTTCTTAATTCAATCAAACACACCATAAATTTTGATAGTTGAATTGGAAATGAGAAATAATTTTCAATTCCTTGCAAATTTCACTACCCAACTACAAGTTACAATTTTCAATGGAATTACACCAATATACTGTACTGGCTTGTATATAGAAATTGTTTTCCATGCAAATTTATTTCTCTTGATTATACAATTTGTACGGAAAATAAGCTATCAAATCCATTCTAAAATTTTTAGACAGAACGTGTGCAGCAAAAAAAAAAAAAAACCCCCTTTAATGTATATCTAGCTAGTGTGAAATATTGGAAAAAAAGTTTTTTGAGTGTGTATTTAAAAAGTATTATAAAATTGCAAAGATAGCCACATTAAAATTATGGAAAAAAATAAATTTAAAGAAAAATAAATTCTCAAATAATCTTCCCCGAACAAGTTCTAAATTAGCAGTTTTAAAAGTATACAAAGCAATAAAACAGTTTCGCTCTTAGGCTATGCGTCACTCACTCGAACGAGTTGAAACACGCTTTTTAGATCACAACTCCAAATATCCTTTTAGTGGAGAGAGGAAAAAATAAAAAATATATAAATATATAAAAGAACTAAAGCCCTAAATAGCTACACCGAGCATGTATGTTGTATAGTGAGATATTCGGGTGTGTTTGATTGGTAAATATTTTCCAGGAAAATATTAAATTAAAAAAATTATTTTCCAACTTTGATGTTTGATGACAAATATTTTATTGAAAATTATTTTCCAAGTATATAAGTTATTAAAGCACAATAATAATAATTTTTTTGAAAAACTCAATTCAAAAAAGAGATGAAAATCTATTTTCCCGAAATTCATTTCCATGGAATTCCCTTTCTTGAAATCCTATCGAACACACGTTAGTGTAAATTTGGGAATAAAAGAATCGTCCTTAATTTTCATCGCTCCACAATAATATCTTGGAATAAATAAATGGGGGAGAGAGAAACCAAAATTAATTAAAAACAGTAGTTGTTTACAGCCATAATAAAAAAGGGGTTAGCATATGGAAGATTCGGTCCATGGATGAGGGTTTATTGTAAGAGCATTTTCTCCCATCCATTGCCGTTACCATTTCTCACATTAGTTCCACCGCCGCCGCCACGACCGTCGTTTCACTCACTGCATATCCATTTTCCACCGCCGGCCGTTACGTCACAGTCGTCGTCGTTTTGGAGTACTCGGTTTCGTTTCGTTTTGAGACGTAGTATTAGCTTCAGCAGTAGTAGTTGCAGAGCAGAAGGTTTGTTGGAATCAGCGATGGGATCTCAGTCGAGTGAAGTGGAGTGGCCGGCCAACCGGGTTAGGGAGACTTTCTTCAAATTCTTCGAGAATAAAGGCCATGTTGATTGGAAATCAAGCCCTGTTGTTCCCGTTAATGATCCTACCCTTTTGTTTGCTAACGCAGGTAATACTTTGCTTAATTCTTCTCATGAACTTAATAATATTTCAAATATTTTTGCTCGATCAGTACTCAGTCAACCAATGGATGCAAATCTACCACCTTGCCTTCTCGTGACAATTCTTCTTGTGTTTTTGCTTATGCGGATTTATTTTACACTCATTGCTGCTTATGTGTGGCAGGTATGAATCAGTTCAAGCCAATATTCTTGGGTACGGTTGATCCCAACACAGAGTTGAGCAAATTATCCCGTGCTTGCAATACTCAGAAGTGCATCAGAGCAGGTGGCAAGCACAATGATCTCGACGACGTGGGGAAGGATACGTATCACCATACCTTCTTTGAAATGCTTGGCAATTGGTCATTTGGTGACTATTTTAAGGATGAGGCTATTCAATGGGCCTGGGAGCTTCTAACTAAGGCGAGTCCCTCGCAAGTCTGCTGTAAAATTATACACACGCACACACAGTAGGACAAAACTGATTCACTTTAGTTCGGTTTTGTAATTTTCAAATTATTATCTCCTACAGGTGTATAAACTACCGCAGGATAGAATATATGCCACTTATTTTGGGGGCGATGACAAGCTTGGCCTTCCCGCCGATACTGAAGCAAGGGATAATTGGCTCAAATTTCTCCCACCTTCCCGGGTTTTGCCTTTTGGTTGTAAAGTACGTCCATTTTCTGTTCTTTTCATATAGTTTATGAAATAAATCTTCTCAGAAAGCGTTTGAACTGAAAATGCATGTTGATATTATCAAGAAAACTGTTTCAGTGTTTGTTCTATTTTATTTTATATTCTAACATGACTTCAAACAGGACAACTTTTGGGAAATGGGAGATACTGGTCCTTGTGGACCCTGCACAGAAATTCATTTTGATAGAATTGGTAATCGTGATGCCGCGTCATTGGTTAACAATGACGACCCTACATGCATTGAGATATGGAATCTTGTGTTCATTCAGGTCCATTCTTCACCTCTTGTACTGTTGGTGCTGTATGCCTGTATGTAATGACTTACTGTTTTGACTTCTCGACATTTATGTCAATTTGATAAGCCGCACTTTTCTTCCACAGTTCAACAGGGAGGCCGACGGCTCCTTGAAATCTCTACCTGCTAAACACGTCGACACTGGAATGGGTTTTGAAAGATTAACCTCTATTCTACAGAATAAGATGAGCAATTATGATACTGATGTGTTCTTACCCATATTTGATGCAATACAAAAGGTCGAGTCACAACCACTTTTAAAATGCATATTTTCACTTTTAGTGTCTTTCACTCGAATGATCGGAATTTTACGGTAGATAGAATAATCAAATAAATACGTAATGAGTATAATGATGCCATATAACTGGGGCCAGTTTGTTACGGCTCCAAAGTTAAGGTATGTTACTCTACGCCTCTGTGGAATGTATGCTGAGTAGTTCCAATCTTTTGGTAGGCAACTGGAGCTAAGCCATACTCCGGCAAAGTTGGATCCGATGATGTCAACAATGCTGACATGGCATACAGGGTTGTAGCAGACCACATCAGAACACTTTCGTTTGCGATTGCTGATGGCTCTTGCCCAGGTGCATAACTAAGATCACTTGGTTATTCACTCCTAGGTTCTCGTGCCTTGTTACTAATACTTTTATATAGTAGTATGTGAGCATGAATCTTGTCAGCTCTGCTGTTGACAACCAACATTGTGTAGGTTATGGACTTCAAAATTTATATCTAACGGTTAATGCAGAGCTGCATAGTTATGCTATCTGTTTGCAGATTTTTAGTCCTAATCATGTCGTTGCTTATATCTAAATTTGAATGATTTCCTTATAGTGCATGCTATCTGATTTCATACTTATCTTTTTCTGCTGGCAGGCAATGAGGGTCGTGAATATGTCCTAAGGCGCATACTTCGTCGAGCAGTGCGATATGGTACAGAGGTCCTGAAGGCAGAACAAGGTTTCTTCAATGGGTATGAGGGGGGAATTTACCTTTTCTATTTTTTCTGTAATGACAATGTGTTTCTCATGAATGCGCATGTAGGTCTTTCAAATCTAAATATGATACTTCTGAAAACAGGCTTGTAAAAGTTGTGGTGGAAATGATGGGTGATGTTTTCCCAGAGCTGAAGCAACACGAGATAAAGATTAGGGAAATCATTGCTGATGAGGAGGCTAGCTTTGGTCGGACATTGATTAAAGTATGTGAATTGCACTTTTCTCTGCTGTTGTTGTTGTTGTATTTATTTTGTTTTTGTTTTTATTTTCTGTTTTGTCTGTGTGTACGTTTGTCTTTTGGTTGGCGGATGGCACATGCAATCCTGGGTCTGGTAGAGTCTTTTGTAAGTGAAATAATTTTTTTAAGTTCGTAGAAATATGATTTTTACAAGATTTGTACCAAACCAGCTCTTAAATTGCGACATTGTTTGACAAATCTTCTCAAATGTGGGGTTAAAACGTATGGAAAAGATCAAGAGAAGCAATCTTTGTATTGAAATTTGTTAAATGAGCTCTTTGCGGTTACACTATTATACAACCACTTCCTTGCACTTCACAGATCCAGCGTGGAAAATGATTTATCTGGTTCCTCTTGCATGAATTAGTTGTGCCTTGGAAAAATTAATCAGCGAGATACTCTCATGTTTAGAATTACAAACTTTTTGTATTGGCTGGCTTGTTTTTCAGGGAATTGAGAAATTTAAGAAAGCTGCTCAAGAGGTTCAAGGGAAAGTTATTAGTGGACAGGCAAGTGTTAAATAAAAGCTTTGTTCTCTTTGATTCTGCTGTTATCATCACTTGCATTATGATTTATCTACATATAATTTAACGCTATCAATGCTGACTCTAACGTATTCAATTGTTCCTGTAAGCAATCAGATGCATACTATGAAATTTTTAGTTATACTGTGTTCTGTTCCTCTGCTCCATCTATATTTTAGTGTGCAACTTTTAATGTTGGGATTTTAACAAAAGTTCTTTTACATTAAGACTGGTGAATAAAATTAGTAACGTGAGTTGAAATTTTGCTCGTCACTTGTCAGATTGGAATGCCGGTCCAGCTGTCGGTAGTATACTTGTTCTCACTCTGATACATGATCTGATTGCAGGATGCCTTTGATTTATGGGATACTTACGGCTTTCCATTGGACCTGACTCAGGTGATTGTATCATCATTATTTAACGCAAACATACGATCTTATATGATGTTTACTAACTTTTCTTTTCCTTTTTTTTTTTATTTAATATTATATACATACAGTTAATGGCTGAAGAAAGAGGGTTGACTGTTGACATTGTAGGCTTCAATAAGGCTATGGATAAGGCAAGGGAAAGATCAAGGTGTGCACAGAACAAGGTAAGTGGATTGTGTTTCTTCATTCTCATCTTCTGTTTAGGAAGGAGATTCTCCTTGTTTACTGGGAATAAGGCTCAAGGGCGATATCCAGATTTATCCATCTCATGACTTTGATGTATGAAGCTAAACTATTTTTGATCTGCAACTTTACGTGGGGACCTTCAATATTGTTTTGGTAAGATCTGAAAAATTATAGACTACAAGTAAGGTTGAGGATAAGCAAGTGTGTATTATATTAAGTTAAAGATTGGGTTAGTTTAATTTACTCATAAGTCAAGACAAATTTTTTCTTTGAGACTGAGGTGCAGCTAACATTTTCTGGTTTTGCAAATCTAATTTTCTCAGCAAGCTGGCGGTACTTTTGTAATGGATGCTGATGCTACGGCTGCATTACACAAGAAGGGGATTGCTCCGACAGATGACTCATTTAAGTTTACTTGGTTTGAGGTTTGTTTTTGAATTCATCTAAACAATAGTCTATGGCAGAGCATTGATGTTTTCTGTCCTTTACGATAACTTTTTTCCTTGAAATTTAATTTTTTTCCCTTTCAAATGCTGAGTGTATTGGTGGGAGGAAATTGTCTTCTTGTTAAAAAGGAGGACTTTGTCTAAACAACTTTAGAGAGCAAATGACGTATCTCTAACTGTCTAACAGAGAGAATGTCGCTTTACTTATATTCTAAAGCAATGTTAAGGAGAGATGTGAGAGACTTGTTGCATTTTCAGAGGGATTTGTGGGGCCTGTGGTGTGGTAGGAGTTGAAAGGTAATGAGAATAACCTGTAAGGTAACAACTTTCGGTAGTTGATGACTTGATGCTGCCTAGTTGGGTAATGGGGGAGAGAGATTAACACAATACATTGTATGTTTTCTGTTCTTTTTTTTCCCCCGTAAAAGAAACAAATTTTGTATTAAGAATAAGAATTACATGGAATCAAAGTCAGGAACCAAAAAGCAAAAGATTCCTGTTACAACTGATCTATTCTAATTACAAGTTTCTCCATTCCCCACTAAGATCAAAGAAAGAAAGGCCCTCAAAATCTTTTGGTTTTATAAACCCAAGTTGCAACCCAAAATCTGACTTTCTCCCACAACTTCACTGCTGATTCTTCTTTATCTTCAAAGATTCTATTATTCCTTTCTAACCAAACTGTCCAAAAAACTGCAAGAATGGCTGTGGTCCACGTCTTTCATAACCTTTTCCCTCCCTTCAACTTACAAACTAGGAGCTGAAAACAAGAGCGTGGCATACACCATTGAATTCCAAGTTCTTGAAGCAGATAAGACCAAAGTTTCTGCACAAGCTTGCATTCCGAAAACAAATTTTGTATTATTGATAAGAATGTATGTTTTCTATCATTTTGACTGTTAGAAACTTGTAGCTCTGTTGCATGGACACTTAGGTGGCCTGTTAATGTTGGACACATGTGTCATGTGTGTTGCTGAGACTGCTCTGATATTCTATGATAGTCATTTTCTTTCTTTGATATAATACTAATAATATAAAGTATTGACTCAAAGTATAACACAAGGATGGGCACTTTGATCTGAGACTGTTCAACAATTTAACAGTAAATACAAAAAGTAAAGTTCATCTATAATTAATAAAGAACTTAATGAATGTGTAGTGTGGCTACTTTTCTGAAATTGCTTGAACGTACTTCTACTAAAAATAAGTCACATGTGGGCTATTTTTTGAACTTTACTGTGTTTTAGTAAACGTATAATTAGTTTCTTGTCAAGACTGTTTGTGCTTGAATACAATCATTTTGCTCATATGGTGTGTCATATTAATAATACTCGTCATTGACACATTGTTCTCTGTTGACACGTTGATATCCAAAACATTGTCTAAAATTGATTGAAAACCTACTAATGCATTACTACTTCGCTTATGCTCCCAGGATCATGGAAGTGTGGTCAAAGCCGTTTACACAGGAAGCGAGTTCATGGAAAGTACTGTTCCCCATGAGGAAGTTGGCATCGTCCTAGAAACCACTAGTTTTTATGCTGAGCAAGGTGGTCAGGTAATTATTTTCTTTGTTCTAAATTTGTAATGCTGATTCTGCTTGAGTAAAAATTAACCAAACTGGGAACAAAATGGATTTTATTGAATAAAAATTCTACTGTTTGAAAGTTACATTATACAGGCATATAAAAATTATATAATATTGGCATTGTAAAAGAATAATGAATCATGATCAATTGTACCGTACAAATTTTAATCACATGTTTGGCAAATGTTTATAACTTATTATTTCTTCTAATAGATGGATTTAGTTGTTGGTCTTGAGGATCTCCTGAAATATGTGGATAAAAGTGGTTTAAGGGTTAACAAATACTTGCCAAATGAATGTCCAGACCACGATAAATTCTTCATATCTAGTATCTATTCAATATTTGGGTATCACCTCCCTTGATTGTCTCACCATTTCAAGAGCATCCAGTATCAGAGATATTTGAACCATAAACTAAATAGTACGTTTCTACATATTCTGTGTGTGTGTGCGCTCTCGCGTGTGTGCGTGCTCAAGCCATGCAATATTATTCCTTTATTGGAGTGCCGAAATTCGCCGTTCTTTTGCTTGTAGATATATGATACTGGAGTACTTGAAGGCTCCAATGGAGTTTTTGAAGTTAGTAATGTCCAAATATATGGTGGATTTGTTGTTCATATTGGTTCTTTCAATGGGAAGACTGGCAGATTATCCGTTGGTGATAATGTAATTTGTAAGGTGACATTTCTTGTTCGAGGAACCTCATTTGTAATCCTACCTGTTCCTTCATTTTCTAAGTGCATATTCATTGCCTTTCACCTGTCACTCATTAGGTTCTCTTCTGAGCTCAACAGGTCAACTATGAGAGGCGCAAGCTGATAGCTCCAAATCATACCTGTACACACATGTTAAATTTTGCTTTAAGGGTAAGGATCTTATACGAGAACTTCAAGCTTGCTAGCATCCAATCTTGACGCTTTGTTATTTATATCTCGTATTATAATATTTCAATGTTTCAGAATGCTTTGTTATTTATATTGCGAGTTACAGTATTTGAATGCTTAAAACAACTGCAGGAAGTACTTGGTAATCATGTCGACCAGAAAGGTTCTATTGTTCTTCCTGAGAAATTGAGATTTGATTTCTCTCACGGTAAGTTACTGTGGTTTAGTTTAAATAAATTTCAGTATCGAATTCCAATGCTCTTAAAATTTAACAGGGAAGCCTGTAAAACCCGATGATCTGAGGAAAATTGAAACAATAGTGAATGACCAAATTAAGGCGGAGTTGGATGTATTCTCACGGGAAACTAGGCTTGCTGATGCAAAGCGTGTCAATGGTCTAAGAGCTGTTTTTGGGGAGGTTAATATCCTTTTCTATTACCTTTATAGTTGTATTAGACATGGAACCATTCAGTTGATTTTGCCTTCTGCAATTCCTTGTTTACCGGTGGCCATTTTTTCATTGAAATAGGTATATCCTGATCCTGTCAGAGTTGTCTCAATTGGTCAGAAAGTGGATGATCTCCTTGCCAATCCCGAAAGTGAAGAATGGTTATCTATCTCTACGGAGCTCTGTGGGGGTATGTATATCACCACCATATCCATCAGCTGGTCTCTCTTGGTGCCTTGTATAAGGATTTGTAATGCCAAATGCTCCTGTGCAGGGACTCATATATCAAATACAAGAGAGGCAAAAGTGTTTGCTCTCTTGGCCGAGGAAGGAATTGCTAAAGGAATCCGTAGAGTTACTGCGGTTACCATGGATTATGCTTCCAAAGCAGTGGAATTGGCATCCTCACTTGAGAAAGAAGTAGATGAAGCATCCAAGACAGAAGGAAGCATACTGGAGCAGGTTATTTTATTTACATGCCGATCTTTTTAAGCAACAACTTTTTATTTCAGTAAATATTAATAATTGTTAGCGTGAACTCTTCGACTTGTTACAGTTTTGGGCATAAATCTGATGTTTTACCTCCATATGTTGTCTTTTGCTAGAACTTTATTTCGACATGGATTGCGTCTAGGCCTTCTTGCAATATAATGGTTACAATCGCTTCTTGTTTACCTATTAAGTTTAAAATAAGACAATTATGTTGCATTCCCTCTCCTCCATGTATGGTACACAGGTTTGCTTGGTTTACATATGCATGCATACTGTGTTTTCTTTGTGGACATGGCTTCATATCCTTTAAGCCACTGTGATCGCTTTTGTGCATTTTCCGGTGGCACTGATCTTCTTCTAAGCCATGAACTAATTCCAATTGTCCATCTTGTGCTGCATACTATCTCGTGTCCAACCATTATGATGGAGATCCTACTGGACATAATCCTTTATATGAAGACTGAGTGTAAATTCTTATTTTATGGAAACTTGTTGCAGATTAGTTATGTAGATTTTTCAAATATTTATTAGTTTTTTCTTACTTGATTTGGTGAATAATTGTTTCTTCAGTGTTTATGCATTTGCGAATCTTTTGCATCAGTGAATAACCAATTAAAACATGCACGGAAATAACATCATTGCTATCATTGTTTTGCATTATTGATGTGACTTTACACATTCTTCACCACCATCAGATGCTGTTATTTGCTGGTAGACTTTGTTCCATATTTATTCTCTATTATCTTTTCGTTCGTGAATAATGAGCTAAATATCCTTTCCCTGGTTGTAGAAAGTGACTTCTTTAAATAACCGCGTGGAAGGAGCCTGTATTCCATCTGCTAAGAAAGCTGATCTCAAGGCAAAACTTGCTGTCCTTCAGGTACTTATGCAATCATACTTTGTGCTAGGTTATCTAAGAGATTGAGATTCGTACGACTAATATTAGGCACTGCTGTGGTTGTGGAAGAGAAATGCTTCTGACAAATTCTAGGATGCTGATTTTTGTTCAACACGAGATCCGCTTTTGATCTAGGTGTCTAGATGCATTTTTATATTCATTCCAGCAAAATAATTGGCTGGCGTAATCAGGAGAAAAGGTGAAATATAATGCTTCTAAACGTTGTCACATCTCATTGTACCATTACCAATCCTGCATGTTAAGCTCATGAAACACTCGCATGTGTATGACATTAGTGACTGAAGTGGAGAGAAAATTTGTCAAATAAAAATTAGTTATTGGAAAACTGAAAGGATGCAATGTTGGCAGAATCAAGTGATAAAAGCCAAAAAGAAGATTGCTGAAGAGAATATACAGAAAGCCATTGAGGTTGCCACTGAAGCAGCTGAAGTTGCTTCATCAAATGGAAAGTCATATTGCATTGTGAATGTAGATGTTGGTGCTGATACTTCTGCACTTCGCGAGGCAGTTGTTGACATTATGGAGAAGAAGGTATGAATGTTATCTTTCTCGTTAAATATTTAGCCATTGTTCTTTTAACTTCTACCTAAACTTAAGTTCTATTGCCTAGTCATTGAAAGTCAAACTTCAATGTTAAGTCGAACTTCTTTTCATCTCCACTATTATTCAACCAAAAAAGTTGTTTGTGTTTAGCAAAATAAAATTTACCCGAACATACACTTAAAAGTCACTTTTGTTTGGATTCTCGATTTTATTTAAAATGTACAAACTGGTATCACTCTCGATTGCCCTCCTTTGGCATACAGGGAATGGCAATTATGGTCTTCAGCAAAGATGAAAATGTGAACAAAGCTTTAGTGTGTGCTGGGGTGCCAGAGAACAGCAGCAGGCACCGCCAGTTGAATGTGAAAGACTGGTTGAAACAAGCTTTGGACCCCATAAAAGGAAAGGGTGGTGGAGGAAAAGGCGGTCTTGCTCAAGGACAGGTACCAATTTTTTATGATTATTTCAGTGACACTAGGGATGTGACAATTAACTGATTTGCTATTTAAAATCTGATATCGAAGATAACAATTGAGATAACAAATCTATTACAACCTAATATCTCATGTTATTGATAATGGATAAGCAAATTTAGTGAATATCCTTATTAATTTGCAAAATTGGCACAGTGAGTTCTCTGATGATTGCTTGCTGATATGTTCTCCTCTGTCTCAGGGAAGTGACATATCCTGTGTCCCGAATGCGATTGACGTGGCCGAAGCATTTGCAGCTATGAAGTTGACTTGATAAAAGATGATCTTGCACTTAGAACACCAATTCACACTTTTTATTTATATTATACGAGATTTCCGAATGAAGCTGTTGGTTGTGATGTTGCACTGACTCTACTTCAATGAAGTTATAGGAAAGATGAAAAGAAATTAGAAAGATTATAGATTGTTCTACATTTTATGTGTACTTCAGCAAGTTTTGGTATCTTTCTTCGAGTTTAGTAGCAAAGGAACTGCATTGCCTTAACAGCTCTAATATGTGAGGTCTGATCTTGAAACATTTCTCTACGGTATGTCCCTGTCTTCGTTTTTACATTCCACTGACGTACTAAAACAGAGAACTGCGTGAATTGCTAAGAAGGAAAAACTTCAAGGGTGGGTGTGATTGTCTTCATTCATATCACAGAATTGCTAAGAAGGAAAAATTTGAACGGTGTGTTTGTCTTCATTCATACCACGGGAATTATTTTTCAGCTCGTGTGTTTTATAGAAAAAATCTCTTTAGAAATTATTTTCGGAGTGCAAGTCAACAAAACACAATGTATCACTAATTCCATAGAAGATTGAAACTATTGGATGAGCGGGAAAATTTAGAGACTTTATTTTCCGTGAAAATTCAAATTCCGTACGCAACCAAACCCTCTATTAATGTATTATTATTGGAATTTTGAAAGACTATAGGATTGGGAGCTAACCACATCTTTGCAAGTCAAAAAGTGGTGACAGAATTCTTGCGGAAAGTTTTGACCTCCGCTTTGTTAGGATGAGTAGTATAATTTGAACGCCCAATGATTGGCAATGCAGTAATTGAGACAATACAATGTGTGGAAATCCAGTAAATTGAGATGATAATGGTGAAACATTTCCACAGGCTTCAATCACTGAGAAATATTCCCCAAAGTGAAAGGGGTAGCAGGGTAGATATCACAAAACATTCTCACTCTAGAATTCTTTAAAATTCAAAACTGCCTTCAAGATCATGCCTAGCCACAACCACATAGTAATGCTTATGAACTAGGCGCCTCATGACTACATGATGGGTTTACGAAATTGGGAAACTGATATAAGGACAGAAAAGAAACATTGGCAAAATGCAGATCAGACTACCAAAATCCACATTCAAACTTCACTGCATTCATATCTTGCGTACCTAGGGCAACACCACTGAACTATCTGGAAAGAATTTACAAATTTGACAGATTTGAACACTTCATCTCTTTATCCAATCCCTCCACCCATGCAAGAACCTCAGTTCTATCTCGCATTCAAGTCTAACTCACCAGTTCCATGCCACGCGGTCTGCATGCCAGCATCTCCATTCTCGGTTTCTTCATCATTCAAGAAATCATCAGATGGGTCCTTCTCGTCCTTGTGCGCATTGCTCCCCCACCCATTCATCATCTCATCATGATTGGCATCTTGATCTTGCTCAACCATGTCATGACCAACTGACATATTACTCCCTTGAGACCCAAGTGCATTTGCTCTTATTGGTGGCACTCGACCCATCATTTCAGCCATTCGCAGATTGGCTTCGTGAGTTTCTTGACTTGCTTTCTGCCTCGACTCCATTTCAGCTCTTAATTCAAGTAGTGCTCGTTTCTCGTCTTGTAATAGTAATTGCTCCATCATCAGTTTCTCCTCTGTGCGAAACTCTCCAAGCCCACGTTTGCGGGAGATTATGTTGAACGCGAGGACTTGCTTCTCAAATGTGGCAGTGAACTCTGCAACTTTGGCAGCAATGTTGTGGTCCCACTGTTGACACCGAGAAAGAATTTGACCTGTTGTGTCAGAATCGAGGATCTTGTCATCCTCCTCTGCTTCGTAATCTGCCACCACATGGTAAGGCAATAGCCTACACAAATTTTACAATGACTGATTAGCTGTGTGAGTACTTTATCATGCAACTCGTGTTTTGTTCGGGAGCCAAAAACAGTTCATGCGAAAGTTGATATACTGTAAGTAGCAAATAAGCAAACCTACTGGAGGATGATAATAGATTTTCAACCACATTAACACAGAAAATTCTATCGGGGAGCCTTGTTCAGTAAAAAATATCTTCCTCTTTCCGGGATAAGGTCAATAAATTCAGTAGTTATCTTGGTGCTCATTTGTTAAAACTAACACACTATTTCAACAATCACTTTTTGTTGCGCACTCACTTTCAACCACACACTACAAATTAATATTGTTTTTTCAGGTTTTTCAATTAAATTTCTCATTTTCAGTCACACACACATTCACCCAAATACCACTTTTTCATTCCAAAAAGCCTATATCAAACAAGCTATTATAAATAAGCAAGAGATTAATATTGAAACCCTATTAACACCATGAATAGTATCAAAAACAGAAATCAGCCAGAATTAACAGAAATCAGATGGTTTATGGCATCGAGAATAACATGCTGTGTACTTCTCCGAGGAATTAGTAGCAAACTGATAAGATTATTAACAAGCACTAGTGGTTTTTTCTTTAACAAAATAATAAATTGTTTGTCGCTTGCTGATCAGATAACTTGCAAAATTGGAAAGAATGCACCACTAATTAAACTCACTGCTCTTAGATGCTTAACACTAAAAACAAGCCCCCTCCCCTCCCCCACCCCCACCCAAAAAAATTAAAGAAACAAAAGATTACTGTTGGATAGTTGGTAATAGTTGGCATCAACAAGCAAGTTTATATGGTGTATCAAAGCATAGGTACTTGACATGGCTGAGAACAGTGAACTAATGCACTGCAATCTTGGGGAACAAAATGTTTTGACAGGACTGAGTCCTACCCAAATAACTCTCATTTTCTTCTATTGTAACTCAAACTTTGATACTAACTGGTGAACGTTACATCTTCTGTCAAAACATCCAGCTCAATTTGAGTAACATTAAAGATTTATCATGTTTTAAGTATACGATAAATCGAACTGATACAGTTTTAAGCTTATATTTAATCCAATTGGCAAGCTTGAAAATATTAAAATCTAGATTCTGTTCTCTTTTCTAAATGAGGAAAAAATTATAGCATGAGTTATTTGAAGACAAAGGGTGATAAATATTTAACCTTCACAGAGGTTATAGAAGAAACATGAATTATCTCACAGCAAATCACTATGAACAAGTTCCGCATATAACGATGTGCAAGAACCAATAAGTACAATATGAACGTTCAGAAACAACGTAACGAGCAAGATTGTGTTGGTTACAACAGGGAAGCTCCGAAGAGAGAGATTATGTTTTTAAGTTGGCTGTCAAGGTGTTTTTATGTTGGCTGTTAAGGTTTGCCAACTCAGAAAAAGAAAAATCAGTGAGGGCACTCAGTCACTAATCACGCATCCCCATAAGCAGAAGATGAAACGTAATTTTCATAAATATAGAGCCATTGAAATGAAGGAAACAAGTATTGAGAGATAAAAGAAAAGTGATATATGTGAGTGTGCATGTTTTGAAGGGACGACGAGGGTATGTTTAAGAGTGAGAGAGAACTGATATTATAACAATCGTTAATTATTAATGGGATTTCTGTCCTCCACCATATTTTCCTAACTGGAGTTACATTATAGATATTCAGTCAGTAATTAATGGAGGCAATGGAAGCTGTAAACTACACTACTTTTAAAGCCAGACCTAATTCCTAATTTTAGCTGTGCCTGATTCTTCAGTGGTCGACACCCAAACCCATGTTAAGCTAAACAAGTGAAGGCAAGAAATCTACTTACTCTTGAGTCCTTCACTCCTCAAAATTATATCTCAAGCACTTTTTTTAGTTCTCGCTCTTCTTTTTCCCTTTTCTTAAACTGAATGTAGCAATGCTTGTAAGCTCGCTCTCTAACCTTTTCGGCCTTTCAACTATCCAAGGAGTGGGTCCATTCAGAATTGCTTGAGAGAGCTACCCACAAACTATCCCCGTTGAGTCATGGCTCCTCTAATACAGCTAGATTCAATTCCCGAATTTCATTAGTAAACATTTTTAAAGACACACAACAATCCACTGATCCAGTACCATATGTTGTGAACGAGTTCAAGCTCTACCATAGTGTTTAGCTGATAACTAAATTTTAGTTTAATACAACTTCTGACGTATCAATCACTGAAATCAAACTGATATCAGCACATAAAATTTAGTGCAGAGAACTTCAACCTAGTAGACAACAAATATGCAACAACAATTCAATGGCAATACCAAACAATAGAGTGCACATAATAATTCAAGACTCGAATCTAAAGTGCTTTCATAATAAAATACCATATAAGATATTCAAATTGCATCCACGGCCAATGAAGTAAATAAAGAAACAACGGAAAAAAGGAAAGAAAGAAAAACCTTTCGCAAGCATCTTCGAGGGAAGAGAAAGGCCGCTTGAAGTCTGGATGACAAACCCGCCATGCGTCCTGGTAAGCCAATTGCAACGAGGCTTTGTGCTGCTGTTGCTGGGGATTCGGAGCACTGCTACTAGTAAGTGTACTCGAATTAGGGTTTTGCGTTTGGGGGTGAGGCAAATTGGGGATCGAATTAGAACTAGGGATTTGAGATTGAACATGTTGATGTTGTTGTTGTTGATGAGAAACTGGAGGACGGTGGTGAAGGAGATGATGCTGAGGAGGGCGCAAATGAGCGTCGATGTTCGACGGAAATCGAGACATGGCGTCCTGCTGCTTCTGGCGCTGAAGCTGTTGCAAGAGAATGAACTGCTGCTGCTGCTGCGCCGCCATTGCTGCCGCCTTGGCTTCTTCCATCGCGGTTATGGTTGATCGATGAAGATGCAGTGCAGTTATGGCGGAGGAGTTACGGAGACACGTCGGGTAAATTACATTTCGGTCCTTAAACTTTATATAAAAATCTAGACTGGTCAATAAATCTTAAAAGAAAACGCCATAGTCCTTTGTTAGCTTTGAGAAAGAGGATTAGAGGGAATTAGGGATAATAAGGTTTTTAGTTTTTAAAATTCAAAAATAAAAGGGAAATTCAAAGTAATTACCCAAAATCAGGTGAGGAAGAAGCAAAGAATTTGTGGATGACGGAGCGACCCACTACGGGGTTGATGGTATAACCACTCGTGATAATTTTAACCTTAATCCCTAATCCCTAATACCATACGAACTATTTATTTCATCTGATTCCCAACTTCACTTTTCCCGCAACCAACAGATGATGAAGAAATCGAAGAACTGAGCAAGGCTGTTAATTTGGGAGTAGAACCTGGATCGAATGCGTTCCACTCGCTTTGGCTTGTTCTCTCGTTTCATTATTTGTTTCCTTTTTATTTATTGATTGATGAGATGATTAGTAAAAGTGCTAAACACCCCAGGGACCAATGTGAAATAACCAAAAAGGTAAAGCACTAGAATACATAATAATGTTTAACTTCATATTCAGAGGGAAATGTGTTCACTTCATATTTTGGTGTCTCTTTCAGTTCATCTTGGATGGCAACTCAGTTACACGTAAGACTTTGATAATAGATGCTTTCATTATTTGGATAAATAAACTAAAGAAAAAGGCACCCTTCTGGGAGAAGGAAATTATGTGATGGAAATATTTATAAACTTCACTACAAGACCATCTAGGTATACGATGAAAAATTTTAATCTTTTTCAAAAGTCTGATATGGGTTATTTTGTGAGGAAATTAGGCTAACAAGGTAATGACACAGCTCATGAATTTTAGGATAAAATATATGTAATTCACAAGCATCAGGATTTTATCATCAAATATAGGCAATTTAGGAGGAAAAGGTTTCCATTGCCACTTGAGAAATCCCTCATCAGACCTACCAAATTTAATGCAATTTTGATGTTCTTGAATTGCTTACATGCGGTGTTCGTGCAATATGGAACTTAGGAATTTTGCGCAATTTACGTAATCCAAGACTTTTGTCCTTGCGATGCTATCATCATCATCATCATTATTACTACTCCTCGAAGGTCTTTGTATTTTCATGTTGATATTCTTAAATGTGTGAAGTACATTTGGGATAGGTGTTTAGACCGTTTCCTCCTACTCGTTTCCGACCTTTTCCTACCTGCCTTTTCGTGGTGCGTCGAGCCAGGAGGTGGCGGTAATGGTGGTGGTGGTTGCATTAGATGCTGAGGGCTAGTCACTTATTGTTCATCATTTTCACCGAACTTTGATCCTTCATGTGCTATCTCATTTTCTTCTTACAAGTTCTTCGACTTGGACTCGTCTTCATTTAATTTCAGTGCCCAACTTATGAATTTTTATCAAACGTAGTTTCTTAATTCATTACACATAGAGTGTAATGCATAACACAGAATGTGTAATGGTATTGTAATGTATCACACATATTGTATAAGACATTACACAGAGTATGTAATGGTGTTATAATACATTACACAGTGTGTAATAGTGCTATAATACATTACACAGAGCCTGTAAAGCATTACATGGAGTGTGTAATGGTGTCGTAATCCAATATGAATATTCTTCGCATTTAAGAAAATATGTTATTTCTAACCTAAACAAATACAAATAAAATAAAATTTGATAATATTATGCACAATAAAGAAATAAACTATTACATGTATGTTGAAAAAGGACGATAAAAATCCTATATTTTGTTTGCAATAATATTTTATATTCCATCAAATACTAATACAAGAAAACTAGAATTAAATTTAATTGAATAAAGTTATGTATAAAGTGTTTTCTACATTAAATTTTGAGTTTTTTTGATACCAAACTGTTCAATTGGTCTCATCATAAGTTTTTCAATCCTAGTTCCAGATGTTCCCTACATAATAATCTACTCATACTCGTCGAACTTCACCATGTGATTACTTTTTCCATTTTTCTGTTTGTTTTGTACTATTTCTTTTTACTGCTTATAGAACTTCACTAGTTGATTAATTAGAAGTGGTTGTTCTGAAATTTTTTCGCATCTAAATTGACAAGGAATAGGTCTTGGGCAAACTTTTTCTATAATAATACATTACACAAAGTTTGTAATCCATTACAAAGTGTCTGTAATAAATTACGAGTAATATGTAATTAATTACAAATTACTTTTAATGCAACTATAATGAATTGAGAGATAATATGTAGTGAATTGCAAAGTGTTTGTAATACATCATAGAGGATCTGCAATGAATTACATAGAATGCGTAATAAATTTAAAAGTATGTGTAGTCCATTACAAAGCATTGCAATGCATTATGCAAAATGGAAATAGTTAATTATGAGAATTTTTTTTGTAAGTGTTAAAAATGAAAAGCACAAAATTTAGGAATGTCTCAAAAAAAAGGAACACGGTTTCCTTAAAATGTACAGATTCTACATCTAAAAGAACCTCCAAAATTCATTAAAAAAATGAAACAAAAAATAGAGAGAGAGGGGGAAAAAAATAGAAATAAAAGTATAAGAGAATAGGAAAACCATTTCCTTAAAGTGAAAAAAAAATCCTTTAAAATGTTGAATATATAGCTAAAACGCTCTTAATCGGTTAAATTGTAAGATTTTTTTAATTTAATATTCTAGTTAAAAATTGCACTTTGTAATTAATTGTAATGAAAAGTTATCATTATGTAGTTGTACAAAAAAGTTGTTAAAACTATTGAATATATAGCTAAAATGCATAGAAGTAAGGGTGTCAAACAAGCCGAGCCGAGAAGCTCGGCTCATTTAATTTGAGCTTGAGTTCAACCCATTGTCGAACTTGGCTTGTGTCCTAAACGCTAAGCTCGGGTTCGGCTCACGTTTGGTTCACAAGCCGAACCTAAGCTATCCACGAGTCGGTTCTTTGACTTTTTATTCTTTTTTTTTTTTTTTTTTTTTTTTTTTAACACGTTGTTCGCACTTCCCAGAGCTAGCAACATGGTAGAAATGTAGGGATCCATGTTTGCAACTATACCATGTTTGTTTTGTTACTTATTTAGCAACATAAAACTACTTATTTCCTAAATCAAGCTTCATTAATTGCATTGCAATATATGTTAAGTCAGCTCACGAACTTTAAGAACCAAACACGAACTGTTCATTTTTCAAAATTTCAGTTCTGTCCAAATTCGTATTTTCATGAGCTAAACCCGAACTTTTAACAAGCACAAACTGTGCTACCTCGTTTCAGCCTTAGCCACTGGGCGAAACCACCATATTGTTGGGGACTCGTACGAAGTTTTATATAATAGATTCGGGCACCAAGACCTTATTTTTGTGATGATACCTAGTAATTTGTGTTATTCCCGTAAATACTTTGGTTTAGTTTACTTTTGAATATTTTATTTTTAACTTATGTGTTTATTATTGTTGATCGCAGCAGATACGTTATCTCCCCGACAAGGATTCAACAAAAAATTGTACTTTAGACCGTTCATCATACGAAGTTGAGTTGGACGAGGATTTCAGAAGAAAGCCCACAATAAATAGTCCATTTGAGAGCCGACTGAGATCAACGTTTCAGCTCTCTCAAGTCTCGAACGTGTCAATATTGGTCCCAAATTTCAGGATTTACTACAGCCCTAATTTCGACCCGAAGCGAAACCCTAGAATCAAACGGAACCTTCATGCGATGTTCTTGGGCTCAATGCTAATTTGATTCGTGCTGCCTGTGTAAATCTCGCAATTGTTTGGCTAATTGTTTTAGCCTCCTTCCAACAATTCTATCTAAAGTAAGTTGTTCGTCTTTTTGATAAATTGGGCACATTGATTTTTTAGTTTTATTGTTTGTTCTATTTTTTAGTTTTTATTGTTTGTTCTACTGTCGAAACAGCTTGATTAAGCGTTCTCTACAGTCGTTTATATCAGTGTTTAATGTGTTCGATTGCCCATTGTCGGATTTTGATGTGAAGATTTCTGTTGTTGATTTTTCTTATCTTCTGCTAGAATAGAATATTTTCTGATTAGCTAATTGTTCGAAAGAAACGAAGTTGAATTCGAAAACTTATTTCGCTCACGGTTCAACAAGCGGTGCAATTTTTATTTTTTATTTTTTGTCTTAACTGGCATTAATCCTTTTTACTTCAAATCCAGGTTGTGTTTTCATAAGAAATTGAAAGAAAAAAGATGGATGAGGATCAGGAAATGGAAAGATTTGGTATGGAAAACGACTATGATGATGGTCAGTGGATTGGAGGTGAGTGCTATGCAAAGCGCAAACAGAAGGCTGCTCAGACGAAAGACCAAAGCCTTTATGATGTATTTGGCGAAGACAGCGACTTCGACTATGAAGGGTCGGGCTCAAAGAAGCGCAGGAAAGACCAATCCAAGAAGGCCAACTTCACCAAGCCTGTAAATTTTGTTTCCACTGGCACTGTCATGCCCAACCAGGAGATTGATAACAATTCCAAGGAGGAAAATAAAGCACCCGAGGAAGATGTTGAGAGACCTGCTGGGTTGGGTCTTGGATCCTCTGCGGGGCTGGGGTTCGATTCTTCCAAGAATGCCATGGATGATGAACAAAATATTAAGGGAGACAAGAACGAAGAACATGATTTTCTTACCACTGCTTTTGGGAAGAAGATCATGGAGGGTGCCCAGTTGAGACGAGAAAAAGAAAAAGAGAAGTCCAGGTTGGCGCAGAAGTCTTCTCAATCAGGAAGGAAAGAACTGGATCCAGGACGTGTAGGTAAAATTGAAATGCATACCGAGGGAATTGGAAGGAAATTGCTTGAAAAGATGGGATATAAAGGAGGTGGGCTTGGTAAAAACGAGCAGGGAATTGTAGCTCCCATTGAGGCCAAGCTGCGCCCTAAGAATATGGGGTTGGGTTTCAATGACTATAAAGAGGTTAGTTTGCCAACGTTGCAGGAGCAAGAGCAGAAATCCTTGCCTCATTCCACTCTACCCACGGAGACTGCTGCAAAAGCGAAGCTTTGGTCAAAACAAGCTCAGTTGAAGAAGAAGGTTTATGTGACAGCTGAAGAATTGCTCGCTAAGAAGCAAGAACAGGGTCTTGAAGTCGTTCAGAAGGTCTTTGACATGAGAGGACCGCAGGTTCGTATATTGACAAATTTGAAACACTTGAATGATGAAGAACAAGCCCGGGAGAATGACGTTCCCATGCGTGAACTCCAGCACAACGTCAGATTGATTGTTGATCTAGCTGAGCTTGACATACAGAAGCTAGATAGAGATCTGAGGAATGAGAGGGAGACTGTTGTTGCTTTGCAGAAGGAGAAAGAGAAGCTGCAAAAAGAGGCTCATCAGCAGAGGAAACAACTTGATAGCATGGAAGAAGTAGTGCTTGTATTGGACCAAATAGGCGAGGAGAGTTCATCTGGAACCCTGACATTAGACTCCCTTGCTAAATCATTTGCAGACTTGCAGAGGAGATTTGCTGCAGATTATACATTATGCGATTTGTCTTGCATTGCGTGCTCTTTTGCACTGCCGTTGTTTATTAGAATATTTCAGGGTTCGGACCCCCTTCAGAATCCAACTCATGGTCTCGAAGTGGTATCCCTGTGGAAGAATTTGTTGCAAGGAAAAGATCCTAACAGCTTCTCTGATATAGGATCGCCTTATACTCAGCTTCTGATGGAAGTTGTATTCCCTGCTGTGAGGATATCTGGCACCAACACTTGGCAAGCAAGGGACCCAGAGCCCATGCTTAGGTTTTTAGAGTCTTGGGAAGAACTATTGTCTCCTCCTGTCGTACAGACGATATTGGATAACATTGTAATGCCAAAATGATCAGCTGCCGTAGACTCATGGGACCCACGCAGAGAAACTATCCCAATCCATTCTTGGGTTCATCCATGGTTACCATTGTTGGGGCAGAAGCTAGAGAATTGTTATCATACGATACAAAGCAGGTTGGCTAGTGTTCTTCATGCCTGGCACCCAAGTGATAAGTCAGCATATTACATACTGTCCACTTGGAAGTCTGTCTTCGATCCCACCAGCTGGGAGCAATTGATGGTTCGATACATAATTCCCAAGTTATTGGCTGTCATGCATGAGTTTCAAATAAACCCTGCCAATCAGAACCTTGATCAGTTCTATTGGGTTCTAAACTGGGCAACTGCGATTCCTATTCATCACATGCTGCAATTAATGGATATTTTCTTCAACAAATGGCTAGAAGTCTTGTACCATTGGCTACGTTCAAACCCAAACTTTGAAGAAGTGACCAAATGGTATTTAGGTTGGAAGGAACTTCTTCCACCCGAGCTTCAGGCGAATGAGCACGTTTGATATAGACTTAATCTAGGTCTAGATATGATGAACCAGGCTGTTGAAGGCATGGAGGTGTCTCAACCTGGTTTAAAAGAGAACCTTAGTTATCTCAGGGTGCATGAACAGAGGCAATTTGAGACTCAGAAAAAAGCCGCTGCTCAAGCTCAACAACGAGCCCTTCCGAGCTTGGGTGTTGGAATTCAAGCAGATGGTATGGGTGGTGGAGTTGAAATGTCCCTGAAAGAAGTTCTCGAAATTCATGCTCAGCAAAATGGTTTACTTTTCAAACCTAAACCTGGCAGAACACAAGATGGGCACCAAATTTATGGCTTTGGTAACATAAGCATAATAGTCGACTCCATCAATCAGAAGGTATTTGCACAAACTGAGGACAAATGGTCTCTCGGTTCCCTTGAGCAGCTGCTGGAGTTGCACAATCGTTCTGGTTTGAAGCGACGCTGAGCCTCCAAGTTCTTGTCTTCTCGAGAGTACTTTCGGCAATGAAATGGAAATGGGAGCTAATGTCTGTTGTATGCTAGGCTTCAGGGTCGTTGATTTTGTAGATCTTTTGATTCAGTGCTAGTCATCTGAACATGGGATATAAGTTCGGCGTTTAGCAGCTACCTTGGTGCTTATAGATTCTTTTGTTTGAATCATGAAGAATGAAATTGTTATTCTGAAATTGAAAATGCAGTTCGATCGGGATATTTGCATTCTCCTACATCATAAATCTTATGGATTTGGTAATCATTGGTGCTCATTTAGTTTTAGCTCCAGTAAGGTGCAACTTGTTACTTGAGGTATTCTCTTTTTTATCCATTCTAATGCTGCACTTATGTTACCATTAGTACTTAAGGGTATGTTTGATGACTTTTGGATGTGTAGTTGAGAAGTAAAGAAAAACAATTGGCTTCAATATCAGGTCATCGTGACTGGTAATTACCTGGTTGCAACTGTCCAATATCTGATTCGGCCAGTCCGATCTTTATTTTCTATTTTGTTTACTAGTCTCCATGATTAGCACCATTTTATTCAATTCAATTGAAAGATATCATCTTCTTGTTTCTATGTATAGTTCAGTTTTGCTAATTGCTATAATCTTTGGTCACACACACACACACACGGACGCGCACACACACACCCCCCAGAGCTATATAAGAAGAGAGGGCGTATGCATTGGGATTGTATTACAACAATCTTGTTGCTCAAATTCTCAGCTAGTCTGATGGCGCCTCCGTAGAAGCTAATGTTTCGTGGTTTTATGCTGCCCAATAGAGTAAATTATTATTATTTAAGTGTTTTCGCCTGGAAATATTGGTGTTTGGTTGCAGGGTTTGGGGCCTTAAATCCTTTGGAAGGACTTTGCCTTGAGCATATAAGAGACGATGTGCAAAACGTGACTCATGTTGGCTGTTGATAAACACAAGACTCCGTATTTTCTTCCCTTTTTCTTTTTGTTGCTTTAACTTCCTGTTGTTGATAAGTGTGCTTATATTCCTGTTCATAAATATTACTGTCACTGTATGCTCTTTTTCTGTATGGATGGACAAGTGGTTCATAGATCCCACTCTATTATTCATTCATATCAAACGTTCATATCTCTCTTGAATAATGTTGTACGCTTGTCTTAAAATCATCATGTTTATATGGTATTTGAAGATAGATGCAACAGCATTGATTATAGAAAATGCTATCGCGTCGCGGAGGGCACGCCCCCCTTTGCATTGAGGTGGGTCCCACTATCTTTAAGGATCATATTTGGTAAAATCTTTTATTTATTTAATGTCATTGTGTTACTACATGAGCTAATGATGTTGGACAACAAATGAGATTATTCGTCACCATCCACCATATCTTACACTACCGTGAAAACAAGTGTGTTGCAGAGATCACACTACTAATTTAAGCAGGGTTTAATATGGATGCAGTTCCTAAAGTTACAATAAGATTTCACGTGGGTGGGTCCTTGTGGTTATTTTGTTTCAAAAGCCACTAATGTTTTCCAATGTTTTCAGTGTGGTCATTGTCCGTGTGATTAACATCAAGTCAGACATTTAACTCTATAAACTTCACTAATCTTTGAATGTGTAGTTGAAGAGTAAGGAGTATCTCTGTCACTAAAATATAAAATAATTGAGGTGGAGCCAAAGGCAGGCATGAGTAGGTACTCCCCCTACGATATTTATTTTTTATTTTTATTTTATTTAATAATAATATTTGAGTTTTGATATTTGGTTTAGCATACGTAAATATACGTGCACTTCGCCATCACAGTAACCTTCTCATTAGCCGTCCCTACTAAGTGAACTTTCTTGCTCGCCACTGTTTTCAACTACTTATGAACGTGACAAGTTGTTCATATATTATAACGTTATTCTATCATTTTCTAACCGCGCATTCAATGGCCTCTCCAAACACACACAGAGACCAGAATATGTTGAACAATATTATTTGCTGTAAGGCTTCACCTGACAATATTCAATCCAAGACAATCCAAGACATGCCTTCAAATTCAATTGTAACGAACACGAGACACAGTAGAAGAAAATGTCACATAGTACTTCTGCTACCTGTCTCAAGTGAGAGCTTATGTTCTTCAAACCTAAACGATGAAAAGAACTAACATTCTTATTGAGACTAGAACTTGTACAGATTTACAGCTCTTCCTTTTATCCTTTTCTTTGAGTTTTAAATATATACGTAAAAGAAACTGGTACACTGTTTAAAATGTGATGTACATAGAGCTTACATTCCTCCTCAACATCAAGATTGTCGGAGCAAGGCATCTAATCTTCTGTTCTTTGCAGCATGTTTTAATTTCTCAAGAGCCACCAATCCCACCTGCCGAACTCTCTCCCTCGACAAACCTATCCTGAAATTTTCACAAAAATACGAAAGAATTAATGAAAATTATACTGTGCAACCATAGTATAGTTATACAAACTTCTTTATAGAGTATTGCTAGTCTCGAGTTTATGCCTCACCGTTTACTAATATCTTCCCACGTGAGACATTCGTTGTCTAGACCATAGTAAAGACGGATAATCTCTTGCTCTCTCTCCTTTAGAGTTGAAGTAAGTAGTTTATTCAGCTCTTCCTGATAAAGAGTTCACAAATATAGTCTCAGCGTGATAAATAGCAATCAAATACTTGGCAAGGATATAGCTAAGCCAAATTCTTTGCTACAAGTCTTTGCCCCGGTGGTATATCATGTATGTATGTTAACAAAACTAATTTATGTCTGTTTTAATTATTTTCTATCTAAAAATTAACTTCCACTAGTTAGTTTAAGTCAAACTTCAGGATTAACCACATTTTTAATTACTGCTCATTATTATTCACATATCTTATGGTCTTCACTAACCTAAAATGTTAATTTTTGGTAGAATATACCAGACAAGTTTTTAAGGTTTCTTTCTATAAGTACCTTAAGAGTCCACTGATCAAATGTATACGATGCGCTATTCTCTATGTTAGTATCCGCAATATACTGCCAGGAAGGAAGAGTAACATGTTAGATAAGACCAAGAAAAATAGTAGAAAGGTATACTCGACCGAGACAAATCTTTGTCCTTACGCTATGAAGTGTTTCGCCTGGAAGACCATCCAACGAGGGAAATGCCTCCCGGTCGAGCGAGAACACCTTTCTGACAGCCTGGAATAGAAATCTTCAGTAATCATTCAAATGATTAACATTTACGTATTGGACCAATCAATAACTTGAAAGAAATTTAGTACCTCAGTGGCATTCCTGACTTTTTTCTGTGACATATTTAGATATTTAGCAATTTTCTGCATCATCAAACAGAACATGATAAGTTATTCACATATTCATAACTGATCAATCTTAAATATAACAGATTCAATAGACTTACATCGACGGATGGGGTTATTCCTTTCGCTTCCAGTTTGGCCTTGGCATTTCGAATCAAACTTAGTCTTTCGTGTAGATGATTAGGCAACCTTTCGGTTCTTGAGTTCCTCACTACAGCTTTTGAAACACCCTGGGAATCAATGGTACTGTTATGTCCTCCAAGTTTTTGACCTACTAACAACGTTAATAATTTCTGTATAACCTAAAGTTCTTCCAAGACGAAACTGAAATTGGGTTATTCAAGGACAAATCACACGGTTGGGATGAATCTTACATGAGTATTAGAAGTTCCTCTCACTGAGGCGATGTTATCATAGTGAACACATTAGTCGATGAAGACGAGAAGAAAAATCAAAAGGGTTTACAAGGTAGCAAAAGATTTGACTTCTACACATTAAGTATGTGTAGGTCCAGTGGATTCAACCAACAAAAGTTAGCTTTTAGCAAAATAAATGTATACCAAACACACGCTAACACTAAAACTGCAGCATACTCTCTCATAGCTCTCACCTGACGAATCCACCAGTAGACATAAGTTGAGATCTTATATCCCTTAGAATAATCGAATTTCTCAATTCCTCGGAGTAATCCAATGAGTCCACCCTGCAAGAAAATCAAAAAAACCCCACCACATTCGTGTTGCTTAAAAAGCTGAATACATGTGACGAGACTTCCAACGAAAATGGTGGAGAAGATAAATTCACCTGAATAAGGTCTCCCATTTCAGTACCCGTATGGTCATATCTTTGAGCTATAGACATGACAAGACGAATATTGCTCATTGTCAACTTCTCCCTCGCGAACGAGCTCTCCATGAATTTCAACTGTAATTCAGACCGACTCATCCTCAGGGCAGCGGCCAGTTGCTCCTCTGTAGGATCACATCCCAATCTCTCTTTCAGTCTACAAATAACAAATTCAGTATGATCAGGAGATTAATTCAACATTGATTCAATCTTCAATCAAGCATAATTTATTTGATTGATTATTGAGTACCTTGATTTGTGTTCTTCCAGCTTAAGACCAGCTTTAATCGTTTTCGAAAGCTGAACTACTTCAGCATGAGTGAGTAACTCATCACTCCCACCCTTCACATATCCTTTCAAAAGATTTCGATGCGACTGTTTGTTTTTCCTTATTTTTGCACGTTTTCGACTGATATCTGTTCTTAGAGAATCGAATCTCCTCCTCCGAGCAGATGTACCGGAGCCAACGACCACTTCCTTCTTCTCGACTTTCTTCCTTGGGACACCAGGCGAAATACTCCATTGCTTCTCAAGCATAGATTTCTGTAGTAAAAGCAGAGCATCCACCAAGCCATCAGAATCAGGGCTTTCCTCTCCCTCCGGCCATGGCTCCTCAACAGTATAACACGGATTTGAACCAGTATTAGATTCTACATGCTCCTTAACAGCCCTAATCGACTGTGGACGACGATTTGAAAGATGGTTTGCGCCATAATTTGAAGATTTCCTAGCTGTTATCACATTGACGTTCTTCGTCGAAGTTAGAACTTGATGCTGATCACTTGTGCAGGCGAGCTTCTCGACAAAATCAGAGCAGTAGAAATTCGAACTAAGAAGCCTTTTACCAGTGCTAATTCCGATAACTGCAGTAGCCGCCATCATCACAGCTCTGATCAAATCTGATCAAATCACACTACCAAAGTGTTTATATGATTATATCATATCAATTAGCTTTTCGATTTTTTGTTTTGGATTCTCCTGCCTTGTTAACACGCCAGTCATATACAGCTTCACATTCAGAAAAACAAATCACAAAATGAAGATTGGGCGAAGTTTACAGAATGAGATTGGTTGCTTACCTGTTGAGCAGAAATGGAGGTTGGGTTTGTTGGATTTCTGTTACAGCTGAAATCAACTGGTTTTACTTTGTATCATTTTTAGGATATTTTTATTTTGATTTTTTCAGTTTAATTTTGTTTTATTATCTGATGAGCAGAGGAAAATAGGAAAAACAAGTGGAGGAAGGAATGGGGAGAAGATAGGAGGAGTTAGTGATTGGCTAATTTTAGATATTGGGTAGACCCTGTGGTGCACACACTTCCAAGTTCCTCTCATCAAATCATATAAATAACCTTTTTTTTTTCTAAATTGAAAATTCACTTACATTATTACTAAAACAAAAATTTTAATATTCACTATGTACGTATTTTGTGGTAAAATTAATGTTTGTGTCTTTAGTAAAATAAAAATTTATTTGAACAATTACTGCTGTTAAAACAATGATAAAATAGCTTTTGTATTGTTACGGTATGTATTCGGGGTAGATGTTTATTTGTAAAAAAAGTTGCTTTTAAATTTGAATACCAGATGTTGCAAATGATCAAGTGTTCACTATTGGATACAGTAACTTGCCTACTAGTTGCATGAAGTATTCAACTGTGGAATATTCATAAGGCTAGTTGGCGTAAAACGTTCATATGTTTCACTCATATTGTGTAAATCATTCTTACGTTTAAAATGATAATATTTTAATTCTCAAACTTTTTTGCGCTAAACATCATTTCCAGTAATTTCATATTCTAAAACCTAGTAAATGACAATTTTACCCTTATAATTTTGTCTTTTGAAGACAAATAAAATGGTAAAGTAAAGAAAAATTTTCTAAAAATATTAATATGAAAAACTGTGCATTGCAAACATGCATTTAATTTTCAAAAAATAGAATTACATTTTAAAATAATACTTGAGATTCCTGTTGCAATATATTTCTTGTTTACTTGTCTATACATTTTATTTTTGTTTTTAAAAGATAAGGGTAAAATTGTCATTTTATACTGTTTTAAAAGATGAAATTGATAGGGAGGATGCTTAGCGCAAGGAAATTGTAAACTTGAAGGTGAAAACGCCAAGATTTTAAACATGAGGATGATTTACACAATATGAGTGAAACATAAGGATGTTTTGCGTCAATTACCCTATTCAAAAGAGGAGCTGCGTGAAGTGACGGAGAAAAGGTTGCGTGATTTCATATATGGTGGCAGGTTGAATTTTATGTTAACCATCAACTTTGAATTCAATTCGAATGTGAAATAGAATTTGAATTTTTATTATGAGTGGTGAAAATTTGTGTAATATATGTAAATCTTATGAGATATATAGCTATGAATAGTTTAACCAAATTCTATTTCAAATGTAAATTGGGTTGATAACATGGGTGAGCTCTTGGTGCAGGAAGAAGGTGATGAAAACAAATGCAGAAAATATGTATAATATGGCGTCGTCTTTTATGACCATAAACGAACAGCAAACTTCTATTGATTATTCTATTGAACAATCTTATGTATATTTATCCCAAAAAGCAAGCTCGATTGTATGTTCAGATGAGGATTAGGATAAGGAAGAACAATCTTATGTATATTTATCACAAAAAGCAAGCTCGACTGTATAGTCAGCTAGCCTCAACAGATCAGCATTTCTAAAATGAGGTCATGAGAGCAAAGAGGGGACAATAGAGGACCCAATGTAAGAATAAAAATATATTATTTCGGTCTCGAGACAAAATAAATGAACATGGTTACCAGAACCACTTTTGTATGTATAAATTATCAATTCCGAACAACCTCGCCCACACACACACACGAACTACTAATCCCTAGCCATTGAAAAGAAGCTAGTCTTCGACGTTAAGCCGTTCTTCCATAGTCTTTTCTTCCTTGAGAATGGGAAGCTGATGGTATATTGGAGACCGGGTAGTTCCCTCTTCGTCCTATCGCATAACACAATCACACCCAATGTCAAAATCCAAAGATGCGTAAGTATATAGTGTGCATGTGTGCGTGCTGTTTTTTTTTTTTTTTTTTTTTTTTTGTGGGGGAGGGTTTGAATTTGTAGTATTCTTGGTGTACCCATTATTCGATACTCTTGATTACTAAATGCTGAACATGCATAAAAGGCATGTTGTCAGTGCTAATTGTATTAGAGCAGAGAGTATGGTACACTAAAGAGGACTAGAAAATTTTTTGATAGAGAGACGGCGGAGAGGGATTTATTAAATACCCCATTGCAAGCCACCGCCACGAGGAGAACGTGGACCTCCGGGGTTATAGCTTGACTGTGGTGGTTGGACGTTAAAATGATTCCATTCATTGCCGCGGCAACCAGAAGATCTCCCATGGTTATACCGCTGCTGATTAGGTAACTGGCCGAATCGGCTGGGCGAATTTGTTGGCATAAAATGTGATTGCTTTGCCACATGGTGGGAATAGCCAGCATGCATATCATGGTTCCCAGAACTGCTCCCTACGTCGCCAAGTGAAAATGCCTGAACACTCGGCCCATTTGGCCTGTTCTATGCAACAAACAATATGTCAAATTAAGTCTTGGAAAGAGGGGTTGGGAGGTAGGCGCTCTGTGGGCGTGGGTTGGGGTGAATGTAGAAAGAGACTGCAAAATCTGGAAAATAGGAATAAGAAAAACTTGCCTTTGCATTGAATGGCTTGCATCTGCCATACGGTTAAATCTTGAGACTCCGATTTGTGGTTCTGTAGAGACTTGAGTCTGACCAAGATGCGTCCCCTTTAATTCTGTCACCATGCCATTGACGTCCGAGTTATCCTCTTGCAAAAGTAGTTCTTCACTGATAAAAAATATCCATCATCATCATAAACCAAGTTAATAAACACAACAAAATGCTAATTGATTAGTTATTTTGCACATTCAGCCAAGCTCAATTATGAGTTAAGATAGTCAACCGCCCCTCCCCTACTCCCCTTCCCCTCCCTCCCTCCCTCCCTCCTCACACACACACACACAAAGGTTAAAGAGGTAACCTACAGCAATCATCTCATAGTATTTTTGACTTAGAATTTACCTGTAATTGGGATCCCAATCTCCTGGGTCGGGTAACGAGGTACTCACTTCAGACCGGTCATTTCCACCCCTTTTAGCAGGTTGTTTCTGAACACCAACTGTTGACATATTCCCAATATTGTTAGAACCATAACCAGAGCTCATACCACTGCTTCCTTGTTGAACGCTCCAGCTTGCTGTATTCAAATTAGGCTGTAAATGTGATGGAGCATTAGTGAAGGCTTGAAAGTTCCCCTCGGCATGGGTAGAAGATGATATATTGTCTTGCGATTGAGCACTCCCAGAATAAGCCCAGTTCTTTCTTCTGTTAAAATGACTACCTGCTGCCACTTTCCTCAATGGCGATCCATGGCAATTCCCCCTTACGGGTGAAGTAGGACCATAATGTCCAGGCGAACCAGCTGAGATCTGACAATATGAGCTTGGAGGAGTGAACTGAGAAGGACTAGAGCCAAGTGACATGGGTATGAAATTTCCAGGGCTGAAACCGACCACATTCCCGTGGGGTAAGTGAATAATCCGCCTAGCGTCAGGACTACTTCCAAGAATTGAACCACCTTGGGCACTGATATGCATTCCCGAGGGACCCACTGGAGAATAAAATGCAGGTAGGTCGCTATTATCGCCGTAGCTGCCATAACTGCTACCTAGACCCATGCCATCATTGTAGCTACCATGGCTTCCTACACTACCATAACTGCCGGTGTGCATGTATGACAGGACTTGATAACGCGGACTATTTGGCATCATAACTTGGTTCCTGCCTGAAATCTACATAATGACATGTAGTGAGATGATTAGTAAGTGTTAATGAGTTCCATATCTGAAAACAGAAGAATACGAAAAAGGTGGATTGCTCACGTTAGGGGAGAGACCAGCAGCGAACCAATGCCCACCAGCTGGATGATGGTCCACCTTAATATTTTGGGAGACGGGCTACAAAAGAAAATACACATAAGGAAACAGGCAATGAACATGAACACGTCTCCTGGTGCATTAATATGCCATTGCATATATGGAAATTGAACCAATACTAGCTGAATCTTTGACCCTTTGGTGGGTATAAGATAAGTAGTGGAAGATCTACAATTTCAGCAATGCTTAATCCTCACAAGAGTTTCAGGACAATTTGGGAACTACAAAGGAAATGAAAAGATAGCAAGTCAGAGTAGCTACAAGAGAAGTTAAGCAGAAAAACTACTCACCACACGAGGAGTCTCTGGAGGAGGATTATAAGGACTGGTAAAAGGCTCTCCAGTCACAAAAGGATGTTTTGAAGCCTGCAAACGGAAAAAACTACAATAATCAATCTCACGAAGCTTTATCACTTTCGATATAAAATCTCTTCCAGTTCAAACAGAGGAAGCCTTTACCAAACTGCCTTTTAACATACTGAAAGGCTGGATACCTTGACCGAAGTTAGGTCAACAAGAATGTATAAAGATATCGGAAGTTAACAAACAAACATTTTCACAAGATGGAATTTATAAATTCCAGATGACAGCCAACTTAAGTTATCCACGAGTCTACTTCTTAAGTGTGAGTTCCATTTTCCACTTGCGAATTTATTTTTCAGGGGTAGAGAAGAGAGCCTTGAAGGATTAGAAACTTATTGGCTTTATAGTCTTGTACTGTCTCTTAGCTGCTCTTAACTATATATCTTCCATCACCATCGCAAAGACTCACAAAAGAACCTCACTAAACTCATCATTCATCATAGTCATCACAAGCAGCTGCTTCATTATTCTTGTGAAGCACGTAAATTCAGCGGGATAACCCATGCAAACTTACACCAACATATTTGCAACAAAATTCTCCAGAGAAACAATATTAAAAAGGTAAGAACGCCATCCATAACTTTATATATTTTGAGTTACAAAGAGAAATAACTTAAAGGCCCCATTTATAAGGTTACAGATAATCAATATATGAGGGTGAATCTACCTGATATAACCTTTCTTTGAATACTTACTATAGTTTGACCTAAAAGACTTGCCTAACATGTAATAAGAAAAAAATGAAAAGAAGAAAAGGAAAATAGGTTCTTGTTTGACAAAGCTTTTTTGGAAAGAAAGTAATTATTTGGAAGAATGCGTCATGAAAAAATGAGTTTTTATGGAGAAAACGGAAAATAATATTTTTGTGTTGTGTTGGAGATGTGTAAGAAAAATTGGTAGTCCACAAAATTTTGTCACACAATCTCTCCTAAATAATGAATAAAACATGAGAAACCTGTTTGGGATTTGATAACAAGAAAAGTCAAATCTTCAACCATGCGACGCCTCAACTCTCGTGCGCTGTGTTCAATCTTTCAAAGTTTTAATCAATGCTCAAAAAAGCTTTCTCATATCATAATCAGAAAATGGGTCCTTGATATTAAGGAATTTAGTACAAGATGATAGATGGACCAATCAAGATATCAAGATATTGATTATTAATAATCTACCGTAAAAGTAACCTGCAATGGTGACCACCGTTTTGCTGGATCAAACTGCACAAGCCCCCTTAAGAAATCAATCAGAGCTAACCGCATTCGACTTTCTGTAATAATTTAACATAAACTGAATTGTCATTGACTCTTTTTTCCAGAAAAAAAATAAAAATAAAAATAACTTAAATTTCCAAAGCAGTAGCATTATTGTCTTGACTCTTGAACATCTTCCTCTCGGAAATATGAAACCAGACCTCTAACAATATCTTCATGTGCCAAATTCTTCCCATAAGGATACTTGGTGACAATAGCTTCAAGGTTCATGTGACTAAAGTACTCCTTTCCAATTGCTGGTTTTTTTGACTCCCTCTGAAATGAACAGAAAAACAAGATAAAAGAAATAAATAATATAATGAACCCTAACAAAGCAGTCAAGAAATAACAACTTTGGGTATCAAAACAAGGACAAACTTGACTGCCAACAACTCCAGGAAATACACAAGAAATTGGACCCATGAGAAGAGAAGAACAGCCAACTGAATTCTGCCTCAATGCAGCATCGCCATTGCATCTTGCGGCTCAATGACTGAGTACTTTCAATTGGAGTATACATAAAAGGAAAAGAAAAACAAGGAAATTCTATGATACTTCTATGACATTCTCTTTGCCTTCCAACTTTGAGTTTAGAATTGATTCAGTTTTCTATTTTTGGGGTGGAGAGAGGACAAAAAGCACTTGAAAATTCAAAGTTTAAGAGAAGTACTCACAGCTTCATATTCTTCTTCTGCCAAAACTTGGTACATGCTACTACAATTACTTGTTGAAATTTGTCCACTCTCTTCATGATTGATGCTCCCTACGAATTTAAAGAACTTGCTAGTGTTTTTGGCCTTCCGTAGTATAGAGTCAGGGGGTTGGCCCCTACGAATTTCAAAATTTGTATAACCAAGCTATTAAAGAGGATTATAGAGAAGCACGTGGAACAGGACATATAATGTAATAATCTGTTTATCAAATTCAACGTATCTTTTGTAATAGAGGCATTAATGCTAGCTCCAAGTTGTAAGTCATAGACCATTCTAATATCATGTGAAGCATATTCTCCAGCAATATCCAATCCGAAGTTGAGTAAAATTATTAATAGCAAGTTTTCGTGGCACGTTAGGGAGGAAATGTCTTTGATGTCGAGGGTCAGACTCATATCCCTCCAAAAGACAATACAATATTTACATCGAAATATGCATCTTGTCTTACCAGTGGACAAGTAATAGGAAGACCTCAAACTAAGTACGTGTTTGGGTTGTGTTTTTAAACATTCCTACCACTTTTTATCAACATACACTGTGTGACTCACAAATACTACCCACTTAGCCACAATCATTTCTATCCATTTATAGTTAAACTGCTTATAAGCATTTCCAAACATGCGCTGAATAATCCCTCATCAGTTCTTATCACATGCCAGGACAAGTTAAGCACCAGATTGTAACTGCCGTCTTCTTTCCGACTTTATTAATTTTAGCATAAAGAGGCGAGGAATCAATTCATCTTAATTTCCCACCCCCAGAAAACTCAAAGTGATCACTAAATTCATGCATTCCCAAAGAATTACAAATAAAAAGTAAAAAAATAAGTAAATCATACAGAACAAATGGGAACATCAACTACAAGTCTAGTGTTTTCTCCATCAGCTCCCTTGAGCTTCAAAAAAAACCCTTCCTTTCGGTTCTTCTTTTCACTTATTCCATATCACAATGAAGCTTTCAAGAAACTCCTAACCCCAACGTCGAAATGAGATTATTCAGCATTTGCCTCTTGCTTGCAAAAAGATAACTTGTTCTATTCAAATTAAATTTGGCGAGATTAAATTTGAGTTTAGATGTGTGGTTGAAAATTGGAGGAGTATTAAAAAATTTAAAGTAATTGTCAAATCAATGTATGAGTGGTTAAAAATGATGAGAGAGAAAAGGTAAATTTAATTTGATTAAATTTAATGTGAATAGAACAAGTGCTTAGGCAATTCCAAGAAAAAATTATGCATAATGTATCACTATCAGAAAACAATATAGAAAGCTAGGACTAAATTAGTTTCCAAGGCAAACCAACAAACGTTACCCCAATATCTTAATCATCCTCCTCAAAAGATCAAACTCCGAAGCTCCTGGGAACAATGGAAGCCCCAGAAACAATTCAGCAACTATGCAACCAAATGACCACATGTCAATAGCTGTAGTATATCTGGGCCACATTAAGGACACAAAGCATGATGTACAACATAGAACATGTTTTCAAGTAGTAGAGTCCTGCACAACAAAATATAAAGAGAATACAGAAGTAAAGTTTTTGGATTCATCTAGTTCAACCCAGTTGAATGGAAAAAGTTGATGAATATGAAGGGCTTAAAGACTTAAATAAACACTTGACTGCATATTTAAGGATACTGATAGCCGAGAAGAACTTCAGGTGATCTGTAGTAGCGACTCTGCAAAGAAGCATATTCATTGTTAACATATCAACAATATCAAGATTAAAATTTCAAGTCAGATTCAAATCCAATATTTTACCTGAATATAAGAATAAACTGTACGATCTTCCATACATGCTGATCCGAAGTCTATAATTTTGATTTCTGCTGCTCTCACACTGTCAATCTCATGGAATAATTATTAGAAAGAAGAGAAATAAGATGCAAAATACCAGGTCCAACTGTCAAAGACCGTCAAAGAGCAGCCAACCTTGTCCGCAAAAGAATGTTTTCCGGTTTTAAATCACAATGAATTATGCCAGCATCTTTCATCAGAGCCAGTCCACGCAATATCTAGATCATGGAGGAGAAAGTATTATTATAACACACTTTCAAAACTGCATGACCATTGAAAAGGAACAATTTTCTAAAAACATCACTAATCTGAAGACAAAGAAAGCGTGCATGACCTGTTTCGAGAATAGCCGGACAATTCTCAATGACAATCCCCTAAATTGGTTCAACTTTATAAGCTCATACCTAAAGAGAAAACATAAAGTAATGCAAACATAATTACAATGTAATCCAAAAATATATATAAGAATATTATGACGTGAGTTAGGCAGTTAGTTACTACATAAGCCACTTACAGATTGGAGTCAAGCAGCTCAAAAGCGATGCAAAGGTGCCGTTGATGTACAAAATAATCATATATTCGGACAATGTGGTTCTGATCTTCAGGATCAAACTTCTTATTTAACTGCGAAGAAAACAAATAACTGAAAAAATGCAAAAGAGATTCAACTCAAACAACTCGACACTCCAGGTGAAGAAGGCCTTACTGTTGTTAAAATTGATACTTCAACAAGTGCTTGCTGATAGTAAGCAGGTAGATTCTTAATTATCTTAACAGCGAGAAAGCTATTTGTTTCGGGAACCCAGCACTTAGCAACCTGCCCAAACGTTCCATGGCCGAGCATGTCTTTGACAATGTACCTGCAAAAGTGAGTTAGGCGCTGTAAGTTTCTGAAAGGGAAGGAAGGAAAGAGAAAATAGTCTTGGACGAAAAAAATAGTTACATGTAGGAAATTTTTTGGTGTAAACAGAGGAACAGTTGATGAGAATAAAATACATATGATTAGAATGGGTTGGATGAAATGGACATGTTCCAACAATTTCCTACGGTGTGACGTTCCTACAGGGTTGAAAAATCAATTTTATGGAAGGTTAGGAGACCTGCTTTATTGTCGGCTGAGCAGTCAAACAAATTCTCGTTCACAAGAATCGGTGGAGAAATAAGATGTTAATATTTCTAACCTCCTTCCTCTTTACCTCAAAACGGGCTACTTATAGTAACAGTATCTCGAAAAAAATCTAAGTGCATGTTGGCTTACACATTTTACTTAATTCTCAATTTAGTCAAACCAATCACATCCACATATCTCGTAGAACCTACATATACTACACAAACCTCCACCATTGACCTCCACTCATTCTCTTTCCTATTTCACATCAAAATCTATAAAAATCTCCACCCTAACACACACTAAGTTGTAAAGAATAAAATAAACATCTAATTGCACAACCACCAGAAATGAACCGGCAAATGAGGGGAGAAACTCTAAATTATTATAAATCTAAGTAAAGCACATTGATTGGAAGTCTTTCTAGTACCCAACTTGTACAGCTGAGGCCTTAAGCCATTAGATACCTGCGAGGGATTTGTCCATGCAAGCAAAAATAGGTCTGATCAAGCTTAAAAGCTCTCACAGAATCAACATCAGAAGGCCAAGGACCAAATAAGTAACAAGTATTACTAGAGTAGAATGTGCTAGAAGATTTACCCTTTGCCTGCTAGCTACTTGACGGAAAGGGAATTTGTTTAGTTCTAACTCATATGGAATCGACACTTATGAACTATTATACATTCCTACCCTACCGAAAACTCATTACCGCCGGAAACTGACTTCTCTAAGGATGGTTATCTGCCACAAAGAGGTCCTTTGTGCACACATTTATAGTTCTTTGCCAACAGTTGATAAAATGAAAGACAAATTCGACAATTTCCAAAACAAAACAAATCCAGGAACGCGACTCTGTAATTCTTCAACGGGTCTCATGAATGCTATAAACAAGGTTATCATATATCTCCTTCAGGGGCTGCAAGTCTTGTACCAAAAACTTGTGCACATTCATATCTTAACGCGAATATTTTGTCACGCCAATCAGTAAAACAAGAGTTTAATATGGGACACCAAAACTTCGGGCCTCAAGTTTCAAGCAAAATATGCCAGTCAGCTACCCCAAGTTCAACTATAATGTGGCAGCCTAGCCCCCTCAAGAAGAGGCAGCAACTCATAAGAAGTTCAAACCCACGGAAAACCATATAGCTTGGATTCGTGGAGGCCAAAGTATTTCTAGCCTTCCTAATACTCGGCCCGAAAGTAGAAGGCAATAGCTTGCTTCAAATAGTCGTCAGCTAAGCAGTGGTTACAGAAGACCCCTTCGTAAAAATGTATTCCCATCCTGCATATGCATAAACAGATAACCTAGGTCGCTTCTGATCTTCTGTCACGTGTTATATACCTGTCTACAACACGAACCTTGACGTTTGAGCTTTCCAGATCAGATATCACTCTCCTCAGATCAGATATCATTCCCCTACATATGATACAATTCTGAATCACTAGCCACAACTACAATTCATTGGGAGCGATAACAAGATGTTTCTCCTGTCTAACTTTTTCATGATATATATTTAGTATACCTAAGAAATTAAACACATTCGTGTTTTTTTTTTTTTAAATATATATATATATATATATATATATATATATATATATATATATATATATATATACAAGGTCCTTGAGATCATCCTATGATTAATAAGAACCCAAATGCTCTAATTGAGGCTGGCACCAGAAACAGGCAATGTCATGGATATCTGATAACACACAAGGTCAAGAACATGAAACAAGTCTATATCTATATCGCTGCAAGGAGTCTACCTCACGTCATATTACATTTATAAGTAGGGCATGTCTGATTCAAATTAAATTTAATCTACTTTTTCTCTCTTATCATTTCAAACCACTCATACATCGATTTGATAATTTTTTATATTTTTCCATACAATTTCTTTCATTCTCAACCACACATCTAGAATTTTCAATAATCCATATCACATATACCCTTAGATACCAGTAAAATTGCATTTCCACACTCCCAGCTGACCATTGATACCAGAGAAATAAGTAACATTTGCCTACCAATAGTTTGAAAGAGATGTAGTATGTTACAATCGATAAAAGGGCAGTAATTAAACAAACTAAACCTTCGTTGTGTCTCCAAATTAACCAACGGCAAATTAACGGTAAGAATTAGGTCTGAATTTGCATTATCATGGCCATCATTCAACACCCCAGTTGACGGAGATGTCAGGAACCTCTTCGGATTCAATTCTTCCGAATAACCAAATTGAGGGTTGCATATTTGATAGGTCTCAACAATGTCCTTCGTCAACCTTGCCACCAACTGTAATTACAAATAAACATGTCAAGGAGGGGAACTACTATAGTAAAATTTTCCTTTCACATAGTATCCCAGTTCAGAAAACTGGCATGCTGAATAGGTTACACCATCTAAGGTTCGCGTAGCTAACAAATGTCAAATAATTCTAGAAGCTAGGTGCAAACAAGAGAAAAAGAGAAGACAGACGAATATGCTAAGTGATTCCATACGCTATATCATAAGATAATATCATGTATTTACCAAATAGCATTCTCTATCCAATCCAAAGGAGATGATGGCGTCACTTGTTCTCCCTACTCAAATATAATGAATCACTCTTCTAATTAACATTGACACTGGTACAAATGCGAAGTAAGGAAATAAGAGTAGAGGCAGATTTATGTGAGCATTAATTTGATCAAACGTGACCTTAGTGAAATAAGTGATTGTTCATCAATAAGAACTACCATTTTTACATGTAACAATTATTTGTTTATTATTCGAGTGCAAAGTTACATCTCGTCCGTTGGATAATTATTTAACAACAAACAACAAAGAGAAGCCAAGACTACAAGTCTTCAATTCTAGAACTATTAAAGTACAACTGATTAAAAAAAAAATATTTGTCCTCTATCCCATAAATTGACAATTACTTTGCTCTTCATCTTGTTAAGTTTGGAATTATCTTTAGAACACCTAAGAGATAGACAAAAATGGCTGCTTTTGCACCATCATATGAGACCCAAGATAATCAGATTTCGAGAACTGACATATTACTGCTCCTCAGGGTACCCAACCAGACCAGTTCCAATACAACCTTAAACCATTGCCACCTTGCACCTTTCTACTCTGAAACAATTGACCAAGACATCTTAAGCCTTCCTGCATACTGCTCACTGTGAGATATGGACAACAAAAAGAATGAATGGCATCTCCTTCGGACACAAAGTTTTCTCTCTACATTAAACGTTACACCAGTCGATAAAATATCTTATCCCTGTGAATGCAAAGTTTCTTTCTACAACATCTTGCAAGTTGCAACTTCTTACGCCGAAACCAATTAACCAAGACATCTTAATCCTTCCTACATATTGCTCACCATGAAGAGGGGGAAGGCATCTCCTTCGGACACTAAGTTTTTAACTCTCTACGTTATATGTTACACCAGCCAATAAAATATCTTATCCCTGTGAATGCAACATTTTCTTTCTGCACATCCCATACCATGAAGGGAATGGAAATGGTGGTGATGTCTCCTGCCGACATAATTGTATACCTTTTCCAGATGCCAGCCACAAAACCACCTTTATTTTGTGAAGGAATAAAAGATTTTCAAAGAAAATGACAGGACGTGAGATAAGGGAAACTCTGCATATTAATTGTGCATGAAAATATGACTTGCAAAATAGATATACTTGAGATCTCACTTTTGCTATAAATGAAAAGGCTTCAAAATAACAATCACAAGACATGATAAAATATAGACAAATAAGATCCAACCACAGTATAAAGCAGTACTCATTTTAAGGCCTCTTACATTATTTTAAATACCGCAAATTCACACTTAAAAGGGAGGAAAACAGCACATAAACACTGTATAAAAAAACAGACCACATGTATGAACATAGTAGCTCTTAAACTAGTAAAAATACTGCTAGTTCGTGTTTCCTGTCATTCAGTGGTAGTACCAAACTTGACATGCTTTAGCTAGAATAAACTGTCAATAATTTGAGTATGGTGAGAAGATCACTTACAGGCCTTCTAACAACTACTCTCAAAGATCGGGGCTTTGCATCAGTGTTCACCGAGGGCGAATAAGGACCAAAGGCAAGCTGCTTAGGACGCCACGCCATCAGCACAGAAGCTGATGAAAATGATGTTGAACTCTCGTCCACAGCCGATTCCAATGGCTGGGAGTCACCTTCCTTTCTACTACTAGTAACCTCATCCATCACCCCCCCTCCTCCCCCAATAAACCCCGCCAACCACCACTGTTCTATGTGGGCTAGAATGTTATAAAATAGACAATTAAAAATAAAACAATTTGAAGTAAAACAGAACTCCGGTGCTCAAACGGAAAAATTCAGCAGTTGGATTGCCAGTGACTGAGATGGTAAAATCCTCCGGCAAATTCAATGAATTTACCAGAAGATTGCAATCCCATCCTCTTTACCCACTCACAACTCACAAAAAAGAAACGAACTTTAACAAAATCAGATCCATCAAAAAGGATAACTTCGAGCCTTTCCTACATGAATACGGCTGGATGAACGACGCCGTATACAAACAACAGATTGTCTCGTCTCCAATCTGGGGGCCAAAAACAAAAACAAAGAAAAAATGAAGCAAAGAAAAAAACAGAGAAAACGAACCAAACGATACAGAGAAGAAGAGGACAAAGCTCAAATTCAAAATCGGTCAATCGATCGGTATCAAAATCCAAGTTTCTTCCACAATCAAAAGAAAATAGAACTTGATAAATGGAGATTGAAAATGTAAGAGAAAAACAGAGATTTTCAAAGCCACTGTTGCTTCATCGAGAAGGGGATTTCAGATTTTCATCGTCTTTTAGAAGTTAAATAATAATATTAATTTCAGTAAAGAAAATGCTCTAAATCAGCTTTAGGTTTGCTAAGCAGTCAATTAAGATAATTTTACAGTTCAAAAATGAATCTGTCAATTTTGGTCACCCAAGTTCAATTGAGATTCCAAACTACTCCTCTCGTATCTGTGTTCTCGCTGCTATATGGAAGCCTCCTTGGATAAATAATTTTCCTATCCAAACTACTCCCCTCATATCTGCCTTCTCATTCGGACTGATGTAGCATTCGAGTTGATGTGATAAATCATCATAGAGCGTGTTATAGTATGCTCCATGAAATGTACTTGATCAACTTCGAGCAGTGATACATTATTCAAATATTAAACAATTTTCGTTTAGCGTTGATACATGATCAATTTCGAGTAGTTAAATGTTATCTAAGCATTAATTTGTGGTTGCACACGAGTACACTCTGGAGTGCACGCTATGACGCATCCTAATTGATGTCACAAATCATCCTAGAGTGAGTCCCAATTTGCCACATGAAATGCACTTAAGCGTCAGTTCTCCTATATGATTTTACATGATTGTACACACCTTTTTCAATCCCACTCATTCTCTTTCCTATTTCACATCCACATATCTCGTGGGACCTACCTGTACTACATAAATCTCCACCATTCAACTCCACTCATTCTCTCTCTTATATCATATAAAATCACATTTTTACACACATCCTAACACCCTCAACTTCAACTAGTGATACGTTATCTAAGCATTAACTAACGTTTGTTCAGCATTGACCCAGGATCAACTTTGAGCTATTAAACGTTGTACAAGCATTAATTAGTGGTTCAACACGAGTGCACACTATGGTGCATCCTGATTGACGTGGCATTCCAGTTGATGTGACAAATCATCCTAGAATGCATCATAATATGTCCCATAAAATGCATGGATCAACTTCAAGAAGTGATACGTTGTCCAAACATTAATTAATTAGTATTCGTTCAGAGTTGACCCAAGATCAGCTTCGAGCTATTATTAAACGTTGTCTAGGAATTACTTCGTGTTCGTTCAAAGTTTCCCCAGGATCAGTTTCAAGCTGTTAAACGTTATCTAAGTATTAATTTGTTCGGATACAAGTTAGCTTTAGAGTGCACACTATGACGCATCCCGTTTGATGTGACAAATCATCGTAGAGTGTGTCATAATATGACCCATGAAATGCACTTGATCAACTTCGAGCAGTGATATGTTACCTAAGGAATAATTAGTATTCGTTCGACGTTGACCTAAGATTAGCTTTGAGCTGTAAATGTTATCGAAGCATTAATTAGTGTTCGCACAATGTTGACCCTGTGCACCATTGTACGAATTGATATTGAAATGTGAGGTCTATACATTACTTCACCATTAGTTAGTGTCTATAACGACATTGAAATAGGTCATCAGCGTATGGAGTAATATTGATGTGCCTCGTCTTCATGTTATCTCAATATTAGTTAGTGACT
This sequence comes from Jasminum sambac, assembly GCA_018223645.1. Taxonomy (NCBI): domain Eukaryota; kingdom Viridiplantae; phylum Streptophyta; class Magnoliopsida; order Lamiales; family Oleaceae; genus Jasminum; species Jasminum sambac. Next base: position 18,651,499 of record CP073650.1, on the reverse strand, counting down.
GCACCATGTCTATACAAAACACTGTTACATGAATCGATATTGAAATGTCACATCTACTCGTTATCTGAACATTGCTTTAGTGTTTGTACAATGTTTACACTAGGCACCATTATATGAACTAATAATGAGACTCCACATGTATATGTTATTTCATCATTAGTTACTGTCTATACGACGACAAAATAGGTCATTATCGTATGAATTGATATCAAGATGTCGCGTCTACGCATTATCTCCTAATGCTATTGCAGATCACCATTGCACAAACTACTATCGAAATGCCATATTTACACATTGCTTCAACATTAGTTGTCCATACAGTGTTGACACGTGGTTGAGAGACATGACTATACAAACTGATATCGAGATGCCAAGTCTCTATGTCATGTTATCATCAGTTAGTGTTTGTGCGACGTTGAAATAGGACATCACTATATGGATTGATATGGAGATGCCATGTCTATATGTTATCTCAATATTAGTGATTACACGATGTTGGCACAAAGCTTTCGTGCATCAATGTTAGTGTTTGCACAATGCTCGCACGATGTTGGCACAGAACTATATTGCATTCCAATTGATATAGCATTCTAGTTGATGTGATAAACTATCTTAGAATGCATCATAATATGCCTTATGAAATATGCTAGATCAATTTCAAGCAGTGATACATTATCTAAGAATTAACTAGTATTCGTCTAGCATTGATCGAAGATCGACTTCGAGCTGTTAAACGTTATCTAAGCATTAATTAGTGTTCGTACAATATTTACCCAGGGTGCCGTTGTATGAATTGATGTTAGGTCAGTGTCCATATGACGTTGAAATAGACCGTTAATGTATATACTAATATTGAAGTACCTCGCCTACATGTAATCTCAATATTAGTTAGTGATGTACGATGTCGATACAAAACACTGTTACACGAATTGATATTGAAATGTCACATCTACACATTATCTGAACATTAATTTAGTGTATGTACGGCATTTACACCAGGCATCATTATATGAACTGATAACAAGATGCCACATCTATATGTTATTTCATCATTAGTTACTATCTATACGACGATGAAATAGATCATTATGGTATGGATTAATATTAAGATGTCACATCTAGGGGTTATCTCAATATTAATTAGTTATGCCATGATTCTGGCATAGATCACCATTGCACGAACTACTATCGGAATGCCACTTTTACATGTTGCCTCAACATTAGTTGTCTGTATGGCATTGACACGTGGGTAGGGGACATGACTACATGAATTGATGTCGAGATGCCAAATCTATCTATTATCTTATCGTTAGTTAGTGTTTGTGCGACATTGAAATAGGACATCAATGTATGGATTGATATTGAGATGACACCTCTATATGTTATTTCAATATTAATGATTACACGATGTTGGCACAAAGCTCTGTTGCATGGACTCATATTTCAATATTAATGATTACACGATGTTGGCACGAAGCTTTGTTGCATGGACTTATGTCAAAATTTCGCGTCTACGTGCTATCTCAACATCAATTAGTGTTCATACGGGGTTGACACAAGGCACCAACTAATATCAAGATAAAGCATATATACACTTCATCATTGGTTAGTCCTCGCACGACATTGAAATAGGGCATTGCTATACAAACTGAAATTAAGGTCTCGCTATAGGCCTGTAAATGCATTGGACAGGGATCGAATATGTCTATATCTGATCCGACCCAAAAGTGTAATTGTATGATTCAATAATCTAACAGATTTCTCATAATTAAATCCATATCCGATTTGCTAGCTTGTTGGATGTCCGATTTGATTACCAGATCTTATTTTTTGCATTTTTTAAAAATGCAATATTTACATATTAATATGTAAAAATTCACTTATATAACTAATTAAAGAGCAAAAATTAATATATAAAACATTCTTATCACTTTCTCAATCTAGATAAACTTTTTCATGTGAGTTAATGAAAATTTCAATTTGGGAAATTTTTTAGAACACAATGTTCAGTTACATATATGATAATATATAATATACAATTTTACTTTACAAAGTCTTATAAATTTTAAAATGAAATGTTTTATGTAATTGATAATTGTACTTTGTAAATTTGTAAAAACATATTATTTCTATTTTATTGTTAAAAAGTCAAATCGGATTGATCTAAATCCATATTTGCTTCATTTAGTGCTTCATTTAGTTAATGAATGATTAGATTCGGATCTTTATCGGGTTATTAGATTGAAACTTTGAATCCATCTCCCATCAATTTCATCGAATCGGGATCAAATTTTGATCCATTGACAGGCATACTCACGTTTATGCATTGTGTCAACAGTAGCATCACACAGCATTGCCACATTATTGCACGAAACTAATTTTGAGATGCCATTTCTACCCTTTATCTCAATATTAGTTAGTGTCTGTACAATGTTGACACACTGCACGAATTGATATCAACATGTCACGTCTATATGTTATCTCATCATTAGCTAGTATTCGTGTACCTTCGAAATAAAGCATCACTTTGCAGACTTATATTTAGATATCAAGTCTATAAGTTATCTTAATATTAGTTAGTGTTCGCACGATCCGACATCAATTCATTATCTCATCATTAATTAGTGTTCGTATGACGTTAACACATGGCATCATTGCATAAGCCGATATTGAGATGTCATGTGTACATGTTATATCTTAACATTAGTTAGACCTCATGTGATGTCGATACATGACATCACTGCACGAATGAATATCGTGATGTCATGTCACTAATGATAAGCTTATTGATTAAATGATTCAACTAAAAAATCTCACACCACGGCCTATGACATCGATGTTACAGTGTAGCTATATGGAAGGGAACTCAAACTGAAAGTAAATGTCGTAATTTTCATTAATTCCACGCCTTACAGTAATGGTACAATATGTTTTGAGAATCAAATTTTCCAACTATCTATGGTATTTACATGACAAGTTGTTGCATGTATTTAGGTTTTTATTTTAAAATTTTTAAGTTTTTTTTTGGTGATATTCTACATGTACCCTTCTTTTTTTATTAGTACAAACTGGGGATTATAGGGGTAGGGTGGGGTGTCTTAAACCCAAGATAAATCGGTAAAGGGATGTCTTACTACTTGACTAAATCCTTTGGACTACATGTACCCTCCTTTTAGATATCAAATTGAGTCAAAATTATAGAGTTAACTATCCAACCTAACAGTAGGGATCTATGGCTTTAAGTTTTGAAGGGTTGGGGACACTAGCCACCAGATATTGAAAAAAAAATAAATATAAGATTGTATCAAAGTTGAAAAATTGAGAACCCCAAATATAAAAAAACCCTATATTTTTAACGGCAATTTCCAAATTTAGTAAATAAGTTAATAAACATTTATTGATTGTTTGTATCTTTTATTTAATATACTTTACTTTCAGATAGAATACACTATTTGCAAAAGATAGTGATTCATGATTGATTGTATGACATTAATTGACTCAAATGTTAAATTCTTATTTAATACAATATTTAAGACAATAATAAATTATTGTCAACTAATTGACATCTAACCGGTAATGGATAAACGATCATAGTCAGTGAAAAAAAGGCGTTTTTGAGGCGCGCCTCAATTTGAGGGGTGCCTCTAATGCCTCAAGGCGCATCCATTGAGGCTACTCTGTGCGAGGCTTACGATTTTCTAGTTGAGGCGCACGCCTCAACTCCTTCGCCTCAAGGCGATGAGGCTTAAGCTTCAAAGTAAGACCTTAATTTTTAAAATTGTGATTGGACTTAAACTTATTCGGAAGGCTCAACTAACAACTAATTAAGAAAAACAAATTAAAAGGCCCAAACCTAGAGAAAGTTATCAGTCATCACGTTGCTCTTCTTCAAATCTTGCTAAGAAAGAAAAAGCAAGAAGGCAAAACCGCAGAAGCTGAGAAGTCACAACTTACAACTCAGAAGAAGTCGAGATTTAAGAACCAGAGAAGCATCAATTTTTGACACCAATAAAGTCGACTGCATCAGTAAGCCAAAAGGTATTTTCCTCTCTCTCTCTTTCGACATCTTTATATGGCTGAACTCTGAAGTAGTGAAGTCTGAACCATTTGCATGAACTTTCAACTAAAGTTTAATTGTTTAAATAGCATATATCAAAAGAGACAAATACACGTTTCATACTTGCATGTTCCCCACGTGTTTGTTTAACAAATAACAACTAACTAATCTGTAAAGTATAAACTAGTCAACAATGGAAGCTCCAAAACTAGTCAAAAATTTCGGCTATGCAGACTTCATGATGCATCATGCATGTTAAGTCTTTGAATAATTGAATTTGAATCATGTACATGGTAAAATATCTTTAAGTTGGCACTTGACAGACTTCAACCCTTTATTTAGTCAAAAATTGTGGCCATTTCTCATTTTCTTTCACAACTCGGCAGATGACAAACCCTTTTTTTTTTAAGTTATGAAAATCTGAAAATCTGAAATTAGAATTTAGGAATAGAATTAATATTTTTTTTTGAAGAGGGATCACTAACTTCTATAGATTACATAATTATAGGATGTCAAAGAACAATCGAAAAGATTCGGCTTGGAAATATAGAATTGAAATTAAAAAACTAGGAGGCGATGATGATAAAAAAACCTATATCTACTTGGAATGTAATTTTTGCCAGAAGAGTATTACAGGTGGAGTGAAACGGATGAAAGATCATTTAGCATGTACGCACAAAAATGTGGCCCCGTGCCCCAATGTTCCTGATGATGTTAAGAAAGAGATTAAAGATTACATGGAAGTAGGAGAAAAGAGAAGGCAATTGTCGCATGAACAGTTTGAGGATTTGGTCGAAAGTGGTTCCTACTACAGAGATGAAATACCCAAATCGTTTCAAAGAGGGGTGAGAGGACCCATGGATAGATTTGTTAAAAATATTGGAGATGGTAATGATGATGCTAATCCAAAAATGATGAGGAATAAAGTAGCTTGCGATGTTGGAAGATTCTTCTTTGAGAATGCTATACCTTTCAATTGTGTTCAAACTCCATCATTCATTAGCATGTGCCGATCTATAGGTTCTTATGGCAGGGGATTTGTACCACCGAACACACAGGAACTAAGAAATTGGATTCTTAACACAGAGGTGGATTCGACAAAGAAAATAGTCAATGACATTAAGAAGACGTGGAAGACAACAGGAGTGTCGATTTTATCTGATGGATGGACAAACACATCAAATAGCGGTTTGATTAATTTTCTGGTAAATAATCCACATGGTACTGTGTTTTTGAAGTCAATTGATGCTTCAAAGCAAAAAAAAAAGATGCAAATTTGTTGTTTAAACTGTTGGATGATGTTGTTGAAGAAGTTGGCGATGAAATTGTTGTCCAGGCAGTGACAGACAATGGTAGCAACTACAAGGCAGCGGAAAGAACGTTGATGGAAAAGAGGAATCACTTATATTGGACTTCTTGTGCTGCTCATTGCATTGATTTGATGCTTGAGAGACTTGCGGAGTTGCCTCAGCACAAAAGTGCATTGTTGAAGGCAAAGAAAGTCAGTAATTACATACATAACCACCAGTGGGTAGATGCAATGGTGAAAACATTTACACATAAATAAGTTATTCGACCGGGTGCTACTAGATTTGCTACAGCATACATGACCCTGTACAGAATTTATGAGTTAAAGAAGCCACTACAGCCCTTTTTTACTTCAGAGAATTGGGTGGAATCAAGATATGCAAAAACATCCGAAGGCAAAGAGATAAAGAAGATAATAATGAAAGATCAGTATTTCTGGCTTAGTGTGGCATATGCTGTGAAGACCAAATTTCCATTAGTACGTGTCTTAAAGTTTGTTGATGGTGAAAAGTTGCCAGCAATGGGATTCATTTATGAAGCCATTGATTATGCGAAAGAAAAGATAGCAAAAAATTTGGAGAACAAAGTGGAGTCATATAAGGAGATTTGAGATATTATAGATGAAAAATAGAATGTTCAATTACATAAAGACCTACACTCTGCTGGTTATTATTTGAATCCGCGTCAGCAGTACTCGGACACATTTTCTATGCATGCAGAAATCATAGCAGGTCTATACAATTGCATGACAAGGCTCATTCCCGATGAAAGTGAAAGGAAAAAAGCAAGCATCCAAATGGATTTGTTTGCTACAAAAGTAGGGTTGTTTGGCCTACAAGCAGCACAAAATTCTTACAACGAAATGACTCCAGGTTAGCATCACATTATTAATATATTACACAATACATATGCATTATTTTGAATTCATCTCATTTCTTTTTTTCCCCAGCTATGTGGTGAACTCAATTTGGTTGTGACGTTCCGGAGCTTCAACGTTTTGCAGTAAAAGTATTGGGTTTAACTTGCTCTTCTTCTGCTTGTGAGCGTAATTGGAGTACACATAATCAAATTCACACGCAGAAAAGGAACCGTTTGGCAACAAAAAGGTTGGAAAAGTTAGTTTATGTAAATTTCAACAAGAGGCTCATTGATCGACGTCGGCAGTTGACATCTCCAAAAGATGTAATAGATCATTTGGTTCGCAATGAGGTTTCATCTGATGATGAATGGGTTGCTGACTACGACGGTGAAAGTGAAGATGAAGTTCCTTCAAATGAAAATGACGAAATTGTAGATCTTACACAAATTCAAAGTCAACGAAAAAGAAAACTATCTACAATAGGTATGAGTTACAACTTATAAGTATTTATTAAATTAAATTGAATTTCTATTTATGTAAGTATGTAACAACATTATTGATTGTATTTTTCTATTTTCTCTCTCTTTTTGCAAATCAAGGGAAGAGGAAGGAGGAATATAATAAGGGAAAGGTAAAAGAAAAAGGAAATGGGAAGGTACAAGATAAGGGAAATGGGAAAGAGATTTTGCTGTTGATGGATGATGATGATGAAGTTGAGTGGATGGACATCAACATAGATAGTGAAAATGAAGGGGATGATTTTGAAATTAGATATGACGACAGTTCCACGGCTGATGGTGATGCGTGATGACTGATGATCCGACCCCAAATTTTAAGATTTCGTTGATTTATTTGTTTCTTGATTTCAATTTCAATTAACTATCTTCTTTTAAGTAGAGTTTTATTGACTATTTGAGTAAAATATGCTAAATTGTATTTTTTGGCAATATTTTGAATTTTTTTTTGAGGCTTACGCCTCAATGTGCCTTGAGGCTAGGCCTCGCCCCATAAAGAGAAACCGTCTTAATACTTATTTTCGCTTTTTCGAACACTGATCACAGTAAATATAATTCTTTTTGAATAATATATATTGTTCATAAGTAGTGATGATCTATTATCGGCTCTATGATGGTAACTAATATGTTAAGTTTTATATTTAGAGTAACATTTAAGATAACAGATCAATTGTTGTCATCTAGCTAATGTGTGACTGATGATGGGCAAGTGGCCATTAAATATAATTATTCATTTTTTAGTAATGTTATTTGTAAGCAATGATTAAAGACCACATGTATACTGAATGATACTTACTCATAATGGAGATATTGGCCCAAATGGTCCAAAAAAATGTACCAATTGCGAGTTTGGTCCAAAAAATGTATGAGGTGTGATTTAGTCTTTTTGAATGGAATCCGTCAATTGTTTCCTTTAATTCCTTGATCTCGGGCTATTTTGTCTTCTTCCAAAGGGTATTTGGGCCATTTTACATATATTAAATTGCATAAAAGGTCTCAATCTTTATAGGTTGTTACCACCAAATCCTAAAGTTCTAAACATATGTATTAGTCCAAAATTTTATTTAAATTACATAATTTTATCTTTATTTTTTATGTATATTTATTTGGGCCATAATTAATTTTATCAAATTATTTTGATACTAATTAAATTTTTTATTGAAAATCACACATTTTAATTTTAACAACAGTTAACAATAAATGTAACAATTGTAATATATCTCCGTAAAATTTTAGCAAGAGTATATGACTATATCCATATAAAATGTATATATATATATATACCGAATGTATAAAAATAATAAAGTCAAATACAAAAAATAAAAAATTATTTTATTTTATATATCTCCATTTTGGTACATAAGTTAACTCATCAAAATAATTTAATTTTAATTAAACAACTTCTATCGAAAATTCAACATACATTAATATACGTTTGCATTAACATTCTAACTTTTGAAAATTTTATTTTGCATTAATAAGCATATATTTTTGTAATAAATCTAATTATTATATCTACATAAAATTTTGGTAGGAATATATCACTGTAAAAATAAAGAAAGAAGTACATCAGCACTAGAACATACTTCGAGTGCATTTAATTGCAATTTCCGTGTAAATAGGTAATTATTATTCATTTAATTCGATGTTTGGCAACACAAAATAAGTCATCAAAGATAATATGACTTTAGAAGTTGGTTGTAATAAGACAATTTAAAAAAAATTAAAATTAAAATTAAAGAAAAGAAAAGATAGGGACTGAAACGATAAAAGAAACAAAGTGAGTGAGCTAAAGTAATAAATTTATATTATGAGGGACCAGTAAAATTTGCTGCTATCCAAGTTCAGGTGGCCTCACTGCGCAGCGGACGAGGTATTGGACAAGTGACCAAGGCACGTGCCATTTAATCTGACTTTAAGCTAAGCCAAACACTGTCTAAACAAAAACAAACGAAACCCAAAGGGCGAGGCTAAATACACTAAGGATTTTACTTTATACACTTATATTTTTTGAAAATTCCAAATCTACCCTTACTTATAAAACGTTCGCCCTACGTGGGGCGAACACCGTTAAACAGCGTCCGCCCTATATGAGGCAAACACCCACATGGGGGTTCGCCCATATAGGGGCGAATATTTTTTTTAAATAAATAAATAAATAATAAAAAATTATAAAAGAAAGAAATGAAAAATATCATATGAATAAATTATATATCATTTTCTATTTAAATTTTTTGTAACTACTTTGACTAATAATTTTAAAATTTCTTTATATTTTTTCAACCACTCAAAATTTTTTAATAATTATATTCAACATTAATTGAATAAAGTCAATTATTATATGATAAAAAAATCGAAATTTATCATTATAGTTACAAAAAAAATTTTGAAATTACTTGTCAAAATAATTGTAAAAAATTTAAATTTTTTAATAATTCGATAATAAAGCTAATTAGTGTATCATAAAAAATTCGAAATTCATCATTAAAATAGTTATAAAAAATTTAAAAGAAATTTTAAAATTATTCGTCAAAGTGGTTGTAAAAAATTTGAATAAAAAATAATGGAAAAAATTACATTCACCAATGAATAATCAGTAAAATTAATTATTTTTTAAAGTTTTTTACAATCACTTTGATGATGAATTTCGTCAAAGTCGTTGCAAAAAACTTTCGAAATTACTTGCCAAAGTGATTGCAGATAATTTTTTTGATGATATAGTAATTAGCTTTATTCTGTTAGTGTTGATATTTAAAAACAAAATCAAAAATTTTTTGATAATACAGTAATTGACTTTATCCGATTAGTGTTGAATGTAATTATTTTTTAATAAAAAATAATAACAAAAATTTTTCATCTGCCATTTTTTCCTTTTTTTTTTTTAACCGTGTTCACTCCACATGGAGCGAACACACAAATGGGTGTTCGCTCCAAATGGGTGTTCGCTCCACTTAACACACAAATGGGTGTTCGCTCCAAGTGGAGCGAACACCCATTTGTGTGTTCCGTATGGAACGAACAAAGTAATTTTATTTTTTTTATTTTATTAGTAAGTGTATAATTGGGAAGATGTAAAATTTTGGGTGCATTTAGAAATTAGCCGGCTGTATTTAGCCTCACCCAAACCCAAATTCGCCACGAGAAATCGAAAATCAATTATCCATGGCGACGAGGGCGTTGCTGATGCGGCCGAATATGGCGGCGTTAGGCGTGTTTGGCAATCGCGCCCTTGCTTATTTTCAACGAACGACGGTGTTGCGGAGGAGCTATCATCTTCCGACGAGTTCTACCTCGGTGCTTTTTCTTCGCACAGCGGAGTCGGAGGTTTATCCTATCGTAAGTCGTCGTCGTCGGTCGTTTTGCATCCGAGCGACGAATGAGTTCGAAAATTCTGCCTCGGTGGAACCTTCCTCGATGCAAAGCATGGAGAATAAGGTTCTTCGATTCACTCCATATTTTGTGTAATTTTTTTTGTGCACTTGTAGCATTAGCTCTCAGTTTAACCACGAACCAAATTTAAACTAAGAAATGCTGAACTAGTGTTATCGGAATTGGAGAATTTTGGTGTTTTTGTTCTATAATTGTTGGGAAAGGTAGCATTGGGTGGCTTGGAGTAGATGATTTTACTATGCTATCAACCGTAAGGCACTGTAGACAATTTTGCAAACCCCAGGTAACAATGGACCTAGATTTCTGGATGCGAATTTGTTCAATCTGAATACCAGAAAATAGGAACGGATATTGGTTCCTGAGTTTGCAAACTATAGGAATGGTAAGAGAGACGAGGGAATGAGGGTGAGGGTGGTGGGTTGAAGAAGGCAAGCCATAGTGGCAGGAAGATGGACCTTGTTAGGAAGAAGGTAAAGTGCAGCGTGTGTATGTGGTGTTTGAGATCCAATGCTGTTTGGTGAGAGCATTCACAGTTCACAATCACAGAAATTCTGATTTCTAATCATTTTTGAGATCTAATGCCGTTTGAGATCTCAAATTGAATTTTGATTAATGATTGGAGGCTCCCTGGCTGTAACAGAGCTTCCGACTTCCAAAGCATTGTCTTTTATGACACTCAGAATCATGTCTCCTTCGTCCCGTGAAGATAGACGTAGTTCTTTATGTTTCTATTCCAAATCATAATCGACTCACTTGTGGAGAGTATTTTATTACCAGTTTTAGTGTCTTGTTATCAATCCATAAATATATTGCCCCTTTTTAGCATACTACTATTTACGGAAAAGCATAAGGAAATTTTACTTTTCCAACTACGTTAATTAAATTTGCTAATCTGTGGGTAGATGGTGTAAGCTGATATTCACTGGAGTGAGGAAGTATTACTGTTTAAATCCGAGAGAAATGAACACTGAGGTGGTATGAGTTGTTCATGCACTGTTGCTTCACTTGAATTATGTCGTGGTTACCTGACTGGTTTCAATTATATGAGATTGAAAATTGAACTCGAAACTAAGTGCTATTAGTTTTAGGATGAGTTCCAAAAATGGATGTAGAAACAAGCATCTGCATTGCGCTAAGCATAACATAATTTCTCAGTGTGGTGATTCTATATCTATAGTTCTAACAAAGACAGGGTTCTAGAGTTCGCTCTACATTTTCCATTGAAGTAAAACAGAAAATTTACCACTACGAAAAGCTTATATAATTGGAAACGGAAAAATATGCAATCATTGAGGAGTTTTAAAATGTCACAGCTCACAACTTTTGATAGAGATCATTCATTTGCAATTGTATATCATTAATTTGTTGTTTCTCGACTTCTGCTTGAAAAGATTTGGTAACAAGCTGATCACTGGTGAAACAGATAAAGGAACAACTAATGGCTGAATCCGTTATTGTGAAGGACGCTTATGGTGATGGCCGGCATGTGAGGTGAGGTTCCTTGTCGCTTCCATATCGAACCAGTATGTGTGTGCACGTTGCGTGCATATGATGGAGTACATTGAACGCTAGTCTTGATGATGATTATATTATATTGCTGTACTTAGCTGAGTGAATTTTTATTTTGCCAAAAACTATTTTTTTAGGCTGAATTGAATAGCAGTGGGAACCACAAGATATATTGTTAAAATGAGACGACTAAATCACGGCACCTCAATATCACTAAATCAACTTTCATTATCATTCAACCAACTTTCATTACTAGTAGCTTATCAAGTTTTTGTTATCACGAGACGACTATCGTTATCATGAAACGACTATCATTTTCCCATCTCCGGGTTGCTTAACTAATAGGAAAATCAGATCACCATATTACTAATAGCTTATCAAGTTCTCATTATCAATAAATAAGTATCGTTATCACAAAACGACTGTCGTTTTCCCCTCCCGAGGTTGCTTAACTAATCGGAAAATCAAATCACCATATTACTAGTAGCTTATCAAGTTATCGTTATCACTATATCAACTATTGTTATCACTAAGTCCACGTTCGTTATGACCGCATCAACGTTCATTTTGATTAAATCAAGTTCGTTATAACTAAATCAAGTTTCATTATAACAAAATCAACTTTCGTTATGATTCAATCAATATTCGTTATAGTTAGTCCACTTTCGTTATGGTTAAATCAATTTTAATTATGACAAAATCAACTTTCTTTATAACTCAATCAACTTTGGTTATGGCTAATCCACTGTCATTATGGTTCAATCAACTTTAATTACGGAAAAATCAACTTTTGTTATGGCTCAATCAACTTTGGTTATGGCTAATCCACATTCGTTATGGCTAAATTAATTTTCGTTATCACTCAATCAACTTCGTTATCACTGAATCAACTTTCTTTATGACTAAATCACCTTTCATTATGATTTTATCAACTTTCGTTATGACTAAACTACCTTTTCGTTATGACTAAATCAACTTTCGTTATGACTAAATCAATTTTTGTTATCACCAAAGTCAATTTTTGTTATTACTAAATCAACTTTCGTTATAACCAAAATAAACTTTCGTTATGATTAAATCATCGACCGTTATCAATAAATCAGCTTTCGTTATCACTCAATAAACTTTCGTTATCACCAAACTAACTTTCGTTATCATTCAATCAACTTTTATTATCACTAAATAAACTTTTATGACCACTAAATCAACTTTCGTTATCACTCAACTAATTTTCATTATCACTCAACTAACTTTCGTTATCACTAAATCAACTATCGTTTTGTCGTTCCTGGGTCGTTATCATGAAAGAACCATTGTTTTTCATATCCTCGGGTTATTTACCTAATCGGGAAGTTCAAATCACTATATTACTAATAGAAATCCAACACCAAACAGTAAAATCAAACAGCAAACCTCAAACCCCAACTACAGCCACAAACTCTAAATGTTTACTAAACCCCAACCCTAAACCCTACCCACAAACCCCAAACCCCAAAAAATGTCATCACTAAATACTAACCCCAACCCCAAACCTCAAACCCCAAACCCCAAACCCCAAACTCTAACCTCTAGACCCCAAACCCTAACCTCTAGACCCCAAATTTGTAAACTCCAAAACTTGGGGCATGAACCGAATGGTGATGAAACGTGTTCCAAAGTTTGGGACAAGTTAAACAATCACTAAATGTCAATCGAATACTTGTATTCGAATAACGAACACCTCAAAAATTCCATAAAAATACGGTTTGATCTTTAGAACGGGTTAACAATCACAATATGCCCATTTAACATTGGAATTAAGGACGAGTTAAAAATGATTTGCACTCCATCCTGATTAGTTATCCAATCTTGAGATGTCAAAGCCATGGTTGATTAGTGATAATAACACTTGTCTTGGAACAACGAGAACTTGACAATCTACTTGAGACAAAATGTGATTTGATTTCTCGATTATGATAACACGGTGATGGGATGTCGGGACTAGTTATCCAACCTCGAGACGACAAAACGATAGTTGATTTAGTGATAGCGAAAGTTGGTGCCCCTATCACGAAAGTTGATTGGGTGATGCCGAAAATTAGTTGAGTGATAATGAAAGTTGATTTACTGATAACAATAAATGATTTGTTGTAACGAAAGTTGGTTTAGTGATAACGATAGTTAATTTAGTGATAATGATAGATGATTTAGTCGCAACGAAAATTAATTTAGTGATAACGATAGTTGATTTAGTGATAATGAAAGTTGATGCCCCTATAATGAAAATTGATTTAGTGATAACAAAAGTTGTTTTAGTAATAACGAAAGTTGTTTGAGTGATAATGAAATTTGATGAGTGATAATGAAATTTGATTAGTAACGAAAGTTGACCGATTGATAACGAATGCTGATTAAGTGATAAAGGAAGTTGATTGAGTAATAATAGAAGTTGGTTAAGTGATAATGGAAGTTGGTTAAGTGATAACGATAGATGATTTAGTCATAACAAAAGTTGATTTAGTCATAACGATAGTGAATTTAGTGATAATGATAGATAATTTAATCATAACAAAAGTTGATTTAGTGATAACGATAGTTGATAATCCTATAACGAAAGTCGATTTAGTGATAGCAAAAATTGATTTAGTAATAACGAAAGTTGATCGATTGATAACGAAAGTTGGTTGAGTGGTGACAAATGTTAATTTACTGATAAAGAAAGTTGATTTATTTATAACGAAACTTGATTTACTGATAACGATATATGATGTAATCATAACGAAAGTTGATTTTGGTAATAATGAAAGTTGGACTTTCTCTCAAGCCCTTTTTTTCACAAGTGTCAATCGTTATGCTTTCTATATAATTAGTGCAGCGCACAAGTAGACATGTAACATTTTAATTAACAATTTATATAACAATGCTTTCTGAACAACGGATAACGAATGCAATATCGTTATTCGTACCACAACACTAACGTACAATGGTTATGGCTGCTATACAATTGTTGCAACATACATTTATATCATGACAATACATAAGTTATGCACACATATAACATTTTAAATCACAATTTATATAGCAATATTGACTGAACAACATATAACGAAAGAAGTATTGTTATGCGTAACTTATAACGACTGGACAATCGTTATAATGAATATTTAATTTTTAATACATCATCATATAGAAAAAATGACAACCATACCGAAATCATGAAGCCGTTAGCTAATTTCTGGGATTGAGAGAGAATTAAATTCAATTGTGTAAAACCCTAGATAAAGAGGGAGGATATTTTAGTCTTTTTACACGTAAGAGTATTTTAGATATTTGTTATTTTTCTTTTACTATTATTTAACTAGAAGGTTATTTACACAATACTAATTTTTGGGAAGGTTTTTTAAATAATTTAGACCCGGTTTTTTAAATAAAGACCCCTACTACGGCCCTAATTTCGACCAGAAGCGAAACCCTAGAATTAAACGGAACCTTCATGCGATGTTCTTCGGCTCAATGCTAATTTGATTCGTGCTGCCTGTGTAAATCTCGCAATTGTTTGGCTAATTGTTTTAGCCTCCTTCGAACAATTCTATCTAAAGTAAGTTGTTCGTCTTTTTGATGAATTGGGCACATTGATTTTTTAGTTTTATTGTTTGTTCTATTTTATAGTTTTTATTGTTTGTTCTACTGTCGAAACAGCATGATTAAGCCTTCTCTACAGTCGTTTATATCAGTGTTTAATGTGTTAGATTGCCCATTGTCGGATTTTGATGTGAAGATTTCTGTTGTTGATTTTTCTTATCTTCTGCTAAAATATTTTCTGATTAGCTAATTGTTCGAAAGAAATGAAGTTGAATTCGAAAACTTATTTCATTCACGGTTGAACAAGCGGTGCAATTTTTTTGTTTTTTTTTTGTTTTTTTGTCTTAGCTGACATTAATCCTTTTTACTTCAAATCCAGGTTGTGTTTTCATAAGAAATTGAAAGAAAAACGATGGATGAGGATCAGGAAATGGAAAGATTTGGTATGGAAAACGACTATGATGATGGTCAGTGGATTGGAGGTGAGTACTATGCAAAGCGCAAACAAAAGGCTGCTCAGACGAAAGACCAAAGCCTTTATGGTGTATTTGGCGAAGATAGCGACTCCGACTATGAAGGGTCGGGCTCAAAGAAGCGCAGGAAAGACCCATCCAAGAAGGCCAACTTCACCAAGCCTGTAAATTTTGTTTCCACAGGCACTGTCATGCCCAACCAGGAGATTGATAACAATTCCAAGGAGGAAAATAAAGCACCCGAGGAAGATGTTGAGAGACCTGCTGGGTTGGGTCTTGGATCCTCTGCTGGGCTGGGATTCGATTCTTCCAAGAATGCCATGGATGATGAACAAAATACTAAGGGAGACAAGAACGAAGAACATGATTTTCTTCCCACTGCTTTTGGGAAGAAGATCATGGAGGGTGCCCAATTGAGACGAGAAAAAGAAAAAGAGAAGTCCAGGTTGCTGCAGAAGTCTTCTCAATCAGGAAGGAAAGAACTGGATCCAGGACGTGTAGGTAAATTTGAAATGCATACCAAGGGAATTGGAAGGAAATTGCTTGAAAAGATGGGATATAAAGGAGGTGGGCTTGGTAAAAACGAGCAGGGAATTGTAGCTCCCATTGAGGCCAAGTTGCGCCCTAAGAATATGGGGATGGGTTTCAATGACTATAAAGAGGTTAGTTTGCCAACGTTGCAGGAGCAAGAGCAGAAATCCTTGCTTCATTCCACTCAACCCACGGAGACTGCTGCAAAAGCGAAGCTTTGGTCAAAACAAGCTCAGTTGAAGAAGAAGGTTTATGTGACAGCTGAAGAATTGCTCGCTAAGAAGCAAGAACAGGGTCTTGAAGTCGTTCAGAAGGTCTTTGACATGAGAGGACCGCAGGTTCGTATATTGACAAATTTGGAACACTTGAATGATGAAGAAAAAGCCCGGGAGAATGATGTTCCCATGCCTGAACTCCAGCATAACATCAGATTGATTGTTGATTTAGCTGAGCTTGACATACAGAAGCTAGATAGAGATCTGAGGAATGAGAGGGAGACTGTTGTTGCTTTGCAGAAGGAGAAAGAGAAACTGCAAAAAGAGGCTCATCAGCAGAAGAAACAACTTGATAGCATGGAAGAAGTAGTGCGTGTATTGGACCAAATAGGGGAGGAGAGTTCATCTGGAACCTTGACATTAGACTCCCTTGCTCAATCATTTGCAGACTTGCAGAGGAGATTTGCTGCAGATTATACATTATGCGATTTGTCTTGCATTGCGTGCTCTTTTGCACTGCCGTTGTTTATTAGAATATTTCAGGGTTGGGACCCCCTTCAGAATCCAACGCATGGTCTCGAAGTGGTATCCCTGTGGAAGAATTTGTTGCAAGGAAAAGATCCTAACAGCTTCTCTGATATAGGATCACCTTATACTCAGCTTCTGATGGAAGTTGTATTCCCTGCTGTGAGGATATCTGGCACCAACACTTGGCAAGCAAGGGACCCAGAGCCCATGCTTAGGTTTTTAGAGTCTTGGGAAGAACTATTGTCTCCTCCTGTCCTACAGACGATATTGGATAACATTGTAATGCCAAAATTATCAGCTGCCGTAGACTCATGGGACCCACGCAGAGAAACTATCCCAATCCATTCTTGGGTTCATCCATGGTTACCATTGTTGGGGCAGAAGCTAGAGAATTGTTATCATACGATACGAAGCAGGTTGGCTAGTGTTCTTCATGCCTGGCACCCAAGTGATAAGTCAGCATATTACATACTGTCCCCTTGGAAGTCTGTCTTCGATCCTACCAGCTGGGAGCAATTGATGGTTCGATACATAATTCCCAAGTTATTGGCTGTCATGCATGAGTTTCAAATAAACCCTGCCAATCAGAACCTCGATCAGTTCTATTGGGTTCTAAACTGGGCAACTGCGATTCCTATTCATCACATGCTGCAATTAATGGATATTTTCTTCAACAAATGGCTAGAAGTCTTGTACCATTGGCTACGTTCAAACCCAAACTTTGAAGAAGTGACCAAATGGTATTTAGGTTGGAAGGAACTTCTTCCACCCGAGCTTCAGGCGAATGAGCACGTTCGATATAGACTTAATCTAGGTCTAGATATGATGAACCAGGCTGTTGAAGGCATGGAGGTGTCTCAACCTGGTTTAAAAGAGAACCTTAGTTATCTCAGGGTGCGTGAACAGAGGCAATTTGAGACTCAGAAAAAAGCCGCTGCTCAAGCTCAACAACGAGCCTTTCCGAGCTTGGGTGTTGGAATTCAAGCAGATGGTATGGGTGGTGGAGTTGAAATGTCCTTGAAAGAAGTTCTCGAAATTCATGCTCAGCAAAATGGTTTACTTTTCAAACCTAAACCTGGCAGAACACAAGATGGGCACCAAATTTATGGCTTTGGTAACATAAGCATAATAGTCGACTCCATCAATCAGAAGGTATTTGCACAAACTGAGGACAAATGGCCTCTCGTTTCCCTTGAGCAGCTGCTGGAGTTGCACAATCGTTCTGGTTTGAAGCGACGCTGAGCCTCCAAGTTCTTGTCTTCTCGAGAGTACTTTCGTCAATGAAATGGAAATGGGAGCTAATGTCTATTGTATGCTAGGCTTCAGGGTCGTTGATTTTGTGGATCTTTTGATTCAGTGCTAGTCATCTGAACATGGGATATAAGTTCGGCGTTTAGCAGCTACCTTGGTGCTTATAGATTCTTTTGTTTGAATCATGAAGAATGAAATTGTTATTCTGAAATTGAAAATGCAGTTCGATCGGGATATTTGCATTCTCCTACATCATAAATCTTATGGATTTGGTAATCATTGGTGCTCATTTAGTTTTAGCTCCAGTAAGGTGCAACTTGTTACTTGAGGTATTCTCTTTTTTATCCATACTAATGCTGCACTTATGTTACCATTAGTACTTAAGGGTATGTTTGATGACTTTGGGATGTGTAGTTGAGAAGTAAAGAAAAACAATTGGCTTCAATATCAGGTCATCATGACTTTTAATTACCTGGTTGCCACTGTCCAATATCTGATTCGGCCAGTCCAATCTTTATTTTCTATTTTGTTTACTAGTCTCCATGATTACCTGGTTGCTATAGTCTTTGGTCACACACACACACACACGGGCGCGCACACACACACCCCAGAGCTATATAAGAAGAGAGGGTGTGTGCATTGGGATTGTATTACAACAATCTTGTTACTCAAATTCTCAGCTAGTCTGATGGCACCTCCATAGAAGCTAATGTTTCGTGGTTTTATGCTGCCCAATAGAGTAAATTATTATTATTTAAGTGTTGTCACCTGGAAATATTGGTGTTTGGTTGCAGGGTTTGGGGCCTTGAATCCTTCGGAAGGACTTTGCTTTGAGCATATAAGAGACGATGTGCAAAACATGACTCATGTTGGCTGTGAATAAACATTGAGAACCCCAAATATAAAAAAACCCTCTATTTTTAACGGCAATTTCCAAATTTAGGAAATAAGTTAATAATGTTATGAATAATAATTGAAGAATAATTATTAGGTGTTATGAATAATTGAAAATAATTTGGTGGTTATGAATTATGAGGAATAATTTGGTGGAGGAATAATTTGGTAAAAGATGTAATTATTATATGTGAATGACTATTATACCCTTGATGAAATTATGTAATTACGATTGTGCCATTCGAAATTTTCCTATAAATAGGGCTTTCGGTTATTAATGAAATTCATTCCTGAGAATTCCTTAGAATTCATTCTCTCTAAATTCTCTCTATTATTTATATACTTTTATAACACGTTATCAGCACGAGTCTCTAACCTTCTTTTTGAGTAATATGAAGGGAGTATGTTCTACAGTTGCATCTTATAGATGATCTTCTGTATCAGAAACCGAATTATTATAAATAACCTAATCCATCTCCAATCAATATTTATCTTTCTTTTCTCTCTTATTTTTTTTCCCCACTTTCTCACGTCTCACTCTCTCTATCTTCCCAATCACTCACGAAAAACATTTACGAGACAAAGAGTTGTGGTAATTCAAGAATTGCGAAATGAAGGAAATACGTGCGTATTCAATCGCTTCGCCAAGAAAAAGGAAAAGGTATATATATTATATTACTTTATAATATAATATAATAATATATTAAACTATAATATTCGTTTTCTCGAGATATAAGGAGCATACGTTATCAAAATCAAATTTTCTCGACTCCATTATACTCGATTTAACGAGAGCTTCGATTTGACACCAACATTGATAGGGCAATAACTCGTTTTGAAATATGTTATTACCAAATTTTCAAAATTTACAAATCAGTACACTAACTTTTGAAAAAGTTACAAAATAGTCCTTGAATATTGTGATATTGATAAATTGAAGTAGAAAGGAGATAATTTTCCAATCGTAAAACATTGATAAAATATTTTTGACAATTTTACCTTTGCGAATTGGAATGACAATTTTACCCTTAGGGTAAAACCGACCTAATTTTGACGACAGTGAAAAATGGATAGAATATTCATGAAGAAATTCTAAATCCATTAATTATATAAAATGGCTTGAAATCCATTTGAGTTAAAAGATCGAAATATTAATGTAACTCAAGAGTTCAATTACATAATGTCTTTATTCAGAAGGATAAGTGTCTTCAGAAGTAATGAGTATTTGTTACTAGAAGAACAAATCGCTCCGCAGGTTGTACCCAATATTTAATTCTCGCACTTTATATACCGCAATTTAATTCTTGCAATACCTCCTACTTGATGATGGGTTCAACCGTCACTAAACTAAGGTTTTATATATTTACGCACTTTATATCGCTAAGTGATGGGTAATACCTTTACTGTGCAGATCCTACTCTGAAGAAGTAGTTAAATATTATGCAATTTAATTCTTGCTATTTAAATTCCGTAAATTTATATTTATTGTAATAATTCCCATAAGGTAGGTTCGACCACCTATTGGAGGAAATTTAATTTCTGCAATTTAAATTTATGCACTTTATAGTTTGAGTATATTTCCAATGTGGTGGGTAATACCACACGATTGGTGTGCATATTTTCAATGTGGTGGGTTATACTACTGCGATTGGTTATAACGAATCTCTACTCAGGAAGAAGTAGTTGATCAAATATTCTAATCATACTCTCAAGTAGTAGGCGATGAGAATAAAATTACTTCCCATATATCACAGAATATTAATGGAGAAAATTGAACAAGTGGTACTTGAAGTCACCATTGTATAAATAGATAAAAATAAAATGCTCAATAGATCCCATGTTGATAAATCAAAGAAAATATATCGCATAGAGAGATTATATGAAGTAATCTCATCGATGATATGAGATTGTATTAATATGAGAATAAAATCTTTCTTGAAGAAGAAAAATCACTAGATTTACGTATTTGAATAAAGCCAATATGATATTATTATTATTACTCGGAAGAAGTACAAGCGATCGAAGTGGAACATATTGAGAATATCAAAAGATGGCATTAAACACTCGAAAATATAGAAATGCAAAAAGAATATACATACTGAATCCATAAATGAGGGATGCGTCTCGAATACTCCGTAACTCTGCCACCCCGAACATTCGGGTTCATAATGAAAGATCCAAAGGATCTATTTTTCGCTTGACACCGATGATCTGTGACCGATGGGTTTCAGCTTCCACAGATTTTTGAACATATGATTGAATCTTGATGAGTAGATCAGTAACTGTATTAGCATAAATAAGTATATTTCTAGCTGAACGAGAAATAAATTTATGTTCTACACCCTGATCTAGAAATGCTAGCAAACCATCAAAGAAATAATTAATATTCAACAAACCTATGGGTTTGGTATGAAAATTCCACTGTGCAAATGACGCTATATTGAATATTTCCTCCAGCGTGTTATAGCCGCCTGGAAGAACAATAAAAGCATCACTATTGATCATCATGTACATCAGGCATTCATGGATGGATTGTGTTTGTAGCATCAATCCAGTTGGACTAATGACATTTCTAACTCCAATTCGATTACTGCCTCCAATTCGATGAAAAGGTATTATACTTGACACTCTTATCCCCCATAATTGTGCGGCTATCGTAAGACTCCTTAATAGTTTGTTATTAGTCCCTCCATATAGTATATTGATATTTTGTTTCCCTAACTCCCTTACAAGTTGGTCTGCCATATCCACATATTGGATATGACCTACTAGTTTGGAACCACCAAGAACACATATAGTTTTTACCTGGTGAGGTAAAGATTGACTTACATGAGATGATTCTGATATCTCCACATCCATCTCTACTCCTATCTCTCTTTTTGCACTATATTTTCAACATGAGAGATATATGAATCCCTCTATTTAAAGAAAAATTTTCAAACCAATAATTGAGTGTACTATTTACTTTTTGACAAATATGAAAGAGAAAAAATGCAGAAAAAAAAATTTTTAAGTGAAAATGGCATATATTTGTCGGTGATTGAAAAATAATATATATATACATATATATATCTTAAAATCGAAAAACAATATTTACAATTACAAGAAAAACATTGATCTTCGTTATTACACCGAGCTTCCTTATATTAATATGAGAAAATTATTATACTAAAATTTTCTACTAAATTTACAAACTGGATCTTTTAAAGTAAGTATTTCAAGACTATAAAGTGCTTGTTGATTTTTGAATTTGGCCCATAAGGCCATTAGCCCACCTTGCATGTGTCCACTAGGATGTGTCTCAAGAGCCTGTTGAATATCATTCAAAGGCTCCTTACTCAATCCATCCTTAATGAATGCTATTTTATCTTCTCGATTTCTGGACAAGTACCCCACAGATTTACATCGAGTGTCACATGTCCATCGAGCACACTTGTAGCATCCTCATAATCTTTTTGCTCTCCGTTTCTTTGAAAAACTACTTTTACCCATACCAGGCATGTATTTAGAGGGAATTGAAACCTCACCAGATAATCGAATCTTTGCTTCAATCAAGTATCGGATATCTTGTGGGATACCTTTATTCATTAGCATCCTTAATCATTCCAGCCTACATCGATAAATCCTTTTTAGGATTTTGATCGGTAGTGATGGATAGTATTTTCGAAGATTTGAGAGCATATGATCCATTATAATGTATAGACCCTTGTTAGGATGAATTTTGCAATAATTTTGATGATTTATTTATAAAATAATACGACGCGTATGAAATAAGACTCCGATTTTAAATAAATAATATGAAGCGTAAGAGCTATGATTTGGAATTAAATAATAGCGGATGTGATGCGTATGATTTGTAACTCCGTGTTTGAACGATAGTAGACAATAATGTCACCAAAAGATGATGGAATATGTCGGTGAATTATTTCTATGATAAATCATGTTGAGCACTATCTGAGATACTAGTGAAATCGATATAAGAATTTCTTGAACTAGAAGTTCAATAATACTCGTTTGCAAACCGGATGACCATCCAGGTTTAAATAATTATTGAAATCAATATTTCAAGTGAAGAATTAAAGGAATTCTTCAATGATTGTTCTCGATAAATGATGAAATCATTACTAGCCAATATTGGAAATAAATCCCAAATATATCTGGAATAAATGATGAGAAATATGGGTCCACTCATCCTCTATGTGGACTACTAGATATTATGATATGGATCCACTAGATAGTCACATGTGTATATGATTCGTAATTTGAAATTTACGAAATATTTGCTCAAGGTATGAGCATGATTTCCAGATTTAATGATAAAGCTAGTAAATGTATATCCCAATGATTTGAATAAATCCCTGAAGGATTTGAGTATGCGCATACAAGTGGGATATTATATGGCAAATTATTTAAAGTCCTCAAATAAATTGCCGATATCGAGAATAGAATGCAAACGGTCTAAATTCCCATATTAAAAATTTGAATGATGAGAACATATATGATTAAAATCATACCAACTGTATGAGTTTTGGTGTTCTAAATTTTCTCAGTATGAGGGGGAGTATTAAAGATTGAAAATGATATGTGAAATGCATCATGTTATATCCTCGAAATTGAAATACGAACTTGAAGTTCAAAGATGCATGAAAGGCTATGAACAATCACATATATCATTTACGATGCTTTGATAAGTTAGACGCTTGAGAAGCGTTGATATTTCCCCAATCATATATATCAAAGCAAATTATAAAAGATGGTCTTAATAACGGAGGCATATGCTCTTGAAGAGTATATAGACATAACTATATTGTGTAATCCTACAAGAGGATTGATAATGAGATATCTCGATAAGTTATGTCGATATGGGGAAAGAAATGAAATTGAAATGTGTCGACACGATATGAAAATGTAGCGCTACATATGATCAATGATAATGAAAATATTGAGATATATTGAAGATGATAAATGGTGAATGTGAAATCCTTAACTTATGAGATGATGAGATGATGATGACTAGTGCTCAAGTTTAAAGATAAGCATGGTGGTCATTATATGTTGCATGCTCATGAAAGTTAAATTACCGATCGTGTGTGTAGTCACAGAAAATGAAATTAAATGATCGGATGAGCTAAACCGTGTTTATGAGTACCTAAAGGGTGAGCTAAGCCCACAGGAATGAAATAACATATTAAGTGAGTATTAAATGTTAAATGATATATTTTAAGTGTTAGTTAGTTATGAAGGTTTACTTATATGTTTACAT
Source organism: Jasminum sambac (assembly GCA_018223645.1). NCBI lineage: Eukaryota > Viridiplantae > Streptophyta > Magnoliopsida > Lamiales > Oleaceae > Jasminum > Jasminum sambac. The sequence goes on along the minus strand of CP073650.1, from coordinate 18,627,145 downwards.
GTTTTTACTATGAATTTATATGCTTTAAATTGTGTGTTTGGAGACATGTGTTCATGGTGAATGTTTTGTAATTGTGTGCGAAAATTGATGCACTCTAAATGAACGAAGAGTATAAAACCAATGTATATGATACTCATACAAATGTATGAAAGATTTTGAAATGCTTGCAGCATACTTGTATAAAATACGCGTTGCACTCTTTTTCCCTTAACTGAGGTTTTATCCCATTGGGTTTTCCTAGCAAGGTTTTTAATGAGGCAACTTTAAAGGCGTATTCACATGAATAATGTACTCTTTTTCCTTCATTAGGGTTTTTCCCACTGGGTTTTTCCTAATAAGGTTTTAACGAAGCATATTCATGCTATATTGAGAATGATAGGAGAAATTGATACAGTGTATCTATTGGATCAATTTATAATGGAGCTAATGCTTTAGATCCAAACGATGATGATATTGAAATCATTTACAGTAAAGATATCGATTCTCAAGATATGAAATCAAGCGGAGCGTGTACTCTTTTTCCTTGATCAAGTTTTTTCCCACTGGGTTTTCTTGACAAGGTTTTAACGAGGCAGCACATGAATACTCCTATACCGCTGGTAGACATCAGGGGGAGCAATGTTTTGATGAAGCAGTATATAACCACTCTAAGCTATCCTGTAATCGGTTTGAAAGTTTTTTCCCACTGGATTTTTCTCCAAACAGTTCCAGAAGACATTTGTATTAATAGTCATTCAAGGGGGAGTGTTATGAATAATAATTGAAGAATAATTATTAGGTGTTATGAATAATTGAGAATAATTTGGTGGTTATGAATTATGAGGAATAATTTGGTGGAGGAATAATTTGGTAAAAGATGTAATTATTATATGTGAATGACTATTATACCCTTGATGAAATTATGTAATTACGATTGTGCCATTCGAAGTTTTCCTATAAATAGGGTTTCGGTTATTAATGAAATTCATTCCTGAGAATTCCTTAGAATTCATTCTCTCTAAATTCTCTCTATTATTTATATACTTTTATAACAAATAAACATTTATTAATTGTTTGTATCTTTTATTTAATATACTTTACTTTCAGATGGAATACACTATTTGCAAACGACAGTGATTCATGATTGATTGTGTGACATTAATTGACTCAAATGTTAAATTCTTATTTAATACAATATTTAAGACACTAATAAATTATTGTTAACTAATTGACATCTAACCGGTGATGGATAAACGATCATAGTAAATATAATTCTTTTTAAATAATATATATTGTTCATAAGTAGTGAGGATCTATTATCAGCTCTATGATGGTAACTAATATGTTAAGTTTTTATATTTAGAGTAACATTTACATCTAGCTAATGTGTGACTGATGATGGGCAAGTGGTCATTAAATATAATTATTCATTTTTTAGTAATGTTATTTGTAAGCAATGATTAAAGACCACATGTATGCTGAATGGTTACTTACTCATAATGGGGATATTGGCCCAAATGGTCCAAAAAAATGTACCAATTGCGAGTTTGGTCCAAAAAATGTATGAGGTGTGATTTAGTCTTTTTGAATGGAATCCGTCAATTGTTTCCTTTAATTCCTTGATCTCGGGTTATTTTGTCTTCTTCCAAAGGGTATTTGGGCCATTTTACATATATTAAATTGCATAAAAGGTTCCAATCTTTATAGGTTGTTACCACCAAATCCTAAAGTTCTAAACATATGTATTAGTCCAAATTTTTATTTAAATTACGTAATTTTATCTTTATTTTTATGTATATTTATTTAGGCCATAATTAATTTTATCAAATTATTTTGATACTAATTAAATTTTTTTATTGAAAATCACACATTTTAATTTTAACAACAGTTAACAATAAATGTAACAATTGTATTATATTTCCGTAAAATTTTAGCAAGGGTATATGACTATATCCATATAAAAAATATATATATATAGATATACCGAATGTATAAAAATAATAAAGTAAAATACAAAAAATAAAAAATTATTTTATTTTATATATCTCCATTTTGGTACATAAGTTAACTCATCAAAATAATTTAATTTTAATTAAACAACTTCTATCGAAAATTCAACATACATTAATATACGTTTGCATTAACATTCTAACTTTTGAAAATTTATTTTGCATTAATAAGCATATATTTTTATAATAAATATAATTATTATATCTACATAAAATTTTGGTAGGAATATATCACTGTAAAAATAAAGAAAGAAGTACATCAGCACTAGAACATGCTTCGAGTGCATTTAATTGCAATTTCCATGTAAATAGGTAATTATTATTATTCATTTAATTCGATGTTTGGCAACACAAAGATATATGACTTTAGAAGTTGGTTGTAATAAGACTATTTAAAAAAAATTAAAATTAAAATTAAAGAAAAGAAAAGATAGGGACTGAAACGATAAAAGAAACAAAGTGAGTGAGCTAAAGTAATAAATTTATATTATGAGGGACCAGTAAAATTTGCTGCTATCCAAGTTCAGGTGGCCTCACTGCGCAGCGGACGAGGTATTGGACAAGTGACCAAGGCACGTGCCATTTAATCTGACTTTAAAGCTAAGCCAAACACTGTCTAAACAAAAACAAACGAAACCCAAATTCGCCACGAGAAATCGAAAATCAATTATCCATGGCGACGAGGGCATTGCTGATGCGGCCGAATATGGCGGCGTTAGGCGTGTTTGGCAATCGCGCCCTTGCTTATTTTCAACGAACGACGGTGTTGCGGAGGAGCTATCATCTTCCGACGAGTTCTACCTCGGTGCTTTTTCTTCGCACAGCGGAGTCGGAGGTTTATCCTATCGTAAGTCGTCGTCGTCGGTCGTTTTGCATCCGAGCGACGAATGAGTTCGAAAATTCTGCCTCGGTGGAACCTTCCTCGATGCAAAGCATGGAGAATAAGGTTCTTCGATTCACTCCATATTTTGTGTAATTTTTTTTGTTCACTTGTAGCATTAGCTCTCAGTTTAACCACGAACCAAATTTAAACTAAGAAAAGCTGAACTAGTGTTATCAGAATTGGAGAATTTTGGTGTTTTTGTTCTATAATTGTTGGGAAAGGTAGCATTGGGTGGCTTGGAGTAGATGATTTTACTATGCTATCAACCGTAAGGCACTGTAGACAATTTTGCAAACCCCAGGTAACACTGGACCTAGATTTCTGGATGCGAATTTGTTCAATCTGAATACCAGAAAATAGGGACGGATATTGGTTCCTGAGTTTGCAAACTATAGGAATGGTAAGAGAGACGAGGGAATGAGGGTGAGGGTGGTGGGTTGAAGAAGGCAAGCCATAGTGGCAGGAAGATGGACCTTGTTAGGAAGAAGGTAAAGTGCAGAGTGTGTATGTGGTGTTTGAGACCCAATGCTGTTTAGTGAGAGCATTCACAGTTCACAATCACAGAAATTCTGATTTCTAATCATTTTTGAGATCTAATGCCGTTTGAGATCTCAATTTGAATTTTGATTAATGATTGGAGGCTCCCTGGCTGTAACAGAGCTTCCGACTTCCAAAGCATTGTCTTTTATGACACTCAAAATCATGTCTCCTTCGTCCCGTGAAGATAGACTGAGTTCTTTATGTTTCTATTCCAAATCATAATCGACTCACTTGTGGAGAGTATTTTATTACCAGTTTTAGTGTCTTGTTATCAATCCATAAATATATTGCCCTTTTTTAGCATACTACTATTTACAGAAAAGCATAAGGAAATTTTACTTTTCCAACTACGTTAATTAAATTTGTTAATCTCTGAGTAGATGGTGTAAGCTGATATTCACTGGAGTGAGGAAGTATTACTGTTTAAATCCGAGAGAAATGAACACTGAGGTGGTATGAGTTGTTCATGCACTGTTGCTTCACTTGAATTATGTCGTGGTTACCTGACTGGTTTCAATTATATGAGATTGAAAATTGAACTCGGAACTAAGTGCGGAAAATTTTTATTTTTAATTAATGCATTTGGTTATGCATTAATGAGTTCGAAATCTAATAATGGAGATTTAGCTGAGATGTGGAAAAAACCATACTACCCGACTACTTTTGGAGCAAATAGCAACGGATTCTGGAGTTTTAGAACTGAGTACAAGTTCTTTAATGTAACTTTGAGCAAAGATGGAGGTTCAGTTAGAGTGAAGGAGAGTACAAGATCGACCAAGTTTGAAATTTCTGTAACAGTGGATGCTGCACGTTGGGTAATTGACTCGTTAGATGAAGTATGCAAATCTGGGAGAATTTCAAACATGAAACACTTCGGGAATAGGGAGTCCAGAATATGGATGGATGGCTTTAAGAATAACAGGGGCGAATTCTTAAAAATCTCCGTGTTAAAAAATAGTCGGATAAGAAATATAATCGTTCCTGCGGAGGAGGATTACAAAGGATGGAGAAAGTTGAGAGAATGCTTACAAAATGTATTCTGGAAGCCAGAGAGGCACCGCAAGCAGCAAGTCAGACCACAGCAGAATAGGGGAGAACACTTCATGCATAAGAACAAGACATGGGCAGAGGTAGTCAGTAATGTAAAGCAGCAGGAACATAAGTATCCAGATGGCAAACAGAACACCAAAAGAGGGGAAATCGTACCATATGGAGATAGAGGCTTCCATTCGAGACACACAAGGTATAACCCAGGACGAGTCCACCAGAAATCTGCACAGAATAGAGCAGCTAGATAGAGCTGTTATCTGGTGTTATGATGAAGTAGAAAAGAATAGGCTGATCAAAATGGGAAAGTTGAGAATCCCAGCTGTCACTACTGTCTATTTTATACCATGGAGCTGGAAGAAGCAAAGTGAAAACACAAAAATTGAATGCAGATATAGCTGGATTGGGGTTGAAGGGCTACCACTGAAAATATGGAATATTCATGTGTTCTGAGTTATAGGTTACTTATGTGGAGGACTATTGGATGTGGACAAGGACACAGCTGAACTCACTGTGTTAACCCATGCTCGGCTGAAGCTAAAAGGTGACAACAAGGGCTTCATCCACGAAACGATATCACTTCCTTACGAAGGTTCTACTATAACGATGAGATTTTTCAAACTAAATGACAGAAGATATAGGTTTCATGGAGTGTTTGATTCGCCGTGGCACCGAGAGGATACAGAGAAGCTAGTTGAAGACGTTACAGAGGATGAGGAAGAAGATGATGACGTGGCAATCGCAGAAGAAAGAGAGGGAACTGACGTGGAAAAGGGTCCCTATAATCAGACTAACACCCCTGCAGAAGCTTCCATAAATGCCGCAGAAAGTGGTATCACCATCAGAAAGGAAAAACAGCCATCCAAACAGCTAAACCTAACTAGGGGTGCAAAAAACGAGAGAACTACCATCACTGTTCAAAACATTTTCAAATTTTTGAAAGAGTCGGTAGCCTTCAAAACCCCTATGCCTGTACAGTCTAGGGTTTTCAGAGTACAGATGACGGAAGGAGTGGATGGAGAGGAAACGCGGGCTGGGATTGACAGGGGTCAATCGATATGGAGCAATAAATATAAGAGAATCAGAGGAAAAGGGTGCAAAGTTGGGCCGATGAAGAATCGCCCAATAACTTCGCTGGACTTGGGCTACGAAAGGAAGAGAAGAAATCAGGCCGAATTGAAAAGAATTCGTACAGCATTGGTGGGCTTTCATTTTGAGCAAACAAGACCTGAGCCCGTTCTAGTTCTAGAAAGAGCCGAATCATCATTTCGTAGCCTTTCTCAGTTACGACCAAGACAGATGATTGCGCAGAGATGCATAACAACATCGATATCCAGCAAAAACCAGAAAATTCTCAGCCATGGTACGATCTTCAACAATAGAGAGCCAAACGATGGAGTTAGCAAGAGAAAAACTGTACTGCTCTTCGATGACAATCAGGAAAATGAAGGGGATAGTGACAACACTGTAGACTTGGAGGTACAGGGGATGCCAGATTTCAACGTAACTGGAAGAATTGGAGAAACCATTGATTTCGATGATGCTCTAGATAATACACAGATTATGGGGGATGAAGAAGCTTTGGATATGCAATGGAATTTCGATGAACGAACAGAGGTGACAGAGAACAGTGACGGGTCAGACTATGAAACTGAAACCGAGAAAGGTAACGAGTCAGAAGTGTTGCAAGATATTGGAGATATGTGGCTGCCGCTAGAGAGGTCTACTCAAGAGCAAAAAGAACATGGTACACTGGAACCAAAGAACCAACCAATAGGAACAAGCAAAAAATCACAATCCACAGACGATAGTGAAGAAGACACATTAAAGGGTGAGAGCCATACAAACACAATTCAGCCTCTCATTTCAGAAACAGTTCAGCCTATTTTTTTCAGGAATTCCTTCCACACCAAACTCGTCCACTGGAACAGGTAATATCATTCCATCTCCCTCGACTTTGGTATGTTCTGATAATGCTACGTCCTCTTGTAATGTGTTTGTATGTGGGAGTGAAGAGAGGAGATCAACTGATTGTGCACCCTCTGTTGATATGAATAGTCCTATCAATAAGAACATTGCAAAGTATGCAGTGGAATTCGATTCAATGGGAAATCCAGACTTCACTGGGCATGACGATAACCAACAGGTGATTTTGAATGTTAACAAAGGAAAGTTGTTGGGGGATGATTACGAGAGGTTAACTCTTCTCCTTCGTAGAATGAATTTAACCCTTGTACCTTTACAAACCAAAAGGAAAAAATTTTCAAAACAATGCAACAAGGGCAATAATTCAATCTACACAAGGAAAAGTGCAACCAAAGGGGCGAGGGAACTTAAAAACCTTCAGAGCAGTGTTAATTATGATAGAAGGCAGCGAGGGGAGGATGGTCTATGGAATTGTGTGAGTACTCAATGAAGTTTATTAGTTGGAATGTGTGGGGGTTGGGGGGCAGGGATAAAAGGAGAACAATAAAGGACTTGTTATGTAGAGAAAGACCAGATGTGGTGGCACTTCAAGAGACAAAGAAAACACACATTGATAACAAGTTCATAGGCAGTATCTGGAGTGTGAGGTTCAAAGAGTGGGCTTTCTTACCATCAAATGGGAAGTCGGGGGGAATATTGCTCATCTGGGACTCTAGGGTGTTGAGAGGCAAAGAAGTAGTTTTGGGAAGTTTTTCAGTGTCGGTACTTTTACAACCAGTTTGGAGCGGGGTAGACTGGTGGTTTTCAGGGTTATATGGACCGTGTACCTCAAGAGGGAGAGAAGATTTCTTTGAGGAATTGGCAAGCCTATACGGCCTTTGTGGGGGGAGATGGGTTATGGGAGGAGATTTCAACATAGTCAGATATCCATTAGAGAAGTTGAATGGGGGTAGATTTACAAGAAGTATGCAAAATCTTGATAGCTTTATAAGAGAAACGGGATTGCAGGATTTAGCATTAAACAACTCGGAGTATACATGGTCAAATATGAGAGAAAGAGTAGCTTGCTCGAGAATAGATAGATTTCTTTTCACAGAGGATTGGGGAGGTTTGTTTGAGGAAGTAAGGCAAGAAGCCCTTGTTAGGGTCACATCAGATCATTGTCCCATTCTTCTTGATACAAATAGATTCAAGTGGGGACCCACTCCATTCCGTTTTGAAAACATGTGGTTAAGACACAAGGATTTTAAAAGAAACTGGAAGACATGGTGGGAAGAGTATGACATACAGGGTTGGGCTGGGTATAGGTTCATGGCTAAACTACAAAGAATGAAGGAAGAATTGAGAAGGTGGAATAGGGAAGAATTCGGAGACGTGAGGTTGGAGAAAAAGGCAGTTATGAAAAGAATTGAGGAAATTGATATGATGGACACTAGGCAAGATATAGGAGAAGAAGAAAGAATAGAAAGGAGAAACTTGAGAAGATCTTTAGTGGAATTGACCATTAAAGAGGAGTCCTCGTGGAATCAGAAAGCAAAAATCAAAGGGGTTAAGGAATGAGACAACAATTCCAAGATGTTTTATAGGATTGCAAGTGGTAGGACGGTCAACAACCTGATCAACAAGATTGAAAGTAGGGATGGAGTGATTCTTCATACTGAGGGGGAAATCGAGAAGGAAATTATTGATTTCTTTGAGAACCTGTTCACTAAGAATGACGTGGTCAGTTTTGGGATAGAGGGATTAGAATGGGCAGGGATTGACATAGAATCCAGATCAAAATTAGAAGAACCCTTCCAAGAAAGAAGAGGTAAAGAGAGCATTATTTGAGTGTGATGGGAATAAAGCCCCGGGACCAGATGGCTTTTCTATGGCGGCCCTGCAAGAAGGATGGGAAGTGATAAAGGATGATCTAATGAAGGTGTTCATGCAATTCTTTGAGGATGGCATTGTGAATGCTAGGGTTAATGAAACTTACATTTGCCTCATTCCGAAAAAGTTGTCTTCGATAAAGGACTTTCGGCCAATAAGCTTGGTATCTTCCTTATATAAAATTGTGGCGAAAGTCCTATCAGCCAGATTGAGGGAAGTCCTTACAGTGACAATTGACACAGCCCAATGTGCTTTTGTCAAAGAAAGACAGATACTGGATTTGGTGTTGATTGCAAATGAATTAGTTGAAGAGTACAGGGCAAATAATAGAGAGGGCGTGGTGGTTAAGATTGATTTTGAAAAAGCATACGACCATGTGAGTTGGGAATTCCTAGATTTTGTATTAAAAAAAAAGGGTTTTGGAGAGATGGAGGAAATGGATTTCGGGTTGCTTGTCCTCGGCCAATTTCTCAGTCATGATGAACGGGAAACCAAGAGGCAAATTTGGTGCCTCAAGGGGACCCACTCTCACCATTTTTATTCATTCTTGTGGGAGATGTTTTGAGTAGATTGATGAACAAGGCATGTGACAAGAAGATTATAGAAGGTTTTAGTATAGGAAGGAACAAGGTAAGAGTTTCACATTCATTTGATGATACCATTTTCTTCCTGGAGAATAAGGATGACAGTATTGAAAATCTAACGGGAGTGTTGGATATCTTCTCTAGAGCTACGGGTTTGAAACTTAACATGACTAAGAGTACAGTGGTGGGCATAAATTTAGAGGAGGACAGAGTTGAAAGAACATCAAACATTTTAGGCTGTGGTAAAGGGGAGTGGCCATTAACTTATCTTGGCTTACCTTTGGGGGGAACCCCAAAGCTCTATCGTTCTGGGACCCAGTGATTATAAAACTGGCAAGAAGACTAGAAGAGTGGTACAAAGGAAGTTTATCTAGGGGTGGGAGGCTCGTTCTACTTCAAGCAGTTTGGGAGAGCATTCCTACGTACTTTCTATCGATTTTCAAGATGCCTATAAAGGTGGCAAAGGTAATTGAAAAGTTGATGAGAGACTTCTTTTGGGAGGGGTATGGGGAGGGTTCCGGTGACCACTTAGTTAGATGGGAGGTTGCCACGAGACCTAAACTTTTTGGGGGGTTGGGGATTGGGAACCTCAGGTCGAAGAATGTGGCCTTGTTAGGTAAGTGGTTATGGCGTTTTCCCATTGAATCGGATTCAATTTGGCATTCCATTATTCTTAGTAGATATGGCTCTCATGTAAATGGATGGGATGCAAACATTGAAGTTAGATCAACTCTTCATGCACCATGGAAATCCATTGCAAGAGTATGGGACATTTTTGTGAAAAATACCAAACTTGTAGTGGGGAAGGGCGATAAAATCCGGTTTTGGTTAGACAAATGGGTCGGTGATCTTACTCTTCAACAGGCTTTCCCCCTATTATTTCGACTATCCAACAATAAAGAAGATCTCATATCCAATGTTGTTTCCATCTCACACTCCTCAAAGCCGGTTTTGGATCTTATGTTCTCTAGAAATTTTCATGATAGGGAGATCGATGATCTCTATTCTCTTTTTAACCTGCTTGAAACCACAACTCTTGATCCGTTGTGCTCTGATAAACGCATTTGGAAGGGGACACCTTCGGGTTCCTTTTCGTGTAAATCCTTCTTGTATATCATCTCTCAGCCGCCAAATATTGATACCTTCCCACAATTCAAATTCATTTGGAAGGGTGTGGTACCCTCAAAAATCAAAGTTTTTGCTTGGTTGGCTTCTTTGGGGAAAGTTAACACGTGTGACCTATTGCAATTGAAAAGACCATTCTTATACATCTCACCTTCATGGTGCATTATGTGCAAGAAGGCGGATGAAAACATTGACCATGTCTTATTACATTGTGAGGTGGCTAGAGGGTTTTGGAATAGAATTTTGGCCGTATTTGGCGAATCAGGTGCTTTATCTAGAAGATGGGCAGATTGGATACTCATTAAATGGTCTTTCGGAAGAACAAGGAAGGAAGCAAAAGACACATGGAAGTTCTTGGTAATGGCGACGACTTGGATATTATGGTTGGAAAGGAATAGAAGAATTTTTGAAGGCGTTGAGCGATCTATACAGGATATATGGGATACCATCGTCTTTTTCACCGGCCTATGGGCACGAGCAGCTGGGTTATTCAGTGGTTTGGAGAATTTTTTGTTTCAAATTGATCCTAATAGCTCATTATGTACATTAGCGGCTAGCAAGTTTTAATCTCACTACTTCGTTTTTCTGATTGTATTGTAGACTCTTACATTTTTCCTTCTCCCTGCGTGGACGACTCGTCCATTCAATTGGTCTGTATCTTGGATGTTGTTATAATAAATAAAAACCTTGGTTTCCTATCAAAAAAAAAAACTCGGAACTAAGTGCTATTAGTTTTAGGATGAGTTCCAAAAATGGATGTAGAAACAAGCATCTGCATTGCGCTAAGCATAACATAATTTCTCAGTGTGGTGATTCTATATCTATAGTTCTAACAAAGACAGGGTTCTAGAGTTCGCTCTACATTTTCCATTGAAGTAAAACAGAAAATTTACCACTACGAAAAGCTTATATAATTGGAAAGGGAAAAATATGCAATCATTGAGGAGTTTTAAAATGTCACAGCTCATAACTTTTGATAGAGATCATTCATTTGCAATTGTGTATCATTAATTTGTTGTTTCTCGACTTCTGCTTGAAAAGATTTGGTAACAAGCTGATCACTGGTGAAACAGATAAAGGAACAACTAAAGGCTGAATCCGTTATTGTGAAGGACGCTTATGGTGATGGCCGGCATGTGAGGTGAGGTTCCTGGTCACTTCCATATCGAACCAGTATGTGTGTGCATGTTGCGTGCATATGATGGAGTACATTGAACGCTAGTCTTGATGATGATTATATTATATTGCTATACTTAGCTGAGTGAATTTTTATTTTGCCAAAAACTATTTTTTTAGGCTGAATTGAATAGCAGTGGGAACCACAAGATATATGGTTAAAATGAGTAGTGATTTGAGATGTGTGGTTAATAACTTTATATCGAAGTTTGACTTTCACTCTTTAGTGAAAGTTAATTTTGGGGGGTTAAGAAAGGTTAAAACATGTGCTTAAAAGGTTGTAAAAGTGAGTTTCTGTTCTGATATGCAGCATAGATGTTGTATCTTCAAGTTTTGAGGGGCAATCTGCTGTGAATAGGCAGAGGATGGTGTACAAGGCCATATGGGAAGAGCTCCAGAACACGGTGCACGCTGTTGACCAGATGACCACTAGAACTCCCTCAGAAGCATCATCCTCAAACTGATCTGATATCGTCAACTGTAAGGATTATCCTTATTGGTTAGTTGAAAGAAATTTCAGATTGTTGTTATGGACGAAGACCAAGAATGAAAAATGCGATGAAATATATTTTTGTGACAGTAGGCACTCATTGATTTGGATCATGAGTTGAACAAAATAATTACATAAGATCTTAAGATTACTTGAAAACGTTTAGACCTTAATGAACTCAAGTTGACCAACGAGGTCTACTAACAAATTTTCATGTGAATGCATCCTTGTAGGAGATCAATTTTGATGTTACATGCTCCAACTTCTGATAGGAGTGTATTGCATTGGTAGCCAAAATGGGCTGCATAATTTGATATTGTAGCTTGTGAAAATCGGAGGATAAAATGTAGCCAATGTTACAACTGTGTTCTGTCTCACTATCATTGCCCGTGTGCTATTTTCTATAAGAGGTGAGAGTCCATATTTGCTATCCCACATTAACTGTCTCATCCATTGAAATAAAAACCTCATAATTGAATTAATACTTTGAGTTGTGTATGTGGTGTGTTTTCATTGAATAGAATATATTTTGAGACAACAGATGTAGACTCTTTTGATAAGGTATGATTCTAAAATATAGCATGTTCTCTTTTGTGTTTTTAATTTTCAATTTCTAAGAGTACCCAGAATTGACACACTAAATTCAAAGAGCCACTTGAGCATTTCTTGGATGTGAATTGAGATATGCTATTCACAAGCGGCGATGACCCACAAATGGTAACGTGATATTAATTGATTTGTTATGTTAAATCGTACATGTAAATAATATTTACGATGACAAATCATCATTGAGGATTTATAAACAATCATGATAAATATCGTTATTTATTAATTGATAGTCGACATTCCATTAGAGTAAAAGGCCGATCAACAAAAATAACAATGAAAAAGAAATTTTTTGACGCAATTTGTCACACAACTATTTAGCGTGTTTGTTGACAATGACATAGCTAGCAAGTTCACAAATATTACACCCCACCCCACCCCCGAAAAATAAATAAATAAACATAATGATTTGCTCTTAGTGACAGCAGCACATCGGCCCAAGGCTACAATACAAAACCACAATGAACATAAAGTATATTCAATCACGGCTTCTGTTCTTTTTCTTTCTTTTGCTCTTTCTAAAGCTATGTACAAACATAATTCAATTTCGTGTATATGTTGCAGTTACAGAGATAAATTTTTATGTGCAACAATCAGTTCAGGTCTTTTTGCCCGAAAGCAATGTGGTATAAATAGAATGGGTAGCAATGATTTCACTCCACGATGTTAACTAACTGAAGGCAATATGGGATTCATGCTAAGGCCGGACCCACCAAAAGTGTTGGGATCAGCGTGTTTCACCCGACCGAAATACCTAATATGGCGAAGCAATCTTGCTAGAAAGGTGTTATGGCATATTGTTGAGCTATCACAAACAACTGCCACATGCTTGCGTGCTCTTGTTATGGCTACATTCATTCTTCGGCTATCTCCTAAAAATCCAACGGCTCCCAGGTTATTTGAACGAACCTGAAACAAGAAGGAATATAAGTTCAAATATATTAATTAAAAAAAAAAAAAAGAGCAGATTCCATGTTGTTTAAGTCTCTTTGATCTTGTGCTTCATGTAGCGCAATCTGAACTATGCTACAATCAGCTGCTTGCACAGGATCTGGTGCAAACTGCTTGCACAAGATGGGGAGTAGTTTTTTAAGTTATTCTGAAACTGATGGCCAAACATGCCGTTCGTTATTAGATCTGAGAAACAGTTTTAAGTTTGAGTGATTCTACACAGACATTAAAAATTAACATTTTTAATTGGCATAGAGGATGTGTTATATTTTCATTGGATGATCAAAATATACATTAAGTGATAAGCAAATCTGCATTTCTCCATCTGTTGAAAATGGAGACAAACATGGCCAAATCAACAATGGTGGATAGAAATTGTCAAATATGGTGGCTAAAGGAGATTTGGTGAAAGATTTCTTGATTGTTGGCACACGGATAAGGAGATGGAAGTCAATGCATGCAGTTGGAAATATTGACAATTGGCACCATCTTCTCCTATAAATTGAGGCCCTTCTTCAGTATTCAAAAATCCCATTCTTGAAGGAAGCTTGGGATTACAAAGGCAATGTAATCCCATTTCTTGGGTTACAAAGCCTTTGTAATTTCAAAGTTGGGAGAGATAAAGAGAGAGAGGTTTAGAGAGCTAGAGAGAAAATAAGGTATGAGATTTCTCCTAGTATTGCGTGTTCTTTCCTTTATCAGAGAAGGAGAGTAATCCCACAAATGAGAGCAATCTCATATAGAGAGGAATAGAGAGAAAAATTAGAGAGAAAAAAATAGTGAGTTTCTCCTAAATTTTTCGTGTTATTCCCTTAATTTGTGAGGGTGTGTTTTCTCCTATTGTAAGAGAGAGTTATTTTCATTTGTACTCTCCTTATATTAGAGAGAAGTTGTAATCCTTTTGTCGATAGTGAAATCCTTCTACTGTTTGCCCGTTGTTTTTACCCCGAATTAATTTGGGGGTTTTCCACGTAAAATCTGGTGTTTCGTTTTCTCATTTCTATTTCGGTTGTAATTGCGTGCAGGTTCCACAACCGATCCTAACAAGTGGTATCGAGCTTTGGTTGTGATTTTTCATTAAATTCTTAGTATGCTTTGTGGTTGCAAAGATAGGTGATCTTCCACATCGAAGCGATTTTTGAGAAAATCACTAGATCTATAGCCGAAGTTCGTGCTAAGATCGAGATCTAGTTAGTGGAAAAGAGGCATCTATAAAAATGGCGACGAAATATGAAATAGAAAAATTCAATGAGAAAAATTTCTCATTGTGGAAAATGAGAATAAAAGCGAGATTGAGAAAAGATAAGCGCTTGGTGGCAATTGGAGAGAAAGGTCGGACGATATCGCGATGATAAATGGAGCGAGATGGATGGCAATGCTATTGCTAATTTGCATCTAGCGCTAGCCAAGCGAGTATTGTCGAGTGTATCGGAGAAAAGGCGGCAAAGAGATTTGGGATCATGAAGATTGTTAATGGCGCACTTGTAATAATGAAAGAAGAAAAAGCGGCTCTTAACCGTGGGATGCTTAAAGAAGACAATGTTAAAAGAAGAAGAAGGATCACGCATCGGCAAGTTCAATAGAAGAATCAACGATGTTGTGGCATCGGAAGCTCAGACGCATGTCGAGGAAAAAGGCTTGGAGATTCTCTCGGAGCAGTAACTTCTTCCGAGCTAAAAGAATTGTTTACTAGTAAGCAACGCAGTTAAAGTTTGGTACTTCTACTATTAGAAGTAAAACTAGTTTGGAGCCGATTCATTCCGATGTTTGGAAATCTTGATTATATCCCTAGGAAGTGCAAGATACTTTGTATCCGTTCAGGAGATGTGGGGTGTATCCAGTTAATAAAAGGAAATCAGATGTGTTTTCTCTTCAAAGACTACAAAGTGCAAGTTGGAACTGGATCAGAAATCCAGAAAGTGCATATTCTAGGAAGAGGTTGATGGTGTTAAGGGTACTACTCATGGGTTCCTTTGCCCACAAGGTGATAATCAGCAGAGATGTACTATATGCAAATGATAAGATCCAAGAAAAAGGATATGATAGCACTTCAAAAGACAAACTAGAGACTACAATTTGAGTAGACCTAGTGATGTGTGCTACATATGGTTTGCATTAAGAGCAGTTGGATGTGAAAGCTGCTACTCTTCATGGTAAACTTGATGAAGAGGTTTGTATGCTCCGACCAGAAGGTTTTGAAGACAAACAAAAAGAGAACTTGGTTTGACCGGTTGAACAAATCTCTATACGGTCTCAAAAAGGCGCCGAGATGTTGGTGTAAGAGATTTGATTCCTTCATCACGAGCCTTGGTTACAACAGATTAAATGCAGATCCTTGTGTCTATAACAAGAGATTTGGTGATGGTGATTTCATTATTCTACTGTTGTATGTTGACGATATATTGGTAGCAGGCCCCAACAAAGATCGCATTATAGAATTGAAGGCTCAATTGGCTAGGGAGTTTGAAATGAAGGACTTGGGACCAGCAAACAAGATTCTAGGGATGCAAATTTACCGAGACAGAAATAATAGGAAGATTTGGCTTTCTCAGAAGAATTACTTGAAGAAAATCTTGCGACGCTTCAATATGCAAGATTGTAAGCCAATCTCTACCCCTCTTCCTATTAATTTCAAGTTATCCTCAAGTATGAGTCCTAGCAGTGAAGGGGAGAGGATGGAGATGTCTCGAGTGCCGTATGCATCAGCAGTGGGTAGTTTAATGTTCGCTATGGTTTGTACAAGACCAGACATTGCACAAGCAGTGGGAGCGGTTAGTCGGTACATGGCGAATCTGGTAGAGACCATTGGAATCTTTGTAAAGAGGATCTGAGATATATCAAGGGTACCTCAGATCTTTGCATTATGTTATGGAGGATCGATTTTATTGTCGAGGCTATGTTGATTCGGATTACAGGTGATCTTGATAAAAGCAAATCCACCAGGTTATGTGTTTACTCTTGTTGGAGGAGCGATGAGTTGGGTTTGGCTGCGGTCAATGCAATCGTAGGCTACGTCAGCAGCGAAGGCGAGAATACGTGGCAGCTATACAAGCCAGCAAAGAGGCAATATGGTTGCAAATGTTATTGGAAGAGCTTGGGCGCAAACATGAGAAAATTGCTCTATTTTGTGACAGTCAGAGCGCTTTGCATTTGGCAAAGAATCCAGCATTTCATTCAAGGACGAAACACATTCGGGTTCAATATCACTTTGTTCGTGAGAAGGTGGAAGAATGAACTGTGGATATTCAAAAAATCCATACGAAAGACAACCTAGCGAATATGTTAACAAAGCCGGTCAACAATGACAAGTTTGTATTGTGTCGATCTTCTATTGGCCTAGCAGAAACTGATCAGCATGAGCATGGCAAGCGTAGAAAGGATTGAAGGGTTACTCGTAAAATCCACATTTGTCTCCAACTGGGAGATTATTGAAAATGGAGACAAACATGGCCAAGTCAACAATGGTGGATAGAAATTATCAAATATGGTGGCTAAAGGAGATTTGGTGAAAGATTTCTTGGTTGTTAGCACACGGATAGGGAGATGGAAGTCAATGCATGCAGTTGGAAATGTTGACAATTGGCACCATCTTCTCCTATAAATTGAGGCCCTTCTTCAGTATTCAAAAATCCCATTCTTGAAGGAAGCTTGGGATTACAAAGGCAATGTAATCCCATTTCTTGGGTTACAAAGCCTTTGTAATTTCAAAGTTGGGAGAGATAAAGAGAGAGAGGTTTAGAGAGCTAGAGAGAAAATAAGGTATGAGATTTCTCCTAGTATTTCGTGTTCTTTTCTTTATCAGAGAAGGAGAGTAATCCCACAAATGAGAGCAATCTCATATAGAGAGGAATAGAGAGAAAAATTAGAGAGAAAAAAATAGTGAATTTCTCCTAAATTTTTCGTGTTATTCCCTTAATTTGTGAGGGTGTGTTTTCTCCTATTGTAAGAGAGAGTTATTTTCATTTGTACTCTCCTTATATTAGAGAGAAGTTGTTGTAATCCTTTTGTCAATAGTGAAATCCTTCTACTGTTTGCCCGTGGTTTTTACCCCGAATTAATTTGGGGGTTTTCCACGTAAAATCTGGTGTTTCTCGTTTTTCTCATTTCTATTTCAGTTGTAATTGCGTACCCAGTTCCACAACCGATCCTAACACCATCAACCAATAAACAAGTCACATATCAGAATGTCCCTTAAAAATGTCAGTATGGAATGTTTATCAAGAACTATCCTCAAAATTTTAATAGCTTACCATTGATATAATCATGGCATCTGCTTCACGGCCTTGAAAGCTATCAACAGTTGAAACCTCAACACCAGAGGCAATTGGAAACTCTTCAATTCTGTCTCTTAGGAGTTGTACTTGAGCAACATAAGGAGACTGCACAACAATGGCTGCGGGGCTAACACCTGCAAATAATCAAAATCAAACAACTTATTCCTATGAAAGAATTGGCTTCTTTTAAAATCTATTGATCAGTTTTGGAACTTGTAACTAATTCATTCTTCTAATTGCATTTTGGCAGGAGATTAAACTAAAGGTTAAGTAATTATAATTTGTGGGTCCTACCAGACAATAAGTAGTTGCTGTATCTCCTACATAATGTGTGAATGAGAAGTATGTTCGACCAAAAGTGTTACAGAGAAGATCACTACCTGGTCATGCTTTCAATAACTATGATGAAGCTTAAAGATAGAAATGGAATATCGCAGCTCGACTTCAAATGAAGTTGGCAAAACTGCAAGGAGCCGAATGGCATGAGAACTTTCTCGGTAGACATTATGAACAGCATTTTGAACAGGAGGAAGTAGCTTAATCAGTTCACTCTAATATAAAACATTGGCAACACAAGCCTTGAAGCTACTGATCTCTATCTCGACTTCGAGTCTTTTTCGATTATGTATCTACACTATTCCTGAACATTTGCAAAATTTTCTCTGTTGACTGTGCTGTCAGAAATAATCCTTACCCTTGTCATATCTAATTCATCTCATGGCTACCCAAGGGGTAATAAAGAAAGAGGAATGCAAGCACAAGCCACTAGTGGGTAATAGTAAAATTTTCAGCATATTAAAATGTCAGTTTGAGGACGAGGACAAACTACAAGGCAGAACCAAAGCAATTTTCTCATATTAACGCATGGAAAATTACTGGAATTCTGATCACTTGACTTTCATGGGACTCTTCTACAACTGCTCTGCTCGCCATCCAACCTCTACAGGAACTAACTTACACTGCTATATTGTGACTCTCTGTCTGGATTTTGCATTTTCAGACATGTTTAGTGGTTGCTTCAACTGCATTATGTCATTCGTGCTAATTGCAGATTACTGTGGTCGACATCCCAAACAACAGGAAAGAAACAGAACCATTTATTGTTACTGTTTGAGTACCTCCGCTCACTTCCTACTACCTGATGATTTTGATTATTTCAAGAATGGCAAAAACGGACACATGCAAATCCATCAAAAACATTCGGTCAAATATGGCTCACTTTAATCTTCCATGTCCAAAACTACAGAAATAAAAAGGAAAAGCATGCATATTTGTGAAGTTCTACTTCCCTACCATTCCTATTGTCGCCATGCTCTATACTGTATTTGCCAAGGGGAAACCAAGGGAAACCTTAAACATGCTGCATGTAACAAATGCAGCAATTTTTGAGAGTGGGTAGCACAAAGATTTGATACTATTTAGCAAAACAGGATGAAGAACACGAATAATATCATGGGGGAATGAGGACTCCTAGTATCTCGAAATTTTTGAGCAGCTACAAATCCCAATACCTTTGAATTTGTAAATATATACTCCTAAGAAATAGTCCTCTCTCTTAACTTTGAACTGTCGCAGGTCCAATGGAATAATTTATGAAGTAACAACTTATTCCTCACTCCTGTCCATAGTTTCTTACTGAAAGGGTACGTACTGCACCAAGTATCAATCTCGTTACCAGTGGAAAAGAAGCCAATAAATAGTCTCTCATGAAATTATCCTCCAGAAGCTATGGTTTCTATATGACTAAACCTCTCTCTTAGTACTGCATAACCTTGTCTTTTCTCAACTAGGCAATAGTTCTACGACCATAGCATCAATGTCACAGGATACTGCATTTTCAATAGGCAGATGGCATTTTTTTTCCTTAGATCGTTTGGAAACATAGTTGAGATGACCATGGCATTAATGTCACAAGATATTTCATTTTCAATAGGCAGATGCCATTTTTTTCCTTAGATTGTTTGGCCACATAGTTGAGAATGAATGCATATTCTAACTGATATATCCAGATAATTAAGTGAAGTTACAGAAATTTAAGAATCCATGCTTCTTTCTTGTACTTTCTTTTTCCTGCTAAATAATAGCATTACGAAAGTCTAGCATTGATGTAAATAATGAATGTTGTTACCAGAATAAATCAAAGAGAAGACATGTTGTACGACGATGTCTGCTTCCCCTTCATTGTAAAAGGAGCCTGTGCCACTTGGGTCCAGCTGCTCCTCACAGCCAATGGACAAACTTCCATATGGCATTCTTGTATCGAGCAATAGCAGTGGACATTGTGTTATCCATGTTGGCTGCATTGAATAGAGAACATTGATTTGTTTTCCAGATATGATAAAAGAAATCTAGATGGTTAATCACTAGAAGTCTATAACAGATGGATGCTACCAAAACAACACCAAGCAGCGTTTAGAGCATTTCAAATTCATTTCAACCTAAACCTTAATCTCCCCTGGTAATAGTTCACAAACGATTTTCTTTTACGCCAAAAGAGAACATGTTTTGCTTATGTAGCAGATCATTGAAAATTATTGTGGGTGTAACTCTCTGCATAAAACAATATGATCATTGGAAGCAAATTAAGCTCCGAACAATGAGAAATGTACCTTCACAAAGGGAGAATCAGTAAGGAGATGAGAGGCAACACTTGGAGCAGAGTTCAATAATCCATTATACATTTCCTTTGAAGCCCAGCTGGCTATCGCATCATTCATCCTATACTGTGTCATTAACATGGTAGCAAGAACCGCTTCATGGAAATTTGCTGCCCTCTCCAGAAGAGATACTGCAAGCCCACCTTCAAGGGCTTTTTGAGATAAAATGACTGGGGCAAGCTGGAATTGGTCGCCTGCAAGAATA
Source organism: Jasminum sambac (assembly GCA_018223645.1). NCBI lineage: Eukaryota > Viridiplantae > Streptophyta > Magnoliopsida > Lamiales > Oleaceae > Jasminum > Jasminum sambac. Next base: position 18,606,821 of record CP073650.1, on the reverse strand, counting down.
CAACGTTTGCCCCGCAATATTGGTATCCAGCAAGAAGGTTCAATTGCTTGACCGGCTTCATCTATAACAACCAAATCAAAAGAGTTAAGGCACCTAATAAGTGGGTCAGCTGCTCCAATGTTAGTGGCAAGCACAACATGTGCACTCGATAGTATTTCTCTCACTGTTTCTCTCTCCTTCTTCTTCATTGTCTTTCCCAACTGTTTCAGAAGCTGACGTATGCCAGCAGCTAGAGAATCGTCCTTCAGACAATGACTAAGATCTCTTCTTAAATCAGATTTCTTCCTCTCAAATTCTGATTTAAAATCTGCAAGTCTGGTGTTTACAATTTCAACCAAAGATTTCGAAGCTACTGCAGGGGATATGCGGGCAGGGTTACCAAAGCGCACAATATTAGCTCCAATATCAGATAATTTTTCAACCATGTTGTCCACTGCTGCATTTGTAGGTGCTGTTACCAGCACCCTTTGACCCTGTCGAACAACGGCGGAAATTATTTCCCTCAGCACATTTGTCTTTCCAGTTCCAGGAGGCCCTTGAATTATCAGTATTGGGCGCTTATTGTTCAGACCCAACGCAATTGCTTTTTGCTGAGAGGTGTCATAAGATCCACCGTCCAACATGCTGTTCAAGTCCTCTTCAGCCCAATCTACCAATTTAAAGTCTTCCATACATCCAACATCTTCTTTATCTCCAAAAATGGTTGCTACAACAGCTATTGAAGGATTTTTCTTCTGCAAACCTTTCTTCTGGAGCATCATGAGGGCTTCACAATTGCGCTGCATCAAGAGATAGACAAAAATGATGCTTCAATTCCAAATAACCAATTAAAGAGAAACAAAGCAAATTGCCGTTAACATCAAGGGGTCATTTCGCAATCCACATTCATGAAGAATAAATGTGAGTTGAAGAGACTATTTTAGTTAAGACACGTCTTCTCAATATGTATGATGTAACGATACCAGCTATGAACTTTTTCATGAATATATAGAGACATGGTTCAAAAGATCATGGAAATGGAAAGACAACTAGATATAGATACAAAGTATCATATGGCTAAACTATGGTACTTAGAGCTAAATTATTCATATGGCTACCAAATTTGACACTCACATTTGAAAATGAAAAATCATTTCCGGGTTTCAACAGGTTGTTGAAGAGGAAAACTAACAAGGAGAACAAGCAAAGAAGATAAGAGTCACCGATATCTAGTACCTCATATGTGATTGTATCAGCCAATCCTTGAATGCGGTCTATACGGACAAGCTTGGCAAAAAGCTTAGAAAAGGTGGATTCTCCATGACGGGATTCAAGAGCGACACTGATGCTACATCCATCCTCCCCAAAATTATTAACAAAACCTTGCATGGAAGAAGTTGTACCAACCCCCCTAGCGTCACATGTTCTCACACAAACCATGTCTCCAGGGGAAAGATTAGTGGGAGGCAATCTATGGCTTCCATCAACCTTGAACAAAACCAAATGCATTCCTCCTAAACCTGTGTGTGGACGAGCTAAATTGTTAGGAAAGGAGATAACTCATGATCTCATCACGCCAGATTAGTATAAAGTATAAACCCCAAAAATCATTTTACCGGTTGACGAGCTGACTGCAGTTAGATTACAGAGAGTATCACAGAGTTCTTGCTCGGTTTGCGGATGACTAACAAGAAACTCAATTGGCTTTGCAGAATTGGAATTCTCATCAGGGGTAGGAACAGCATTTAGCTCTTCCTGGGTGAATTCCAATTCAGCATCCCTTTCTATACGTAGAAGATCGGACATCTTGTTGGTAAACTCATCAATTTTGTTCTGAATGGCTTTAACTTTCTCCAGGTCCATCCCAAGGACACCATGAACAGCCTTCGACTTCGACTGCATAGTCTTCCTTGCAATGGCTCTATGCTGAGCTGCAGATGTACACATTCAGTTCAAAATCAAACAAGAATCCACCTCCCAGTTGAAGAGAGAGACAACGGGAGTAAGGACTTGTTTGGTTCACATTTTCGTCAAATTAAATTTACTTATCTCTCTCATCATTTTCAACTACTTATATACTGATTTTGACAATTCTTTTATATTTTTTAATAGAGTATTGATATCCACACCCACCATTTTAATCCCATACACTCACTTTTTTTTCCACTTCCCATTTTACCCTTATTAGATAATGCGTGGGTGGGTGCAGGATGAATTTTGAATGCTCGGCAGAGCATCCAAAATGGGTTTTTTTTTTTTTTAAATTGATAATGTAATTAATATTTTTTTATATTATTTTTTGATTTGGGAAGAAATATGTGATGTATGAGTTGGATCGAAATGGACGAAACCGCACTTTGCAGATTTAGTGTGAACTCCGTTTTGGATAAATAATATACCAATTTGGGATAGCTCGACGGCACGAGTCGCACTCACTGATTCGCGGTGACGTAGGATGTATTTTGGGCATCCGAGCGTGTTTAGACAACGAAATCAGCGTTTTTCTATTTTTCTATTTTTCGAGTAATTTAATTTTTTTCATTTATTTGTTTTTAATTTTATTTTATTTTATAAAATAAAAAAGTGCATTTTTAAAAAATAAAATGAAAATGGCGATAAAATAAAATTAAAAACAAATAAATGAAAAAAATTAAATTACTCGAAAAATAGAAAAATGCTGATTTCGCTGTCTAAACGTGCTCGGATACCCAAAATCCGTCGTATGTCACCGCAAAGCAATGAGTTCGACTCGTGGCGTCGAGCTATCCCAAATCGATATATTATTTGTCCAAAACGGAGTTCGAGCACTAAATCTGCAAAGTGCGATTTCGTCCCTTTCGATCCAACTCATACATCACAAGTTCCTTCCCAAATCAAAAAATATTAATTACATTATCAATTAAAAAATTTTTTTTTTTTTTAAATGCCATTTTGGATGCTCGGCCGAGGGTGGCCGAGCATCCAAAGGGGAGCTCGGCCATCCAAAATTCATCCAGCACCCACCCATGTATCAACCCACGTATCATCTAATAAGGCTAAAATGGGAATTAAAAAAAAAAAGTGGGTGTACGGGATTAAAATGGTGGGCGTGGATATGAATACTCTTTTTAGTACCTCTGATTCTCAACTTCATTTGGTCAAATTTAATGCAAATCAAACAAGAATGGCAGAGGAAGAACCTGAATTGGCAAGTTCCTTGAGCAACTTCCACGACTCAGTTTCACGCCAATTCGTAATCAAGGACTTCTTCTCTAGATCCTGAAGAACATCTCTGAGCTCCCTCTGGAAGTTATCGAAGAGTGTCGGATAATGAGTGCAAGCCTTGAGGCAAATAGCCTCAAAGCCAAGTGGCATAGGTATAGCATTAAGGTAAGGCTGAGCTTGTATCACAAATGTCAAACCAAGCCCCATTTGCTGTTTAAGCTCTGTAAATTCACCTTGAATCTCGGCCATTGCAAACTCAGAAGCCATTGCTTTCATCCCCTGGCATATCCATTTCACCACTCCTTTACCCAAATCTCTTCTCCCTAATGGATCTCCATTCTGATACAAAGCTCGCACGCTCGCCGGCCCATTTCTCCTGTCACCATTTTCTCCCGCGGAAAACGATTCTTCGACCTTCTTGTTACTTTTCCGGCTAGCTCTACCTCCAGCTCCACCACCATCTACAATACTCTTACCTCTTCTTGTCCTCGTAGTAACAGTCTCAGTCCCACTGGTTCTACTCGCCAAAACGCGATTCTGAAATCTTGAACCCAACAAAACCCGATTACTGCGGGTGTAACTGTAGAGAGAAATCAACGGATTGGGACGCAAACGGAGATTAACGAGGCTACCAGGAGACTTCAACGCCAAAGTGGAAACTCCGCCACACATAATGCACGAAGCTTCCATTCTGGCTGAAGAATAGCTGCGTATCAATCAATGCCCATAATTTGGTGTGTACGAAGAATCGAAGAAGAAGAGAACAAGCGCGATTCAACTAATTATAATTTTTCTGGAGCAGAGAATTCGATCGGAGGAAGTAGTGAAAGTGATTGAAATCACTGTTGGGGACCCATTTGCATGAAATGGAGGATCGTAAACGATTTCTATTGGCTGATTTCGATTCCAATCTCTGTGGAATGTGTTCGCCTGACGCGTCCTGCTGCGCGCCACTCGTTTTCATTAGTTGATTTTCTTAACTTTCCTACTTCAATTTTGCGTAACTAATAACATCGATTCATGATTAAGGTGTCCATTTGACCAATGAGACACTAATTTACTAAGTTAACATGTGAACATCTTGACACAAAAAATAAATGTTTCACGGAAAAAAGAAATGTGAAGAAAGTACAATCAATCAACAAATTCACTTTTACAATTTAAAAAATTGTGTTGACTCAACCAAAAGGTACAGAAAAGTAATGATACAAAAAAATTATCCGTATGAAGAAATAATAATTATTTTAACAATTTATCCCAAAATAATCATTCAAAGTGAGTCAATTCAGATTTTAATTTATTTTATGCTTCTAAATAATAATAATTGCATTACAAATTAATTTACTGCAAAAAATTAAAAAGTTTATTGGACTTTTGCAATTGTGACGAATTATGTGAATTAAAAATTTTAATCAACCATACAAAAAGTATAATTAATTTCACAATAAACATATTGACATAAAAACTAAATGATTTAAAGCAAAAAAATTAATATTGTGAAAAAAATACTATCAATCCACGAATTTATCTTAACAGTCTAAAATATTATGTCGACTCACGCTAATGGCTTAAAAAATTGATAATACAAAAAAAAGAAAAAAATTATTATTGTGAAGAAATTATAATTGTTTCCTCACATGAAGTGAGTTCGGTACTCTTTTGATTGGAACTATCCTCTATTGCTGAAAAGTATGTTCCATGTAAGCACAAAAATAAATGATCCAAGAAAAAAATTTATTAGTGTGAAGAAAGTACAATCTATCCACATATTTACTTTTAGTATTTAAAAAGTCATTTGTCTCATCCTAGTGGTATAAAAATTAATTAAAAAAAAAGAGAAAATAATTTACCATTGTGAAGAAAGCAATAATTGTTTCAAAGTTGCCAAAAAAATCCACCGAATTGGATCGATTAATATTTTAATTTATTTTATACTTGTAACAATTGATAGTTGCATTACAAATTAATCTACTAAAAAAATTATAAAGTATATTGGACTTTGACAATTACAATATGTGAACTAAACATATTAATCAACTATAAAAAAGAAGTATAATTCACACTGAACATATTGGCATAAAAACCAAATGATCCGAAGAAAAAAATTAATAATGTGAGGAAAGTACGATCAATCCACCAATTTATCTTAACAATTCAAAATATTGTATTGACTTCTATTAATGGTTTAAAAAATTGATTATATACAAAATAAAAAAAGAAAAAAATTAATAGTGTGAGTCCAACACTTTTTGGATTGGAACTCTGTCACTATTGAAAAATATTTTCCATGTGGACACAAAAAATAAATAATCCAAGAGGAAAATTTAATTGTGTGCAGAAAATACGATCAATCTATAAATTTACCCTTACAATTTTAAAAATTATGTCGTCTCAACCTAATGGTATAAAAAATGAATGAGAAAAAAAGAGAGAGACAGAGAAAATAAGTTATCACTCTGAAGAAAGAATATTTATTGCAACAACTTATCGGAAGCACTCCATCGAATTGGGTTGATTCATATTTTAATTTATTTTATACTTGCAAATAACAATAGTTGCATTACAAATTAATTTACTGAAAAAAATTATAAAGTATATTGGACTTTTCAATTGTAACGAATTATGTGAACTAAAAATACAATCAACCATACAAAAGAAGTATAGAAATATAATAATTTTCACAATCAACATATTGTCATAAAAACTAAATGATCGGAGGAAAAAATTATTAGTGTGAAAAAAGTATGGTAGATCCACATATTTACCTTAATAATTTAAAATATTGTGTCGATTTATATTAATAACTTAAAAAATTGATATATATATATATATATATATATAACTTTTCTAGTGCGAAGAAACTACAATTGTGCCTTTATAATAAGTGAGTCCGGCCTCTTTTTGATTAAAACTCTATTCCACTATTGAAAAGTATTTTCCATACGGGTACAAAAAATAAATGATCCAAGATAAGAAAAATTAATAGTGCGAAAAAAGTACGATCAATCCACGAATTTACCTTTAATATTTAAAAAATTGTGTCGTCTAAACCCAATAGTATAAAAAGTTAATGCAAAAAAAAAAAAAAAAGAAAGTAATTTATCAGTGTAGAGAAAGAATAATTATTTTAACAATTTATCGCAAACAATCCACCGAATTCTGTCAATTCATATTTTAATTTATTTTATATCTTTGAATAGTAATAGTTGCATTACAAATTAATCAACTTTAGAAAAATTTATAAATTTTATTGGACATTTGCAATTGTAACCAATTATATAAACTAAAAATATTAATCAACCATACAAAGGAAGTATAATTAATTTTCATAATGAACACATTAGCATAAAAACTAAATGATACAAAGAAAATAAATTTAAGAGCATAAAAAAAGTTTTATGAATATGCGGATTTACCTTTACAATTTTAAAAATGTCGTTAACGACACTCATGTAATCGTTGTTCATTGTTTTGGTAAGTTAATCAGTAAAATTTCCTTATTGACAATCTTCATTGTAGTTTAGGTGGGATTTAAATATTGGTCAAGAGCTACATATTCAATATAAAGAAGAAACATAGTCTAACAAAAGGCTTAACTTGTGTTTGCTTTGCAGAAAAAACTTATCCATCAAAAATAAATATTTGAGAAACGAAGACTATCAGTTTTTCTAATCAAATCCAAATAATAAAAACTATGAAAATTGATGAGAATTATAACCCAAATTTGATATAAACTGTTGAAATACAATAATAAAATCCGTTCTCAAAACTGATTGACTACTAATTAAATTCAATAATAAAACCATCCAAACTAATCTAAAATCCGTTTAAAAGATATAGCTGTTGAAATGCAATATTAAACTCACATTTTCATTAATTATTTCCACTAAAGGATATCTGCAATTTAAAAGATATAGGTATAGATTCAATTAATTTAAAATATTGGATTAATGTTACAACTGAATGGTTAATTAAAAAAAAATCAACGTTACATGTTTCTTTTAGTTTTTGTGTACAAATTTGATGAATTGTAATTTTTTATTATACCAAAATGAAATTGTAAAAACTTGCAAAGTTTAATTAAAGTTCATTTTTAGCTAATGTTTTTTTGAAAATAATTAATTATTTCTAAAATTAAGGAAACGGACCGATCTAATCATGTTACAAGTTCATTTTAATTTTTATGTAAAATTTTAATGACTTTTAATTTTATATCACACAAAAATTAAATCTTAGTGAAATTGCTAATTTAGATTAATTTTCATTCCTCAAATTCAATATAAACTATTGAAATGCAATAATAAAACATGTTCTCAAAACTGATTGACTACTAATTAAATCCAATAATAAAACCATCCAAACTAATTTAAAATCCATTTAAAAAATATACATGTTGAAATGCAATATTGAAATCCCATTTTCATTAATTATTTCCACTAAAGGATATCTGCAATTTCAAAAATATAGATATAAATTCAATTAATTAAAATATTGGATTAATGTTACAATTGAATGGTTAATTAAAAAAATTAATGTTACATGTTTCTTTTAGTTTTTTTGTACAAATTTGATAAATTCTAATTTTTTATTATTATACCAAAATGAAATTGTAAAAACTTCCTAATTTTAATTAATTTTTATTTTTTAGTTAATTTTATTTTTAAAAAAATAATTATTTCTAAAATTAAGTAAACAGACCGATCTAATCATGTTACAAGTTCATTTTAATTTTTATATAAAATTTTAATGACTTTTAATTTTATGTCACGAAAAAATTAAATCTTTGCGAAATTTCTAATTTAGAGTAATTTTCATTACTTAACTAATTATTTATGAAAATCAATGTTTAGAAAACTTGACTGGACCGGTTGGGTCATCCTTGAATCGGTCCAAAATTTGGTCCGATTATAGTTGAAAATCGGACTATTAGAAAATCGGTCAACCGACCTGTTCAACCGGTGACCCAGTAAGGGTTCGAACCGGTTCAACCATTAACCCTAGAACTGTTGCCTTCTCCAATTTGCTAACTGGTTCGGCTTTCTAAACATTGATAAAAATAATTAATTATTTAAAAAATTAATTAGTGGTTCGATTCAAATTTTTAAATTTTAATGTTATACTTTTCTTTTAATTTTGTGTAAAATTTAATGAATGCTAATTTTGTATCACACAATAATCAAATATTAAAGAAATTATTAATTTCAATTAATTTTATTTTCTTAAGAATTAATTTTCGACTCATAGTTAATTATTTATAAAAAATCTCTTATTCTATATATAAATATAAATCTTTATATTCATATTAAAAAGATATAATAAAATAATAATTATTAATACTTATGCAAGGAAAAAATTTAGATTTAATATTTAGCGTTAATATAAATAATAATTTATTAATTTTTTTGTGAGGATGGATTATGAATTAATAAAAAAGGAAAAATCAAAAGTCAAAAAATATATAGAAGATAAGTTCAAATCGTGGAGATCTGAAAAAATCTAATTTTGGTGAGGATAATATTTAATATAGATAATGATTAATTAATTGATTTTTGGAGATTAATTATTAATTATTAAAAAAATAAAAAGATAAGTAAGGACTTTATTTTAGATGGGAAAACTAATTAATTTAATTAAAAAATAGGCTGAAATTTCCCTGCTTTTTTATAGATAAGATATATAGATATAGATATCAAGTTCCAATATTTGAAGAACTGGAACAAGATTTATTCCACAAGTTTAAGAATCGTCTAAATAGTCATCTTAACGAAAATTGTGACAATCCTCCCCATCACTCGGACCCTTAAAATCTCTCCAATTTTAGTGTCTACTTGGCACAACGCAAAAATTGATTTTTAAAGTTTTTTTTTTCTTTTCGTGTGCTCTATTCCTTGAATATAATAAAATGACAACATTTAATTTAATACTATAATAGTAATAACAAAAGTGACAGACATTTCAACATTTAGGATGCGTGTAAAAATAAATTTTTATGTGTTTTTATGTAATATAGGAGAGAGTGAGTGAAATTGAATGATGGAAATTTGTGTAGCACAAGCAGGTCTCACGAGATATGTGAATGTGAAATAACAGAGAGAATAGGTGGAATTGAAAAAAATATATAAAAATATATAAAAATATGTAGGAGAATCACAGAGAGGCAAAGGATTAACGTAGCATTTTAACCAAAAGGTCTATTTGGAATTACAACATTTTAGTGGACGATGCGAAAAGAAGTGCAAAGTGGGAGAACCGAGGGTCAAATTTGACTTCTTTCAATTTTTGAGGGCTCAAAGTAGAGTTTTGGTGGAGTCAAATAGTTATTCATTCATTTTTTTTTTTTTTCAATCTTATTTTCCTTTTAAATTTTTTTTCCCAAAGGAGTTATTCAAAAAGATGCACGACATATATTTTTGGAAACGGCACGTAGTTTTTCAACCCAAGCTAGAACAATTATGAGTTGCAAGCAAGAGCGAACAAATTTCTTCTCGTTCCAAACAAATGTTCAAAAATGAAATTTCTTGTAATATGGATAGTGGATGGATACAAACATTTGAGAAAAGCAAATTTGATGGATTGAAGCTAGACTTCAATTTTTATCATCTTTTAATAGAACGAATGTATCTTGCTATTGTGCACATACGGTTGATGACGATCCCCTCTTAAGATATAACAATTCCTATATCGTAGGTCGTAATTGTATATTTCTTAATTTTAAGCCAACGTAACTATTTATTTACCATTTAATAATTAATTTCGTGTTATTTTTTGGATCTTGCTTGATGTACACTGTACACCCATTTGTATAAATTGTTTAATCGAGAGCATTGGATTCTGTTTATATTGAGTAAAAATGGTATTTTACTTTTTTCCTATTACACAAGTGTACACAAATAGATACGTATACAAGTAGAGTGCATGCTTAGTATTTTTTCTTTTTGAAAATAATTTTTCGCCATCGATTTAAAATAAATTTCGACGAGTAAATGTGTAATGCAACTAATCGGCCCAATTAATCATTTACTCACTCGATTTTGGGGGTCCAATTCTCTTCTGCTTTAGTCGTATTAGGCCCATTGAAATTATTGGGCCAAGCCCGGATTGACATTCAACCGTACAAGCAATGGTGGACTGGGATCGATCAAAGAACTACACTCTTATCTCAATTTCTTATCTCTTTCTCTGACAATTCTCCTGTTATTAGAAGTTCATCTCTCAGCTGCGTGTTCACTGTTTAGTTTGTGTGTGTGTGTGAGAGAGAGAGGGAGGGAGAACGAGAGAGGGAGAGAGAGAGAGAGAAGGGGGGCTGGGTGGGCACAACAATGGCTGCTTCAATTGCCGGTGGTGTAGTTGGTGGATTATCATGTCTGAGTCAAAATCTACAGAAACGTCGTCGTACAATCGTCCGAATGAATGCCGTCTCTTACGAAAGCACTAAAACATTCACTCTGAAGAAGTCCGAAGAAGCTTTCAACGCCGCCAAGGTATTCTGATTCTGTCAATCCGTAACCAAATCTAATTTGATGGAAGTTTAGTCGATACTTCAATTGCACAATGGTTTCTCTCCTTTTGATGCTTAATTTATTGAATGTATCTTTATATTGCTCGGTAGTATGGTTCTCAAATAAGAAAATGCTATGGCTTAATTTCTGGAGTAGTGCCTAATATCAAGAATGATTATGGTAAATGAAGTTCTGTTTGGCGGTTTTACCAGTTTAATTAGTAGATTGCCTGTGGTTTTGAGGTAAGGGTTGTTGGTAACTATTGAGGTAATCTACCAAACCTTGCATTTACTAGCAGCTGGGCTGATCACCAAAATGCCGGCCATGGCATGTGGAGGAACGTAGGCGTAGGCATTGAAAATTTTCTAGTTGGTGAAGTTAAGTACTCTATAGTCTATGTCAATTAGCATTGACCACTTAAACATAGGGCCACATCATTTAGTTTATTGTAGCATCCTTTATGTAGGGAATCATTTATGCATCAGATACACCAGCAGTACAAGAAATTTTTTGTTGAAGTAAAAGTAGGAGATGCTAAATGGGTGGAGCATTAGGTCTAGTTCGATATACCATGCCAGCCTACATCCTATTGTGAAATGGGTTGGGTATCATTATCTTATTGTTCTAAGCTCACCCTTTTCCACGCCGCTGATGGTTGTTGTGATATTTATTAGATGTAATAACATGGTATTATTGCCATCAATTGGATGGAATTGTACACATAAAGGGGGGCATTGAAGACAAGTTTTAAATGATATAGTTGCTACTCTTTTTAGCATTGTAACTCTAGATATGGTGATTAAACAAGTCTCATAAACCATTACTTTTCATACATGTTAACTAATAGCATACAATTTCGCCAATGAACAAGTATTTAACTTTAGAACATTGAATCTACATATCTAAAGAACTCATCTTTCCGGCATGTCTCTAAAACATGTACCATTGTTTGCCTATTGGTCACTCATCTTTCCGGGATGTCTCTAAACTGGCTTGCCCTATATTATATGAATGATTTCAGGAATTAATGCCAGGAGGGGTAAATTCCCCTGTACGTGCTTTCAAATCAGTTGGTGGCCAGCCTATCGTGATTGATTCTGTCAAGGGTTCTCACATGTGGGATATTGATGGTAACGAGTACATTGACTACGTTGGATCATGGGGCCCGGCCATAATTGGTCACGCAGATGACGAGGTCTATTTCTACCCCCGCTTATAAGCTTTCAAAACTGGATAGGAAGTTGCATCGATAAGATTTTTAAATTTTTTTGTACATAAATGATGACTTACAAACCTCTTGTGACCCAGCGGTTAGGGCAAGCCTGTGAAGTGTGGTTAGGCGCACATCCCAGGTTCGATTCCCCGCGGCGTCAAACTCGTTCGTATTTCTTTATTGGGGCCATGGGGCGTTTCCCGATCGAAGCGCCAGGGCCTTGTGGGATTAGTGAGGGTTGGGGCACCCCGATACCCGTAGTTATCAAAATAAAAAATGTAAAAAATGGTGCCTATTCAGCTTCAAGTAATTTTATATTTTACTGATTTTCATGTTCGTAGCAGTGCCTAATTAATTTTGGATATTTTAGAACAGAAAATTGTTGTTCTCATTGCATTTCAAGGGTGTGTTGTTTGTGTTTTCAATATTTCGGCATATTTTACATTGTATCATATTTTCATTGAAAACATCAAAACTACTCTTAAGCTTTCTATATAAGTTTGTTCCTTGTTTTTTCAAAAGTAAATGAGTTTTCTGAAGTGAAAACTAGAAACAGCTGAAAACGCGGCAAAATCGCAATTACTCATTTATTTTATTGTGTATGGACAACCACTTCAGGTACTTGCCGCCTTGGCTGAAACAATGAAGAAAGGAACTAGCTTTGGCGCACCTTGTCTTCTAGAAAATACCCTAGCCGAAATGGTAATCTCTGCTGTTCCAAGCATAGAAATGGTTAGGTTTGTCAACTCCGGCACAGAAGCATGCATGGGCGTACTCCGACTGGCCCGAGCATTCACCGGCCGAGAAAAGATCATCAAGTTCGAGGGTTGCTATCATGGCCATGCCGACCCATTCCTTGTCAAGGCTGGCAGTGGGGTTGCCACTTTGGGCCTCCCCGACTCCCCCGGAGTTCCCAAGGCTGCCACCTCTGAAACCCTAACATCGCCATACAACAACATCTCAACCATCGAAAACCTCTTTGAAGCAAACAAAGGAGAGCTCGCCGCCGTTATACTCGAACCCGTTGTAGGAAATGCCGGTTTCATCCCTCCGACCCCCGAGTTTCTAAACGCCCTCCGTAACATCACGAAAGAAAATGGTACCCTCCTAATATTCGATGAAGTGATGACTGGATTTCGTTTAGCTTATGGTGGTGCTCAGGAGTATTTTAACATAACTCCTGATTTGACAACACTTGGAAAGATCATTGGTGGTGGTTTACCGGTTGGTGCGTACGGAGGCAAACGGGAGATCATGGAGATGGTCGCTCCAGCAGGACCCATGTATCAGGCCGGGACCCTCAGTGGGAACCCGTTGGCCATGACAGCTGGCATCCACACACTAAAGCGGCTCAAACAACCTGGGACATATGAATACTTGAACAAGGTCACGAGTGAACTCATTGAGGGTATTGTGGGTGCGGGAAAGAAGGCTGGCCATGCCATATGTGGTGGGTATATAAGTGGGATGTTCGGCTTCTTTTTAACAGACGGCCCTGTTTATAACTTTGATGATGCTAAGAAGAGTGATACCTCAAAGTTTGCTAGGTTTTATCGAGGCATGTTGGAGGAAGGTGTGTATCTTGCACCTTCTCAGTTCGAGGCTGGGTTTACGAGCTTAGCGCATACTGGTCAAGACATTCAACGGACGATCGCAGCGGCTGACAAGGTTTTCCAGAGAATTTAATCTGAATCTGTTTGTGTAATGTGGGATTTATGTTTTTAGAGGATTTTTGTTTGATTGGACATTTTGAGTTTATCTACTTCTCTTTTGTACCTTGTCAGTTAATTCTTGTATATTGTTTACCTTTGTGAATCAACTGTATTGTGAGAGACGTCATTGACTTCGAGCCTCTTGAGTTGAAATATATTATGTATTATTTGTAATGATCACGAAGAGGAGACATTTTATACTGTTTAGGCCATAATTTTTGTTGATCATGGCAGGAGGCTGGAGTTCGTTTCAACCCTTTTTCTGAAATAAAAATTAGCTTCTACTATTCAATTAAAATCAAATTTCAACATTGATTACAAATCTCAAATTATTACTTATTAAATTTATTATTATTTACACGTTTCATGGTTCCCGCCGCATTCTAACCTAAAAAGTTTGTGATAGAATAAAAGTTAAATCAAACATGCAATTTACATTATAGAAATACACAGATCATATAATAGCAGTGTCTTTAACTGTGTCTCTATTTCAATTTCGTCACCCTTGTAGTATGTACAGAACGCCACATTATGACTTTAAAAATGCATAACTACAATTACAAAGATATACAATGAAATATAAAGAAAGAGGCAAAAAATTGAGCATTACTTGTAGATCCATTCATTTGCGCGTCCTCCAGACTCGTCCATATCTATGAAAATGCTTATTGCCTGCAACAAACATGGAAGGCAGGAAGTAAACATCGACTTCAATCAAAACTTACCCTACATATCCTCATTACATTGAAATTCAAACTGAAAAAATGAAAATATGTATTATATTCTAAAAACGCTGTCATAAATCACAGGGCACCATTTCATACTTGGACATGCATGATGAACTCAGACATGGAAACCAATTAAACTACATTTTTCTCTTGCGGAGAAAGAGAAAGACAACTTTGTAGGGGCCAAGCTCAATCTAACATCTTAAATTTTGACATTGTACTTCGTCTTTAAGGGGTGAGCATATGTGTTGTGTGTGCATATTTTTTCCAACTGGTAGTTACCATAAAATCAAAAGTCAAAACAATAATTGGAAAATGTAGAGTCGCAAGTTTACTTTTCCTATTCGTGGTCGCTCTTTCTCCCTCAACTTTTCCAGACTGTTTCGGATATGTGAGACAGCTCCCCAACATTTCAATGTATTTGCCACATCATCAAGCCTCAAAATGTACTCTTCTTCAGTGAGTGGAAAGGATCTCTACAACAATGCGCGAAAAACATGGCGTGTGAATTAGAAAAAAGAATAACTAAAAAAAATATAATAATAAGGAAATGATAATATGAGTAACTATATACTAAAATGAATAGGAAAAATACATCAAACAAAATTGAAAATACCACCATTTAGGCACTTTTTGTATCAGTAAAGTAACAGTAGTTTCTAAATCTTCTTGGTCCTTTCGAGCCTATTATAAATTATGTTAGCAGCATAATGCAATGGTGATAGTCTCATCCAATATATAACTAATGGAACACAGAGTTTACCTGCTCCATGTACTTCCACATAACATTCAAAGCTAGGAGATTTCTACCCATGAACTCCTGCAATATGTAAAGCAAACTATATTTCTATTAAAATTTGACAGTGTCATAGATTATGCTTTAGTGAATTAGAACGCGGAACACAATGCAAAAGAGAGGAAAGAGAAATAGCTAAGATGATGTAAGATGCCATGAATATATGTCATTTTGGACGAAGCATGGGATTCAAACATATATAACGAAGAGAAAATCATCGTACTTATGAAAGCTTACTCCTTAGAATTTACAACAGCACAATAGGAGATACCTCTTGCAGACTTAAAATTACAAAATAATTAAACAATAATTTCCAAAATAGATTATGCCGATGACCAGCCTAAGAGTATTTCTTTCCCTTAATTTTATTTGGTTCTTTCCTTGTTTGAATTATCCTCCAGTCCCTGAATATTGCACACGCAACCAAAGCTTTAGGTCAAAACATGACATGAATAAAACACCAATGACCCATCTTCCCCATTAATCTAGACTTTGAGCTTCGTGATGAAAAATCACGAAGTCTATGAAGTGAATAAAAATCACTCGAATACATAGCTTTGTGAATGGAGCAGCTACCTCTGTGATTGCCAGATTCCACTTTAGTAAGCAATTCGGGGAATATATTTCACCGGAGATTATTAATGGTAGATTATCGAATAATGCACTAAGGTTGCATACGGTTACTTGGTGGTAGAACACACACTACTTAGTTTAGATCAATATTGTATAGAAAATGGGTATATAATATACGAATTACTTCTTCGAGTAAATGTTAATAAATAAGTCTATGATACAACAACCATTTGAGTCACTCAAGTGTAATGCACAAAACGATAAACATCAACAACAATCACGGACAGTTGAAATACATCAAGAACTATAGAAATAAAATATTATTACTAGGTCATCAAATATTCCAAAAGCAAACTATACTTCTTGGCATTCAAAATCATCAAAACACCAAGTCAATTGCATATATATGATATACACTACCATATACTAGAGTGAAGGGAGAAAAGAAATGAATACCTTCTTAATTAGTTGTACATCGTATGATCTCCCGAATTTATTCCGTATAAGAGTTGCCAAGTCTATACCACTGAAACTCGAGTCATCCGTCCCAACAATTCTTTCAAGCTTTTCCCTCAGATTTTCACTATTCACCTAAACGGATTAGAATTAAGATACTTGCTCTCATAGTTATAGGCCAAAACACATATTAGGAATCTTAAAGTCACCATTATCAGTACATATCTGATTGATCAATTTGAAATGCTCCGAGTCTACAACGATTTACAATTCAATGGCCATTAGTGAAATTAACCTGAAGCTAAACTCAACTTACTGATGCAATATTGTCCTCTTCAGAATCACCCTGGTCAGAGTCGTCTTCGGAGTCGTCCGGGTCCACTCCATTATCCAGTTTAACAGAAAAAATCGCCCACAATTTCCTTTCACTGGGACCGTTGATTACAGCGCAATGCGAATTGGGCGAAAACCTTTCTACTTTACAAGGATAATCCAGATTTGAATACCCAAAAAATTGACTTCTGCAATTTCTTCCCTTGTAAATAACAGGATTGTCCCCTACCATAGAGAACCAATTCAGAGGGTAACTCGCTAGAATACTTGTCATCGCTGGAAAAATTAATAGCAAAATAGAATTATTCTGAGAATATTCATTACCATGGATAAAATTAGGGTTCGGGATGGACGAATACCTGGTGTGAAGTAAGAACCAGAGCCGTTTTCAGTTAGAGGAGGAAGGTGGCCTTGGTTTCAGACTTTCAGGCTAAAATATAATTATGTAGAAGTGAATGGGCTGTTGTCACCATGCTGTCTTTGTTGAGGCTATGAGTGTAAATATTAGTATAGCATTTTTTCTCATGGTGAAATCGGACCATAGGATGCAATTTCTATAGAGGGTGTTAGCGGATGAGTTTTAATATATTTTTATGAGTAGGAAGAGAGAGAATAAGTGAAGTTAGATGGTGGAGATTTAATGAGTTGAGAGATATATGGAGAAATATATGGATGTGATTTGTTTGACAAAATTTGAAATTTGAAAAAAATACATTACAATGCATTAAATTGTTGATACTAACACCCTCGGAGAACAATGTTACGCCAGTTACGGATAACTGATTAATGGTCTAAATCGTTTAATTACAGTAACATAAGAATCATTAGCAACTATTCAAAAAAAAAAAGAAAAGAAAAATCTGTAGCAAAGAATCGAAGAGGTTAAAAAAACCTTTTTATAAATGTACGACTATAATTAATGTTGGAGGATAAAAAAAACTTACATTTGGACGTTTCTCCCCCTTGTTCAATTATAGCTAAATAATGTTTGGGGGAAAAATATAGAAAATGTTACTTTTTGGGGGTGGAAAATATAAAAAAGGGGCTAACTCACCTTTTACATTTTTCACCATTCATTTTTCCTTTTATTTGCTTTCTCTATTTTTCAACCTACATTACTCATATTCTAATGAGAATAATAAGTTGTGATAAGATTTGCGAATAACAATTTGACATTTTTGAGGAAAAATTTGGTGAGTTTTGGGTGACATATGAAAGAAGATTTTTTTACTAACAGAAGAGAAAACAAACGTATATTTGACATTTTCTATTGCGGAGGAACCTCTAAAGAGCCCTAATTACCCGTAGTTTTTAAATTGCAACAAATGCAAATGATAAGCACCTAATTTGGAACAAATAAAAGTCGAATGACCATATCGAAGGAATACTATAAGTTGAGTCCCTAAGATCTACTCGCATTTGACATTTTCTCCAGAAGTTTAGAACTCGGGTTGTAATTACGGTAGTTCCCAAAATTGCAACAAATGGGAAAATGAAGGCCTAATTTGGAACAAGGAAAACGTTCGATGACCAAAACGAAAGAATGCTATAAGTTGAGTTCCCCACATTTCTATTAACCATTTGAAAATATCCAAAATATATCCTATAGTTAAATGGTTGAGGTTTCATGTGTACAAAGCAAGGATAAGGTAACCTCTCTCTCACAATTCACACTGTTTTGTGTGTGTTTTAGAGAGAGATGGCTGTTGCTGGATATTGGGTCTCACCAAGAATAATCAACAGAAATTTTCACACATTGATTCAGGCCAAAACTCGAGATCATGCCAAGAAAGATAAACTTCCATTAATGGTAACTAGCTTCTTTTACCTTGTCAAATTATGAGACCTATTGTACTGTAACATTTCTACATGTGGCATTTTGTTTTTCCATTTCCGTACCCTGCAAGTTTTCAACCTAGACGAATGCATACATTGTCTCGTGCATGCATACTGTAATGTAGGAGTTCAGAGTTCATTTCTACTGTCTCGTTTTCTATCTCCCCCACTTAAAATTGTCCGAGTCATGACCATATTAATACACTTTCTTATGTACATGAACTATTTTAAATTGAACGAGACATAAAATATTAGAACAGCAAATCTCTGCTCGTAATGTAGAGGACTATAAGTACATATGTGATTTTGGATGCATGTATTTAGAAGACAAGCAAGAAGAGATCTAAAACAAGGAGAGGGTTGATAAGATTATCAGCCTCAGAAGGCAGATGGTGTGGTGAATCAGAATGGGACTCACACTATGATCTATCTTGGAAGCAGCTTGACCTACAAGATTTATTATTGGATGAATATGATGATGATGATGATGATGCCGCCGCCGCCGCTCGCAAAAGCTATCCTATTTCCATCACTCTTTCCATTCAAAAGGTACTCTTGTTTGCCTTACATTTTTTTTTGAAATATGAGATTTGTGGATTTTAATTTTGATATAGAGGGTTGATTTTATCACCTTAAGTAGATTTCGGATAGACAATCCATTTTGGAATGTAACAAGATTGTAGCTTCCTTTCATTCAAAGAATAAATCTAGGGAAATTTTTTATGTGACGTCGTGGTTTGTATCCTCCTCACATAAGAACAGTGGGACTATTTAACTTCGTACTTTACAATCCAAAAAAATGGCGAATGTCTCAAGAAAGTCAAATTGAGACATTCGTTTTATCATGTTACTTGCTAAAACTATTCGCAATACAAAATGTTTTTAACTAGAGTAACATCGTTGTTGTAGCACATTGGATTTGGGCTCTCAGTGGAAGGACAGATAGTCACAAGCTTCCACACAACATGTCACAACTGCGGCACTCCATTCGTCCGACAGGTGCTCTACAAGTTCTGTTTTAAAATGTCGACTTTGTTAAGAAGACTAACTAAAGCGTATTGTTCTTTCAAGTTTGCTAAACTGACACCATGTCCATTATATTAGCTAGATACGACGTTTAAAGCTTGGGTTCTTCCATCAAGATCAGGCCGGCGTGTAGGCTCGACTGATGAAGGAATTCCTGTGATTGGGGGCGATGATCCTTCCGTAAGTATCCTACTCCTATATATTTAACTCCCTCAATCCATCTAACAAGCTATCTATGAGGTAAACACATTTTTAGACACCAACCAAATATTTGAGTCACCTTTTCGTGCACATCTAGTTTCACGAAATCGTTTCACTTCCATTCTCCAAAAGTCTTTCACTTATGTATTACAATTCCGTACTTTTCATTTAGTTTTTCGTCGACTCTACACCAAAACAAGAACCTTAACTATTAAATCCATTACCAAAAAGTAGTATACTAGCGAGTCCCGTCCTCAGATTTCGACGGTTTCTAAGATAAAACTTGATATTGGAGGCTTTTTTGTTCTGTAACTTTGATTTATGTAACCTTTTGTGTTAACAAAAAAAAAAAAAAAAAAATACATATGTTTAGGGTCCTATGCAGCTGTCTAGTTCATTTATCTTAATGTTTGTAAGTTGTGCAAACATACTCAAAATCTAAGCTAGAAGAATCCTTGATTTGCAAATTGCAGGTTATTTATGTGAAACCTGGATGTGAAGCTGATCTTGATTCACTAATACAAGACACAATCAGGCTAGCTGCATCAGTCCATGTAAACATCAACACTTTTTCATCACCATCTCCACACGATGAATTTGAATCATTCATGTGTGCGCTTCGCTCATTTTTCTCGCAGGAAACTTGCTCAGAGTCGTGCGAGAAGTCTCCTCCTAAACTACTATGTAAGCGACCATTAATTCACTCGCGCTTTGTGGTAAATTAATTGTGAAAATCGCTTGCGTTTAACGAGATTTTGGGTTTTAGATGTGGATACACCGAATGCTCCCACGCTAGATAAGAGGTGGTACAAACTATTAGAACTGAAGAATGCGATGAAGTAAAGATCAATGATGAAGTTCAGCTAGCATTTGGTTACGAGTGGGGATCTGAGTAAAATCCAGTATAGTTCTTGTGAGTAGTTGAGATTTTACCGAGGGATAAAAATGACTTCAGGCATCTCAGCCCAAAAATATGGATGTAGTCGTCGTAGATATTGTAAGTGAAACATAGGGAATTAAATGGCTGGAAATTTTTAGTTTGTGCACATGTATCTTTTTAATAAATCGCCATTCATTATTCTTAATGCGTTTTGCTGTCTCCACCACCATTCAACCTAGAAAGTTGATTTTTAACCTAATAAAAACTTATCAAGACAAACCCCAATCTTTTCTCGATATTCTGCGAAACTGACGAAATAATGCCCGTGCTCATTTTATTATGATGACACTACCATTCAACCTAGAAAAGATTAACCAATTATTTCCCGTGCACATGCTCCCCACCTATCGTGCTGGCGCAGATAAACATTGGTTAACACAGAAGTTAACAAAAAACTAAACAAATCATCTTTTATCCAATGGTTCACATGACATCCTTTAATGTATTTATAATCTATCCATTGATCTATAAAAGACCACCTGAAACATATGATTCTTGTAGTGCATCGCCTTCATTGCCACTCTAGACCATCCAAATTGCCCATGCTGACATTCCAAGCTCCTTGTGCAATCTCATGAAATAGTTGATCCCAGCCCCAACTGGAGTATCCTAGAAAAAACCAGCAGTGATGAACAGATCGGTTGCCCACTCTAATCTCATCAATTAAGTGAACTGTGGCCCACTGATCGAGGAAATAAATGCCCGGCAAGACTTCAACGCTCTCATGTTTTGTGTATTTCCGAGATAATGTAACGAGGGGCATTCTATGTCTCACCATAGGACCACCGAAAGATAGGGGTGCCTCTTTTAACAATTCAGAATCTTCTTCAATGTTATCCCAACTAATGTGTTTGTTAACAATCAAACCTTGAAAACCAGCGCTTTGATCCACCTTCACTATGAGAATTTTAGACTCGTCAAAAGGGTGGACGTTTAGAAGCTTCTCCGTTGCAGTTAGAATGCAACCGGTAACCACTTCAGGTGGTTCGTTTGAGTTAATGGAGAAATGTGCTCCAATGTGGTATTTAACTTCTGTTTTTGGTACCTTGTCTCCCAGCAGAATCTCGTTCTTCAAGTTCATGGTCTGAGGATCCGCTTCGTGTAAATTCTGCCCCTGTGCAATACCTGAACAAGGAAGAAACAATGATTGTGTGAGCAATGATGTCAAAGTAACCAAAATCAACTTTTCCTGCTAAAGTACAGAACATAAACAATTGAAAGGTAAATTAGAAGAATCTAGCTTTAGACCAAAAGCCGTTGAATGAGGACAAGGGCATTGTTGTTGCTGTATTGATTGGAATCCATAGGGCAGGGCCAAAAAACCGACAAACCGACCTAATCGGGTCGGTTCGATTCGGTTTTTTTTGTGAGTCGGTTCGGTTTGGTATAAACCAAATCGAAAAACCAATTGGTTATTTAAAAAAAAATTAAAAAAACTGAAAAAAAAAACCAGGAAAAACCGACAAAACCGATCGAACCGAGCAGGTTCGGGCCCAAAACCGAACCAACCCAACCCATGCCCACCCCTAGGAATCAGCACTGACCAAAAGAAATAGAAACTTCTTGGTCCTGTTGTTCAAAGGAAATACCAGAAGACATTTTCGTGGAGAGGATGTGGACTCACTTTGAGTCGAGAACTATAAATATGGTACTCCCTATTTCTTGCTATATCTCAGTTTTGTTATCCATCAGTCAAGTAAACAATGCGTGTGCGCATGGATGCCTTTTTCATATAGAAACTACCTTTATTTACTGCAGGCTTCACACACCCCAAAGAGAAGGAAGACAAAGAAAGTTTCTTTGGCCGACTATTTAACCACACGTGTTCAAAATAAATCACCTCCAAGAAAGTTACTTAAATAATACCCACCAAACAAGGGCTCATTGAAACTGACATAAACACCATTCCCCAATCCAGACTAAACCCTACCTTTTGGGACAAATATAATTGTGACATTGTGCTAACAAGATACCCCCTCCGTCCCAAATATATCCACTTTGCTTTTTCACAAAAATTAAGAACTGCTTGTTAGGGTTTCGCTGTCTCGTCTGCAGATTCATTGCAACTCCATCTATTTCCAATGGCCAAACGAACCAAGAAGGTTGGCATTGTCGGCAATATGGCACTCATTACGGTGCTAGTTTGCTGAAGCAGATTAAGAAGATGGAAGTTAGTCAGCACAGCAAGTATTTCTGCGAGTTCTGCTGGAAGTATGCTGTAAAGAGGAAGGCCGTGGGAATCTGGGGATGCAAGGATTGTGGCAAAGTCAAAGCCGGTGGTGCTTACACATTGAACACTGCTAGTGCTGTGACTGTTAGGAGCACCATCCGAAGGCTGAGGGAGCAGAGTGAGACTTAAATGGAACTGAATTTCTCTTGTTTATGTACGACCATTACAGTTTTGATTCAGTGACTTGATACCTGGATTCTTGTTGATGTAGTGGCAAATTTGGGTATTGCTATGGTTTCTTTACAATTCCGTAAGCAGACAGTTCTCAGATCAGTTCATGTTACTTGTTTGCTTTCAATTCTAACTATATTATGATGTCGGAGACATTTATGAAGTTTGATTCCTGTCAGTTTTGGTCAAAATCCCGTGATCCCGTGTTCCTAACTCATCTCTATTTAATGAGCAAAATCCAAAAAGGAAAATTGGACTACATATTTCGGACCAAGGGAGTACAGTATGTGGCTCATTGGCACGTATGCTCCTGAGAATAGATGGAATGAAGACAGGTTGTAAACAATCGTGAGTGATCAATTCCATAGCATAGGAAGTATGATATTCACATTCACAAATTTAGAGTAATGAGCCAGAGTTTGACCTACTCTTATACTGTCAAGAATGGAAATGTTGTTCTCCCCAATAAAGAATGTGACAGCAACTTTACAATGCACCAGAAAGTTTTTCCTCTGATAACTGTCTTTCAGCAAGTCATATGTGTGAGACTAAATTTCATCAGTGGTCACTGAACTTCCAGTAAAATTTCAATGGGGTAACTAAACTTTAATTGGTCTTATTGGGTTGTTGAACATCAATTTAGTTCCAAATTTCACCACTCTTATGACATCCCCATCACCTTCTGACGCCAAGCTTAAAAAGATTGCTTAAAGCATGTTGGTTTCCGTTTATAACCACTTTTACATGTTTTCCAACAGTCAAACGTCAATCTCATCCACAAACTACAACCACAGGTAGTATTTAACCAAATCTTAATCCTTTGAAAACATTGTAAAAGACATCTTCTACCCATTGGAAATATTCATAAAACCAAACTGTATTTATAGACATCTTTTACCAAACAAGGCTTTGTTGACAGTCATATCCTATCTGCCTTCCACTAGATCCTTATGTGGAACTCCAGGAAAACAAAAATGGTAAAACGAGGATCATGACAATGCTCTTAGATTAGAAGTTAAAGAGAGTACTTTTTGTTAATTATTAATACTTCCATGACGTGATGTAGAGGTAAATGAGTATGCCGCCAACATTTACGAAGCAGATCCATCATGGTGTGGCCGTCAATCAAGCAATTTTCATCAATTTGATTACAGAACGTGAGATACTGGTTTCCATTTAAATTAAATTCATGTTTAGTGACTCACTTTGAAACTCAATAGAAGTTTAGTGGCTCTTAAAACGAACAAAGCCTCAGATTAGGGGGTTCAAGGAGTGATCCTTGAATGGTTTTTTCAAACCGTGAAGTCACTGACAGCAACTCACAATGGTGCAAATCTAAAAATGCAAGGTCCAGGATCCCTAAGGTTGACGTTGGCAGCAAACAGGAAGGAGCTCTTTATTCTTACAGCTTGTGTGATAAAACTTTTCTAGAAAGAAATTCGATTCTCTGGGAGGACATGGGGGTTAAATGCAAACTTTAAGAATTTTCTGTATATTGGCACATCTAAACATAGGCATACAAGGCTCCTTTTATAGGAGATGATGTGTGAACAAGAAAAGGAAATAAAAAATTCAGAATCCCTGTCTTTCCTAATTTACAGATTTGGCAAATCTCTAATTACAACAATTTGCATAAATTACAGATCTCCTATTTTAGGAAACACGCTGTTACCAAATTTATCTTTTCTCAACATTAAACATGAGGAAGTTCATGGAGAAACAAAATAAAATAAATTTTTTTTGTGGGGTGCGTGGGTTTTTTTGGGGGTGTGGTTGCACATGACTGCAAGAAAAAGTGATCCTAATAGTTTTTGTCAAAGCACTCAGGTTGATCCTGATTTGGCGAAAGATGTTTGATTGGTCAAAATAAAAGGAGATTTCATCTGAGCCACTTTTCCTATACAGATGCGCATTCCACGAAGAAATAATATAAACATATATATATATATATATATATATATATATATATATATATATATATTAATTATATCAACGTAATACTTGCCTTTGTCCACAACAAGATCTACTAAGTGACTCCCATGAGCAACTAGAAACCTGATGATGCCGGCTACAGTAATATCTCCGTCATACGAAACGGCATTCTTCCTTTCTGCTGGGAATAACAACAGACGCGGATATAGTTCCCTCTGCATGTTAGCACATAAACCCAGTTATGACTCTCATATTGTTTGTGGATATGTAGGATCTGGTTGATAGAGATTATTGAAAAAATGATTTTTGGATATATGGTTGAAAAGTAAAGAAAAAGTTCACAAAATATAAAAAAGTTGTCAAATCAATATCATAAGTGATTGAAAATAATAGTGGAAAAAATGATTTCCAAATAAGTTATACCAAACATGTTCTTAATTTTAGAATCCACATTAGATTGAACTTTCAAGCATTATTTGGCTAAGTATAACATTACTATACTATAACATTTTTATTTTTTTTATTTTTTTCTGTTCCCAAACATGTTTGGATAAGTAGATAAATTCTTAATTTTAAGTAGAGAAGGTTTTATCTTGAACACTCTCTGTGCAGGTTTAGCAGGCAATTTGGTTTTTGTCAAGATATTCACTTTTCATAGAACCCACAAACAGTATGTACTACTCGCTTCTATCAATTTACATGTTAACTGGTTCATAATCACTCAACAGAATAGCATTTATTTTAAATCTTAGCCAAACATGCTATTTATTTGTCACTCTAATGTGCGGACTGCGGTTGATATCGATATTTGACTTTGAGAAGCAGTAGAAGTTAATTTATTAGGTAGAAAAAGATTAACATGAACAAAGGCATAGATCAAGTCATAGAATTTTCTAAAGCTATGTCATTAGTTAACTTCATCAGCAAAAGGAAGACATGAGTACACGTATTATTGAACCCGAGCATGTCAAAGGAAGTAAATAAGCCAATTGCTTGCTTGACTAAGCTTTTAACTTTATAAATAGTGGGTAGTAAATAATGTGTGGGTGAAAAGTAGACAAACCTTGTGGGTGCTAAAGAATGTGGTTGAAAATTATGCTTGACTATTTTATACAAACTTAAAAGTTTTAGAAAACATAATATAAATCTTTTGGGGGATTTAAATTTTTGATCCATCACCAGTTAACAAGAGGGGTCACCAAGACCTACTACTTACCCACCAAAAAAAAAAAAAGCGGATGTGTTTTTCTATAACTCGCACCTGTAATGTAGGTTTCAGGATCAAGCTGCAGTCATTTTGCATGCAATTCATCAAATAAATAAGTGGGAGATTCAGCGCAGCATCCATGTTCTCTGCACATATCTAAATCCCTAATCAGTTGACAATGCAGCCACAAAGAATTAGCACAAACTATGACATAATCAGTTATCACCATGATGGGCAATAATTAATAAATGGGTTTCTTAAGGGTGTGTTTGCTACAGCTTAAAACTAAAATTATTTTTTCAACTTTCATTTTTAACCACTTGACAATTATTTTATTTTCTTATATATCTTTCTTTCACTTTCAACCGCATAATTTAAAATTGGTTTAATCTATAATGTGCATCAAACATAAAGACATTAAAAGAATCCATAAACAAATAAAATAATAAGAGCTTGTTCGAAAAAGCTTGGACTTTACTCGCTTTTTCTTTCTTCCACTTTTTATCACACTCTTCCAAAAAATATTATTTTTTAGTTTTTCCATAGCATCTCTTAATTTTTGACACGTGCTCCAAAAAATCACGTTTTGTCTCATTTAAGCATTACCGAGCAAGCGCTAAAACAGAAGTTGTACGGCCAAGCAGCAGTGAATACAAAATAGCATAGATGTAAGATGATGCACTTCTTACCGCCACTCAGCATTAACTTCTCCTTCCTCAACTTCTTTCTCTCTGTATCTGCATTGCCCTTAATTGCTCGGTAAACTTCACGAACTACCATTTCCATCCTCTGGCAAAACCCACACCAACTATAGCTAAAAAGAACCAACACGTCCCTATCCCAAGAATGCCCAAGATTTTTGGGATCGGATTTATTCCCAACCACCAGCTCAGCAAAAGTATGAGTTGTGACTTGAGGAATAGAATCCGCCTCATGAAAATCCAGATTAACAAATGGTGGAGTTGTAGCCTCCCTTTGACTTCGAAAAACAGGAGCCGACTGTTGATATGGAGGAAGGCTGCCATTAAGGAATCTATCAACAAAATCAGAAAGCAAAGAATAGCCAAAATCAGACGGCTCATCCAAGACATAATGTTCCTGCAAACTGGGATCAAGAACCACCAATGATGGAATTTTTGATCCAGCAGTCAAGCTTTCAAGGAACCCGTAATGACCATCCAGGAAAAAGAAAGAGCCCCGAAAAACTTTCTGTTGTTTTCTCCCATCTTCTGCTGATTGACTTTTCTCATCAACATTCCATTCATGAATGATATCATTTGCAACATTCATATTGCGATGGCTATATTCGGATTGAACAGATGATTGCGTGCTTTTGTCTGAGGTTTTATCCTCATCTTCCAGCATCATATGTTCCATGTTGGAAGGATTGGACAGCTCCTCATGCCCCTCACTAGAACTACCAGTTGGCATCTGACCCTTATCTAAATCAACAGTGCCCTCAATACCACCTTCAACAGGGTTTCCCAAAACTTGATCAGACTGCACCTCACTCTGTGCTGGTAAGGATTCCACAACTTTGATGTCAAAGTCTTCTGATAGAAGTTGAAATCCTGCATCTTTTGCAAGTGAACTTAATTTCAATTGTTTCTTTTGTCGAAGAGCATATGTCAAGATCTCATCCAAAGGACTACTCTGAAGGTCGGAAACAAATTTTTCTAATGTAAATTGTTGGCCATCATTCATAGTCATCACAGACATTTTATCCTTTAACTTTTGAGAGGATGGAAGAAGCTGGAATCTTGGGTGTTTGGCAGTACCCGTAGATGATTGATGTGTTTCCCTTGTGCTCTTGTCAGGCTTGGTAGCTGCTTTTTCAGTAGCCTGAGCCAGCATCTGATAGTTTTCTGCTAACTCTCTAAAAGCTCTGAGAGCTTGCTTGCTTTGCCGCCTTATTTGCATGGAGTCTGATGATCTATCAATGAAAAGAAATATCGTTGGCCTTTTTGCAGGTAAAGCTGGTTCAAGTTCATGAAAATCATCTTCAAGCTGCAGAAGGGAGAAAAAATATATATGCTAAGACATAAAATCCTTGAAACAGATAATCAGACCCCTTTTCATGTCTCTTCAAAAGTGATGGATATCGGCATTTCCCTCTACTCATGAAAAATAATATGTTTCCCTTCAAGAGAAAATTATGCACCATATCACTTCCCCAGTTGTCATTTAAATTGGCATTATTTACGTTACGACTTATGGAACCATCTGATTTAAAAGTCTCAACTGATAGATCGGTTCATTTTTTTATTATTTAACTATTATCCTCAAGACGCCCCCTCACGTGTAGGGGCGATTTGTTTTTTCCACCAAAGCCTAACACGTGGACAATTCATTTTTAAATGGGTGACCGTAAATTCAAACTTCAGGACCTTAACCCGCTCTAATACTATGTATTGACTTGTGGAACCATCTAATCTAAAAGTTTAAACTGATAGATCAATTCCATTTTATTAATTTAACTATTATCCTCAATAATTTAAGAGATCCCAAAAAAAGGTACATTTGTGTTAACAAGAAAAAAGAAAACAGAACAACTTGCCTCTATGACAGGTGAAACTTGGGTTTTAAGAACAGTTCTCAGATCATTCACATCTCTGATAACTTTTGCACAGCTGAGACATCCAGCAAAGTGAACTGACATCAACCATGAACCTGAATCTTCGATATTTAGCAACGGAAGAAGTGATCTCTCGTGAATACGGGCAAATCTTATCCTTTCTGGAGGTAGAAAAAACTCCCGGGCAACTTTCATGAACTTGTGTAAGAAAGATTCAAAATGCTGAAACTCAAATGAAGAGCAAGTGACTCCAAAGCTAACTGAAGTACTTTCTGGTCCACTCGAAGCACTGTCATTTACAGTGGTAAACACACTTTGTAAATGAATTTGACTAAAACCATTGTCAATACTGCACTTGAGTTTGTTGCCACCAACATCCTGCAGACACAAGTATACAACAAATAAATTAATTCGTATAGACTACAAAATTAAGCACCATGTTATACATTTCACTAATAAATCACCCACCTTCCTTTTCTCCTTCCTCGCTGCAAGAGTTCCATTGTTCTCTCCTAAGAATCCTTCTACAAAATGAATATTATTTTTCAGTACAATCTGAATAGAACATCTTGTAGCAAAACTGTGTTGAGTTAGTTATAATACTGCAATTAACAGAAGGTCCAAGAAAACAAAAGCATTTAAATTTCATCCTAGAACATAGAACCTAGGAATCTTTAAATGTGATGAAATCTTTTCAATCTATGTTTTTTTTTTTTTTTTTTTTGATAGGAAACAAAGCTTTTTAGTTATAATAACATCATCCAGGAATTACAGCACCAAAAATGGACGAGTCGTCCACTCAAGGAGAAAAAAAGTGCGAGCATAGAATACAATCCGAAAACAAAGTAGTGAGACTAAAGCCTACTAGCAACTATTGTACACAAGGAGCTACTAGCAACTATTGAGACTAAAGGGTTGTTTGATTGGTGATAAAAGTTATCCGTGCGGTATTCCGTGTAAAATGTGTGGTTAATATTGTATTGAAAAGTGTGTATGTGGTTGAAAAGAGGAGAGAGAAGAGTGTGGGATAAAATTATGTTAGATAGAACAAGGCCTGAATCTTTTCAATCTTCACTGTTGGAACTTGGAATGGAGGAAGAAATTTTCTGAACTTTGCATCTTTTATCGTGAAAATCATTTGATGGATAGATTCCCTTGTACAAAACCATCCTTCAATCTGTATTAAATATTGAGCTGTAATTTGGTTCAATTACAAATCCTCCCTAAAATCTATATTGCTCGTTGTTGTTGTTTCCTCTCACTATTGTATAGAACCGAGCAATGGGGTGTGCTCCAGCATCTTGAGCATGACTTGTTCATTGATCGATTATCTCTTACTTAAGCACCGAAGGATTTGTCATCCTTCACTCCATTTTATGCAATATATGTTTCCTACATTTAATTTCAATAAACTGTCTTTTCATCAAGAAGATTGTGAAATACCTTAGCACCATCAGACTATATTTCAATCAATAAATAAGAGATTTATGTCTATTCTAATCTCATTCAAGTGAGTTGTGGGATAGATCTATAATTCCTTAAACCTTGGTGCTAAACGGTGCATAATCTCATTCAAGTGAGTTGTGAAAAGATCTATAATTCCTTGTCTCTGGGTGCTAAATGGCGTGTCATTTATTGATGATTGCTAAGGGGTGACAAACAAATAGGAGTCTAGTCAAGGTTTCCGCTTCTTTCATTTGATGGTCTGTAATTAGTTCGGTATGCGTGTTCACATTCTTGATTCTACGAGGAAATATTTCAATAATGAACTGATTTCTTTTTGGGATTACTCAACAATCTCATGTCCGTTGTATGGATACTCCCTAAACAAATGGGACAGCTGAGAGGGCAAATTGCAATTGCTTAGTTTCGCAATAGCTCGAATTTCTCAAATGAGAGTGGAGACATTCATGGGGAAGCTATTTCAGTAGCCACCCGATTAATGAGCATGCTATCATCTCGAGTTCAGGCTTCCAAACTCCATCAAAATGTGTGCAAAATCTTCCCTTCATTTTTTTTTTTTTCATTTTTTTTTTTAAGATAACCGAGGGTATCGGGGGAAATCTTCCCTTCATTTAGAAACTTCAAAAATCTTCTTTCGGAAGTGCTGGGTGTTAATCTTTTATCAATAATCATAACCAACACCAAATGAGACTTTATTTCCACGTCTCTTATGTGAGTTTTCATAGGAACCTTGCAAAAGGAATGTTCCTTCTAAAGTTTACTTGCCTTCATGACTGAACTGAAAAAGAGAGCCCCAGGTTCACCAGGCAATGTCCTAGCTCTTTTTTTTTTTTTTCTTTGGCTAAGAAACGATGCTTATATTCATAAAAACCAGTCCACTAGTACAAAAACAGTGGGTAAGACATCCACCAGGGGGCATAAAACCAGTCCTAGCTCATAAAACCAGACAACTTCATAGCATGCATTTCACAACCCATAGAAACGGGATAAGCCCCACCTAAGGAAGCCACATTCCTCTCTACAAAGCCGCCTTCTTCACCCCTTCATGTCTACTTCCTAACTTCAATGTCAACTAGGGGATGATAACTGATGAAATGTTCACCGAAGAGAAATTTATAATCCTTATATAGCTTCATAAGCAGATTTCCAAGTCCTACACTGCAGTCATTCCAGGCCAGTTGAGATGGAAAATATTTACTGAGGGAGAGTGTCGAGAATCGATTCAATTTTGGGAAATTTTAGTTTCATATCATGATATATTTACTACTTCTACTGATGCAATCGGTACATGGGTATGTTTCTTTTTTAAATTCTGTGCAAGAGGTCTCCCTATGGGTGATAGTGACAAGACATGCAGAGTGGAGACTCATGACTATTCCGCAAAAGATATGCTAATTAATTTGCATTCTTTTTTGCATTAACCCAAGAAAAGGGGGAGAGAGAGAGAGAGAGAGAGGGGGTTCTGGCATTGAGACAACCAAACACACTCTCAGAAGACAACTCTTCAATATACTTCCAGAAATTGATGAGACACAGAAAACGAGATGTGAAAAAGTACGTATTATTTGTAGGTCCCTTGACCAAAGTGTTTGTAATGACTTTACAAACATGCTATTAGTAGCCTTCTTCATTGCTGGAGTAGGAAACTCACAGAACACAGTATCAAATCAAATTCTGGAAAAGTACAGCTCCAGTTAAAGAAAGACATTATGCAGGTATTCTAGACAGACCCAACTTTCCTGCAAGAATAAGGGCTACAACAATATATGGGAAATTCAAAAATCTTGAATCTTTAAATGTTAAGAATTATCTGGACACACTAGAATTCTTCGTAGACAAATAACGAACAGGATTTACCAGAGGAAAAAAAAAGGAGTAAGACAGGGACAGCAGATATTGACAATTTCCAGATTATATTCATAAAATCCTAAACTAATAAGTTTTAGCAAGCAACATCTCGGACATAAAACAATGCACAAATTTCAGTCCAACTGCTTGTTGCTATGGTTTCTTTTGGAGGAAAAATGTTATTTTCTGGAGATTGTGCAGTTGAAAATAAGTTTTTCAAAAAAGGGATACAAAAGCATTGAACAACATTATTTGCTCGATGTCATGTAGGTGTAGAGTAGTGAATTAGCTTCCTTGCTTAACATGTGCTTTGTGCAAAGGAATAATCTATTAAGAAGCAGAAAGAAAAAAGAAATACCAAATACATTTTCAGTTGAAACCTTTCCCGTGTTTAGCAATGTTGAAGCCCATCCACAAAATTCCCAGAGAAATATAACCTTGTCAGTTGAATCAAGGAAATCTTCCAGCTCCTCTGGTGTGGATAAGGATTTAAGTATTGGTTCATCAGGCGCATGCGACGAAACATAACGAACAGACGATAATATATTCTGCACTCCAAGTTTTCCAGAATACTTGTAAGAGAGAGAATTGTGGTAGTAAAGAGCTGTTATTCCGTCAGTAGCACCAAGTGCATCCGCGAGCATCCTTTCAGTATTTCTATACAAGACCATAAGTTTCAAGTTAACAAACGTGTCTTGATCGCTTGCTGCTGCATGTGCTAATTGCTTCATAAGGGTCCGTGATTCACCTGACCCTGCAAGAAGATGAAGTCCTAGTTTAAAAGAGATTACTGAAAAAAATGATCTTTGGATATATGGTTGAGAAGTCAAGAAAAGTTTTGAAATATATAAATATATAAATATATATATATATATATATATATATATATGTATAAAACTGTCAAATCAATATAATAACTAGTTGAAAATGATAGTGGAGAAAAATGATTATTTAAATAATGTGTCTAAAACAAGCTCAATACAGAATGCAGAAAAACAATTTGAGCAATAACTAAGGAAGGGAGAACATGAAACTAAAGCAGTGTATGATATATCTTAGCATAAAAGCACTAAAAAATCGTAATGACTTGCGCTACGTGTCTTTTTTTCTTTTTAATTTCTTTATTTTGTAACTGCACTGACTAGTAATAAGGCTCAATTAGTATTGCTTCGTTTACAATTCTTAGTCAATAGATACTTCACTCATTAGATATCTTCTTTTCCTCCACCCCCTTGAGACTTAAAGCACAGCATAAGTATTTGCACCAGCATATAGAACCAGGTTAGCAGTTGATGCTTATGAAGCATCTTGAATATCATCCACCGTCCAAGTATCCTTAAAGGCAATGACTACTGGGCATCTCATTTGGTCCACTAGAGGTCATCTCAGAGAGATCTTAGAACCTGAGTGCAAGGATTTAAGTGTGTTTGGGTGAGATTTTTGAATGTGGGTTCTAAAAAATATGAAAAAACAGTCACGTCAATATTATGAGTATGAGTGGTTGAAAATGATCTTGGATAAAAGTGATTTCCCAGTTCCTGAAAATATTTAAATCAAAAAGGCTTGAGGATTTCACATTCACAAATCAATTAGAGTAATAGAGGAACAGGGTGGACGCGGCCTAGTATATGTTTTTATGTTTTGGACTATTGCGGCATCTAATTTCGTGTTTGTTAGATTTAGCTTATACATTTGAGAAAACAAGATCTCCACTCTAACATCTAGCTTTCACAGAACTTCACGTCTTAGAATCTCGGACAGGACTACAAACTCAATCAACGCGTCAATTAAACTACTAGAGGGATAGATATAGAGGTAAACAGTAAGCTAGGCTACTATCATTTACCAGCTAGGGTGGCCAACACTACTGGCCATAGCTTTAAGATAAGATAACTAATTCATCGACATATCATTCAAGTAATACCTTTTTCCAGCTAGAACAACTGAGATAGAAACTCAGAAAAAACGTTAAGATTAAAAATTCATTCAAAGCTCAAACGTGTCGATTAAAGTAATTGAAACATTAAAGGAGAAGTGGAGAAATTACATGGAACAGTAATGAGAAGGAGAATCTGAGGATGGAGACGAATCTGGGAGGAGTAGTTTAACTTAGTCAGGGTCTGCCATTGGAGCACTGATTTGCCGAGGCCGCCATTGATTGACCCGAAGAGAGCAAGTGCAAACAGCACCTGCAACAACACGCTACTGAGATTCGAATTTCTCATCAACGTTTGGATGATCGAACGAAGGAGGGAAGCCAGCAAGCCCCGGAAGTGACGCGATCTTTCTTGGAACGTCAATTCTACCCACAGGACGCAAAACCCGCCCGGACCCGGTCTGTCTAAACGGACCATACGGCGGGATCGGGGGAGGTTTTCGTAGGGCAGGGCATTTCAACCACAACCACCAAATCGACCGAAATCGATTGTATCGGATTGTTTCGGTTTGGTTTTTTTGACGGTCGATTTGATTTTCGATTTGGTTTTAACAAAATCGAAAAACCGATCAGTTAAAAAAAAACAGAAGAAGAAAATCGAAAAAA
Source organism: Jasminum sambac (assembly GCA_018223645.1). Lineage (NCBI taxonomy): Eukaryota > Viridiplantae > Streptophyta > Magnoliopsida > Lamiales > Oleaceae > Jasminum > Jasminum sambac. The sequence goes on along the minus strand of CP073650.1, from coordinate 18,572,356 downwards.
TTGAAAAAAATGGGGAAAATTTTGAAAAAACCGATCGAACCGAGCCTATCGGTTCGGTTCTGTTCAAAAAAAATAAAATAAAATAAAAACCTACTAAGGCCGATCGGTTGTGATTAGGGTGAAAAAACCGACCGACGCCCACCCCTTAGATTTTGCTACCCATGAATATTTTAAGGACGGGTTCAAGTCGGCATACACCATCGCCAAATTGCTCCTATTTGTACTTTCTAAATTATCTTGAAAAGTACAAAAATAAGATTTGAATTCCTAAACTACATTCATAATTAAGGCCTTGTTCTATACAATACAAATTTTATCAATTTTTTCTCTCTTTATTTCCGGCCACTCATTCAATTATTTAATATATTTTTATCAATTTTCAATCACACATTCAACACGTAAATAAAAAAATAAAACTTATACCTCACAGAATATACCTATATAATCACTACACTATTTACCATTTTTATAAGAAAAATCTGACGTAAGAATAATAAAAAAAAACAACTTCGGAGTCTAGGGACTCACCCGCCCCCATTCCTTGATTCGCCTTGACCCAACCCACCCTTATAACTCATGTCACAGCTGACCCGTCCCAGCCCAACCTATTGCTATTCCTTATCTTTTTGGGACTTCGGAGTATTCTTTTATTTTTGTTTTGCCTTTCCAAATGAACGAACTTTTCACGCTCAGGCGCTGACCCGTGCATTTGCCAACGGAGGCAGCACTCTTCTTTTATCCTTTGCATAGACGTCCCCAAGAATTTCTTCTTTTGTTTTCTTTTTCTTTTCCTTGTCCTGATAGCAAGAATCATCTAAATTTTTGTTTGGCAAAGATTTTTCAAAAATGATATGTTTTATACGTGATCGAAATGTAAGCTAGTACTAGTATGCCTTTTCAATACCATAAGATCTAACAGTAGAGAATAATTTTTGCAAAGAATTGATAACAAAAGTTTTATTCTCCTCTCCCATAAAGAAAACCCTGGGGCGAATAAAGAAAACCTCTATCCCACTTTCCCACTTGGCATTATACGTGGGATAGGGCATTAAATGCTCTTTTATTTCTCTCACTTTCAATTACCATATCATCCCATGGTCTCTCTCATATATTTTTTTATTCCACTTTTTCATGTTTCCCTATTAATTTTTTTACATATTTTAACATTTCAATTTTTACAGTTAAAAACTGAATAGAATAAACATTTAACAAACTTGTTTAACCTATAATATTTTTTTAAAAAAATTTATTTGACCCTTTTGAACATTTACAAAAGTTAAAAACTGAATAAATAAAAAAAATTTATATTGTTAAAAATTAAGGACCAATAGAATAAATTGTAATGTTAAAATATGTAAAAGAAAATTTTAATATGAAAAAATAAAAAAGAAAGAACACATGGGAGAGAGAACGTGTAAGGTGATATGATAATTAGGAGAGAGACAAAATGAAGAGTATTTAATACCCTATCTTACATATAATACCGAGTGGGATGGGGTTTTCTTCATCCTCATTCCTCCCCATGGGAAGGATGGAGGAGGAGAATAGGACTCAACATGAGTGTTATCAAGAGTTTTCTTGATAACAATATTAATTGTGAATATATTAATAGCCTAATTCATTAACTACTACAATGGCATGACTATATCAATAATTCGACCAGTGGAGATATATGAAAACCGAGACTCAACAATAGAAAATCATTATTGAACCACAATACCTAACCAAAATTTTTGTTTTACGACCATTAATTAATTTTATCCTTAATTAATGTCACATTTAATTTTTTTTCTTTTTTGTTCTTTTTTTTCCAACAAAATTAAAGAGATGTATGTCAAGTTTTTTGTAAAATAGGAAATAATCAAATGTTTTGAAGAAAGTAAAAAAAAAAACACATACATTTTATATTTTTCTCTCAAAAACTCTTCAATTATCTAATTCTATATTTCTTTTGTGATAAAAGTAAATAATTAATTAAAGAGTTTTCTATACGGACAAAAAGAAGAAGAGAGATTTATGTGTGTTTTTACCTTCTTGTGTGTTACAATAAATAATTAAAGAGCGTTCTATACTTTCTTGTGTTAAATTATAAGATTTATGCATGGATGAATGAACCAACAGCCCATGCAAACGATACCATTGCGTCGAATGAATATTCACAATCAGGGTTTGGTTGGTAGATGCTGTTGAGAATATTCACAATCAGGGTTGGTGGTAGAATTCAAAATTCTGTAAAAATTGAAAATTCAATTCATTTTTCACAATCGAATCAAACACACCATTGCTAGCCTTTTCTGATACAACTTTAAACAAAAGTTCATTTTCTGCTCTCCTTATTTTTTAGCAATAGTTATATCAATTTACTAGATATGAACTGAAAATGAGTAACTGATGACCCGAATACCAATTTTAATTCCAAACCATTATTAATCCATGTTCAATAAGGAAGGTTTATGTACATCCCAAAAAATTCTAAATTCACTACATATTTTTTTGGACAAAAATAACCTCAAGTAAACCCGAAAACCCCATGCCCTGTCCCTAAACCCCAGTCTCCTCCCTCCTTTTAAACAACTCATTTCCGATAATGAAAACGCTGTGGGAAGTGGCAGCAATTTTCAGCTGCCAATTTGCTGCCCGAAAATGGCAGCTGAAAAGTGTTGCCATTTTATGGCAACAAAATACTACAGGAAATGGCAAAATTTCAGCCACAAAATGCTGCCGAAAAAGAGTTGGGGTTGGAAGGGGAAGGGTAAAATATTGGAAAAAAAAAAAAAAAAGTAGTAGTAGATAACATAGGATTTAATTACGGAGAAAAACCAATGAAGAACCTACCACGAATGAATCTACTAACGAGGAATAAAAGTACTTAAATATCCTCAGACCAAACTAACCTAGCGACATTGACTCCTAAATTTAAGAGACACCATGCAACCTGCACCAACCTGTTGGAAATAATCAGTGAGACACGGCAAGTAAATAACAATAACTTTATTAATTGAATCTGAAAATTACAACAGGATAAAAGAGAAAGATTGAGGCTAGCAATGCTATGTCCTATAACAGAATTTCGCCCCTACACTCGTGCTCGTAGTTCGGTGGACGTCTGCTACCAGGATTCAACAATCTGTCGCCAAAAATCTAACGCACGATTTATGGTCCAAGCGAAGTTACTTGGTGTTTTTCTCTGTTGGAAAGAATACGAAGGGAGTCGGATGTTCTTCATTAAGTAGATGGAAAACATGGCGGTTAAATTCCAAGAGATGTGACTCTTCACATAAGGTTGCGTCTGTTCATTGTAGAGTTGCGTCTGTTCATTGGGATGCGTCTAATCGTCGTTTCAATCTTCAGATTAAACTAACGGGTGAAAAAAGGAAAGCCCGGGTTTCCTCAGAATCCCCAAGTCCCAGTCTTTGATTTTAAATAACATCCCATAAAGGCAAGTCCACAAACCCACAATTCAAGCCCATGTCTAGTTTTATTCAACTTTATTTTATGTTTGCAATTAACTTTTATAAACCATCAAACTTTTCCCTTCAATTCCTATGTGGGATACATACTAGTTCTATTTCTATACAAACTAATAGAATTTCAAATGAAATTTCAACACAACCAGCAACTCCGACTTATTTTTCTCCCTTGTGGATCCACGTAGAACGCATTACATTATTAGTCCTACTCGAACTCTTACAACCTCGCCAATCTTCACAATTTTGAAGGCTATTTGGGTTCAGGATTTTAGGTGTCTTGAATTCAAAAGAGCATAAGGATGTTCAGAGTAGGTTTAGGCTCTGTATCTTATTTTTTACTCAAAGCGGAGTATTTTTCATCCATCATGCTGCTGTAAAAAAAATTAGGTTTGAACACATAAAAGGGTAGAAAATTGCGATATGCGATTGGCCTGCTCGAGCAAACCTCGGGGCACCCCGCAAATTTGCTCGAGCGCCCGAGCATCTGTCAAACCCGCTCAAGTGTCGTCAAGCAAACTTCTTTGGGATTTTGACCGAATACAACATCCAGGCTGCCCTGCTTGGGTCTAACCTTGACCGACCAAATTGAAATGACAATTATTTAATTATGTATTTTGTACACAAAAACCGCCAATAGACGTAAAAATCTAACATGTGTGTTCATCGATTGGGTTCGATTATTGAAGGAATCGAATCGAAACTCTCGATTCCGATTTGGTTTTGGTTCTTCAGTTTCTAGAACCAAACAGTTTCGATTCCGAGTCGATTTTAGTTATTTTTCGGGTTTTATATAGACTTTTTTATAAATTCAAAACTTTATCATAAATTCAATATTTGGATTGCACTAAGGGTGAGGCTAAATACACCCGGCTAATTTCTAAATGCACCCAGAATTTTACATCTTTCCAATTATACCCTTACTAATAAAACCCAAAACAAAAAAAAAAAAAATTTACTTTGTTCGCTCCATACGGAGCGAACCCACAAATGTGTGTTCGCTCCAAGTGGAGCGAACACCCATTTGTGTGTTCGCTCCATGTGGAGCGAACACGGTTAAAAAAAAAAAAAAAAAAAAAGAAAAAATGGCGGACGAAAAATTTTTATTATTATTTTTTATTCAAAAATAATTACATTCAACACTAATCGGATAAAGTCAATTACTTTATTATCAAAAAATTTTTGATTTTGTTTTTAAATATCAACACTAACAGAATAAAGCCAATTACTATATCAATAAAAAAATTATCTGCAACCACTTTGACAAGTAATTTCGAAAGTTTTTTGCAACCACTTTGACGAAATTCATCATCAAAGTGATTGTAAAAAACTTTAGAAAACAATTATTGGTCAAAGTGATTACAAAAAATTTAAACAAAAAATAATATACAATTTTTTCGTATGATATTTTTCATTTCTTTCTTTTATAATTTTTTATTTTTTATTTATTTATTTTTTTTTAAATGTTCGCCCCTATATGGGCGAACCCCCACATGGGGGTTCACCCCATATGGGCGAACTCCCCGTGTGGGAGTTCGCCCCATTTGGGCCTCATGTGCGGCGAACGCCGCTTTACGGCATTCGCCCCACGTATGGCGAACGTTTTTTTTGTTAATAAGGGTAGATTTGGAATTTTCAAAAAATATAGGTGTATAAAGTAAAATCCTGGGTGTATTTAGTCTCACCCTTGCACTAAAATGCCTAATTTATACATGGGAATATGCTTCAATTTTTATTTTTTATTTTTTTCTTGGATGATGTTAAATTATTTGACTAATTAACTTGTGATTTATTCCATTTGATTTGTATCTGACATTTGATAATGTCAGAAAAATTCAAGCACCCGCGCAGGGTGCTTGAATTTTTCTACCCGCACACACAGAGCCCCACCTGATGGCGGTGGGGCCCGGGTTGGGGGGGCAGTTCAAATTTCTGGTCCCGCGTGGGGACCAGAAACGGGCTTTTGATAATGTATAACATGTAGTTTGGATATTTGGAACTTGGATCGTAGTGTAACATCGTTATCCAATTGTTTTATTTTTTTGATATAAAGGAATGATCCGATGCATTTGGGAATGCAATAGTTACGGTACACCCGAATATTTTCCTGACCCATACGACATTCGTTTTAAAATACGATCAGATCCAGATTCAGCACGGCGAGACGGAACTCTAGCAATTCGAAAAATTTTCCGACAACACCCGTAGCAATCGATCAAAGTTTTTTGCCATAATTTGGTTTCAAATTTCAAAAAGGAAGTCGTATGGACTCGGAAAATACTCCAGGTGTCCGTAACTACAGCACCCCTGAGTGCACCTAATCATTCCTTAGCTAACGAGACAAGAATTGAAGTCTATGAAATCTACCTTCCATCTGTCAATGATAATCTCAAGAACAGGTAGAGCTGGGGTTGAGCTGGGCTACCACTCCTGCCCCACCTAGCAGCCTATGTTTAAGCCTTGTTCTTTTGAAGAGTTCACGTATTTCCGTATAAAATGTGTGATTAATATTATATTGAAAAATATGTGTATGGTTGAAAATATATATAAATTGTACGGAAATACGCAAACTCATAAAAAGAACAAAACCTTAATCTCTCACTTTTCTCTTTATATAAATTTAAAAGTTGAGTCGGTCAATGGGATCGGTGACACAAGTTATTTTCCTTCAACTAATTTTGATTTGCATTCCATTCCGAAATTTTAATAAAATTAGTTTAAATGAACTGAACTTTATTCCTTACTTGCACCTTATTGAGTGTCCACACCATAAACTAGCCTATATTCAGTGTTGATCTAATATCGATGTAAGCACGCAATTATTGTGCCTATATAACAAATTATCTCGGTATAAAACGTCAACCTCAATATCCATCTAATATCGAGAAACATGCCTCACAACGCAATAAATTGTACAGACGTGAACTTTAAATCACTGGTGTTGTGTACTAGACGAGGAATCAAAAGTTCCAAAGACATAATTGACGAAAAATAAAATTAGAACCTTACTCTACCTCGAGACATAAATCGGTGGACATAATACTCTCTTATCCCACCTGGATGAGATTGGCTCAATGACTATCAATAATCTATAAATAATCTTTCAATACAATATGAACAATGCCTCATACATCACAATAGAAGGATGAAATTGTCATTTTACCCACACAACAACAATATTGCTGCTTAATTTCCAACACTGCTAAGGTTTGTATCCAATATATAGACAGGTCACAGTTGATACAAGAGAAAAATAACGATTTTAAATGCACATCATAAAATATTAGAAGATAAATATAGCTTTAGTCAGCCACATTTCGAAACATACGGGCCAGCAGCAGAAAAATGATTTACACTTTGATTTCAAGAAAATGGAAACAAAATATTGTATTTCAAAAAACCAAATGTCAACAAACATGTAAAATATGAGAAGCAAGAATTTACAAGACCGTGTTGATGTGAAGTGCTTTGAGCAATGAAGTAGCCATTTGTTTAACCAGAACTTGGCCACCAGAACTCTGCCCATCTCTTCGCTCCTCGATCAAATTTTGAAGTTTCTGACGCAAATCGTTCTCCACGATCAGTTGCTTTGGACGAGGATGATGCTCGTAAACAGCCTGAAAAACAAACACCCACAGAGTTGATAGCCAAATGCATGTTTGCAAGTGTCCAACGTATATAGCATTTTACAAACAAAAGTTGGTGACCATAAATATGTAAATATATGCTATTAAATATATTGCTGTTATAAATTGTACCATTAACTTCCAAACTCTAACTACTAGAGAATATAGAACCAGTATGTACTGGTTTTCGTTGTACTCCCTCCGTCCCACTAAGATAGACAAGTATTCCTATTTTGTCCGTCCCAAATTATAGTCCAATTTCCTTATTGAATGTATATTTTATTTTCCATGTACTAAAATACCCCTATTTAAGATAATTGGAATACTAAACATCAAGATAGATATTTCATCTCCCAAGATATTTAAACATGTTCACACTACTTTTTGACCATTCAATATAAGGGTAAAATTGGAAGAATATATGAATATCTTATAATTCCAAGAACATTTAAGATGTTTTCTTAATATGTGTGAAAAACGGTGGGTGCCTATCTTAGTGGTGGGACGGAGGGAGTAAATTATAATTGGTTAGTATGCAAATCAGTCATATCAAAGAATGATATAACTGGTGCAAGGCTTCTGTAGTTTCTTGCATCCATTCATCAGTGCCTAAAAGTCAATATACAACTGAATAGCACAACTTCGATTTGTAGTTCACTGCTCAAAAGACTTTCGGTAATGTTATGAGGTTCCCTTTTAGAAGACAAGAGGGGGCAACCAAGGAGACATTAAAGTAACATGAATGACATGCCACCCTACCAGAATAGAATTTATTGGTTAAATGGCTGCCACCAAAGAAATTTGACATTGTACTGTGTGTACTAGGACAACATGTAAACTATATAACATGCAAGAGACAAATAAGAACTACCCCTTTGCGCACCTTAATTAATTTAAGCAAATTCAGCCGAGCAATAGCGTCTGGATGGTCAAGTCTTGAGATTAACAGTGGTGTCAAACCATTAACTGCAAGAGTGGTATTTATTCGAGACGATTTCCTGCAAAATCATAAAGAAAAGAGAAGAACAAAGCATAAGCAAATTTCTTAAATCTTAAACTGAATGGAAAATAGCACAATATGCTATTACATATTGAATTGCCCAGTAGAGGTAAATTAGAAGCCTTGTGCAATCTGAAAATTGGACTAGCTCAACAAATGTCTTAATGTGTGTTAGTCAATAAAATTGATTTTGTTCAACAATTTTACATCTTTTAGTAGATGAGTATCTATCATTTCTACAATGTGTCCAGAAAAGCACTTGTTTCTATGCAGCAAGCCCTTTTGACAGTCAGTTAAATTTACAAAGTAGAGCCTCTATCCAGTAAGAGCTTAGGTAACTTTGGAGAAATCAACTTCTTCTAGTCTAGTCTAGTGGTTAATCTTTCTATAATAGTTGCTGTACATTGAAAATCTATAAATGCCCATTTCAATAATTTCATCACAGCAAGAGACTATAAGTTAAGAGTCAGCAACTCTTATAAACCCACTTCTGTCTGGGATGCAAATGTAGACCAGGGGGTGAGGTCTGAGGGAAACATGGTAATTGCTCAAGTTTCATTTCCATTCTCCTTGGCGATGCTGCCATGTAAAGCTCTTAAAATTGCCAAACCACCATATGATGGGCTTTGGTTTTGATTTATTTGTAATCAACATATATTACATGACACAACCCTGTAACAAAGAACAAAAAGGTAACTGGAAGCAGAGAAACTATGTCCATCCTTCAATTGACTGCACATACTTAAGAGTCAGTTATTCTCAACACAGATAATTTCACTCACGGTTAGCCACTAAACTACATTACAACCTCCAAATTTGATTATAATGCCAAAGATTACAGGAGAGAGCCCCCCCACACCTGTCCTTGAACTGCTTCAGTGCCATATATTTGGTGGATTTGCAAGTTCTTTAAATACAAAAACAGTACAGATTTCTCCATCATTTTTTGTCTTATTGTATTGTCTCGATTTGCATCTTGTGTTTTAACTTTTTAACCAAAGAGCGTACAAACAGATTTGGCTTTTACCCATTACCTAAAGAAACTAATAGAACAAAAAGAGAGATTATATATCAGTGCATAAATGGTTGAGATTCCTTGCGTGGAAAATCCAGATAGTAAGAGAAAAATGGCCAGATGCTCACAGCGTGACACCACATGCACATACACTCCTTTTAAAATAAATGTTGCTTGAGTTTTAGGCCTACCGAATGGTTGACTTGGCAATATCTCAATTTGGTTCTGTTTAGTTCATACCATCTAAAACCCTATTTCCAAGTTATTAAAGAAACTTAATGAGCTTTGTATAGTTCGGTTCATAGAAATGCCAAAAAATTACATAAACCGGGGTGCTTTTTCCACAGAAATATGCAAAAGATTTAGTTATGGAGTAAACCACATACGTGATAATTTTCAAGAAAGGCTCCAGTATGGCCAAGAAGTGCTGTTCTGGACAGAACTGGAAGAACTTGACCAGTTTCTGTACCGCATCCTTCTTGAGCAAAGCTTGCTCCACTTTCTTGTTCTCATTGTCATGGGCCAAGCATATAGCAATTGAGTCTAATGCCGTCACAGACCAAAACTCATCTTCAAGAAGACTCAGGTACACATCCAGTCCTCCATGAGCCCGTAATTGGTCCCTTGAATTACGTGATGCATGGGCCATATCACATAGCAGAGGTAGTGCAAGTTGTTTCAATGGAGAATCTGACATTATAAATTGCATCAAGTGTGGGATTATTCCATTTTCTGCTGCTTGTTCCTGCCTCCGCTTGTTAATCTTGCATAAATTGAACAGTGCATGGAGAACCTGGAACACCACAGTGAGACAAAATTCAATCCATGAGCTGGAAGGACGTAAAAATTTATAACTTGAGGTACTCTCTCGGATAATCTGGGATGTTATGTTAGCTTATTTTTCTGATTTTTATTTATTTAACTTTATTTTATTTGTTATCTTTGGCCTGAACACCTCACCTCGTGATGTATTTGAGATACAAGAGCATCTTCTTTGAGATCGAGGTTAGGGATCAAATACTTTATTGCATCTGCTCGTTGAAGATTTTCTAGACAATGAGGATCGGTGGACAGGTGATGAATGCACTTCAACAACTACAAAACAAAAGAACTTAGTGAAGGATCACTAGCTCTACAGCATAAATTATGGTCAAGACATAATCTACAGCATTACCTTTAAAAGAATTGGAGGCTCTATCTTATTGAACATCTGGAAAAGACGACTTAGCAAACTTTGGCTACACATGTAAGATTTTACTGTTGTATCGGCTGCAGCAAACTCAAGTAGAAGGTCTGCCACCTTTTCCAGATACTCACGGGTAACATCAACATTCCAAGATGATACCATGTGGGATAATAATCCAGATGATGTTGCACTTCCTGGTCTAGCATTTAGAACTCCAGAACCAGATAGCACTCCGGATGCTGTTTGAGATGCAACTCCAGATGTCGAAGCAATTGCGGTATTAGATGTCAAGGATCCTAACTTCTTCATTGCTGTTTTAGGTGAACTCCTAGATAACGACTCTGCATTTGAGTTTTCCCTCCCACGTCCAGATACCTCTGAACAAATATTAACAAGTATTGGGATCATCTTGTTAATTCACTTGAATGCAAAGAAAAGATAATAATACAACTAAGGTCAATTCATATGCAAGCGGCAGAGAAAATTGTCAAAGTGAGGAATGGTTGCTAGAAAACGATAATTCTCTAGCTTATTTACAAAACAAGGAAACAAAATTTGCTTTCTTTGCTTAGAGTAATATAGTTAGAAGGGGAATTTCATGGAGACCATGTCATGAAAACTAGAAAGACCAAATACCTGCAAATTCAGCCATCAAGAAATCCAGCCCATTTGTTTTCTTGTCACCAGATGCATGTAAAAGAGGTAGTATACTTTCATGTTTCTCCAACCCAGTAAGATGTCGTACATACTCAAGCTGGCCAGAGAAATGGCGCGATGGAGGCTCCTTATCCAGCAAACTGAGAAGGGGCCGAACATTCTCTTGCTGAGCAGCAGTAGCAGAAGAAAACCCATTTGATGTTATGTTTCCTGCATTTGAACCTCTTCGCTGTTTCAGATCAACTTCGGTTCGAGAAGAATCATTCTTCCATCGGTCTGTACTTTCCCGCTCTCTCCTTGATGCAGCATTGCTTCCTTTGTCCAGCCCACCAGGTTCTGATAATTTTGGAGTACCAGAAGTCTCTGAATTAGCAATACTTGAGTGGGATCTATCAGCATCTAAAGCAAAGAATCGTGAATCAGGAGACTGAGATACTGATGTTCGTGAAGGTTCGTTCCCCCCTGGCAGTGATACATGATCTCCTTGTCTAACTTTAAGATTATCAGCCTGGTCAATTCCATAAAACGGTGTGTCTGTCTGCAGAGAGGAAGGACTGGTAGAATCGAGAGGACCAGACCGTGAACGTGGTGCTAGACCATCTGCAGGGAACCCACCTCCACCAGCTATGGAAGCCAAGCGAGTTGCCTCGTTCAAGCTATAAAGAGTATTGATAAGTCTCAGTAATATCCCATTCTTGGCTGCAATGCGACAGAAGTCATTTCTGGAGGTGGATCGCTGAAGCTTGAAAATCTGCCACATGCCATCAATAGCGATGTGAACCATTTCCCTATATTAAGGAATAATAACATAAATTAATCAGTGCATTTAGACAATAAAGTAATGAGATTGTAGCAAATAGTGAAAGTTGATAAAAATATATAAATTAGCATAAAATGCAAAACGAGAAAAGAAAAGTATAAATGCATACAAGTCAAAAGAAATAGAAATATAGCTTGTGTAGCTATGCTCTATGGGAAAGTATTTAGCAATCTTTCAGAATGAGCAATGGCATATAAGTTCATCCAACTTTTGACTTCATGCACCACAACAGCCTAGTCAGGATATCATCTACAAGATCTATTACATGGATAATTAATCTCCCACCCTACTCTACCGATGGCATCCTAAAGGTAGACCACATGCTAAAATTCTTTTCAACTTTCTCACTCCATGTGATTTTTCCCCGGCAGACCCTAAATATATGGTTGAATTTCTTACCAATGGATTTAGCAACTCCTTTTGGTGTGGCCAAACCATCTTAATTATTTCTCCCCTAAAATATCAGTTGGCACAAGTTTTTCAAAAAGGAGTAGGAATCTTTATTTGTTTATCTAAATTACGAACCTATACTTCGCAGAATCAGCCTCCAGAAAGCCCACCAGGATTGGTATGCCACGACAAGCAATAAACATCTGCAATGTCAATGAGCTGAAGAAACGAACAATCTTTATACTCTGCAATGAAACAATTGAGATCACAAATCAAGCTGCAGGAGGAAGAAACCTAACCTTGACTGGCAGAGTTGCTGCACAAAGAAAGCTGCTTCCATGCGAACCTCCCGGGGACGGTCAGGCATGGCAAAGCTCATCACAACAGGGATCTGGACAATAATTTAGGCAATAATCAAACACCAAGAACCTTTATAAAAGACGATAACAGGATTCTTCCTTTCCTTATCCTTTGGCAAGTCAATTTGGATGTTTGTAGCAATATAATGAAGAATTGCATTTTGAAATGATTTGGACTTCCAGAAGTCAACTTGAGATAAAAGCTAAAATACGCAGCGAGAAATTTCCTAATAAGTGCTTGTTTAGTCCAATAAGAATTTAATATGCATATATGCAAACATTTTTGTTGAATGTTTTCAAACACTGAGTGCTAATTTGGTCGACCTACTTCTTAGTTGAATTGGTTTCAGAGTGTGTGAAAATTGTGAAAAGTTATGGGCCACCTAGAATATGCAGTTGAAAATGAGAAAAATGAATCGTTAAAGTAGTTGTACAAATAAGCGCCAACTCCACTTAGCTGGTTGTGTAACAGGCATTTAAAGAGATGTTAGTTACAGAAACAAATCATAATAGAAAAAATCATCATATTTGGACAACTTAGGTCATTTAAAATATTCAGTTCACAAATTTAAGGCAGGGTCACACAGCTTTATATATTGTGATATTATTATTTTTACTTTTCTGCTTGACAAGACATTTCACAGATATTTTATGCTACACAAGTTTCCAATAATTATGCCAGAAAGAAAAAAATAAACATAAGAACTCAACCAACATATTGAACTGTAAATCGGAACCAGATTCAATCATACTTTTTCTATTCAGTATATATTAGATTGAAGTTGATAACTGAAGAGAATGCTAAATGTCCTTACTAGACCGACAAGACAAGCATTCTCCTGAAAATCTGTATTATCTTTAATTATATGGTTCAGAACTTGCAGCACAGAACAAATGACCTGCATATATGTACAAGTACCATTAATGAAGGTAATAAAATAATAAAATTCAAAAGGTGACGACAAAACACTTTGAGATTGTTAGGGCTACATACTCGAGTTCGTGGAACCTCAAGTAATTCCATTAGGGGAAGCAAACCATGTTGCGTAATGAAAACAATCTTCTGCTCCGGCCTTTGCTGAAAGAAAGCAGTCAACTTTTGACAAGAAGATACAATTACATCTTCTGGTTCATCTGGTCTCAATGATGCCACTAATTTGCTAAATTCAACAGCCTGCACACATTTACAACTTTATAAACGAATGATCAACTTCAAGTTGTATAAAATAATATCTATGAAAAGAATAAACGCTAGAAATATAGAAAGAATAATGCAATGAATCACATCAAGAAGCGTCACTTAGGTGAATATTTTATTACTCCCTTTGTCCCACGAAAATAGGCTCATTTTCCTTTTTTGTGCTTCCAAAATATAGGAAACTTTCTACGTTTGGGTGCATTTAATTTTTTTTCATTTTCCTATTGTGCCATTATTTAGTGTGCATTGTTATTAATAAAATCAAATTATCTTTGTTTAATGGAAGGATATATTTGAAAAAATGCAACTAAAATTTACATTTCCAATAATATTAATTAAAATTTCTCAATGTATGCAAAAATCAAACGAGGGCTACCTTTGTGGGATGGAGAGATTATGTGATTTGCTTTTATTTTACATATCAAAGCAGACTTCAATAGTTATCATTGCCTCTTATAAGAAATCAAAGCAATCTGCAAGTTCAAAATTTCTAGCTTGGAAAAACTTAACCTTCCTGTACTAACATAGATTGTCAGAGAAAATGGTCCTAACCACATGACAAATTTTAGGCATGCGTGAAATTTCGCCTTCAGTGGATAATTGACAAAGCACGTGCTTAGTAAACAAAATTATTTTGATTCAACCACCTCTTTGCCTACTTGAATTGGATATTTGAAATACCAACTAATATTTTGAATACGAACTAATCACATAATATCCCCAGTTCTTTTTATCTCTTTTTTGAAATTCAGAAATAATAACCGATTCCATAAATCTATCGGATTTTCGAAGTAAGTTATTTATCTTATTATTAATCAAGGATTCCAGTTACACTGTTCATCAACAGTTAAAATATAAGATGAAAGCCGCAAAATAGATGAAGATTAGCAGCTACTAACAACAGCACCTGAAGGTGAAAGAGATTTTCTGCAGGCAACTTATCTTCAAATCCCTAATAAGCAAAGATGACAAAAAAAAGAACCGTCAGAGATGAAGGAACCAAAAACCTGACCAAGCCAGTGGAAACGTCAAGCATACCAAAGCATCAATATCAATAGAATCTTCCTTCAAAACACCCATCATTATACGAAGTAAGTCACCACCATTTGTTCGCGTTGATTCATTCTCCATTTGCGTTCGAGCAATTGTAGCTCTTAACTTTGTCGCCAGATCATTCTTCCCACTGTCAGAGGCAGCATTGCGTTCATGCACATGTGATGAAGACCCAGAAGTAGAAGCTTTGGTTACCCGAACCTCCTGGTTCTCCAAAGGATGAAATAAGTCGTCTAAAGAAGCATCCCCAGGAGTATCACTAAATCTGCTAAGCTCATTTCCTTTTGAAACTGTTGATGACTTCACAGCCTATGCAGGTAACAACTAAAATTGATAAGCTTATACAAACTGTATATGGAATTAAATAAAACATATAGAATGGTACATAGAAACATATAACACAAAGTAAAGAGAGAGAAAAGGAACTAGGAACTCATGTAGAGGAAATTGTGGGCATTAATCAATATAGGCAATGAGCAACTTGCATGGATTGGCAAACAGTACAAGAGCTACTACTAGAATTTGAACTGGGAAATAACTAAATGCAAGATAAGGATTTGAGAACTCTCCATCTCTAAAACTTTTTTGATCAAAAGATAAAAACAGACCAAATAGAGAATCCATAAGCATCATCCTCGGCCATGATAGTGACAGGGGAGAGATAAATATTCAGTTCAATTGAAAAGGCCCCTGTCATGAAATGTTTGATTGTTCTAAAGGTACAACTGGAATAACTCTCAACTAACTCTAATTCCACAATGGTGCGTTCGCATTTCTAACTAAAATTTGCTCCTGCCCGATCAAAGTCATACTTTAAATTCAACCACACATTCAGAAGTACCATGTATTGGCACATATCTCTCCCCAACAATATTCAAACTAAAAATTAACTTTTTAGCCAAAGACGGAAAAAATCCGTGCTATGTGCATTTCAAATGTTCCATGTGGCAAGAGATATAGACAATAAATGGCACATCCTTTACCTTCTGAGGGCCAAAATCTTGGCTAATTGGCCCAAAGTCAAATGAACCTTGCTCGACTGGAACAGAGCAGCCCCTTCCTTCAACTTTTCTAGCTGTGGCACCTTTCCTTCTAGACTTGGGAGATTCCAACCCACCATTTTCCACTGTTCCGTTATGTTGATCTAAGTTAGATGACTCAGTTTCCAACATATTGGACACTGATGAGTCACCATTATCCCCAGGCCTAACGGAAATGCCTTGCGTTTTAGAGTTTTCATGGAGAGAAAATGTCGGAATTTGATCTGATGTCACATCACCCTCAAGGTCATGAGAGCTTTCCCCAATGGAATCAACAGTGGGATTATCATCCTCAAGAGCCTTGCTGATCCCCGAAGTGACCTTCGCTACCAACTCTGATTTGGACTCCTGACCACCATAACAAGCTATTGAAGTAAAAGACGAACAATAAACATCAAATGTGACCAAGAGTTTCAGGCAACAATTACTTTCTCAGTTGAAGATGTTTCGATGTTATCCCCTTGTCCATCTCTGTTTAATCTTTCCGAATCAACCGATGCAACTTCTTCAATGTTTCTGCAACATCATAGAGGCTTTAAGTGTCCTATGCTTGACACTGGAACCAAGTATTACTATTATTTCAATGTGATGCTGATCGTTTGGAAGAAGTAAACAGTTAAAAATATATGCATGGGGGAAAAAATCATAAAAAGCAATCAAAATTTTTTCATTTGTCCACCAGTACCCATGCCACATGACTAAAGGAGTTTCTTTGTCTTTTTCTTCTTTTTTTTTTTTTTTTTTTTTTGGAAAAGAGGCACATTTCATGATAATACAATAGTGAATTACAAGGGCATGCTCAAGTATGATAACAAAAGAGCATGAAAGAGCAGTATCCTATTACAAGCTAGTTTATGCTAAGTACAAAAAATTCCTCCAATCTCTACTAAGGTCTAGGAAGGATAGTCCCTCAAATTTTTTAGTGTTGTAAACCCAAATTGCAACCCGAAACTTGATCTTTTCCCACTCGTTCTACTGGTTCTTCTCTATCTTGAAATATTCTTCTGTTCCTCTCTAACCACACTGCCCAAAAAACTGCAAAAACAGTTGCAGTCCACATCTTTTACATTCTCCTTTCTCCCTTCAATTTGCACACCAATAACTGATTGCTAGACCGAGGCATACACCATTGAATGCCAAATTCAGTAAGCAGCTTTGACCACAATTTCTGGACCATTGTGCATTCTAAAAATAGATGAGATACCGTCTCCCCATTAGTTTTAGTGCATAAAGGAGATTATAAATAGTATCACAGGAGTCATGACCAACTCAACCCCCACCCCCTCCACAGGCAGGCACGAGGATCTTTATTCTAAAATCGGTGCAGAGAAAGCATGGAGTTCGCTGCCCTACAGGCCATAGGTTCAGAAGCATAAAAATGACTACTGGAATTTCACTGTTTCATCTCCTTGGAAAATGTATCATGTATGACTTGCAATGTATTCAAATATGTTAAGTAGAAAAAAGCATTAGTACTTGAATTACTTGAAAACAACCGCTACCACTTGATTTAAGTCACAATTCCAGATCAGCACTCTTTCATAAGCAAATGCAATATCCACGAGTTACAGAAAGAGTGATAAGAAAGAATCAGCAAGAACAATACCTTAGGGTTCCACTGTGGCGAAGAGAGCTCTGCAATGCTCGTCTTGAGTTCTGTATCCAAGGATGTGACAGTAACGTCTTTGCATCTGGCCTCTGTCTAGAATCCTGAAACAGTATAAAAGTCAAGTGGAGATATTAAAATGGCACCCATATGGCATTGGGGTTAACTACAACTGCAAAACCAGATGAGCAGCACTATTCCATCAAAAGTAAAATTCCCAACATAAGAAATACATACAAGAATGCCTAACAAAATTGGTCTTCACTCAAAAAATACAAGTACATCAAGCTAACATTATACTGTAATCACCTATTCAATAAGTAATTACTGAGTGAAAATTCTATGACGTCAAGATTCACGTCATGAATAACAATATTGTGAATCCCTGTCTAATACAAACCAGTAACATAAACGTCATGTTTACTTGAATTAACATTAATTCGCAGTTCAAATTGCACCTATAACAGAGCAAATTACAATTGCATTTCCATGTGCTTGCTCATCTGATGAGAAAAAAAAAAAAATTGAGATGAGAATGTAAAACTCAAGATATCTCTTGCACGGTATTTATTTAGAAATGTGACTCACAAACATGGTGTTTATAGACAAAGATTATGAGGGTTAAAGAAGTCATTTGAGAAAATGTGTAGATCGAATAAACAGTAGTTTGGAAAATGCGCAAAATTTTTATAATAATCGAAGTGTACTCCTGTAATAAATTTCCCTCTGGATCTTTTTGACCTGTCTATATTATTTTCTCATGGCATCGTAGCTTTGTAAAATATACAAGCAGGTAAGCACTGCTATGACAAAAGGTGGCCGAAAAATATGAAACAGTAGAGACTACTACACATCAGTGAATGTAATCTGATTTTTCCCACTCACCTTCTTAAAGCACTGGCGCAGAAAATCAGTAATAGAAGGAGATAAACCATCTGGAATTGGCGGATGCTCATCCTGACAACACGAAATAAAATAGCATAGGCCTTCACTTTCAAATGACCAAATATGCTACGGAAAAGTGAACCAGAATGTTGGGGGGGAAAGAAAAAAGGGAGTGCATCAAGACTTTCCTTTGATTGCAATCATTTCATTTTCTTTCTTTTCTATTTTTTTTTTCATATTTATTTATTTTGTCATTTCCATCAGCTTGATGATCATCAGTTAGTAAACAGGATCTACAGCAACTATCAAATCCCAAAATATGAAAACGCAATGCCATCTTGCCACAGACAATTGGAATCTTCATGATAACAAGTTTCTAACTATACTTTACCTGCACGATGCGAAAGAGGGCGGGCATGGGCTGGAGATCGTAGTATGGTGGCACACAAGTGAGAAGCTCGATCACTGTGCAACCAACACTCCAAATGTCAGATGCAGCACAAACCCCCGACATTTCAATGACCTGCAACATTTGACATTATTATTAAAATGATGTCGGAAATACCACCAACTACTGCACCACACATATTATGACACTTCAGGTTAGTCCTTGAAATTCATTACTGAAAATATTACTTGAAATATTGTTATTCTCACATAGAATTTGACATGCAGGTTAGACATAATAAATAGGTCGAACAATCCCCTTTTTTCGCAGATCACATCATCCTCAACCATCACTACACTTCTACATCATTAGTGTTTCAAACTCTATGTCATCTGGTATATTTAAGTAACATTAATCGATTCTTAATCTAATACAGATATCAATATATTCCTGTCAATGCAACGTCATAGGGACATCAATCTTAATCTTACATAATTTCCGGTTTACAGAAGTACATTTTCTTTATGTTTTCCAGGAAAAAGAAACAGAAATCTTTAGACATACTACAGCAACTTCAGCTGCCTCGAAATAGTTTATCTTCAGCTAAAAATTTTGGGTTGATGGTCAAACAAGATCCACCAGTCTATGATTACTTAGTTCATTTAAAGTCAAAGCTTTCTAAGATAAAGAAAAATGTAATGTACTAGGCCATTTTAAATAATGTTAAACTGGGCAATGGCTTCATCGGCGAGGTCTAAGCCTCAAGGCATTTTGAGGTGTAAGCCTCAACATAAACAAAAGAGATAGTGCGGAGTATTATAAATATATAGATGACACTCACCTTATATCATAAAACAATCTAGGAATCAGAAACACAATTCAACAATAAAAGTCTTCCGCTAATAGAAAATGGACTAACAAAGTACCAATAATATATCCACAAGGAAGTAATCCAACAAAGCTGCTAAAACTTAGTCTTACTAACAGGTGAAACAGATGATACACTGGTAAAATTTTTATCATTTTTCTATTTTTTATTTATTTGTTTCAATTTTTGGAGAAAAGAAAACAAAAACAGCAACAAAATAACAAACAGAGAAAGGAACATTACAAAACAAATAAAATAAATAAAAATCAGAAGTGGAAAGTTACAAAGCAATTCACCCACGCATCATAAGTTGTAGGTGCAGACGAATAAAGCGGACATGGACTCTCCACTTATCATCTTCTCTATTTCCAATGTTATTGTTTTTATGGGGTCCACTTTGTTTAAAACAACGAAAAAGAGTATGAAAAAAGAGCCAGAGGCAAAGCTTATAAAATCAACATTCCAAAAGGAGCAAGAATAAGGAGTGCAATTGACCTATGCCCTGAGACATGCACCCTAGTGTGTTGTGGTTTTTTTTTTTTTTAATAAGAAACTGCACATTTTATACATCAAAATATTTCCAGAAAATAGTTACAAAAGAATAGAGCGGATGAGCCATCCACTATGCAAAACAATGACATCAATCATGAAGCAAAAACCTAAGTGAATACATCTACTAGTCAATTAAAGTCTTAGGGTACAAAAACTATACGGATCTATACAAAACAAAAAATTCTCCAAATTGTTGAACTTTCCAGATGCTCTTGCCCATAACCCAGTGAAAAATACGATGGTATCCCATGTATCATCTACCGATCTTTCTAGGTAATTAAAAATTCTCCCATTCCTCTCTATCCATACAGCCCAAGCTGATGCCATGACCATTAATTTCCATAAGTCCTTGTGTTGCTTCCATTTTCCCCCAAATCTCCACTTAATTAAAATCAAATCAGCCCATCTTCGTGGTAATGCTCCCGATTCACCGAACAAACATAACATTCTTCCCCAAATATCTCTAGCAAACTCACAATGTATTAAAAGATGATCAATGTTTTCATCGGCCTTTCTACACATTATATAATATGACGGGGAAATATATAGAAAGACTCTTCTCAATTGCAACAAATCGCATGTATTAACCTTTCCCAAGGAAACCAACCAAGCAACAACTTTTATCTTGGAAGGCACCACACCTTTTCAAATGAAGTTAAATTGAGGGAAGCAAGAACCACATGATGGATAAAGAATGGCATTTAAGAAGGATTGACAAGTAAAAAGTCCAGAATAATGTCTTTTCCAAATTCATTGGTCCGGGGTAAGTGGATTAAGATTGGTAGTTTCAAGTATGTTTAATTGATGGTTTTAGACTTGACAGAGAGTAATTAGGGCATAAGCTTTCAGCATCCTGATGAACAACTCATGTCTTGTGATGCACACCTCAAGGCACAAACATCAGGTGCATCACACCATTTATGCTAGGATTGAAAGACTCTAAAGATTGGCAAACATCATCAAACGTGATGCTGACTTACAGAAAATGCAAAATATTAAATACAAATTGGTAATTCTTCAAAAAATACTCTTACAATCTCAGGATTTAGTGCCGCAGCCGAAGGGAGTGAATAAATGAACAGAATACAATAGAATTTACCTGTCACTGTTATCAATTAATCTTTTATGGATCTAATCATTGTTATTCTCAATTTCCAAATAACTTAGAGCTTGTAACTAAGACTAGGAGTTAAAAATTTAAGGCCATTTATATTTCACTGCATGTTACTACCACTCTATATCGTTTCCTGGGTCACATCCTTGAATCATCTTCGTCAGAACTTCTACTTCCTGGTTCAGTGTTGGACCAAAATGGATTCATAGTTGTAATAAGACGTAATATAGCCCCACGCACAACTTATTCCCATTGTTAGACATATTTCCAACTCAACAAATAAATGGCAGCACTTCCATGAGGACATTGCATCTAAATGAGATTTTAATGGATTTGAAAAGAACAAAAAATTCACAAATTTTGAGAATTAAACTTGTATAAAATCTTTGAAATATTGGTAAATGCTTGAAATCCATCCAAACCCCTAAAAGTCAAAAAGTTAATAAAATCCTTATAACTTCAATAGATACTGGGGAAACTTATAAGTTATATATGAATGGGTTCTAATCAAATCCATCAAATCTCAATCAGAGAAACCTGAATTAGGAGTTTTAAATGTAACAAAGTCTTAGATGGGACACCCTTCTTAATGTACGCCAGCAAACTTAAAAGCAACTTGAAGAATGCCAATTTAGTAAACTTTTATTTGGATACATTATTTTCTCTCTAGCACTTGAGGTTGAAAAATTAAAAATAAAAGGAAATAAAAAGAACTGTCTGTTGCTTTGACTGTAAGGACAACTAACTTGCTTGGAACCAACTACATAACCTTTTCTTTTAATAATAACTCATTCAGCCAAAAGTAAACTTTCCAAGCTTTAGCTAACCAGCGTGTGTAAGCATAAATGCATAATCGGGTACTGTGACATTTTCTCTTCGTGAGGTGAGACGCAGCCTCATTGCAGACCAAAAGAGGTCAAGGAAATATTAAATTACAAAAATCTTCAAAATTTATAATCGAATATGTTTTAAAGTGTGCAAAGTGCAAACAAACATAAATTTATCTAGCAAGTGGGGAGGTGGATTATTCCTGAAGTGGGTCTATGAGAAACATTTTATAGCATTACAGCAGGCAATGATCTCAAAACATACTTAACAGGAATTTTTACTTTTTCTGTGCAACAAGCCTGCTGCAGTGCTGTGAGGCATATACCTCCCATTGCGCACACCACTAAGAATTGCCTCAAAATAAATGCCTTGAGGGTCTTTTGAGCGACTCACTTTGAGGCAGGCCTAGTTGCTCAAATCATAAAGCAATCAATGAGTTTTGCTTGCACCGTTCCATTTTTTTTCTATTGAGGATAGGAAAATAGTAAATAGCATCCAAGCACTTTTTAAAACATATAGACCTTAAATAGATTGCATGCTCTTCCTATAACTTCATAGAATGTCCAGTGAACAATGACTTACAAAATCTGACACTAAGGTAATGTGCTTTGAATTTTTACCTCAAACATACCTAAACTCGCTTGTAATACTCTAAATGCAAGGTCTTCCAAATTGTACTTGCCAACAGTGTAGCCTACCCCTCATAAGACCATACAATGAAAATTTTGTGCTACGATGGACAAGCAAAAATTCCCAACTTCATAAACACCAGTCACTTTGAAATTCTTATAATGGAATAGAAAAAGAAATACCTCAGGGGCCATCCAGTATGGTGTTCCAACAACTGAATGTGTATTTACATCTGCTTCAGTTAGTTTTGTTGCAACCCCGAAATCTGCAAGTTTCACAAGCCCCTGAAACCATAAGTTAGGTCAGGGAACTACCATGTTCACCAAGATTTTTTGCCCCCCAATTTATAAGGAAGACAAAATCAAAACAGCCAAACAAATTGAGAATATAGGCATCAATTGATACACTAACAGGAAACCAATAACGACAAAGAAGAAGAAAAGGCAACGCAAAGTAGATTATGCCCTCGGTACAAAAGGATGAGAGAAAGTAGAAGAACTACAAGAGCATACCTCTTTTGTTGTCAAAATATTTGCCCCTTTGATATCTCGATGAATCACACCTTGTTCGTGTAGATACACCAGACCTTCAAGTACCTAAACAACGAGTATAGTGTTGAATGTTTGAAAGAAAATCAAGCAAACATGAAACAACTAAAATCAAGCAAACATGAAACAACTAATAAACTATAAGGTTTTCTGTGAAACCTGCGCTATGTATACCGCCACCAAGGACTCCGGAAAAGGACCAAATTTATTTGGCTTGATAATATTAGCTAGGGAGCCATTTTCCACATACCTTTAAAACAAAAATAATAAGAACTTATACAAAGTTCTCGGTACAACTAAAAAGATAATATAATACTGAAGAACTTGAAAGCTTGGCTCACTCCAGAATAATGTGAAGATGAGTCTTTGTCTTCAAAGATCCAAGATATTTCACAATATTTTTGTGATTTAAGTTCTGCAAGGGCAAAGAGAACTACACGGTGAGAGGAGTGGAAGCAATAAAAAATTGAGCTCCAACTGTCCAATTTTGCAGTAACATGAGGGAAGCGGTACATACCCATCAACAACCCATAACAGTAGGTACAAGGCACGAGGACATAAAAAGAGGGATAAAAACTTAGGGCTCTCAGTATATGAGTTTCCAATAAGTTTACTATCTCCCAATCAATCATGAGATTTCTAGAGAAAAGACCAAACTGGAAACGTGAAGAGCAATTGAAAGTTGAAACAGCAGCATATATCTAAATAGGGGTATGAATTCAGGGTGCAACCAAAGGTATGGATCATCGCAAGTAACAATACAAGGACATTAACCAGACACTTGGCTGTGTGTTTTAATGCTCGAACTGTGCCTCTTGGGAGCACAGCCATCCACAATTAAATAGAGAGCACCCGTGCAACGGCAAAGCCAGTGGTTTGACCTATCTTTCCCTTTTCTTTCTTTCTTTTTTTTCTGGGGTGGGGGGATTTTGATAGCAAAAATGTATATACTGGGCAGAACGCGGAAATTTTCCACAAAAAAAAAAAGGGAAAAGCTGTAGCTGCTGGGATTCAAACTCAAATTTTTTGTAGCATCAACATACAGCTTTAACCATTAGGCTAACAGCTAGCATTGGGGGATGCTTGCCCTCCCTGCTCCCAGTGCTCTCATGGTTGCAAGGCTTAAGCTAGGTTGGGATGCAGTTTTTCTCCCTCTAACCTCATAGAAATAGTAATTGAGATATGGCCTGTACTCTATTTCTTTTACCGGGGTGGAGTAATTAAGCAATCAACAGATGCGGATGATACAAATTCGATGCAGTAACAGACAAAAAGAAGGTGTCCATGTGCCTGTGCAACAAAAAATGTACGTTTGTATGAACCTAGCAGGAGTTTACCTTGAGCAAATCAATCTCTTGCTGTCAAGTCCAAGCGTCCAAATGGCCAACAGCAGCATTATTCAATAAGTAAGCAAACAAGATCGTGAAAATCCTAAGAAAGGTTCGTATAAACATTAAACAGAACTCGAGATGAGTGCGAAGGGGAAGAAAATTGGGATACCATGATAATGTTTAAGTCCTCCTGAGGAATGTTCTCAAGAGAGACTTGCTTGATTGCAACAAAGTCCCCATTCTGCAAATCCAACCCTTTGTACACTCTTCCATATGCTCCTTTCCCAATCTCATCTCCAAGCATCTATAATCCAAAATTTCAGGGCAAAATCTATCAAATTAGGAGTTAAAATGCATCGACAGATGCCATAGAAAATTGATGCACGTACATATTTGTTGTCGAGGGTTTTGGAGTTGTGAAAAGCGGAGGTCGTCATTTGGCGAGCCATTTCTCTTCATTCCCAGGATGAAGGAGCCCTAGATTCTGACCTGATCGTTCGTCGACTCCAGTCTCTGTCGCTCGCAAGTGGAGACAGCGAAGATTTGATTCGACTGCAGAAAGACGGTTAAAAACACAGGGAAGTCAGTAAACTTCCGAGCAAAATGGGTTGGTCTATTCATACCCTGACCATTGCTCAGCACACCCAAAAACGCCCACCTCGTCCCAAATACCCCAAATTTACATAAATTAATTAAATTAAATACTAATAGTAAAACAATTTTTTAAAAATTAAAAAATTTAAAAATTAAAAATAAAAATAAAATAAAATAAAATAATCAGTTTGCACTGCTGAAAGCAGTTCGGCCAATGGACCATGGTTGCCCAAACAAAATGGAAAAAGACAACAAAAAAAAAAAAAATCGACAATTCATTTGCCACCATTTCTAATAGTAAAAAAACTATGGGAGTTCTCCCCCCACCCCAACAAAAAAGAGGGCCTTCTCCCCTCAAGCGCTGCAGTTTCCGACAACATCGTTGTAGGAAATTAGTGCAGGTGTGGCAGTTTCTTTTATAATCATTTTCGACAGTATTACTGTTCAAAAAGGAAATTAGTGCAGGTGTGGCAGTTTCTTTTACTATCATTTTCGACAGTATTACCGTCCAAAAATTGCGTTTTTTTGGGCAGCAACCTTGGACACCTCGTTTCTTCTTCATTTCTTTTTTTTTTTTTAGGAATTGGGAGGGATATTTTAGGAAATGTGGGTATTGGTTGTGGTGTGAATAGTTACGCAAGCAAAGTTGCACTTTTTTAGAAGGTCAAGTTGCTGGTGTTGTTTCGAGAGTGCTATTTAAATAAGTGAATGTTAGTTTATAAATTTTAACAAAATTTTACACATTTTTATATTTTTTTAAACTCCATTCATTCTCTCTCCCATTCCACATCCACACATATTATAGGACCTATATGTACAACCATAAATTGCACCGTTCAACTCCACTTATTTTCTCTCTATTTCATATCAAAATGCATAAAATTTTATAATAACTTACTCCATAACACACATTTATTCTCACTTATTTCATATCAAAATCCATAAAAATATATATAATAACTTACTCTATAATACACGTAAAACATTCTTAATATATTGCGGAATGTTTTACTCATATACGTTAATGAAAAAATGAGTTTTTATTTGGGTGGATATAAAAATGGAAATGGGCCGAAAAAACCAAGATTGAACTGCTTTTGTAAAAAAAAAACTAAGAAGTGGAACAAAAAAATAGGGAATCAAAAACTGAACGGTTCTTTTCAAAAAATCGAAAATTGAAATGTAGGTTGAAAATTCAGTTCACATATTTTTCTAGTTAACTAGTATTTTCATCCAGGCAAAGCACGAGTATATTCATGTGATAAAATATCTTTATTTATTTGATTATTAACACAACTAGTATTACTCTTGTGCGTTGCACGGGACAACTAATATATATTTACATAAAATAATATTGTAAAATAAGATAACAAATTATTATTATTATTATGAATATATAACAAAAATAAAGAAACATATGTAATATTATAGATTTCAATAATAGTTTATAAATGTTGGTGTGAAATATTATCGTATAAGAAAATTTTTATATTAATTATCGTAATTGATGATTTTAGATAAGAATATAATATTTGGGAATAAAATTTAGATAATATATATTTTTAACAAAAAAACTAATTCTGTACCACATTTTGTTCGAATTGAATTTTAAATATTGAATTGATTTTGTACCTTAAGTAAAAAAAATATTTTTATTATTTAATTTTTCTAAATAAATAAAAATAAACTTTTTAAAATAGAAAACTGCTGCCAACCTGGCACTGTACCAAGTTAACATTGTAATTCAAACACTAAAACATATATAAAAAAATTAAAATATAATATTTAAAAATAAAATATATATAAAAAAAGTTTAAGTCTCGTTTTTAAAAATAATTCAATTGCCATCGTATATCGTATAACATTTTTATTAATACTTGCATGTGGTTCATTTTCAATTATATAAATAATTCAAAAATTAAAATAAGAAAAACCATACTAAATAAAGAAAATGATATAAAAATAAATAAGAAAAATAAAATAATAAAGTGTGTATTTAATATTTATTTCCAAAATAAAAATTTCCTTTTTTAATTGTAAATAAATGAGTGCCAACTTGGCACTGCTAATATGGTGTAGTGCCTAGTTGGCACTTCTCTTATTATTATATTAGGAATAGGAATAGGAATTAGGATTAGAATTAGGATTAGGATGGCATAAACAGATAATAATGTCATAATTATGAACAATGCTTGAAGTACACACACTTTTTGTGTGGTAAAATACCACACACTAATAGGGGTATGGCCCCCCCTCCACATTCAGGGGGCATTTTGATCATTTTGTATTTTGTGTATTAGGGTGTGATAGTGTGTGGTAGTAGATTTGTGTGTACTTCTAACATTTTTCCATAATTATTAACATAATATTAAAGGTTAAATTTTTTAAAAACCATATAAATTATGGAAATAATTTATTTCTTATCTATTAAATTAAAAAGTTATTAACAAATATTTAAGTATTTATCACTAATCGGTATACATGTATATATATAGATATATAAGAGGGAATGAGTATCAAATGTTTATATTCTTCTCCACCTACACCCATTTTCGCCTTGTAAAAAAATGATTAGTTAATTTTCTTTAATAATTAATTAATTATTAACATCATTAAACTAATTAATTTTATAATAATATATTTATATTAATTATTTTTTATGGGTATATTAATTAATTATTAACACAATACAAACAAAAAATTTCATAAGAAGCTTAAAAAAAGGTGATAGCTCTAGAGTCTGAATAATTTTGTACTTACATAACAATAACAACAGCATAAAGAGCAATAATAGCGACTATTGTTCTACAAATACAAAGCTATTGTCGTGACAGTCATTTTATAGGTCCCGGTTTCTTGTATAATATATATATGTATATATGTTATATCTAATACAATTACAACCAAATAACATAGGAAAATAAAATTATAGTTGGACATTTGAAACACATAAGTCAACACAAAAATTAATTTGCAAAAATTATATTTACTTATAATGCTTGTGTTAATTTAAAGTATTTAATATATAAATAAATATATAGTTCACAGTCGTACATCATATATTTACAAAATTTATTTTAGTATTATTGTATTATATTTAAAAATTTAAAAAGCATGAGTCACTAACAAATATGCGATAAATTTAAATTCTAAAAAAAAGTAGCAATTGAAAAGTATTTCAATACACAAAAATTATAAATTAAAATTAAAATTATAAGAATTAAAAATTAGTCAACCAAATTGGTAAATGGATGTAAGTTTAGTTATTTATTTCCTCTTTTTTTTTTTTTTTTTGAAAGGGGTGTGAATTTATTTAATTTGATATGAAAAATAAAATCAACTTAAATTATAGCATACGAATCATGTTGCGACCAACAATTTTGCTTTTTATTTGACTAAATAAAAATTATTATTAGAGCAATCAGCCATATAATGGATGTAGTACGTTAAAATAATAAATAAAAGTGGCAGTTGCTTAGATGGTAAGAATGTTATGTATTAAATAAAAGGTAATGGGTCAAATCTCAAAAATATTTTTTAAAATAAATAAGCCAATTGAGATTTTGGTGGGGAAAAAAATTCCAAAATCTCTTGTGGCTTTAATATTATATATTGATTTTTTTAGAGCAATAACATATATTGATATTGATTAATGTCACGTAAATACTTTTTTCATTAATTAAAATTTATAGATGATAAAGCAATCTGCGTAAAATATATATATCTAAAAATTAAAATAAATAAAATATAGAATTTGGTAGTTATGCTACCATCAACACCTATTTGCGAGGTTCATTATATTTTTATGAGAATTTAACAATAAAATAATAAATATAAAACACTCGAAACCAAAACAGAACCGAATGGAATCGAAACCTGAACAAAGATCTTGCTCGAAAAGAACCAAATGGCTCTTGTTTTCGTAGAATGAAATTTGTAGTTTGATTTCGGGTAGTTCACTACCCGCAACAAAACCCAAAATGTCCACTCCTAATTTTTATATAATTTTGTTAAGCCAAAAGGCCTATAAAGGTGTGGGTTTTTCTACAGTTGAGATTTTATCTTTTTGCAATGGAAAAAATTAGAAAAATGTGAATTCTGAGACAAACAAACATAAACTGAACGGATTTCCAAACCATGAAATGCAACATGAGAAGCTTATCGAATTAGAAATAGATGGTTCTTGTTAGAAAAAATTTGAGAATCATAACCCGAGTCGAACACCAATAATTAACCTATTCTTTTAAAATAGCTGAAAATTGAATAACCTTTGGGGGATGGCTAAATGCACCCGGGTAATTACTGAGTACACCCATTTTATCACACTGTAGAGATTAAAAAATTTTAAGCAAAATTCCCTTGGGCTAGTTTGATTTTAATCAATCTATTAAGTCCACTGGACCGGATTGATTTTAATTGCTCGATCCATTAATCTTTTAAAATCCTAATGTCTATTTAAAACTCAATTTCAATTTTAAAGCCCATGACTTATCCCACTCTTCTTAATTTTTTATTGGATAATTAGGATTTGGTTTGTGGGCTTATATTCAAATTAATTGAATAAGCCCACTAGGGGTATAAAACAACTCATTAGGGTTTCCAAGCAATCCACATGTGCCTATATATACTCCTCCTAGGTTCATTTGCAAAGACCCCAGGAAGGGTCAAAAAGAGGAAAGCTGCAGAAGTTTCAAAACCAAGTTAAAGTCAAAAATGAAGGAAGAAAAAGATATATAAATATCTCTTCAGTTCTTCAATTCAAACTCAAGGAAAATAATAAACAAGAAAGAAGATGGTTAAATCCTCTTCAGTTTTTCACATCCACAGCAAAGCCAAGCTCTTATCCAAATCCAAATCAAAATCAATCACAAATCATCAAGTCAAAGATATGTCCAAGAAATCAAATCCACACAGCCAACAATCACGACTTTTGGAGCGTAGGATCAAGCCACATGCCCCCTGGTCTCCAGCTCGTAGGTTGTTAATCAGAGGATCAAGCAAGTCAAGGGAATTAATCCGCTACAAATTCTCAAATTCAATTTGTAACAGTTTTTATTGTATTATTTTTATTAATACAAGAGAAATTTGTCATTACACATATATTCCAATTTTACCCTGACCCTCTTCGAACTTAAAAAAAAATGTTCGCATTTACGGGAGCGAACACCCATTTTTCGCTACATATGCTACGAACCCCCATTTGGGGAGAGCGTACCAATTAAAAAAAAAAAGAAATGAAGAATTATGGATGGAAAAAAATACTCTTATTTATTGTTGAAATTTTTTGCAATCACTCAAATTTTGTTTTAAAAAATAATTGTTTTCAATACTAACCGGATAAAGCTCATTACTATATCATTAAAAAAATTTTGAAATTCATCGTCAAAGTGGTTGCAAAAAAATTAAAAAGAAATTTCAAAATTAAACGTCAAAGTGCTAACAAAAAATTTGATTTTTTTAATAATTGTATTTAACACTAACTGGATAAAAGCCAGTTACTTTATCATAAACAAATTTCAAAATTCATCGTCAAAGTGGTTGCAAAAAACTTAAAGAAATTTCGAAATTACTCATCAAAGTTGATGTAAAAAATTTGAACAAAAAATTATAGCAAAAATTGCATCCACGAATGAAAAATCAGATAAAAATTGCTCATTTTTTCTTTTATTTTTTTTCTTGTTCACTACATTCACAGCGAACAAAGAAAAAGAAAAAGGAAAAGAGCCTATATTAGTCTTTTTGTCTTTTTTTTTTTTATAAGAAAAGTGGTGCACTCAACAATTAGCTGTGTGCGTTTAGCCGTACCCCAACCTTTGTTTAGAAACTAAGTCCACATATTTTTTTTCAAATGAACTTAGTCGTCATGGAAACACTTCCATCATAAAATGCAAATCTAAATATGTCAAAGTAATACAAAGAGAACGAATATATCTAAACAAAAATGATTCGGTGCACCCGAGGATGCTGTAGTTACGGTACACCCGGAGTATTTTCGGGGCCCATACGATCTCCATTTTGAAATTTGGGATCAGATCTAAATTCAGCACGGCGAGACGGAGCTCCAGCAATTTGGAAAATTTTTCGGGACACCCATGACGGCTGGTCAAAGTTTTTAGCAATAATTTGGCCCAAAAACCCCCGAGTGCATCAGATCATTTTTGCTCGTTAGCTATGTTATCCTATCACAATAATCAACATCATTGAATTAATTAATACATTAGTTTTTTAAACGTATTATTTTGGGATGTGACAACTCAAAAGAATTTGGATTTAGACAATGAATTTGAGCTTGATCTTGTCTGCCTAATTTTCTCTCAGCCCTTCCAAAAATGTTGTTAAACTTTGACCGGCGGTCAAGGCTACTACGGAGTCGCCGGAAAAAATTCGAAAAATTCCTGAAACTCACCCTTGCCGTGCTGATTCTAGATCTGATCCCGAATTTCAAAACGGAGGTCGAACGGGCCATCAAAATGGCCCGAGCGTTCTATAATTAAAACACCATCGATGGTGTTTGAAACTCTTTGAATTTTCTCTAGTTCTAATGTGTTGGGGGTGAACATTTATTTAGCTAAAAACTCACTTTTGGTTGAATAGTAGTAGAGATTAAGAAATATGTGATTAATAATAATTGATTATGTAAAATGTGTGGCACTGACCATAAGGACGTTCCTTAAAACACACTTCTGTTCTTAAAACCAAAAACAAACTTAAAACTTTTCAGAATCTATTCAATTTTCTAGCCAAATTATCGTTTCAATCTCCAATTCTCCCCGGCACATCTTTGTCATCACAATCAACCACTAGATAAACTTTCGTTTATGATTGAAATTTCACTGCCCAAAAGTACTATACTCGTTAATTTTTTGGTAGGAAAAAAAAAGTTATATTTCCACTACTTGCTAATCCAATAAGAAGTCCAATTTACACAATTTAATCACGATCGCAGTGAGTTTCTTTATAAGATCAAAATATAATATGGTTGTTTGTCTTCGACAGCTCACATCACATTGAAAAAAATCTTTCAAATATTGTAAAATTCTTAAAATTTTTTCTATAATTTATTAAAATCAAACCTCAAAGTGAATTTACTGTCGGAAAGCGATATATTTTTCTCATATTTTTTAAAATTTAATTTTGATCAAACAAATCACATTCACATATTTTATAAGATTTATTTATACTATTAAATTAAATCTTCACTATTCAATATATATATATATATATATATATATAAGAGCATTTTTTTGGCCTAAATGCATCCTCAATTTTTCCCAACCTATTAAATTTTCCTAATATAATCTTCTATTTATATATAGAATAATATATATATATATATATATATAGAAAATGATAATTTTTTCTTATTATATTTTTTTTGTCTTAAATCCGTCTTCCCATTTTAAAAAACTCTCTTTTTATTTTTTAATTTTTATTTTCTAATCAATATCCAACTTTTTTTATTTTTCCACTCCATAATATATTAATATTAATGTATGTAGATTTTATTTCATTATTCCTACAATACTTTATCCAATCTCATAACATCTAAATACCCCCTCTATCATTTTCTCTCCTTTTTTTTTCATTTTCTATATATAAAAGAAATTGTGATTCTATTTTACTCGACTTGATGAGAGGTTTAAAATAAGCATACCATTAATATATAAATTTTTATTTTTTGAAAAATTAAAATTTACCACAAATATATAAATTAGTATCCAACCTAAATATAAATTGATAATTTTGAAGACACTTAATTGATGTTTGTGCGTAAAATTCAAATATAATGAGATGTATAAATTGTTTTAACTTTTAATTCTATTCCATGTTTGATTTACTTTGAAAATAAATTAAATGAAAAATAATGTTTCAATTTGTTTATCTCGAGAATATGGGGTTGTTCTATTCAACATTAACTAACACATTTTATCAAAATTTTCTCTCTCATCATTTACAACCACACATTCAATTATTTAATATATTTTTCTCAAACTTCAACCACACATTCAATCAAATATACCCTATATGGTAAAGCTAGCTTTATTTTATATTTAAAACTAAATAATTTTTTCCGAATAAATATTTAATTTGCCAAAATAATAATTTATATATTGATATAGTACTTAAGTACAATTTCTCGTGTAATTACACATAATCGACAAATATTATATATTTGTGATAAATTTCAATTTTATTTTGAATAAGTAAATTTCAATTTTTTTTCTTTCAAATCATTAATTTATAAGTTTATGTGTTGAACAATATAAGGGTCTTCTAGGAATTAGAATGAATTTTTGACTTATCGTTTTTTCATAATTCTCATATTAAAAAAATAAAATTATTTAAAATTAACAATTTCCACTAAGATTTATTTTTTTATGCCATACAAAGTTATCATTGATTAAATTTTTACACAAAAATTCAAATAAAGGTTTAACATTGAAATCAAAAAATAAGATCAGACCCGTTACTTAATTTTAGAAATAACTAATTAATTTATAAATAATTATCTAAGAAACAAAAATTAATTAAAACAAAGATTCAATTTTTTGCGATATAAAATTACAATTCATTAAAGTTTTACACAAAAATAAATAGAAACTTATGAGTAATTGGCCCGAGTTTGAGACAAAATCCCACTACTACGATTCCCAATTTATATTAAAAAATTTAAAAATTAGGTTGGACCCAATAATTAATTTCAGAAACAATCAATCATTCTTATAAATAATTAGCTAAGGAACGAAAATTAATTAAAATTACCAATTTCTGTAAGATTTAATTGTTGTGTGATGAAAAATTACAATTCATTAAATTTTTATATGAAATTAAAATAAATGTGTAACATGAAAATTTAAAATTTAGCTTGGACCATTTAATAAATTTCATAAAGAATTTATTATTTTTTATAATAATTATTAGCTAATACATGAAAATTAATTAAAATTAGCGATTTCGCTAAGATTTAATTTTGGTGGGATAAAAAATTACAATTCATTTAATACTTACATAAAAATTAAAAGAAGCGAGCAACATCAATTTTGTTTAATTAATCATTCAATTGTAACATCAATCGATTTTTTAATTAATTGAATCTATATCTATATCTTTTAAATTTTAGGATATCTTTTTAATTATAAGATATTTTTAAATTTAGATTCATATAATTCTTAGAATTATGGCTATGAAGCAAATTAGTTTTGAAATAATTAATTTTTTAGAAGTAATTAAATTAAATAAAAATTTACTATAATTATTTAAGCAATAATTAATTAAAATAATAAATTCCATGACTAATATTTTGATGTACACGTGTTCAGTGGACAAAGATTGATCCAAAAGAAAAATAATTAATTACATTCTTAAAGGGGAAATATAATTATTTTTAAAAAAACTCATTAAATTGATGCTGGTTTTACCTAAAAAATGGAAAAAATCTTTTAAATTTTAATATATCTTTTAAATTACAAGATTTCTTCAAAATTAGATTCATACAATTTTTAAAAATGTAAATATTAAAATGGTTATTTTCATAAATAATTAATTATTTTCATAAATAATTACTTAAAATTAAAATCAATTAAAACGAATTCTATTACGATTAATTAAAATTAATAATACTATTATTATTTAATTGGACTTGGTTTCAATGGGAGAAAATTGATATGGTTTCGTTGGACGAAAATTAATCAATTGTATTGTTAAAACAGAAAAATAGCATTAATTAAAAAATAGATAATAATTAAAATTAATTAGATTACCATGGTTAACTAGATTTTTCCTAAAAAATGAAAGACATCTTTTGACATGCAAGATATCTTTTTAATTATAAAATATCTTTAAAATTAGATTCATCCAATTCTTAAAACTGTGATTAAAAACAAATTATTTGGAAATAATAAATTATTTTTATAAATAATTAGCTAAAAATAAGAATTAATTAGAATTAAGTATGCTACAATTAATTATATTTCTTAGATTTAATTGGATATATTTTCATTTGATGAAAATTGAGAGATTTTTATTAGATGAAAATTAATCAAAATTAATTAAATTACTAAAAGTGG
The DNA here is from genome assembly GCA_018223645.1 of Jasminum sambac. Lineage (NCBI taxonomy): Eukaryota > Viridiplantae > Streptophyta > Magnoliopsida > Lamiales > Oleaceae > Jasminum > Jasminum sambac. The sequence goes on along the minus strand of CP073650.1, from coordinate 18,537,134 downwards.
GAAATGTAATTATTTCAAAAAATGAAAAATTATTAAAATTAATTAGATTGCTACGGGAAAGAAAAATATGCTTACAAAATTAATTTATCTTTTTACGTATTTTAAAATAAAATTAAGTTAACGTCTATAAGATTTTGGATTCTTAGAATTGGGTTGTTACATTTTATTTTAAAGTAAGTCGATTGATCATTAATCCCTAATTAACTTTATTTACCTTTTCAGTATCATTTTTTTTCAAAACATGCTTTTCTTTTAATTCTCATATATTTTTGTATTTTCTATGATTTTTTTTTGAGTTACAGTTGATGGCAAAACATTAATATTTCTTTTTGTATAGTTACGGTGTTTCAAAGAATATGCTCATTTTTTTTTATTTTTTAAAAGTAACAACCTCCAAAAATAAGTTTTCAAATAGTATTATTTTTTATTTTTGTACTACTTGAACCAATAATTATATAATAATTCTTTGATTTAATATGTCGCTTTCGCTTTGGAATAAGTTTAAGAATTCTTGCTTGGTTATCGACTCAATCAATTATTGGAATTATATGACTCAATTAGAATATTTTAACTAGCTTTCGACTATGTTAAATATTTATCTAAATTACTATCTCCTAAATAAATATTAAAAATCCTACCTACTTTAAATTATTTATTTTATATTGAATTTTATCAATTGAGATTTTTTTTAATTTTTAAATTTCATCAAATAGATTGTATGTTTTAAGTATTAATCATATATATTTCAATTTATTTATCTTATCCAAATTAATTTAAATGTTAGATCAAATCATTCAATATTTAATATGCCGAATATGTTAAATTAGTAATTTTATACCTAATATGTTAATACACGTGTTTAGTATATTTAGAATATATTTATTGAAGAAATAAAATGTTGAAATAAAAGTCTTCAATTAAACTATTACGATGGGGCGTGGATGGGGATGAGAATTTTCTAGCGGGGCATGGACGAGGAATGGAAGTTTGTAATTCTCATATCATCCTTGCTCGCCCTAGAGTAAATACGGATGGGTTGGAATGAGGATAAGTATTTTCCAACATGGCAGGGACGAGGTGTTGAAGTCTGTCGGATATTACTTACTACATTATTATTTCTATAATATATCTATACTGATTATATTTCATAATTAAAACTTAAAAATCATTCTTTACATATTAATTGTTAATAACGTACACCATACTGATGTATAATTAATATATCCCAAAATTTATAATTGTATATAATAAAACGTAAAACAATTTTAAAGAAAAAACAATGAGCTTTACTAATGTTAGTAGAGTTATTTTGATAAATATAATATTTAATGTTATTTTATTTTAGATTTATATTAGTGAATTAATATTGCAATGAGCAAAAAATTATATATTATCACAATCACTGTTATAAATTATCATTTCGTGCAAAACACAGGTATAAATACTAATTAAATTACTATTCTATGGAAAATAGTAAATTAAGTTGTGTGGATTTTCATGAGTTGTTTCTTACATATAGGAGTGGGCGTCGGTCGGTTTGGGTCGGTTTTGGACCCAACCCAAAACCGACCACCGGTGGTCGGTTTGCAAAAAAAACAAACCTAAACCGACCACCTAATCCAATTAAATCTGAATCCAACCCAAACCACCTTGGTTTGGGTGCTTTGGATTTTTGCTTTTTTAGATGAATCTCGCAACATGTTTTCTCTAAGTCATATTTAACAATTTAAACCACAAAATACGATGGAATTACAAAATAATTCAAAGTCCTAAAACATAAATCAATGTCCAATAACAAAAGTTAGCAAATATAAATATATAGCTCATATTACAATCCCATAACGCTAAGCCGCTAAATAAAAATTCAAATAAATTGCTATGTCCAACTTCCATTTGAAAAAGTGGAATCTTCAATTGAGTGAGATAAAAAACTTTGATAATTAAAATCACTTGCAATGAAGAACTAAACTTTAAAGTCATGAATTGTGAAACGCGCCTGCTCACAACTTTTCTCGCTTTCTAGTTTCTTTCTTTTTCTATTTTTTTTTAAATATGGGTGGGTCTGCTTAACCGACCCAACAAAATACTCAACCCACCAACCGACCAACCACCATCGGTTTAGCCACTTCCAACCCACCAACCGAATTCGACAGCCTAAAAATGACCCAACCCAACCAAGTCGGTCGGTTGGTTTGGCTTTGTTTGCTTGTTGGTTATTTTGCCCAAATTCTACTTACATACTGCAGATGGATTAAGATTTAAATATAGAAGAAACTTTTTCGAAATTTTTATAGAATTGTTTGAAGTTAAATTATTTAAGTTTATCATTGTAACTCATTCTATATTTTAATTATTTTTTTAAATTTTATGTTAATATTATTAATATCTATCAATATCGTTATCAATTAAAAATTTTGTCTCCCATATAACGCACGGGTAAATCAGCTAGTTCCATTAATTCTCTCACTTTATAATAATAAAAATACATTATAATTTATACGCTAACAGAGGATACAATTTACAAGTCCAAAAGAAGCCCAAGTTCCGGACCATGGCCCAGATCCAATTTGCCCGCACACGTTCTATTTCAGTTCTCTAATGTGATGTTCATTATTGATTGGGGAGAGGAGAGGGATAGAGAGAGGAAGTTCAAGAAGAAAAATGATATACAGAAAATGGAGTTTGTTGACCGGTCCGGTTGTCATTCTGGGTGGAATCGTCGGGACAATCGTCGTTGCTGATCTCTTCTTCATCGAAAACGTAACGATTCTATTATATTAATTTCTATTTTTTCCTCGTTTTGCCAGTTTAGCAATATCGATTTGGTTCTGTTCAGATTATTTCCGAATCAGCAATTGAGTATTTTTAGATTTATAATTATTTCACGACTACACTGAAATCAATATTTTCCTTCTTTTGTTATACGGATCCAGCTTTAGAATGGAGCTGCTTCCGTTCCTCCCTTTTATCTTTGCCTGGCTTTTCTAGGTTTTCATATTTTATGCGATTTGTTTACTAGTGGTCAAGCTTTCTTTTATTATTGCTTCTGCTAAATTGGTCTCTCAAGTAAATGGTCAATTGAGAAATCCATGATTAAGGCAAAAGGGGATGATAGCTGGAAAGGGCAAATCAAAATCATTAGAAATAATCAATTGCTGTATTTATATTTTAACTTTGGGTAACATGTATTTGGTAGTGTTTCTTGATGAGGTTTTTGTTGCTTCATTTGCCTTATTGAGTGTGGCATCTTTGTCAACAAGCTTATTTATCTCATTTTTGTCACCTCCATTTGTTTAGAAGTCTTGATCGAATTCGCCAAATTGTATGAAGCATGAATAGAATCGGGTCTGTTCTAAAGGCCTAGCTAGATCCTTTTTTTCTTCCTCCAAAGCGAAGTTGGTTCTGAAACAATAATCTTATATTGTTGTTTAAAAACCTTTTGCCATAGAGTTGTATGACTGCGAAGAAAAGCATATTTATGAGAAAAGAAGAAATTAAAAAAGATTCACTTGTAGGTTCCCTTTCGTTCTAATGTTTTGGTTCGGGTTTTCCCCATTTCAATTGTTGATTTTTGAGTCCCTTCCAATCATATGTTTCATTAGAAAGACTGAGAGAGTTTGGAGTTCCCAGGATTGCTTCTTTTTTACTTCTTAAAAACGTATAACAGAGAGAGTTGGGACTTATAACCATCTAAATTTGGTAATTTAGTTCACACTTACTCTTATTGAATTGCCCACTTGGTCAGCGAGAGCTCCACAACAGTTCTTAGTGAAGCTTCCATCAACGCAGAGAAAGTCTATGCAAAGTTCGAAGCAGTCAAAATTTTGTTTTAGAAGAATGAAGCACTAGCTTGTACTAATGAGATACTTCTTGGAACACTCACTCATTAATTAATCCCGGAGAAGAAGATATTCACTGCCCAGTTCATGATTAGGAGAGTTTTTATTATTCAAAACTTTGTTTACAGCATAGTAGTTGAAGCAAGTAGCCTTCAAGCTTCGAAAAGTATCTTTCTGAAGGTTTAGCTAGTTACTAGTACATCTTCCTGTGCAGTTGGGGCCCACTTTATTGGGCTACCGAGCTTCCTCTTCTTGGGTGGATAAGGAAATGTTGAACTCTCAACAATGATGCATTTGGTTAATTTTTGCTTCTCTTCTTCTTTCTTTTCTTTTCTTTTCTTTTCTTTTTTTTTTTTTTTTCAGTACTTGAAAATGACTTATACTACAAATATTAATATCAATTACGCATTATCACTCATTATTATCTACTCATCTGATACTCCCCACAATAGTTTACACGAACATACCAGAGTGGTGACAATGATTTGACATGTTGGATGACTGTTTTTGTGCTTTTGCTCATGCAGGATTGGTTGCGCAAGACAGAGCCGAGGAAGCAAGAGACAGCACCTTCAACCAAGTAGACGGTGAACAATTTTAGATGGGATCTAAGGCTTGTTTGAGTGGTTTTTTTTTTTTTTTTACATAAGAACTTAAAAATTCTGGTACAATAAACTGAACTTTCTGACCCATCCGATCGAGAATATGGGTCAGTTTTATTTCCATTGTGTTGTGTTGGGCATGAACTTTTCTACACTCCATAGTCTAGCTTTAGGTCTTTATTTTGCAGCTCTCAAAATGCATCTGATGGTTTCGCCAATTGCGTATTATCATGCATCACTGTCCAAAGAGTCCCGAAATCATATCAAGATGCAGAATTGATAAAATAATTTCGATATTATTCAACGTCAATGCAATACGTATCCTATAAGCACGATTCAATAAAGTCAAACTCGAATGGATAATAAATTGTTCATCTTGAAGACACCCCGTCTCTAATGCATTTAGCGCGATTTAAAACTTTAATCAAAGCCTAGCGCCTAAAAGTTTATTTAAATTCGTGATGTGAATAATTACACGAGAATGTGCCATTTAATTTTGGTCTTGACGGATAACGCATCCGACATTTTCTGAGTAGAGTTGAGGGAGTCCTCCCATAATTGATTGCATCCCTAGAGTTAGTTTGATGCACATAACTAGTTATTACAAAATCATTTTCTCTGACATTAATTTTAGCTATTCTTTGATGAGACAATCTTTTCAAATTCTTATAATATATTTTCCTTCAATCGTTGGTCGCCCATTCAATACTCTCCGTTGATTAACAAGCAGCCAAACTTACGAATCCTGAACTCCCATTCAGTAGCAAAGGAAATGTTCACCAAACGTGAGAGGCAAAGCAATTTAACAAAGACGCCTTCCATGAGCATCGACAGATTCAAGAGGCGGAACATATAGATATGATAATGGAAGCCTGAACAACATGGGGGTAAAAACCTCATAATAATTTCATTTAATTTCCAAATAATTGAAGAAAAACAAAAATGGCATAAACATGAATCCGCTTATAACATCTTTCGTCGCACTTAAATATTAATTATGGTATTCCCAGGAAAAGTTTGAACAAAACACAACTCTGGCTTCCACGAGGGATGTAAGGCAGCCCTCATAAACAAAGCCAGCCTCGGGTCGAGGTCGAGTATTTCTAGTTTAATCGTCACCGAATGTTGTCTTCTTCCCTGCACCTGTCAACATCAATTGCAAGATTGTTTAGCATTTCACACAAACAAGTACAATGATAATCAAAAGACACAATCACTTCACATGCAGAGTGCTGTTGTGCAAAAGTTACGGAACTCAAGCAATATTTGTGTAGATGCATAAATTCTTCAAATGGACAATGCAGCTTTCCTCACATTGCAGGCACAAAATAATATGCGTAGATACAGCATTGAGGGCATATAGAGTTTCTCAAGGTTAAGAAATATTAGAGTGTTCAAAATTTCTCGGAAGAAAAATGATTTTGAAGAAATTTTTGGAGAACTGTGAAAAACAATCACTTTATGCCGCGCATGTCATCATGTAAAGAAATGATTGTAGAAATAGTTCCAGCATTTTGTGCATATAGTAACATCAAGAGTAAAAAATAGGTACATACCAGCAGCGAACACGCTTGGCTTCCCGGGCGTTCCACGTCCTCTTCCTCCACCTCCAAAACGACCACCACTGCGACCACCACGGTCACCACGGCCACCACCACGTCTACCTCCAAAGCGTCCACCACCATCACGGCCTCCACTCCTGCCACCTCTGCCCCCACCAGCACTATCACCCCTTGGCTTAGCCTCTTCCACTGTCAAGGAACTCTGTCCAAATTCAGATCCATCTAGTTCAAGAGCTTTGTTGAAGGCACCACTGTCCTTGAAATCAATATACGCTATCCTGTGATTGGAGCCAGCAATGAATGCATCATTCAAGCAAACAAAGCATGAAAGGCACAGATCTTAAAAGTCTCGTTATTCGATAACCAACAGAGATCTGATACTTTAAAGCATAACACTGAAACCTAATAAACAACTCCAAACATTAGCTATATACATACCCTTTAACACCACCCTCATGATCTTTTGGAATCGAAACCCTAGTAATTTCACCACAGGAGCCAAAATGTTCTTCCAGAGCTCCTCTTATCTGCAACACAAGCACACACAGATTGAATAGGTACACAGATGGAGCAAGTAAATTCAAGTTTAATCGCACGACCGGTAAATTATATAGACATCAATTCATACATTGTCTTCACCGTCATATTTATCAAAACCACGAACAAATATCGTTTGCCCTTGAGGAGCTCTCCCTCCCCTCTGGTATGAGTTTTCGTTGCCACTAGAAGCAAGAAAAACAAGTAAAATTAAAATGGAACTGAAGACCGTGAGAACGGTTCAAAATCAGATGACAGATGCCATACCCACTATGTGGAGTATAGGCTCCCCTTTCCTTTGCCAAATCTAGTCTCACGCCACGACCAAGCAGGTCTTTACCATTCAATTCACGGAGGGCCTGCAATTAACAGGAAGCAATAATTAGATGCAATGCTATGCATAACTAATGAAATTCACTGGAAGTCTGAAAAAGAGTGATATGCAAAGCGATAAAGAAGTACCTTCTCTGCTTCTTCAGGAGTAGAGAACTCAACATGGCCGAAGCCCCTAAATGAGCCATCATCACTCATGGCAAAACGTACATCAACAACTTCGCCAGCCTCTTTGAAGAAATTTTCTCTGGAATGTTGCTAATCAAATATGAAAAATATCTAACTGAATTTAACATAAATGCAAATCTTTTGCATGTGTATACTTACATATCAGCCTGCTCAACAGAGAAGGAAAGATTCCCAACAAATAGAGTTTTGGATCCTGTGGCTTGTGGTCTGGGTGTAGCAGGTGTCTTGGGCTGCAGGTTTGAGTAGCAACTATTTAAAGGAATACACAAGTAAACTGAATCACAAAGGAACCTTAACTATTTGTTTCTTCTTTTAACAACTAGATGTCCCAATTTAGAATTTCTTCATTGCGAAAACGAAAACCAACTTCCAAAAGAACATATGTGCAGACAGTTGTGGAGATTGGAGGAATAATGGTTTATTAACATAAATCTAAGCAAGCTTATGGATACATGAAATGTAAAATAAAAAACTACTCACAGTCTTCTCAAATTGGGAATCCCCTTTCTCCTTTGATGGTTCAACAGCAGTCGATTTCACACCAGCATCCTATTTCATTGAGAAATCAACAGTCTAATTATGTTAAGAGATGAACACGGATAATCAGACAGATAAAAGTTGTGAATATTAGGTAAGCAACAGGATGTGGTTTGACAGGCACAACCAAAACTGAGAAAGAAGGATTAATCAGATTGTAGACCAACTAGTTAAATCATGCACAATCATCACAAAGAAATGTTTCAACTTCAGGTACACCCACTGCATATCAACAGCAGGTCAACAAGAAAAAAAGAGGAAAACATTGAAAAATTGTGTAGCGTAACTTATCCATTAAACAAGAACGAATTCTACCTTCTTCTTGGGGGTTGTGGAAGGTTTTTCCTCTTCTTCCTCAGAAGATGAATCGTCAGAGCTTTCGTCTTCGCTATCCTCCTGTTCTTTAGCTTTTATGCTCGGTTTAGCAGCACTTGGAGTCGCCGAGGCCTAAAAAAGTAAGAAATATTGCAATCAAATACAATGACAAGGTCACAATTTCACCCTTATATTCACATTCGCAACTAACTGGGACCTTCAGCTTTTTCTTTTGAGGCTGTTCGTCCTCACTTTCATCGCTGTCAGATTCAGAATCAGTTTCCTCACTGGAATCATCTTTCTTCTTTGTAGGAGCCAATGAGCCATTTTTAGCAGCAGGAGTATCTTCCTCTGAGCTGTCCTCTTCACTGCTAGTCTCATCTTTCTTCTTTGTCGGAGCCACTGCATTTTTAGCTGCAGGGATCTCTTCATCTGAGCTTTCATCATCACTTTCATCATCACTGCTTGAGTCATCTTTCTTCTTAGTGGGAGGCACTGAGCCATTTTCAGCAGCAGGGCCATCTTCATCTGAACTTTCATCATCACTGCTTGACTCATCCTGCTTCTTTTGAGCTGCAACAGGTGCCTTTGTGGTCACCGTTGCAGGAGCTTTCTTTGTCACCGGAACATCCTCCTCTGAGCTAGAATCATCTTCAGAAGATTCATCAGAACTTGGTTCTTCTTTTCTTGTTGTCTTCTTCACTGCAACATCTTCATCATCAGAACTCGTCTCAGTCTCAGAGTCAGACTCTGATTTCTTCTCGGTAACAGGAACAGCACTGATCTTGGTTCCAACTGGAGGCTTTTTAGCTGCAGTTTGTTCCTCTTCTGAATCATCATCATCCTCCTCAGAAGAAGAATCATCATCATCTGAACTACTAGCTTCTTTTTTATTTTTGGCCACGCCGTTTCCAGCAGCAGCTTTCAGGGCTTTAGCAGAAACAGCGGGGGTCTTCGCAACAGGCTCCTGCAAATATACATAAGTGAATCAGATAATATAAAACTTCAAAATTCAAAGAGAAAGTGACAGTATATGAAAGCAAAGAAAGAGTAGGAAGAAACACTCACATCATCAGAAGATTCGTCATCAGACGAGCTATCTTTTTTTGCAGTTGGATTGACTATGGCTGCTCCCTTCTTAGCTGGTACCTTAGCCTGATAGTTTTAGTAGCATAATCATCAATTAACACTAGCACGAAGGAAAATTTATAGAACCTAAAAGACATCAGGGGTCGCAAATCTTTGGTAAGTGAGTGTACTATTTATCATTTACATGGCATTGAAATGTTCAAAGAAATTGATGGCGAAGGCTAAATCATTCATAAAGCTCTCCTCCAGACACAGAGGAAATACAAAAGCAAAAAGTATCACAACTATGTATTATAGTCAGATTAAATGAGCATTTAAAAGCTAAAAAAGGAATTCACAGCCGGTGAATATGGATCAGGAGAGTAAACATAATATTCAATAGCTTTGTTGCACCAGCGAGAAACAAAAATCATATAATTAAAATGCTTTTACAATTGAATTTGTTCAGGAACCACCTACTTAATATATAGGCAAAGAAAACATAGATTTGTCATAAAGCATTCCCCAAGATATTAAAATTCAAAAGCTACGATGGTAATGTGTAAGCACCCTCAGAGCAATCAAATTCACCACAAACATACTAAAAACGAATTAAAAAAAGCAGATGGATAAGATGAACAATTGCAAATAGCCAAACCCTGACCTCCTCTTCAGAAGATTCTTCAGAAGAAGACGACTCCACTTTCTCCTTGACGACTGTCTTCGGCGGCTTGACCTTACTCTTCTTCTCCAGTTCCACGTCTTTCTTCTGCTTCTTGGCACTTACCAAAGGCTTCTCCAAAGCCTCCTCAGCCTCTCTCTTACCTGTTCACGAATCAAAAAGACACACAGCATAAACACAGTAATAATCATCTAGAAAAGCCCAGATACAAAAATCAAACGGTACAAAATTCAACCTTTCTTCATCGGTTTAGGGGGAGCAGCAACGGCCGCAGCTGCTTCGACCTTCAAATCACAAAACTCAAACGGTGAAAAACAAAATACAGAAAAAACAGAAACAGCAGATGTGAACACTCTGAAATTTACCTTAGTAGCTGATTTCTTCGACGATTTGCCCATTGAGAATTGTAAACTGTTGAAGATATCAGAGGGTATAGCAGAACCCTAAGTTTTTAGGGTTTAACCAGAGACCTCTCGGCTGCTTGATATTTTTGGGACAGAGAGCGTAAGCGGGCTATTTATATATAGCTCGAGAAGAAATAGTGTAACCTGAGTGAGAGTCAGCAGCGCCGCTTTAGGGTTTGTAATTAGGTTTTCCGTTTTCATTTCTTTGTAGATGGTATTTTTATCACATTTGTATTGTATAGTTGGAAGAAAAACAAAATATGTAAATTGAATTTTTCTTATTTTTCATTTTTAGAAAACGAAAGTATATATTATTTCACGATCACAATTTTTGTCATACAAGAATACCTCTTCAAGGAATGTAGTGGATTCATGCCATATATAAAATGTGTTAGACTACAATTGGATAAAAGATTTTTTATCAGGTGCCAAAAAGATAATTTATTCTCATATTTATTTATCACTAGCTTTCATCCGTGCGTTGCACGGGAGACTAATTTATGAACAAATAGGGGATTTTGATAAATATTAACAGTATTAGAATCGCACTATAAAAAAATAAACCGAATATTGATCAGAGCAATAAATTTAATTAATATAAGTAATAAAAGAATTCTATAAAAATTTTGACAGGATTCCCTTATATTTCGTACAAATCCATCTTAGGAATATGCATAACTCACCAAAATCGACATATCATAATTCACAATTTTGCTCGAATATATATCTCAATATCAAGAAAATCAGAAATAACAATATTCATTATCGTCAAACAACCCGTGCGATACACGTGATTTGAATCACTAAAAACTTATTTAAAATTTAATAAATAAAATTGTAATCCATACAAATAATCCCAAAAGTTTGGAACATTTTGCGTAACTAAGATTTTTTATTTTTGAACACAATACATTTACGTCTGCCTTTTCTAAGTCATTTTCTAAACCATTTTTATTTAAAAAAATGACTTCAATTGACTTTATAATTTTCTAAATTATTGTATTTCATAACATTGGAAGACAGATTCCGTATATTGTCAATCAATCTAATTCTTATCAAAGAGTGTTTGATATAAGTTATTTTAAAAATCATTTTATTTCTTCATCATTTCAAATGATTACTTTGATTTAACAATATTTTTATATTTTTGTAATTTTGCTATCTCAACAACTATACCATTTAAAATTATTTTTCTTCAATAATCTCTATTAAACAAAGGTCAATGAACTCGTGTCCAATTAAATCATAGTAATATAATTAATATAATTAATTTAATTAATTGTATTATAATTAATTGTATGTTTTAGATAATTATTGCTGAAAAAATTTCTAAAATAATTATTTTAATAGCCATTGCTTTAATAATTGCATGCATCTAATTTTAAAGATCTTTTGTACTCACTTCATCTCGTGAAGATAGGCTTATTCCTTTTTTTTTGTGCAGATTAAGAAATGTTAATTATTAATACATTTAGAAAAGGTAAATTTTGCTTTATTTCTCCAATATACCCTTTGTAATCATATAATATTATAGAAAATATAATACTATCAATCTACTAAATAAGGGTATATTAGGAAATTAAAAAATAAATGCATCTTGAATAAGGATAATAGACTATAATTTCGGACGGACCAAAAATGAATATAAGCCCATCTTGACAGGGCGGAGGAAGTAATTTATAAGATATCTTATGTTTTAAAAAATCATAAGATGTTAAAAAACTCAATTAGTTAGAAAAATTAGATTAATGTTTCAATCGAACGATCAATTCAAAAAATCGGTATTATATTTTTCTTTTAATTTTTGTCAAAAATTTTAATGAATTGTAATTTTCTTATCACGCAAAAATTAAATCTTGACGAAATTTCTTACTTTAATTAACTCGTGAGCTCACCAAACTTAAACATTAATACAAGTGATCGGAGAATTGTATAAAAATTTCGATAGAGTTTCCTCTGTATATCATAAAAATCTTTCCGGTAAACTATACAAGTAACAAATATTCAGCAACCATAAGATTTGATTTACAACTCTCATTCTCAAATCAATGATAAACACAATGAAAAAACAACACTATAAATACAAGAACGAAGTCACTTAAATGTAAATCTGGACACTAACATTCAACAAGAACAATGATTTCAAATTAATTGTCAAATGCACCGCAATACGACAATAGCATACATTCTTATAAGGGACAAACCTTGCCAACTTCAATTATACCCAAATGCTTGTGGCATGTGACAAACTTGTAGACATATGAAGATATATTATCAAAAGTTCGACATAATCAATCTAATTAACTCGCTCTTGATGGTTGAAATTCCAATAGTAAAGCAAGCCTACGTACGTACCTCAGTCCGAGCACAATGCTACTCATGGATAAGGGCATTATATCATCAATTTATACACCTCCAGAAAGTATCTTAACAGGTACATAATCTCTCTATGAATATAATAACACAGAACCAATATTGTATAAATAAAATGAAAGAGTGGATAGAGGGCTTGTGTAAAAAGAAACAAAATAATAATATAAATAACGTACCTGACATGCTTAAAATGCATTGCGCTATAAATTACTAAAAATCTCTTTGTACACAACATTTGTGGTGGTGTTCTTTGAAAGTCCATTGTCGTCACATATCACAAACTTCAGTCCCTTCCTATTGGTGACCCTTGACACAGCAACATAGAGTTGGCCATGAGTGAATACTGGCTTTCTGAGATAAACCCCAACATTGGTGAGAGTCTGTCATTGACTCTTATTGATGGTCATCACATAGCAAACCATCAAAGGAAACTGTCTTCTCTGAAAAGTAAATGGGAGTCTAATATCGTAATTTCATTCAACAAAACACCTTCCACAAAAAAATTGGTATTATATCGTTTCTAGAAGACATCAAGGGGCATCATGAGAAGAGAAACATGTGTTTCTTCAGAAATCAAACCTTATTCTAGACTTTTGAGTGCATCTAACAAAAATACAAAGAAAGGGAAATCTAGACGATGTAAGAAAAATACAAAGAAAACAAAGGAAAAATACCTTAATGTAAAATCTAGGTGCCAATTTATGGCATCAACGCGAAAAAAACTTGAGACTAAAACTCGGCAGAATAAAACTCGATCAAAACTCCATGCAACAAAACACTGCAGAACAAAACTCAATCAAAACTTGGCAAAACAAAACTCGATAAAAATTGTGCAAAACAAAATGGGGTAGAGCATCTACTCGATTGAGCTTGGGGTGATTTGGGATTGTTAAAAGCGAAGAAAGACGTAAACAATTATCAGAGATGGACGATTAATGTGCTTCTCTAGTCGCTCTTATCTGCGTGTTCTGGCTTAGTAAAAGTGAAACAAAACTCACAAGCAAGTTTAGGACGAAGGGGATGAATTGGGGTCAATGCTAATATGCTTTGGTGATATGAATTTGGCAACGACAACAATTCATATCATTATAGATGTCATCTTTATTATTTTCCATAATTATGCATTCAACAATAATTTATTGAGATATGATTAGAATGGAAAACATGATACATTTAAAAGGAAGATGTTACACGTTTTTTACAATAAAAATTAAGGCACGTTCTTTTGGTTTATCATCTTAATGATTTTACAAAAGACGTGGAATGAATTAATGGTAAAATAATATATATAAAAAATAATACCATTAAATTAGTTAAAATATTATAGTTTAATTGGGGTGTCAAATAAACCATAAACCATATAATTTAAAAAGAAATATTAATTATGGAGAGAAGGTAAAATCACTCCACGAATCTACATTATAAATTGTAAAAAATATGTGGACTCAATTTAATGGTTATAAGTAATTATTGGTAGCCAAAATTAAAAAAAAAAAAAAAAAACCAAAGAGGAAGGAAAAAATTTTAGTCTAAGAAGAGAACAAAATTTCCAACAATTTATAGCTAATCCATTGAATTCTTCTGAATGGCATTCCAATTGATTTTATACGATATATTTTAAAAAGTAATTGAAAAAAAATTTTATTGGCTTAACAAATAAACAATACAATTAAAAATAATATTGTTATTAGTGGAAAGAAGGTAAAGTCAATTAAAAATTACAATTCTTTTGTTCGTCATCTTCACAATTTTACAAAAGATGTGGACTCGAATTAATGGTAAACAAATATATAATTTTAAACAAAAATAAACGATATAATTTTAAAAGAAGTATTAATTATGTAGAGAAGGTAAAATCACTTCATGAATCTACATTCACAATTGTAAAAAATGTGTGGACTCAGTTCAATGGTATCACCGTATAAGTAATTATTGCGAGCCAAAAGAAAAAATAAATAAAACTAAAGAGGAAGGAAAAAAATTTTAGCATAAAAAGAGAAAAAGTTTTTCAACAATTTATAGCTAATCCATTGAATTCTTCTGAATCGCATTCCAATTGATTTTATGTGATACATTTTCAAAAGTAATTGAATTAAAGATTTATTGGCTTAACAAATAAATAAATAATATAATTACAAATAATATTATTATTAGTGAAAAGAAGGTAAAGTCAATCCAGGAATCTACGTTCACAATTTTAAAAAATATGTAATCTCAATTGAATGGCATGAAAATTTAATGATAGACGAAAGAGGAAAAAATAAAAATAAAGAGGAAGAAAAAAAAACAAAAGCAATTGTATTAGAAATTAATTGATTTAATAGATAAATGATATAATTTAAAAATATAGTAATAGTGTAAAGAATGTAGAATCGATCCAATCAAGTATGTTTCCAATTTTTTTTTTAATGTGGACTACATTAAACAGTGTAAACGATATTAATTGATTAAAAACGAAAGTATTTGTATTAGAAATAATTGATTTACCAAATTAACGATATAATTTAAACAATTTATAGATTGTCTTTTCTTCTTATCTCTTAATTCTCTTTAACCGTAGCATCCAATCCCTCACAATAGCATGAAAAGAAGAGAAGAATAATGAATTCTAGCATCGTGTTTGTAGAGTGACGGCCAAGGATGAGGTTGATGAGGGGCAAAAATATTGTGTAGAAAAATATAACCAGTGATCAAATCGGTATTGTCAAGGCAAACATAATTCTTTCCAACAAACTCAATTGGAATGCGATTCAAATATGACCAGTGTTTGTAGAGTGACGGCCAAGTTTGATTCAAATCGGTATTATCTCTTAATTCTTTCTTGCTCTTGGGTGTAATTGTGAGGCGAAAAATATTGTGTAGAAAAAAATAAAGTACAAAGTATCAAATCGGTATTGTCTAGGCAATGTGGAACTGGAGAAGAACACGGAACCTATTCAACAATCTCTTGACAAATTAATCCCACTTATGCAAATAGCTATTGCACATAACTGAAACCTAAACACCGCCCTAAGTGTCACACAACTATTGCCTAAAAAAAATGATGCTGCTCAAGTATCATAAATAATGCTCAAAGACACTAAGTTATGTGAGTTCATATGTAATCCAAACTCACACTTAGCAAAAATACAAATGAAATACCAACCCATAGTTAAAGATTTGACTGCACAACATGCAAATACTTAACAGCTCAATATGCAAAAAAACCCAATGTTAGAGAGAATGCTAGATCCCAATAAAGTTATATTAGTCCAAATCTGCAAGCATCCAAAATGGAAAAAAATCAATAATTAAACATCCATCCCAAAATCAAACCGTAGCAGCGCCAAAACAATTCAAATCCAACAAACTTCTCAAATAACAATGACCACATCTATTATGTCAAAGCACCCGTCACTTATTCACGAAAAGCAAATAAACTGGTTAAAATAGAATAGATTATCTAGAATAACCACATCTATGCCTTCTCAATCTTGATATTCTTCATCTTCTTGTTGCTTGAATTCTGAGTCGACGGAGTGTCACCATTACAATCATCATCCTCATCAAGGCGACGCTTCGACAAAGGTGTATTGGAATCCTCTTTATCAGCTTCAAGATTTGGCTACACATTTGCGAATATATCTGAATGTTTATTCTTAGAATTCAGGAAGTCTCTAGTAATACTTGTGAACAATTAGTGGGTAAAAAATGCATGAGGAAAGTTGATGCCTACCACACTTGAGTCATTGGCATCTCCTTTGCTAAACCACAGATCAAGATCATCATCAGAATCGTTGCCCTGAAATATGATCAGATAAAAAATTAATATAACAGCCAGATGTTGTTCCTCTTAGGTAAAAAGGATGAAGATGATATGAAAGAGTGAAACACAGATGGTTAATACAGAACACTGGGTGAAGAAAAAGAGGAACATTCGTTTCAAATTAAACATAGAAGAAGAAAAACAATATTCTTTGTCATAGATTGGGATCAACACTTGCTTGAATACGTATTTTCTGCAAATAATAATAATAATAATAATAATAATAATAATAATAATAATAATAATCATCCAATTGAAGAAAACCAATACATGATATGTCACAGTGCTAGCCAATAAAAATTTCAATAAAATTATTCAAGCTCCTTACCTCATCGTCTTGGAGTACCATTTCAATAGATCTAATCCTTTCGGGATCATCCCTTGATGGCACAGTCCATAGCCGAATAACACGCACAAGGAAAGCATCCTTCTTAGGAATTTCACCATCAACCTTTCGTAGCTTAGCAGGTTCAGAGGCCATTGAGAGAAATCTATACAAAAATCGAATATGAAAGTGTCGATAAAAGGAAAAAGTATATAAATTAATAAATTAAAAAAATGAACTAAAAAGGACTAAAGCAATCTAAATAACAGTAGATCAAGCACTATTAAGGTTCGTTTGACTAATTAAAACAATAAAAAACCATAAATCATAAATAAGTCAGAGACTACATTAGAGTTTCTGATTACTATTACTTGTCGAAAATAAGCAACGGTAGTACAAACCATTAGACTTCATGCTCAGTTGAGAGGGAAAGAACGATATTGATTGAAGTTATAACTTTCTTAATGCAATGACAAACATTAGACTTCATACTCTGTTGAGATGGGAACCAAATACTCGAATCTTGAGTTCCAAAAATCTCATTCATAATCATATTTTGTAAAATTGCCCAAATGTTTCAAATAATAGGACATTAGAGATTATACTTAATTGCCAAGAATTTCACCACTGATGCGAGGAAACCACTACTACCTGATATGACATGACAACTATTCAATTCTAGAATTCTTTAATTCTGAAATTAAACTTCATGTAATTCTTCATTAATTCCGCCCATTATGCGGTCAACAGAAAACATAAATACCCCACTTTTCATCAATTCCCATTTCAGAAATCTACAACTTGGCTCACAACAGGAGATATCAAACACCACAACATTGAAATCTTTCATTGTACTTGAAAAAATCATTTAACAAAAAAATCAACCACGTAAGGAGAATTGCTACCTTCAACTAAAGCTGCCAAGATTATTGCCGATGGAAAACAGAAAAAAATGGCAGAATATTAACACAATAGCGTCCAAAATCCAGAATTGACGTAGTAAATTATTAACTAACAACAAAAGCAATTACCTCGTGAATCCAAAGTATGCTAAGGAACTGGGTTCGGGACTTGAGCTTCAACTAAAGCTGCCAAGATTATTACCGCTGGAAAACAGAAAAAATGGCAGAATATTAACACAACATCGTCCAAAAACCAGAATTGCCGTAGTAAATTATTAACTAACAACAAAAGTAATTACCTTTTGAATCTAGAGTATGCTGAGGAACTGGGTTCGGGACTTGAGTATTTATACAGAAGGCTATAATTTCCCCCGCACTGCAAGAATTGTGAGCGAGAAGGACTGTTTCCATGTATGGCACCGCAATAAAAAGGGCAAAAAAAGGTATTTTCCATCAATGGAAATCAAATTAGGGCACAACCGCGTGGATTTGGGAAGCATAACGTATCTTGAATGCAAGCGTAGAGCAGAAGGAACTCAAGATTGGGATAATGAGGGAAAGGGATCCGTGGATATCTTCCAATTTAGGCGAGAATTTGGTGATTGGAAGATGGAAGATTCGAGATAGCGGTGTGAATTAGGGCTCTTCCGTTGCGGGTGTGAATTAGGTATTCTTGGATGCGGTATAGTGATTTGCAAGAGGGGTTTCGAGTGTAATGGACCGGGTCGGATGTGCACGCGTGACTTATACACGGAAATTTCATGGGGGGAAAACATGTGAGGTTTTGGAGGGAAAATAAGGGGAAAAAAGGTCATTTTTATATATATATATATATAGATATAGATTATAAATTGAACGATGATATGGGCAGGGAATGGGTCAAGAAATGGTTTAGGGAATGGAAGCATTTTGACTAAATTGTCCTTAACACATTATCATACCGATTTCAAAATAAAACATTTAAGGACAATTTAGTAAAAATAATCATCATTCCCTAAACTATTTCCTAACTCACTTCCTGTATATATTATTTTTGTTATAAATTATTTTAAAAAATACATTATTAATAATTCACTTGTCAATCGAATTAACAATTCAACATTAAAGGGTTGACTTAATAGAAAAGGCACTGCATCATCGGGTCATTGATCAGAATTCTAGATATCACTATACCCCTACAATCACCACCTTGTTTTTTTTTTTAAAAAAAAAATTACAATTTAATAGTAGAGATAAGAAAATTAGGACCAATTTTTTTGTTAAGAGAAGAAAAATTATAGCAAACCACCATTGCTGCCACTTGTCGATGTGTTGTTGCGCTCTTCCTTGGTCATCGACAACCAAATCCACTAGAGGGGTTCTGGTTGTTGCAATCAAAACCACTAGTTCTTGTCTAGACCAAAACCATGACAGTGGCCAACAGAGGCGAACTCTTACATCGGAGCTGGTGGTTAGTGCATTGGTGGCAATGGAGAGGTGGTGGAAGTGAGAGGAAAGAATGTTTGAAAGTTAGGATGATGAAGTATTTTGTGAATTAAAATACATAATGAATCATTTTATGAAATACAATCATTTTTCAGGGTGTTTTATGCAATTTCTTCAAAATCTAAATGACAAATTTTTTGGGTTCAACTTATGAAATTCAAAGATTGGTACGTGGACGGGTCAAACTAGCCAATCTAAGAAGTGGCTGGTATAAACCCTTTTAAGGCCCAAATGGTCCTTATAATTCAATGGTTAAATTGAGGGGTGGACACAAAAATCGCAATCCCACCAACTACAAACCTTAATCATTTTGATTGATTTAAAAATAGATATGATTTGCTCTGAAGTTTAAAAAATTGAAATTAAAACCACACAAATTGTTCAAAAACTATCTTAGACCATCCAAACCGATCGGAGGTGTGTTGATTTTGCTTTGGTAAAATCCGAAGCAACAGTGATGGCTTGGTTTTGAGTTTGGTAAAAATCGATCAAACCAAGACCATATCCAATCCTAGTGAACTTTTATCTTCTATGTCCTATTTACACTTCATCTTTATTATACATCTTTTACCTTTGATTTTACTTTGATAATTAAATTGTTTCAATTCTTAATTCTAAATGTATAAGTTTATATTTTCTTTTCCATTCTTTTTTTCAAATTCGAGTTAAATTAAAGGCTTTTTTTCAAGGAGTGCCAAAAAAGGGGATATATATATATATATATATATATATATATATATTATTTCGACATTTAATTACCATCCTAAACTATTTCAAAACATATATTTATTAGCAATTCACTTATCAATTCAAGTTAATAATTTAACAACTTGCCAATTCAAATTAACAATAAACCGAACAATTTAACATATCTGGACAAAAAAGACAAATTAAGGCAATAATTTGTTAAGTTTATGAAAAAATAAACTATATAATATTATTTCGACATTTAATTACCATCCTAAACTATTTGAAAACATATATTTATTAACAATTCACTTATCAATTCAAGTTAATAATTTAACAACTTGCCAATTCAAATTAACAATAAACTGAACAGCTTAATATATCTGGACAAAAAAGACAAATTACGGCAATAATTTGTTAAGTTTATGAAAAAATAAACTAATATATAATATTATTTCGACATTTAATTACCATCCTAAACTATTTCAAAACATACATTTATTAACAATTCACTTATCAATTCAAGTTAATAATTTAACAACTTGCCAATTCAAATTAACAATAAACTGAACAATTTGACATATCTGTATAAAAAAGACAAATTAAGGCAATAATTTGTAAAGTTTATGAAAAAATAAACTAACATTTTATTGTAACAACAATTCAAAAAGTAAGAGTGTATTTAGTTTGTAATATTTTTATAGTAACAATGCGAAAAATGTAAAGTTTATGGGAAAAAAAAACCATAAATAGCAAGGTTAAAATCGGCAATTCCTAAAATGACATTTAGTTATTTTTATGGTTTTTATGTTATGCTTATTTGTAGGAACCCCTGAGCCATTTTTAGTTGAAAGAGTGTCTTTATCTGAGCTTTCATCATCGCTATCAATATCATCATCACTGCTCGTCTCATCTTTCTTCTTCGTCTAAGCCATCGAGCCATTTTTAGGGACATCTTCATCTGAGCTATCATCGTCGTCACTGCTCAGTCATAATTCTTCCTTCAAGCCGCAACTGGAGCATCAATCATTTGAGCTAGAATCAGAATAATCAAAAGAAGAATCATCACTAGTTGATTCTTTTGTTGTTGTCTTCTTCTTCGCTACAACATCTTCATCATCAAAACCCGTCTTAGTCTCAAAGTTAGAAGAGATAATTAGTTTTGCAACTCTTCCCTTGTTAGCCTGATATATAGTTTTGGTAAGCATATATAAACATCAATTGACACTAATTTGAACCAAAATTAATAAAATACAATCTAAAAGCATAGACGAATTACAAAAACAAAAGGTATCACATAATTATGCATCTTATTGTCACATTAACTGAAGAGTTAAAAACTATAAAACGGAAATAAAAGTGGGCAAATATAAGGAGAAAGATGGTAAATAGTAATTTCAATTGATTTGTCATAAAGCTTTCCATTCCCCTAGATATTAAAGCTCAAAAGCAGAGATCGTTACATGTATGCACCCTCAAACCAATCAAATTCACTGCAAATAAGATGAAATTAAGCTGTAAACAATCAAACCTGGACCTCTCCTCAAAAGAAGAATCCACTTTCTTCTGCTTCTTCTTAGCACTCACCAAAGTATCCCCACCTTTTCTCTTAGCTGTTTACAAATCAAAATACTTACAATAATCCTCTAGAAAAGAATCAAATACAAAGTCAAATAGTAATGACTAAATTACTACTAAATAAGTGAACCTTTCTTCATCGGTTCTCTGGGATCTGCAGCGACCTTCAAATCAAAAAGATCAAACCATGAAAATAGAACATAGAAGAATAAAAACAAAACATTCCAAGTCTTAGAAAAACTACCTTGGTAGCACATTTGCTTCCGCAATTTTCTCATTGTATCACAGATCGACAGGTGATCCGTCCTTTCTCCCCCTTTCATCTAGAAAATAAAAAAAGCCATTTCTCCCTTTCAGAATAATAAGGTAAGCAGCCAACTCTCGATCCGGACGGATTCATCTATACCCAATGGCTGGCAGAACTATCGGTGCTCTGCTCGTAGCGTACTTTAGTGTCCGAGAGAGCTATTTTTGAGACAGAATGAGTGCTCTTTACATATAGAGAGAGAGAGAGAAGAACTCAATACACATTGGTGAAGTCTTTTATCAGCAATAAGTATTTTTAGATGACTTAATAATATGTGACGACTTAAAAATCATCATAGAGTCGCTTAACAACTCGTGAGCCATTTGACTACTTGTTGACCTCCAAAAATGAATGTCGATCTCCCTCCTCGAGTCGAGACAGCCAACCTCCATAAATGGGCGCCAATCAGAATCTCGATTTCTACCCCGCATCCCTGCACACGCAACAACCAGTTAGAGCCCCGGGGCACCGCGGCGGCGGCGGGGACTCGACGGTCAAGTGAGCGGCCGGAATTGCCTGAAAGTATAGGAGAAGTCGGGTTTTATCTGTGGATATAAAAATGGCATACCTTAACAAATGAGGCTCACCTATTATATATAGGAGTTGAAATTGGTCGTGGTGGGCCGAAACGTGGATTAGGCTTCATCGAGGCCCAATACCAAAGCCCAATATTTATTTTGACCAGTAACATAAGTCCCCCAAATCCGATTTGTTTATTTATGTACTGTTCGGAGTTTAAAGTATTAGTTGCCAGTGGTGAGGGCTTAGGAATTGCTTCTGCACTGTGATGTCGACCCCAATAGCCGGGGGACCTGCAAACCGCCTCAGTGAGTTGTTGAAAAGTAGAATTGGCGAGGGTTACACACGGCCTCAGTGAATGTGATCAAAGTATAGTCGACGAGGCCTACGAATCGCCTCGGATGGTATGATCGAGATATAATAGACGAGGCTTGTGAATGGCCTCGGAGAATATTACCCAACTTCCGATGAATTGAGGACTTACGAATAGCCTCCGGTATTATGATGCAAACTCGCACTTGGCCTTGAATGCCTTTCGAATAGCATGCCGAGATGGTGATTGGTTGAGGAACCATATTTACCGAAGCTGGAGCGGGCGAGGCATATCGGTTGAGAAACCATATTCGCCGAAGCCGAAGTAGGTGAGGCACGTCGGTTGAGAAACCATATTTCCCGAAACCTAGTGGTGTCAAGATGGGCGGGCCGGTCGAACCCGGACCGGCCCACTCGCTTCTGACCCAGACTGCGGGCCGGCCCGTGAACCGGATGGGCCAACCCGCGGTCCATAGAGAACTGGACCCGGGCGGGCCGGGTCAAGCTTAGCGGGCCCACGGTTAACCGCTGGCCCGCTAATTTATTAAAAAAAAATATTTGACTTGAACCAATTTATTGCAGCTTTCCCGCTTTGCTGCAGCAATTCTGCAATCATATAAGCGTGCGTTTCGCTTCCCAAGGAAACCACCTGCAGAGTACTTACTTTCTACCTAATGTTCATTTCTAGCAGTTGAAATATCCGTCAACAAAATTCGCCTTTTTCAGACAAATGACAACTCACTTTTTCTTGCAACGTCATAAACGGTGGGCCATGCGTGAACATTCTTGCATTTGTCAACTCATCCCATTTGAATTTCTGACAAAGTCGAAAATATCACAGTAAATAATTAAGGCAATCTGGGAATAAGGGAATTTGAATTTCCAACGTTAAGAATCAAGTCAATCAACTCATCAGTCATCCCAACTCAAGTCAAATTTTTATTTTTATTTAATTTTTATTATTATAATATTTTTTAATAATAAATTTTAAAAAATAAATATTAAAAATTTTAATTTTAATTCATATGGGTCGGCCCGTCTTTCGACCCGTACGAATTGGCCCAAATGGGCCGACCCATATGGGTCGACGGGTGGGCCGGGTTGCAACAAAAAAAATACGGGCCGGGCCAATTCGGCCCGCCAATCCATATGAATGGGCCTATGAACCGAGCGGGCCTATCACGGGCCAACATCTAGCGGGCCGACCCGGCCCGGCCCACCCGGATTGACACCTCTACCGAAACCCAAGCTGATGAGGTGAAGTCGAAGCGAGCGAAGCATGTCGGTTGCAGAACCGTGTTTGCTGAAGCCGATAAATAAGCTCGACGAGGGCTTATGATTGGCCTCCGAGCGCTCGCTGTCAGAGATAAATAAGTGGAAGCAAAGTGCCTACTGTAGGAATCCCCCAAGCCCAGAAATTTGACATTTATACGAGTTCTGGGTTCATAAGTAGATAGGTGAGTAACTCACTTGCCAAAGCGGCAGATAGATCGAGCAACTATCTACCGGCCGAGGAGGCTCATTGAACGAGTAGTCAGTTGTAGGGCGAGGCAAGTGTTGCTTGCCAAGGATGGCGATGAGGGCTTACGTAATGGCCTCGAAAAAATAGGGTTGGAGAGAACTTATGCAATGACCTCGGAGAAATCAAGTCGACGAGGACTTACATAATGGCCTCGGAGAAATCAAGTCGATGAGGGCTTACGTAAAGGCCTCGGAGAAATCGGGTCGATGAGGACTTACGTAATGGCCTAGGAGAAATCGGGTCGACGAGGACTTACGTAATGGCTTAGGAGAAATCGGGTCGACGAGGACTTACGTAATGGCCTCGGAGAAATCGGGTCGACGAGGACTTACGTAATGGCCTCGGAGAAATCGGGTCGACGAGGACTTGCGTAATGGCCTCGGAGAAATCGGGTCGACGAGGACTTACGTAATGGCCTCGGAGAAATCGGGTCGACTAGGGCTTACGTAATGGTCTCGAAGAAATCGGGTCGACGAGGGCTTACATAATGGCCTCGAAGAAATCGGGTCAACGAGGGCTTACGTAATGGCCTCGGAGAAATCGGGTCGACGATGACTTACGTAATGACCTCGGAAAAATCGGGTTGACGAGGACTTACATAATGACATCGGAGATATCAGGTCGGCGAGAACTTACGTAATGGCCTCGGAGAAATCAGGTCGACGAGGGCTTACGTAATGGCCTCGGAGAAATCAGGTCGACGATGGCTTATGTAATGGCCTCGGAAAAATAAAGTCGACGAGAATGCAGTGAAGGGGAAAATGTGCCGTGCCTTCATGCGTGGGCCTGCTCGCCTAGAAGTAACGGAATAATAAAACTTCTCGTGAATACGAGACATCGCCGGAGCAGAATATAGACTTCTCATGAAGATGAGGCATTGTCGGAGCGAAATATAGAACTTCTCGTGAAGATGAGGTATCGCCGGAGCGGAATATATGACTTCTCGTGAAGACGAGGCGTCGCCGAAGCGGAATATATGACTTCTCGTGAATATGAGGTATCGCTGAAGCGGAATATATGACTTCTCATGAATACAAGGCATCGCCGAAGCGGAATATAGGACTTCTCGTGAATACGAGGCATCGCCGAAGCGGAATATAGGACTTCTCGTGAATACGAGGCATCGCCGAAGCGGAATATATGATTTCTCGTGAAGACGAGGTATCGCCGAAGCGGAATATAGGACTTCTCGTGAAGACGAGGCATCGCCGAAGCGGAATATAGGACTTCTCGTGAAGACGAGACATCGCCAAGTGGAATATATGATTTCTCGTGAATATGAGGCATCGTCGAAGCGGAATATATGACTTCTCGTGAATACGAGGCATCGCCGAAGCGGAATATAGGACTTTCGTGAATACGAGGCATCGGCGAAGTTGAATATAGGACTTCTCGTGAATACGAGGCATCGCCGAAGCGGAATATATGACTTCTCATGAAGACGAGGTATCGCAAGAGCGAAATATAGACTTCTCGTGAAGACGAGGTATCGCCGGAGCGGAATACAGATCACATCAAGCAAGATAGGGCCGAAACAAGACAATATCATGTAATATAAAACTTTAGTTCTTAACTTGAATAATATTAGTTCATGAGGGATTACAAATTACCTCGACCAAGAGCTGAACAACGAGGGTATACGAATTGCCTCGGTGGAGAGGGCTTAATGCTCGCCTCGAATAATAAAGGAATCCACAAACAAGGGCTTGACCCCACTAATATATCCTTGCAACTTGCCATATTTATGTTTCAACGAGTCACCGTTTTCGTGAAGGCAGCCCCAATTTTGCAAAATTCTCATCAACTAATAGCGGAGAGGTATTCTAGCCTCAAAAGAACTTGCCGGAGGTCGTTGGGGTGATCTCGGCGATGGAAACCAAAGCCCGCACAACATAAAACCGTTGGATTAGTCGGGAGAAGTGAATTTCACACAATTCCCGCATAGAAATTCAGCATTGACCTTTCAGCAAACAAACGGCTGTATCTTGGCCTAGGAAACTCCGAATCCCGATCCGTAAAATTCCATGGAAAGTTAACATCCGTGTCTCTCCAACGGTGTATGGCTCATTAGCTAATTCCCTTGGGATTTTGGGCAGCAATTCGGCGAAGTAGGCTGCTAACTGCATTTTCGAGCAGAAATTTCAGCAATGACCTGTCTGCAAGCAAAATGCGATATCTTTGTCCACGAAGCCCCGAATTTTGAACCGTAAAATTCTATGGAAAGTTAACATCTTCACCTTTCCAACGGTGCATGGCTCATTTTCTAGTTCCCTTGGTATTTATCGCAGTAATTCGGCGAAGTAGGCTGCCATCAGCATTTTCGAGCAGAAATTTCAGCAATGACCTGTGTGCAAACAAAATGCGATATCTTTGTCCAGGAAACTCCGAATCGCGATTCGTAAAATTCTATGGAAAGTTAACAACCATGTCTTTCCAACGGTGTATGGCTCATAAGCTAATTCCCTTTGGATTTATCGCAGTAATTCCGCGAAATAGATTGCTTGAAATAGGCAGATTCGGGAGATGTGAATGGAAATGAAGTTGTGGAGTGGAAGCTATCCCATATAGGAAAACTAAAGTGGAATGGCCAATTTATAAATGAATGCCCATTTGTAAGGTGTAATAAAGTGTTACATGAAGTTATCCATCTTGCCCAACTCCCTCCTTGCATGGGAAGCTATCCATTCCCCCACAGGTCAACAACTGTGCCTGCAACTGTCAGAATCACCAACCACCCCACGTGCTTGTCCCTGTCAAACCATACCCATTGGTGTAAAGTACCCATTGGTGTAAAGCTGAAAGAGGTCGGCAACGAGAGATCTTCGGCAACGAGAGAGCTTCTGCCATCGAGTTTTCTTATTGCTTTTTCCCATGATGCTTCTTTGGCTGATGAGAGTTTTTTCATTTTTCTTTTTGCTTGAGAATCACCATCTCCTCTAAGATTAACTCGGGAAATCTTTTTCAAGATTCCGTCCTTCGCCAGAAAATACCTTTCTGAAAATTTTCCAGCGGCTTTCCTCTTCCCACAGACGGCGCCAATCTGTTGACCTGCAAAAATGAATGTCGATTTCCATCCCCGAGTCGAAACAGCTGACCTCCATAATGGGCGCCAATTAGAATCCCGATGTCGACCCCGCATCCCTGTACACGCATCAACCCGTTAGAGCCCCAGGCCACCGCGGCGGCGACAGTTGCGGGGACCCCGACGGTCAAGTCAGTGGCTGAGAGTGCCTGAAAGTATAGGGGAATTCGGGTTTTATCTGTGGATGTAAAAATGACGTACCTTAACAAATGAGGCTCACTTATTATATATAGGAGTTGAAATGGGCCGTGGTGGGCCGAAACGTGGATTAGGCTTGGTCGAGACCCAATACCAAAGCCCAATATTTATTTTGACCAGTAACACTACTCATTCATTCTTTCTTGAGTTACTCAATAACTCATGACCCCTTCACGCTCAATGAAGAGGAGCCCCTTAGGCTTTTTCTTTCAATCATTCTTTCGTGGAAGCCTGACTCCCAGGATCTGCTTTTCTTTAAAAAAACTCATTACATCTTTTTTATAAATATTTTTCACATATGCCTCTATTGAAATAATGCAACTTGCTTAACTCCTTAATATTGATGAAGTATACATACAACTTATTATAGATGCAACACATGGTTTGTGTTAAAAATGAATTGTGCCAGGAAGTGTACATGCTGCTTGTGATGGAGACAAAACATGGAAAAATGACTATGTAGCTAAACTAAACCCATCTTGTATTGATAAATTTAACACCAATTGTCCTATGTAGCACAACTCTTTCAGAAATCCTCCTGAAGCAAATTTCACTGTGCTCAATCGCATTTGGCAACTGTGGGAAAGCAAAGAGAAGAAAATCAAGAAGAAACCTCAAGTTATATCCACACGTCCTGCAAATTCTGCTAAACAGCAATGATATTTCGCATTTATATTCACCAATTTGTCACTGCTCTTATGCTTGAGTAAAAGTTTTCACGCATTTCTTCAACAAACACGGAATTGAATGCCCGTTTTGTTTCTCGTGAAAAGGACCCGGTCCCATGAAAAGAATGTATGTATAAATATATGTATGAAAACTTCTTTCCCCAGTCATCGAGATAAGCAGATCTGAGACTAATATACATTTCCTCTTCACAGAATATTCTACCTTTAATCAATAGCTCAAAAACCCAGAAAGTAGAATTTGAGATTCCTTAAGCTAAAATTACAAATAAATGTAGTCCAGAGAGATAAGAGTAACCATTAAAAGCAACTTAACTAATCAACAGCAGCTTTGTTTCTTCGACCGTTTGGCTTAGGCAGGCCATCAAAGATGGGTCTAGTAATGACAGAAGTAGAGAGAGCCTGAAAGTCCCACTTTGCTGTAGGCCACATGGACGATAACGTGTTGTAATCTTGGTCGAGCAGTGACGGTGTGCTTGAGGGCTTCTTTTCTCCATTGGTACCATCAGCTGTAGAAGAGTCCACTGAGGCTATCGCGTTTTGGTTCGTCCCACTTGCTTCCATGTCTGCCGTCAAGTTAGTCCGACTGGCTGACTTTGGTCTGAGAGATAAGCCTTTGCCTGCAATGGTTGAAAATCCACCACTAGTGGTGTTGTTATCCTCCTTTAGCAGCAGCTCTGGCGTGCTGGCAGTAAAGTCAGCTTCAGATTTTTGGCGCCTTCGAACTAACTTCTCGATCCATTTATCTGAGTCTCTGTCTTCAGGTTCTTGAGAAACTACTCCACCAGCTAGGTTGCTCTCTGATTTTCTACGGTTAACTGGGTTTGAAATAGGTGATGGTTTGGAAAATGGACCATCTTCGAGATAATGAGATCTTCGGTTTTCTGACAATTCTAAACCTTCCAAAGGAGTTTTCTGACCTGCTGGCTTCAGACCATAATGAGCTTGTAAGGTGCTCATGGCTGGAGAAACTTTTCGGTGTGAAGAAGATTTTAGGGACTGAAAAGAATCGAATAGATCAGAGTGCCTTCGGTGTGATGGTGTTTGCTCAGAGCTGCTAGGTCTGCAATTAAACATAGCAATAAGAAATTTCAATCTCCCTCACAATAATCATTATCTTAATGCCAATTAGTGCTTGGCTTCGTGCGTGAATATTTTTGGGAGATAGTGGAGTTTGAAAATTCTGATTTAGACCCAAATGACAAAGCAGTTATGATGAACAAGGCAGATAACATCACTTGTACACTGTCAGAGCTGAGAATCAAGAACCAAATCGTAGTTGAACTAAATGCAGATCAACAAAATAAGATCTGGGAATTTTTTTTAACTAGTCAAAATTTTAATGAAATTTGTCTCCCGCTGAGTTATTAAGCACAATAGCACAGTAACTGGATCACACAACATGACTGTAGTCCCTTTCAATATAATGTTTTCCAGAAAATTTAGGAAGTTTCACGAGGAGACTATTGTCTTAAACAAATGGGCTAGAAACTCTGCAGTTGCTATTTTGACAAGAATGCCTAGATGGATTAGATATTCATGCCAAAACGAAGAGAACATGTCTAAATTGAAGATAAATTCTTGTACTTGACGTAAGTAGACGGTTATGAATTCATGTGATAGGAAAGTGGGAAATTTGGTAACCTTGTGAAAAGAGAGTCCCATATTCGTCAAAATGTTCATAAAAAATGGAAAGTACTTGGAAACAAAAACCAATGGAAAACATTGTTTGTCTCACTCAAAAAGTGTCCTATGAAACTAAATTTCTTCACACATACTGGGTATTATTCAATGAATAAAACAGCAGTACTCAAACTTGTGCTCTCGCTTATATCCAGTAATATCCCATCTCCACTGCCGTCAATTATTACTGTAGCAGTATTACTTAATTCTTTGTTTGTAAGTAACCTAAAGCTTCCAACAGTCAATTATCATTCAGGGACCAATCAGTCCTATTTGGTTTAACCAATACAGAAGTATGCAGTCAGGTTAAAGGCCATAAAAACTCTATGATTCTATAAATGTGACAGCTCAGCTCAAATGAAACAGCAAACCTTTACATGAAGAATTTGGCATAGTCACAGCTTTGCGTTAGGTCAATTCTACTTTCTCTCATCCATTCACAAAAACAATCTAGAGGGCGGATATAACATGCGGACGTGGTAACATGAATTTTAAAATAACCTAGAAATTGTATATAAACCTTATAGGCATAATGGCATATGTATCATATGTGAAAAAGATAAGACAAGGTCCATTGGATTCCCATTGAGAATGAATGTCAACTATGTTGCGATCCTTAAGTTCTACTCTTCTGCTCCAAAAATATGAAAGTACATACTACTCTCATGGAGATGGCTAAAATTTCTGGCATTGACGAACAAATACAACATTAAGAGGGTGTTAGCGGATGAGTTTTAATGCATTTTTATGAATAGGAAGAGAGAGAATAAGTGGAGTTGGATGGTGGAAATTTAATGAGTAAAAAAATATATGGATGTGATTTGTTTGACCAAATTTCAAATTTGAAAAAAATACATTAAAATGCATTTTTTTTGGTTTGCTAACAAGCTCTAAAAGATAAAAAGTGCTAATAGTTACAACTGTAAAACACCATTATTTGAAATTAAGTTCCATGTACAGCATTTAATGGAAGTTCGCAATACGGAATGCAAAAACCAGAAAAGTAATAGGAAATAAATACGCAGATAGAAATACCCTTGGGTATCAATGCCGTTGGACAAGCTGGGTGAAGGAGGATGCCTTCCTGGCAATGGTATTTCAAGTGTCTTCAGAGCAAACATTTGAAGATCTGTCACTAACCCATTCATCCGTTTTATATCCGCCACCTAACACATCACCAAGCCAACACACATAAATTAACGAATACATAAACCGGAAAGCTAAAATAGCTCTTTCTTTTTTTTCCCCTAGAAATAAATAACACCAGACAAGTAATGTATGTCAGATACACCTTTGGAGAACCAGATACATCCAACATGTACTAAATATCTTTTTCACTCATTTAACTTGCTACTAGCAATCAAATGATTCAATTGAGGTACAATCTCGAAGACAAATACAAAAACAAACATACTTAAAAAACACTTCCTTCACTAATTTTGACCTTTCCCCGATAGCAATCAATCAATTGAACCAGGTATACCCCTCGAGCACAAAACACAAGAGTGCAACTAACACATGCGATGCCTAATAGAAATCAATTTAAGCAAACCAGATGTGGCCCTCTCTATGCACTAAACACAGAAGTACCAAAACTGTTTCTTAATTGATTAATAGCAATCAATGGTCCAGAAAGCCACATCAGGGGTAAATACAATAGCAAAAATGAAATCAAATCCGTTCCATATATTCCCGGAGTATCATAAAAATAAAAGTTAGGCAAAGAATTAAGGAATAAGAAATATTTTTACCAGATCTCGAGTCTAGTATTGCGTACATACCTCGACTCCGTATTTGATGGCGACACCAGCTAGCGTGTCCAATTTGGAAACCGGGTGTAATATGCAATTTGTCCCACCATTAATACCTGGTGAAGATGATTTTGGCAGTGATGATGATGACGATGATGGTGTACCCATCAGTGACAAATCGTAATCTCTTCCATTTCCATTCACTCTCCTCTCTCTATCCATTTATTCCCGCCGAGATAGAGGAAACGAGAACAGGTAACAAATTTGCATCTATAAGTTCTGATCTGTACACAAATCTACTGTTTCGCTTGTGCTGTACATAAAAAAAAAAGGATCAAAAAGGCCGTGCCAATGCCGATCTCCCTCCCCCTCCCTCCCTCCGCGCATGGAACGATACAGATATATATATAGACGCACACCAACTTTCAGCGGAGTGTCAATTTTGTCATCTAATCTAAAAAAAGACTCGATCAAGTCATCAGATGTCATAATTATTACAATCAAGTACCTCCTTTTCCTGCTAAAATTTGAAGTGTTTTGGGAAGCATCAAAGGTGACTAAAAAAGTAAGATTAAATTTTTTAAGTTTTACGAGCTAAGAGCAAAGCTAATGTCGGGGCAAAAAAAACCCAAATTTAGTTTTTATTCTTCTTTTGAATTTCTTCTTCTATTAGTTTTGCTCCGAGTAAGTCTAAATATAGAAAATATCCTATTAGTTTAGGGGGCAAACTGAGAACTTGAGTTGAATTTCCTATATAATATGTATAAGTGCTTTTACACAATTAAATACGAAGTGGGAAAAAATCTCTATGGTTGATGGCTTGGGAGATATGTGTGTATTCGAGGGGGTGGGTTTTATTTTATTTTATTTTATTTTATTTTGGTATTGTATTTTTATTTTAATAATAATAGTATTACACTATAATTCCATGGAGCTATAATAATAACATTAGTTTTAAATATTTGGTTAAAATTAAATTGTATATCTAATATTGGAATAAAGTTTAGAAGTATTGTTATAGTATTAATTAATCCAAACACGTGCTAATGTATTCAGACATTTCGATCAAAATTATCTACTTAGGACCAAATTACTACGATAAATTTTTTTATGCACCAAAATAATCATACAATTTAAGAAAAACTTATCACTGACCCTTACATGTTTAGAAATTTTGCGTCCAATTGCAACCTTTACTTGTGAATGATAGTTTCATTATTTTTTCACTTAAAAATCTTGATCTTGCTAAGAAAATGTGAAAAAAGAGACTAAAAAATAAGTCCTCAAAGTGCAGTAACCGTAAAAGACAGATCATGAATGTACTAACTAACCGTTTTAAATCATACAACCACTTACCAACATTGTCGATTCTGTATAGTACAAAATGTCACACACGCTTAATAGGGTGTTAGGATGTGTGATTTGATGTGATATAGGAGAGAGAATGAGTGGAATTGAATGGTGAAATTTGTGTAGTACAGGTAGGCCCCACGAGATTTGTGTGTAAAAATATGTAAAAATGTATTAAAACTTATAGGAGAACACGGACTAAAATCAACCGAATACTAAACATGTCATGTAATGACACATCCAATCAACATTGTCTATGAACAACTTCCTTTCATGTAAGCAAATAAAGAATGCTAGAAATAATTAATGACTGATGCTGTCCAGATTGGCAAAGTAAAGCAACTGAATTAGTTAGAAAAGAAAAAACAGTAACAGAAGACCTTGTATTTTTTACATGGTGTGATGGTGATGTAATATGTTTTTCAACGAATCTCTAAAATTGTGATAGGGATGAAAAATGCTCAAACATAAAGCCATCTTGTTTACAAACTCTTGTGTCTTTGTCCCAATCATCGTCTACTTACTATCACACACATCTTAATCGAACCATATAATTCCTTCTGCTCCATCTTCATCATCATCTGAACTGATAATCCCGCCTTGGCGTTCTTTGTGTAAATCATCATTGTCTACTATCGCGCCTTCACGAACTGAACTAATAATCTTTGTTATGTTCTCCTTTTCGTTCTTCTGATTATTATTGCCTTCATCGTTATCGTTATCTATCTCACCTCGTTTGTGTTTTAGGATCTCCTCCAACGATTTGGGCCCCTCGAACGAGAGACCATCACCAGTTTGTGGATAATGTCCATCAAGCAAGAAGTGTTTTCTCTTCCCAAGTTTCGGCTCCTCCTCAAGACATTTTGGGCCAGCAAAATCCCTGTTTCTTGTTCCCCTGTTTCTTTAATCCTGTATTTAAGTCTTGGAGGAATCTTTATTCTTCCTTGAAGACGATTTCCGATATAACTCCCATCATTCCAGGTTTCTAGTTCCTCTGTTTCTTTTATCCTGTCTCTAAGTCTTGGAGGAAGCCTGCGACTTCCATTTGCAGGTACAAGTTTGTCTCTACACAAACTTGGATTCTCATCCCTGTTAAGACAATTTGAGTTCCTTTTTTTTAACAAACGGTGCCTAAGATCTGTTTCATGCAGTCTCGTTCCCAGATAAGCTCTGCGTCGGTCCCGTGCATGACGACCTGGACTGGTACGAATTCTATCACGCTCACCATCATCAGAGAATGAAGTGTAATCATCGCCATAATACTCATTCCTCTCTGAGTGATTTCTTGTTACTTTACATTCATCTTCACTAGAATAGTCATCAGTATCCTCAAGAACATCAAAACCGGATGCGGGCTCCCCTGATTTTGCCGGTGGAGGCAGCTCTACTGGTTTTTTTACATCCATAGATGGGACCTTCTTCTCGTGTGTGCCATTTTCAACTTCACTAACAGCCTCCTGCTTAGAAGTGATGGGCTGAGAAGCTGTGGCTTTGTTTCTTATAGCATTTGGTTCGTGTGAAAAGGGACACCAATTGCCTTTCAGACATAATCCTCTCTGGTAGAATATGCAGGGAGCCACCAGTGCTGTAGTAGCCTGTGAAGGAGGCTTTGGCAATTGGCTTCCCTGAAATCCATCGACTAGCTGGGAAAAAAAATTTTTTTTAAAATAAATCGTTGTTTGGTAGTAGCTACAATTGAACATTCCCGCACAAAAAAGAGAACTTACCGGATGGCGGAATCTACATTTCGGGTTCAAGCAATTACCGTGTAACCAGAAATAACAGACAGTTGGGTTCATCCTTGCAGTGTCACTATGACGGTACTCACATTCGCTTCCCTGTAAACAAACAAGGAAGATAGTACAGATAGTATATATACATTTAGGAAAATGAAAATAAAATTGAAAGCTAATGTGACAAGAGGTAATATAAGCTCCCTGGAGCTGGATAACACTATGTTGACTAGCAAAGCAAATACATCGAATTGATTTGAAATAATAATTTAGAACCAAATCAGTCCAAGAATTAAATGCAAGAGAGCATGTGCCTGTTATAGTGTCTACATGGCTCTTGAATTATACTAAGAAGATTAAATGCAAGACAGTGAAATGCACCCGATAAACACGTGCTTATCATCTAAGTAATTTTCTCATGTATTTTGGATAATATCAGCCAAACTACTGATCTCATATAATATTGTAATAAGTAACCTTAATCAAAATGTGTTTTGGGCTTTTGGCTATCAAACTTGCAATCCAATAAATGTGGTCTCAATTAAACAAATGGCTTTGACAAGGTTTCTTTAGACTAAGTATAACTTGACCATAATATTGAGTATAATCCAGCAAAATCAGTAAACTCACTGAAAGACAAATTACATGTGGGACCACCCATCTGAGCAATCTTTCACCCAATCATTTATCCATCATTTAGATTCTGCCACCAAATCAAACTTCATGCCTGAGATTCTATGGTAGCTCCAAAAACCAAGACTAACTAGTATCCACAAAAAGCACTTTGTATGTATTCCACTAAGAGAACCCATCCCTTTTCAACCCCACACCCGAAAAGAAAAACCTCCTTGAACAACAAATCGCCAATTATTTGTAGATTCTGCCACTAACACAAACTGCTTTGTGAGATTCTATGGTCATTTCAACACCAAGCCGAACCATAACGAACAAGAAGCTTTCTAATGATAGAAACCTTAAAAATTTTGTACATTGGACTTCATCTCTGGATGAACAATCCTTCCCCCCCGGGGGCACCCCATCCATCCCCCTAGTTTCAATTCAAACCAACTCAAGATCATCGGTTAAATCAAAGCTAGCTTACATGGTATGGGCAAATCATATATTTATACAACCAAGCATGATATGAAACATTGAAACATAAGCAAATCTCCTTATATACACTAGGTACAAAACCATAGCACGTCTCATGGTTCAAATTCAAGTTTTGAGGTTTTGATACCACACTAGAAATATGAAAGTACTATCTAGAGTTTATATAAACTTGGATTTTGAGGTGCGACTATCCCATGCCTTTCAGTTCCATAAGGTTATGAAACTTGGATCCACACCCCCAAAGTATGGGATATCGCCATATGGCTTTGTAGCATAAACTTGGGATCTCCAACCTTTAGCGGTTGGATATCCCAAATCTGCATCAGTACCTCACATTCGATCACACAATGAAGACCCACTTGAAAAAAGAAACATAGAAAATAATCCATTAACAATTACAGGAAAGCGATAATCATATCAACATTTTAAAAGACAGAAAACGGAAATAGACTCAAGAAATCTGCAGGTCATTGCTATGGTTGAACAAAATCTTTAAAGATCCCAAAACCTATAGTCTACGTTTTAGCTGTAACTCCACTTATCCTCAACCATTAACAGAAACGCAATTTCCGGATAGACACAAATGCATGTATAACTCCGACTAAATTGAATTACACAATCCAATTTCGGAAAAATGAACACAGAATTAGACAAAAGAGAAGGTAAGCGGACCTTTTTGCAAGTTAAAGGAGAAGCAAGAAAGTAAACACAATCCGTATTTCTCTTAAGAAAACCTTCTTCATCAGTTACTGGTTGAGACTGAAATTGGGATGGCGGGCCCACCATCGTGGAGTTGTATTATGCTCTGAAGAAGAGAGCGATAACCCTAGAGAAATGCCGTGGCTGGCGAAGAACGGAAGGAGACAGGGAGTGAGCTCTCAAGGTTCTGACTTCTGAAGAAGGGTCCTAGCGGCGGTGTGTGAGGAAAGGGAAGGGACATGTTTGCGGAAAGTTAATTTGAATTTCTAACAAACTCTGACATTTTTTCAATTTCTAACAAACTCGGATTTTTTTAATACGAAAAGTTGTTAGTAATTGTCATTGTCATTTAATAAATTTTAAAAATAATAAATTTATTTTTATGTATTCAAAGTATTTCTAAAATTTACATTCAAATAATTAATAATAATAATTTTTTAACAAAAACTCTAATTTCAAAAATCGTATTATAAAATCATTTTAGTCGTACGTGCAAACAAATCTTAGAAATAGGTACCCTGCGAGTAGTGAATGAAAAATTTGCACATGTATTTGCCGCAGGGACACCACAAGGAAATCACATGTCACTTTATGGCGAGCGGCACCTCAATTAAACAAGATTTTAGTAGAAACGCGTCTTCTAAAGTCAATTATGATTAGACTTGTGAAGAATACATTTATTGCTCATATATTTACAATACGAGGGTGTTAGCGGATGAGTTTTAATGTATTTTTATGAGTAGGAAGAGAGAGAATGAGTGGAGTTGGATGGTGGAGATTTAATGAGTAAAGAAATATATGGATATGATTTGTTTGACCAAGTTTAAAATTTAAAAAAATACATTAAAATGCATTTGTCATGCTAACACCATCATAGTCGTGCAAAAGTTACAAATGTGATAACAGAAAACATAATATTAGAATATTATCAGAATGTATGTGTTAATCATCTTATAAGTCTTTTATGAAATTTGGTAACTGTGCAATCAATAAATGCGCTAAGGGCTTGTTCTATGCACAACAATTGTATATAATATAGATTTATTCAAACGATGTGTTAAATGTGTGGTTAAAAATTAAGAAAAATGTGTTAAAAAATGTAAAGTGATTGTATGAGTTGTTAAAAATAATAAGAGAAAAAAAAATTAGTGAAAGTTAATGGAAAATTATTGTGGATAGAACAAGCCCTAAATTAAATTCTCTTATACTTCAAAGTTTTGGCTTGAATATACCATGCACGGGTCGCAATAATGATGCAGTTCAGGTTCTTTATTTTCTTTAAGTAATTATTCAAGCATCCAACTACTATTGACAAGATTGCCATTACAATGTGTTACCAATTTCTCTCAACATCACTTTGCATTCTGTAATTGCTGTATGTCAAGTAACTTACATACATACAACTCGATCAATTTCTCTTAGCTCTGCAAATTACAATCACGAACAAGGTACTACACTAAACCGCTGTACAACCATTTCGCAAATATGGATTCAATCTGATAGACAATGGTGATGGTGACTTTGCCATATAATGCACAAGAAGGCCGCTTTTCATCGCCTGCGGGAAATCCAACCAACCCACTAAGTGTATGCTTCTAAAGAAAGCCCGGCATCAGTCAATGCTTTCATCGCCGACTGGTGAAGTCGAGCATCTACTTGAGATCCATCCATCTTCAAATCCTGCAATAGCTTAACCAATTCATCTACTCTATTCGTCTTAGAGAAAACGCCCACCATTATACCAGCCATTACCCTATCAACCACCCCACCGTTCATCTTAAACTCATTATACAACTTTACGCACATTTCAAACTCTCTTGCTCTAACATAAGCACTTATCACACACGTGTAACTCACACGATCAGGAAAAACCCGTCTCCTCTTCATCTCCTTCCACACCTTCTCAACTTGCTTCAAGTTCATTGCTCTTCCATGCATATCCAATAAAGAATTGTATATCCACACGTTTGGCTTACAACCTCTCTCTTTCATCTTAGCCACAAGTTTCATCGCATCTCTTGGTCGACCTGTTTTGCTGTACATAGACACCATGCTAGAGTAAGCCACTACGCATTTATCGAACCCCTTTTGTTCCATCTCTGAGAAGATCATCTCAGCTTTGGAATACAACCCGAGTCGAAAGTATATGTTTTGGACAGAGGCGTAGGTCACCTGACCAGGCTCACACCCTTGAGCAACAAGACGATCATAAACTGCTATTGCACCTTTAAGTCCTTGTTTCTTGCTAAAGGCATTCACAATTGCACAGAATATGCAATCAGAAACTCGGATTCTTATCCTTTTCATGGTGGAAATGATGTCTAGGGTTCTTTCTAACTGCCCTGTTTCGATATACATCAGCACGAGCTTCAAGAACAGACCTGGATCTCTCAGCATTTTCTTGCTCTCAGCTTCGTGTAGAAGTTCTTCAGCAATTGTAATTTCGCCTACACTGGCGAAAGAACTT
Source organism: Jasminum sambac (assembly GCA_018223645.1). Taxonomy (NCBI): domain Eukaryota; kingdom Viridiplantae; phylum Streptophyta; class Magnoliopsida; order Lamiales; family Oleaceae; genus Jasminum; species Jasminum sambac. Next base: position 18,498,489 of record CP073650.1, on the reverse strand, counting down.
ATCAAAGAGGCGTAGATTGAGTGATCCTCTGGGATGCCTCTGTTTGGCATTTCTCTGAACACCTTGAGTGCATCAAAACAACGATTCAATTTCCCCAATGATGTGCACAGAATGAAGTAAATTTTTGTGTGAATTTTCGGAGGGATGACTCCAGATTTTCGATTATCGAATTCTTCAAAGATATTAACAGCTCTTTCATAATCCCCCAATTTAAGACAAGCTTCCATTGCGTGAGAGTAAGAAGAAGGGTTTAAATCAATGCATGCAGATTTCATCTGTTCGTATAATTCAACTGTGCTGTTATACATATGCAACCTGTTATAGCCTTTCATCGCTGTATCAAAGGCTAAAACAGCGATTCGAGCATCAGATAAGAATAATTCTAGCAAATTCTTTCCAAGCTTCAGATTTCTGGATTTAATGCACGTATAAATCAATCTACAACACCAGGTACTACTCGGCAGTACGTTGAATTTCTTAACATCTTCACAGAACGAAAACAATGATCCCCAATTTTTCGACCGGATTAAGTACCTGACTAGGAGATTCAGCGTCGATTTCCGGGGAGTAAAAGCAGGTTTCGCCCTCGCGCTCTTGTAGTAATCATATGCGAGTTGCTCTGTTTGAGGTTCCTTAAACAAACTGCAAATTACAGCATTGAGTTCGTCAGAATCAGGAACGTCGAAATCGCGTTGCAGTTTCAAACCAACTTCAATAACCGGAGCTGCGGCAGCCGCTGTGGCTGCAGCGGCGGCGCTGGTGGTGGCTGTATCTTCCACAACCGGCGACGAACAACCGGAGGAGAAAGATCTGGCAATTGTACGTGAACACACAACCCAACATAAGGTTCTCGGTTTTAGGAGAAAGATGTGGGGTGGGATTGAGAGACTTTTGGCTACTCGTAGAGTTGCGTCTAACGACGATAATGGGCAGTCTGGTGAACTGAGAACTGCCATTTTTGCAGTGCAGATTGAGAGATGGATGTGATGAATTGAAGGAAGGAGGGAGCTGAGATTGATCAAAGGGATGGATGCTGATGATATCTGATGAAATCTGCCAATCTGGATTGTGTAATGCATGTTTGATATGAACCACATATTGATATGACACGTAGACCGTTATGGACTTCGAGTTGTTCATGCAATTACAAGCCACACAATGCTTGGGTCGAGTTTCTCTCACTAGAAGCATGAACTTCCTCCGTCCCATTTTGATAGGCTTGTTTTCCTTTTTCATCCGTCCCAAAATATAGAGCTTGTTAGCAAACAAAAAAGAATGTATTTTAATGCATTCTTTTCAAATTTCAAATTTGGTCAAACAAATCACATCCATATATCTCTCCACTCATTAAATCTCTACCATTCAACTCCACTCATTTTCTCTCTTCCTACTCATAAAAATACATTAAAATTTATCCGCTAACACCCTTATAAACTACTTTCCTTATTGGTATAAATTTAATTTCTTCATTTCCTAATCTATCTCTATTTATTATGTATGGTTATTAATAAAAGTAAGTTGTCATATTTAATATGGGGACATATTGAGAAATATACAAGTAAAATTTACTTTTCCAATAAATATTAATTTAATTTAACTGCATGAAATAAACCACGCTATCAAAATGGGACGGAGGGAGTAATAATTATTGAAAAATGAAAAAGAGAGATTAAATAAATTAATTGATTGTTAGGGATATTTTTTTAATAATCTCCTACCCATATCCCAACATATTCATATTCGGAAAAAAAAATTATATGGACTCCACTAGACCCCCACATCAGAGGGTAGTTATATATTATTCTTCCAATTTAACGTAGATACTTAAAAAAAAATTGGTAATATGGCGCTCCATGGGAGTGCCACATTAGCGTAGACACGGATCAAATTTGTGCTCACGTGGGTAAGAGATCACCAGTGATGTTTTTTTATAGCAAGCATAAAATCTGAAAACAGGCAAAAGTTTTCATAAAATGGTAAATTGAAAGTAAACCGGTGAAAATGGTGGATCGATGCGAGACTTCGAATCTCTTTCTTCAAGAGGTAATCACCCTACCATTCTGCCAAAGTGTTTACATGATTGTGGCCATACGCATGCCTCCCAAGATACAACGACCCTTACTCACAATCGTAGCACTCCGAAATTAAGTTGGACGAACCCAAAATTGTTTCATATCTCTCTACAATGTATGTTGTGCACCGTAGAAAAATCGAAGATGGAAAAGCGTGAGTGTTTTTCCAATTATTGGGTTTCGGGGCGGGGCGCAAGACACGCCTTTCCATGGCAAGAGGTGCAAACAATTTTCCCATTTTCTTTTACACAAAAAAATTTTATTCACTCAAAAATTCCAACATATCATGACTCTAAGAAATAATAATTATTGTCTCTGGTCTTTGGTTTTAGAATAATCTAGTATTTTTCCAAACATCCGTAAATATGTGAGAATGAGAAATCATGTTTACTCAACAAAGTTGGGATCAAAGGATTGATCTAGTGGTTAAAGGATCAACTTCTTATCCAAAAAGTCTCCAGTTGGGATGTCCAACAAAAATATTGAAATATTCGAACCCAATGATTTTGTAACAAATTCTAAAAATAACAAATAACAATAAGAAAACTTAATATTGACGACAAAATTTTGACTCATAATGCTTCATCATAAATTCTCTGCGGCAGTTCTTCGTGTAGCACCTTATTGAATTGGATACCATCGAACCATGGTATCTCACATTACTTGACAAATCAAATCTTCTCTCTTTACATGTCTTTTGAAATGCGATATCATTATCCACTACAACTAGCAAATTTATATCTACATGAAATTCACGTGTTTCATGTAGGTCGACCAATGGGGCTGTTGCACTTGCATTTATCAAAATTTCACCCGGCTTTCTATCCTCAAAAGCTCCAATCTTCACTTGAACAATGTAGTTAAAATTGACTAATGAGAGCTCGATATCAACGCCTTCGTACTCGAGATCTTTGCAATCATAAGGGTTTTTAGTTGAGATTTGGACATGCCATCTTGCCATTATTAGGTTGCTGATAGACTCTTTCAAAACTGATACCAATGCAGATTCGATACCAAAGACTACGGGACCTCTGTTGCTAAAACTAAGCAGCAATACAAGGATGTAGAATATGAAACCTAGTACGAGGAGAACCAATGAACTCATTATAGCACCAATAAATCTTTCGAAATCTGATAGTTGTTCAAAGGAGTTGCTTGGCCTCTAGTCAAAAGAGTAGTGCATTGTGATTCGTCGGGACGAAAAGGAATTTGATCGGAACTTTGTGCCATTTAATGAATTATTATCTACAAAAACATCTTTGACTTCATTGAACATGTAACTAAAAAATAATGATCATGGAATCGAAATTTCATCTTTAAGTCAAAAAGTGAATATGTTTCTTGAAATCAAGGCACTGGAACTCAAGGAATGGAAGTTCGGATTCTATAGAATCGAAATTCTAATTTATTTTCCAACCTTCTAATCAAACGCACCCTTAAGGTATACCCAAAATTCTATTGCACCTTACATCTCAGCATACAATACCAATTATACATGGCCAATTCACAACTGGTAAAGATTGTACCATTTTATGCATTCTTGTCTGACAAACGAAATCAAGGAAAAAGAAATTCATTCAAGCATTTACATGTAATCAAGTATCAAAAAAATTTCGATGCATTAGGTTTTTTTAAATTGAGACACAAAATGCAGTTTCAAGTTTTGTGCATAATGCAACCGCTTGTATTTGAAAGGTCAAAACACCCAAATTACCTATGCAATGGATCGGGTTTGGGTTTGGGTTTGGGTTTGGGTTTGATCGGTTTGATCCAAATCGCTCCACAACTTTTGAAGGAGTTTTTTCATGGGGTGCCAAAAACAAAAATTGTTTCTACATTTACTTACTATCTTAAATTATTCTTAAAAATAGTGTATTAACAATCAACTTTTCAGTTTAAATAACAACTTAACAATTTAACAATTGAATTACTAATTTAACAATCAAAAAATTTAAAAATTAGCACAAAATTTTAGGACTTGTTCTATAGATACATAATAAAATTTTATTAACTTCTATTAACTTTTTCTCTCTCATCATTTTCAACCACTCATATAATTAACATTTTTTAATATATATTTTTTTCAATTTTCAACCACACATATAACATATTATTCGAGTAAATCTTTAATATGATATGCCATTCAAAAAAAAAAAAAAAAGGAGAAACCACAACAATTACTCCTTTCCTCCCTCATCTTCCCCTTTTGGTTCGTCGATGAACCACCAATTCCCCGGCAAATCAGATCTAATGGTCAGCATAGACTACTAGAAAATTTGGTAGTCTAAGCTTATGCGACCACCATGACCACCATGCATGGTGGCAGTGCGACCACATGGATGGTAGCGGCAGTGGTCAATGGGGGCAACAGTGGTGGGACATAGTGGCGGTGATTGCAATGTAAGTTAGAGGATTTAAGAGAAATTTGCACATTCGTAAAAGTTGTGCATTAAATTCTAATTGTTGCTTATTAAATAGAAGGACAATTTTATTATACTCCCCTGTCCAGTAAAAATAGTCCAATTTTTTATTTTTATCTGTCCTAAAATATAGTTCAATTTCTATATTTAGTTTCTTAATTTTCTTGTATATCCCTATTTAATGTGCATCATTATCAACGAATAAGAACCATTAAAGTGGAATAACAAATAAATAAAAAGGTACATCATAAAATATATTCTAAAATATTTTGGTTGGAAAGTACATTTGATGTTAAAATTTGGGAATCTTGATTTTACATTTGGAAGTTTGGGACCTCCTCTTAACACCCCAAAAGTCAGCGACCTCAGATGAAATTTATCATTTTATAATAAATTATTGTTAATGAAATAGTTGTGCGGATAAGAAGTCCGGTGCATCGAATTGGGACCCAGTAAAATGTAAATCAATATACAGTACTGCCTCTCTCGGGCCAGGAAACGAAAGATGGTATGTTATTCTTTTTTCTTAGCAGTGAAAAATAATTTAATCCCACTAATAATAATAATAATAATAATAATAATAATAATAATATATTAAAGGTAAGATGATGTCGGAATCACTTTTTTGGACCATTTTATCCGAACTATGTTTCATTAATTACAAAGATCATAATTTTCTTTAATTTCCTAACTAAATCAATTAATAATAATTATTTAATTATTATGCATACATTGAATTAATGTATCCAGGAAGCGATTGGAATGAAATCCTGTAAATGTGTACATATTCCAAAAGTTTTGTGGATGTTGAAAATTGATGACTGTAAATGTGTTAATTGGATTAATTGGGGAACCGCCGAACCGGCCATCATATCCATGCACCAAATAAAAATAATTCATGCACCTAATAAAATTCTTTGCATTGGTGCAATCAAAGATTCTGTTTGTTGAAAAAATTGAGTTAATATCTAGTTTTATATGATGTAAAACTCAAGTATTTAGCTCCCGTTCTTCTATAATTTTTAACAAATTTTTACAAATTTTAACATATTCACATCAAAAGTCAAATCAATTACATCCACATATTTTCTGGGACCCACTGTATTACATAAATCTCCATCACTCAATCCCACTCATTTTCTCTCATATTTCACACCAAAACTGATAAATACTCATAAATACACATACACTAACAAGAAATTAACTATCTCAAAGGCCAAAGCATTTCATTTTAGGTAGTAATCATTTTCCCCATAGGTCAAACCATTTCATTTTAGGTAGTCATCCTTTCCCCATCACAAGATTTCGTATAGATATTTATCAATTTATACATCCACCACTACTATTTAATTATTAATTTTGAATTTATTTCAACTTTTCGATTCTTTCTTATTTTTCTTTATACATCTTTCTATTTTACTTCGTTTAAAATTAAAATAACCATCTTCTCTCTGTTTATTTTAGCCACATCATCTCCCAATTCACATTAGTATTGGGGATACTCTTAATTAATCATTCAATGATGCTCCACTCACATTCCTATTGTGATGTTTAAAAAAAAAACTATTAAAGTCGATGCTACAAAATAAATTTATGCCAAAAAGAATCACAATCATGGAGAGATTCTATATGAAATAAATATCATATGTCTGTCAATCTTCAATAAAATTCAAACAAAAAGATTCTTTCGTAAATTGCTCAACGTTTTTTCCCCTGTAATCTGATAAAATTCTTTATATCTTATTCCCACTATCGAATTTACCAATTACGCCCTCTGTCCCAAATATGCAGTCCACTTTGCCTTTTCAAGGTTATTAAAAATTTTATTAAAAACACACATTTTGTTATCCTTATTTCTAATTTACCCATATTTAATGTGCAAAATTGAAAATTGATAATTGTAATTAAGCATTGAATATGAATATATTAGTAAAATAATGTAAATTAGATCACTTAATATGGGAAGAGGACTACATATTGGGGATATCTTAAAAAAAAAGAAACGTGGATCATATATTTGAGGCGGATGGAGTATATTTTTACCATTTTCCTCCAAATAGGAACCGTGTGTCGAAAGGGATAGCATGACATTTCGTTTTCATTCAATCTTCAATACAGATTTTTTTACAGTTTTTGCTTGTTTCTCGCGTTGCTTGAAGAAATCAACCTGTCAAATCTGCATTATCGGAGCCATCGTTTTCCCTTCAAAGATTTCAATGCATTTGGGTTCTTTTTCCTTTGCTATTTGCTTGTACTCCTCGGTAGTCGAAGAGAACCCAAGACAAGAGAGAAGAAGAACCATTGCTCCTGGGAGTCCACGATTAAGGTATTTCCAATGTTTCCACTTCCCAAGCTCACCCGGAGAATGAAACCGCGAATGTTGAGCTGGGGTTTTTGTGCTGCGTGCTATAATAGTTGTACCCTGCACGCCAATCACAAAGTCCTGTGGGTATGGAATGTGTTTGTTGTTCTGTTTGTTAGTCTTAACCCTTTCTATATTTGCCGTCGGATTACGTTGGAATTAAAAAATGAGGCTCCTCCAACATTATTACAGTGACATTGTAGATCAAGTGATTCAACATTTATAGTTGTATGTGGAAACAAATTTTTGTGAGGATGTAGCATGAAGTTTACATAAATTTGGGGATCATTTGATGTTTCTAGTATGGTTGATGACAGAATGAGAATTAAAATGTTTTGGAGCTTCAACATTTTGTTCCATCTGTGTTTGGATAAACTTTAATTTTGTCCAAAACTAACTTCTTAGGCGGAATTGTGGTAGGAGCCATGAAAACGTGTGGATAATATTGAAGTTTGAATTTGACCTGAATGCAGAAGTTACTTTTTAGGCAGAAAAAAGTTAAAACGATCACGTGCTTATCATGCTGTGTCGTATAAGATTTCCTTATTTTCCAGTTTGTGAAGGGGGCAAAAATTCTTCCTGTAATTGTTATTGTTTTGAGCCTTAGGGGTCAACTTGATTACCAGAAAACTGTTTGAATTTAGACGTTAATTTTTGTATTTGGTACTCAGTGTATGGTGTTTTAAGTGAGCTTTTTGAGATCAATGACTTCGGAGAGGGTTGATTCACTGGCCTCTTTGGCGGCGATTGGTGAAGGTAAAGTGAAGAATAACTCTCTAGTCAATTGAAGAATCAAGTCTCTAAGCAATGTGTGTGTGGATAATGATAGTGGTGTTGATGGTATAGGTTTACTGTCTGAACGAGCAAGTCATAGGTTGCCTCTTGGTTCACTTTCAAGATCCCTACCTTCAAAATGGGAAGATGCGCACAAGTGGATAGCAAGCCCTGCATCTAATGTATCAAAGATTGAGCTTGTTGGCCAAGGCGTTGACTCACAAATGCGAGGTTATTTTGAACTTGGTAATCAACAATCCATTAAAGTTGTTGTTGAAGTTCCTGGTCAGAGAGTAGTTACTAATGAGGAACCTCATACTAAAGGGATTGACTGGAGTTATGCTACTGAAGGGCATGGGGTGTATCCAACTGAAACCTTTAGCAAGCCCATGCTTATGATTGAAGATCGGGTAAAAGAATCGAGTAAGATCGTATCGTAAATCTCAATGTTTCTATGTTAGTGTCTCTATGCATAAATTCCTGCAGGACCAGGATCTATTAGATCTTTTGCTTACAGGATACTGAATGCAGATAATGCATGCAAGTTGTGATCATTGTCATTGTAGTAGGGGCTTCTTATTTCTCGACCGACATTGTCATTGTAGTAGGACTTCTTATTTCTCTACCAAACCCTTATTTTCTAATCTTTGATTATCTTTATCATGCTGCAAACACTTAGTGCTTGTTGGGTGGAGAGTTTTGGAGAAAAATGATTTTTGAATGTGTGGTTAAAAAGTTGAGGGGAATTGTGAACACATGTTTAAAAGATAAGGTGAGAGTTGTCACTTCAATGAAATTTTGGTGGAAACCGATGTTTGGAGGAAAATGATTTTCTATAAAATCTCTAGCAAACCGGCTCTTAATGTAGTTTGAAGTTCCATATATTTACAGCCTTTTGAAGAAGAGGCTCTATGCGCATTAATCTCGAGATCACTTGAGATCCCGTGCAAATTCAGAGTTTCTTAACCAATTCTTATAAGCAATACTTCTGTTTTGATAATGTGAACACACAATTTTCAAGTGTGACAAAAATATCTTCAGTACATTGTAATTCAGCATAGTCCTACTGGCTGTTTGTCAAAGTTGTTATCTTGCGAAGTTCCCTGCCGGCATGATGAATTTTTAAAACTTGAACGTGTATATTTGCCTATTCGTAGTTAGTCTCAACCGCCATAATTCGTCTGCTTCTATACATGGTTCAACTACATTTACTCCACCACCAACTGGCCGATCTGTATCAATGAGGGATATGGGCACAGAAATGACTCCAATTGCTAGTCAAGAACCTTCCAGAACTGGGACACCTGCGAGGGCAACAACTCCTGCACGAAGCCCTATTCCTTCTCAGCCATCATCCCCTGGAAGGGCTACAAATGCTATCTCTCCTGTTGATCCTCAAACTGATTCATTGAGTTCTAACAGCAAAGACTTGTCTGCAAAGGAGCAACAAATGAAAACTCGAAGGGAGATTATGAATCTTGGGACTCAACTGGGAAAGATGAATATTGCTGCATGGGCTGGGAGAGAAAATGATGATAAGGGTGCTTCTTGTTCATGGAATGCTTTACAAAGAGAAGAACCAGGTATAAGTGTTGTTGAAGCTCGTGCAGCCGCTTGGGAAGAAGCTGAGAAAGCCAAGTATATTGCCAGGTTATTCTATGAATTTCTTCTGATCATAACATTCATTTCTTTTCATCATAACATTCAATTCTAGAGAGCTGTGCAATAATTCATCTGTTTCTTCAGGTTCAGTCGTGAAGAAATCAATATACATGCGTGGGAAGATCATCAGAAGGCAAAAACAGAAGCTGAGATGAGGAAAATTGAGGTAATGACTCTTTCCTTCTATCTCGTTTGATTCTTGATTGAAGTTTTATTACAGGCGCAGAAAATTAAGAGAAGTATTGAACCACTTGATTCAAAAGTTTAATCTTGTATCCAATTGTATATTATTTGATATCATCTTCAACATGCCCCCTCACGTGGAAGCGGGGTTTATTTTTCTCCCAATAATTCCTAACACCTGCAAAATTCATATTAAATGGGTGACGGTGAACTTAGGACTTGCTTTGATACCACATATAATCACTTGATCTAAAAACTTAAGCTGGTATATTGGTCCAAAAGTATATATTTCATATTATGTTGAATAAGAAGAAAAGTGGAGAACATGGAGGTTCTAATGACATTCTATATAATAGAAGTAAATTCTAAAATCAGGTTCTTAAAATGGTTAACCAGAATTACCCAATGATGAAGTTGACGGGTCAATACGATATAAATTATGTGGTAAGGTGCCAAGATATTGTGACCTGACTAACAGAGAGATTCTAATACATTCTCTGGAAGTGCAACAAGCTATTCAAGTTTCTTCACTAAATAGTGCACCGAAATTACCCTAAGATGAGGTCGGATATAGAAGTACGAAAATGTCTGCACAGAAAATCGAATGCTTAGATGTTGTCGCTTTTCAAGTCTCTGATGGATGGACTTTGGAAAACATTTAGTACAATAAATTACCTCTGATCTGCATATTTATTTTTAACATCTGAAATGTCATCATAATCAAGTTGGTGAGTTACACTGGTGGATCTCTTTAATCAATGAAGTATCAGATTGTTTTACCTCATTGATTTTCAACTGGTGACTCCAAATCAATTTTCTTCACTGTTTTGGTAACTAAGGTTGAAGCCATTCAATAGTTCCCATTCCGACACCCAATCCTGCATAGGTTCCAACTATTCCAAAATGGAAGTAATGGTTAGTTTCTTGAAGAATTTCTCGCTTAAGCCATTCCAGTTTATTTTTCTTCTCCAATTTATTTCTTCTTACTGTAATTATGAACCTGCCCAAAAAGTAATACATTAAATAACTAGCATTATGGATAATACTATTTTTAACGGTAGAATGTATAATGAAAACACTCTCATTATTTACCTGGCAGCAATGGACCAACTTTTAGCTGTTGTTCGGCAAAATTAAAAATTAAGCATATTGATAGTACCCGAAGGGAACTTAGCGCGTGTCCTTTTTAACTTTTGTGTATTTAAATTTTAAACATTAACTTTTACTGCCGGTCAAAGTGAAATTTCAAACTTTAGCAATGGATCCCAAATCACTACTAATTATTATTCACCCATTTTATGGCCCCTACCACTATTCAATCTATAAAGTTATTTTTTTAGTAAAATATAAGTTTGTCAGAACATGTACTCGTGGGGGGCATCATAATAAGTATGTTGCTTGGTAGTTCTCATTTTTAAACTACAGTGGGGTAATTATCTTTTCTGTTGCTAGATTCTTTGAGTATTTGGTTGGCGTTAATTAGATTTTGGATTTGATTAATTGTTGGATTCTGAATTATTTTTGTTATTGAAATTTTTCGTAATAGAATTTTTAAAGGAACTTTGCCAACCTTATTATCAAGAATTGAGAAACTTAGACCTTGTTATTTTCTTCATACAGAAAGAATGAATCTAGCAATACTTGTCTAATAAATTAACTAATACAGCAAGCATTGCTCGTTGCTCCACCCCATGAATGATAAATTCCATGCATTAATGCATCTGCCTTTTGCAGGTGGAGGCAGAAAGACTGAGAGCAAAAGCACACGATAAATTGATGAACAAACTGGCTGCTGTAAGGCATAAAGCTGAAGAGAAGCTGGCAGCAGCAGAGGCAAAGAGAAAATGTCATGCTACAAAAGCAGAACAGAAGGCCGAGTATATTCGCAAAACTGGTCGCATTCCTTCTTCATTCTCCTGCTGCTATTGGTGCTTCTGAACATTGACTGTATTGTATTTTTTCTTTTTTCATCAAACTCTTCTCCATGGTCTCATGTTTCTCAGTCTTGCATGCCTTTTCTAACTCTGTTTTTGGTAAAACTTTAGGTAGTCCTTTATGCAATTCTCATATTCTGTGCATCTCATGTGGCCATTAGAAAGCTCGGGTGGTGGCCGTGTCATTGATGTGGTCTTATGCCGAATTGGATATTGGACCTTCAGCGTGAGTCACCCTTAGGGCAGCTAACCATCTCATAGATGACATGATGGGTGGGGACCTATAGATAATTATGAGTAGAAGTTTTGAATGTGTGGTTGATATTGAAGTTTAACTTTGACAAAGGTTTTTGAAGTAATTTTTAGGTAGCAGAATCTTTTCCTCGCACATAAGTGTAAGGACTACATGCAAAGTGTGTGCGAATCTTGACAAGTTCTTCCCATAGTCCTAATCTTCGCTTCCCTTCCCATACAAAACTTTCAGTTTTTTGTATGGCTGTTTTTTTTTTTTTTTGAAGTAATTTTTAGGTCGAAGAAGAAATTGAAAGTTTGACTTTGATATTTTTAGTTTGAGTTTGTTTCCTAATGTATTGCTAGACTCATGAAAAAGTTGAACTAACTAGTGGAGAAAACTGAACTTTAAAATTGAAAAAGTTATTATTTCATATTATTTCTCAGAGTTATAATTAGTTGAGTTTAAATCATTAAAAAAAAAAAGCATGTACGACTGTTTGTTAGATCACCCTAAGCAACAATTTAACAAATTAAGTATGAAATCTTAGATTAACAATCTAACCCACATCACATTGTAAAATTTTTTAAGGCGTAGAATATATGAAAATAATTTTTTTAAAAAATGAAATATCTAATTAAAGTTTTTGAAAATATACAATCGTATAACATAACATAGAGAGAATAATAGTCATATAAAAATAAATAAATAAATAAATAATAATAAATAATAATAATAATAATAATAACAATAACTACTACTACTAAAAGGAAAAAAGAGAAAATGTACTAGAGCAAACTGGGATTTGAAACCTGGACCTATTGGTTGTAAGAGGCCCAATTAGTCGACTCAGCCAACAATGGATTTAGGCAAAAAGCTGCATAATTTACTTATGAACATTTTGCCGCACCGAGCTAGAGCTGAGTCAAGCACACCTCTAGCTCCGTCCATGTTTAGGACGCATGTCCACTCTTGATTCCCATACACTAACAGATGAAATTATTTGCACAGTTTTGCTATACCACTTGCAGAGGGTAGTCCATACAAAGAGGATACTACCGTTTGCACGTGGGATACTTGCATGCTTTTACATTTCTTGTATATCTCCAATATTTGCTAGTTAAAACCACTGTAGGGTCTTTAAAGTTTAATGTCTTATTATCTTTTCATAGCTTGAATGCATAAATGATTAATGCTTTAATTTACGATTCGTCAATCCGATTTTGGAGTGATCTTGAAGAATGTTTTTTCTTTATTGTGTGAAGCCAATTGCACGTGTTCTCTATGGATTGCTTGTCCTGATGAGTTCTGGTATTTTTGAAGTACCCACTCGTCTATTCGTACGAATTGTCATTGACCACCCTCATATGATAAGTTCAAGTTATAGTCATTTGTGTAGATCATGGATATAGTTTGAATTTGTTTAGATGGTATATGTTTGAGATTTCTACATTTTTACTTGTTTATCAATAAAATTTTAATTAGAGGTCGTTATTGGGTGTCTCAATTTTCAATTTTAAGTTTTAAATTCTCCTCTTTTGCTACAATTTTTTGCCGTTTGAAAATGCCTCCCAAAAATGCAAAAATAGATGATATTTTATTGTTTCCAAAATTGTGCAGTGAAAACAATAAAGAGAACGATAAAAACACCCTCTTCATCCCAATTATATAGGTTGATTGATTTTTGTAGAAAAAATTAAGAAAAGTTATTGAAAAGTAAATTTTGCAACTAGTTTCTTTATCTATCATCATTTAATGAGCACTATTCAAAAAGAATAATTGTTCCCAAGCAAATTAAATAAGGTCATTTTTGTAAATAAACAAAAAAAAAATTTTAATATAGAAACAAGATGATATATGGGACATTCCAAAAAGGAAAATAAGAGACATTCCAAAAAGAAAAACAAGATTATATATGTAGGACAGAGGGAATAAAAAATTTTAAAAATTAGAGAGAACTGCCTATTTTTCTGCGCTTCCAGAAGCATTATTCTGTCCCGTTTTCTAATTAATCGTTTTTCTCTAGTTGATTTTAACCATATATATTGAGCTCCAATTTTATGAGCGTGGTTGCTTTCATTACAAGTTAGGGTAAATGTGTTTGTAAAAAGTGTAAGGACTACACGCAAAGTGTCTGTGACTCTTGACAAGTTCTTCCCATGGTCCTAATCTTCAATTTTCTCTTCCCATACAAAACTTTCATTTTTTGGTATGGCTGTTTGATGGGAGTGAATTTCATGCATGTAAGCGCATGGTTTGGTACGCACGTCCACTCTTGATTCCCATACACAAACAGATGAAATTATTTTCACGGTTTTGCTATCCTACTTGCAGAGAAGGTGCTGCCGTTTGCAAGTAGGATACTTGCATGCTTCTAAATTTCTTGCATATCTCCAAATCTCCAATATTTGCTAGTTAAAACCACAATAGGGTCTTTAAAGCTTAATATCTTATTATCTTTTCATAGTTTGAATGCATAAATGATTAATGCTTTAATTTACATTTGTAAATCCTATTTTCAAGTGATTTTGAAGAATTTTTTTCTTTATTGTGTGAATCAAATTGCATGTGTTCTCTATGGATTGCTTGTAATGATGAGCATGAAAGCATTTCTGGTATTTTTAAAGTACCCACTCGTCTATTTATACGAATTATCATTGACCGTAAAATTTTCTAGTACGGCCCATTTTTCTTCAGCCAAACTTCGGCCTTTCTCACAAGCCCTAACCCCCCACCCCCCCCTGAATGCTAGGGGCGGGGGGCCCACCGCCATGTGAGAGAGGCAGAACTTTGTTAAAGTTATGCCGGCCATACCAAAAAGAAGTTAATCATTGACCACCTTCATATGATAAGTTCAAGTTACAGTCATTTGTATAGATTATAGATATAGTTTGAATTTGTTTGGATGGTGTATGCTTGAGATTTCTACATTTTTCCTAGTTTATCAATAAAATTTTATTCAGAGGTTGTTATTGGGTGTCTCAATTTTCAATTTTAAGTATTAAATTCATGTTCGGTGTTCTCTTTTGCTACAATTTTTTTCTGTTTGAAAATGCCTCCCAAAAGTGCAATCCAACCTTTAAATCCGGACCTCTGAACCCAAATCTATTAAAATTTGTTGTTTGTTGTAAATATACTTTGGATACTATATATATATATATATATATATATATATATATATATATATAATATCTACTATGTGAATGTCTATTTTACCCCTTAAGTGTATTGTAATTTACACATTTGCCATTTTATAACTCTATAAATAGGGGTGTTCTTTCCCCCACTTAACACAATAAAATTCTCTCTCTCTCTCTCTAAATATTCATCTTACTTTCCTCTATCTTCAAATTTTATATCATCCCATCAAATCATATTCCATAACACGTTATCAAAGACGATCGCTTTCTGCTCTAATATACATCCAACTAAAGGGTAATATAACAACTTATTTTGAACAAAGGTATGTAGAACATCCTTGTAATTTAATTCAAGGTTGAGGGATGAAACACCAAATGAAGAACACACACTCTGATATATTAGATAAATAGTTTTACCGCCATGTTGGATGGTTTAGGAAATTCTTTATTGATGACCGCCATTGGATGGTTTGGGAGATGGTTTAAAAGATTCTTTATTGATGACCGCCATGTTGGATGGTTTAGAGATTTTTTTTTATATTGATTTATGAATTATTAAATGGTATACCAAGCCACCAAATAGTCTAATTATTTTACAACTAAATATCGAAAAATACCCATTTTCGTGATGAGTACAACTATCACAAATTGGGAGGATACACGAATTCCTTACATTTTTTGTGTACTCCTAGTTACTACACTCAAAGGAGGCACGCCACCTAGTGGAGGTTTAACTAGCTTATACAGCTTTATATTAGTTAAATTCCCTACATTTTTTTGTACCCTAGTTACTACACTCAAAGGAGGCACTGCCACCTAAATGGAGGTTTTTAGCTATACCGCTTATATTAGCTAAATTTATTGAAAAGCTAATCTATACTATACTATTTGCATTACATTTTTTTTTTGGTATCCTACCACATGATTGATAAAGAATTAATTATACTTAAAAATTTTCTCAAGAGAATATTTCTCCTTCAAAACCCAACTTTTATTTTTTTTACACTTGCTTTAATTATTACCAAACAACATCATATCAACCCACTATTAATTCACCCAACTTTTATATTTTTACACTTGCTTTAATTATTACCAAACAACATCATATCAACCCACTATTAATTCACCCAACTTTTATATTTTTACACTTGCTTTAATTATCACCAAACAACATCATATCAACCTACTTTTCTTATAAATTTAATAATAATTAAATATATAATGGCAATTATCTTGTCTAGTTAGTTGATGTAAAAGTAATAATTTTGTCTAGTTAATTAATGTTCTAACTTGTTTTTTTTTTTACTGTTATTTTATAGTATGGCATCAAATATCACAAAATTAGAGTTCATGACTCTCGATATTATCGAAAGAATTATCTATCATGGATTCTTGATGCCAAATGCATTTAAATGCAAAAGGCCTCGAGATACAATTAAAGAAAAAATGAAACATCGAAAAGGACTAAGCCAATGCTATGATTTTTCTTCGTCATCATCTCGATTTAAGCACTAAAAAATGAATATCTTACAAATAAGATCCTTCTGAACTTTGGAACAATTTAAAGGAAAGATATGATCATCGGGAAACAAAGAATCCTCCCCAAAGCTCATTTCGATTGGTTACATTTAAGGCTACAAGATTTTAAATCAAAGAAATGAATATAACTCCGCTATGTTCAAAATTACTGACACTAAAATTATATGGAGAAACAATTACGAGAATGATATGTTAGAGAAAACATTCTCCACTTTTCATGCCTCAAATGTTGTCCTGCAACAACAATATAGGGAGCGAGGCTTTAAAAATATTCGTAGTTGATATCTTGTCTACTTGTAGCGGAACAAAATAACGAGTGTTAATGAAAATCATGAATCTCGGCCCAACGGATCTTTACCAATGCCTGAAGTGAACAATATAGCATCTACAAGTCGGGACGAGGATACAAAGGCGAGGATACGCTTTTGGCATTAATCGAGGCAGTCGAGGTCGAGGCCGTATCAGACTAAATTTTTCATGGCATCTAAATAGTCATGACATTCGAAATTTAAGAAAGTAAATAATCATGGTGAAAGAAGGGGAAATCTCTATAAAAGAAATGTGAAGGAATCGATAAGAGAGTTGATAATTCATGCCATAGATGCGGCATGAAAGGACACCGGGCAAAAAGTCTGTCAATCGCTAAACATCTTGCTGATTTATATCAAGCATCTAAAAGGAGAAAGTAAATAACATTGAGACAAACTTCTCATATAAAGAAGACACTCCACTCTTGGAGCCATCAAAAGCGACACATCTTGAGATTGCATTTTTACGAACATAATGAGAATTGATGTTTACTATGGTATCTATATATGTATGAAACCTACTTATGTGTGTCATAATAAATAATGATGTATAATATGTGTGTATCCGAGTATGTATGTGTGTAAGCATTATATTCTCGGTTTTATATATAAATAAAATATTATATTCTAAAATTCATCATTTCTTTTGAAGGAGAAAGAATATTGATCGCCTATTAATTGACTCCAAGGTCATGGATGAAGAAATTTGTTTAGCGGATAGTGCCGACACATTCTATATTAAGAAACAAAAAGTATTTTTCAAGTTTGGCTATGATAAAGAATGATGTAATATGATCGTGTCGAAGACTATTGAAGGTCTGCAAGAGCAAATATCATATTGAAAGGGGGAACACGAATCATTATCAATAATGCTTTGTTTGCCCCAAAATCAAAAAGAAATCTATTCGCTTTAAAGACATACTGAGTAATGGGTAAAATCATATTGAGACAAAGAAAAGAAAAATAATGCGGAATATCTATATATACTTCTATGATTTAAAGGAAACATGTGTTGGAAAAGTTGCCCGTGCATACGCTCCTGGCTTATACTATACCAATATTAATACAATTGAAGTACATATTACATCTAGTAAGATTGAAAATCCAAAAGATTTCAATATTTGGCATGACCGCTTAGGTCATCTGGTTCGACAATGATGAGAAGAATAATTGAAAATTCAAGTGGGCATTCTCTCAAAAGTCAAGATTCTTCAATCTAACGAATTTTCATGTGTCGCATGTTCTCAAGGAAAATTGATAAGCAGACCATCACTAGCTAAGGTGGAAATGAATCTCCGGTGATTTCTAGAACTGACATACAAGGTGATATATGTGGGCCCATTCACCCATCATGTGGACCATTCAGATATTTTATGGTTTTAATAGATGCATCTACAAGATGGTCCCACGTATGCTTATTATCCACTCGAAACATGGCATTTAAGTAGATTGCTAGCACAAATTATAAGATTACGAGCACATTTTCCAGGATTATCCAATCAAAACGATCCGACTAGATAATGCTAGTGAATTTACATCACGCTTTTAATGATTATTATATCATTGGAATAAAAGTTGAACATCAGTTCCTTATGTTCATACTCAAAAATGGCCTAGTCAATCATTTATTAAAAGCCTCCAATTGATTGCCGTGCCACTACTCATGAGAACAAAACTCCCACTTTCTCGCATGGGGATATGCTATTTTACATGCAATGAACTTGTAAGGTTAAGGCCAACATCCAACAATAAATTCTCCCCATTACAATTAGTCTCAAAAATGAGCCTAATATTTCTCATTTGAGGATATTTGGTTGTGCAAAGATATGTACCCATTACTCCTCCACAACGCATTTCAAGATGGGGCCTCAAAGAAGGTTGGGAATATATATTGGTTTCAATCTCCGCTCATAATTAGATATCTTGAACCCCAAACAGTGCAATATCTTCAATGCACGCTTTGCCGATTGCCAATTTGATGAAACATTATTCCCACCTTTAGGGGAGAAGATAAAAAGTTGGAAAATGATGTGACACTTAAAAGGTTGAAAAGAAAGTGATATGGAATACTACAACATTATCCAACCTAGATCCTCAAGACCGGGCAATGCGAGCAAGAAGTTCAAAAGATAATTTACTTACAAGGAACAAACAGATCGATTACCGTAAGCTTTACAGATGCCAAAGGATAACTAAGTCACATATTCCACCCGAGAATGCCCCTATGAGAATTGAGATTCCAAAACAAACTAAAATTGCAAATGAATCGAGAATACAACAAAAACGTAGACCTATTGGATCAAAAGACAAAAATCCTAAAAAGAAGGGGAGCAAATGCGCATAAAATAATCGCGATTAAAGAAAGAAGGTCTTAATAAATCAAGATGTAGATGAAATCAAGCAAGAACCCCGAGAAAGTTCTGTGTAAAGTTTGATGAAATTAAAGAGATCTCTATAAACTATGCTTTCACAAAGAAGAAATGGAATAGAAAAGAAACAATTATCAATAATGCATTTGCATATAATGTTGCACTTGATATAATCAATGAAGTTGAAGATGTTGAACCAAAACTGCTGATGAATGCCGATTTAAGAGATGATTGGTTGAAATGGAAAGATGCCATTCAAGCAGAGCTAGACTAAGTAGAAAAATGAAATGTTTTAGGACCTATAATGCTAACACCAAAAGAGGTTAAACCAAGAGGGTACAAATGGGTGTCGTGAAAAACGAAATGAGAAAAATGAAGTGGTGAGATATAAAGCCACGACTCGGTGGCACAGTGATTTTCGCAAAGGCATTGATTATGAAGCAACATACTCCCCAGTAATGGATGCAATCATCTTCGATATCTTGTCACCTAATCAGCACATGAGAAGCTCAATATGAGACTAATGGATGTGGTTAATGTGACATTTATATGGTATAATTGACAATGATATCTATATGAAAATCCTCAAGGATTGAAGTTGCTCAAGTATACAATTCGAATGATCGTGAAATTTATTCGATAAAACTTCGTGAGATCATTATACGGGTTGAAACAACAGACGCATGTGGTATAATCGTCTAGCTTAATATCTTCCAAAGAAGGGTATAAAAATAATCTTATATGCCCATGCCTTTATAAAAGGTCACCTTCAGATTTGTTATTATTGATGTATATGTAGATGATCTAAATATTATCTGAATCACAAGATATTCCAAAAACAAGCTTAATTATTTAAAAGGTAGAATTGAGATGAAAGATCTTGGGAGAACTAAGTTTTGTCTTGACTTACAAATTGAACATTTCCAAAGATGGGATATTCTTACACCACCACATATCTAAAAGGTCCTGTAAGCGATTTTATATGGATAAAGCTCACCCACTAAGTACCCCAATGAGTGTTCGGGCCACTTGATGAAAAAGGATCCTTTAGACCCAGAAGATGATGAAGTGGTCCTTGGACCAAGTACTATATCTTAGTGCACGGTGTACTATTATATCTTGCTAATAATACAAGACCTGGATATAGCCTTTTGGCAAAGAAATCTATTAGCAAGATATAGTTCGCTTCCTACACAAAGATCTGGAATGGAATCAAACATGTGTTTAAGCTACTTCGAGGAACAAAAGAGATATGGGCCTATTTTACTCAAATAAAACTAAACCTGAATTAGTTGGTTATGCGATGGATATTTATCGACCCACATAAAGCAAAATCCCGCATAAAGTTATCTATTTACATGCAGAACTGCAATATCTTGGCGGTCGATCAAATGCAGACACTCAGCCACATCTTCAAACCATGCAGAATCGATAGCAATATATGAAGCAAGTCGAGAATGCGTGATAGTTGAAAGCGATGATACAACATATTCGAAAAGAGTGTGGTTTATCCTCTATTACAACCAATCCAATTATATTGTATGAGGACAATACGCTTGCATAACCCAACCAAAGGATGGATTCATTAAAGGCGACTGGACGAAACACATTTCACCAAAGTTCTTCTTCACTCATGAACTTGATAGGAGTAACGAAATTGATGTACAGATCCGTTCTAGTGATAATCTTTGCGGACATGTTGGTAAGGCACTACCGATCAAGTAACATTTGAAGGATTGATACGCAAAATCGGGATGCTTAGAATTAAAGATATCAAGTGATATTATATTGAGGGGGAGAAATTTGAGCTGCATGATCTTTTTTCCTTCGGCCCGTGCTTTATCCCATCGGGTTTTTTTACAAGGTTTTAACGCAGTCAGTTTAAAAATTTTAGTATTCTTTGTTTTCACTTAATAAAATATATTCAAGTGAGTGTTGTCAGAATATACTTTGGATACTATATATATATATAATATCTACTATGTGAACGCTATTTTACCCCCTAAGTGTGATTGTAATTTACACATTCGCCATTTTTGTAATCCTCTATAAATAAAAAGGTGTTCTTTCCCCACTTAACACACAATAAAAATTCTCTATTCTCCTCTCTAAATATTCATCTTACTTCCTCTATCTTCATAAATTTTATATCATCCCATCAAATCTGTTATTCCATAACATTGTTGTAGATTAAAAAACAATACTTCCATTACTTTTTGGGTTGGTTACAATTATCTGCAATTTTTTATTTAATAAAAGAAGAGTAATTTGTTACTTTCACATCTATTTTACCCGTTTCATTAATAAACAAATATTGGGTCTTTCTTTTGTAATTTAAATTTTAATATAAAATTGTAGTTAGGCCCCCTGAATTATCCATTTTTCACAAAAAATTCTATATCGTTCCTAATTAGTAGTCCTTGAGCTTTAATTTCTATATATTTTTATTTTGCCCCTGATCTTAAATTTATTGAATTAATTTCATCACAGTTAAATAGTTTTTTTCGAATATTTTAGTAAGTAGCACGTGTTTGCAGTAATATCATGATTTTTCAAAATTACTCTTAGCGTTAAATGCACATTTCACATTTTAATTTTAATAAATTGTTAAAAATTAATGTTGTTATTATTTGTCTTTAAACTTGTAGTTTAATAGCATTGTTCAAAAAGTTTGAAAAATATGCTTGGAAAGAAAAAAAAAAAAAAAGGGATGGGAAAGTACACCCATACCCCAATGCCATCCTCGAGCCCTTACCCCACGGCGTGGACAACAAAAATCGGGGGAAACACCCTTGCCATTTTTATTTTTATTTTTGCCCCTTCTTGTAACCTTGTAGGGAAACCAGTGAATCATGGGGGGTTGCGTCCTTGATTTCTTACACGCTGGATTTCCAGCGTGTGACGTGAGAGGTGGGGTTTGGCTCAGAGATGTTTTAACAGCATTGTGTACTCACGAGAGATCAACACACAATCTTTTGTTTGTGTCCACTTATCTTCTATTTTTTTTTTTAATTTTCATTTTTGAAAAATTATTTTTCTCATTTTTATCTAACTTTTTACCCAATTTCTTTTAAATTCTCATACCATATCTATAAATACACATTCATTTACACATCATTCAATATTTTTTTATTATTATTTTTAAATTTTGAATTTATTTCTATTTCTCTTTTCTTTTTCACATTTCCCTCTCTTTTATTCTCTACATACATACCTTTCTACTTCCCTTCAATTACAATAATAATTTCATCTATCCAATGCACATTCACAATCCACATCGGGCGAGTAGGTGTTGGAGTTCTTTGTGAAAATTGATGAATCAATAGATTTTAACTCGATTTTATTTAGAGTTTAAATTACAAAAGAAGGGCTCGACGCTTGTCTATAAATAAAATAAGTAAAATGATGTCGCATTATCGAATTATCCTCTTTTGTTTAATAAAAGTAAAAATAATTGTGAGTAAAGGAAAACGTGATGGAATAGCAATTTTTGTACCGATGGTGTCAAGTTTTGAAAGAATCGGAGTTCGGTAGTCTAGATTTAAAAGTTGGAAATTGGAAATTAAAGTGCAAATGAAATGAACTATTATGGAGTATTTGCATATACCCTTTGTGAAAATGTTGTCTATAAAACAAGTAAGAATAATTATATATACACTGTAATTTTTGTTGGAGGCACTATATTTTAATTGCAATTAACATCCTCCATTTCTTTTTATTTTTTCACTCGCATCCTTCGAAATTTTACATCAAATTCTCATCATCAACTTTCTTTAATCTCTGCATGTTGTTTGAAGTACAACTTTCCAATTATAGATTGGAGTGGTGATAAATACACCCACTTTTTTAATCCTTGCACCCACTTTTGATGATTAAAAGGTGGGTGCAAGGATTAAAAAAGTGGGTGTATTTATCACCACTCTATAGATTGGCTGAGGGAGTACAAATATATTTACTTTATTGCAATTTTGGAAAAAAAATAATAGAAAAAATAAAATCCAAGAAAATATTTGAACCTAAATTGAACACACGTACCCAAATAATAATGTGAAGAAAACAAAAACTGAGGACACAAATAAAAAAGTGAGGAAGTGAACTATTACAATTTAAATGTGGTTTAGTTATTAAAAAATATGGACATAATATAATTAGCCAACACGTAAATATAATGCAGAAAAAGTATAATTTAGAAGAGGATGTTAATAAAAATGAACTGGAAAAAGTGCAAGTTAATATATTTTAAAAAATTATAATGCCCAATAATTTTTACTACAGGAAATTCTAAATTTTTTTATTTGAATTTTATTTTATTTTAAAATTAAGATATTTTATGAAAAAATAATATGTTGACCGGAACAAAATAATTGGTTCTATTTTTCATCACATGTCAGAATTTGAATAATAGAGAATCTTATGCAAACACGTGATTGTGTTTTTACAACAACAAAATAATTTTAGACCACACGGCGCAAGCATGATCATATATTTTGGTCTCACAAAAGATTGAATGATCTATTATGATTTAGCCCTAAAATATCATGAAGAAAATGTTGGTTAAACAAAACAAAATTCGTGGTGTTCAGTCTCTGACTTGGGTCTCATATCGCTTACTCAATAGGTATGTGTGTTGTATATATTTGGTTCCGCAGTACTTAAAATTATCATGGTTTTAAATATTGGCTTGTTGGGTCTCTGTATCTTGTATGCACGTGTTGTGTGTATTCCCCCCCCCCCCCCCCCAAAAAAACAAAAAACCACCAAAATAAGGAATAAAATGTTTCTATTGTCATGTTAATTTTATGATGAAGTTAATTAAAAATAGTTTGTTGATAAGAGTTAAAAATAGTTTGTTAATTTTAAATTGCTTTTCACAATTAGCTCGAGTGAAAAATGAGACTCACTCTTTAATTATTTACTATGTATAAGTAAACTTGGCTTCTTGTTCAGGTGGTTTAGTGGATTGGGAAGAATTGAGTCGAGAATGACGTAACATGAATTTACGTATTCGACCTTTAAACTAAGAATTTGATTTATGATATATTTTTGGAAAAAAGAACGAAGATATAGATCAAAGAATATGCTGATTTTAGCCAGCTTAGAATGGTTATGCCTTGAACGCAATAATTTTAAGTTTCTATAAGTTTCCCATTGGTTTAAAGTTTTTTGTGCATTTAAACGTTCATTCCGAAGTTAGATGTAATTTTACAAAAAAAAAAAATTTTGAAAGAAATTTTACAGATATTACTTAGTGAAGGACTGTATTTTCCATTAAAACAAACGCCCTTGTCATTATTTAGCTAGTTATTTTTCCAAATCTTCGGTGCATTTCAAAACATTCTGCTTGAATTCATTGCTTCGTCTATGTCGGTTTGGTTTAGTTGCTTTTACACTCTACTTATTCGCAAATCCATCTCTTGAAGTACAAAAAAAAAAAAAAAAGAGTGTGGTGAGGGTATGGCCCCCAACATTTAGGGGGGCATTATGTTCTTTTCTTATTTGGTGTATTAGGGTGTGGTAATTGTGTGGTGAGGATTTGTATGTATTTCAAGATTTATTCAATCCATATATATGCTTCTTTGATTTATATTAAATTTGATAAAATTAAATTTATTTTTAGATATGTGGTTGAGAATCGGAGAAGAATTATTTAAAAAAAAAATATTATCAAATTGATGTAAAAAAAATGAAAAGGAAAAAAATAAATTTAATCTAATCTAATAAAATTTAGTGTTATAAATAGGACAAGTCTCGTGCGACCCATGCAAACAGATAAATTTTCCCACTTTTGAGGTATACATTTTTTCTTAAAAATCCTTCAAAACTAGCAAGTGCCAAATAGTTGTACCAATAAACTCTTCCTCGTGGCTTACTTCACGGGTCATACCTACGCTGACCTCGGCATGTCTAGGTTGTGGGGTATGCCGACAATTTCTGAGGTCCTCGTAAGAACATCTCCTATGTGTGTGTTTTTTGAATGTTTGATTTGAGAGAGAGAGAGAGATAAAATTTTTACTGGTTTCACAATTTTTCATTTTTCTCTTTTTTTAAAAAATAATTTGTTGTCTTTTTATTGAAGAATTTTAAATAGACATTTCAAATTGATATTATTAAGTGACATTTTAATGTATCACTTTTTCATTGAATGATGAATATGTGTCGATATAATTATCATTTAATATAGATTTACGTCATCCAATAAAAATATGTCATATCAACAATATCAATGAAAATGTCAACAATATCAATGAAAATATGCCGACAATTCTTGAGGTCCTCGTAAGAACATCTCCTATGTGTTTTTTTGAATGTTGATTTGAGAGAGGGAGAGAGAGATACGGATAAAATTTTTAGTGGTTTCACAATTTTTCATTTTGCTCTTCTTTTTTATAATTTTTTCTCTTTTTATTGAATAATTTTAAATAGATATTTCAAATTAATATTATTAAGTGATATTCTAATGTGTTATTTTTTCATTAAATGATGAATATGTGTCGATGTGATTATCATTTCATATAGATTTACGTCATCCAATGAAAATATGTCATATCAATAATATCAATGAAAATATCAACTTCAAATGTCTGTGTAAAATCACTCTTCTTCATTCTTCATTACTGCTCGTGTCTTGTTTACATTCTCATATTCGATTTTACATCTTTCATACTTTGCGAAAAAAAATTCATATCTTTTACAATTATTTTATAATTTCTCTCTCTCTCTCTCTTTTTTATACATGTCTTTTTACTCTTATTCAATTATAAATAATTATTTTTTTCTCTATTTCTCTCCTCTGGAGTGTATCCAATTCACATTGCACATTGACTGGCGATGCTCGAGGTAAAATTTGAAAAATAATATAAAATTTTATCGAATTGTGAATTGTGATGGCAAAATATTTTTAAAAAATATCATATCGGAAGTAATAATAAAAATGTTATAAAATATTAGGTTGTACGTAGCACTTGTAAAAGAAATAATTTCCAATTGTGATATCAAAATTTGAATATCTAAACATTGAACAGACAATTTCTACGGGCCCCTACCGATGCAAATTGAAGTTCGTCGACTTCAAAAGATCCAGACTGCCGAGATGTACGTTGAAAATGTCCCAAGCCTTTATTTCCATTTTTAGAAGACAAGAGTTTTCTGGACATTAGGAGAGTGATGTCCCAAGCCTTATTAGTACACATAGCTCAGGATACAATCAACGGTCAGCACGAACGCGAGCGCGCGTGTATATATATATATATATATGTTATAAAAGATGTAAATAATATAGAATTTGTAGGTAGAATTAATTATGCTTCGAAGAATTTCATTAATAATCGTTCTCATTTATGGGTGAAACTTCGAATTCAAGACAATCGCATTACATAATTTCATCAAGCTTTATAATAATATTCACATAAATAAAATATAATAATTTATTTCTCACTTCACTCATTAATTATATTATATTAATATTATTATTATATTCATAACACTTCGAACGACTATTATTAATACAAATGCCTTTCTAAACTCGTTTCGAGAAACCCAAAGGGTAAAAAAACTTCCAAACCGATTGCATAGTGTTTAGTGAGCTATATATCGCTTCATCAAAACATTGCTCCTCGATATCTATCAATCCAGATAAGAGTATTCACGCGGTCGCTCGTTAAAACCTCATCGAAAAATCCAATGTAAAAACTCGATCAAGGAAAGAAAGATACAATTACTCCATCCGGGATTTCATATCTTGAGTGACCGATATCCTTACTTCAGAAAGGATTTCAATATCATCATTGTTTGATCTAAAGCATTGTCTCTATTATAACTTGATCCAATAGATACACTACACGATTTCTCTTTGTCTCAATATACCATGAATACGCCGTTAAAACCTTATTGTGAAAAATCTGGAAAAATCCTAACGGGAAAAAGAAAGACATTATTCATGTGAATACGCCTTTAATGTTGCCTCATTAAAACCTTGCTAGGAAAAACCCAATGGGATAAAACTCTCACTAAAAAGAGTCAGAACGTATTTTATACAAAGTATGTCGTAAAGATTTCAAAATATTTCATAGATTTGTATGAGTATCATATACATTGGTTCATACTCTTCATTCATTTCAATGGAATGAAATTTTAGATGTTATACAATATCATGTTATATTTAGTGTATATATGCAATCAATGTCTTCGATCTCATTTTCTCACTATATCGAGATATATACCTAAATCTCTTCCGGAGATTTCATAGTTGAGATTGGGTCGCTTCATTAAAAACCTTGTTTGAGAAAACCCCGCTTTGGGACAAAAACATCAATCAAGGAAAGAGTAAAGATATGAATTTCTCAACAATATCAATGTAGATATTTTGAGCCGCTGCATGCCGATTAAT
Source organism: Jasminum sambac (assembly GCA_018223645.1). Classification (NCBI taxonomy): domain Eukaryota; kingdom Viridiplantae; phylum Streptophyta; class Magnoliopsida; order Lamiales; family Oleaceae; genus Jasminum; species Jasminum sambac. The sequence continues at coordinate 18,471,108 of CP073650.1, read as the reverse complement.
AATACATTTGAAACCTCTTCAAGAGTTTCATTCTTATTTCTCATTAAACCTGCATGAACACTTTAATCATATGGCATATATTTCAAAGATCGGCATTTTCGATGGATTTTAATATCCTCACCATTATTGATAGTATGTAGGCGCTATCTTTCATAGTGTGTCGACACTTTCAATTTTATTTCTTTCCATATCGACATAACTTATCGAGATATCTCATTATCAATCCTCTCAGAGGATTACACAATATAGTTATGTCTATATACTCTTCAAGAGTATATGCCTCTATTAAGATCATCTTTAATAATTTGCTTTCGATATATATGATTGGGGAAATCTCATAATATCAACGCTCAAGGTAATAAACTTATCAAAGCATCTTAACTGATATATGTGATTGTTCATAGCATCTTTTATACATCTTTTGAACTTCAAGTTCATATTTTAATTGTGAGGATATAGTATGATGCATTTCTACATATCATTTTCAAATTTTTAATACTCCCCTCATGCTAAGAAAATTTAGAACACTAAACTCATATATGTTCTCATCATTCACCTTAATATGAGAATTTATATAGTTGCATTCTATTCTCGATATTGGCAATTTATTGGAGGACTTTAAATAATTTGCTACATAATATCCCACTTGTATGCATACTCAATCCTTCGTGATTTATTCAAGTATTGATATACATTTACTAGTTTTATCATTAAACTGGAAATCATGCTCATACCGTGAAAGCAAATATTTCGTGAAATTTCAAATTACTTAATCATATACACACGCGACTATCTAGTGGATCCATATCATAATATCTAGTAGTCCACATTAGGATGAAGAGGCCCATATTTCTCATCCTTTATTCCAAGATATATTTTGGAATTTATTTCCAATATTTAATAAGAATGATTTCATCATTTATCGAGAACAATCATTGAAGAATTCTTTAATTCTTCACTTGAAATATTGATTTTAATAATTATTTAAACCGATGGTCATCTGGTCAGAACGAGTATTATTGAACTTTTAGTTCAAGAAATCTTATATCGATTTCACTAGTATCTCAGATAGTGCTCAACATGATTTATTACTTTCATCATATGTATAACTCAATCGACATATTCCATCATGTTTCTAGAGCATTATTACACATCACCTGCTCGCTGCGGGAATCTTAGCACATACGCCTCATGTTTCAATATCGCTCCAACGCTGAGCCTTACCTCATAATGCCGCTATAAATTATCCGGCACTTACAAAGATTCACCATAATAATGGTCCATATATAATAATGGATAATTTGCTCTCAAATCTTCGAAAATACTATCCATCACTACTGATCAAAATCCAAAAAGGATTTATCAAGTAGTTTTGAAAGGTTGAGGATGCTAATGAATAAGGGCATCCCAGTGAGATGTTCGATGTTTAATTGAAGCAAAGGTTCGATTATCCGGTGAGGTTTCATTCCTTCTAAATACATGCCTGGTATGGGTAAAAGTAATTTTTCAAAGAAACGGAGAGCAAAAAGATTAGGAGGGTGCTACAAATGTGCCTTGTGACATGTGACACTGATGTAAATCAGGGGGTACGGTTCAGTAAATCCGAGAAGATAAGATAGCATTCATTAAGGATGGATTGAGTAAGGAGCCTTGGATGATATTCACTGTGCTCTTGAGACACATCCTAGTGGACACGCATAAAGGTGAGCCGATGGCCTTATGGGTCAAATTCAAAGATGAACAATCACGTTATAGTCTTGAAAAACTTACTTTAGAAGATCTTGTTTGTAAATTTAGTAGAAAATTTAGTATAATAATTTTCTCATATTAATGTAAGGAAGTTCGTGTAATAACGTAAGATCAATGTTTTTCTTGTAATTGTAAATATTATTTTTCAATTTTTAAGATATATATATATGTATATATATATTATTTTTCAATCAATGATAGGTATATGTCATTTCACTAAAATTTTTCTCGCTTTTTCTCTTCATATTTGTCAAAAAAGTAAATAGTACAATCAATTATTGGTTTGAAAATTTTTCTTTAAATAGAGGGATTCATATATCTCTCATATTCATACATTAAAAGTATAGTGTAAAAGAGAGAGATAGGAGTAGAGATGGATATGGAGATTTTAGAATCATCTCATACAAGTCACTTTTTACCTCGCCAGATTAAAACCGTATGTATTCTTGGTGGATCTAATTGGTAGGTCATATCCAATACGTGGATATGGCAAACCTAATTAAAAAGAGTTAGGGAGACAAAAATCAATATACTATATGGAGGAACCAACAACAAACTTTTAGCTAGACTTATAATGGCCGCATCATCATGGGGAATAAGAGTTTCGAGTGTAATACCTTTCCATTTAGTTGATCTAATACTCAATTGGAGCCAGTGGGATTCTACCATGGGTCCAAAGCAGGTTGATGCTATGGCGCTTAATCCATCCACAACCGCATGATGTATATGATGAATAATAGTGATGCTTTCATTGTCCTTCCAGTGCTGGCTACAACACAATCGGAGGAAATATTCAATATAGCGCACAAATGGAACTTTCATGTCAAACCAATAGGTTTGTTGAATATTAACAATTTCTTTTGATGAAGCTTACTAGCGCTCCTAGATCGTGAAAGTGTAGATAATAAGTTTATCTCTCATTTAGCGAGAAAAATACTTATTTCTCGCTAGTACCGCTGATGAACTACTTATCAAATTTCATGCATATGTTCAAGAATCTGAAGCCCAGTGTCCTGGGTCACTGCATCAACGTGTCAAGCAAAAAGAAATTGATCCTTTAAATATCTCATTATGAACCCCGATGTTGAGGGTATGCAATTTGAGTATTTATACTCAAACGCACCCTTCATTTATGGGTTCAATATGTATTTTCTTTTCGCATTTTTATATTTTCGAGTGTCTATTGCCATCTTTGATATTCTCAATATGTTCCACTTCGGTCGCTTTTGTACTTTTCCGAGTAATAATAATAATATCATATCGGCTTTATTCAAATACAGTAAAACTAGTGATTATGCTTCTTCAAGAGCATTTTATTCTCATATTAATACAATCTCATATCATCAATGAGATTACTTTATATAATCTCTCCATGCGATATATTTTCTTGATATATCAACATGTGATCTATTGAGCATTTTATTTATCCAATGATAACTTCAGATACCACTTACTCAATTTTCTCCATCAATATTCAATAGACGTGGAAAGTGAATATTCCTTTATTAAATGCTTCTTCAAGAGCATTTCTCATCATATTACAATATACTAATCTCATAATGAGATTTTTCACCACGTATATTTTCTTTCTCTTTTTATTACAATGGGATTCTTTGAGCAATTTCATTTCATCAATACATACAACCCAGAAATTCTCGCATCACTTGCTCAAATCCTCTCTTTAATATCAATAGAATATTCATATCGAATATATATAAATCGGGCTTATCCAATTGTGGGGTTTAATCCAACCACATTTGTAATAAGTATTCTAAACGTGTGGTATATTCCACCACATTGAAAAATATTCATACCAATCGTGATATAACTCACCACATTGGAAATATATGAATTTAAAGTGCGAAATTTAAATTGCAGAATTAAATTTCCTCCAATAGGTGGTCGAACCTCACCTTATGGGAATTATTGCAATAAATATAAATTTACTGAATTTAAATCGCGAGAATTAAATTGCATAACATTTAACTACTTCTTCAGAAAGAGAGTCGCTAGAAGGTTGCATTACTCTTCACTTAGCATATAAAGTGCATAAATATATAAATCTTCCGCTTAGTGATGGTTGAACCCATCATCGTGCAGGAGGTATTGCAAAGATTTAAATTGCAATAAATAAAGCGCGAGACTTAAATATCTATAGAATCAAATTTGTTCTAACTATTTCTTCAAAATATAATTATTGTCAAAGTAAACACCAGAAATCGAATATCTGGTCACGCCAACCGCTACCGCCATCGGAGGCAAAGTTGCCGTCTGGCAAAAGGGTATGCCACACATATTTCTTTATAAAACATTAATACATACTCTACCGCCGCCAACCGCTACTAGCTGTTCAAGATCGCCTCGAAAGTGCGTAGCGCCACACATATTTCTTTATAAAATTTTAATAGTATAAGGATTAATACGTAAATATTCACAAGTTCAATGACCATCTTTTAATTTTTCAAAGTTTGGATACTACTTTATAAATTTTGATATATTTCAAATGAATCGTTATATTATCAATATTGGTGTCAAATTGAAGATCTCAAGTTAAATCGAAAGTATAATGAAGTTTCGAGAAAATTTGATTTTGATAATGTATGCTCCTTTATATCTCGAGAAAACTAACGTTATAATTTAATATATTATTATATTATAAAATAATATGATTTACTTTTTCTCTTCTCTAATCATTCCATATATTCATATCTTCAATGCGTATGATGATAATTGAGCCATCAAAACTAACTAAACCACTTGTCAAATAATAAAATTAGTTACACAATTATCAAAGAACAATCAGCATTAATCATATCACATAATTCATAATAATGACAATTAACAAATAAAAATAAGATAAATAGTGCAAAGATGCCAACTTTGTTGATTACGTGTTGATTTCAAAAGCACTAATTTATTAATTTTTATTCTTTGAATTAAAGTTCAATTATTATTCGCTAGAAATAAAGACTTTAGAAAACACTACACATCATCAAAGTTTGTGCATAGATGGCAACTTGTGTATGTTTTAGAATATTGTTTTTCAAAATAATTTAAGTGATCAATCCAAAGAAAAGATAGATTTAAATATCAAATATATGATAATGTTCATATGCTCATGAGTATATGATATGTATATGTATATATCATGAAAAACTAGAGAGAGAAGAATAGACCAAGCTTATGGCATCATCCCTAGCTTACTTTCCTTTAAGAAGTTGTTCATTTTGCAAACAAGCTCTTCATCGCTTGATAAAACCTAAAACCTGGTGGCAGTGTGTCTCTTGTGTGTGTGAGAGAGAGAGAGAAACAAGGTGAGAGAGAGATAGACAAAAGTTAGAGATAGGAAGGAATTATTGCATGTATTATTTGCACGTATTATTTGAGTATTTGATGGCTATACGACTGATGACAAAATAATTACAGATAGTCTGCTAATAAATTAATTCATTGGTAATAATCCTGGAGCTGATACATGTAAGATCATCTATAAGATGCAAATCAGAGAGCATACTTCTTTCATATTACTCAAAGGGTTAGAGACTGTCCGATAACGTGTTATAAAAGTATGTAAATAATAAGAGAGAATTTAGAGAGAATGAATTATAAGGAATTAACATGAATGAATTTATTAATAATCAAGCCCTATTTATAGTAAACTGAATTCAAGACAATCGTAATTACATAATTTCATCAAGGGTATAATAGTCCATTCACATAAATAAAATATAATAATTTATTTCTCACCTCACTCATTAATTATATTATATTAATATTATTATTATATTCATAACAATATATATATATATATATATATATATTGGTGGCTCATATGCTAATTTTTGTCATGAAATTTAAATACAGATGAATTGCACAAAAATAACAACACAAAAATACATTTTTCAATTAAACACACAATTGAACACGAATTGGCTATTTTTTATTTCTAATATATAAGAGTTATATTTAGCCCCCGTTCACAACCACTTTTACAATTTTTTACAACTTTTTTATCCATTCTTTTTTATCCTAAATCAATCACATCCACATATCTAATCACATCTACAAATCTCAACCACTCAACTCCACTCATTCTCTCTCCTCTTTTACATAATACAACTTTAAAAACCATTATAATCTACTCCATGGCGGGGGCTTATACTTATTAAGCAGCCCTTAAACCATTGGCTGTTAGCAAACTCTTTTTAAATATTTTAAACACTTTTTATCACTTTTTTATCCATTCTTTCTTTACTTTAAATCAATCACATCCACAAATCTCAACCACTTACCTCCACTCATTCTCTCTCCTCTTTTACATTAAAAACATTTATAAATATTTATAAACTACTCTCTATCACCATAATAGTCACTATAATACGAATAATATAATTATGACTAATAATTCATACAATCTATTAACAATATAAGTCAATTCACACTATATAACAATCAAGGGAGACCATGTGTATTTTGTGGGTATGATATTCTCCCCATTATGGGGAGGAGATCATTACCCTGTTTTATATTATGAGTCTTTGAAAATAATGTGATTGAAATAAAATATGATGAACAAAATATTCAAAATTATTCAACGAAAGTCGATTTGAAAATAACAAAACCTTAAAATAAAAATATACATAAAAAGCAGATCAGGTTTTGTGTTGAGGCAAATGAGACAGTAGCCTCATCGGCAAAATCGGAGGGGGCGATTTTTTTTTCCTTTTTCATACATAAAAATTTATATTATGATTTGAAATAATGCCATTATTATTAAGCTTTATTATATATGTGGCATAGTAGTTAGCCGCAATGTCTTTGATTTATTATAACTCCCATGAACCCAAGTTCAATTCCAACATAATGCATTTTTCATGTTATTTATTATTTTTTTAATTTAAAATTCTGAAAAATTATATTAATTCTTTATTCTTTAGCATTATCTAAAAAATATATTCCAAATAATTGAATCATGTTTGTTTAATTAGAACATAAATAAATTATACAAGATTTTGAAAAATGACCTATTATTGGGCGTCTCCTAATAGTAAAAGTATTCCCTTATCAACAATATATAATTGATTTCAATTTGACTCGCCATCTTCATCCCTACCTTTTGCTAAAATAAATAATAAAAATATTCAAAATGAACTGTATAAACTTCATGACAATTATTTGACAACAAAAATATGAGTTTTATGCATATCAATAATATTATATATGGACAAAATGTCATAAACTACAGACATCATATAATACTTTATGAATGTTAAAATTTCATTTTAGAATTGCATGTTACATCGATAAAAAACCTAAATTATTGAAAATTTGATTAATATCTTTCCTTCTTTATCAAAATAATAAATATTAAATTTCGAAATTGTTATTAGGTTATAATGTGAAATGTGGTATGATAGGGATTTTTATTTCCATTTTTCTATTATTATTATACTGTTTTTAGTTAGTTATTAGTTCTTGTAAAGCACTTATAAATTTTAGTAATTATTACATTTTAAGAAGACGATTTTACAACGTTCCCCTAAGGCACCGAAAATCATATATAGCACTAGCACTAATAAAAAGGTTCGTCAAAGAAAATGTTGCATATTGGTGGCCCATTTGCTAAATTTTGTCATGAAATTTAAATACAGATAGATTGCACAAAAATAACAATAAAAGAATACATTTTTTCAATTAAACACACAACTAAACACAAATTGGCTATTTTTTTTCTAATATATAAGAGTTATATTTATACTTATTAAGCAACCCTTAAACCAAATATAATCACTACAATATGAACAATATAATTATGACTCACAATTCATACAATCTATTAACAATATAAGTCAATTCACACTATATCGAAAATGTTATGTTCCCAACTTTATTCTCCTAGCATTTCTCCCAACGTCTCACAATCCACTTGCAGCCCCCCTAAATGCGGTGGGGAGGGTGGGGCCCGCGCCCACATCTCTCTTACATTTTTTCTCCCAGCATTTCCCAGCGCTCTTAACATAACATTACCGCACACTATATATAACAAATTAGAACTTGTACACAAAACTTGATCCTACTATTTATTCAGAAAGTCTTGCCTCATTGTCAAATCTATCACCTATCGTCGTTTTGCTACCATTCAAAATACTTTATATTTTCAACCTTCAACATCATGAAAAAATACGTCGTCCAAGATTTTGATGGTGCAGAAAATAATAAAAATGGATGAATATATATATAATGTCATTGAGGTTAATGGTGGATTTTCTATTTTGATAAAAGTCGTTCAAAATGTTGAGGGTGAGTTTTTATGGCAAATATTCATAATCTTTGCTAAAAGGTTTGTACCTCAAAGATTCTATAAAAACATATTTAAAATTACTACCAAAATTGAATATCTGATAACCTCATAAGACTTTTAAAAGTCATGATTTAATATTGCATGACTTTTAAAAGTCATGATTCTATAAAAATCTATATAGAATACTTCAAAATTTTGATAAACTTCTTAAGATCTTAACTGAATACGCTTGAACGATTTTAAATTTGTAAAATCCATTAAAACCTTTAAAAGTTTTTTGAAGCCTCAATTGAAAACATCCTATTACATATATACATATAATTTTCTACTCTTATAATTGCTAAGAAGGGTTCAAAAGCCCTTTACAAGTATGATCAAAGCAGTGGCGTAGCCATGAATTTTGTTCAGTGTGGGCAGTGTCGGATCCAAACATTAATAGTTAGGATCACTTATGATAGCTCCACATTGGCAAAATTTTTTTTAGGTGGGCCCATTGTAGTATAAAAATTTACTTACAAAAATATTAAATTTTAGTGGTGAGGAAGAAACAAATTTAATTTGATAGTGAATAGAATAAAACTTGAATTTTTTGGATTCGATTTCTCTCTATTCTGATTGTCCAAACTAATTAGTAGATAATTATGTATAGTAAGTTTTTAATTTTGTCAACTACTCAATCATGTAAATAGGCAAATGGATTATGAGTTTGGTTATTAATTATGTAGTCCCAAAATGGAAAAATTGTTCAATTTAATAAATAACAGAAAGCCCAATATTTTGAGAAGAGACCAATTTTTCTCATCATTTTCACCCGTTTTCTAACGCCTTCTCCACCAGTGAATGTGACCACACGACCTCAAAATTTAATTTGTTGGTCACATGACCTCTTTTATGGACAAACATAGAAAAACAAATAAAATTATTTTCAATATTGTTTCCGTAAGCTCATCTCAACTCTTGTTTTCTTAATTTATTGACAACCTGGATGTGGAAGAATACTCAGAATAAATTATAAGCCTATAAGTATTTTTTTATTGGATGAGAGATGATATACAAATTAAAACAGCATATTCCATTTCACGTGCATGTAGTGCTGGAAGGCCCAACAACAACAACAACAACAAATTCAAAATTTCAGTGATGGCACATGCCCTCACTCAGCTCTTAGTGGCTCCGCCACTGGATCAAAGGTCCAAGGTGTTAAGAATTTGGAAACTATTTGATCTAAAATTAAGTTTAAACTTATAGATTGGTTTGAATTGAACTAGAATCCTCAATATGCCCCTTCACGTGTAGGTGGGATCTATTTTTTTCCCCAAATAAAGCCTAACTCATGCATAATTTATTTTAAATGAGTAGCGGTGAGATTCGAACTCAGGACCCTTATCTATTCTGATACGATATTAAAAGTTGTGGAATTATTTGATCTAAAAGTTTAAGTTAATGATAGGTTCCAATTCATATTATTTAACTACTATCCTCAACACAAAGCACATCATAATCAAAATAATTTAAGCAAATTTTGTTAGGCCTATAAAATTGGAATCCACCAAGAATGGGAAAAACTTGAATAACTCATTAAAATCGATTGTGTATGCAAACTATTTTAATTTAGTGACATGAATAGCTATAAGAACAAGCAATGTGGTATCATATTGGACTTTATTTTTTTACAGATTTGTATCATTTAATTAGTTCAACATAATGACAAAATTGAGAGAGAACATGTACGTTGTATTAGACTGTATGAGAAACTCTTTCAGTAGATACATAATCTGTTCTCTTACAATCGCTAAGATTAAAAAAAATTAAAAAGAAGGATTAATTGAGGGTTCAAAAGCCATTTACACATATGACCAAAACACATCACAACCTAAATAATTAGGGGTATAAGTCGAATCCACCAAGAACGGGAAGAAATAACCTTTTTTTGTAAGTCTAAACATATTCGAATGACTACAAAGGCTTTTTGTTGTTGTTGTTGTTGCAATGACCACAACTCATTGTTCATCGTGGCTTTCTTGGTCATCTTTCGTTTTTGAAAATAGATTTATAATAATGATTCAAGCTTATATGCCAAATCTGTAAATTCTTTTATTGCCCTGTTTGATCCAACTCTCTCTCTATCTATGTCACTCGTGTTAGGATCAGGGGCGTAGCTGGGGGGGACTGGGATGGGCTGTAGCCCAGTCCTACCCCCAGCCCACTCCGGCTAGTCAACAACCCAAAATGCAACTTGAAAGCAACTAGCCTAGCCCAAATCTAATTTAAAATACCATAAGCCCAAGATACTAGCCCACTTCCAGCTTGACCCAATTACTTGTATGGTTGTACCCGGTTACTTTACCCAATACCCAAGTCCCAATATCAGAAATTGGCCACTCTGTTGATCTGTTCAGACTACTCAAAATGTCTCTCGCCTTGATCGCATCCTCTCTCAGAGTCTCGAACTCTGCTTTGAACATTTGAAGTTTGAACTCTCGATTTCAACCATCAAAGTGAATCGTCACTTTGAGCAGTGAAGCATCATACTTTGAAATCACGAATAGCCATGCGGCGGTAGTGATTGTTCGCGAGGAAAAAAAAACTATCTGCTATCTTGTTGCCAATTAAGCCCCTTCTTCTTACTTGGTAGTTATATAAATTCTTGTTTTCTTCATTTTATTGCACTTTTAAGTTCTATTATGCGTTTCAAATTATTATTTTGTGGTTTATGAGTTATGACCATTACCATCCATGATCCATTAGACCATATATTCATTTGCCCTTCATTTTTGACTTTTGGCACTAAAGTTACTGTATTTTTACATCCTCGGAAATTTCATATTGGTTGAATATGAATTGGATGTATTATTATGTATAGCTTGTGTTGTCTTTGTTGTAACTTGTAAGATTGTTTTGTACTTTTGTTTGTTCAAACTTAAAAGAATAGAAAGAATTGGTATTTGCCTATTTAGTATTGCTTTGTTCTTGTTCAAATTTTGAAGCTTGATGGCGGTATTTGTGTATAAAAGTTTGTTGAATTTGGATTGTTGAATGTTGTTATGTTGATGATTCATTGGGTACCTACTAAAGTACTAATCTAGTTATATACTTATATTTTTATTGTAGAGCTTAAAATGGAACAAGGACAACCATCTAGGAAGTGCGAAAGAAAAGAATTTGTTTTCTTATTTTTCAAAGTTAGACAAACCGAAAGATGGAGTTGTTGAGGAAACTCCAATTCCCATCGATGGTTCCTTCTCAAGTAGTTTCACCTCCTATAACTTCATGCCCACAAGTGAGCACGTCTCACCTCCACGATCTACTTGATTCATATCCTTCTATTGAACGTGATCCAGAGGGAAAAAGAAAGGCGTGTTCACTATGAACATCCATTTAATGAAAGAGACCCGAATTAGACGAGCTTATCTAAGGGTGGACCTTATCAACCAAAACTTTTTGGAGTACCAGGTAGACAATGTGGAAAGCAAATGCGTCGATTTCAACTACATTGGTATGATAAGTTCGTTGGCTAGTACTCTCCTTCACAAGATAAAGCATATTGTTTTATTGCTTTCTTTTTCTTGATAATAATCCCTCTCCAAATCTTTCATTAATTAGCATTGTTGGATTTAATAATTGGAAGAGGTTAGCAATGGAGAGAAATGTGCATTTCTTACACATTGGAACTTCACCCTCGTCGTATCATAGTAAGTGTTTAAGAAATGCGGATGTTCTAATGAGACCATCTCATCATATTGATAATGTGATGAATGTTGTATCTAGAGAGGAAGCTCAAAGGCTCGTTTACGTGTAAGAACCACAATAGAAGCTCTTCATTGGTTAGCACTCAAGGATGTTCATTTAGGGGACATGATGAATCACCATCTTCATCGAACCGTGGAAATTTGATTGAATTGGTTTCGTGCTTTTGGAAAAAAAGAATGAAGAAATTAGGAAAGATTATTTTTTTGGAGAATGCTCCAAAAATGCCACTTATACATCTCGGATATTCAAAAAGCTTTTTGAATATTATGAGAATAGAGTCTGAGATATAGTTAAGTAAAGAGGTAGGGGATGCACCATATTGTATTCTTGTAGATGAAGCACAAGATGTTTCTCACCCAGGGAACAAATGTGCATCATGTTGAGGATTTGTAGATAGTAAAGGGGCTTATAAGAAAGGTTTTTGCAATCAAAGTGTTAGTGACACCACCTCATTGAATCTCAAAAACAAAATATCGATGTTCTTGTTCGTCACAATCTTCAAATCAAAATATGAGAGGAGCAAGGCTACGATGGTGCTAATAACATCGTCGTGGTGCTTGGAATGGACTTCAAGCCTTATTTCTCGAGAGATTGTCCTTGTGCATATTATGTTCATTGTTTTGCTCATCGTTCGGTGACATTAGTTGCTCTGACTAAGCAAGTCCGTGATATTTTGCAATTTTTCACTCATATGGGCGGAGTGTTATTACTATTATTACATCTTCTCCTAGGCGTGTTCTTTGAGTTACAAAATGCACATAAACAAGAAATTGAGCACTTGTTAGCAATTGGAAGAAACGAACTTGAGGAGCCAGACTAATCGGGTTGGGAATTTACAAAGACATGGAGCTACTCGTTGGAGTTCTCATTCTGAGTCAGTCAGAGTTTGGTGAATATGTATGTTGCAACTTGCAAAAGTGTTTGAGTGTCTTCTTGAGCATAATTTGAGTACTAGATCGAGCGGAAATTGATGGTGTATTTACAAACTTTACAAGCTTTGAATTTGTGTTTGTGTTGCATTTTATCGTAAAATGTTGGGTAATGCTGATGTTTATGTCAAAGCACTTCAAAGAAAAATCAAGACATTTTTGTCGCCATGAGATTTGTGCAAACTACGAAAACTCTACTTCAAGCTTTGAGGAGAAAATGGTTGGGAAGAGCTTGTTCAAGAGGTGACATTATTTTGTTCAAAGAATGATATTGACATACCCGACTTTAGTTCTTCTTATAAGGTTCGTAATCGCCATTCAGTCGTGAGTGTCAGACAATTGATCATCATTATCACTTTGATGTTTTTAATGAAAGCTATAGACTTCTTGTTGGTTGAGTTGAATACAGGGTTGATGATAGATCAGGTTGAACTCCTCTCTTAGTCGGCATTGGATCGAGGAATTTATTTGAATCATTTAACATGGATGATATTTGCAAGCTTGCAAAGAGTTCTACCCTCTTGATTTTACACCTCAAGATATATTTTGTTTGAAAATGGAGTTGCAACATTATCGAATGATGTGATTCGACTCTCGATTTCATGTATTTGCTCTTTTGAATTGTGTGAGAAATTGGTTGCAAGTGGAAGGTCAGAGAATTATGTTTTGCTTACTAGATTGATTGAAGTCTTGTATTGTACCTTTGCCCAGTTTCCACGACTTCTAGTGGCGGGCATTTTGATAATGAATGAAAGTAAAGGCAATCAGTAATAAAATGGATGATGGGTTTAACTTGCGATTGTATGACCTCTACATCGGCGAGAATATGCAAACAATCTTGATATAGATGCTGTATAGATGAATTTTGTACAATGCGTGGGACCTCGGCGTGGCCCATTCTAGCAAGTGCATTTGTATTTTGACTATTTTGTGCGGCCCAATTCTCTAGGGTCTGCAATTTGTATTTTGATTATTTTGTGGGTCCCATTCCGAGGTGCATTTGTATTTTGACTATTTTTGTGCGGCCCATTCTACTAGGTGCAATTTGTATTTTGACTATTTTGCGGGTCCCATTCGGTGTATTTGCATTTTGACTATTTTGTTATATATGAAACTTATTTAATGTCATGAATTTTAAAATTTTGAATTTTACCCACACTACTATGATTCACAGCTCGCCTGGTTAGGATTGAAGTCTTTCAAGGATTTTCAAGTGCCATTGATGGCACCATAGTTACGGTGCCATCGATGGCATTTTCGGATCCGATCCGATATCGGTTTGAAATCCGGGGCTCTGGACTGATCACGGAATTGCTGGCCAGTTTAGTCATAATTTTTGGGCCAAAATTATGACCAAAACTTTGACCGGCGGCAACGGTATCGCCGGAAAATTTTCAAAATTGTTGGAGCTCCCCTTCGCCGTACTAATTCTATATCTGGTCCCAGATTTCAAAACGGATATTGGATCGGGCCCGATGGTGCCACCGATGGCACTGTAACTATGGTGCCACCGAGGGCACTTGAAAGGAGCTGTGAAATCTTTACACATTTTATCCACCCTTTCTAAATTTAAATTTAGTCAAACCAATCATATTCACATATCTCATGCAGAGACTTATATATACTATACAAATCTCTATCATTCAACTCCACGTACTCATTCTCTCTTCTATTTCACACAAAAATTCGTAAAAAATTCAATTCTATCATGAGTATTTGTCCTTTTATGTTCAGAGGGAATTCTAGATGTTTGTCCAACCCTATAAGAGCATCTCCATTGCATGAAGTCCACCTCCAATGTTAAGCATGAGAGAGAAAGACTCAAAATTTATTGTGGATCCCACTTTTTTTATATTTTTTTATTTTTTAAATCACTTTTCTTTCATTTATATCACTTTTCTCCACTTTTTGTGCATAAATTCCCGAGCCCCTTCTACATTCCCACATCCAACTTTACATCCTCCACTATTATTTTATTATTATTTTTGAATTTATTTCTACATCTCTCCTATTTTTTTACTTTCTCATCTTTTTTTCACTATATATCCTCTATACTCTTTTCAATTAAAATAGTTATTTTTTCTCTATATCTCTCTTCCATATCATTTCTTAACATCACATTGCAATGAAGATGCTCTACTATCAAAGATATTGGGTTTTGTGTGTGGTACGGTGTACAAATAATATTGAATGACAGGTATATGCTCAACCCAACCATTTATTCTCTGAATTGCGGTTGTGGCTATATGATCAGGACTATTTGATGGCGCAATCATGAATCAACATTCACAAATTTGCATATATATGCTAACTTTATTGTTTTGTCAATACCTTAGCTTATAGGCTAGGGGCTTATTTAGGCGGCTCAACAAAGAATTCAAATGGTACGATTAAGTTTTGATGCAGATAGAAGCGAGAGGTTGGTTGGACGAATACGTCGCGATGTCAATTCATAGGGACATGCACAAATTTTGCATAATATGTTAACTTTATGGTTTTGTCAAATACCTTATGAGGGTAGGATTAGTGACTCATTTAGGTTACTCAACAAACAATTCAAATAGTAAAAGTTAGATATAGACAGAAGCGTGACGTAGATTAGACAAATATGTCAGGATGTTGAGCTAGCCATTAAAATGGTAACCGATCTCACTCAAGCTTGTCTACCGCCTTGCAAAAGCTCGTATTTGCGTGGTTAATTCAATAGTCAGAATGTAAGTATATTAAAAGTTTTTTCTATTTTCACCATTTTTTTGGTTTAAAAATTTTGCTTCTTTCTTTTGTCGGGATAAAATAATTCTCATGTTCAAAGTTTAAAATTTGAACTTCAAACAATTTGTTTATAAATGTTGGTAGTTTTCACAAATAAAGGGGATAGATAACTAATCCTAATTAAGTCAACACGATGAACTAATAATTCAAAATAAACACGATTACCTAATTCTAAACTAACATGAATAGTTAAACAAGATCACATCTCTACCTTTATCTCCTTCAAAATTACTTGAGCCAAAGTGGATTAGGCTGTCACTCCATGGCCATGTATATCTAAAGCGCCAATGATCCGCTTCCAACACGGGTCACCATCTATTGTAAAAATTTTTTTTTTTTTTTTTGGAATCTACGTCAAGTGAGATGAATAATACATAACTGTCCCCTAATGGTGGGGGGCTCGTGTGGACCCCATATTTTTTTCCTCCCAAAATAAGGGTGTTGGCATGATCTATTGCCAACTTGTTAGCAACGGATCATTTCTGATATCTAAAGAGAGGCCGTTTTATGAGCCAAGCGAGTCACAGTAAAATTTACAAATAAAGGTGATAGATAACAATATTTATTTCTTGGATAATATTGTTAGTAAGGTTTCTCATTGTGCTAATTGGGCCATCAAAATTTGATCCATCACTTCAAATCCTTGACACTACTTGAGCATTTGCTCTTTTGACTCTATTAATATTGTACAAAGTTTTTTCTTTTCCGAGCATTCTAAACTGATCAAAACTCGAATATTTACCTAACATAACTAAACAAACCCACAATTAAATAAAAATAAAGCTATAAAAGAATTCTATTGTATCGATATTAACCGATATAAATGTAACATTGCACTTATCAATAATATAATAACTAAATAAAAAGTGAATAAAAATTAAAATCACCAAGGAATAAAATGAGGCCAAGGACATGGCTTCATGATTTTTAATTAATAGTGTTTTATTAGTTTGGATTTGTGGTCTATGGTTGACTTCAAAACGCTGAGACAGCATCTGTCCATTTGCTTAGCAACCGTCCTTACTAAATTGTTCTCAATTTCATTTAAAAAGTAAAAAGAGCAATGAAAGAGGCCAAAAAAAAAAAAAAGAGTACAAAAGTCAAAGTTCATGTAATGTTTGATTATCTTTTCTAAATTTAATTAATACTGATTTTGTTATGCCTGCATGTTCTTTTCTTATTAAAAAATTACTACTTATATTAAATTAAGTTCATGTAATTAATTTGTATGTAACACTACTCATATTCGGTTTAAAACAAATTACTCGCATTCATCAATAATAGTAACACCTACATTACATTATAACTAGAGCTGGGCATCGATCGATTTAATTCTGGTCGAAACCCGAACCAAAACCGATAAATTGGAAGTTGGTTTCCAAGAATGGAAACCGAAATCAACCACCTGGTGCCGGTGGTTCTCAAACCAACCACAACGATCTGTTCGATCTGTTTGGTCAGTGTACAACTAATTTATACAACTAAAGTATATAACCTTCTAATAGAGAGTTATGAAAAATATCAATTTTATCCTTTTAGTATTGATAGGTCCAATCATTTATTAGAGAATTGTACACCTAATTATACAAATTGGTAATACACCTAGCATGACTCCATTACTTTATAGGATAGCGATACGTCATATAATAATTGTACACAAAGAATTAATCTATTTAGGTATGCATTAATTCTTCATCGACGCTTAATCTACCATTGGTAATGTAACAGTTAATTAAATTGTATCTTAACTCTTACATAATTAAATATGGACTTTGCTACAGAGTACAACGAGGTGTACTAACATATACACTTGGTAGTATCCTTTTTTCACATATCGTACAAATTTTAAATCGATCAACAGATATCAAATTGGGTACGTGTACATGTATCATAGACCTTATTGTAAATCTTTGTTGTAGCAGCAGTAACTTCTCATAAAATTACAATGATTTATAGGTTGTGAATCACACTACCCAGTATTCAAATATGAACGCAGACTTGGTCCGGTTCGGACAAAACCGGATCAAGACACACACAAAAGGACAATTGTCAAAACTACTTGGCTCCTTTCTTCTCCATTAATTATATGTTCTTCTTGCTGCCGTCTTCCTCCTAACCCTATAAATAACTTCCAGTTATTAATCCCATCTCAGAGTAAACACATAACACCACCATGGTCGAATCGAATCCTCCGTTACTCCACCATTACTCCCAAATACTTCGCCGGTCGAACCAACACTTTGCATCAGTTCAAAGAAACCCTAATGTTAACAATGAAAATCAAGAATGTGAGCTGCCATTGATAGACCTTAGAGGTCTGAGAAGTGAGGATGAAGAAGAGAGAGCTTGTTGTGTAGATGAAATAGCACGTGCTTCGTCCGAATGGGGATTTTTTCAGGTTGTTAATCATGGTGTTAGTCTAAATCTTCTTGACAAGATGAGAAGTGAGCAAATTAAGCTTTTTAATGCACCTTTTGAGAGTAAAGCAAGTTGTGGGCTATTGAATAACTCGTATCGATGGGGAACGCCGACCGCCACTTGTCCCAACCAGTTCTCGTGGTCGGAGGCGTTTCATATTCCTCTAACCAAGATTTCAGAAGAAGAATGCTATGGAGAGTTCACCTCTTTAAGGTATGAAATCATGTCCTTTCACACTGCTAGCTTGCGCATGCGATTACTCGTCATTGAACGCACACAAGATGATGGTTCCTATATGTAATTTGTGCAGGGAAGTGATGATGGAATATGCAGGAGCAATGCAAGAATTGGCAAAATTATTAGCTGAAGTTTTGGTAATGAATTTGGGTCATAAAAAGGATCATATAGAAGAAATAAGTGATGAAAGTACATGTTTTATGAGGTTGAATCGCTATCCAGCTTGTCCAATTTCGCCCGAGTTGTTCGGTTTGGTGCCCCATACTGATAGCGATTTTCTTACGATACTCCATCAAGACGAGCAAGTGAGCGGCCTTCAACTCATGAAGGACGGAAAATGGGTTTCAGTCAAACCTAACAAAGAGGCCCTTGTCGTCAACATTGGTGATCTTTTTCAGGTCAGTAAAATAAATCATTCTGTTCGTTGAAAAATAGTTATCAGACTTTTTCAAGACTTTTTCAAGATTTTCTTGAAGTAGTACGTGCATCGACCAGTACTCTTCTTAGGCCATATTCTTTTCCCAACATTTTTCACTGAGGGTTCTTCTTCTGAAAGACACACACTTTTGTGTACAGAAAATACCACATACTAATAGGCA
The DNA here is from genome assembly GCA_018223645.1 of Jasminum sambac. Taxonomy (NCBI): domain Eukaryota; kingdom Viridiplantae; phylum Streptophyta; class Magnoliopsida; order Lamiales; family Oleaceae; genus Jasminum; species Jasminum sambac. The sequence continues at coordinate 18,452,353 of CP073650.1, read as the reverse complement.
GTAATGCCACGCCATTTTGGTCTTTTCGAATTTTATGTATTAGTGTGTGGTAATGGATTTGTGTGTACACCTAGAATTATTCTTTCACTAACTTTCACTAATTTCTATTAACTTTTTCTCTCTCCTCATTTTCAACCGCACACATAATTACTTTATATTTGTTAATACATCTTTTTATTTTCAACTACATAATCTATATGTAATTCGAGTAAACAAAACTTACTCAAAAACATTGTGAATCAAACATGGCCTTAATTAACTAACTTGATGAATAAACAATGTGAAACTTTCATGAAAAAGGGAAAAAAAACAAATTGAATTGAAACAATAAATAAACAGCCAATGTTGAAAGCAATTAAGTGTAACACAATGTTGGGGCTGTAATTAAACTGTGTAGAGAATATGCTTTTGGGACTTGAAGAGGACTCAACTAGCTATGACTCAACGCCATGTGCACATAATTTAATTTAATTTATTAATATGGTGTTATTCTTTTCAAAGACAAGAAGTCGACCTGGTCTTGTCTCTGCCTTTGTTTAGATTAATTTATATATTAGTCCAAAAGTGTTCAAAATCGTATGATAAATTGTTTCCTTGTCTTGTCTGCCTTTTTTCATATTAACTAATTCATTCTTAATTTCTGTCTGTCGATAAATAATTCTTAGGGTATGTTTGATTGGTGATAAAGTTAATTTTCTTGATATACGTGTTGAATGTGTGGTTGAAATTTGAGAAAAATATATTAAATAATTAAATATGTAGTTGTAAATGATGAGAGAGAAAAAATTAATAAAATTTGTGTTAGTTAATATTGAATAGAACAAGGCCTTAGTTAACATAGTCTTTGTCCAAAGATTAATATAATAATTATTATTATTATATCTATTTTGCAGGCATGGAGCAATGATGTATATAAAAGTGTAGAGCACAGAGTGATGGTGAATTCAAGAAAGGAGAGATTCTCAGTAGCTTATTTCCTTTGCCCTTCATATGACTCAATTATTGGGAGCTGCAAACAGCCTTCTCTATATAAAAATTTTACTTTTCGCGAATATAGGAATAAAACTCAACAAGACGTCAAATTATTCGGGTACAAGATTGGACTCCCGGGTTTTCTCCTTCGCTAGGGTTAATTATAAACGTCTAAGCACCACGCCAGATACACAGTGATTATTGATCGACGGACTATCAAATTTTCAATTGTAATTATTACAGTCAAACACCAGTTATTATTAGTGCTTTGCTTAACATAAGATGAGCAATAATACTTAATGCATATTTAATCTATAGTAAATATAAATTAATATATGAGTATGTTTGTTGTTCGATCCCACATTTGGTGTGGGGGGGATGGGAAGTGATTGATGCACGTATGAGTTTTTCCATTATATAATTTAAAACTTTTATAAGTACAGATGTAACTTTTTTGGGAAGTTTCATCCTTTATTTTCAATTCAAAACTTGAATTTTAACCACACATTCTACTGTACTCACAATTTTTATTCACTTTACAATCACGGACTCATGTAAAATACAACTTATAATCTCAAAACATGATGCACCAAACTTACCAAGCATGATCAAGAAAAATGGACAAATAGAACCAATTTCTAATTCCGCTATTAAGCTTTTCATGATAACTCTAAAACCAATATGAGAAGGTAAAATGATTTATCAGTCTTTTCTACGCCATTACAATGCCATCCAAGAAAGATGGCAATGATATCCTCAAAGGACAAAGATGATCAGATAGCAAACTAGCCGGTAATCCAGAAGTCAAAATATTACCATTATTTGAAGACACGATATAAGTGGCTTTACCTCGATGTCCCATAAACTCATTTAGCACAAACGTTTCAACCGAAAACACAAATCTATAATACTACGTACCTTATTTATTAACAGTTGAGTTACAGGTTTCTTTAAACTAATGATAATATCCCTCAAGAGCCAACATCAAAAGGCTGTACAACTTCCAAAACAATATAAAATAGAAATAAATACGCATACCTTGATGAAGACGATTGCAATTAGCAACTTCAAGTCTCAAGAGAATTCGGATGTATTGTATCATTCAGTCCAAAAACATTGCGACCTTGTCCTTGAGACTGCTCTTCTTCTTCATCAAAGGCGCTCTTTCTTCTGTAACACGAACGCTCTGGCTTTGTTTCTTGATTTCATAGGCAAAACTCATTTCATTTGCAATTAAATTGGTTTTCTTTTCTTCTTCTTGGGTACTCTTGAGAAGAGGACCGAGTAACAAATTCAACATGTCCTGAGTAGGATCCCCTGACATATTTGGTTTGACAATGTTCTCTTTAGTTTTTGGAACACGGGATGGATACAACTCTTCTTTTTCCTTTATTCTTGCCGGTTGAGAGCCAGTACAAGAGCCTCGCAACTCAGTAATTGCTTCTGACTGAATATTTAGTGATGATAGTGTAGACCCAGCACAGTCATCTTCTTCGACATACTAGCAAACAAAGAAACCACACTAAAGATTAGTTTTCTACATTTTTTCCCCAGTTTTTAATATCAGAATAGGTAAACCAACGAAGGAAAGTCACCAATTTTATATCAGTTTCCACAGACATGGTGAATATTAGATTATGGAAAGAGTTAATTACCTCTTTCGCAATGCTCATCAAATCTTCCACAGTCAAATCCTCACCATTCTCAACTTCCCCTCCATTCTCAATTCTCGAAGCTTTTGCTTTACTTTTTGGCCTTCTAGGAGGACGCCCAGTTTTCTCTTTGCCCTGATTTTGAATCACACGACCGCCAGAATCCCCACCTTGGTCAATGTTATTTTGTTTCTTCTTCTTTCTTCCAGAAGAGTTCCCTTTTGAGATGGAGCTGCGACCAAGAGCCACCGTCTCTACCTGTTCTTCATTATTAGGTTCAGAAGTTTTTCCAACAATTACTTCAGTTTTAAGATGGTAATTGAAATATAAACACAGAAGTGAACCTATTTCAGGAAACTTTCCCTGTTTAACTTAAAGACATTTTAAGTTAAAGGTTTTTTTTTTGATAAGATTAAGGGTGTGTTTGATTGCAAAAGATGGAAAGGAAATTGGATTGCATGTAAGATGGAAAATAAAAACCACCTTACCCCCAGGGAATTCATTTTCCACGGAATTGGCAAAAAACAAACTTAAAGTGCTTGTGCCATGGAATTTGAATTCCGTTTCCAACTTTACATCAAACACAAGGTAGGAAAATTTTCATGGAAAACATTTTCCATTTCCACCCAATTCTATGCAATTGGACACACCCTAAGTTAAGGTTTCATATATTAGTCACATTAGTTAGTGTGAACATTACATTTAGAAGTCCAACAGAAATTTCTATCTGGTGTATGACTGAGTATTCATCATCAGTCTAAACCTCCAAATTCAAATCTGTTTCCTTATATCATTTCCAAAATGTAGCCCACCACAATATAAAGGCTTGTCTTTATTGAACAAGAGTACACGACCATGTCTGAATACAAGTTGTTTCCCTTTTACATCTCTGTAGTTTCAAACTTCTTTGCTAGAATTTGAGGAAAGATATTATCAATCTAGCGTCCTTTATCCTCATCTCTATTTTAGTCATTGAAGTGCTTGTTTGGTAAAGCTTTTGTTGGCTAAGAAACTGGTCAGATTTCACACCACAAACTTTATCCACCTTTTTTTCCCACGCATTTCAATATTTCATGTAACTACAAGCTCTATCAAGTTGTAGCAACATCCCACAGCCCCAAAATATAATTCCATCTACCATCACAAGTGCTAGTTTGGCAGAGATTATCTGAAAATTGATTCTTTTATCACTCATTTTCAATCACATGTTCCGTGAAAACTATATAATTTTTCATGTTTTCTTGCAAATTTTCCTGACTTGTAAACTACAAATTCTCCATACAAATCAATTTCTAAGCAATCACTTGTCAAACAGTCTATGTCACACAAGTATTAAATGTCGTTAAAAATTCAGTATTATGTCCAATTAGCTTCTTCCTCCTCTCATACTATAAATATACCTATAGTATTGCACTAAAGAATGTGAAGGAAACTGAACAATCTATTTCAGCTTAATCTTCCTTGAATATTAACAAGCAGAAAAAGCTATAAAATTTTACTCGTTGTTCTCTTTGCATTTCAATTTCCAATTTTGAGTTTTGGATTCATTTTCTGTCTTCTGCTCATTCAAGACTGCTGAAAAACAGAAATCCCCAAAAAAGTAAATAAAGCATGCCCTAATTTTTCTTCATTGTTCCATTGACATCTCAATTGCTTTACTAACAGAGAGAAGCCTATATTTTATTAATCTCAGCAAACATATTGAACAATTAATGAAGGTAAGTAAATCACCTCTCTAGCAATGTTCATCATGTCTTCCATAGTCAAATCCTCATCGTTTTGCCCAACCGAAGAACCTTCGATTTCCTCCTCGTTCTCAACAATGCTCCAAGCTTCTGCTTTACTTTTTCTCTTTCTCCTAACGGTACTGTGTAACTCATCAGCGAACGAATTTTTCCGTTTGCCCCCAATACTTACTACGCCATCACCAGAATCGTCATCTTCTTCAATCAAATTTCTTTTCTTCTTCTTCTTTCTTCCCCGAGAATCGCCTTTCAACAGCTTCTCATCCCCGTGTTCTTCGCTATTGGATTCTGAAGCTTTTCTGACTGGCTTAGAAGCCGTTGTCGCAGCCGTCATCCACATTGGCAACCGACGCTTGCTGCTATCTACACATCCCTCATCCATTTGTATACTGTTAAACGTCAAATTTCACTTCTACAGTTCTATTAATCGAAATTCGAAAAATAAGAAAATTTCTCTGTATTGGAGAAGATTTAGAGCTCTCTCTCTTTTCATTCCCCTTTTTGAATTTTTCCAAATGAGAACGATGATCATAATCGAACGTATTAGGGAACGCCGAAATGGTCCCTGTAACTCTGGATCTGCATGAAACTGGTCCCTACGTTTTTTACTTGGCATAGACGTCCCCGTGGCTTGTGAGTTTATTAGCAACCGGTCCTTCTCGTGGAGAAAGACCAATTTGCTCTTAAATTGATATGAAATTTTCATCGAGGGTGCGTTTGATCGTCAAGTGATGGAAAACGAAAATATTTCTAATTTTTTGGAAAACAATTTCCACATCTCTTCTAGTTTTAACAGTTAATGAAAAATATACTAAAATATATATAATAATAATAATAATAATACTATAGAATCTTGATTCCAATTTTATCAGTGTGTAACATGCATAGATAGAGTTGCATTTTATGAATGTGACATTTTCTATAGGACACGATTCCAATCAAACCCAGCATTAGTATTTCCAAACCTATTTAGAAAGTGAATTGTAAAGTGAACTACTAGTTTGGATGAAGAAAAGTTTGTGTAACCTTTCTTAAATGAAAGCTTGGAAGTGGAAAATGCTACAAATTGATTTTTAAAACGGACGTAGGACAATGCTATTTGCTACCAAAAAATAGTAATATACATATTATTGGCGACAATTAGTCATTACTTAGTATTTCCAACGAGTCATCGGATGGCCATTCATCATCACAAATGATAAATAGCATATTCATTATAAAATTCTATTAAAGTGCATTGAAAAGTGGGGGTGGTCTATGGTGGTGGCAAGGGGTCAAAACGTAATTCAAGACTTCCACGTAATTTTTATCATATCAATTTGTCTAAACCCTAAAGTTTGGATTGTGACAAATAAGAAATTTTAGCGTACAATTTGTGCACATTGAAAAATCATGTTCTCAATTGGACGTGTTGCTTAGTTAGTTTCATTTTAATATAAATATATTCCATATAGACAATTGTATTAGGGTGTGTTTGATTGGAAAAAAAAAAAAAAGTGGAAAAGGAATACATTTTATGGGAAAACATTTTCCTTATTTTTAAGGAAAATATCCCTTTTGTTTTATATGGAAAACATTTTCTATGTTCTATAGTGTAATCAAATACCACACACAAATATTTTGGGTGGAAAATATTTTCTAACTAAATTTTCTACCATCAATCAAACACGTCCTTAGTATTTTTTCTTTCGCAAAAAATGTTTTTCCTTTTTTTGCGGGGGGAGTGGGGGGGGCCGGGGAGGGTTGGTTTTCCCCAAGAAAATGAACTAAGATGCTTTAAATGATGAGTCATTGGATTGTAATGACACTAAATGATGGGTCCTTTTCGCGCTAATTACCCCACTATTAATAGGGCAATACTTTATACATAGGGTGTATGTAGCTCTTGCACAAAATAAGGATTAAATTGGTACAAACGTAATGTTGGAAAAACCTACAAAACTCGTAATTAGTGATAGGTGAATCTAGGACTTCATTGACTATAATTGTTTTGTTATTAATAATATAGAGTCGAGGAAACATATTATCTGAACAAAGTGACAAACAAATGACATAAAAATGTATTATTTGTTGATTATGATGACAGTAGTGTGATGAGTGAAACAACTATGGCACGTGTATTTTCTCAATATGTTTGTCGTTTTATTCATTTAAATAATATTTTCATAAAAAACTACAAGACAAATTTGCTTCAACGCTAGTTATGGGGGAGATTTTTGTGTTTTGATGGATTTTTATATATAACAGGAGAGAGAGTGAGGAGATTGAATAGTGGAGATTTGTATAATACATATAAGTCACATCATATACGTGGATGTAATTGTGTTAACCAAAATCAAAATTTGAAAAGAATGGATTGAAGTGCATAAAAATTGATTTAAAAAAAATTTAAAAGCTAACGAGCGCCCACTTAACCTCTGCTGAAAAGAGGCATTCATTTAAATATTTTTTAAGGCCTTGTTCTATGCACATTAACTTTTATTAACTTAAAATTACTTTTTCTCTCTTATCATTTTCAACAATTCAAATATTATTTTGATAATTTATTTAAATTTTTTTAATATACCTCATCCAATTCTCAACCACATAGCTTACAAAAATTGAAGTAAGCTAAAGTTAATTTGAAAAGAACAAGACCTAAATCTTCATTGACTATTTAAAGTTAAACTTTAATATTAAACATAAATTTCAAATTCATAGTTTACTATTGTCTATGGTTTTTATGCTTGCTTAATCTAATAAACAATTAGCTCATTAATTTTTTTTTTTTTTTGAAAAAAAAAAGAAAAAAGGAGGATTTTCCATCTAATGTCAAAAGGGTACTCAATGTTTACCTCCACCTAGCACGAAAAACTCATTATTCCTAGCAATATCACCAAGCGAGCTCCAATCTTTTTCAATTTATTGTTTGTCAAGTTTAGTGTTACTGCAGAACACACACTCTTCTCATTTTCGGTGAATTCTCTCAATCACATTTCAATTGTAAATTTGTGTTCCAAGTAAAGTTTTTGTCAATGTCATGCATTTTTTTCTCCACAATCAAATACTACCCTAAGCGATTCGACCATGCGACAATGACATAACAAATATCATAAAGAATACTATAATGGAATAAAACGACTTTAATACATTTTATTTTATTTCAATTATCAATATAATTATTCATAAATGGCAATATAATAATTTTACTACTATTATATTATCAATTATGTCAAATCTTATATATCACTCTAGTATTATCCTTATTCGTATATACCACACCTTGATGGTGGAAATCCACTATATGAATTGGCAAGAACAATTGTCAATTGAAGAGGAAAATTGCAGTGAATATAGACTGTGATTAATCATGATCCTATAAAGTTTTTTTTTTCTGTAAGAAAACCTTCTTATCACCGATGATTAATCAGTATCATATAAAGTTTCTTTATTTCTTTTTTTTTTTTTTGAAGAAAAATGTCAAATGTACATATGCATAGCAATAGTATAATAATCACATATGGAAGGAGGTTTTTTATCCAATAAGATTGATATACGTCATAATATATGTCATTATATTTTCATCCCTATTTCATATTCGCCATTCCTCATTCTCTTGCATCCATTCATCAAAATCTGCACTAATTATGCAGTCAAAATCACTGTTACAATTGTATACCAACGATAATAATAATAATTATAAAACAGTAATCCTGAAAAACTTTAGTATCAATTTTTTTCTTGAACAGACATTATTATCAAATTTGAAACGAATTACTTCAAGGACAAAAATTCAAAAAAAAAAAAAATTTGAAAAGATTATATGAATAATGCGGTACATTTCTTTCATTTTCTTTTTTTTTTTTTTTTTGAAAGTTTTAAGATATGACATAACTATTATTGTCGTCTCCTGCGATTACGAAGCGGGATCTTGAAAACAATCTCTCTTCTTCTTCTACCCTCCTCCCACCTATTTCTACATATTTCTTTTGAGAAATTCAGACATTTTTAGCTGAATTACTCTTGCCGCTTCATATTTTCTGTCTAATCGAGTAAAAGTGAAGAAAACAGATAGATTTACAGATATGAGACTGATTGGCTTCATTTTGGCGAAGTAAATTTGTACTCTCACGAGATGATGCGAGTTAGTAAATGCAGTGTAGAAGTTTAAAATTTCAAATTATGCAAGTGCGGGCAAGTGCCTTTTGAGATCTGGAATGAACCGACACAGCATTACGGCGTCGTCTTCATATCTGCGGAGCTGGAGGTTGTGCTAGGGTTTCCGCAGTTTACAATTTTTTTCTTGTCGATTGTTGAGACTTTGGAATGACGACGACCACCAAACGTGCTTACAAGCTACGTATCCTTGTTCACTTCAATTAAATTTTTTTTCCTAGTGTTTTTCAAATACTAAATTCATAAATGGAAAAGGAAATTTGTTTGAATTAGATTGGATCTAGAGGAAACAAATTTGTGGCTCTATTACATTTTTCTGTTTTCAATCATTAGTTTTATTATTATTGATGTTGAGGCAGCTTATGGTTTGCTTGGACTACATCTTTTGGTTTTAACATTTTTTATTACCAGATATATTTCTCGATAATGTGGTGTACCATGCTTGAGTGGAAGAGCTAGGTCGTTATTAGAAATTAATTGTATAAAATTAGGAAGTACCGAAGTGAATAATTTTTCTCCCTTTTCTGCGATTAGGTATTTGGAACTGATTATTGGATAGAGGTTTGAGACTGAAAATTGATATTGGCAAATGGGTAATGAACACTGAACCTGCTTGCAGCTACAAATAACTGAAATAGCTGCAAGATTTTGAGTACATGACAAAAAACTTCTGAAATCAAACCATAGTAAATAAGACTATAATAACCCTTGGAGTCTGAGAAACTCGCGAGTCATTTGCCAGCTTCGAAACATTGCATGACAACAATTAGAGATGAAAAGTAAACACTTATCTGTGCTGCTCAAGTGTTAATTTGGTAGCCTTAATGATATTTTCAGAGGAATTTGTAGCTCATTCATTAAATGTGAACTGTTTAAAGATTGGGAGAAAATCATCAAGGGTTCTTGTGACGGGAGGAGAAGATCACAAGGTCAACCTTTGGGCCATCGGGAAGCCTAATGCTATACTGGTTAGTTCACTTCTCACTTTGCCCATTCTTTTTGGGGCCTTCATATATTTTCTTATTACTTGATTTAACCGTGTGTTATACTGTACTTTTGTGGGCTGTACAAACTAGAAAACACAGAGCCTTCCCTTCCTGAAACCTCTCCGTAAGACTTGAATTTTGACCAATTGTCGGCACATGAGACTATGGATTGCTGTATCTGAGAGTTCCTTGTTTCAAAGAATTCATTTATTATTTGCCCAATATCTGGGGCCATTGCGACAAGTATAGAAGCATTACTCATAATGATATACCTGGTATCTTTTCTCATTGGTTATTGTACCCGTGGTTCGCTGGCTAGAGTTTGTCGGGTCATTCAAGTGGAGTTGATTCTGTAAGCTTTGATTCGTTGGAGACATTGGTAGCTGCTGGAGCAGCGAGTGGTACTATTAAGCTTTGGGATTTAGAGGAGGCTAAGCGTATGCATTCTGTACCCACTTTATGTTTTCGCATTTTGAATTCATTATACACAGAGGAACACCACTTTGTGTTTGACTTTGTTTTTTGTGTGATTGATAGTTATTCGCACTCTCACTGGTCATCGTTCCAATTGTATATCGTTGGACTTCCATCCATTTGGGGAGTTCTTTGCATCTGGATCTCTAGACACAAATCTAAAAATATGGGATATTCGAAGAAAAGGGTGCATACATACGTACAAGGGTCATACACGGGGTGTTAATGCCATTAGATTTACACCTGATGGCCGCTGGGTGGTGTCTGGTGGAGAAGATAACACCGTGAAGGTTAAATATTTCAATTTTTATGCATATGTTATCCTATTGGGCCTGTGATTTACCTAGGAGATATAGAAGAACCTTTTCCTTATTTTTTAGTTGCTCAACATAAATTCCTGTGTGGCAGCTGTGGGATTTAACTGCGGGCAAGCTCTTGCATGAGTTTAAGAGTCACGAGGGCCAGGTCCAATGCATTGATTTCCATCCTCATGAGTTTTTGCTGGCAACAGGTTGGAAAACCGTAGCTGCTGTAGTGATAGATTTTCCAAGCTAATGTTCGCAATAGTATGCTGTCAACCATCTTCTTTGATATGCTACTTCAGCAACTTTACGTGTCATATTGCTGGTTTATAGATTCAAATGAAGAGTTTGATAAATCAGTGGTGGCCTTTTAATAGGCCCTGCTTACAACTAGCATTGTGGAAAAGTTATTTCAAGTTTCCATGTAAGATATTTTGAGTTGCCATAAAAGATATCATAAAAATTTCCATTTAAGAGGGTGCAATGATATCATGGAAGGATAATTTTGTTTTTGTCATTTTGAAATTATAGGATTTTTTATGTGAGGGAGGGAGGGAGTAGGATTTTCAATGTGTGATGCTGCTGATGTATGGGAGCAATAAAATGTGGTAGACCTGTATACATTATGCGGGGAAGTGTTTTACATACTTGGGGAGTTGTTGGAATTCTCTCTCGATCTTTTTGCCTGTCAATATAGCATTTTGATTTTATGTGGTTATGGTAAACTTGGATATATGCCACACATAAAGATACTAAGAATTAAAAAGAATAAAAATGAGGCTCGCCTTTAGCTCTTGAAAAACTCTACCTTCTTTGTGATGGGAGGAATTAAGTATGGAGAACAAAACTTTCTGTTATGCAATTTGAAAGCGACATCATGGTTGCAAATATACTTTCACTTTTTATCCATTTGATTTTCTTCATGAAGTCACATACCGATCACCATTATGGTCACTAAATATCACATTCATAGAGGAGGTTTGATACTGCTTATTCAAAAATCTGTTCGTCCCCACCGTTATTAAGATATTAAGGATTAAAAAGAATAAAAATGAGGCTCGCCTTTAGCTCTTGAAAAGCTCTACCTTCTTTGTGATGGGAGGAATTTAGTATGGAGAAGAAAATTTTCTGTTATGCGATTTGAAAGCTACATCATGGTTGCAAATATACTTTCACTTTTTATCCATTTGATTTTCTTCATGAAGTCACATACTGATCACCATTATGGTCACTAAATATCACATTCATAGAGGAGGTTTGATACTGCTTATTCAAAAATCTGTTCCCCCACCGTTATTTTCAACTACTCATTACATGGATTTGACAACTTATTTGTATTTTCTTAAACATTTTCTTTACTTCTCAACGACACGTCCAAAAATTCATCTTTTCTATAATCTCTGTTGGACATACCCATAGTTTGTATCATTATCCACTTGTTTATTTAGGCCGTTCTGGCTTAAATGCATAGAAATCTGGCATTGTTTCTTCCTGACATGGTAATGTGGTATTATATTCACACTCAAGAAAGGGTAAGGGGCAGAGAAACCTCGAGGTGAGTCTCTGCGCTCGCTCAACTTATGAAAATCTCTAAAGAAAATTTTCGATATCTAAAATTTTTTTAAATATATTTATTAACGCTGTATGAAGTAGTAAAATTTGAGGATTTTATAAAAAATAAGCATTTGGTCTAGGACTCTAGTGAAAATTATTTCAGTTTTTTACCTTAAATAATGAGGGTTATATTCTTAATTATCATATTATTACTTCTATTATTTTTTTATAAAAAAGTTTACACAATTATTCTTAGCCATTAATATTGAAAGTAAGTAATCATTAAATCTAATATTTTGACTTGATCCATGGAGTCATATTCCACCCTCACCTGCAAATTTAATTTATAATTTGGCCTTCAATGAAAAATTTCTCGGCTCTCCCTAGGCATACAAACTTGAGGTTTTCATGGTTTTAAATTTGGCCTTCAATGAAAAATTTCTCGGCTCTCCCTAGGCATGTAAACCTGAGGTTTTCGTGGTTTTAAATTTACTCCTGAACCTGTCTTAAACAGTTTGTGAATCAACTGTCTTTTTCTTTTATTAACCCCATCATGGATATAAAGAATCAACTTCCACCCAGATAAAGTTATGTTGTGGCAAAAGATACACACACACACACACATATGTATATGTATATTTATGTGTGTGTGTGTGTGTGTGTGTGTGTGTATAGCAAAAAAATGAGAATTATTGTTAATTTACTCTGTAGATTTTTGCTATGCAATATATGTTTTCATTCAGTTAGATCTAGTCAAGCTCTCCTTTGCCAATCTCCTAAGCCCCAATAAATATTTAATGACCTTTCTGTTGGCAGGTTCAGCTGACAGGACTGTTAAGTTCTGGGATCTCGAAACATTTGAACTAATAGGTTCAGCTGGACCAGAGGTATCTGCTCTTTGATATCATTGATTTTTTTTTTCCTCCTACAAATCATTTGTTTTTACAGTTAATAGTGGGCCAAAACATTTCTGTTACCTTAAAAGTTTCTTGTGAGTTTGAAATATGAAATAACTGCTCTTTACATGTTCCAAACCAGACTTCCGGAGTGCGTTGTATGACCTTTAATCCTGACGGGAGATCCCTCCTTTGCGGCTTGCACGAGAATTTGAAAGTATGCCTTTGTATTCTTTAATCCTTTGTTCGGAAGTAGTAGATAGAAGTAGTCTTGTTTTACTTAATTTTCCTTTACTAATTTGTGTTGCCTCAGGTCTTTTCGTGGGAACCAATTAGATGTCATGATAATGTAGATGTGGGGTGGTCAAGATTATCGGATCTCAATGTTCATGAAGGAAAGCTTCTTGGTTGTTCGTATAACCAAAGTTGTGTTGGAGTATGGGTTGTAGACATATCGGTATAAATAATACTTTTCAGTTCTAGTGTTATTTCATTTAATCTATTCTAGATTTGAATTGATGATTATGTAGTGACCCCATGATTTTGGCAGCGTATCGAACCACATGAAGTTGGTAATGCTGCTCGACTGAATGCCAATTTAGAGGCCAAATCTAATTCTAGTGGTTCAACCATACTTGCTGAGAACACTATTAAAGGCAACTTGGGCAGGCTTTCCATTTCACAAAATTCTGAGTCTGTGAAGGAAACTAGACCTATTCCAAGACTTTCTGTTTCACAGAATTCGGATCTGAATAAGGACTCTAAATCTCCTGCATGTAATCTATTCTTTACCATATCTTGGTTAGGATTCTTGGTTAATTTGGTACTTTTTTCCCCAGATCATTCCCCTTTTGGACTTACTTAACCGCTTGATATGGATATGTTATCCATTTGTCTGTCCATTTTCCTTTCTCTACTCAATTTTTCTCTTAATATGTATTAATGTTATGGTATTTGATGCATGCAGCTGCTTTAAGTACCCCTGCGACTCCACAGAGGGGAAATCTCAGTGGTGTTCAAAGAACTGCTAATGCCAATCTGGTTGCAGTTTCCAATGTGACAGCTCCCAAGAGGCATTCTGTAAAGGTCCAGTTGACAGCCAATATTTCGGCATTCAACAGATCAGAGGTTATACCTGTGGTTGTGCCTAGAAATAATCCGAGAGTAGAGCAGGCTGCTGAACATAGAAAAGAAGGAGCTCCTCTAAGACCAATGCCACTATCTATGCAGCCAAGAACATCTGATGCTCGAAAATTTGCATCTGTCAGAGATGACGTGGACATCCCTACTGTATTGTCATTGTCTGAAATTGAGGCCCCAAAGGCTATTGGTACCACTGAGGTCTCAGATAGGAGTACTTTCGCTGAAGTTAGGAGCTCCATGCATGGGATTCCAGCGGCTGACAGAAATGCCAAGGATGATAAGCGAATGCCTTCTGGAAAAGCTGAAACAAGTGCAGCGCTCGATGCTCTTGCCACGTGCCAGCATGAAAGTTGTGCGTATTTCTTTGTTAGCGCATCCGTCACCTGGTGTGATCTACCTTATGAATTTGTGCTACATCTTATCTTATCCAGCTTTGTCATTCCAGCCCCTTTATGAATATGTGCTACGTCTGGTGAGATGCAGTGTTTATGCTGTCGTATAGAGGCTCTTCGAAGCTCATTATAGAATTGCTTTTATTATATACCAAAAAACTTACAGCACGAGGTCTTATTTGGCGGATCAAAGCACATGGATCTTCGTTTCTCAATTGATAGTGTTTGTTTGGTTGCCCGGTAGTTAATGTCCGTCATGTCCCACTGATTGTCATTCTGTCAATTGATAATGTTTGTTTGGTTTCCTGGCAGTTAACGTCCATCATGTTCCACTGATTGTCATTCTCTTTGTTACCCGTTCTTTGCTAAATGTTCTTCATTGACTTTTTATTGGTTTGCCTGTACATCTTTGACTATAAATTGTTTGTTTTACTTGTTTGTGAATCGGTTTTCTTTCTGGCCGCAGATGAATTTCGTGGGAATAATGTGCATGGGGATACCTCTTTCATGGAAAATAAAAGAGGTATGACTATCCTTTTAAATGTGTGCTTTTGCAAACTATCCTTTCTTACTGAACATGGCTATTTATTCTGACCCATATTTAGGCAGAACAAGACTAAATGCAAACTGGGAGAAGAAAGACAGGATATCCAACCATGGAATTCTTTCTTCAGGCACTCTCTCTCGAAACCTACCTTCTGTAAGTAGACTCCAACTTATTTTATCGCTTCAGGTTCTGGGTTTTATTCACTCTTCTATTTTTGTCATAGTATTTCTAGGGGGGCTGGTAAATTAGTGAGCTGTCACTTTGGTTCTGGGTTTTATTCACCTTTCTATTTTCGTCAGAATATTTCTAAGCGGACTGGTAAAGTAGTGAGCTGTAAAGTAATGAGCGGCTCATTCAACTGCCTAGTTCTAGTTATGCTCAAATAACACATTTGACCTGTTATGCTTTCTTCCTTTGTACCTTCAATAATCAGTGATTAAATCTTAATGTGGACTTTTAAAGACATGGCCACATATAGCTGCACCACGCCTGGGGGTTATGAGGAATAAGTTGAAGCATTTGTTGTATGTCTAATGTGTATTTACTGGAGAGGAAGGGGACAAGTCATTTACCTTGGAAAATAAATAAGTTGACTGGGGTGCAGATGAATATTCAGTGGTCATTGTCTCATCATGGAAAGCAATGAGATATTTTGCTTAATCTCTTTGTGGCATGGTGCATTAGATTTCGTCTTGCCTGTGAGATGTAACATATATCACTTTAGCTTGAATGTTTCTTGGGATCTTGTTGGCAATTTTCCTTTTGTTTTTTTTCTTCTTAAAATAGTTATTTAACTAGATCATCTATGAAATGCAATTCTTCATCTTGGAGCTGCCATTATGTTTGAACTTATACGAGCTGTTCATAAATAATAGTGTTTATAAATGGATAGAAATGAGTGGTTGAGAAGTGGGGCAGGACTTGTTGGTTTAAAAACATTTATAATTCTGTCGAAACAAAGTCATGCTGACGTGATGAAAGGCCTTCTGAATGGAAGATCGTTTAAAATACTTTCGGAGTTTGCTTTCTTCTTACCATGTATATTGAACCTTTTGTTCTCTGATAATTGCTCCAAGCATTTGACAAGGCAACTTCAAGTGACCAAAATGATATTTCTTGATTTCTGGGCAATATAATACAGTAGGCATTAGAACATTCTACCTTACTCTCTACATTATGCGTCAGTCTTTATCTTCATGTCTACCATGACAGAGAGGTTACCAGTCAACTGGTGAAACCGAATCTGTGTCCACTAGTGAGGAGGATGCCATTGCTGACTTGATGGAACAGCATGAACAGTTCATAGGCTCAATGCAGTCTCGATTAGCCAAATTACAGGTACCTCTTATGGTTATTATTTTAAAATCTTTGTTCTTAGACTCATCATGCTGCAGACACGCGACATTACGCACTTTTGAAATAGATAATGTGCTTGATTCATTCAGAAAGATCACTAAATTTCACACTCCCTAGCATACTTGAGACTAGGATCTTGGGATATATCTTCAGTCCATCAAGTTACTTCTTGGGCCGAAATAGTATTCTGTGAAGATACAAGGCCCCTTCTAGTAAATTACGAAGGCAAGCAAAAGATTGTTGTCTGAAACTATCAAAGAGGAAAAATTAACTCTCATGTTACGGTTTAGAATGTCGAAAGCCAAACTGATTATACAATTAAAAGTGGCTAGCCAAATGAGCTCGATTTGGCATCAATAGAAGGGAGCAACCGCAGCATAAAGAAGTCCACCTATAGCGTTGGTATTTGTCAGCATATATAGCCATATCCGAAGCTGTAACACAACTGTAGTGAAGGAATGAAGTGCTTCAAGGATGGCTGATGAGTTCCACTCACTATATGACCGTAGAATGATGTGGAAAGAAGTTATTCTAGGAGAGCTAGCTTCTACCATATCTGAGAGTAATATTAATTCTGTTGAAAGTTGTCAGCATTAATGTGGCTTCAATGTATGCTTAGAAGCGATCTGTCTGATTTCCTGCAAGATGAAGGTTGAGGATTGAATTGAAGTATCCCCTCCCATTTGTATTGTAGAAGTCTTAGGAGCATCTTTTGAAAAGTTCGGAAAGATGATGCAACTTCTGAATTTATTGAGAAGATAAATCTAATTTCTTTTTGTACAAAATAAAGGTAAAGAAACCATTTATGGTAAGTAGGAGAGGGACCCACATCACTAGAATTGTGGAAGAAAGAATTTTGGACTTTCTATTGCTTAAAGGAAGGGGCGACCTGTCCTTTGGGAGGGTTGCAAATTTTAAAATTTGTGAGATCAACAAAACGAATAACTTAGGAAACATTGTTATAAGAACATGAAATTGGGATTGCCATTTCTGAAATTAATAGCCAGATTTCTTCAATAGTTCTGAGACGCCGGCTTCGTCACTTTTTCAGTTTTTCTTGTTAGGGGGTGGGGGATTCTCAGTCAACATTTCAGAGCAGTTAAATGAATAAATATATCTCTGTCTAATAGCATGAACTTTAAACAGGTGGTTTTACATTTTATTAGACATTTCTGCACCAATTCTGAAAATTGCACACATTGCTAGGCAGTTGATTTATATGAATTCTCCATGGATGTGTCTGGGCATATTAAGACCAAATTTAAATAAATGAAGGAGAAAATTGAAGTATTGGATCCCAGCCTTTTTTTTGTGTGAGTTGCAAATTGTTTACCAACATATGGAAAGCCAACGTTCCAAAATGGTTGCATTGTAATTCTGACAATTTGCATCCAAAAATCTATAAAGACAACATCTGCAAGGCATGTAACATTGTTGCGACGTAAGAGATTAATAGAACAGGTAAATGTGATTTAGGATTAATAGAACAGATATTGCTGGAAGGTGATGAATTTCATATAAATGAGAGAGTCACTCCTATGCTTTATGTTCTAGATACTTATATATTTCTGTAGATTAGCATAACATTGACCATTATTTTTTGGAAAATGGTTTTCTCGTCTTGATGAAACTAATTTCTTGTCTAATTGAGAAAGTAGTGGGGATTTAACTAGAGGACTGTTTAATCAGATTTTGTCTCTTTGCCAGGTAGTCCAGAACTATTGGCGACGGGGTGATATCAGAGGGGCCTTTAGTGCATTGGAGAAAATGGCTGAACATTGTGTAAGTGTTTGTATTTTGTTTCTCTATGCTGGGAAGACGAGAGTTTATATTCTGCTGTTTCGCCAGTAGCAGTACAAATTTGTAAATTTCACATTCTCCGTATAGACCTGATATTCTTCATAATCGTCATTGAAATGCAGGTGCTTGCTGATGTAGTGTGCCTTTTAGCAGAAAAAACTGACATTGTCACATTAGATATTTGCACGCATCTTTTGCCTCTGCTCTCGGGACTACTTGATAGTGACATGGACAGGTAAATGGAACTTCTAACACGATTCTTTGCCGTTTCTTATATGTTCATCCATTACATACTGTCTGTAGAGGCTAATATGTAGCTTAGTGGAGAACTACCTCAACCAGCTGGTTCTAGCAGAGCTAGATAATTGTCGGCCAAAAATTGAAATTGTGACATTCTATGATAAATATCATATCTCTAGGAAAGTTTGTCGAGTGACATGGATATTTTGTGTACCTATCTGTTTGCCTTGTGAAAGCCTATTACCAGATAGCCAAATGTGGATCTGGACATGTGTCTGTATTTCTGATAAGAAGATTATCAGCGGTTTCCTGGAAGAGTAATCATGTACTTGTACACCAAGTAAGGTGTCAAAATTCTGTGAAGCGAATCTCTAGGGCTTCTCTATTTTTATTCTCTCACTTCACAAGCTTTTGACAAATCATGTGGGGTGTAATTGTTTGTGTAGCCTACACGTATAAGTAGTACATTCCTTTCTGGAGGGAAAATATGGGAAAAGTTTAAGTTCTGTGGTGCTACATGTGGCATCTTCTGTAGTTTGTTTAGGGTTAAACATTTTTGCTGGTAATTTAATTTGCCTGTAGGGGTAGCTAATAATACCGTACTGGATTTTTCTTGACCAGTTTTTTTTCTCACAATTGTTAAAAAGTAATACTTGCTGGTTCTTTTCATGTCAAATCTAATCAACTGTTCATCATTAGGCATAAAGATATTTCACTAGAGGTGCTGATTAAACTGGTCAGAGTATTTGGCTCAGTGATCTATTCTTCATTGTCTGCACAACCGTCTGTTGGTGTGGATATTGAAGCAGAACAAAGGTTTGATCGATTTTTCCCGAGCTATGTTAGCTTGTTTGATCCAGATTTTTACTACACACTTCTCTCCAAACTCATCTCCAACCACACATTTTGTGCGAGCAACACTTTCATTTTTCAATATTCCACCCCCTTTTGTTCTAAGAAATTAAGAGCTTCTTAAAATAAAAATTATTTTCTCAATTATCATTTTTAACAAATCATTTGACTAATTTGATTATTTTTTGAAAATTTTTATACCGCTTTACTTTTCAGAGACACATCCAAAAACCACTTTCAAAAATCTCCAGAAAACACACTAGATCCCATTTCAAAAATGTACACCAAACAAGCTCTCTATTAATCGGTGATCTGTTTTGCCCCTTACTTCGATTTACTTTATTTGATAGGCTGGAACGTTGCAACATGTGCTTTGTGGAACTAGAGAAAGTCAAACGCAGCCTTCCCCTCCTTTCAAGGTATGTGTGCTTCTCATCAAATACTGCCATCATTTCTGAATAACATTACACTGATCTGATATCTTCTTGAGTCATGTTTTCCAGAAGAGGGGGTTCAATTGCCAAGTCCGCCCTGGAGCTTAACCTAGCACTTAAAGAAGTTTCATGAATGAACATGGCGTCTACTTCAATGTCTATTTACAGAAGCTGGTAGTCGTGTGTGTATATTGGTCTCAACTCTCAAGTGGGACTGTTAACAACTACTAATTCATTCATTTTAACCGAAAGTTGGTAGACGAGGGACAATCGGACCCAGTCATCAACACCAAGCAACTACTGCGCCTAAAGGTGGCCGCGTGGAGGTGAATTGTTATTGTCTAACCCATCTTGAATGTCTACTTTATTTGTAACCGTTTGTGTTATTTCACAGAGATTACTTGATGTTATTAATTATGTAACAATACAAACTTGAACTGTAGCAGATGTGTCCATAGCTTTTCCAAGTGGTTGAAGCCTGTGTGATAGTTGCATATATGCTAGAATTTAAAGCATATGGAGTAAGAGAATTTAGTTCTTGTAATTTGATGAAAGGATGAAATTCCAGAGAAATCAGATGATTGCTATTCTATTTCTTGTAATGCTTTCTTTAAGATATTAGATATTGCACTGCTTATGCAGAGCACATCATCCATCATCTGCGCTTGAGGTTTCTGGTGTTGGCACCTCCGCCATGCCATATCCCATATTTGGAATTGGTAAAACTGCGGCTACAAATATGCTGCTGCAAGCAGGAGGAAAGCAAGTGTGAAGAAAGTAAGCTTAAGCCAAGTTTTTTTAAAGCTATTGAATGAACCCCATAATAGGTTATTGAGGGATGGTTTTATACAAGTCAGCTTTGTTTGGAGGAAAAATAGAAGTGTTGGTATGTTTATCATGCTAGAATTCTTTTAATGGTGACGGTGGTTTTGATCGATAGAGATGATGACAAAGGATCACCCTTTGTTCATTATAATATTTTTGTACTTCAAAAATAAATGTTACTATAACACTAATATCATCATCGTCTATTATCATTCACATATTTTGGTTTCTACTACTATTGAGCCTAAAAAATTAATTTTTAGGTTAAAAAATTTGACCAAACACATTATATTATTTATTTATGGACTCAAAACCAAGGATTCAGTTCTGTCAAACACCAGCAATATTCTCAAATTAAGCCAGTTGCCTAAAATTAAGTGCTTGTTTGTCTCCATTTTTTTTTCTTAACAATCATCTATTATTAAAAATCAAATATCAATATCAATCACATATCTCACATCATTATTCATTATTAACCACACATTTCTTAGCTCCCACCATTACCTATCCAAAAAGCTACTTTTAACTAATTTTTAGAGTAAAAAAAATCCCACACAAAAGTCTTAAGTCAAAACAATCCCACACGAAAGTCTAGGTCTTTTAACTATTTCCTACTAGAACATTAACTTTCTAAATTTATAAAGGCGTGTCAGCATCAAAGTTTTTATTCATTCTTTCTAAATTTGAATTTAGTCGAACTAATGACATTCATATATCTCATGGGACGTACTTTTATTCCATAAATCTTTACTATTCAATTATACTCATTCTCTCTCATCTTTCACATAAAAATTTATGAAGTTTCAATCCCAACAATTAACATTTAAAAATACTTTAAATATTACTTGTACGTCTCAAAATTTATTATTATTATTTTTTCTAAAAAGCTTAATTTTTAATGGAGTGAAATTTAACCCAATGACTCGTTAAAATTGAGAGGTAAAATGTCAATGAGAAATGCAGTGCGATTGCATATTCTACAACATCTGTGTTAAATTGAAACATTTTAAAATTTTAATTTTTTGGCATATCACGTAATTTCGTATAATTATTGGGTGGCGTTAAATGCACTCCAATTTTTAATCCACACACCCATATTTTTTCCAAATGCCGAATATACCCTTTTTTCCACCCACGGGCCATGGCCGAATGTGCAAACGAAATGTCTTCCAAGGATAGCTGAGCATTCAACATGGATACTTGGCATGTTTGGCCATTCTTTTAATTCTTTTTTTTTTATTCATAATGTAATTAGTTTATATTTAGTAGTACTAATTATTTATAATAGTTATTTATCAATATTAATAAATTTTATATTTATAGTTACTAATAAAAAAAATAATTGTAACTCTAAAAATTCTTGTAACTAATATTAATTTAATATAATAATTTTCATATAATTTTTTGTTTCAATTGTTGGTTATATAATTAATTGGCTATTATTTCGTGTTGCAGTATTGATTTATTCACTCCCAATACTAACAGTTTATGAAAGAATGGGTCGTAGATGAGATTCTAATGAAGAACAAAGACATCACGAAGATCTGAATGAAGAATGAAAATATCAGACTACTACAACTTATGTTGTTTTAGAAATTATTATGTTTCATAATAATTAAATATAAAAATTATATGAAAATAATTATATTCAATTAATATTAATTACAATAATTTTTAGAGTTACAATTTATTAATATGGATAAATAATTATTACTATTAAATATAAATTATTATTATCATAAATAAATAATTAATATTATTATTACTTTTTTTTGGGGAAAGGAGATGGTTGAGAATAGAAGCCGGACGGTGCCCGTAATCTAATTGAGAGGTACCATTATACCAATCTAGGCGACCTCAAAAAATTAATATTATGAACACGTTATTATTATTAAATACAAATTAATTATATTATGAATTATTAAAAAAATAGAAGAAAAAGAAATGAGCAGCCAAACATGACATTGTGGAAAGGCCATGTTTGGCAGCATGGATACTCGTCCATCCTTAGCCGAAGTTCCACTTGCTTCCTCCCCCGTCCATAGCCGATAGTTAGGGGCATATTCGTCTTCGTCGATAAAAAAGGGGTGTACAAATTAAAAAATGGTGTCTAGTGGCGCCACCCATAATTATTTTGTACTTCTTGTCCAAAGGCAACGAGACCAGCCATAACCCGTTCGATTTGGACAAGCAGTTCAATTCAACGGAGGTTGTAAATATCCCCTTCGTTCAATTGCTAAACACCTAGGACCCCAAATAAAAATGCAGCAGCCTGCAGCAGCACCACCGCCATCACAGGAGGCGACGCCGGCGGAGGGGGATGCGCCGCCTAAACAGGTGGCACAGGCCTTGGAGCGTCTGGGGCAGGCGAGCCGTCTTATCGCCGATATAAGGATCGGTGCAGATCGAATGCTGGAAACCCTCTTTTTCGTCGCCTCCGAGCCCTACCTCCAGCAATCCGCCAAGCCCTTCAATTTGATCCTCAAAGAAGAGGCATCTATGCGCCAGCACTTTCACAACCTCCGTGTCCTAGGTATATAAACAAGTACGATTTTACGTACTCGTCGACATTATTCAACTTTAAATTCAGTTACTGCTTCTGAGCCCACTCTCATTCGTCAATTTGTTTGTAATCGAAAATCAACTCGTATTAATCAATTGAATTTATTGGAAAAATAGCATTACTTATATTTCAAAGTGCCAATGAGATTTTTAACTGTTAAGAGTACAATATTTGGAAGTGGTTTATGTTTCCGGTAAGCTCGCACCTTGTGGATTCCTCTGAAATGATTGATCGCTGCCCGTGTTATAACTTTGCTTTATTGTAGCTTGCATAGTCATGGTTTAATAGGGATACCACTAGATATACGATCCCGTGTTCATTATCTATGTAGCTTCAATTTCTTTTGAATGGATTCCAGTTGTAAGTTGAATAATATCAGGTTACAGAATGGCAGACTTCTCAAGAATATTTGGCAGTTAAATGTTCAGATGGCAGACAAAATGTCTTTCACCCCAGAGAAAACTAAGCCTTGAAATATCAGTAGACTGAGGAAGTATGTGATACTGGTCTCCGGTAGGATGTTACAGCAGTAGTTGGATCTCTTCTAGAAATTGGATTTGCATTCTGCATATGATTGGAATCAAGAATTAATGAATTATATAAGCTATAGTAAATTGGAAATGGTTATAGGATAAGAATGATGTAGTCTCTCCATTGAGTACAGATTTGGTATTTAGAACCACTTCATTTAAAGATAATGCAGGGAGAAACTGAAACTTCGCGCATAAGAGTTTCTTAGGGTGCTTGCATTTGGTTTCCGCGACTGGATGAATGTAATATGTTTATTTAGACACTTAAAAAATTTAAAAATTTTCAAATATTATATAAGTAACTGTCAAACTGAAACATTGATAGCGAACTGAAAAGTTGTTTTGGTTGCTTTGGTTAGTGTAGATAAACTGCTCAAGTAAATTCAACCCATTTCTTAGTCGGCAGAGGTGGTTTTCACATGCAAAATTTGCTGGTGGTCATTTCAATATTCTTTTTCCTTTGTTAGGAAGGCAGCTAGAGGAGTCTGGTGTTCTGAATGATTCTCTGCGTGCACGGAGTAATTCTTGGGGCCTCCATATGCCTTTGGTTTGTCCAGATGGTGCCGTTGTTGCATACGCATGGAAACGCCAACTTGCTGGCCAGGCTGGTGCCTCTGCAGTTGACAGGACCAGGTAGTCTTTTTTATTGTTTTTCCGTCTACTTTGAGGACCGATCTGTTTTCTCTCTCTTGTTTTTCTCTGATGTGTTAGTGACTAATGCAACTATAGTTCATCTTCTATTTGGGAAGATTCTGACCAACAGATTTAAATATTGTTTTGTATATATGGTAAAAAGTTGCATAAATTTGCATATCATGGAACTTAATCAACTTTTAGTTTGCAAATGCCAAATGGTGCTGGAGCTGCGGCTCCTCTGGACCAGCAAGTTGGCAGCCCTGTACTTTTTGGGGCTCAACTTTAAATTCTCTTGTTTTTAACTTTTATTGGTTCGTGATTGTATTATTATGTAAGATTGACAGCTGTCATTTGCTAATTGGGTTAATGTCTTCATTGGATGTTTTCTATAACCTTCATTGCTATTCATTTCTTGGTTGTAGACTTGAAGTTAAATATGGAAATTTGTGACTGGGCTAATGCTCGAGTCTGTCAATCTCCATAGATGCAATTCTCTTATATTTCCTTATCCAGTGCTTTCTCATTTTCAGCCTATCACAGACTTACATATCAGTGGTTCCATTTCAGGTTGGCTCTTAAGGCTTTTACAGATCAAAAAAGACGATTCTTTCCTCACTTTGCGGATGATGCTGATGTGGAATCAGCTACAAAGAAACCTCGTGGTCCCTTGGTGTCACCAGCTAACCTCCAAGAAGAGCTAAGTGATCAAAGGACAGTGGCTGATTTTTTGTCGCATTTGGAGAAAGAAGTCCCAGATCTCAGAACATCTACGTACCAGAGGTTGGATTGGTTAAAGCAAGCTTTATTACTGCCATCTGCTGCCACTCAAAGTAACATTGAGCCGTTGAAAGATCATGGATTTCACAGTACAAGCCAATTCAGACAAGGTCCAACTGACCTCATTGCTGCTGATAAAGTAGCTGTGATTGAGTTGTTTATCCCTTCTGTTTTTAGAGCCATAATTTCACTACATACAGCTGGTTCAATGGAACCAGATGCAGTAGCCTTTTTTTCGCCGGATGAGGTGAATTTGACTTCCAACTCTTTTCATTTTTCATTGGTTATTTATTTACTTACACTAGTTTTGAATTTAGTTAATCATCATTTAGACGCATGTGTTCTCTACAGTTGTGTTGCTTATGAAATCATAGATTAGGAAAAAGAGGATATGAACCTTTTGTATACTAGCAAGGCAAACAGTGGAAATGAAGTACAATAGACATTATGCTAGGTTTACGAGGAAGAGAGCTTAAATGCAATATGGGTTAGCAAAGGAAGCTGGATTGCATGTAAGAGGAGAATCTATTAGTGTTATTTGCATGTATGCTTGGGAAATTGGATTGTATAACACAACAAGCAATACTATTGGAAAGACGTCAAATCGTCAATAGGTTTGTTTACGCCACCCATAGTTCGGAGAATCTCTCTTTTTGTGGGAAATTTGAAGGTGTATTGAGAAACTTCTCAAATAAAATTTATTTCACCTGGAATGATCTGAGGTCTCCATGTGAGATTGTAAGATAAATAAATAAACGTTGAAGAGAGCTCAACAAACACATGTTATAAATCAAAATTAACATAGACTGAAAAGCAGAAACATGTTATATCTCTGTGTTCATCAATCTATATCTTTTTCCCAGTTTAACCTTCACTGCATTGCAGCAAAATTTGTGATGTAAAACAGACAGGAAGTTAAAGATGAGTAGGACATTTTTATTTCCATTGTTATGTTATACAACTCTTGTTATAATCTATGGTTGGATTTTCCCCAAGCATTCGATACTTTTGATATTTTTTGCGGCTCTGATATATTTATATTTCTCACGTGAAGGGCGGAAGCTATATGCATGCAAGGGGCTTTTCGGTACATCATGTATTTGGGCATGTCACGGTAATAACTACTATTTCACACCTTTATAGTTACTTGGCCTCCTTCAGTATATTGCATTAATGGCTTGTTTGACAAGTGTGTGTAAATATCTTTATTTATAAAAACATATAGAAACGAGCGTGGAAAAGTAGATTTTGCATGCGGGTCCTATCTTGTGTGTGAATAAAAGGTGATCTGACAAAAAAGTGTGTATAAACAAGAACATTCAAAACACTTCCAAACGAGGCTCAAATCATTGATCATCTTTGGCATTGTACGGTTGCAGCAACATGCATCAATGGCTCTGCAGTACTTTGTGAGTACGAAACCTGAAGCAGCGTTGCATCATCTACTGGTACTCTTCAAGAACTCAACAATAAGTTATGAGCTGTGTTTTAATAAAGAGCCGAAGCAGAGAAATTGTGAACCTCCTTTTTTTTTTTTTTAATTAATTGTTTGGTGTTGTAGGAGTGGATATGCAGTTACCAAAGTTTATTCACAAAAGTTTGCAGCAAATGTGGGCGGCTGCTGTCGATGGACAAGCAGGCAGCTATGTTATTACCGCCAGTTAGACGCCCTTATCACAACTTCTCAAGCAGTTCGTCCGATGACATTCAGACATTCCATATTGCCTGCTTTCCTGACAAAGAATAGATGTATGCATTTTCTAACCTGCTGTTTCTTTTTTCGCGGGATTTACTTTTATCAGCAGACAATTTATGTGTAACAAAGAATGTAAAAATGTACTATCATGTTTCAAAGTGAAGAAGGAGAAAAGCAAGTGTAGTTACAGCACAACTGATATGGCATTAGCAAGCTTGGAAATTATGTTCTTTTACCAGTAGGATTAGTAAATTTTGATGTAATTTTTTTTTTTTTTGAAAACATTCCTGACTACTGTAACTGGCGATAAGGGGTAAATTTCGTATGGTGCTTCTTTGGTAAAGCCTTTTTATTTTTCTTAAAAGACAATAAACTATAATTTTAACCATTGGTTAATCATCATTATGCCAAGTCACTTGGTGCTTAATATAAAATTGGCACTGATGCTCATTATATCACTCTCCTATAGTCCTATATATGCCTATATCAAAATGTTGAGCTGTGGGTTTATGGTAAGCCTGAGATACATTAATTTGTTGGGAGGGAAATGTGAGTTGAATTGTAAATAAACTAGTAGCAATGGTGAAAAGCTAAGGGGACACGTGATGGTATTTGTGTAGTTGTTAAGCAATCATATTATTCTATATGATGCTTTCTTATTTTAATACTAATATTCTGCATGATTTTGGTTTACTTCCTTGCTTTTCTGGATCACCGTCCTTATTGTATACATCTTCTTTTGCCCTTTTGTCTACCATTGATTCGATAGTGCATTATTGAATTCTTTTTCATTGTTTATCATAGATTGATTGAATCCCTCTAGTAGAAAGATTTGGAATAGAATTTGGTATATTTCTGAGTTTCTCGAATGCTTGATCGATTATTTGGTATTTTCTTTATGGATCGACTGATTTGTACTTTTTGTTTATTGGTGTTTATGTTGTTTGTATGAGTTGATAGTGAAAAAATTATTGAATTTTGTGAAGCACGATAACAAAGTAGCGTAACATGATGATGGTGTATAACGATGACAATAAATGTTCTTGACAATGTGTAACGACTAAGATGAAAATTATGGACGTTTGAGTCACTGTTATCAAAATCACCAATTTTCCATTTATTTAAAATTAAATATTAGTATTCATTTGAAATGAATAAGTCTTGCTTGTCTAGTCCTCTGTGTATTCATTAAAATCTAACAATATTTACTCAATTCATTTCTAGCATTCAGATCAACGAGTTTGGATTTTGATTCATCTACATTGGGATCCCATGGATCTAACGAAAACATATGAATGCCTCAATGTCCATTGTAGACAATCTTGCATTCAATCAAGATCAGAAGTTTGCTTCGTCTATTTCCTTGCTTCTCACTACATATATTCAGCACCCTACTCCTATATATGCTTCGATATTATTTATATATAGCTAAAATTTGATTTAGGGTTCCTAGTGAATATGCCTTGCTAATACACAAAGTTTCTTGTGCAGTTGTGCTATATACCAAAACCAACATCTGAAGCAACCTCCAAATTCTTTGTTTTTAGTGTGTTGATCCAAATGCCCTATAAGAAGCTTGAACCCACTCTCCTATTTGCACATGTAAATAAATACATTAAGATCAAAACACAATAGAGAACAACATACTTAAGCTATTAAGGCACATACATCACAATGGATGTTCTGGATTCTACGGCAACGCGCAAATATCGAAGGGGCGCACGGCAAGCCACGATAGTGGCGCAAGTGTTCGGCGTGATCGGAGTTGTGCTTATGCTCATTTGGTTGTTGCATTACCGCGAGGGCCTCGACCTCGACTCATATCGTCCTAATCTTGTTTTCAATGTGCGTAAAATTCACTCTCTCAAAACAATTCACTATGATTTAAAATGTCGAAAGTTGTATGTCAATTTCTTATAATCTCTTTCGATCATCTAGGTTCATCCTTTTCTCATGTTCTTTGGATTTATTTTCATGGTGGGACAAGGTACGTACAAATTGTACTTAATTTAACCACAGATATGTTTTTAATTATCGCTACTGATCGCCTGCCAACATAGTTGGCACCATCGATATGTGTCCACACACCTACTCACCATCCAATATTGGGGAGGTATGTGGCACCATCTGGATATTATGGTGCCAACTTATATTGGCATCGGATCGGGAGTGATGTTTTTATATAAGAATTTTAGGAACAATCCAAGTTCCGTTATTAGTTTCAATTGTACTCTAGTTAATTGAATATTTATCTTGAAAAGGTTGATCATTCTTTCAAATATGGGTGTTAACAAATAATGTGTTTCAAGTCATTAACAGTCTACATCAGGGTATATATAATTGGAAATTGTGATAAAAATAGGCTATTTATCAAAAGTTTGAACTCAAGAATTAGGTGCATTGTCTAATATTTGGTGTATTTCTTTCTTCAAATTATTATATACTGATGAATTGAGATCTGTTGTCTCTCTGTCTGGTCTACGTATCGAGGACAGCGATGATGGCATACAGTACGGTGAGAGCAGAAAGAAACGTGCAAAAAATGGCGCACGTGTTTTTTCACACAGTAGCTTTATGCCTTGGGATAGTTGGATTACATGCTGCTTTCAAGTTTCACGACAGGAGACATATTTCCCACTTGACTAGCTTACATTCATGGATTGGAATTACCACTTTCTCCCTGTTCTGCTTGCAGGTACATATTTTATCTGACTAATTAATTATTAATTATAACTTATAAGCTGCCTTTTTAAATTTTTTTTTTTTTTCATGTAATTAATTAAAATTTTGCAGTGGTTGTTTGGGCTCGGTTTATTTCTTTTCCCAAGTGGTTCTTCTGAGTATGCAAGAAGAAGGGCAGCTCCATGGCATATTTTCGCGGGAAGGGTAATTTTGTACATGGCAATATGTACCGCGATGACGGGTTTAATGCAGAAGATGATGCTGTTGGGACTTCAACGTAACGGGGAAACTCGTTTAGTCAACTTTCTTGGATTCATGATTCTTATATTTGGTATTGCTGTTGATATTTCTGTCGTACTTTCGCATTATATATGATTTGTATATTTGCTTATACAAATTGAAAAATGTGATATGTATAAACAAATTATGGGTCAGACTTGTGTGTGATTATGATATTAAATTGTTTTTCTTTTTCATTTTTTGGGCAGAGGAGTATTGGATTTATTATTATTATTATTTTTTCCCAATTGTCATTGGAAGGTTGTGCATTTGTCATTTTGTTGTATCATTATACAAATGGATTTGGTTGAGTAAAAAAATTATTATATATTTATTCTCTCCGATATTTTTCCATACTTTTTATTTATTTATTTTTCATTCACAAATTTCACACGCACTCATTTTATTTCGGAAAGTGCTTTCTACCCTAAAATTTTGATTCATTATGGAGGTGACGTGACCAGTATACAAACATAGATGACACGTTCAATGTCATTACACTATTATAGTATTTTGTGATTTTTGATTTATTTCTATTGAATCTTGAAGTTTGTATTGAAAATTGATTGTTTGTTGAAAAGTAAAACTACAAAGTTAGGAATAAAATTCAATTAAAAATTTAACTGCAAGAAAAAGTAACTTTTATCTTAAATTTTGTCGAACAAAGTCGAAATCTCTAGAGACCTAACTCCTTAAAGTGAAAAAAAAAGTCCAATGGTGCATAATTGAGCTAAGTACGTGGCTTAATTTAAATTGCTCCTTAATTTCTTAATCTACAACTTTCATCTATACTCCAGCAATCATTATCCAACTGGTGATTAAATACAATTGAAATTGACATTGCTCAAATCAAAACGGTGTAACGTGTAAAATAAACGAAAATGTTATGTTGCAGGTTGGGAGTATTTTTTTCTCCCAACTCGAGCCCCACCCACACTCAGCCGGGCAGCTAAAATGCCCTGCGCTGAGGAGATTTTTAGCTCCCAATGCTAGAACGTAACAGGGCCGGTAAAATAAAACATATACTATTTTAAGCTCCGAAAAAATAAAAAAACACTTATTAACTTTTTTTTTGTGGAATCGACTTTTAAACTTTTAACAAAAGGAAAATTACGCGAAAGGTCCCCCCAACTATAAATTTATTTACACTTTCATCATAAAACCATTTTTTTTTTTTTACTGGATAACAAAGTTCCCAATTACTGGAAAATAGCGTCACCCATTCAAATGACAAAAATTTTTAGTAATATTTCTCAAAATAACAAAATTGCCATTAAAACATAAATAAACAAAAAATTATTGTTCTACAAAATTCTATTTTACACACTTTATGCTTTTACTTCTCGGAACATGCACGCATACGAGCTTAAACATGAAATTTGACGTTATCATTTTGTCATGATTTATGTTTTTTAAAAACACTATAAAAACACACCGATTATAAAATTTGATGCATTATGTCATATTAGAGATGAAGACGCGATAAATATTATTTAGTCATCAGTTATCATGACAAAATGAACATGACAACAACATTACGTTGTATCTACCTCACTCTTTTGTCATTTTATTCGAAATTTGAAATAATTTGTAAAAACATTTTGACCACATTGATTCTGCTTGTAATGGAGTCGGATAAAGTGCATCCAAAACCATCGATACTATAATATATATACGCAAAGTTAACTAATTAATTAATTGTAGCATCCGGTCCAAGGCTTGTAATAACTTGGGCCCCTGCTGGACCGTCTTCAACGCTATCTTGGTTGTCAATAATTAGGGTGTAATACTTATTAGTTAGTTACTAAACTATCAAGATATCACTTTTGGTCACCCAATTTTTTTTTATTTTGGCACTGATGATTAATTATCCTTTTTCCATAAAAGGGCATTGGTGACAAGTATCAAGAGGTGCAGTAGAAATTCTCAACTACGTTGACATTTCCGTGACACCTACTCATCATTATATCGTGACAAGGTTGCCTCCCTCAATAATGCAACATATAAATTGCCGCAATTGCGTACTATACTAAGCTTGTTGGTCTTATACAAAGAACACAGTTTTAGACAATGTTACCATTTCGGTCCAAGTTTTATTACTTAATTACCTAACATCACCATTCGTCATTTGAACAAACAATTTGCACATCGATGAAACATTTTTAAAAAGTTGGAGACATGAATGTCACACTTAGAAAAGGTTGGGGACCCCTTGTTGAAAAATGTGGACACAAACCCTTTTCTTTTCTTTTCTTCCCCCTTTTTTTCCCTTTCTTTTTAAGGATTAAAAAATGGTCCCATCTTTTAATAATACAGATAGAAACAAGAAGTGTCTAGCTTCTCATCCACATATATACACAAATTTGTGTTCATTATGTTAGTTCATCTAAAGATGGCACCAAAAAGAAGCCATAACTATGGAGTCTCAGCCTTTCAAGTGAGTTTGTTTGCTCATTTACTGGCTATTGCAGTCATCGTTTTGGCTCTTGTTTGGCTTCTCCACTTTCGTGAAGGCCTTGCTTTCAAATCCAACGAGAAGGCGAAGATTTTCAACGTAAGACCTCATTCCTCGAAAGCTTTTTCTAGGAGAAAAAACGATGTTTTTCAGCAAACTCTCGGTTAGAAAAACGTAAAAAATTATGAAGATACGTCGAAGTAACTTTTTACTGTCAATTTGTGCATGAAAAAAGTAATTGTTAAAAAAGTTTTAACAAACAAAGACTAAATATACACTCTTAAAGCTTATATATTTATTACTCATTTACTTGCATATGTTACTTTATTAATGTTCAACGGTTTAGAGAAGTATGTTTCACAAGAGTAATTTCAGAACTATATCCTTTTACATGTTTGTTTACAAATTTTCTTACTTTTCAATTAGGTTTTTTTTTTTTAATTTCAGAAAAGTATCATTATTTGAAAGATTTTTGAAAAAATACTTAATTTGTACGTGTGATTAAAGAGTAAAAGAAACAAAAAATATATAAAATTATCATATCAATAAGAAAGATTATTAATTTGTGGGAGAGGTACAAGCTCTAATTATTTGTTTTTGCATTGTATAGGTGCATCCACTGCTGATGATTATAGGGTTTGTCGTGTTTTCTGGACAAGGTAACAACATTTTGTGGCTGAGAAATTAATATTTAATTTCCAGATTTTTTATTGTCTTTCTTTGTGACGTCCAAAATAATATTTCAGTTCTTTATGAAAACAATACGAGCCTAGTTTGATTTATATTAAAAAAAAAATTTAAAAGCTAGTTTTAAATTATTAGAATAAAAATTTAGTCCAACACACACTCTATTTGACTTTTTCAAGTTAGGTCTTGACAAAGGTACTCATCGACCCAAATATGATGTTAAGAGCATCTCCAATGGGAGATATCTTCACAATGTCAAGGCCGAGGGAGAGACCCACATATTTTTAGATGGGTCCCATACTTTTTGATTTTATTTTTAATTTTCAATTTTTTAAAATTAATTTTATCCCATTTACCTCACTTTTTCTTCTTTGTGTCCCGTACCATATTTAAAAGCACACATCCATATATTTATATCTTCTACTATTATTTTGTTATTATTTTTGAATTTATTTCTATCTCTCTCTTCTTTTTGGCTCCTCTCTTTTTTTTTTATTACATTTCTTGCAATTTCACTTCAATTAAAATAATTATTTTCTCTCTATCTCTCTCCTCCACATAATCTAAACAACCACATCCCCCATTGGAGATGCTCTTACAAGGTTGTTTCCAATACAATCTAAGCAATGGTTGTATATTATATCATCCCCATGGAGCAGAGGAATTAAATTTTTTGTTATACATGTCACTTCGAAGAAAATATTTCTAGTATTCCATGAGCAACGCAATCGTGGATTAAATTTAGTTTAACAATATATGCAAATTTTCTCTAAAATCTGAAACTCCCTTCTTTTTTTTTTTTTTTTTGTGGGACAGCTATAATGGCATACAAGACAGTTCCATCGAGAAGAAGAGTTCAGAAGTTATTTCACTTGAGCTTGCATTTGATTGCTTTGCTTGCTGGCATTCTGGGCGTCTATGCAGTCTTCAAGTTTCACCATGAGAGTGGAATTTCTGATGTCTATACTTTACATTCTTGGCTTGGAATCTCTACCATTTGCCTTTTTGCTTTACAGGTAATTAAATCACCTATTAATTTAATTACTCTTTTACTAAAAATTACTTTCACTAAAAATTACTTTCACGTTCATGTTCGATAATATTGAGCTATTATTACATCACGTCAAATTTCGAGGTAACACATGTGATGAATGCAATAACTGCATGTCCACATGAGCATTAGATTGTCATTAATCAATGAAGTGATCTAATGTCCATGTGAGTACAACTTATTGTGTCTACTGAACACGTGTAATCTTAGCATGAATGATGTCAATGTGGTTACATCAAATACCAACGTGATATGTGTTCAGTGGATATAATATTACCGCGTACTCCGTGTGAGCATTAGATTGGCATTGATTATTGGACTAAAGAGATATAATGCACACTTGAAAACATATCATTTTGCTCACGGAATGCATGTGACCACAGCATGAGATGATACTAATGTGATTAATTTTGTGTTTAATTTCTTGATTATATAAACCACCATCTTAATGTATTGTATTGTATTGTTAGTGGCTTTCCTCCTTTGTTACACTGATGTATCCTGGTGCACAATCTACAAAAAGGGATAGGCTCATTCCATGGCATGCTCTCTTTGGTACGGTCATATTCTTCATGGCAATTTTGAGTGCTGAAACCGGATTGGTCGAACGGTTCATCTTCTTAAGCTTGCGAAGGAGTCAAGAAGCCCTTATAGTCAACTTTACGGGTCTGCTCATACTGTTATTTGCTATATCCGTTGGTTTCACTCTTCTTCTTCCAGGAGCTTATTAACAAACAAGTAAATTTATTTTAAATCAATTGCGAACATTAACCTTGGTTTGTTCAATTTTGTAATTATTGTTGATGTTGGGAGAATTGATGGTCGTAAAGGGTTTTTTTTTTTTTGTGATAATAATAAATAATGTTTATTTATTTACAATTGAAGTTTTCGTTAGATTTAATAAAATGTTGTAAAAATATGGAAAAATTGAATACCCCATTTCAGTGGAGCATTTAAAACTATTAGTTGCTCGTATCTCGTATGATCCATTACAATTACGACACAAAATTACAATTACTACACAATGATATGCTAATTAGATGCTAATTTGACTTATTTGGACCAAAATAAACTTTTAAGGGTCAATTTTCAAGATTGTTAACGAACACCGGGTGTTCCGTAGGTTACGGAACACCCGGCCCTTTTACGGGCCCGTCGAACTTCGAATTTGAAATCTGAAAATTTGTTTAAATTCAACACGATGAGGTGGAGTTTAACAATTTAAAAAAAAAAAATTGACACCGTGGCGATCGGTGGCGACTGATCAAAGTTCTTGACTAAATTTTGGTTAAAATTATGACCAAAACTTTAATCGATCATTACGGTGTCGAAAAATTTTTTTTAAAAGTTATTGAAACTCTACCTCATTGTACTAAATCTGGATAAATTTTTGAATTTCAAATCGGAGGCCCAGGCGTTCCGTAAGGTATTGAACGCGGCAGTCAATTTAAGTGTTGTCGGAACTTCAAGGAGCAATTAATATTTAACCCGCATTATTGATGGATTTACCGTTCACGCGTGTGCCAAGTCACGTTTTAGGTTTCGTGCAGTATTAGATAACCCCGGGTTGTAAACGTGTAGAATAAATCGCATGTTATTAGCAAATTCTACAGCCTATCCGTGTTAGATCCGTGTGCCTGCTTCCCCACTATAGCGCCGTGTACACGCGCTAATGACTTGATTCTTTTCACTTCAAATTGTTTTATTATTATTTTTCTTATTTTGGTTTTGTTTTAAAAATTGTGTCAATTAATTTTTTATTGAATGTTGACTAAAGAACAGAAATTATAATATATTTAGAATACCCTAAGAGGCCCTTTAAAGAACAGTTTTGGAGAAATAAAGAGTATTTTTTAATTTAAAAAGTGAAATTTTTTATGTTTCTCAACACGGTCTTTATATTTGTATATGTAAAGATATTAGATTTCACAATTGATATTGAAAATTACAGGTCGATAAATTAATATAATTAGAAATGTGAATACATTATGAGCAAATACAAAATCAAATAGAGAGTGGGTTTAATTCTCTAAATTAAAATCCAATTTTTTAATTTAAAAGTTATTAAAGAGTTTGTTGGAGCAAATTTTTAACCATTTGGTCTTTAAAATAACTTAAACCTTCCCAATCAACATTGTTGAATCCAACCCGACCTAATCGGGAATTGAAAAACCCGTGACCTAGGTAAAAGATCGAGTCGGGGAACCATTAAAACCTAGTTTGGTGAAATACCCGAAAACCCGGGTGATTGACCCAAAAAAAAAAGACAAACAAAACGATCTTAAAC
Organism: Jasminum sambac; assembly: GCA_018223645.1. Lineage (NCBI taxonomy): Eukaryota > Viridiplantae > Streptophyta > Magnoliopsida > Lamiales > Oleaceae > Jasminum > Jasminum sambac. Next base: position 18,416,385 of record CP073650.1, on the reverse strand, counting down.
GACTTGGGCCAAACTTGAGCTGAGGTTTTGCCCCTTTTTTTAGATTTTTAGATTTTTTATATTCCAATACTTCTTAAAATATTATATTAATCATCGAATAGATCAGAGTCAAATCTTTGAACCTTAATCCAATTCTTCGGCCGGGTCGATAATCTGGTCTGATTTGAAAACACAGTATTCCTTCCTATAGTATCAACTATCACGGTCTCTTGAAAATAATAATTTAAATTTGAATAAAACTAATTTAATCTAATTTCTCCATTTGAGTCATATGGAAAATACTTCTTGGTGTTGGACCGGACCCGGTTAGCCAGTCCACCGATCCGTAGACCGCCTCTAGTCAAAGCCTTTGATTGATTTATTCAAAACTTCTTCAATTCCCATTCGATTCCCAATCTCACGCTTGGCCTTATTTTACCGTTTCAAATTCAATGGTCAATATTCAAATTTTCCTTTCCTCTCACAATTATTATATTATTATATTATTATGTTCAAAATCACAAACGTTCCTATGTTTATTATATAGTTGAACCGCGTAAACCAACATATACAATCATATCATATATATAAACCCAATCAAGTCTCATTCCTAACAACATAACAGAGGAGCTTAGACCTTAGAAAGAGTTGTACAATTTTTCATTTATCGATCGATCACACGATGATTTCGTCATGGAGACGGAAAAAAGCTGTGCGTCGTGCTTCGAAGAAACAAACAATCGACGATAATATCGTCAACCTAACAATCCCTCAACATTTTCAGTGTCCAATATCGCTAGACTTGATGAAAGATCCAGTAACGTTGTCGAGCGGGATAACGTACGATCGAGAAAGCATAGAGGCCTGGTTGAAGGCGGGTAACTCGACATGTCCCTCGACCAACCAAGTCTTGAGAAATCTTGAGCCTATACCTAATCATGCCATTAGGATGATGATTCAAGATTGGTGTGTAGAGAATAGGAGTTATGGTATAGAGAGGATTCCAACTCCGCGGGTCCCCATAACCTCGGCTGAGGTCTTGGAGATTCTTGGAAAACTTGAGGACGTGCGAGATGAACATGAATGCCAAGAATTGGTGGTGAAGATCAGGACATTAGCTAAAGAAAGTGAGCGAAATGAACGATGCATTGTGGCAAACGGCGGTGGTAGGGTCTTATCGTCCAAGTTCAGGGCCTATTCCACTGATTCTATTGAGGATCATGTCGTGATTTTGGAGGAAATTTTGTCTACTTTGATAGTTATGACACCTCTCGACGAGGAGTCGCAGTTCATTCTTGGATCAAAATCGTCGTTAGGTTCTATTGTTTGGTTTTTGAGGTGTGGAAATTTGTCAAGCCGGAGAAATGCGGTATTGATTATAAGATCCATTGTTTCATCACATCAAGAAAAGGTCCACGACCTACTCAATATTAAAGGGGCTCTAGAGGCCTTGGTGAAGGTTGTGAAAGAACCCATTTGCCCGACTACCACGAAAGCTTCGTTATTAGCGATGTACCATATGGTGTCATCATCGACCGGAACTTATGCAGAGGACGTCATGAAAAGGTTCATAGATGCAGGGCTAGTCGAAGTTTTGTTACATACGCTCGTGGAATGTGATAAGAGCGTATGCGAGAAGGCATTGGGTGTGTTGGATGGAATTTGCAATTCTAGTGAAGGGAGGGAGAAGGGCTATGATAATGCTCTAACTATGCCTATTCTAGTGAAGAAATTATTGCGAGTTTCGGATCTATCGACGGAGTTTTCGGTTTCGATTATGTGGAAGCTTGGGAAGAATGAGGAGAGGGAAGAAAGAGGTGTGCTTTTTGAAGCTGTGGAATTAGGGGCTTTTCAAAAGTTGCTACTTCTCTTGCAAGTTGGTACAAATGAGAAAACAAAGGAGAATGCAACACAATTGTTGAAGGCAATGAATTTGTATAGGGATAGGGTGGAGTGCATAGATTCCTTGGACTTCAAGAATCTCAAAAGGCCATTCTAAATTTTTTCCAAAAGAGAAAAAAATAAAATAAAACCATTGCCTCAATATCTAATAAGTTCTACTTAGCAGTCTAGAGATTAAAAGTACCATCGTCGCTTTAATTGTAATAATCGGACTTCTGATTTTACATGCTTTAGGGATTTGTAGTTTTCATTTATTAATTATTTATTTTATATGGGTTTGTTCTCGTTATGAGTGCTGGGTTCCCACCGCTATTTCATATACACGTGTAGAATTGTGTACAAGTCTAAAGGTTAGTACATTTGATCATTATATATAGCCACATGTAACTATGATCTCAAATTATCAAGTATTAAAATATCTCCTATGTGACAGTTTGAGATCATAATCACATTTGCATGAGATCAAAATTATATCTTATGTTAGAATAACAAAATGAGTCGATCGATTTTCAACTTCACATGAGACACAAGTCACACAACTTATGGTGTGACCTCCATGTCCATTTCAAGATGGTAGACATCATAAATTGTACACAACGTGAACGATACAAAATTTTTCCAACAACCCATAACATTTCTTAAGAGCCTACAAAGGAAAACCAACTTGTTTGAAATAGATTAAAGTCAATTCACAGATGTCAACTTTAGCTCGACCGAACATTCAGACGAGACTTCACTCAAGTAAAACCATATGAGAAAATGAGAAATTTACAAGTTCTAGCCAATCAAACAGTTTATTCAGTCGCTAAATCAGCGAGTGCACAATCAACAATAAAGCTCGAAAAAATCACCGAGCCTGCTAGCCTGAGGATGGAAAGTACACAGGCGGAGGAGAGAAGCCACAGCAAGTCTCCAAGATGAAAGCAGAGCATAGGTCGTGTAAGAACGTGACCTATATTATTGCCTTAACACCTCACTATGGACAAATCAGAAATACTGTAAAAAGGGAGACCTACAGCTAGTGGTGGCTTTGAAGCTAGGTGCACTAGATGGCTGCCTGAGACCTCCATATAAATTATTTTTTCTTAACATAAATTTTGCCATATAGAACTTATAAAAAGCCAACAAATCAAGTTTTGCGTAAGGTCCCAACATCTTACGGGCAGTTCTGGCCATGGCAATAGAAAGATTTGGGAAGGCAGGTTGTGTAAATCATCAAACCAAATAAATGCTATCTAAAACAGCAAAGCCAGCAGCAACACCGCCTTCGTTGGAGGAAGACACCTTCGTCCGCATCAAGTAACCACATTCCTCATTCATTATCACCTTCCTCTTGTTCCTGTTCATTTATTCAAATGCACTCAACTATGACCAACAAATACAAAAGTTTGATATGACATGGGTAGTAAAAAGTTTGACTTTGACTGATCGTAGAAGTTAATTTTTAGGTTAAAAAAAGTTTAAATGAACATGGGCTATTTCTCCAGATGGGCTTACCTTAAATATGCTGCATATATGCCGAGTTCTGATATGACATGATCTTTCTGAGAAATGCCTTGTCGCATTAGAATCGCTGGACAAAGAGTGGGAAAAATTCTCTGCATAAGAATGTAAGCTGCATTTTCGTCCAAGCCTTCCTTTTCAATTCGAAGTAGGGTTTCTCTGACATCATCGCCATAGATATTGTTCCCTGAAGTAAGAGCAAACCGTCAATAATAATTTTGGCAGTAAACTTGACTCCTAGTGACAGTATGACATCAGACCTCCTCCTTCTCTTTGGGGTTTCATCACATATAGTAAGGGTTTCTCGATAGCATCCCTAACGATGTTGGCATCCTCCAGACTCCATAACCCAGCAAAACATCGTCGCACTTTCGCAATATCATCTTTGTTTTCAAGAAATCTGTTCATGGTACCAAGAAACACTTATTCAAGCCATTGAAGGTATAAATGGAGCTAGATTTTCAATACATGCAAAAACTTTTACAACACAAACACACACATACACGCACAATATGTTATCCCAATTTGTTAAACGACTTCTTTTGTTTATTGTTAAATCAGATCAAATGTATATCATTTAATATGATCTTCAACATGTCTCTCACGTATAGGCATGATTTATTTATTTATTTCTCATCAACACTTGGAAAACTCATCTGAACAGGCAGTCAATCTGTTAATCGAATCAAATCTATATTATATAATATAATCTGCAACGGTTTCAAAGTGCACTCATTCATTGTACAAGGATTTATTGACTTGAAGTTCAAGTCTCAACAATATTGAATACCAACATTCATCCTTTATGCAAAACCATAAAACCAACACCCGTATATTCTTCCATGTACGGGTACAATTAAGCATAACAAAAGCTGATGTGATGTGGCGTCAAGAAAAAAATAATTTTTATACGTATGGCTGAAAAATAAAGGGAAGTCATATAACAAATATGAAAGAGTTATCAGTAATGATCGTCAGTGAAATGAGTCGTGCGAAAATGATGCTAAATTTTTTATTTTTATTTTTTTCACTTGAAAAAGCAACTTACCTTTCAAGTACATTTGGTTTGGCAAGCTCTTGCTGTATCTTCTTGGTGCCAGCTAAATGATAAGCAATTGAAGGGCATTTTATTGCAGATGATTGCTCTATCAATAGCCTGGCTCTCCATTCCTATAAGAAAATTATTATGTTAAACCAAACCATTGGGGACTACCAAAAGCTGGGAGAAACCTGGTAATCAATTCCACAATGTGCTAAAAATGTTCATATTAAAAAAATAAAAAAGTGGAAGGGAAAAAGATCAATTCATACAAAATTTGTTTTACCCAACAAAATCATGTTTATAACCGATAGAAAGATTTTGTCCCCAACAACACGATACAATGTCGTGACCAATTAAATACAGAGTTTGATTCCCAATGAAGAACCTAAGGTATTAGTTATGCTTCCAACTTAGGTCTTCAGGGCTTTGCCTCTCATTCCCGAACTAACAGCTTGTTTGGCAAAGCTTTTACCCTTTTTCCTTTTTCTCATTTTTCCTTTTTTTTGGCAAAGCTTTTACCCTTTTTCTTTTTTCTCGTTTTTCCTTTTTTGTGTGTGTGTGTGTGTGTATGTGTGTGAACGAAAAGTGAACATTTTTTTTTTTTAAAGCATGTGTGTTAAAAATAAAACAAAGTTCAAAGTTACTTCAGCTTAACAATACATTGGGTCTTCAATTTTGGTTGCCAAGTTTCTACAGAGAATGACCAGGGGTAAAAGGGATTGGTTAAAACATAGAATATGTGCATTCGAGGTTTGGCGCTTGGAGTGTCCATTCTCATGACTTTCTTAGACAACTGCTAAAAAATTAATCCGCCCATGATATAATACAAATTATTAGCATCAAGGAAAGATTGATGCTTCTTACAGCTGACAGACAGAGTAAAACTGCTATATGCTGATTCTAAAGAATAATAACATTTTGAACCACAAACGTACTCACTGATTCAGAAGGATAATCATTTGGTGCATATCCAGCTCTAAAATATACCACTGCAACTGCTTGTCCGTCCCTGAAATTATAAAGCTTCTAAAGATTAAAATAGAAAGATTACATGCTAATTCTGTTGATTCAGGTGATGAAAGTTGCACTTCAGTTCCATTAGATACATACACAACAAGTGTTCCATCTGGTAGAAGCTCCCCCGTTGCATCGATTTCCGCTAAGGTCTTCCGGATACTTGTGACTTGATATGTATCATTAGGTTAAGAAAACATCCACAATACAAATCTTGAGAATGAACGCAGAAGAAAGATAATAGTACTGCATAATTCTACTCTATTTCCTTCAAAAATTAATAACTAAACATGAAAATTTTGGGAATGTTCTAATTGCGGTTTTGCTGTTTTCACTTTTCAATTTTTCAAAACAATCAAAATTCATTCTTTCATATTTTTTGAAAACACATATTGAGAACAAGAAAATTTTTTGAAAAGAAAACTCAAAACAAAATTTTATCATGTTTTCTCTCTTGACTCCACAGGCAGAAAGTTGAAGATGAATTTGAAACTATAACTAAACATTGAAACACAAAGAGAACGCATCTAAGCATTTTAAACAGTGAAAAAGGATATTTTTCCGTCAATGTCGTAGAAAGCCAGTGTTGATCATACATATTTCGTTCTTCATTTTGTACAACAACCATAACTATAGACCTGCATTGGTTTTTTGCGGTCATAAAATTTCACTGAGCTAACAGTTGCAGACTATGAATTCATACTATTCAATTCATTGAATAAACCAGACCTCGGGTTATTATATTCACTCCACGCCTTCGATAACGCTTCAGCAAACTGATTGACAGCATTGTTTTGTGGAATCCTCTCAGGATTTAGTGCAAGGTGATGTTTATATTGATGGAGTAAGCTCCTGAAAATTGAAGCCATCCATACATTACAACCATAAGTTTAGTCGCAAACTTATATTTAAAATGTTGAGCAAAGAGCGGAAATCATACAAAGTAATTATAGCTCTGGATGACGGACCAATATCACTAAGCGTGTATTCGGGTAAATTTTATTTTGCTAAAAACTGACCTTTTAGGTTGAATGGTAGCAAGATCACGAAATGTGTGGATATAACGACTAGTTGTGATGGTTAATATAGAAGTACAGAAGTATAATTTTTACAAGGTAGGAAAACTGCAAAAGTGAAAATTTTGAGGAAAAAAAAAAAAGAAAAAGAGAACACCGGCTAAAATCTTTCAAATTGCAACCAAGAATTGTCCAGGGCCTTCGGAAGCAGAAAGTTTGACTTTGAGAATTTAGATTCCAAAAGGACATCCCGTTTTGGAAAAAGGTATTTATAATTGAATATCAGAAAGAAATTCTATCGTCAATTGATGATGTTTACTTAAGATAATTTTGTCCTTCCCTAATCAGAAACGGAGAGAATCTTTGTAGCATTTCCAAACAAACACTGAAAGAATATTTAAAACTCAAGCAAACATGTTAGATATCAGGATAAGAAATAAAATTTTTGTCACAAACGTCGCAACAAATATAAGAAATCAATATAAAACTTGGTAAGGTTTAAGTATATATATTGAGATAACCTGTGGAGTTCACTAACAAGACCGCTTAGCCCGGGAAATGAAGATGAAATTGTGTTGAGCTCTATTTGAAGAAGTAAATTAGTTTGTTCATCCAGCATATAGTCTGAACGATGTAGTCCCAGTCGTATTTCCTAGGTGCCAAGTACATAAAAATTAGTGTACTCTCCATCACGTAATAAATACAATCTGCTTCCATGTATGGTCTGTAATTGCTATAGTTTGAAATTAATAGCAGAAGTGATAAGCTACACCTTTCAAAATCATCACACTGAAAAATACAGTTAAAAATCAAGATAGAAACTGAAATCGAACATAAATGTCACATTTGCACTATAGCAATCCATTGGACTGCTAACTTCTACACTAAGTCATTTGTGTGCCATTGTTAAACATTTGGGCTAAGTCTCTACTACACTGGGTTAAACAAATTATATCAAACTCTCTAACATGTCATGGACAGTCCAACACAGGATATATACATATTGAAATATACCTCCTTTTTGTTGGCATCTAACATCTTGGAATGAATTTCTAAGAGTCTTGAAGTAAAAGCATCCGCTTTCTTGGTTCTGCACGAGAAAGTTGAAAAGTTGAATTAACATAATGCAGGAAAAGAAGCACATCTTGCATGGTTCAGGAGTACATGAAAATTAAGGAACCAATCGGGTTAAGTAGGACATAAGATGCAATTTGTACAGAGTGATTGCCCTAAGGTTAGGTGACCTAGGGGACCACCCAGAGGCTGGAACCCTCAATTTCAACTTTCCTCTCTTCTGAATACTAAAGGGGCCCAAACATATGAACTCATATGAAAAAAAGAATTATTATCAAGTATTGCTGAAGGCCCCAACATGCTTCATTGCCTGTTTGATAAAACTATTCTCACAGTCACTTTTCTCTACATCCATTTTCAACAACTCACACTGTAAAAGAGAAATTTTTATTTTTTCAGGCTTTTCAGTACACTACCTTGCTCTACTTTTTACCGCACATAACACATTCTGTAAAAATAAAAATAAAAGTAAAAAATCACTTTTTTCAGTATTAATAAGTAGGAGTCACTTGAACCTGGATAGCGAGTCCTGTAAGAATTTTCCATCCAAACTCACACGATCCACAAGTTCATTGAAAATGGGAGCTATTTCGCATGCTTGCTTCCAATGACTTTCAGGAAATGGCATGGGCAATAAAGATAATGGCGCATGAACCATTCCCACAGCAGGCACTCTTCCTGACCTCTGCAAATTTGGCACAATGGAAACTAAACTACTGATGTTATGCAGTCAATGCATAACCATAGATCAACAGATTTTCATTTTCGAATGCCTAGGTTAACATAAGTTTCAATCAAATGTTTATAAAATCTAGTTTGAAAATTCATCACTGATATGAAATAAATCGAACTTCGCATTCTGAGAAGCTCTTGATCTTCCGGAAACAAAGTACTCAAATCAGTGATTTACCATTCAGTTCTAAGTTCCAACATCCTTTTTTTGATTCATCAAAAAGAAGAAACAGCAAATCAAAATAATATTGCATAAATTATGAATACTGCTTTAACCACGGTTATACATTCATCAAAAAGTACAAAACAAGTTCAATGTACCACAGAATAATTATGTTTGTTCACTTTATAACTGCAAACAGACCTGTGAATTCGAGTCTCCGACAAGAAGCCCGTGAAGAGAACTCCAAACGAGGGCATCATATTCCAATTTCTGAAGCAATTGGGGTTCAATTTTGTGGGGATCAAAGACCAAGCTTGTAGCATATTTCCGTTGGGACTCCATTTCTTCAACTCCAGTGGATTTCAGAGCTTGGGCCACAGTGGAATTGGCTGGTTTTGGAAGATGGGTTTGTAAGGATTCAGTAACGGGATTGAAAAGGAAAGAGTTGTGCTTCGATTTTTTGTGAAAAGTAGTGGTAGTGGGGGGAATAAAGCAGTGTGTCTGAGAGCTAGGCAGGGAGATGCCAGCGCCCATTTTGACCTTGTTTTGACGACTCCGAGGTTATTATATGCCTGTGTGGATTAAATCCGTTGAAAAAAGCTGTGCATGTTAGGAATGTAATTTCTACATATTTTTATCATTTTTTTTCTAACTTTTAATTTAGTTAAATCAATCGCATCCTTATATATCATAGACCTGTATATAGTACATAGATCTTCACCATTCAACTCTATTCATTATGTCTCCTACTTCACATAAAAATTTATAAAACCTCATAAAATTTCAACCCTAACATGGGCACAATGTTCTCTTTTTGTTTTGGGGACCTTTTTTCATTTGTTGTTTTCTAAAACGGTGAAAATGTGTTTTCTTCAGTATTTTAAAAAATGTATTGCTGAAAACGTCTTGATGAGTCATAGAAAAAAATTGAAAATAGCTTTTTGACGTTTTGGACATTTTCTAAATGTTGAAAATAAGAACAAAAATATATTGTTGGATTTTAAATTTTACATTAGTTACATTTGAATTTCAACTTTTACTTCTTCACACTTCAATCCATGACTACTACCAACCCCTCGGAGAAAAAACCACCATTAGTGATGGTTCGACCACTAGACGTCGTCAGTGAATTAGTGGTTTGCCACCTCACCAGTGACGACTTGGGAAGGAGCACAGAGAGGTGGGGGAAGCAAAGAACAGCGTGGAGATGGGTGTGCGGGAGGTCGAAGATGAGAACTTTTTTGAACAAATTGAAAAGTTTTATAATTTTCTGAAATTACTAATTTACATTCTTCCAAAAGTCAAATGAAATTCCTTCAAAAAAAAAGTCAAATCAAATAATTTTTATATTTTCTCTTTTCAAAAATAATACTTAGCCAAACCAGTGTCCATTATTTTGTTTCATGATTTTAGTTTAGCTAAATTTGTTGTGTTCAGTTGAATTGCTCTGACATTCGTATTTTGCTTTTCTCTACACGTGCTACTTTCACTTCGAGAATATGCACTTATGAATAAGTACAAATTTCATTTTACTATTTTGTATGAATATATCTGTCTGTTTGTTTATATGAATGTTTTTGCATCGTGATTACTATTCAAATACTTCTTTAAAGCAAATTAATATTCTAAAAATACTATATACTAAGGTAAATAATAATACATACTTTGCTACACATTTAATCGAATATACTATTTTAACATGTTACTATAGATAGAATTAAAATTGATGTTTTCATCAGACAACATTTTTATAATTTTTATTTTTTTAATTTATTGGTTACCATGCTAAAATATACACCCCTCTTATAAATTGCACGTGCATTCCGTAGTCTATCTATCCGATCTAACTATTACAAAAGGATTAAGAGCAAATCCAAAGGGTAGGACCAAAGGCACCCCTGTGTCTTCTTAGTATACCCCATCAAAATATACCAAAATTTTAACATTATTAAGCAAACCCCAATTGCTTACCAATTTTACCCTTAGTATTTAAAAAAAAAAAGAAAAAAAACCACCCATCTCACCCCACATACTTTCTTATGCATAATTTTCCCTCGCTCAAATTTGAAACTCTAAGTTTCACAATGGATCATGAAATGATATCTTTTTCACCAATATAAGTGGTCTCTGACCTTACTTCATTTTTTGGGGCCACAGTAAAATTTTTCACAAACTTGTTCGCCACTGGTTAACTGAACAAACAATTGCTTGTTCAGCCAACATTGGATGAACAAGAGTTTCGTACTCATCCAACATTGGCCGAACGAGCAACTACTCGTTTGCCCAATGTTGGATGAACGAGCAACTGGTCGTTCATCAAATGTTGGATGAACCGCCAGTTGCTCGTTCATCGGCCGTGGAGGCCCGATGAGCACTAGAGTGATCCGAATACATTTCATCCGTTCGGGAGGCGTTCCTCCAGAGGCAAATTATTAGCGGGTCCAACTGCACGACGTAGACGTCGTTGAAAGACAATGATGCTGTATTTTGTTTCAAATGATGCACTACTTGTATTGCTTTACATTTGTTCGGAGTCCTTTGTCGTTTATTTACTGTATTTTGGATCGTTCATTGTTTTTTATTTCGCTTGTTGCACCAACCATTTGAGCTGTATAACATATGAAGTCCTGAATTAGTGTCAACTGTCAATCAAAATGTTAAAAGTGTTAGCATAATCTAACATGATATCTGCCTATGTAGATTGCGTGTTTGGAAATCTTGTAAGGCACACAAAGTGTGATCTCATGGCATCAAATTCAAATACAATGGCAACCCTAACAAACCAAAGCCGATGAATTGCCACTGTTCATCTAACGCTAGATGAATGAGCAATTGGTCGTTCAACGCTGGATGAACCACCAGTTGCTCGTTCATCCAACGCTGAATGAACCACCAGTTGCTCATTCATCCAACGTTGGCTGAATAAGATGATGCTTGTTTAGCCCTGGTTGGCGGAATAGGGACCGCGATAAATACAAATTAAGGTCGCAAAAACGAAGCAACTTGAGATTTTCTAGCACAATAAAAGGCAAAGACCTACATTGCTTAAGAATATGTCATTTCTATGATCCATTGTAAATATAGATCCCAAAATTTGGAAATTGAAGGTGTGTGTGTTTAGGGTGATGTTGAAATTGTTGAGTTTGGAGTTTGTGTGGAATGGGAGGGAAAATAGTGTAGAAGAATATGGGGTGGTACAAGGTGGGGTGGTACAAGGTGGGTTTATTTATTTATTTTAATTACAAGCGGTATTTTGGGTATTTAGTATGAAGGTATTTTTGTCCTAAAAAAATTGAGATGTGCTAAGTATTTTTATGGGTGCCATTAGTCCCACCCAAATCCAAAAGGGTCTTTAATCACAACATGCTCTTTATTTTAGAGAATAAATGTTAAAAATTTAATTCAAAAAGACTCTTTAATTTAACTTTTAAAATACATTCCATTTTATTAGGCATTAACATTTAAAAATATAAATATTAATTTAGAATGAACAAGTATAATAAATATTTATTGTAAAAAGTAAAATAAAAAGCTAAAAAAAAAAATTTGTTGGAAAATATCAAAATTTGTACTTTTTAAACTTAAAGACGCTTTCTAAAATTTAGAATATGCCCTTTAGAAACAAAGAGATTGTTGGAGCTGCTCTTAATAGGAAAAGAGATGTTCATTTTTGGTAGTACTTAAGGGACTGTTTGGCTAAGATATTATTTATTTGTTTAATTTTTTTTACCATGCTAAATGAATCAATTGTTGTGGCGATGTACAAGCAAGTTGCATGAATCAATTTACCCCCTTAACAGTCATTGGAATAGTTTGAGTAAATCTCGCATGATTAAATGCGAAATTCGTTTCTATTGTACCAATATCAACAAAAATAACTACATAATACTAAGAACTTGTTTGATTGGGGATAACTTTGTCTCAACACCATTCTCTCTCATATTTTCAACCACACACATATTTTTCAATACAATATTAACCACACATTTTATACGCAATATCGCGCGTATCAATTTTATACCCAATCAAACAAGCTCTAAATTGATAATATTTGTTTTTTTTTTTGGTTGAGAATAGTAACCACTTACTTTTCATAGCAAACTAGTATTTTTGGGCATTCATATGCTTCGTTTGGCCTTTGAAGTTACACTTCTTTTTCGGTTACATGATTCTCAGTATTTTGCTCGTGTAGTTATTTCTATCTACAAAATAATATTTTTTTCCATGAAGAATGGTCATAGTTAACTTTTCAAGTCAAACCTCGCAAAAATTGGTTAGTCAGGGCGTTCTCTCTTAACTACGAAATCCAACTCTTTTATTAAGCATAATATATAATACAATTCACGACATTTGTTATAAAGATCATTTTTGTTGTACTATTTAATACATTATACTGACCAATACGTGCAACACACGTAATTCCACTAGTAACACTTGAATTTTACATATATTTTTCATATTTTGTAGTGTAATTTCATTAGCTAACTCTCAACTCTCATATGTCTACTACATATTCATTTATATTCTCACAAATAATACTATAAAAGATCAAATGTCAACATATTGGTCTATAATTTATACGTGGCACCATCCTGAGGGGAATATGTGTCAATCATCGACCATATATTGACATTTGATAATTAATTAATACAAATAATACTGCCACATGCATTTACACTATTTCAATAATTAATCTTATTTTGAAGTAAGCATAATTAATTAATAAATCCACCTCATCGTAATCACTTGTTCAAATCAATAAATTTTCTATCCTAAATTTGGTTTTTTGAGCTAAGAAAATCCCCAAAAAAGTATGTTCAATTGTTGTTTATAAAAATTGTCTTTTATCGCTAGATTCCATTTTAAAGAATTGCTATATGGGGCTGACCTTGGTTGAAATAAAAATTAATCTTATCAGGTTAACTGAAAACATTTTAAAAGATAGGTGACCAAATCGTGAATCGGGCCAAAAAATACGTCCTCAAACGAGGTAAACTCCAGAGAGAGAGAGAGAGAGAGAGAGAGAGAGAGAGCTGGGAGGAAAACAATTCGCAAGGCTTTCTGCCTTTCTTCCCCAAACGCATTTGCACCTCCGAAACTTTGCTGAAACCCTCGTGAGCACTCTGCAAATTCACTCATGAACAACTCAGAAATTACACTTCCACCACTCCCGCATCGCACTTCCTTCTGAATTGACTTCTTGCTGAAAGGCCGTTTGGTTTATTCAGACAATCATCTAACTAGAGCGATGTCTCTGCCTCCCGTTGAGTGTATATACTTAACTGAAGACTCTGTCAAAGAATTGAAAGATGCAAACTCCAATTTCAAGTTTTCATCTCCTGCCCCGGTTCTTCGCTTTCTATATGAACTCTGCTGGACAGTGGTATTGGTTAATTATGCTAATTTATAAATGAGTTTGTTTTATTGTTAGTTGATACTGAGTTGTTAATTGTGTAATTTTGTCTATGTATAGAAAATTTTATGGTTCAACTATTTATCATTCCAGCTTTTCCTTGTCTTTTTCGTTCTTTTGGCACCTCTGTAGTTTTATAGCTAATCACATGTTTTGGTTCGTGGTATGATTAATTTTAGCCTCCGTAAATGTATTTTTATATGGGTCTTATTTATTTGTTAGTTAATGTATCCTTCTTGATCCAGACAGTTATTTGTTTTGATAAATCTAGTATTTGGCTTTTTTCCCCGTTAATTTATTTATGAATGAAATTTTGTGGTATTTTTGTGTAATCCAGTAACTTACGAGTTTCTTTGGGTGGTAGGTTCGAGGAGACTTGCCACTTCAAAAGTGCAAAGTGGCATTGGAGGCAGTGGAGTTCTTGGACTGTGGTCCGGAGGGGGATGTTGGATCATATTTCGCTGATGTTGTAACCCAAATGGCTCAAGATGTGAGTTTTACGTGCATTTATTTATTGCTTGTAAGATATTCACATGGGTATTGTAATGAACACGATGGGGGTGTCCATTTGAATTTGTTAGTTTTTTATGCATTTATTTCTTGTATGATGCTCACGTGGCTGTTGAAATTAATATGAAGGGCTTCCATTTGAATTTCTATTGGATTATCATTAGAGGTCATGTTAATGTCAATATTTGTTTAATTACTGTTTGCTTGACCATGCACTTGAATTCTGTAATTGAAATTTTCTCAAGGGAGGAGTTAATGTAGAACTTTGGATATTGTCGTGTCTGAATGATAATTATAGGCTGAATCATAAGATATGCCATTATTACTCCTGCGGTCTTATAAGGCTCTTTTATTATCTAAATTCATCTCATTGATATTATGATATATTGGTATGAGCACTTGATCTCTTCCATGTCAAATTATATTAGTTTGATCTCCTGTTAATAACTTCTTTTGCATCTATGAAACCACATAGCGATAGAATAAAGCAAACAGAAGCTAGCCTCAGGATAAAAATGTTGCAAGTCCATTGCCATAAATACCTTCCAGTTCTTAGTCTCTGGGACTTGGGTTGACGTCACCTCTGATTTTTTTGTACTGTCTAGTGGAGGTTTTGCTGTAGCTGTACCAATCTGTCCTTTCATCACTTCCCTACCATGGATAATCGAATCTAGATGAAAACAAAATCTTTGTAATTCAAGTCAAGAATTTGCTGCCATGACAGTTGCAATTTAGGCAATCAAGTTCATGACTCCACCGTTTTATCTGTCTCTGAGTTGCACATATGTAGGAGTCATTCTCTTCGCTCTTTATATCAAATGAGCTTGCCAGACTAAAGTTTTCAATATGCTGTGGTTGAGTATACATGTTTAATGTGCCCCTCATTCTATGCCTTTAACATTATTTAGGCCTTGTTCTTTTGGGTGCTTAACTTATCCGCACGCAATTCCGTATAACCAATACACATTTTCAACCACACACACATCTCCCAATACAATATTAACCACACATTTTTACACGGAATACCGCGCGGATAAAATTTACACCCAATCAAACAAGGCCTTAGTTTAGTGTTTGTTTGAAGGGGCTGATAAAGTTGGTTACTTGGTCAAACATAATTTTTTAAAATGACACATTCTTTAGAAGAAAAAAGTATCATTTTCTCGTTTCCTTATAATTTCTCCTTACTATTTTGACCACACATACTTTTCAAAATATAGTACTCATGTTTTTAGCTCTATCAAACAGACTAAGTTTGATTGCTTCGGGTACAGGTAAGCATTGAAATTTCACATATCATACAGGTCCTTGGTGAATGCTAACAATCGTGCATTTCCCCATCTTGCAGCTTACTATGCTTGGTGAATATCGCTCTCGCCTTGTCAAACTGGTCAGCATCATTGTGTTGAACTTATTCTTATGCTAATTCTATTTATCCGTTGATTGTTAGTGCTGAATACTCCTTATAGTATGTGTCATTTCCAGTATGTGCCATTTTCAGTGGATTTTTCTGTATTATCAAGGACTCAAACTATATCAATGAAGAATCAATGATTATGTTAGTGGTAAAGCTCGACAAACAGGCTAGGAAAAGAATGCTGTACAGGACCGACTACTATTGTGCATAAGATAGTCATATTTGTTTCCTTCCCTTTTCCTCCTTACCCACACCCTCCTTTAAAACTAAAGGAATAATCCTTCTTGGCCTGAGATATTCATAGCTCTGTTTTGGTTTTCTAAGAATACAAGTATACCATTATGTAAGCTTGACAATTTTGTCTCCACTAGATTTACATTGTTTGACATATCATTCTTTATCAATTTCAGTAGTTAGAATTCAGGAAAAAAACCAAGATCTGAACAAAATTTCTAAGATCTTGTTTCGTGTAGTTAGGTTTTTTCCGTCGAATCTATTTTTTTTCCTAAACTCATTTGGAAACCACACATGCCGTGGGACCTAATGTTATCACCCTCCAGTTACATTCTCCCAACAAGCAACAACCATTTGACTTCTAAAATAAGGGAAAAATTAAACCAAACTAGACTAAATAAAAAGAGAAATAGAGAGATTGTATTGAATCTGTTTTGAAAGTACCTGCTAATTGCTATCATCGGGTGCAATTTTCATATTTTCTTTCTAAATCTCATTCCTAGACCTTCTGTTTTTTTATTCTTTCTAGGCAAAATGGCTGGTGGAATCTGCCTTAGTGCCAGTGAGATATTTTCAGGAGCGCTGTGAGGTGAATTTTGTTCCCTTGTGTAATTTATGCTTTTCCCTGTTAAGGTAAAAGTTTATGACTTGAGAAAGTACCTTATACTTTCACCTTTTACTCGGGAATGATAGGAGGAATTTTTGTGGGAATCTGAAATGACTAAGATAAAGGCTGCAGATCTGAAGTCAAAAGAGGTATGAATTTTTCTGCGGCTGTAGCAGCTATCTGGCCATGAGGTCATCTAATTTATATTTTTCGTTTTCAAATATTACATAGGTTTCTTTTTCATGGTTGAAACTGAATTTCAGTTTAATTGTAACTAAATTTCCTCGAATTATATCAGGTCAGAGTAAATACTCGTCTTCTTTATCAGCAAACAAAATTTAACTTGCTTCGAGAGGAAAGTGAGGGCTACGCTAAGCTGGTATTTCCTTTGCTCTTCCGTATTTGGTGTTTCTCTGTGGTCATTTTTATTCTGTCAATTTCATTGTTGTTTACTTCTTTCATATGATCACACTGAGTGGTTTGAGATTTTCATAGCGAGTTTTATACTATCCTGCACTTCAGCCGTTCTATTTTCTCAATTGTTTTGGTTTTCAGAATTAGAAAAATTGAATGGCTTTTAGAGAGGAATTGTGTTGGTCAGCAGCATAGACTTGGCCTCTATTTTGTTAAATTTATTAGAGCTTGTCTGTGAAAGCTTAAAGATACTCGCGTAAAGATACATTTTAAAAAAAAAAATTTTTAATTCATTTTCAACCGCAAACTCTTCAAAAAGAAAATGTGTTTCAGATTTTTCCCCAACCTTTTGTTACTTTTAACACATTTTCTTCTTAAAAAACCTTTATCAAACAATCTCCTGCTAACTTTTAGGAAGTTTTTATATAAACAGATAAAAAGTAATAGTTGTGGACTATATGAAGTATGTGAAAAATTAGTGGTGGTTTATAAACAACAATAAAAACTTGGCAAACAGACCATTTACTTTTTGGTTGAAGCCAAATGTTACCTATTTTTTTTATCTACACACATTGTTCGACTCAATGCTATTCTTCCTTTAGTTGCTAATATGTTCCCTGAATAGAGTCTTTGGCTGATTATGCATGGCATTAGTCTCATTGAAAATGAATGCCCTGAAACTATGAATTGTATTCTGGTGTTATACAATTTTGAAATCTTCCCGGTTCTCTGACTTATACTTGCTTTTTTGAGCGGTCTATTACAATCAGTTTCCTTGGTAAATCCTAAATGTCATTTTGTTTATTCTCTTTTTTTGCGTCAGCCAGCCTATACTTTTAGTATGCCACATAGCGTGCTTCTTCTTTCTCGTAACTTTACCGACAGGCGACCTTCATCATATCTTCAATTATTTTCGTCTTCTTCTGGTCACATCCATGTAAACATGGACTGTGTTTACCTAATTGGCCTTTATCCAGTTGAAAAGAAATCAGGTTTTCTGGCTTGCCTCAAATGTTTCTATATTGCATCTTCAACTTACATGAGTTAAATATCGCATTTTTTATTTTTTTAGCAAATTCGAATCCACAACATTGTGTATTTACCAATTCACCATCATACCCTAAATTTTTCATCTATATACCAAGTGGTTGTCCTTCATCTCAGCTTTCAGGTTTTATTTTATTCTTCTTGTTGTTGTTGAACTAATTGCTCAACCAACCATATAAAGTCGAAAAGTGGTGATATCTACATACTGTTCATCCAGACCTTCAATTGATGTGAATGCATTCTCCATGTTTCAACTACGTTTCTCTACTTTTTAATTGTACATTCATAACTCATTTTTTCAGAAAATCTCCCCCAAACAAGTTTGTACTCATGTTTTGTTTTAACTGTAAGATTTTCTTGTTTTGTAGGTTACCTTACTCTGTCGGGTTCCTGAAGCATCTACTGAAAGTGCATCAGCTGCTACAGTTGGTATTATCAAGGTTTGCACTGAGCATGCATATATCTTAATGCATCTTTGAACTTTTCCATATTTTTCTAATCAATGGATTGTTTACAGTCACTGATTGGCCACTTTGATCTGGATCCAAATCGAGTTTTTGATATTGTAAGCTATATTTTAGTTTTTTGCTTATTATTGTTGTTAGTTGTAATGCTGCTCAATAATTCATTCTTTCTGTCGCTCCTGGTTTCTCATTAGCATTTCATATGTTAGGTTTTGGAGTGTTTTGAACTTCAGCCGAACAACAATGTGTTCTTGGACTTGATTCCAATGTTTCCCAAGGTATTGATGTTGTATGCATCATTTTTTTTCTTTCTTTTTTTTTTTGTAAAAATTTTTTTAAAAAATTATTCCAACAGTAGATACATATTAGTGGTATATTTTCTGGCAATATTATTGCTTATATATTTGACAGAGATCAAATCAAAAATCGTTTTTCTCCTATACATTTTTCAACTACACATTTCATTGATGTAATAACTTTTCCATTTTAATCCTTATCCTTTACTTTTCAACCACACATTAACAAAAATCACTGTTTCAAAATCTCTATCAAACACCCTGAATATTTTATTTTGATTATTCATACCTTTCTAAGGCTTCATTGAGCAGTTAATATTTGATTGTTGATTCCTTTTCACGTTGTGCAGTCCCATGCTTCACAAATTCTTGGGTTCAAGTTTCAATATTATCAGCGTATGGAAGTCACTAGTCCTGTACCAGTTGGACTCTATGAACTTGCAGCTCTGCTGGTCAAGAAGGACTTAATTGATGTGGATAGCATGTGAGTATATCCCGTCCGCTTTTTGGCTTGAAGCTGGTTTGATCTTAACAGTTTTGATGTATTAGCTTCTTTAGATATTGACTTATAGGACCCATCCTTTGTTTGAGCCTGATTTCAAATATCTAATTTCTGTGTTCATCAATGTGGTTACATTTGTGTTCATGTTCTGATTATCCTGATTTCGGTAATTTAAGTCAGTTATTTCTCATGGGGCTATTATTATGTGATAGCTCCATTTCCTTCTTACTTTGGGCTGCCAGTCTGAAACCAAAGTCTAGCCTTCTGCATAAGTAATTAAAGCACGCCCAAATTGAAAGCCCCATATGTTGTAAACTAGAAATGGAAAAGCGGCTTCGAGATAAATTTAAACCTGCGTGCTACATCATGTATAGCACGTGCATGTATTTGTGACCTGGAATGAAGCCTTACAAGAAAATTTCTTTCATCTCTGACTAGTCTTTATTTCTCTTTTCCTTGAATTTTAGGTATTTTCTTCTAGTGGCAGGTAGCTCCAATTAGTATAGCAAATAGTGGTGTTATTTGGAGTTGAAGAAAAGGTTGAACTTCTGAAGTGAGGAAAGGCCGTGGAAGTGAATTTTGTGAGCAATTAAGAATCTGACTTCGTCATGGTAGCACCAAATGGGTCACCGTTCTCGAATCCATTTGACTATATTCTTGAGCCTTCAGTTTTGCAATAGTCAGTATCCCACATTTCCTTGGGAAGGAAAAAGACCATTTCCAATTGAGACCTTTTGGGTGTAACCCACCCAAGAGCAACACCATGCACGCTAGGGTAGAAGTGGACAATAGAAGTTACGAATGGTATAAAAGCTTCAACTTAGCTAGAAGTGAGGCCAATGAGGATGTTGGACCATTTACGTGGGGTGATTGTAATTGTCATAGTCAGGTCTTTTTTGTGCATTTCCCCATCTTTTTGTATTGTGTGTAGAAAGGAAAACGAAAGCATTGATCATGTCTCAATCCATTGTAAGTTTGCTAAAGGGATATCGAGTAGAATATTACATCTATTTGAGGTGTCGAGTGCTCCACCAAGAAAGTGGGCAGATTTGATTCTCATTAAATGGCCTTTTGGGGGCAGCAGGAAACAGAAAAAAGAGCTTTGGAAACTAATTGTGATGGCAGCAGCTTGGGTGTTATGGACGGGGAGGAATAGAAGGATCTTCGACAACTTGGAGCGATCTTTAGATGACATTTGAGATAGCATACTATTCTTCTTAGGACTTTGGCCTAGAGCAGCCGGGATTTTCTGTGATTTAGAAAATTTCTGGTTTTGTTAAGATCCCTTTAGTTCTCTTTGTACCATTGTATCAAGCAGTAGCTAAACTTCAAGTACAGCTTTTCTGGTGGATGGCTTGCCCACCTGTGTTTTTGTAACTTTCTGCCTTTTCTTTGGCAATAATATAACCAGTTTCTTATCAAAAAATTATAACCAGTTTCATATCAAAGGAAAAAAAAAGGTCAGAATCTCACATTGCCTTGGGAAAGAAAGTAAGTTTGATTTATAAGTTAAAGAGGACCATTTCTAATTGGTACGAGGGTTTTTTTTGTTGAAGACAAACAACAAACAACAACAAACAGACTAGGCTCAAAGGAGATAATATCATACCAAGATGACTGGGATGTTACAAATTTGGTCACTACTTATTTACCTTGTTTCTAGTTAGGTAATTTAACTGGTCTTCCCCACATCATTCCAAAATCAGAGCTTGGCAGCCAGTTGTTTGGGATCGGGCCACACAATATTTCTTTTTTCCTTTAGATTTGCATCCTGACAAGGGAGGAGAACTTGATCCTGTCTCTCTTTTTATCTTATGTAAGACTTCTAAATACAAAAATGTGAGAAAGGTTTTCTGATTATGTAAATTCCTAGCTTGGATGTCATGATCTTCAAGTCAGTCACGTTCAGATGAACACTAGTTATCTTTCTGTTCCTTAAACGAGGGGGGCCTACAGGCAGAATCATGCTGATATGTGGGGATTGAGTCATGTTTCTCAGACATATTTCCAAATGATAGTAAGCTAGAAACTTGTTTCTGCAAGCATGGGGTTTTCTTACTTTCAGTTTATACTATGTAAATCTGCAGCTTCTGTGTTTCTTAATTTTCCCAGGTGTTTCTTCTTCCATCCAAATAATTGTTGTACTCAAAATTTGACACCTAGAGAAACATGTCAGTCTCACTCTCCCATTATTGACCCTCTATTCTTTTTGGAGGATTGGGCAGTTGCAGTCCAGCTTGGATGTTTCAACTGTTTGCTTTTATTTTCCTCTCATCATTCCCACCAATTACCGCTCATGGCATGACATATTTCTACTCACTGATATGGTATCCTTTTCAGATATGCACACCTACTTCCCAAGGATGAGGAAGCATTTGAACATTACAATTCTTTCTCAGCCAAGAGACAGGATGAGGTAGTTCAAGTTCAGTTTTCTGGTTTCATTCCAAAAGTATAATTTTTACATCAAAGATCTTATCTCTGTCTTGTTGATGCGGTGTTCATTTAGCATGCACTTCCATAGCTTATATTTCTGCACCATGCATTTCTATAGGCTTTGGTATGCCATATGAATAAGAAGATTGAGCTACTTTCCTACGTAACTTGTGAATCCCATAATGTCATATCTTATGTATATGCTTTATCCTATGTTTGTTTAAAGTTTTGCTACCTCAAAACCACCCACTACTCCTTGGTCAAGATCAAACAGCAATATCAACCACACATCTTATATCCGAACTCATTATTGTCCACAAATTTTGTGGACCCCACAACTAACCAACCTAAAAATTTAGATTTTAGCAAAATAAAAGTTTACCCAAACACACTATTAATCCATGTTCTACTTATTTTCTGTTCAAGTTTCTCGTTTACAGGAGGCTTTTTCCAGTGACAAATAGATATATTGACTGTTGAAGTTACATTAGATCTTTTATGAACTTGGACTTGCAGGCTAATAAGATTGGGAAAATTAATCTTGCGGCTACTGGAAAAGATCTCATGGATGACGAGAAACAAGGAGATGTAAATGTAGATCTTTTTGCTGCTTTAGATATGGAAAATGGTGCAGTTGTTGAAAGGTCTTCGGAGCTCGAAAATAACCAAACTTTGGGGTTATTGATGGGCTTCCTTTCAGTGGATGACTGGTAATTCTGAAACTTGATTTTACTTTTATTTCTTCATTGTAATCAGCTTTAGCTACTATCTCCATGTGAGCGTTACTGGCGCGCCTGCGCATGATGTATTTGCAAGTTCCTTTTCTTATTATGATCATGGTTTCTGGTACTTGCATTGCCTCTTTCTTCCATTTTAGTCTGAACTTCTAAATATGTTCTTGTTGGGTGTTTCCAGTGACCAATTTGAATTAGGTTTTTCCACCATGAAAATGGAGTTTGGATTGAGCCTAAAGAGCGCACTGCACTCAAATTTTTTTGTCTTTATATTTAGAAAACCGTGAATCTCTCAAAAGGAAATTGTGATGGATAATTTTTCCTCGACTTTAAGCAAAATCTTGCACTTTTAATCACTGAAATAAATAGATCGTAGCTTAGTTGCTTCTGATGTACATTTTACCATAATGTTTGAGTATTTGTAAGTGTTGGGGTGGTAGTTGTAGATCCTACAGAATGTGTTCATAAAAGGTAGTTTGAGCCAAAGTTTTCTTAACTCAAAGTGATTATAGACACTTTCCAAACATACACATTAAATTGAGGCTATAAAATTTTGTCTAGTTTGACAACTTCCCTTAATTATTGTTAGAAATGTTAGCGATAAAAAAATTCTGTATCATGTAAACCATTGAGTAGGTTCATTTGTTATATTATTTCTGTATAACAGCGAGATTGATTAATGTATTTAGTGAAACTGAACATCGACTCCCTGTCGCTTCTGGTTCGTCATAATTTCTCTTTCTATTTCATGTTGTATTCAGTGATAGAGATGCCGATGATTTTATCTCCCTCTTAAACAAACTTGAAACCACAAAACTGAACCCTTTGGTACCTGATAAAAGAATTTGGAATGCTCATTCATCGGGTCAATTCTCTTGTAAATCCTTCTTCAAGGTTCTTTGTCAAGCCTCATGTAATTCACCCTTCCCACAATTCAAATTCATCTGGAACGGTGTGGTGCCTTCAAAAGTGAAAGTTTTTGCTTGGTTAGTGACTTTAGGAAAGGTAAATACTTGTGATTTGCTGCAATTGAGAAGACCTTTTCTAAGCATTTCTCCATCATTTTGCATCATGTGTCGTAAGGACAATGAAACCATTGATCATGTCCTTATTCATTGCGAGGTAGGCACAATGATTTGGAGTAGAATTTTGAACCTATTTGAAGTAGTCAGTGCTCTACCAAGAAAATGGGCAGATTTGATCCTCATTAAATGGTCTTTTGGAGGTAATCGGAAACAAAAAAAGGAGTTTTGGAAACTAATTGTGATGGTGGCAGCTTGGGTATTATGGAAGGAAAGGATTAGCAGGATTTTTCACGATATGGTGACCTCGGTAGATGATATATGGGATACCATCTTATTTCACTCGGGACTTTGGGCTAAAGCAGCTGGATTATTTTGTAATGTTGATAATTTTCTTTTTCGCCTAGATTCCGTTGGTTACTTTTGTACCATTGTATAGTACTATAGTGCAATAGCTAGCTTTGATTTTGGTCACCCTCTTGTTGGGTTTTGGTGAATGACTTGTCCACTTGTATTGTAATCCTTGAGTTTTTTTGGCAATAATAATAATCGTTTCTTATCAAAAAAAAAAAATGTTGCTCACTCATTTTATCTACAACTTAATTAATTTCGTCTCCTTCTTATTGAATTAATTAGAGTGCTTAGGCATCTTGTTTCTGGATGTACCCAGCATTTAGTTGTGGTTGATCCACCCTTGCCATACCCTCCATAGTGGCATTGAGTATGGTGATCCTTGAGATGTTGGAGTGTGCAAAATTTGATATCAAGAATTTTTTCTTCTATAAGTAGTTCAAATTTTGGAGGAATTTTCCATGTGTGAAAATAATTTTTATGTTACGGTACTTCGAATGGTCCCTAGTTTTCCTACTGAGTATGCTTGGTATTCGATGGTAAGTTTCAAGTGATGCAATTTGAGTTCTTAGGAGAATTCGAAACTTGGTAATTCTTTCTTCAAGGGATATATGTTCACTTATCAGTTTTGATTTCACAGGTTTCATGCTCGACAACTGTTGGACCGCCTTTCAACACTTAATCCCATGGAACATAACCAAATTTGCAATGGTTTGTTTAGGTAAATGCCTTTGATAGTGCGGCTACATTATTCTGCTGGTGATATTGTATGCACATTTATTTTTTACTTTTTTTCTCTGGTTTGCCATGTAGGCTTTTCTTTCTCAGCTTCACTTGAGAACTGATATATTGGCCTAATAATTTTATTCCCTATAAATTACACATATATATGCAAGTCCAATCCTGGTAATGGAAGGAAAAACTATGGTTGGGGTATTCCATCTAAATATGGAATACATAAATATATGTGTCAGTATCCATTCATTGTAACTACTTTTTCCGTGCTTAAGTTCATTATCTGACTTTTTTTTTTGCTACAATGTCTAGGCTCATTGAAAAATCAATTTCTCCGGCTCATGAACTTGTTCGTCAAATGCAATTAACGACTAGTGGTGTGTTACCTGGATCTGGCACTGACTTAATTGAGAAAACAAATTCATCATGTGGTAGATCTTTTATCAATCTTCCGAAAGAGCTTTTTGAAATGCTTGCTTCGGCTGGACCTTACCTTTACCGTGATGCTTTATTGCTGCAGAAGGTGTGTTTTCTAGTTTTTCGCTGATATTAGTCACCTTCTTGTGCTTGTCATCAATATTCACTTTTTACCTTGCCTCGCAGACATCCAAAGTGTTGCGAGCTTATTACGGTTGTGCACTTGAACTAGTCAATATTGGCTATGGGGCATTTAGTTCTCATACTATTACCAATGGGAATGAAAATCCTCGCCTCCACCTGAAGGATGCAAGGTTAAGAATTGAGGAAGCACTGGGAACCTGTCTTCTTCCCTCATTACAGTTGATACCCGCTAATCCTGCAGTTGGACATGAGATCTGGGAACTAATGAGTCTTCTACCGTATGAGGTTGAATTTAAAACACATTCACACTTTTTAATTGAGAATCAGTTAGGTCAAGCTAAATGGAGGTCTCATAAGTTGCTTAATCAGGTTCGCTATCGTTTATATGGTGAATGGGAGAAGGAGGATGAGCGTTTTCCAATGATTTTGGCTGCAAGACAAACAGCGAAGGTACAGATTCATTCTTTTGGGACTTGAATATCAACTGTCAAAAATAATTTATCATATTATTTGCCATCTGTTGGCTTCCAGTTGGACACTAGGAGAATTCTAAAGCGCCTTGCTAAGGAAAATTTGAAGCAGCTTGGACGAATGGTTGCTAAATTGGCACATGCCAATCCGATGACGGTGCTCCGAACAATTGTTCATCAGGCAATTTGTTCAGTTTTGAGTGTCGGTTTTGTCCTTTTGGATGCTGGACTTTCTGTTCAAATGTAGATTTGTTTGCTGTACATGCAGATAGAGGCATACAGGGATATGATTGCTCCTGTTGTGGATGCGTTCAAGTATCTTACTCAGGTGTGTTAGTTTTTTTCTTCCTGCTGTCTTCTCTTTTGCATGCTTGCTTCTCAGTTGTGTTAGTTTTTTTCTTCCTGCTGTCTTCTCTTTTGCATGCTTGCTTCTCTATATAACATCCAATGTTGACATTGAAGATTTGTGCCAGATGTATATTCTATGTAGTGGTGGGATAGGTGTTTTTGTAATTAGTTAGATAGGCTTTGTACCACTGCTTTCTCAGAAACTTGTGTTGAGATAGCATTGTTGTAACTTTATCATATATTAATAAATTCGTTTCTTTTTCAAAAAAAATGTAGTGGGATAGGTGCAAATTCTTTTCTTTTATTGCTTAGAATTATCTCTTTTGTTAAAAAGTATCGTTTTTTGATGATATAACCCCACCGATTAGTTATATCTTTGGTTTGTGTCTGCATAGCAGCACAGGGTTACTTGCACACAAACATGTAGACAGGAACCTGTTCTCAGTAAAGTTGAATCTTATGAAGTACTGGGAAATTCTTTTCAGTTTGTCATGTGTACAAACACTTTTATAGAAGTTTAGCATCTTTGCCTTTTCCTCACCATTTTAAGCTCTTCTGCCTATTGATGGTCGTCCGTCCTGGAATGTCTTTAAACATGCAAAAAGTGCAATCTGAATACCTACTGGTAGTTTTGATATACTGATGGCTTGAGGCAATTATTCTAATTTTCTCTAAATTAGTTTAGAAGATTGTATGAGAAATAAGTCTTGATATGGTCTGATGTCTTTCACTATTCTGGTATATTTAGCATTTTTGTTCCGAAGATATGCCTGTGGCAAACATTATCTCCTATCTAGTTACGATAAACATGATACCAATTTCAGCATGTACTTACTTCCTCTACCTGCTTTTTCATTGCTGAAACATGTATTTATGGTCAGCAATTCAAGTTGTTGGTATCCTTTTGACCTGTTTATATTGTTTTTCATTTTTATATTCATCAAATGCATGCATTTAACAGCTTGAGTACGATATCCTGGAGTATGTTGTGATCGAACGCTTGGCTCAAGGTGGGCGTGAGAAGCTTAAAGATGATGGCCTTAATCTGTCAGACTGGCTTCAATCTTTGGCATCATTTTGGGGTCACTTGTATGTAGTGTTTCACCTTCATGCTACTCCAGATTTACTTGTTATGTTCTGATATTAGTGGGACATACTGCCCATGCCTTTCCTCCTAGTGCTTTATTGCCAAAGTAGCATCTTCCATTGCTAATACATTGGTGAAATGCAGAATTACTTTAATTTAATGACAATAATAATGCGTGATACACAGAATGACTTTAAATGTTGTTAACTTATTTTACTTGTGATGTAAGTGTCTTGGACTTCAAATTCTTTGGTTATTTGTTTTCTCGTTTTTTTTTTATTTTTTCTCTGTAGTTATTTAATTGTCAATGGGACTGGGTATTAGTTTGGGACTTTGCCTTTGTCTATTTATATCCAAAGAACTTCGGTCCTTTATGTAGTAAATACATTACAGAATTTAGCCTAAATGCATTTTAAATTGATCCTTTCTATAAAAAATCTAGATCTCCATGAGATGCTTTACGCATTTTGCGGGTTGCAGATTACTCATTGGTGAAGCTGGTGATTGGAGCTGGATGTTTATTGGACGTTGCACATTTTTCCCATTGGCTCTTTGATCAGATGTTCAATCCAGCCTTCTTATTCACTTGTCTATTGGGTAGAAAAATTCAGACCAGTACTATATTTGGGATGTTTGTCATTTGGTGACACAAGCCATTTCGAGGGTGCAGGGAGACTCCATTGAATACTTCCTATCCTTTTGTTTCACTTTTTCTGTTTGAAGTGCAATCTAAGGACATTGAGACATTAGCACATGTGTTTATTCCAAAGGTTTCTCAAAGTGCTTATCTTGATTTTCTGCTGATGTTGAAGGATACAACTTTGACTGGCTATTTAATATTGCTTTAACCCGGGACCACTAGCAGTTAGCTCACGATATCTTAGGTGGAGAAGAATATATCACACTGCTGAATGTCTTTAGTATTTGAAGAGGATTTAAACAAGTTGATGAGGAAAAGAAAGCCTGAACTTCCGAATATATTACGTTTGGGTATTGGGGAGAAGGTATACGAGAAAAAGAAGGCCTGAACTTTTGAATATATTACATTTGGGTATTGAGGACGAGGTATTTTACTAATCAGATGCTGTAATATTGATGGTCATCTGCGACATTGGTTAGTGTTTGAATTTTCTATTGCCCATTGTTAACTGCTACGAATTGAAGTTCGGGCTGAAGCTCTGCTGTGCACCCCGAAGTTCTGCTGCATATGTAATTGATTGAATATGAATTAATGATTCTCTTTCCGGAGCTCCATTAAGACTTTGGTTGCATATTTCATCATGGAATGGGATTGGGATTGGGATTGGGGCCGCTGATAATTGCAAGGAAGAATTGTGCTTGAACAAAAGATGCATTCTTTGGATAATGATATTCAGTTTTTTCTCAGGGTACTACGTAGTTCATGACAACTACTTCGATTTTTGAGTCTCCTTTAAGACTGGGTCAGCACAGAATGGTATTGGGATTTGGCACAAAAGTTGCTTATTTTCAAGTTGGCCTGTTGACTACGTCAAGAATTCCATTAAATGGAAATGCATTTAAAAAAAAAAATTGAGGCAATTAAGAACAGTTCTAATTTCAGATTTCTCTCAGAATATGTCTCTTTTGTGAATCGTTCTTGACACTTGGTCTCAGATGTTCCTCATTAAATGGGATTCAGATTTTACATGGGAGTTGTATATGGTTTCTGGCCGCTTGACTAGATCTGGATGTCATTGATAATCTCAAGTAAGGCTTTGTACTTGAAAGGTTCATATCCTAATCGAAAACATTTTGGGTTCAGGCTTATCTGGGTGGCAATGTCAACACTATCACCATGAGAAGTGGTCATCAGTACGCGGTTATGTCCTGGGCATTTCACTTTGAAATCTTGTTGACAAGACGTGTTTTTATGTGAGCTTTTGGGAATACTATAGCAACTTCGTGGTTCTCTGGGTTTGATAGGGATGATACTAGGAGATTGGGAGAATTTGGTTAACAAGCCTCGTGCACCAATGCGCCTTTCAATTTGCCATATCTGCCAAAACAGAACCATGAGGTGTTGAATGAAAGGCATGATAAAATTAATTTATGTCATTGCTTTAAAATTATAGAATTCATGCATAACTCTGAAAAAGGACACATTGAATATAAATCAGTAAAAAGAATGTGGATAATGGCTCTATATGCTTTTCTCAGTCTCATTGTTATTCTTTAAATGAATTTCTTCAGTTACTTTCTTGCATATAGTTATGTTCCCATCTAATGTAGAAAAGTTGGTATGTAAAGTTTGACATTCTGTGACCTTGTATTAGCCCTGGTTGGAAAAATGGCAAGATCATCATCAACAAATATAGCCGAGAGCTTCATGAATGTTTTTTGTGCTGGAGTGTGAATATTCAGTATTACACCACGTACTATAATGAGGATTGAATTTTGGACCTATTTAGTTGTAACTTGAAGTTTATCTTAGAATATGCAGATCTTAAAAGTTGTGATGTTTTTATTGCATTCCTCTAGATATTTTTAGTTAATCTGTCTTTAATTCTTACATCACGATTCTATTAAAGATATGGCTGTGTTTGTAGGTGTAAAAAGTACCCATCAATGGAACTCAGGGGTCTTTTCCAGTATCTTGTAAATCAGTTGAAGAAAGGATGTGGGATTGAGCTTGTTCTCCTGCAGGTTGTCTGGAACTAAGTTCATTGTTTATTATGTCATCGTTTATTAGAATTGCTTATTATTTGAATGTGGAAATGCTGTGTAGGAACTTATACAGCAGATGGCTAATGTTCAGTACACAGAAAACATGACTGAGGAACAATTGGATGCCATGGCTGGAAGTGACACACTCCGTTATCAAGCTACGTCGTTTGGAGTCACCAGGAACAACAAGGTACCTTTCTTGTTTGTAACCAAAATCGGAAAATGTTTATTTTTCACAGTAAACGAAAAGTCTGAGGACAACTTTCCTGAATTGATTTATTCTTTAATTTTCTATTTTGCATAATATAAGTAAATAAGTAAGGGTCATTGGTTGTGAATGGTACAGAACATGCTATTTCCTCCAACCCTGTCCCTCCCAACTGCCCACATTATGGAAAAAGGAAGGGAGAAATACTTTGTATGCTGTTTCCTTGTTTAAACTCCCCTCTATTAGTGCACCACAGTGACCTACTGGAGTCCTCTATCTGGTTTCGATAATGTGATTTCATCTCCCCTTGCAATCTTTTATGGATTTAGTTTACATTGATATAATGTTCCTGTGTACAAAAACAAGAATAGGCATGTGCAGTCAATCATAAAAGTAAAATAAATGTCAATACTCAACTGCGTGCTGCCCAGTGTACATTTACTTAACTGTGTGATTACCATAAAAGTTTTGAAGCATTTATCCTCTGGCTTAATCTAATCGTAATACCTACGTATCCATACCTTTTTCTTATGAATTATTTCGTAGGATTATGAATTCTTTATTGCATCATGTAACTTTTTATTTTATATATATATATAAAATAAAAATAGCAGATTAAGTATTCACATTTATTTTCTTCTTTATTTTTTCATTAGCCCTGCAATGAGGATTTCCGTAGGTGCAAGTAGGTATACAACTATCTACATAGCCACCAATGAACTTGCGATGTCTCTGCATGCTTTATATTGAGGGCAACATTTAAAAAAAATGAAAATTCGATTTAAATGTGGCGATATAATTGTATTGAGGCAAAATCTAGTTAGCACCCATTTGTGAAAAATGCGCAAGCATGTCTTAGGCAAGAAATCGATCATATGCTTGCCTAATGGCACATTGAAGACAAAATTAAAATAATTTCGTTTCTTTTTCAAAAAAAAAAAATTAAAATAAATAATATGCTGCCTCACTAGAGCATAAGCTTTTGGATGGTAGCAGTACTTGATTTTTCACCTGGAAGATATCGATTGCGAATCTTTGGGGATCTCCAAGTTTGAAATTCTACTTTTCTCCTCCGTGCAGGCTTTGATCAAATCCACCAATAGACTGAGAGATTCTCTGCTCCCAAAAGAAGAACCCAAATTGGCAATTCCTCTTTTGCTACTCATCGCCCAGCATCGTTCTCTGTAAGCGTTTCTACTTTTTAATTGAAGAGTCGGTATTGTTGCTTAAATTATCATTATTGTAAACAGGGATATGGTATTATCACAATTCAGATACATCCATCCTGTCCTGTTTTGCTTTGCCTGTCTGCGAGTTTCAATCTCCCCGCAACCTCACCCCCCCCGGGTATTTGTTTTAGTGGGGGAGCAGGTTAATATTGTAGGTCAAATTTTTTATTTCAAATTTGTCATATGTTGCAGTCCAATGTTTAGTTCCTAGGTAATTACTTGGAATTTTGAATCCTCTCTTATGATTCAAGAGAAGTGAGTTTTTGACGTTGAGTATTTTATTATTTTTAATCTGCAGAGTTGTCATAAAGGCGGAGGTGGCTCATATAAAAATGGTTAGCGAACAGTTTGATAGATGCCACGGTACCCTTCTTCAGTATGTGGAATTTCTCTGCAGTGCAGTGACTCCTGTATCGAACTATGCTTTGCTGATTCCCACTCTCGATGAACTTGTACATCATTATCATCTTGATCCTGAGGTATATCTGATTATTGGCTGTGGAAGCTTGATTTCATCAGTAATATATTGGTATATTAATTGCTGTGCATTGAATGAAATTTATGTACTTTTTCAAAAAGAGCCGCATAATATATAGAAATATAATTTCTATATAATTTGGGCACTAGGAGAAGTTACAACCACGAAAGCCCATAAATAAGGGGAGTAATTCTCTGATTACATACAGTTGTACGAATCACAGTAATGAAGGTGTCCTCTTACAAATGATATTCTAATTCCCATTAATTAATAGGGAAAAAGGATCACCTAACATTAAAACTAATAAACTAATGACAAACAAAATTTAAATTAAACTCCATCTTCGTTTCCAATCTCAATCCAACAGTTCCGCGGTTTCATTTTCCTATTCATCCTTATCTTCATTCACAGCAATATGTCTTCAGGACTAATAGAAAATGTTCTGGATATTCTCTTGATCAGGTTGCCTTTTTAATTTATCGGCCAGTGATGAGACTCTTCAGGTGTCAGAATGCCTCCTGTGCTTTCTGGCCTTTGGATGGTAATGAGGAATTGCATCCTTCATCTGAAAAGGATTCTGAAACTGTAGATGCATCTACTAAATTGGTTCTTGACCTTGGATCTTCTCGCAAGCCTATCTCGTAATATTTCTTCTTTTTCTTATCTTTAAAATTTTTGTTGCCATTTTTATTGTGTCCACAATATTCTATGCTTCTATTTGATTTATGAACAGTATTAATCTTTTGATAGGAAGTCAACTGCTCTCTCTCTCTCTCTCGAACTTCTTATTGCCTGCTTTCTTTAATGTTCACCCACTTGCATGCAATGCAGTTGGCTTGATCTTCTTGACACTATCAAAACAATGTTGCCTTCAAAAGCATGGAATAGTCTCTCTCCTGATCTATATGCTACCTTTTGGGGTCTAACTTTATATGACCTCTATGTTCCAAGAACTCGTTATGAGTCTGAAATTGCAAAGCAGCATTCTGCTCTTAAAGCGCTGGAAGAACTTGGTGATAATTCCAGTTCAGCGATTGCTAAAAGGAAGAAAGATAAAGAAAGAATTCAAGAGTCTCTTGACCGATTGACTGCAGAACTCCAGAAGCATGAAGATCATATTGAATCTGTGAGACGACGGCTGTCTCTCGAGAAGGATACATGGTTGAGTTCGTGTCCAGATACTTTGAAAATAAACATGGAGTTCCTCCAACGCTGTGTGTTTCCACGCTGTACATTCAGTATGCCTGATGCTGTATATTGTGCCATTTTCGTCAATACCCTCCATTCCTTGGGGACACCATTTTTCAATACGGTGAACCACATAGACGTGCTGATATGTAAAACCTTGCAACCTATGATCTGTTGCTGCACTGAGTATGAGGTGGGTCGACTAGGGAGGTTTCTGTATGAGACACTTAAAATAGCTTATCATTGGAAGGTAAAGAATCCTGACTGAATATGGTGCTTGTCACTAGTCTCTCTTCGTTTTGAGTGGTCATCCTTTCATGCACTTGATGAATTTTACCTATTGTAAATGTTGTCTTTTTTATTATTTACTAGTGACACGTGCTTCTTTTTGTAGAGTGATGAATCTGTGTACGAACGCGAGTGTGGAAACATGCCTGGGTTTGCCGTCTATTATAGATATCCAAACAGCCAGCGGGTTACATATGGTCAATTTATCAAGGTCAGTCAATGTAGTCTAGTTGCTCATGGACTGCTCGTCATGATGCTGTGGCTTAGCTTAGTTCTTTCAGTCGTGAATTTATTCAGAACATATTTTTTGACGACTTAAATAGAGTATCTTATTGTTTTAATTTACAACTACCATTGCTAGTACTGTGAAAGAAATACAAACATATCATAATTGATATCATTTTTTTTTTTTTTTTTTTGGTGATAAGAAACGATACTTATATTCGTAAAAACCAGTCCACTAGTACAAAAACAGTGGATAAGACATCAAAAAGAAGTCAAAGAAAACAAGATAACAAGAACCAAAAAACTAGTATTTACATGAATTGATGGTATCTAGGAAACTATTAGGATCCAGCCGGAACAAGTACTTTTCCAACATGTCAAACATTCCGGCTGTTCTTGCCCAAAGACCTGTGAAGAAAATGATGCTGTCCCAAGTGTCTTCCAAATAGCTTTCAAAGTCATAAAAATTCTATGATTTCTCTCGGTCCAAATCTCCCAAGCTGCTGCCATCATTACCATCTTCCATAACTCCTTTGTTTGCCTTCTTCTATCCCCAAAATGCCTTTTGATGACTATCAACTCTACCAACTGCGTGGCATAGCCCTTGTCCTCCAAACAGGCCCGAAATTCTGCTCTAAATTCCACTAGCAAACTCACAATGGATCAAAATGTGATCAATGCTTTCGCTATCCTTTTTACACATGATGCAAAAAGAAGGGGAGATGCACAAATAGGGTCTTTTATATTGCAACAAATCACAAGTGTTAACCTTTCCCAAAGAAGCCAACTAAGCAAAAACTTTAATTTTTGAAGGCATGACACCCTTCCAAATGAAACTAAAAGGTAGGAAGTAGCACTCACAAGATGGCTGGAGAAGGACTTACATGAGAAATTTTCTGAGGGGTGGCCTTTCCAAATCCTTTTGTGTGGGGTAAATGGATCCAAATTTGTGGTTTCAAGTTGATGCAAGAGTAGAGTAAATTCCTCACAATCTCAATCACTAAAATTTCTCGAAAATACAAGGTTCCAATTGGGGTTTGAATTAGTTTGCAAGGAGACCAGGTCAGAAATAATCGAATGCTTGTTGTTAGTTAGTCTAAATAAGCGGGGGAAGGATTCTTTTAAGGGGTTGATGTCCAATCCACTGGTCTTGCCAAAATCTGATTCTATCTCCCCTACCAACAATCAATTTTGTGTTTTGCACAAAATATCCCTACCTCTTGCAATAGATCGCCAAGGTGCCCGAAGAGTTGAGTTAACTGCATTACTTGCATCCTAGCCATCCGAGTGAAGACCATATCGACTAAGAATGATAGTATGCTATAGTGAATCCGATTCAATAGGAAAACGCCACAACCATTTGCCTAACAAAGCGAAATTTTTCCACTTCAAATTACCAATTCCTAAACCTCCATGAGTTTTTGGTTTCATAACAATGTCCCATTTAACTAAGTGGTCGCTATAACCCTCACCTTTCCCTTCCCAAAAAAAGTCCCTCGTCATTCTCACCACCTTTGTGGGCATTTGTAAGACAGACATGAAATACGTAGGAATGCTACCCAGCACTGCTTGCACAAGAAAAAGTCTTCCACCTCTAGATAGACAACCTTTATGCCATCCTTCAAGTCTTCTAGCTATTCTCTCTATCACTGGGTCCCAGAAAGAAAACGCCCTTGGATTCTCTCCCAACGGCAATTCAAGATAATTCAATGGCCAAATACCCTTAACACAACCTAAACTGGTTGCAATGCTAGCAATTCTCTCCTTTTCCAAATTAATCTCAACAACAATACTCTTAGCCATGTTCAACTTTAACCCCGCTGTAAAAAAAAAAAAAAAAAAAGATATCTAGGATTCCTATAAGATTGCTAATGTTTTGATCCTTAATTCTCTAGAAAGAAAATGCTATCGTCAGCAAATTGGAGATGGGATACCCTAACTCTATCTCTGCCTATCTTGAACCCACCAATAATCTCCATGTCACATACCTTATTCACCAGTTTACTCAACACATCACTAACAAGTATGAATAAGAATGGTGACAACAGATCTCCTTGTCTCAATCCTCTTGAGGCACCAAATTTGCCTCTTGATTTACCGTTTAACATCACAGAAAATTTTACCGATGACAGACATCCCCTAATCCACTTCCTCCATTTTTCTCCAAACCCCTTCTTACCAAGCACAAAATCCAAGAATTCCCAGTTGACATGATCGTAGGCTTTTTCAAAGTCAATCTTAAACACAACCCCTTCTTTCTTTTTTATGCGTTAGGAAAAATGTTTTGATAACCCTAAACATGATTCGTTTCTTGTAATTTAGAAACAGAACAAAGAGAAGAAAGAAAATACAAACTGTTATGTGCTACAATGCCAGACGGTAACAATCTTGTGAGTTCAATTTAAAATTGAATTATAAGGACATGTTTGGTTTGAGGTTCAATATTTCAACAAGGTTAAAAACTAGTTGAAGGTATAGCTTTAAAGGATGTATTCGAAATACAGCTATATGAGGCCTTGGTATACCCTTGTTGCATTTCGGCCCTTGAAAAAGTACCATATGCATTGGGTAAGAGGAGAGAGGGTGCTAATGTACCTTGTACAGGAAACTGGATCAAATTTTCAGTGAGGTTTGTGTTTGGGTAACCAAGACGAATAGAGTGCTGATGCATTCTGCTGGAATGGAAAGGAGAAAAGTAATTGTAAGAGATGTAGCTGTACGTCACATTGTGTCATGGAACCCACTAAACCATTAAAAATGTTAGTTTCGAAATTTTTTTTGCAGGGTATCTACTATCTGTGATGGCACTTCTTTTGGCCGTTAGTAATAATCCAAAGAACCTGTTGCCATCTTAGCTTATTGCCAACCCATTAGAAGTGTTATATTGATGAGAACTTACTTTGTGGAGGCAGAGTCAGAAACTCGTTTGTATCTATCAAGCAATTAATGCATGCGATAGTTGCTGATTACAGGCACATTGGTGGATACATGAATGTATGCCTATGTTAAAGCTAGCAAAATATGCATGCTTGAAGTGCCATCAAGTCCACCCTGATTTATTTATTTACTAGTATACCGCTTGTACATGGTGGAATCTGACCGGAGGGTGTGGATGGAGAAGAAGAAGACGACTTACTTTGAAAAATGGAAGAATTTGCTTTAAAAATGGTTGAATTTGTTTAAGTTTTGGGAGAATATCAGAGAGGAAGGGTTGAGAGGATTTTGGTGAGGATAGACGTAAGTTTGTCTTGTCAAGACTGGCAGAGGAATCCTCTCTCTGGTCAGAGACTATAATTTTGAAGTGTACCACGTCCACCTTACGGATAACATGGAAGATGATGATGTGCAGATTATTTTTCTTAACTACTATTTCGTGAAGATTTTAAGCACCCAAGAATAAATGATCCTCTGGATTGCTATTCCCATCCCCAAATATCGCCTGATTATTCGTTTGAGACACATTTGTTGGTAAAGAGAGCGTGCAAGGTCATCAATTTGACAAAGTTTGGTTGCACTATCATATTATCTTTGATATAGACTGTCGTGATGATTTATATTCCACCTTTCTAAGGGAACAAGATGAAAATATAAGTTTAAACTTTGTCTCAAAATTTTCATTGATGAACCTAAATTACCTGTTTGCCTGAAGGTACACTGGAAGTGGAGCCAGAGAATCACTAGGTTGCTGATTCAGTGTTTGGAATCAGCCGAGTACATGGAGATTCGAAATGCTCTCATCATGTTGACTAAAATTTCTGGTGTTTTTCCTGTTACTCGAAAGAGTGGTATCAACCTTGAAAAACGGGTAAATTAAAAGATTAGTGAAAGAGTTCTCTAGCAAAAAATTTTGAATTGCTGATTTGAGTTGGGGGAATTTCTCATGACCTTCTCTGTTTTTTTTTTTTTTTTTCTTTTTTTCAACTTTGCATAGGTAGCTAAAATCAAAAGTGATGACAGGGAGGATCTTAAGGTTCTAGCGACTGGTGTTGCTGCGGCTTTGGCAGCTAGAAAGGTAAATTATACAATGGAATCCTGTTCTGTCCCTTTATGAATATTGATGAGCAACGATATAAGGAAAAATTAG
Organism: Jasminum sambac; assembly: GCA_018223645.1. Lineage (NCBI taxonomy): Eukaryota > Viridiplantae > Streptophyta > Magnoliopsida > Lamiales > Oleaceae > Jasminum > Jasminum sambac. Next base: position 18,378,927 of record CP073650.1, on the reverse strand, counting down.
CGCGTACATGGAACACATCCCCTTGATGGTATTTCTGGATGATATCTCATGTGCGCTATTTCCTGGGATGCACGTCATGAATTTGTCTGGCATTATCTCGTTCCTGGACTAATCTGTTGATATGATTATTTTACATTTTATGATTGACATTTGTTCATTTGTAGATGTCATGAACAATCTCCTTTATGTTTCTAGATAGTTGTCTATCAATAAGCATTATTGATTTTCTTATATAGAAATTGAGCTGTGTCCCAAAATAGGTCAAATATAACGATTTTCTGTTGTATTGGCAGCCTTCATGGGTTACAGACGAGGAATTTGGTATGGGCTATCTGGAGATAAAGCCTGCACCAGCACCAGCTTCCAAGTCTCTGTCTGTGACTGCTGCGGCTGTGCAAACTGGGGTGGGACAAACGGTTTCTCCAGCTGAGCCTACTGGGAGCAGAACAGTTACCACAGGAACCTTACATTCAGATTCCGGGAGTTCAGGCAAAGATCTCAGAACCAGGTCTGATGGAAGGATGGAAAGAACTGAAAGCACCTCGTTGAAGTCAGATCCTCCACATTTGAAAGGAAAAGGTGGTTCAGTTAATGGAATCGATGTTCAAACTCCTGTTCCATCTGCCTTACCATCTGGGTTGTCTCGCTCAGTTGAAAATCTAAAGCAAATGGATGAATCTGCAAATAAACTGGAAGAGAACTCAAAAATTGCTGTTAGGACATCCGTGGAATCTGAGGTATGTTGTCAAGAACTTATTCTTGTATTGGAGATTGGGCAGTGTGTGGGGATTGCAAGTTTACCAATAAATTTGACACACAGTTTCTCACCGTCTGTTTGGACATTATTTTGCATGTTTGACTTCATATCTTTTTCTCTTGAATATATTGATATCAAACATTTGCATCTCCAAAAATTCTTTCAGTCAAGTGCCTTTCGTGAGATAATCTCTCTCTGTCTCTCTCTCTGTCTCTCTGTATATATATACATATATATGTTCAGGATCTTCAATTGTAAGTATGTGGTAATAATCTTCATGACCAGGAGAGTTTTCTTGTCTTTCCAACTTTCTAAAGTGGAGGCCTTTGAACCATACTTAGGATTTCCTCTTAATAATAATAATTACTATTATTATTATTATTATTATTATTATCAATAATAATAATAATAATATTATTATTATTATTACTATTATTACTATTTTATTTTGTTGTCTTGACACAATGGACATGTGACCATTTTGACCAGAAGCAACACACTCAACTATTTCTATCCGTCTCGAAGTTACTTAAATATTTTTCCTGAATGATCATTCCGGAAATTTTGTATCCACTTTATTTATTTGGTTCCTGATCTGTTCCCACAACTTCCATTCTTTTTTCTTGCAAATTCTTCCCCTTTCCTTGCTGCTGATTTTCTGATTCACTCATTTTTCCTTTCTTTCTGCTTCCCTCTTTATTTGCTTGCTGCTTCCCTCCTTTTTCTCTGTGTGTCTCCTCTCTTGTTGCTCCTTCCCTCCTCTTTCCTTGTTTTCTGCTTTCCTCTACTTCCATTGGGCAGATGTCCAACTCATAGGCTCTCTACTTTATATATCCATTGCTTTCTTGTAAAACCTTACTGTACAAGGTTTTGGTGGATTTCCTCGTATTCTTTGTTCAGAAATAATTGGTCACAAAATGACAGTTTATGGTTAATTGGTTATGATGATAAGTGTGGCTTCCATCCACACACAACCATCAACCACAACCCCCGAGCCCAACCCCACACATACCAGGTGCATCATGAAATTCAAGAATCTTGAATATCCGTTCAAGTTTATTACCATTGTTGTTATTGTTATTACAAATTTAGCTTCTTGATGCAGGCGAAATCTGCACTAAAAAGATCAACAGCAGCTGGTCCAAAGCAACAAAAGCCGGATCCTCCGAGAGATGATGGTAAATCTGGAAAAGCCGTTGTCAGAACTTCAGTCTCATCTTCTGGTGATAAACATTATATGTGTTATGCATCTGAGAGCAGTTAATTGGGGTTGCTAATGTATCTTTTTCTTCATTTGCAGGCAATCCTAACACAACTTCGTCTTCAGCAAAAGGAAACACCATATCTGCTAGATCATCAGATCATAACATTGAAAAAAAAGAAGAGATTGCAAACTCTAAATCTTCTGATTTAAGGGTTTCTGCTGGGAAGGATGAAGGGACTGACACTTTGGATGTGCATAAACTGTCCACTTCGCGATCTATTCATTCTCCCAGGCAGGACAATCTTGTTGGTACATTGAAGTCTGGAGATAAACCCCAAAAGAGAGCTAGTCCTGCTGATGAACTTGATAGGCTAAATAAGCGTCGAAAGGGAGAAACTGATTCAAGAGACTTAGATGGTGGCGAGGTTCGTTTGTCTGAAAAGGAGAGATTAACGGATGCACGAGTTAGTGATAAACTTCATCCAGCAGAATTTGACAAATCAGGGGCTGATGAGCCCAGTAGGGTCACAGATAAGCTTTCGGATAGATCTAAAGATAAGGGAACTGAAAGATATGACAGAGAATACAGGGATCGGTTGGAACGGCCTGAAAAGCTACGTGGAGACGACATATTGTCTGAAAAGTTGAGAGACAGGTCATTGGAAAGGTATGGAAGGGAGCGTTCCATTGAAAAGGTCCAAGAGAAAGGTGCTGATCGGAACTTTGATAGGTTAGGTAAGGATGATAGGAGTAAAATCCGGCATACTGAAGCTTCCGTGGAGAAATCACACTTGGGTGATAGATTTCATGGGCAAAGCTTGCCCCCACCTCCACCTTTACTCCCCCACGTCGTCCCCCAGTCAGTCAATGCCAGTAGGAGGGATGATGATGCCGATAGGCGGTTTGCAACTGCCAGGCATACACAGAGACTCTCCCCAAGAAATGACGAGAGAGAGCGGAGACGATCTGAAGAGAATATTTTATTACAGGATGATGCAAAACGTAGAAGAGAGGATGATTTTCGAGACAGGAAGCGAGATGAGCGGGACCCATTATCAGCCAAGGTATCTCATATTGTATTTTTTGAGTCCCTTTTGATTTATTGTCCTGATCTCAAGGGAACATAAATTCTTTGCTTGAATATGTGGTGTGCAACATATCGGGAAATTGAAATAGTTATAATGTTGTATACGCCATCACTCTCTCTCTCTCGCAATCTACTGATTGTCTGATGAGATTGAGCTCCATAGTATATTCTTCTGATGCTGGTTGTGTTTTGTGACTTGCACATATAGGTGGAGGAAAAGGAGAAAGAGAGGGAGAGAGAGCGGGAAAAAACGAACATTCTAAAGGAAGAAATAGAATCAAATGCTTCTAAGAGGCGGAAACTGAAAAGAGATCATCCACCATCAGAACCTGGTGAGTATTTACCAGCCGCAACACAACCTTCTCCCCTTCCAATTAATTTGTTACAGTCGTATGATGGGAGAGAAAGGGGAGATCGTAAGGGGGTTATAGTCCAACGTCCAGGTTATATGGAGGAGCCAGCTCTCAGGATTCACGGCAAAGATGCCGCCCCTAAAACAACCCGACGTGATCCTGATCCGTATCCTTAAAATCAAATTGTTAGAAAGATATCTGTTAATTTAACATTTTTATGCTCATTTTGCATCTCAGTTTTTCTGTCTTGCAGATATCAATATAATATGTTGTTGTCATGTCAGAAGATATTTTTGGTACCCCTGGAGTTCCGACACCCTTATTTGTACTAATTGAAACTGACCAGTTGAATATAGAGGCTACACTATTCACTTAAGTGTGGTTCCATATGGTTGAGTGGCCAATACCTGGTCTTCAGTGTGTGTGTATATATATATATATATATTTTTATTTTTATCAAATGATTGTAGTTGCCTTCTACAGCATGTGATTTGTGCGTCTGCTTATGAGAGATTTGTAATCATATTGTTGAAATCATGAGTTTCTTAACAAGGTTTTTAGGATCTATGACAGAGAGTGGGATGATGAGAAGAGGCAGAGAGCTGAACCAAAAAGGAGGCACCGCAAGTAAACGAGTTGCCAATAGAAAATTTGTCTGATTACGAAGAATTGCATTCATTGCTGGATTCAGATCAGCTTGCCAAAGCTTGATGTATGTGGGATTCTACAATTTGTGCCTTCTTTGTGTCTGCATGATGACGTCCCATATAATCTATCCTCATTCTGAGTTCGGCTTCAACTTCGACTTGGTCCATTTTATTTGAGGTATACTGATAGTTACAAGGAAGAAAATGAGCCACAGTAGCTATTCGAATGTAAAATAGCTGTAAATTTTGGGTGAGAATTTTGTGCTAATCTGATGACGCCCTGTAAGCTTTTACCAGTAAAATGATGTGAGATTTGGACACATTTGTAACATGCATTCTTTCATTATTAGACTCCCAATAATTTTACATTCAGTTGGTGCATCTTTGCTTGCAAACAGTTTATATTACATGCCATACCGAACCAGCATGGGGGGTATGCTTGGTAGTTATAAAAATTACTGAAAAAATGACACTTGAATGTTTGGTCTGAGAAATATATTGGAAAGATGTCGAAATGTAACTAATAGTGGAGAAAAATGAATTTTTGAGAAGTGTATCAAACAAGCTCTGAAGTCGAAGTCCAAAATCCATATTTTAAGGCAATGAAATTAAAATGCACTCAGAATATAGGGGAGTGAGAGTACAAAACACCGAAATATGAGCTGCTTGTGACCAACTGACCACCCCCGACCCCAAAAAAGGCGAAAAGAGAGAGAGAGGGTACAAGCCAGGTGCGTCTACAGTAGTTAATTGTTAGTCATGTGATGTATGAAGATATATTGCTATCGCTTATCAGTTTGTATAGCTCTTCTTTGTACGAAGTTTTGTACATGTGACAAAATCCCTTTAGCTTTTTCAGTGCAGGATCAGGTAACAGAAAATAAACATCGTGACGCATTGTTTACGTTTAGAAATCACATAAGCCACAATCCATCAAGTCGCTCTCTAAGTACTCTGTAAAAGACGTTAGAAAATTCATACGATCCTCTTTATTTGGCAATTGAATGATAGACCATTACATGTAATCCCCATGTTCAAAAATAAAGCCAGGAAGTGTCGGCCTTGACAAGCTGCGGCATGACGAGATAAAATCAAAAGATATGGAGGAGAAGGAAACACGTGCTTGGAGGACCCCGACAATGGAGATTTGCAACATTTGCTCATTACAGGTACCGCCATAAAGAACTGCCACGTTACCAACACCAGGGAAATGAACCATCGGAAAGTAAGATAAACTACAAACACGAACAAAAACGTGAGGCTAAGTACGATACAAAAGTCAGTAACATACATATAATGCAGCCAAATAAGCTTTGGTTGTGGAAGTAAGTTGAACCCCAAGTAATAAAACCCTTGACACATTCACCCACCAATGCATCTCTCCCTCCCTTCTCCCGGCTTGTGACCCCAACAAAAAATGCATAATCTAAATAACTAACATTTCTTACTGGGTAATCTAGTGATTTGTGGACTAGCACTAGATACAAGATACAAACCAACACAACACAACACAACACAACACAAAAAACCCGGGTCCTATGGTATGTGTGGAAGATAATAATGTTTGAGAAGCTTATAAGGTTGAAAGAGCACTCTCAAACAAGCTCCCTAGTACATTCACATCCTTTATGCACACAGCAAATGAAATTGGTTCTAGTCTCTTATCTTTTAACTTATGTTGCAAGGATCATATTACGCTTGTGGATGACAGCTCCTTTAGATCCCTTGAAAGGCATGCACCAACTAACTTTGTTCTCATTTCTATAGGTAGTGCAACCTACAGTTGCCGACATGCATTATAACTCTGTTTAATACACCTAAATTTTCATATTCTAACTCCTAAGAAGAATCCACCATTTCTTTCAAGCATAGCTTATCACTACATTTGTAGTTTTCTCGAAAACATACCCAAGTTATGGAGAATGTTATCATAGAAAGGAACAAACATCCATGTATGCGTACAAGTATCACAGTCGAAAATCTATTTTGCTAGTAGTTTTACAAGATCAATTATGGCCCACAGCATCAATATATCTAACCGATTATCATCATTACCATCAAGGTGTAGTTCACATACAACTTGAAAAATAACAAAGTGTGAAGTACAATCAACAAACCTTACTAAAAACTAGACCTTTGAAAATGGAAAATGCGGACCAAAGGCTCCATCCGAAATCAGAAGAAGAAGTAAATGGACAACATAAACAAAATAAATATTGTGACCTAAAATGAGGACATCGAGGCATGAGTAACTTAAGACCTTGATGTGTCACTCATACATACAAAAAGTAAGGTTGTCATGAACAAAGGAGTATCATAGCATGACATAAAATTAGAGAAAACAAGATAGATGTATCTTACCAGCAATTCCTAGTTGGATCCTTCATCTTTGCCCTTGTCTGAAAGAGCATCAGTTACGAGAGATGGTGGCCTCTCACCTATGACCTCATCTATAAGCCCAAACTCCTTGGACTCTTCAGCAGTCATGAAATAATCACGACCCATATTCTCCCGAATCACGTCAACAGATTGTCCTGTATGCTTTGAATATAGTGCATTCAATGTGTCCCAAACCCGAATAATCTGCCTGGTGTGAATTTTCATGTCCTCAGCCTGCCCTTGGTACCCACCAGAAGGCTGATGAATCATAATGGTGGCATTTGGAAGGGACCGTCTCTCGCCCTTTGCACCAGCAGCCAAGAGAAGAGAAGCCATTGATGCAGCTTGTCCCATACATATGGTACTGACTGGAGATCGAATGTACTGCATTGTATCATAGATAGCAAGACCTGCATGAAAAATACATATTTATAAAGACAAGGGAAAAAAAAAAAAGATACACACACACACACACACACACACAAGCACAACACATTCTTCATAAAAAAAAGGATATGGAACATATTTTCTCCAAAGGTCACTAAGTAAATTCTGGAGGTGAAAAGGGAAATATAATACAGCAAGGTATTTTGCATATCCAAATGACTCCGGAGGCCCCAAAAATTTTACAGGAGACACAAGGTAGGAAAAGAAAAAATGTACAAGTGTACAACATACGTTCAACCAAAGCTGGAAATAATTCAAAGTTTAATCTTGATTCCCCACTGGACATAAATATTTCTCCTTTACCGGGCTAAATACTTCACCAGATTTTGAATCTGTGATCACGGTATAGTATATAAGAAAATTAAAATTGCGGTGACAATATTGTTTTTCACATACGAATTTAGCAAATATAAATCAAAAATGTAAAATAGGACTCCAAAATGCACTCAAAAACAGTGGTACCGGAAGTTACAGCGCCACCGGGCGAATTGAGATACATGTGGATGGGTTTAGAGGGATTCTCGGACTCGAGGAAGAGGAGTTGAGCAACGACAACATGCGCAGTGTCATCAGAGATAGGGCCATTGATGCAAATTATTCTCTCCTTGAGTAAACGAGAGAAGATGTCGTACGCACGCTCCCCTCGAGGTGAGGTCTCAATCACCATTGGAATCAAGCTGTAACATCTAAACGGGACCGATGATTCGCACTGTCTGAAGCTGTTGATTCCCTGTAAGGAGCGAGGAGAGTGCTCCATCGCCGCTCGAATCATGCCGTAACATCTGAACGGGAATAATGTTCTAAACATCATTTCGAAAATCTTCGGTTAGGGTTTTAGTGTTAGAAGGGGATGGCGGCAGAATATTAGCAATCGGAGATGGGGGAAGGAAGGGGGAGTGTGCAAGTCTCAATCTTCAGTTTCACACAACGAGGGCATGTTTGGTATAGCAATATTTTGTCAGACAAAAGCCGATTAGTCTGATTTCTATTATAAAACTATAGAAAAGTAGAGAGAGTTTAGAGAGAATGAATTCTATAGAAATCTAAGGGGTAAATTTTATTAACAACTGAAGCCCTATTTATAGGGAAACTTCGAATGGCACAATCATAATTACATAATTTCATCAAGAGTATAATAGTCATTCACATAAATAAAATATAATAAAATCATCCCCTCGTTCCCCTCATTAATATATATAATATTCATATACATATAATATTCATAACACTTCACTTGAATATTTATTTGTGAAATTATCTTCTAAATTGATTATAGAAAAATTTGGAGTGGTTATGTAGTGTTTTGCCAAAATATTGCTCCCTCATTTCTATCAGTATAGAGTATTAGAGCTGCGCTCGTTAAAACCTCACAAGAAACCCAATGGGATAAAACCTGGACAAAGGAAAAAAGTGCAAAATGCTCCTCATCAATGTAATATCACTTGATATCTTTAAATCTTCGCAACTCAATATTGTGCACCAATCCTTCAAATGTTGCGGTTGGCAATGCTTTCGTCAATAGATCTGCAAGATTATCCTTGGAGCAATTTGTTGTACATCAATTTCATTATTCTTATCAAGTTCATGAGTGAAAAGAACTTTGGTGAAATGTGTTTCGTCCCGTCGCCTTTAATGTATCCATCCTTTAGTTGAGTTATGCAGTCGCATTGTCCTCATACATAATGATTGGATTGGTTGTAATAGAGGATAAACCACACTCTTTTCGAATATGTTGTATTATTGATTTCAACCATACGCATTCTCGACTTGCTTCATATATTGCCATCAATTCGCATGGTTTGAAGACGTGGTGTGAGTGTTTGCTTGATCGACCGCCATGATATTGCGCTTCCTCCGCATGTAAATAGATAACCTATTTGAGATTTTGCTCTATGTGGATCGGATAAATATCTGCATCAAAGATAACCAACTAATTCAGATTTAGTTTTGTTTGAGTAAAATAGGCCCATATCAACTGCTCCTCGAAGGTAGCGGAACACATGTTTGATTCCATTCCAGTGCCTACGTGTTGGAAGCGTAACTATATCTTGCCAATAGATTTACCGCAAAAGATATATACGGTCTTGTATTATTAGCAAGATATAATAGTGCACCTATTGCACTAAGATATGGTACGTCAGGACCAAGCACAATTTCATTTTCCTCCCTGGGTCTAAAAGGATCCTTTTTCACATCAAGAGACCGAACACTCATTGGGGTACTTAGTGGGTGTGCTTTATCCATATAAAATCGTTTAAGGACCTTTTACGTATATGTAGACTGGTGTAAGAATATCCCATCTTTTAAATGTTCAATTTGCAAGCCAAGGCAAAACTTAGTTCTTCCAAAATCTTTCATCTCAATTCTACTTTTAAATAATCAACTGTTTTGGAATCTCTTCATTTGTCCCGATAATGTTTAGATCATCTACATATACTGACAATAATGACAAATCTGAAATTGACCTTTTTATAAAGACGCATGGACATATATGATTGTTTTTGTACCCTTCTTTGTAAGATATTCACTTAGGCGATTATACCACATACGCCCATTGTTTCAATCCATATAATGATCTCTGGAGCTTTATCGAATAAATTTCACGATCATTCAATTATGTGCTTGTGCAATCTCGGTCCTTGAGGGAGTTTCATATAGATATCATTGTCGATTATGCCATATAAGTGGCGATAACTACATCCATTAGCCTCATATTAAGCTTCTCATGTGCGATTAAACCGACAAGATATCGAAAAGTAATTGCATCCATTACAGGGAGTATGTTTCTTCATAGTCAATTCCAGGTCTTTGCGAAAATCCTGTGCAACCAATCGTGCTTTATATCTCACTACTTCATTCTTCTCATTTTCGTTTTTCATACGAATACCCATTTATACCCTCTTGGTTTGACCTCTTTTGGTGTTTGCATTATAGGTCCGAAAACATTACGTTTTCTAACGAATCTAGTTACGCTTGAATGGCCTCTTTCCATTTTAACCAATCATCTCTTCGTCGACATTCATCAGCAGTTGTGGTTTAATATCTTCAACTTCATTGATTATATCAAGTGCTACATTATATGCAAATGCATTATTGACGATCGTTCCTTTTCTATTCCATCTCTTTTTTGTGAAAGCATAGTTCATAGAGATTTCATCGTTAATTTCATCATTTTCAGTACTGAACCTTCTCAGGAGGTTCTTGCTCGATTGCATCTAATGATTCATTTATATCTTCTCGCCTCTATCGCAATTATTTTGAGCATTTGCTCTCCTCTTTTTCTGAGGATTTTGTCTTTTGATCAGATGGGCCTTCCACGCTTTAATTTTGTTCTCGATTCATTTGCGATTTCGCTTTGTTTTGGAATCTCAATTAGTGATAGGAGTATTCTCAACCTGGAATATGTGACTTAGTTATTCCTTTGAAGGCCTGTGAAAGCTTCCGCAATCGACCATTGCTCTGTAAGTAAATTATCTTTTGAACTTCTTGCTCGTGATGTCCCAAAGGCGAGGATCTAGGTTGGATAATGTTGTAGTATTCCATGTCACTTCTTTTCCAACCTTTTATATGTCACTTCCTTCTCCAACTTTTTATCTTCTCCCTAAAGGTGGGAATCTTGCTTTCATCAAATCGACAACCAAGAAAACGTGCATTAAAAATATTTCGCTTTGGGTTCAAGATATTTAATTATAGATGGAGATTCAAAACCATATATATTCCCAATCTTCTTTGAGGTCCCATCTTAGTACGTTGTGGAGGAGTAATGGGTACATATACTTGCACAACCAAATATTTTCAAATGAGAAACATTAGGCTCCTTTTCGATACCAATTGTAATGGGGAGAATTGATTATTGGACGTTGGTCTTAACTGCATAAGTTCACTGCATGTAAAATAGCATATCCCCACGCGAAATTGGGAGTTTTGTCCTCATGAGTAATGGTCTAGCAATTAGTTGGAGGTTTTTAATAAATGATTCAATTTAGACCATTTTGAGTATGAACATAGGAACTGGATGTTCAACTTTTATTCCAATTGACATACAATAATCATTAAAAGCATGTGATGTAAATTCACTAGCATTATCCAATCGGATTGTTTTGATTGGATAATGGAAAATGTGCTCGTGAACGCCTTATAATTTGTGCGAGCAATCTCAAGAAATGCCATATTTCGAAAGTGGATAACAAGCATACATGGGACCATTTTGTGGAGGCATCTATTAAAACCATAAAATATCCTGAATGGTCCGCATGGCGTGAATAGGTCCACATATATCACCTTGTATCCGCTCCAAATGTTGAGATTCATTTCCGACTTTAACTAGTGATGGTCTCATAATCAATTTTCCACGAGAACATGCAAAGACACCTAAAATTCACTAGATTGGAGAATCTTTTGACTTTTCGAGAATGTCCGCTTGAATTTTCAATTATTCTCTCATCATTGTCGAGCCAGGATGGCCTAAACTGTTCATGCCATAAATATTAAAATCGTTGGATTTTCAATCTTCCTAATAGATGTAACATGTACTTCAATTGTACTAATATTGGTATAGTACATGACTCTAAGAGTATGCGAGGCATTTTTTCTAGCACATGTTTCCTTTGGAAATCATAGTAGTTATATATAGATATTCTTGTATTATTTTCTTTTCATTGCCTCAATATGGTATCCATTATCTCGTATATCTTTAAAACTCAATAGATTCCTTTTTATTTAGGGGCTAAACAAGGCATTATTATTAATAATTTGTGTTCCTTTCAATATGACATTTGCTCTTCCAGAGCCTTCAATAATTTAACCTGGAGCAGGATCGTTATTACATCATTCTTCATCGTGGTCAAGTTCGCAAAATACTTTTTATTTCTTAATATGGAGTGTAGAAGCACTATATCGCTAAATGATTTCTTCATCCATGACTTTGGAGTCACTCAAAAGGCTACCAATATTTTCCTTCAAAAGAAATAATTAATTTTAGAATGAAGTATTTTATTTATATAAAATTAGAAACATAATATTTTACAAACATACACATCCACACTACCACACACACATATTATACATCATTATTTATCACACAAACTCACAATACACATTATTATCTTTCATACAAATACATGATAGAAACTACAACTATTATAATATTGTAAAGAAATATCAATTCTCATTTAGTCTGTAAAAATCAGAACTTCAAGATGTGTCGCATTATTGATGGCTCCAAGAGTGGAATTTCTTCCTTATATGAGAAATTGGTCTCAATATTATTTCCTTTCTCCCTTTTAGATGCTTGATATAAATCAACAAGGTGTTTAGCAGTTCGACAGACTTTTGCCCAGTGACCTTTCATGCCGCATCTATGGCACTAATTATCCGCTCCCTTGTTGATTCATGCACATTTCTCTTATAGAGATTTCCTTCTTTCACCATATTCATTCACATTTCTTTTGTAGAGATTTCCCCTTCTTTCACCATGATTATTTGCCTTCTTAAATTTTGGGAAATTTTCATAACCACTTTTATGCCATGAAAAATTTCGCCTCTCACTACTCGACCTCGCCTCGAGTATTGCCAAAATTGTATCCTCGCTTATTGTATCTTGTCCACGGCTTGTAGATGCCATGTTGTTTACTTCAGTATTGGTAAAGATCCCGTTGGACGAGATTCATGATTTTTCAATAACAACTCGTTATTCGTCGCTACAAGTAGTTAAAGATATCAACTCAATATTTTTAAAGCCCTGCTCCTATATTGTTGTTGCAAGACTACATTTGAGGCATGAAAAGTAGAGAATGTTTTCTCTAACATATCATCATCCGTAATTGTTTCTCCGCATAATTTTAATGTAGAAGTGATTTTGAACATTGGCGGAGTTATATTCATTCACCGATTTAAAATCTTGCAACCTTAAATGTAACCAATCAAACGAGCTTTGGGAGGATTACGCTTTCGTGATCATATCTTTCTTTAAATTTTCCAGAGTTCCGGCGATCTTCAACTGTAAGATATTCATTTTTTAATGCTTCATCAAGATGATGACGAATAAAGATTATAGCATTTGCCTTGTCCTTTTCTGATGTTTCATTGCCTTCTTTAATTGTATCTCCGAGGCCTTTGGCATTTAAATGCATTTTGGCATCAAGAATCCATGATAGATAATTCTTTCCAGTAATATCGAATGCCGCAAACTCTAACTTTGTAATATTTGATACCATACTATAAAATAATTAAACATAAGTTAGAACATCAATTAACTAGATAAAAATTATTGTTATTATATTAACTAACTAGACAAAATAATTGCCATTATATATTTGATTATTCTTAAAAGTAGGTTGATATAATATTGTTTAGTAATAATTAATAAAAGTAGGATAGATTAATAGTGATTTTGAAGAAGAAAAATATTTTCTTATTTATCATGTTCAGGTATGATTAATTATTTATTAATCATGTAGTATTATGCGGTAGAATACCATATTAGATACATGTAATAAAATGTAACACAAATAGTATAGTCTCAATTAATTTAATTAATATAAACTGTATAAATAGTTAAACCTCTACTAGGTGGCAATGCCTCATTTGAGTGTAGTAAATAGTAGTACAGAAAGATGTAATTAATTGATATAAACTGCATAAATAGTTAAACCTCCACTAGGTGGCAATGCCTCCTTTGAGTGTGATAAATATTAATACAAAAATGTAACACAAATAGTATAGTCTCAATTAATTTAATTAATATAAACTGTATAAATAGTTAAACCTCCACTAGGTGGCAATGCCTCCTTTGAGTGTGGTAAATATTAGTACAAAAAGATGTAAGAATTCATGCAACCACCCAATTTATGATAGTTGTACTTATCACAAAAATGGGTATGTCAATATTTGAATTGTAAGATAATTAAACTATTTGATAACTTAGTCTACATGTTAGTAATTCATAAATAAATTCTTCATCAATAAAGAATCTCTTAGACCAGTCCCTCATGGTGGTAAAACTATTTATCTAATATAAAGAGTGTGGATATTTTTCATTTGGTGGTTAATCCCACCATTTGAAGTAAATTACAAGGATTTCTATGAACCAATACGCACTGTGTTCGTAATGAATTGTTATATTACCGCTTGGTTGGGTATATATTCACTGTAGAGCGATCGTGCTTGTCTACTTTAGAGAGAATGGAGTAGAGAGAGAATTTGTAGAAAATTGAGTATTTCAAATTGTAATAATCCAGTTTCTGATACAGAAGATCATCTATAAGATGCAACTGTAGAGCATACTTCTTTCATATTACTTAAGGGTTAGAGAATCGTGCTGATAACGTGTTATAAAACTATAGAAAAGTAGAGAGAGTTTAGAGAGAATGAATTCTATAGAAATCTAAGGGGTAAATTTTATTAACAACTGAAGCCCTATTTATAGGGAAACTTCGAATGGCACAATCGTAATTACATAATTTCATCAAGAGTATAATAGTCATTCACATAAATAAAATATAATAAAATCATCCCCTCGTTCCCCTCATTAATACATATAATATTCATATACATATAATATTCATAACAATTTCCATTTTTTATTGCACAATCTTTTTTTTTTTTTAAACGACTTCTTATTGCACAGTCTTTTAACAGAATTACTTTCAACTTTCAATCGTGTGTTTGATTGCAAAATCGAAAAATAGTTGGAACGAAAATATTTTTCGGGTAAATAAATTTTAGGAAATTATTTTTTAAGAAAAATAGTAATTATAGGTATTTGATTTGATTAATTTAAAAATTGAAAAATAGTATTATTTTCTTTGTTTTCGTACTTTTTTTATAAAATTTGATCATTTTTTTTATGGTTACAGCAAATTGTTCATAAAAAAAAAGAGATAAACTTTTCTTGGAAAACAAAAACCTCAGCTCTCCCAAGGAAAACGTTTTCCTCCAAAATAAAGAAAAGTGCAGATTTCGAAAAAATTTGGAAAATATTTTTTAGGAAAATAAAGGGCAATCAAACAGTCAACTAAGGAAAAAAAGTTGAAAAATGACTTTTTCCTAAAAAAATGAATCAAACGCACCCTAAAAATATGTATTGAAATTTGAAAGGGTAGCGCTATATACACTCCAATTTTTAATCTTCGCACTCACATTTTTCCCAAATACCGAATATGCCTTTTTTTTTGTGGCCGAATGTGCAAATGGAATGCTCGCTTACATAAGGATACTCTGCCAACGATGGCTGAGCATCTCACGAGGATGCTTGGGCAAGGATGACCAAACATCCTACATCGATCCTTCACCATCCTTTTCCTTCTTTTCTTTTTTTTTTTTAATTTATAATGTAATTAATTTATATTTAATAATGATCACGTGTTAATAATATTAATTATTTGTTTATGATAATAATTATTTAACAATGATAGAAGAAGAGTTGGATTGGAAATGACGAAATCGCATTTTGCATATTTGGCGTCCGAGCTCTGTTTTGGGCAAATAATATACTGATTCGGGGTAGCTCGATGTCACGAGTCAAACATACTGCTATGCAGTGATGTATAATGGATTTTGAGCATTCGAACACATTTAGGTAGTGAAATTAGCGTTTTCTATTTTCCGGAGTAATTTCAGTTTTTTGTTTATTTGTTTTTAATTTTATTTTATCACCCGGTATGCCTAGGACGATTTAATTTGGTTAGAATTAGTTTTCCTTATTTGTTTGTAATTTTTAATTAATTTATCAATTAGTTTTCTTATTCTACACATTTTTTAATACATGATTATTAATAAATATAAATTAATTACGATGAATTAAAAAAATTGGAACGAATTGAAAGAATGGCAATGCTTGGCCAAGGATGGTCCAACATCCTTGATGGATGCTCGGCCATTGGTGGATGCTCGGCCAATGAGGGCCGACATTTCACTTACTCCCTCACCCATCCATGGCCAACTATAAGGGTATATCATTTGGCTCGATAAAATATGGGTGTAAGGATTAAATTATGGGGTGTATATAATGCCACCAAATGAGTGATTCCTATTAATGTTTTTATTTATATATTTATACTACTAGTACAAAACACGTGCTGTGCACGTGATATAAAACGACTATTTTTATTTTATTTTCATTATTTGTATAAATTATTATAAAAATCTCAAAGCAATAAATAAAATTTAAAAATTAAAAAATATGCAAGAAACCAATAAAAAGAATAAGTTTTGAATCAGACTTTAATTAACAATTTCACCTAAATATTTTATTATAGAATTAAAAAATATTTACTTAGTTTCTTTATTTTCCATAACATTTATACTTATCAAATAATTAAATAAAAGAGAATTATACAATAATTCATTACACACATTATTCATATAAATTATTACAAGAACCTCAAGGAAATAAATCAATAAAACTTAAGGAGTCAAATGTAGAAGAAAGCAATAAAAAGAATCAATTTTGAAACAAATTTTAATTGAAAAATTCATCTAAATATTTTTTTATATAACTAAAAAAATATTTATATAGTTTTTTTATTTTTCATAATATTTATTCTTTTTTTGAAACAACCATAACATTTATTGTAATCAAAGAGTTAAATAAAAGAGAATCCTAATATAGTTAATTATATATATTAAAAATATTTAATGGATCCCATAGAATAGGGATATTTTTGACAAATAAAACAATGTGTAAGGGTAAAATGGGAAATTGAATATTTCACACCGATTGTCCATTTTATATATTATTAGTGATTAGTGATTATTATACTTTATTTTTCAAAAAAAAATTTATTAGACTTTTTGGCTTAAAGTTTGATAGTAATGTCGGGCATAGATTTGTTGGGGTCGGATTTCGCCCAACCCAAAACTTGACTTGAGTAAAATTTAAAAATCGAAACCACATCGACTGTTTGGGATTTGGATTAGATTGGGCCGACCAGGTCGGTTCGTCTGCTTTGTGTAGTGATTTTTTTTTAAATAAACTCGATTGATTTTTGGATTAGACATATTATGGGTCAAATAGACTCAGGTTGGTTTGGGTCGGACCGAGTACTTGATTTCTCGGTTAAAATGCCTAGTAGTTGTTACTTTTTAATCACCGATTGAAGGGAGGTTTTCTCTACCAGTCTTGAATAAACAAACTTACTTCTATTTTCATAAAAAAATCTCTCAACCCTTCTTCCATGAAATTATCTTTAAACTCCACCAAATTCAACCATTTTTCAAAGTAAATCATCTTCTCCCATCGGATTTCACTGCGTACAAGTGGTATACTTACATAAGTTTGTCCATCTTCTTTAAGAAAGATCTTTGCTAATTACTATTTCACTAAAAAATCATCAATTTTCTTTTTGATTTTGCCCCTAAAATAAAATATTTATATATATATAAAAAAAAAAAAATACTCATTACATGTTTTATACGAGAGAATCATAACGATTTCGGATTAGTGGACGTTGGTTACTTACTTTTGACAAAATAGAATCTATGCCAAACTCGCCTGTTGTAAAAATTTGGACCTTTATCGCTCTCCCCTTATCATCATATACCTTCTCAGTCCACTCCCCTCGAAGTAGCAACACAATAACCCTAATCGAAGGTCTTCAATCTTCCCGATGATGTCCACCCACTGCAAATTATCGGTCCCATTGAGATGTCACGGCATGATTCCGCCGGTAATTGACCACTCCCCCCGCCACATACGGGGGAGCATCCTTTCTCGCAAGCCGTTGACTGGAATAAACAGCTTCGGAGACTGCAAATTATCGTCCTCCTTTAAATGTTCCGCCCTGGTTCCGATGGTGGTTGAGACCTCTGAGAGAGGGGAGCGTGCGTACGATATCTTCTCCCGTTTGCTCAAGGAGAGGATAATTTGCATCAATGGTCCCGTTGATGAGGACACTGCCCACGTCGTCGTTGCGCAACTCCTGTTCCTTGAGTCCCAGGATCCGTCAAAACCCATCGATATGTATATCAATTCGCCTGGTGGCTCAGTAACTGATGGTACACTACTTTTGTCATTTCATTTTCGAAGTCTATTCTGATTGCGTTTTTGGCATATGATTTGTTTGTTTCAAACCTCATTTCCGATTTTTCTACTGTTTAAGTTTATCATAATGTGTTTTTTAGCATTAATTAATGATTTATATTTGCTTATTTCAAGTATCAAAAGCACAATTGTCACCACAGTTATGATCTTCTTAAATACTGTGACCCCAGCTTGAAGGTCTGAAGTATTTTTTGCCCAGTCAAGATGAAGTTTTATGCCCAGTGTGAATAAAGATTAAATTTGGAATGGTTTTCAGTTCTAGTTGAGCATATATTGTACATTTCATTGCATGTTTTCGTGTATTACTTTTCTCAAAATTTTGGGGCCTCTAAGAGTCATTCATACGGAATCAAAGACATACTTCCAGCCATGTTACCCAAGATTTGCAATAGAAAATCCTTACACCACCAATGAATCTCCTAGCCTGCTCCCACTTTATCTCCTCTGGTTCATGTAATATGACGCAGGCCTTTCGAAAGAGAAGTGAGGAAATTTTTGGGTGTAGTGCTAATCTGGGGACCCTTTGTTCCTTTTTTATAGAACTAACCAGACCGTCCATCACAAGTCAGGGTTATCCTACAATGACTACCCTTTAATGACTACATGGGAAGTTAAATGCAGATATATAACCCAATAATTCAAATATTAGCAAGTGCATGGATCACAATATTTTTACATTCTCGCACTTGCTCCACTTGCTCAATGGTAAAGGTGAACTAAAGGTGAGTACTTAATATGCAAGTATTGAGACTTCACTAACGTACTGATATAGAAGCTCACAATTTATGAATGACGCGGTCATATTTAATAATCAAGCATTCCCTTCTCTATATATGATCACTTTTGTAGTGTTCTTTACTATAATGTCCCATAGTTCTTTCATCGTCCAAGCTTTAAAAATCTAAGTGGACATCCACAACATAACATAACTTGACTTTAAACTATAAACTGTAAGCGCACTTACAACATGGTTTCAACTTCAGAACCAATAGGCTTCACAATAAATGAAAGATAATAGTCAATTTATGATTGAGGAAAAATGCCCGATGTTTCTCAACATGATCTTCATGACCTTTAGATAGTATATCTTTAGTCCTGGGATCTACATTTATAAATATGCTTAGTAGACACTTTATTCTTCTTTCTATGATTAACATGTTTTGCTTTGGCTTCTGCTTTTGTTAATTATTGAAACGAAACAATTTCAGCCCAAGTATTTGCAATGAATCTTAAAGGCTTCTCTATAGTATTGGAAACTTGCAAGCATTCGTAAAATTTGTCAACAACAATGACTGTGCTGTAGCTCATAGCAACCAGCAAATTATGCCTCCATATGCAATTATAGCATGCATCACGGCTACAATATACAACTCCGGCTAGAAGAAAGATGTATCCTGGATGCAAAATTCTATTCTGTATATTGAACAACCTCAAGATTGTTGGAGTGCTGGTTTACTTTCCGGAGCAGATACTTTGTAATCAAATAGAATTGGAATCTGAATGGTCATTGGAAAAACTCGATGTACATAAGATAAAATACACACATCATTTCTATGATGATAATTGTTGAGGATAGTAATTAAATAATCTAAATTGGAACTGATTTATCAGCTTAAGCTTTTAGATCAGATGGTTCCATAACTTTAACATGGGATCAGAGACGCAGTGGAAGTGTTGGGCCTTGATAGAGCATGTTGATTGGCTTTAAAGGTGGCTGTGCCACGTAAGACGATGACTCGACCACAATGGAAGAGTTGAGCCTTGAGGAGAAAGTTGGATATGTGGGCTATTGATTAAAGTGGAGCAAAGTTAATATGGTACTTCGTTTGAGAGGGGGATTGTTAGGGATATGCGAACGAAATCCCACATCGGTTAAATATGGGTTAAGTAATGGATTTATAAGGGATTGAGTTATTCCACCCAATGGGTTAACCTTTTGGGATGGAACCTCAATCCCTAACAGTGGTATCAGAGCTAGGACCCATTTCGGTGTGGGGTGCCCCCAATATCGATTTGTTCACCGTCGTTGGGTATGGTCCACGCTGCGCGTGAGGGGGCGTGTTAGTTCCCACATTGGGCATTCAACTGGTGTCAATTCAATTCATAAGGTGAAGGTAAACCTCCCATAGTGAACCGGTTTTCTAGGAGGAGTTAGACCCAATATTATTACTTCATTTCAATTTCAACATGGTATCAGAGCAGGCAGAGGTCCTGAGTTCAAATCTCACGGCCACCCATTTAAAATGAATTGTGCACATGTTAGGCTTTGTTTGAGAAAAATAAATCCCGCCTACACATGAGGGGGCGTGTTGAGGATAGTAATTAAATAATCTAAATTGGAACTGATTTATCAGTTTAAGCTTTTAAATCAGATGGTTCCATAACTTTAACAATAATCTTTATGTTTAATCAACCAATGCCAATCCAAACTTTCCGGTGAGTAGAGGTTTTGGTTATACAGTTCGAGACCGTAGTGATACCGGAAGAGATAATTTCCATACAAGGCTTAGGTCATCGATAGCTTAATATTAAATTGCTTTATTGCAAATAAATCCTCGAGAATAATTATTTCCATGCAGGGATTATATAATTTGTTATCGTCATACATTATGCTTGAAGTGACCATCCTTCCAAATTAGTACTTCAAGTAAAGGGGATTATTGACTTTTTTGGTTAATATCTATCAATTTTTCATGACATAGGTCTTGCTATCTACGATACAATGCAATTCATCCGATCTCCAGTCCATACCACATGCATGGGGCTTGCTGCATCCATGGGTTCTCTTCTCCTGGCTGCTGGTGCACCAGGTGAGAGACGGTGTCTCCCAAACGCCACCATAATGATTCATCAGCCTTCTGGTGGGTACCAAGGGCAGGCCGAGAACATGAGAATCTACACCAAGCAGATGTTACGTACTTGGGACACATTAAATGCAATATATGCAAAGCACACAGGGCAACCTGTTGACGTGATTCAGAAGAATTTGGACCGTGATAATTTTATGACACCTGAAGAGGCAAAGGCTTTTGGTCTCATCGACGAGGTCTTGGGTGAGCGACCACCGGCCCAGCTGACCGAAGCTATTTCTGAGGAGGCCAAAGAGAAAGGATCGCCAAACTAGTGAGATATATCTGTCTCATACATTTTCACTTCGTTTATGTCATAATTGCTTGTTAAAAAAAGTAACTCTCTGTGTGTACTTGGTGACATGTCAAGCTCTCGAAGATACATTACATTCATGAATTCAAATTTAGTTTATATGTTCTGTAGACATATCAGGCGCGTAAGCTGCACTCGGACATGTGTTTATGATTTAGGCAATTGTGTCAAGGAAAACACACTTTCTGTGTCATTTTGGTGTACACCTGGTGGTATTAAATGTTTATATATTTTTATTTAATTCCTGATATAAATTTGTTGTGGTGTAGTGGTGATGATACCATTTCAGCGAACTGAACGGTGCCGTCCGAATTTGGGGTAACTCAGCTCGTGAAGACGCTATTTCCAGTTGAGCTAAAAAATCGGTTTTTTCAGCAGGTAGTTACAGGGTCTACATCCATCGTCTTCTTTCCCTTTGTTCTGCTTCCCTTGTTTTTTTGATTTCGTCATCTGTGAAGGGCTTATTCTCAATGCGACAGCGTGCTTAGGTGATGATAGATTATTATTATTATTATTATTATTATTATTATTATTATTATAAGCTAATGAATAATTAAAAAACGTTATAAAAATATATAAACAGATGGGGGCATCTACGTCACTTTTCAAATATTCTTAAAAAAAAAAAAAAAAAAAAAGGGTATGGTTCCGCCCGTATATATAATTTACTAAATTAATTAATTAAATGGTAGTGATGTAAGAGTTTAATAAACGAACAGTTATAAATTTATAGTGGTAAGACCCAGAAGATCCTATGGAAAAGCATTTAATGGAGATTGGAGGCCAAACAGCTTTAGGGAGGCCAGACAACAAATGCTGTTGGGAGTGACAGCTTTATTTTGTTGGTGGCAATGTTTGCAGCTTCTTTTGGATTGCAAATTACAGCTTCTTTTTGCTGTCATTTCTGGCAGCAGATGTTGTCGAAAATGGCAGTGAGTGTTGTTTTTTTTTTCTTTTTCTTTTTGTTTTGTTTTGTTTTGTTTTGTTTTTGTGGCCGAGGATGAAACGGAAATTTGGAAAAAAAAAAAAAAATGGGGGTGTATTGAGAGAGAGAAGGTTGCATTTAGCCCCACCTTTCTGTTTATTGAGATTGAGTTGTTATTTGAATGAGATGATCGTGTCCCAAACTCTACTTTTGTTACCAAAATATATTTCTTTAATCAAAGCTTGCATATACATTTAAGTGCTTGTTTGTATATATTTTATGAGAAAAATAGATATTTTAAGATCTCACGAGCTAAGAAAGTTTTGAAGGGAGAGATTTTTCATGTGTGCTTAGAGAAGTATTGTTTGAAGAAAACCTGTTAAACAAACAATTTTTTTTTTTTTGAAAGGGGAACACTAAATTTCCATCTCAAAAAAAATAGAAAAAAAGAAGAAGTTCTACTCATAACAATTGTGTAACAGAATCGAAATCACCATTTGAAGAGTAGAGGCGGCTGGAGATTTTGCGGTCTTTTATCAAAATATTATTCGGGTCCTATCAATATTTATAATTAGATGTAAAGGAAACAGATATGCTCCCTTGTACTAAAAAAAAATAAATAAAACTCTACTCATAACAATTGTGTAACACAAAATCTAAATCACCATTTGAAGAGTAGAGGCAGCCTGAGATTTTTGGGGTATTTTATCAAAATATTATTCGGGGCCCTGTGAATATTTATATGTAAAGGAAATAGATTTACTTGCACACACAGGTAAAAAAATTCACAAAGGCCACATGAACTCCTCTACTATTAGAGAATAATTATGTATTATTCATCTCATCTAATATAGATATTAAAAAAATTTAAAAAAATTGGATAACATGGCGACTGTGAGGGCGTCGTATCATCGCGTATGCATATTTCTTATGCACATGTGTGTGCAGAAGAGTAGCTGCGATAAAGGAAATTACATGAAAACAGGTTCTAAGTTCCATTAATTCAAAAATTGAGTATTTTAAAAATATTTACGCGGATCAATAGGAATCCAAAATTCTGCATTTCAGGTATGCACAGCCGCGCAATTGAAATATGGATTTCTACCCAAAAATCGTACATTCATATTGTAACTAGTTAGAATTGAGTGTAATAAATTACAAAAATATCTGTAATATTACAAAGAATTTTGATTTCTATTATTAATGTGTAATGGTGGGTAATATAGTCGGTTTTCAATGTTTTGGACGGAAAAAATTCTAGTGCTCTTGGAGTACCGAACGCTGGGTACTCCAAGCCAATGAGAACTATCCATTTACACATAGTGGGCTACATTATTTATTAAATTGTGAGCTACATGTGCGTGACACTGATTGACGCGAAGTCACAAATTGATCTTTCAAAATCTTAGAATTTTCCGTTTTGGACATAGAACTCGAGTACCGTGTCCATTTTGGATGGCTAATATATATTTTTAACATTTCTTGAAGAGTCCGTTCCAATCACCTGCTTCGTTGATGCTAATATCACTTTTTCTGCAAATTGTCTTTTTGGAAATTTTGAAAAGAAAAATAAAATTTTGTACCATCCAATCGCATAGAACATTGAAAAGAAAAAAAAAATTATATGCCAAGCAATCGCATGATACAATCAAGTTTACGTGATTTTTGTAAATACTTTGATTTTACCTTATTTTTGAGTTATTCACTCTTAATCTTCGTATTGTATGCAATATGTATATAACGAATCGTCAAATTTGTGAGTCTTTCATATTTTTAAAAAAAATAAAAAAGGAATATCCAGACTTTTTTATGGGGCTCTAGGCTTTCGCGTGTACCTCGGGCCACCACAATGAAGATAAAGGAGCCACGTGCCGCATCAATGATCCTTTTCATTTGGCAGGCAATGACAACCAGTACATGATCCCCATTTTTGTTGGTTAAAAATTAATGCCAGAATGTGTCAAACTTGAAGCACTTACTGCATGGATGATAAAAACTAATATCAAAAGATAAAACGAGGCTGGGGGAAGGTGGAGGTAAAGGAAAAGGTGCAACATTTGCTCGGAAAAGGAGACGGCGGAATGAGAGACTTTCAACATATGCCGCCCAAAAGAATCACAAAGATCCCAAAACGAGGGAATGCACCACAGAGAAGTAAGATTACTGAAATACGAAAAAAGCAATATAGTTTAGAACAAGGGCGGATCTAGGCCCGGGCTCGCACGCGCTTTAGCCCGTGCGGGCCAAAAAAATCTGGAAATTTGGTGTACAAAAATTCGAAAAAATTGTATAAAATTTTGATCGATTTAATATTTTGTATATACCAGCCCGTGCGACTTAAATTTCTAGATCCGCCATTGGTTTAGAATCATTAAACCTAATTCTACTGGCATGTTTTTAACTCATGATAGTTTAGGAACCCAAAGCATCCCTGTTCTTTAGTTGAGGGACCAGAATGAAAAGCTGAGCTCATCGCAATAACGAGACCTCTGATCTTCACAAATCACAAAGGGCAGGACATCTCTCATATACTTGAACAACCTCATATCCAATTTTCTACCCATGGGGCAGAATTTACCTTTAGCAGAGACGAAGTTCAGGAAAAAATAATCAAGAAGATCTTTTTCATTTCATTGATAAGATCATATTTTTATGCGATACAATATGATACAAAATTTGATATGCCTCTTTGTGATGATAAGGTTTGGAGGAGTCAAGTTACTGTATTAACAAGCTACAACCCATAATGGGTTTCCCTGTAAACTGAGACTTTTAACATTACGGATAGGGTCTTTTTCGTAGTAAACTACAAATGGACCATATGGACTTGACAAGATGGTATTAACTGTGCGTGCATAATAAAATTCTCACTTTACTTTCAAGAAAGACGATATTGTAGCAACTTCTTATTTTCATTTCCTCCTCAAATGGAGACATAAAGATCAAACCACGTATAGTTAAACTAAATAAATATCCCCTATAGCCATTCATTTTCATTTTCTTTTCTTGTCAACGACACTAATAGTATGCACTACTACATTTTTGGTTTCCCTATTTGTTTTGGTTACATTTCCCGAGATCTCAAATGGTTTGTTACTTTTTTCACAAGTTAAAAGTTCTGCGCATAGCATTACAAAAATCTTGATCTATCATCTCTCTTTCCTGATCAGGAACTTGTATCCAACATAATTTCCAACGGCGATCCATTAGCACATCACCATAGAGAGAGAGAGAGAGGGAGAGAGGATATAGCGTTTCCATTAGCACATCACCATAGAGTTAGTTTGAACACCATAGACTTGTAATTTTTTTTTCTTTTCACGGTGAATACCAGCATTTCTCTCTTTCCCCCCCTCTCTCTCTCTCTCTCCATATATATATAGGCACATACACACATATATATAATCAACATTACCATGGACGATGAAAACTTGTTTTGGGAATGAAACATGAACAAATCAAATTGGCGTTTAAATTAAAAATGAAAAGAATGAAAGCAAAACCTGGATAACAAAAAGGATATTTGGCCAAATGTTGGTGGCTTCCTCTATCAACAACACTGCTGTGATCTTTATTATGTCCAAAATTGCAAGGAGTATGGAGTCAATACCAAGAAAACATAATCATCAAATATATATTTGTTCCGAGTTCATATTTTTCTCACGTATATTGCCTAGAGTGTGCAACCGTTCCTCTTCATGTCGTCTCCCATTGAGACCTTCGCATTTGCCAATTCTTTGCAATCTTTCAAAAGAAAACATGGGATTAAATGCTAGATTTTCCAACCTTCTGGTCCGAGACAATGCAACAAAAGTGAGACCAAGACTTTCCCTATCACCAACATCCACGACAACTTTATCGAGAGTTCGCCCTTGACTTTTGTGTATTGTGCTTGCCCAACATAGAACAATAGATAGCTGTGTTCGTTTGCAAGAGGTTCCATTTGAAGCTTTCCAATTTCAAGTTATTGGTAGGATGGGTATTTTATTGCTTCCCTCACGAAAACTAATGCCACGATAATTATCAAAGTCTACTATAACAGCAAGAGGTAAATCATCTGGTGACTTGCAATTTAATGCATAAACAATGTCCACAATGGTGCCCATCGATCCATTAACGAGTCCATTGCCTATAGCAAGATTAGCACGAAGCTATGGGGTGGGGTGGGTGACAGTTTTTTTTTTTAATGAAAGTAAGAGTATTTTGGGGAAATGGGGTTCCTTCGGGGTTGTGCTTAGAAAATGATGGGGTGTGAATAGCCCTTCCCCTTTTGAATGCTTCAATCCATGTCATTTTTGCCTTTATTTAAATACTATTTCCTTCGTTTTGGGCTATCATTCATGAGACAAATCAGAAAATGTCATTGTGTCTTCGAGATATATTTCTCTATTGTGAGACATACCATTAGTGGTACCATTTTTTCGTGAATGGATGTGATAGTGATAAACCCACATTCTCTTTATCGATGAACAAAAGTTGAGGTGTAACCCATATATTCATGGAGGTGATAGTAGAAGATGGAGCATTGGATGTTACAAAATTTGTCGGGCTACTAAATCAGTATAAAATTGCTCTACTAGATTAAAAAAAAAAAAAAATCAATGGGTCAAAGCTTGTATCAAGTTTTTGCAAAATTATTAGCAGAAAGCATGAGTTAATACTACCTAAACTGGATCATGTACATTGGAAAAAGGAATCATCCCAGATGGGTCTCCACGAAGGAATCATGTTCACTAAAGCTATGCCACATGCTTCCAAACCCCCTTGCATTTTATTTGTTACGCTTTTCTTAACTTCCTTGCTAATAAATAAAGGTAGTAGTTTATGATAGGCATTAATCATTATTCATTTTGGTAGGGAGAGCTTATTCATCCAGGTCAAAGCTTCCTACAAGAAACACAAGTGGTTTAGAAATCTCAATCAAACAAGCCATACCTTGACTTGGTAATATTTGTTTTATTTACTTATTTGTGAAAGGAGACATTGGTATTTTCTCGGCCTACTTCTTTTCTTTCCTTTGCACAGGATGCTGTTATCGTAGCAAGAATAATACTGCAAAGTTGTAAAAAATTCTACCAATGCCATAATGAGATTTTGAAAGTCATTGAACATAATAGTAAAAGGACTTGCAGTTCTTTATGATTTTGTCCATGTTTATTTTAGTTTATTAAAATAGAATTGCAATATTCGAAGTTGTGCATTTTTGAGTGGTTAAATTTTATAATTTTAGATAAATTATTGATATTTTTATTTCGTGGTGACGGGAGTTTATTGGATAATAATGGATATGTTTCAAAAGAGCGATTATGGTTTAACTCAAAGTTATACTAGTTTATTATTGATGTGGAATTTGTATTTATATGTTAGTGTAACTTTTTATTTTATTTTATTTTATTTTAGTGTAACTTTTAAACCATTTTAAATGCATTGATAGCTTGTGGTTGGAGTAGTATTTGTAAATCTTTTGATTATGCATATTTGTTTGAGATGATGAATGAATGTTGAGTTTTCCATAATTATAGGATTACTAACTCTTGTGTAATATTCAACTCTTTAGACAAACTAGGTATTACAATTCTATACTAGATATTACAATTCTATCGTTTTCAACTTGGTGTTTTAGTGTGTAAGCATAGAAAATAAGAGAGCTTGTGTTGGTAAATATTTTGGAAGACATTAACACAATATATATTCTTGCTGGTGAGCAGCTAAAAAGTTAAAAAAGCTTATGAGAACGCATGAAAAATAATATACTACCACTGTCCCATAAATATAGTCTATTTCCATTTTCACAAAAATTAAAAAAATACAATTAATATGGTTGAAAAAGTAAAATTTAATATTATTTTCCTAATATGCCCTTTCATTTATTATATGTTTTATTTACACTAATCTATTTTGGTGATAACAATCATATTAAATGAGAGTATATAAGGCAACTAATATTTTAACTACATCTTTAAAAGGAATGTGACCTATATTTTGGGTGGACGAAAAAGTAATAGTTGACTATATTTTTGGGATGGAGATAATATATAATTTTTTGGTAGTATGATTGAATCCAAAACTAACATCACAATTGAATCCACTCCAAGAAACTAGCGTTCCAAAATTTTTTAGGATGGTTTTTTACTATATAGTATTTTCTCAAATTCGGCGTACACGCAATAACTTCTTTAATCAAATTAAATATGTATATGAGTGAGCTTGTAATAAATCGAAAAAGGCTGACGTCGTTGAAATAATTATTACAATTCCTTATTCGAAAGGATCTAGTATCACTTTTCCATTTCTGTCTCAAAGAACATTTTGGCAAAATGTTCTTAATTTGCAACAGGTATATAAAACGGGGAAATGGTATTTAATTTGCGTGATATACAAAAGCGAATTTTGCAACTTGACTTGTTAAAAAACCTTACTTTAATGTTATAATAATAATATAAAATGGTCAAAAAGAAAATAGATTATTATATTAACTGACAACACTAATCCCGTGTTGGTTATTCTGATTATCATTTCACATCATAGTTTTGCTTAAATTTTTTTTTGTTCAACTCATTGTAAGGGAGCTTGTCATTTACAAAGCAATTCGAAAAAAAAAAAACTTATGGTCAGATTTCACCACAGTAATATGGTATCAGTGGCGTAGCCAGGATTTTATGATCGAGGGGGCGAAGTTTTCCATTAATAAGATCGGACTTGCGGGCCTAGGAGCAATGCCCCTGAATTTTTTCTATAAATATAGGATGTTATAAAGTGTAATTTAGTTGATAAATATTGTCAAAGCATAAAATTTACACCAAGTTAATTTAGATTCAATACTTACATATATAAAGCGTCAAATAGAATATTATATTGTAAGGGTATTCCAAATAATTTAGTTATTTTCAAAATTAATTTGATACATATTGCCACATTAAATATTTTAATATTTAATTTATTCTTACAAATTATTATAATTTTCTTTTGCCATTTCGTACATGAAATGAAGTTATTATTGCGTAAATTTGTGGATAAAAAATTACATTTTTTACTTGATTTTAAATTCCAACTTAGTTATATTCTACTAGAAATGATTTACGATTAACAAAAATTAAATTATTGAATAAAAAACAAGAATTAGAAAAGTATTGTTACATCCTAATCCTAATACGTGAGTGCAAGAATGTTCAAGCACCATCGTTAGTATCTCAGATCGAGCTGATTTGATGGCGTTCGATCTCCATTTGAAATTCGACCAGGATCTAGAATCGACGCAGTGAGTTCCAGGAATTTTCGATTTTTCTGACCAGTGGCGTGACCGCTTGATCAAAGTTTTGGTATATTTTTGGCCAAAAATATACCAAAACTTTGACCGGTCTGGCCACGCTACTGTCGCCGAAAAATTCTGACATTCCCGCCTACGCCGATTCCAGATCTGTCCTGATTTCAAATGAGCAGGCCATCAAATTACCGGCTCCATACTTAAAAATCATTCGATGGACCTAGGAACGTTCATGTACGTGAGTGAGAGGAGAGAAGAAAAGAGAGAGAGAGAGATTTTTAAAATTAAGAGTGACTGAGAGGAGAGAAAAGGGGGGGACAGAGAGAAAGAGAATCCTAATAAGCGAGTGAGAGCTTGAGAGGAGAGAAGGAGAGAGAGAGAGAGAGAGAGAGAGAGAGTTTAAAAAATAGGAGTGAGAGAGAGGAGAGAAGAGAAGAGCTTTTATTAATTAATAATTAAGAGTAGTTGTCAAGACTCGAACCCGGACTGTCCGAGTGCAGGAAATTTTTCAACAGCCACTTCATCATCCCAACCAATGCCGCTTTTGTGACTAATGCATCAGTTTCATATATATATTTTATATACGCCGAATCTCGCGGGGGCAAACACTGGCACAACTGCCAATGTCGCGGGGGCGATCGCCACCCCTGTAGCTCCGCCCCTGCATGGTATACTAATTATTTTTTTGGTGTAAAAATCCTTATTTCACAACAAAATAATAGATTAAGGACCAAACTATGAAAAATAAAACGGTAGATCCATACAGCCCAACTACCCAAATCGTGGGTCCTAATGAGCCATTTGGGTGATTTAAGCAAATTTACCCCAATTTCCTTGCAGCACTTCCCCACTTTTAATTTCTGAGAAGGGTGCGGCTGGATACACCCTAAATTCCTCTCAACACACCCACATACTTTACACACCCACTTATCTTTTCATTCACCTCCCTCACTTACTCAATACACCCCATTTTTTCCCATTTTTACCCTTTCACATATTTAATCACTTAACCCCACCTTATCCTCATTTTCAACCCTAAGTTTCTCCACTATCGCTTCCTCTTTCTTCCTCCAGTGTCATCACCCATATTACCCTCTATAAATTGTGTAATGGACTCCTGTATATAAACAAAATCAAGAGTAAATAAATGAAAGATAATAAACAGGGTCGAGCTGGAAACAATAAATGGAAGGTGGAAGACAGTGCTCCATGTTCGGCCGTATTGGCCGAACATAGGGCACTATGTTCGGCCCACCCGATTTTTACTTTCACGAACAACCTTTTCTTTCATCTACCGACCATGGCTGAACATCACACAAGTTTCTGGTGCTTAAAATAACGAATAATGCTCAAAATCACTTACATTATTGATATAGATTGATTTTTCATTATCCATTGGGAGAGACTTGTTGTTGTAGATATGGAAGAGCGTTGAGCATACAGGTACAGAAGACGATGATGAAGATGAGAGCTTACAGGTACAGAAGACGATGATGAAGATGAGAGATAGTTTGAGAGAAGACGATGAGACGAATGGGTGTGAATGGAGTGTATTTACTGGCGTAAAGTGAAGTGGGTGGGTGTGTTTTACAGGGTTAGGTTAGGAAATTTAATGAGGGTAATTTTGTCCACAAATTATATTAATTTTAGGTGAATGTGTTGAGAGGAATTTGGGGTGTTTCCAGCCGCACCTCTGAGAATCAAAACCCTAGACCCTCCCGAATTTTGCATCGATCTGTCTCTACCTTCGAGCTACAGGTATCTTCTCTACCCACGTGTCTCTGTATTCTGTGTTTCGTATATTTTCTGTCTATGCGAGTTTAATTTCTGCCATCTCTTGCTGTTCGTGTTAAATGGTTTTGCTTGTATAATATTTTGCTATAATAAATTGGCATTCTACAATTTTTATTTATTTGTTTGAATACAGCCATACGCTTTTCTAAAATATTTAAAACATGACCTGCTTATGATGATTTTATTTTTTTTTTTAATGGATCCTTCCTGTTATATTACTTGATTATTGGATGTAGCCTTAATAATTTTCGTTTTTTCTTATTCTTCTACTTTCCTTTGATTAGAATTGGCGTGTGTAGCCGGTGTGGTTGTGTGCTTGTACTTGGCATCGTTCTTGTACCCAAACCATGTCCACCCAGATAGGATACCCCAAGACTTTTGACATTCCCTTTTTGGAAGAGAAGCAAGAAGTTTAAGAGACTATGTAGTGAAAAAAGTAATTGAAAAGTGTGAAAAACTGTAGGGACCGAAAAATGTGTAGTTGAATTTCATTTTAGAGAAAGTAGGAAGCTGAAAAAGCGGAGGCATAAACATTATTTTTGTAAACATGTTTATAAGCCATTTGCCACGCAAATTTCTATATAGATCATGGTGTCGATAGGTTACCATTTCTTGAGTTCCTGTTCTTTGAATCTCGTATGCTCTCAGTGTGCATTTCACCATGAAGTGCATACGTTACTGTCGTCTTTGCCTTCTTTTTCAATTTCCTTATGGCTCTTTGATCTAGATGAAGCTTTAACACGCTCATTGAGTATCTGTTGACGATTCAATCAATTACAGAAAATGGGAAGGCAAATCGCCAATTTTGTAATCCTTCTATCGCATGAAGGTAGTCTTACTCCCATTTTCACATAACAAATTTGTAAGAAATGTATCTGGAAAAGTAAATTTTACTTACACTTCTCAAATATACCCCTGCATTAATTGATAGTTGTTCATTTAGATTGCACTAACTGATAGTAGTTCATTTAGATTGAAAATAAGGCACATAAAAACGGGATATAACACGAAATGAAAAAGGTCAAATATATATTTATTTTTTTTTTTTCCACGAGCAAAAACTTCTTGGGGCCATCAGCAGTCTTCGGTCAGTCGCGAGGCGCCATAGTGGGAATAGTGATCGTTAAAGCGGGTCCCGACACCCACGGTTATCAAAAAAAAAAAAAAGGTCAAATATTTTCAATAAGGTAAGTGGACTATAGATAATTTGGAAAAGACAAATAATGAATACAAGCCTTTCTCCACGCGACAGAGGGAGCAATATTTAGTTTCAAGGTGTAGTTCAAATCATCTTGTGTAGACTGAACACCATTTCGTATACTTCATCGCTTAAAGCTGAAATAAACGTCCAAATATTAGGGAGGAAATACGATAAAACTACATTTTCTTTCTGATTGATGAAAAGGTGCTGTTATGTCTGATGTATTTCTTCTTGACCATGGATTTATAATTGTCATGTAGTATTAACTCTGATCATGTAGTTATTTTCGATAAATTGGACAGAAAGCTACTGTATTGAGGACATGATTTATGATATTTAGAGTAATTTATCTTCTCGTCACGAAAATTTGATATTTCCTTTTCTTTCTGGTTGATGATGAGGAGGCTTTATACCTGATGTATTTCTTCTAGGGGATGTATCTATAACCCGTCAGGTTGCTCAAGTGTCTAGTTATCTGCTCAACTATCTAGTTATCTGGTGGAGAAACATATCTTGCTATGTGGCTAATTAATTAATAAGTTAGAAAGCTTGTAATTTATGATATTAATTACTTAGTGGCATCAATTGATCTTCTCCACAGGAAAAATGGGTATTTACATGGCCGGTAGGAGTGTCGCGAGGCTTGTATGCTGCAGGTTCTCAACTGGCAGGAAAGTGGCCCCAAAGACCGACACAGTTGTAGAAAAATTCCCCACCAAGGTGTTTATTGTTGCATTTCTTTTACATCTTCTCAACAATGTTTGGAATGTTCATATTGCGAAAGAATAGTTAACTGGATATTCGAGAAAGTCTGAACAACCAATAGATTACAACTTCTAATGCGAAGAGATAACAATTTCCAATCAGTCTAACTCATTCCGCTTGGATATTCAATTCAGTTATCAAGAAAGTAATATGAAAATTTATTTGTTCATGAATTCATACTTCTTCTAAGGGATGATTGGGAGCTTCTTTTCTTTTACTCCCTCCGTCCCAAATATATAGGGTCTTATTCCTTTTTTGGCCGTCCCAAATATATAGGGCTCTTACTATATTAAGTAGTACTAATTTTAATTTTTGACCATTATACCATTTTCTAATTTACATAAATACTCAAATTCCTAGAGCATTGTAAATCACATATCCATTACTTTGTTTGACTTCTTACTTCTCACGTCATTTAAGCAGCACCTGTATTGAAATCTCAAATTGAATCAGCCCATTCCCCTTCTCCATGCTATATAAATTTCAATTTCTTATCTTCCATCCCCATAATTGAATGGACCATGAATATAAAATCTGAAAATTGCTCAAACTCTCCCAAACCTATAGAAAAAAATTCTACGCAGCTTAGCATGAGTCAATTCAACTCGAAGAAAATGGCAGGGCGGTTGCTCGATCTGAATTTTCCGCCAAAAGACGACGACGACATGTCTGCATCTCAAGAGTATCAACGTGTAGTACCACAAATGATAAAAATCTATATCCCGAAATATTATGAAAACCCATTTGCTGCTTCTTCACCTGGAGAATGATTTTGAAGTTTGACAATTAATAGTTCTCGATTATCGAAGATGAAAGCCAAGGTTGGAATGGATATTTAAATTATGTCTTTTTTTAAAAAAAATATTCAACAGTATTAATCAAGTATTTGTACTTATCTAGATATGATTTGAATGGATATTCTAGATGGGGAATGTGATTACCTAAAATCCTACTGTGAAGGTTAGCTTTTCCTTTAATTTTCTCTTTTTGATAAAACCACCGAAGCATCTAAATCATAAGTTGGAAATACTATAGGAAAAACACTGATTGCAATATATGGATCAAAATAATCATTTTTCAACGCCGTTGAGTCATGTTAGCATGAAGAAAGAGCTGCCTTTGCCACTTCTAAGACATCACAATCTACTTCAATGCAATCCGGAAGTTTGCCGTCTCTAA
This sequence comes from Jasminum sambac, assembly GCA_018223645.1. Taxonomy (NCBI): domain Eukaryota; kingdom Viridiplantae; phylum Streptophyta; class Magnoliopsida; order Lamiales; family Oleaceae; genus Jasminum; species Jasminum sambac. The sequence goes on along the minus strand of CP073650.1, from coordinate 18,344,722 downwards.
TTAGTTTTTCTTTGTTCAAATGTGGAATCTTGTAGTTGATACCCCCAAAATCTTTCATCACCTCAACCATGCATGATTGCAATGTTAAAAATACTTTGTTTAAATTTTCGCCTGGAAATTTGGTAAAAGCATTCTCCACTGCTAATATAAGTTCGTCAATTGTCGACGGAGATTCTTGATGTTGAAGTGAATCAATTGCTCTAAAAAAACCAAGATCTAAAACATTCATATCGGGACTATTCGGAGGTTGACAACATAGACGAATATCGAAACCATCACGCCTAAGTTTCTAGAAATTCGACATCATTAATATCCAAATGTGGTTTTGCATTGTCTTGTTGAATGATTATGGTTCTAGGACCAGAGCATGGCCATTTTTCTTTGATTGTCAGTAGCACATTTTGGAGGATACATGAGCGAATGACATCTTTGGTTATCGACATAATAGGTTTTGTCTCCAAAGTCCCGGCTTCACGATTTTTACTACTTCGCTTGGCTGGCTCATAAGTCACAAATGCCCATATTCCGATTTTTCCATCAAATTCTTCATTAGTGGTAGCATCAAATAGCGGCCGAGCAACGGCAGCCAAAAACATTAACTTGGGAATAAATCTTTTGCTCTTGCATGTTCGTACAGGATCGGGTTCATTCGGGTGGAGATAATATTTATTTGATGTGTTCGACATATAAAACCATTTTTCGTCAATATGAATTCGATCGTACATATTAATAAAAGTAGGTTTAGATGCAATTGTACCTTCGTCTATCATTGACAAGCAAAACTCCAACCTTGTTTTTTTGTTCTCTTCCGACAAGTACGGCTTTATTGGGTTTGAATGTGGTCGAATACTTCCTTCTTTGATTCTCCTGTGCACTATCGATTTTGATATATTCAAGGCATTTGACAATGATCTTATATTTGTTCGACGACGTAAAGGAATATCCGTCATTTTTTCAAAACATATTCCAATTCTCTGCCGACATCTCCTATTGAGTAGCTTGGAAGAGAACCGCAAATCACTACTCATAGTGCTAAAAGATTTTCCTTCATTCCAAATTTTAGAAACTGATTGCTTGGATATAGAAAATGAATTGGCAACTTTCGACCTCAATCCTCTCGATAGTTTTCCATCTTGTTGTTCTTTTGTGTAGCATTTCAAAACGGCTCTTTTTTTCTCAATACTCAAATTTTTCTTCTTGTTTGCCGGATGATTCATACTACTAGATTCTACGGCGGTGTTACAAATAAAAGCTCCATCGCCATCTTCATTTGGAAATTGATTCAAATCAATATGTGAATTTCGTGGCAATGGAGACTCAGGTTCATCTGGATATTGATTCAAATCAATATGTGAATTTCGTAGCAGTGGAGATTCGGGTTCATCCGATGAATAATTAGTTTCGGGTAAGACATTCAAGTTGAGGCTAGAAAATTCTAACTGGCTCCTCATTGTGTTTCCTTTGTAGCTGTAGTTTGCAGTGTATGTAATTTTCAGCCAATTCTTTATTTATAATGTGGAAACTCACTAGTTGAAAATTATTTGAAATTTTAGGTGTGAAACGATTTGAAATTTTGGCAAAACTGATTTCGGATTTTTTTGGGCAGAAACTGAATTTCAATTTTGAATTGGTGGTGATGACGTCCAACCAAAAAACGAAGCTTCTGTGTTCCTGCCAAGACTGAATTTCAATTTTGAAGTAAAAGCACTCCAATTGTCCGCAATTATGGTTGGTGTGGTTTATGAAACCAAGTTCCAATGAAATGTAGGAGTAATTAATTTTATGGTGGTGAACGGTTGATTGTTTCAACAATTTTTTTTTTCACTTAACATTATTTTTATACATAAAAATCATTAATTAGGGGTAATATAGGATAAATACTATTTTTTCAATGATTACCTTAATCACAAAAGAAAGCACCCTATATATTCGTGATTTTGAGTGAAAGACTATTTTTTCAATGACACTTAATCAAATACAAAGTTAATGTAACTCCTATATATTCTAATTTTATGAGATTTATTTATTTCTTTTTTCTATTTAAGTTATACTCGATGAGATGTGTTGTGTATCTTTATTGGCTACTTCAAAAATATATGAAATGATGAGCATTTATCTGTGAGACTGATGATAATTACATTTATATTGTTGATTTTTTAAATTTTTTGGGTACTGGGAGAATTTTCTTTGTTTGCTTTGTTTTAAAATGTATGTGTTGAAGGATAGTTGCTATGGTTTCTTCAATGGAGAAGGATTGATGGATCTTTGATATAATTGAAGCATTCCACTTTGTTCGCATGATGATGTCCTGTAAAAGTTGAAGTGCTTGAGCTTATCTGAAAGAAGTACAAATACACTTAACGATTTTTTGGATTCCGACAACTGCATTGTCTTTTAGGCTTCTATATTTCCAATTGATGTTCTAAATTTCCTAAAACTGCATATTCTTTGCTCCCTTGCATTCACGACATGAAGTTTGTGACTTTGATTCAACAACTGCTATGGAAATTTGTCGTTATTTACAATGAAACAAGAGGAGCTGGAGGACATTGGCAGGAGTATTTGCGCAGCGCAGTTATGCCATTCACTTGTGTGTGTGTGTTTTTGTGGGGGTTGGGGGGGGCTGCACTTTTCGAAGTTGAGTTCTAGTAAGCAGGCTCTTCAGTTTAGGATCTCGGATTTATTCTATGTCTTCTTGGAAGCTCCTAATCTTATGGATACAAAACTGAACTCAACCAATTAAGCTTCTACCTTGTACTAAGTCTAGGTAGTTTCATGATGAAGAAACTGACATCGCTCATTAATGATCAAAGCTTTTCGAAAATGTAGTATGATTTTGGAAAGTCGGAATTGATTTCTTGAGAGAATGTATAGTTTGATTGAAAAGGGTGGAAAGTTAAGGATCCTATAAACTGAGTCCTTGAAAATGTGTTTGGGGAAAATAAATTGTGTAAAAATATAGGTAAAACAAGCTTTTAGTGTGAACTGTGAACCAGTTCTTTGCTCCCTGCATTCTTGTGTGTCAAGGTTATGACTTTAATTTAACTATTGTGGAATGTTATCCCTGCTGAAATTTTCACATTTTACAGAAAAGAGACTACACGTGGGAAGCATTTGAGCAGAGAAGACTTGACCTTGACCGTCCATTTGGAAAGGTACAACAATGCTATGTCCCTTTTTTTTTTTGTATGTACTTATGTTTGTATTAGACAAGATTGTCCATTTATTTCCTCAAGGATACAGTAATTGCTAAGGTTAACAGGCACCTACGTGTAAGTTGTAACTGATAGAGATGTGTATGCGTTACACTTAGCCATCTAGTTGCTGGGTGTGCCACTCTTGGGCTGGCATGCACAAGCGTATTTTCTATTGCCGAAAGTGTTATCATGCACTTCTTTGCATAATTGTACAGGAAGTTAAATTATGATTCTGATTCAACAACTATATTCTTATATGCTGACTCCTATAATTTTCTCAATTTACAGGACGGCAGGGTGATTGATTTTGGTTTAAAGGTACGATTACACTGTACTCGCTTTTAATATATAGCTGATTGTGGGTAGTGATGGCAGAAAAATCCCATCCGATCCAAATCCGATGGATACCCGACCCAAATGAAGCAATTTTTTACCGATCCGAAGATCCGTGGATCGGCCGATCCGAGACGGATTTGGATTTGGATTTGGATCGGCCTGATCCGATCCGATCCGAATTGATTTTTTATTTTTATTATTTTTTATTTTTTTATAAAAACATATACCAATATGGATCATATTTGGATTTTTTTCTTGATCCGATCTGATCCGATCCGATCCGATCCGAAGAATTTGGATTTGGATTTGGATCGGGGTCTTTGATTGGATTTGGATTTGGATTTGGATTAGGCCGATCCGATCCGAACCCGATCCATTGCCAACACTAATTGTGGGGAAAAAAACTAGAAGAATAGGGAAATCTTGTATGGTTGTTGAGCTGATTGGGAATTTATGCAGTTTGCCATTCTCTGTTGAGCATCACTCCCTCAACACATTCTTGTTTGCCGCATGTAGGTTTAGCCAGTCTGAGCATGAATTTCTTTTCCTGCATGACTTTACCCATAAATTCTTATAGATTCAGCATCTTTTGGGGTGTGATCATCTGTAGAAAGGAAAAATATTTGGTGACTATTCGCAAGTCTATGTTATTATCCGGGAAGATATCTCGTCTTCCGGAAAAAGGATTAAAGGAAGAGGTGAAAAATATAACTTTCTGTAGAATGAGCTTTTAAAACGTTAATTTAGAGAAGGTAGCCAGGGAAGTAAAAGTTTAACATCCAAATGGGATCTTAAGTTATTTTTACATTTTGTTGAATTAGTTTTTCTTTTGAAGTTAAATAAAATAAGTCGAATTACTATTGAACACAAAACCTTAAACATGCAGATATTAGTTCAAATTTTCTTTTGTAAAATTTATTTGTGAATTTTAAGTCATTTAGATCTTGATATATATATATATATATATATATATATATATATATATATATTTGGCCATAGCCAAACATTTTAACATATGGGGTCATCGAAACATTTTAAAAATATCTTTTAAATTTTTCAGACAGTTGCTTTAGTATTCGAAATAGCTAATTCAAAAATTAACGGTTTAAAATTACTTTTATATTTGTGTGGCTTTCTTCAATGTTTTGGTTTGAGTAGATGTACTTTTTAAGTTAGATCTTAAAACAATTATAACCCTTATTTTTATAAATCGTATGTTTTTCCAATTTCAGTTCATTTGCATATTTTCCTTTGTGATGGCATTGGTGAGATCAGCAGAGATCCGCCAAGCGGAAGCGAAGGCGTTGGGTGAAAAACCTCGAGATGCTGTGGCTGCGGAGAAGCGCCAAGAAGCAGAGGCGATGGGTGAAAAAACTTTTGATAATGTGGCTTATAAACTAAATTAAACAAACTTGTGTGTCATGTGCGTAGATTACCTTGGTGATTTTTTTTTTTTTTTTTTTTGACGGGACTCATTTGGTAGTTGGATACTGAAAAACTTTAATTCAATATTTTGAATTTTTGATGTACCCTGCTATTGTCTATCCTGTCCAATTAACCATTTCTTACATCTTCTTCTTCATATATTGATAATTAATTTAAAATCAAGTATATGTCTGGGAGAGATTATGGAAAAGATGATTTTTGAATGTGGAAAAGATGATTTCATTTCATTTAAGAATAATAACGTTATCATTTTATAGCTTTAAAGAACGAACACTATCCGATAACAACAAATCCACAATCACCCTTCCAATTCATCCCTCTTGACCAACAATCTGTAGGAAACGCTTTCGCGGCAAAGTCACTTTATATAATAAAGTTATAAAAAGCGTAAAATGCGTTAAAGCGTCACTGGGATGTTTCATACTTTTTTTTTTTATTTAAGTGCCTTTTTTGTACTTTTTGACGCTTTTGGACAAAACTTCGCTGCCTTTTCACGCTTTTTGCTGTTTAAGCGCGCTTTATCGTCTTTTAATTTTTAGAACATTTCTTATATAGTGTCATGAAGCCCTTTTCTTTTCTCTAGTAAAACCAAAGGCGGAGATAGGGATGGGCCAAGCTGGGCCTTGGCCCACCCCAAATCTAGTCCAACTGTGTAAAAGGTCCAAAATTTCCATTTGTAGTTCCATTATATATAAATAAATGTTGAGCTTACTCTTATCATGTGCCCATGGCTGAGTGGTAAAATGTGGTTTTCGGATTGATGAAAGACACACGGGTTCCAGGTTCGAGTCCTCATGGCTGGTTTTCCATTTTGTTATTTTTTCCAGTTTTGTTGTTTTGGCTTTTCAAATTAGTTATAAAAACTATACAATTCCTAACATTATTTTAATTTTTTTTCCTTTCTTTAATTCCTCATAATAATAATGAAATTCTTTACATTATTATTCATTTTATTATTATTAAAAATTTGATTATTATTTTTCCTTCCATAGCAAAATAATAAATATTAAATTTAAAATTTCTATTATATTATAATTGGAAATGGGGTATTATAGAGAAATTTTATTTTTTATTTTTAATTATTGTCTTTCTAGTTAACTATTAGTTTTTTTTTTAAACACTTTTGAATTTAATAATTATCAGAGTTTAAGGGGCCCGTTTTATGAAATTCGACTTAGGCCCCAAATTCGACTTAGGCCCCAAAAACCACCGAACCGACACTGAGTTCGGCTCTCCCCGTTGATGACTCCTGGCTATGCCCGTGAGTGAAACATAAAGTCACCTACCAACTATTCTCTGTAAATTCCACCCAGTGATCTGGGAATGTAAGTGGCAAAAAGAGGGATATTGAGAAGAAAATACATAAATTCGATTCTTAATACATTCAATTTTCAAATTAACAAAGCACGCGAACTGCTTATAGTTAATTCATTCAATCTCCGCCGATTTAGGGCACGTCATTTTGTGGTCTTGGATTTCATCTTTTGCTCTCAATCTTCCGTTCTTCGACACAATTGTGCAATACACGAACTGATGAAGCCGATATTAAATCCCCGGGAAGCTACCAAATTGGTACAATAATTGCGAAGATATGATTCAAAGATGAATTTTATTCATAGACATAACTCAAATCTATAGAAGAGTGAGATTTACATGGAAGGGGTGTGTTTGATTCAACTTTTTTTTTTTTTTCCCCAGGAAAACTCATTTTCCAGTTTTTTTTTTTCCACCATTGACTGTTTGATTACACTTTTTCTTGGAAAAGGTTTTCCAACTTTTTTTCAATTTCCATTCTTTTTTCTTGTTTTGAAGGAAAACGTTTTCCTTAGGGAGATGTGGTTTTTGTTTTTGGGGAAAATTTTGACTCTTTTTTTCTTTTTTTTTAATGGACAATTTACTTTAATTATAAAGATAAGGAAAATGATCAAATTTTATGGGGGAAAAAACAAAATTAAGGAAAATAACATCATTTTCCAATTTTTAAAATAATCTAATCAAACACCTACAACTACTATTTTCCCTAGAAAACATTTTCCCGAAATTCATTTACCCGCAAAACGTTTTCCTTTCAACAATTTTTCGGATTTATAATCAAACACACCCTTAGTATCAAAACAATAGATTACTTGAGTGTGTTTGAATTTTCTTTCACTTCAATCTGACGGAATGTATATATATAAGTCAGAGGTGCAAAACCACTTTTAAATGTCCAAAATACAATGATCATGTACATTCTACCAGGCAGATGTGGTTAATAATTATCCTTTTATCATCTGCGAAATTAATAACAATCATCCAACTTAAATTTATTAACAAAAATTTTATTGATGATATCATTGTCCATAGTGTTGATTAATTTTAATTTAATATATCTATTTTTTTATTTTATTTTTTTATTTTTTCTCTTATTTATCATGGACCAAATTCTTCAAATATATATGCCGTGTGAGGTCTATAATGTGAGGACAAGTATGAAAGACCTCATATTTTTATTTTAAGATATAATAATCATGTAATTATTTATTTGAGATACATGTTGTCAAGAACTAATTTATTTGAAGTGTAATCTCAATTTTAAATAAATTTATAACATCATGTTATACCTTGGGAAGTCTTTATTTTTTATATTATATTATGTTATCACTAATTAAGCATAGTTGCAAATCATGTGTCAAATAATTTGTCTTACACCGTTCTTTACTTAAAAATACAACTTACACTCTTCAAAAAAAAAAAAAAAAGAAATACAACTTACACAGTTGTAAAAACTAGTCAGGTAAAAGAAAATAAAAATACTCTTCAAAGTTTGATAGATCTATCAATAATTAAATGTTAAACTAGTTGTTTCACCCGTGGGTTGCACGGGAGACAAATTTTTCAACTGATAATGATATTGATATATGTTAATAATATTAACATAAAATCTAAAAAAATAATTAAAATAAAGAATGAGTTACACCAATAAACTTAAATAATTTAACTTGAAATAATTATATAAAAATTTCGAAAGAGTTTCTTCTACATTTCTTACTAATCCATCATAGCAGTATGCAATGAATAACTTACGAAAATCCACACAACTTAATTTACTATTCTCCATAAAAGAGCAACTTAATTAGCATTTACACCCATACTTTGCACGAGATTATAATTTGTAGCAGTGATTGTGATAATATAAAATATTTTGCTCATTGCAAGATTAATCTACTAATATAAATCCAAAATAAAATAACCTTAAATATTATAATTATCAAAATAACTCTACTAACATTAGTAGAGCTCATTGTTTTTCTTTAAAATTGTTTTACATTTTATTATATGCAATTATAAATTTTGAGAGATATTAATTATACATCAGTATGATTATTAGCAATTAATATGTAAATAATGATTTTTAAGTTTTAATTATGAAATATAATCAGTATAGAGATATATTATAAAAATAACAATATAGTGAGTAATGTCTGACATACCTTAATACCCCGTTTCTGCTGTGTTGGGAAACACTTATCCTCATTCCGGCCCATCCACATTTACTCTAGAGCGAGCGAGAATCATATGAGCCCGTCCATGCCCCGCTAAAAAATTCTCATCCCCGTCTACGCGCCCATCGCGATGGTTTAATTGAAGACTTTTATTTCGATATTTTATTTCTTCAATAAATACCTTTTAAATATACTAAACACGTGCATTAACATATTAGGTATGAACTTACTAATTTAACATATTCGGCATATTAAATATTGAATGATTTGATATAACATTTAAATTAATCTGGATAAGACAAATAAATTGAAATATATATGATTAATACTTAAAATATATAATCTATTTGATGATATTTAAAAATTAAATAAAATCTCAATTGCCAAAATTCGATATAAAATAAATAATTTAAAGTAGGTGGGACTTTTACTATTTATTTAGGAGATAGAAACTTAGATAAATATTTAACATAGTTGAAAGCCAGTTAAAATATTATAATTGAGTCATATAATTCCAATAATTGATTGAGTCGATAACCAATTGTTTAGCAAGAATTCTTAGACTTATTCCCTAACGAAAGCGACATATTAAACCAAAGAATTATTATATAATTGTTGGTTCGAGTAGTACCAAAATAAAAAATAATACTATTTGAAAACCTATTTTTGGAGCTTGTTACTTAAAAAAAATGAGAAGATCCATTGAAACACCCGTAACTATGCACAAAGAAAATATTAATGTTTTGTCATCAATTGTAACTCAAAAGAAATATCATAGAAAATACTAAAATACATCAGAATCAAAAGAAAAGAATGTTTTGAAAAAAACATGATACTGAAAAAAGTAAATAAAGTTAATTATAGACTAATGATCAGTCGACTTACTTTGTAATAAGATGTAACACCCCAATTCTAAGAATCCAGAATCTTATAGGTGTCAACTTATCTTTATTTTAAAATACGTAAAAAGATAAATTAATTTCGTAAGCATATTTTTCTTCCTCGTAGCAATCTAATTAATTTTAATAATTTTTCGCGCTAATATCCGCACATCATACTTATAGGCGATAACAAAATACTATCTTTACTCAATGTATTCTTAATTATCTAGTGAATCTATGACCACTCATAATATTGTTTGTATGCCAATAGAATTGTATTACTACAAAATCATCATCACCAAGTATCTTTGGAGATAGTATACAATTTAAAACAACCATTCTTGGTGAAAGTAATGATCGTCGAATATAATCTTCACATCGGGCAATGTAAAATTGCATAATGTCCAAAAATATATTTACAAATTACATAGAACGACGTTTAAATATAACATTCTTGATATTTAAATAATGTCAAGAAATACGTCTACATATAATAATAATAATAATAATCTTAACATTTACAAATGACTAGGAAGATATTTCAAAGTTATATAATCTTAAAGAATAATTTAGATATTGTAATGGTAAAATTGGTAATTTTAACATTAATTATTAACATTAGACACATTTAAAATCACAAGATATTATTCGACCGTTTTTGCAATTATCACTTGATAATTTATCCCCTCCTATGGTATAATCATTTGCCTTTGATTCTAGGGAAGCCATGATTGCTAGCCAATTTTTATTTTACATCACATGAGATTGTTTCCGTTAGGCCGCATGTTATAGGATTTTAAAATTTGTTTCCCCTTTTTTCGTAAATTGTTTTTGATAAGTGTAATTCATTCACTTGTTTAAGTCTTTTAAATTATGTGTTTATGTCATTTATTACTAATTCTTTGTTTAATTTAGTCTATTTCATTTCCATTTTAATGGCAAATCGGAATTTCGAAGAAAAGTACTAGCAAACAACACGTGCGTTGCACGTGATTTTATAAGTTTGTGTGATTTAGATTATGTAAATTGATTTATTAATAATATAATCAAAATTTATGATCTCATTATAATTTATAAAAAATTTATATTTCTTATCAATAAATTGAAGTATTGGAGAATAATATTGATATACAATTATGAAAACTTTATAATCGATTGTTGTAAACTTAATATTTAAACATTTTTTAGCTTTCATTTGAAATAAACATGCTCTTCAAAGCATTTTTTTTATTTTTTAATTTTAATTTTAATTTTAATTTTAATTTTTTAGTATTTCTAACTTTTTAACCACATATTATAACAAGAATCACATTCATTTTTAAAAAATCTCTCTGAAATATATTCTTAATAAAGTATGTTGACGGTAGGATTTGTGATCCGTACGCGTCCAACTCATGATTTTGCACTCAGCCATGGACTTGGTGGTACCAGGATTTGCAATGAACCCCTACATATCCCTGGATGCGGGGTTCGAGTCCAGGGGAGGGCAAAGCCTCAGTTCCAGGCTGAGCGCAAAATCATGAGTTGGACGCGTACGGATCACAATCCTACCGTCAACAAATGGACTTGGTGGTACCAGGACTTGCAATGAACCCCCACATATCCCTGGATGCGGGGTTTGAGTCCTGTGAAGGGCAAAAAGCCTCAGTTCCAAGTTGAGCGCAAAATCATGAGTTGGACGCGTACGGATCACAAATCCTACCGTCAACAAAAAGGGCGCACCCCGCATCCAGGGATATGTGGTGGTTGACTTGGTGGTACCAGGACTTGCAATGAACCCCACATATCCCTGGATGCGGGGTTCGAGTCATGGGAAGGGTAAAAAGCCTCAGTTCCAGGCTGAGCGCAAAATCATGAGTTAGACGCATACGGATCACAAATCCTACCGTCAACAAAATATAAATATAAGATACAATGGATTTTCTTTATTTATCAACCACATATCGTAAATCTTTTTTTTTTTTTTTTGATAATTTATATCAAATATATCCTAAATACAAGATGTAAAGACATTATAATTTCATATTAATGAGAAGATGAAGAGTTTAATTGAATTTTATTATTATTAGTGAAGGATAATAAAATAATTACAAAAACTTAATAGATAATAAATATAAATAATAATAAATTATGATAGGATTGTAAATTTAAGAAAAATATGCGAGTGATATGAGTATAAAATATTTCTCTATCTATTCACACTTTTAATAGTGATATAGATATAGATAAAGTAAAAGTGTGTTAAAAGGAGCTAAATCAAAATTTGGAGGATTCAATTGTAAGTTTTTAGAGATGATTGAAGAAAAGAGAATTAATTGGAGCTTAATTGAAGAAAATAAAAATTTGAGGACTCGATCATATACAATCAAAAGTCAAGGACTAAAGCTAAAATTACAATTCAGCGACCAAAATGGAAAAATACAAAATTATAGAAATTAAACCCATGTGCAACTGCATGCCTTGGAGAAATTATAACGATACACAAGTGATCCCTTTTCATATTTTCATATGGGAGGGGTCTGAAGTGTTGAGGTCCCACCATCGTACTTGAGGGCCCTCCAATCAGGAGGCGAGATGTGGCGTGGAGCCTCCCGAGGGCATCAATCCTCTATAAGGGCATCCATAACCCAAAACTCTATTTTACAGTTTGAAAAACTCTAGAATACAGTTTTGCAAACTCTAAAAAGAATCATTTTCTCCAACCACAAACTCTATATTGGACTCCACACTTAATAAAATATATTATCTACTATATTTTATAAATATTCTACTATTTTATATATTCTCAAAAACTAATTATTTATATATTTAGTGGTATTAAATTAATTAATTATATAATCTCGTAAACAAAATTACGTTAATAATTTTTAAAAAATGAACTTCACATACAAAAACGACAGATAACAACGAGAACATAAAATTAAAAATAATTGTACGTTCCTTTGAACTTATTTACATTCGAGTTTTAATTACCATGTTGTGTTTTTTTATTTTTTGGTTTCCAAAATCAATCTATAGATAGATAAAAATAAATAAATGAACTATGTTAAAAAAATAAAATATATCATTGTTGGACAAAAATAATCCATTTCAAGTACTTAATTAATCATACATAATTAAATACAATCCGGGACACAAACAAAATAATTTATCTATAAAATTTACGCATTAAATTATATCAAAAATAAGAGAAAGCAAAAGAAAAGAAAAGAGATGCAGCTTTGATCGCATCTCACAAAGGGAACCGCAAGACTGCGACGGCCGACAAATAAATGCGATCCCATTTTAGAGATCGGTTGGATCCCAGCTGGACTGTATTTTTCCCAAGAGTACTGCTACTTACACCCACGTCTTTTAATCCTTACACCCACCTTTTTAACAATTTCCAATTTTACCCTCTCCTCTAATACGGCGCGGTGGGTGGAGCGATGAATTTTGGATGCTCGGCCGGGGGCGGCCGGGCATCCAATTTTTTTTTTTTAATTTTGAAAATTGATAATGTAATTAATTAATATTTTTTGATATTATGTTTTGATTTGGGGAAGGAAGGTGTGATGTATGAGTTGGATCGAACGGGATGAAATCGCACTTTATAGATTTAGTGTCCGAACTCCGTTTTGGACAAATAATATACCGATTTGGGGTAGCTCGACGCCACGAGTCGAACTCACTCATTTGGGGTGACGTACGATGGATTTTGGCAATCCGAACGCGTTTAGGCAGCGAAATTAGCGTTTTTCTATTAAAAAACAAATAAATGAAAAAAATCAAATTATTCAAAATATAGAAAAACGCTGATTTCGTTACCTAAACGCGTTCGGATGGCCAAAATCCATCGTACGTCACCCCAAATGAGTGAGTTTGACTCGTGGCGTCGAACTACCCTAAATCGGTATATTATTTATCCAAAACGGAGTTCGGACACTAAATCTATAAAATGCGATTTCGCCCGTTCGATCTAACTCATACATCACATCTTCCTTCCCCAAATCAAAAAATAATATCAAAAAAATATTAATTAATTACATTATCAATTTTTAAAATAAAAAAAAAATTGGATGCTCGGCTGAGGGCGGCCGAGCATCCAAAATTCATTGCTGCACCCACCCGGCATCCAAAATTCATGGCTGCACCCACCGCGCCGAATTAGAGGAGTGGTAAAATTGAAAATTGTTAAAAAGGTGGGTGTAAGAATTAATTTTGTCGGTGTAAAGATCACCACCCTTTCCCCAAAATGCAGTCCGGTTGGGGATGGCCTAGCTATGCGGTAGCGTCATCGTGTCGGGGAAAAACCTCTCCTTTTTCGTCTTCGCCTCGGATTGTCGAATTCTAGGGCTTTCCCTATACATTGATCGACAAAGAAAGTGGCACGAGAGTGAAATCATTTTTTCCTCCTACCGTGAGAAAGAGGCCGGGCATCTGCATCTATAAAAAAAACCATTCTCGACTAGATCGAAAATTGCAGCATTCAAGTTGGGTTTTCTTGGAGAAAAAGCTAGAATTGAAGATTCAAGTGCCTATTTTTAATTTCTGAGATTCAAAACTCTAGACTGTCCCGGAATTTTGCATCGATCTGTCCCTACTTTCGAGCTACAGGTATCTTCTCTACCCATGTGTGTATGTATTCTGCGTTTCGCTTATTTTTTGTGTGTGCGAGTTTAATTTCTGCCATCTCTTGCTATTCCGTGTTAAAAGGTTTTGCTGTATAATATTTTGCTATAATAAATTGGCATTCTACAATTTTTATTTAGGGTGAGTCTAAATACACCCGGCCATTTTCTGAGTACACCCAAAATTTTGCAGCTATTCCTATTATGCCCTCACCAACAAATTAAAAAAAAAAAAAAAAAAAGTATGTTCGCTCCATACATGGAGCGAACACACACTTGAGTGTTCGCTCCATCCGGAGCGAACATGAAAATGCGTGTTCGCTCTCCATGTGGAGCGAACACAGTAAAAAAAAAAATAAGGGATGAAAAATTTTTATTATTATTTTTTATTAAAAAATAATTACATTTAATACTAACCGGATAAAGCCAATTACTGTATTATCAAAAAAATTTTGATTTTGTTTTTAAATAATTATCTGTAACTACTTTGACGAGTAATTTCGACAGTTTTTTGCAATTATTTTGACGATAAATTTTGAAATTTTTTTTATGATAAAGTAATTGGTTTTATCCCATTAGAGTTTAAGAATAATTACATTCAACACTAGTCGGAATTTTGTTAATGATAAAATAATTGATTTTATCCGGTTAGTGTTAAATACAATTATTAAAAATTTTAATTTTCTTACCACTTTGGCAATTAATTTTGAATTTGAAATATCTCTAAGTTTTTTTTGCAATTGCAACACTAAATTTTAAAATTTTTATGATGATAAAATAATTTGCTCCATCTGATTAGTATTAAATACAATTATTAAAAAAATTTTTGAGTGATTATCAAAATTTTAACTAAAAATAATATTAAAAATTTTTATCCTTAATTTTTATTTATTTATTTTTAATTTTATGATGTTGCTATGAACACATTGTGTTCCCCTGCTGGGGCTTAACAGTAATTGGCTGTTCGCTTCAGCAGGGGCGAACACCCCTGTGGGGTGTTCTCCCCCATTGGGGCGAACACCCGTGAACGGGTGTTCGCCCCCGCCAACGCGAACAAATTTTTTTTTTTTTTTTCTCTAAGGATTAAATAATGGAGAGGGTAAATTTGGAATAATGGATAAAATGGGTGTACTGAGTAATTTTAATGGGTGTATTTAGCCGCTCCCTTTTATTTATTTATTTGAGTACAGCCATACGCTTTTCTAAAATATTTAAAACATGACCTGCTTATGATGATTTTTTATGGATCCTTCCTGTTATATTACCTGATTATTGGATATAGCCTTAGTAATTTGGTTTTCTATTATTCTTCTACTTTCCTGTGATTAAAATTGGCATGCGTAGCCTGTGTGGTTGTGTGCTTGTCCTTGGCATCATTCTTGTTCCCAAACCATGTCCACCCATATAGGATTCCCCAAGCCTTTTGATGTACCCTTTTTGGAAGACAAGCAAGAAGTTTAAGAAACTATGCAGTGAGAAAAGTAATTGAAAAGTGTGAAAAGCTGTAGGGACCGCAAAATGTGTTGTTGAATTTGATTTTAGAGAAAGTAGGAAGCTGAAAAAAGCTAAACCAAGCTGAGGCATAAACATTATTTTTGTAAACATGTTTATAAGCTATTTGCCAAGCAAAGTTCTATATAGATCATGGTGTTGATAGTTTACCATTTCTTGAGTTCCTTTTCTTTGAATCTTGCATGCTCTCATTTCACCATGAAGTGCATACGTTCCTGTCGTTTTTACCTTCTTTTTCAATTTCCTCGTGGCTCTTTGATCTCGATGAAGCTTTAACACGCTCATTGAGTATCTGTTTCCCGATGATTTAATCAATTACAGAAAATTGGAAGGCATATCTCCAATTTTGTAATCCCTCTATCACGTGAAGATAGTCTTAAAAGAAATGTATCTGAAAAAGTAAATTTTACTTCAACTTCTCAAATATTTCCCTACATTAATTGATAGTTGTTCATTTAGATTGCACTAACTGATAGTAGTTTATTTCGTTTGACAATAAGGCACATATATAAAGGGGAGTATAACATGAAATGATAATGGTCAAATATTTTCAATATGGTAAGTGGACTATAGATAATTTGGAAAAGACAAATAATGAATGCAAGCCTTTCTCAATGCGGAGAGGAGGCGTGGTTAGTTTCAAGATATAGTTCATGTAACGCTCCGAGTTCTAAATACCTGGAACACCACGTCATCATTCTAAACTAACTTTTGAAAACCAAAAGCAATAGCAATAAACGGAATTCTAAACTTCGCGGAATATTATTTATCAATCAAATGCTAACATTTCAAACTTTGAAATAAATTAATGCGGAAATAAATTAATGAAATAAATAAAAGAAAATAGTTTAATATCTCAACATAAAAATAATAAAAATAAGTAATCTTAGATGATCTCTCAAAAATCTCTTTATTAGTCCACCACCCGTAGCCATGCCGTTGACTCATCATGCAAATGTTTGGTTAAAGAAAAATATGAGTATTTCATGGAAATACTCAACAGATCTCGCGCATAATAATAATTCCATATTACATATAAATACGTGGGTATCTAAACCAAATAATAAATTTCGCGAACAAGTAATAAATATAAGTTCAAGTCTAGTCTGTTGCATTTAAGAAGTAATTCTCGTTTATCAGGTGCTTGAAAAAGCAAGTAATTCTCTCATTCTTGAAATAAAACAAGTAATTCATGGAAATACGTACCATATGCAAACACATATAGGGTGTTAGGATGCGTGTAAAAATGGATGTTTATGTGTTTTTATGTGATATAGGAGAGAGAATGAGTGGAGTTGAATGGTGGAGATTTGTGTAGTGCAGGTAGGTCCCACGAAATATGTGGATGTGAAATAGGATAGAGAATTAGTGGGGTTGAAAAGAATGTATAAAAATGTGTAAAAACGTGGAAAAATATATAGATGAATGGGGGCATAATAAGAATTAATCATCTATACGCATTTTGAAAATAAAAATATTAGTAGATAGAGATCTACCTCAAGTTTGGGAGTTTGAGCCGTAAAACTTTAAATCTCTGGGGTTGTCACGTCTCGTCTAGTTCTAAAGTAATTAAAATAACGTTAATTAGGCTCTGGGGTAAATAAAGCCTCAAAAATAAAGGAAATTATTAAAAGTAGGGTTTAACTTGATTAAATATGAAGTTTAGGGATTCAAATAGCTAAATTTGAAAAGTTAGGGCTAACTTGCAAAATTAGATAATTCTAGGGACTAATTCATAAGTCAAACGATAGTTGAAAGGCCAAATCTGAATTGACTGTGTTTGAAAAACTGTTGGACTCGATTAAAAATGAATTAAAAATTTGGAATCTCTTGTGTAAATAAAGTATGGGGACTAAGTTAAAAGTCAACCGAAAGTTTGTAGGATTTAAAATGCAATTGACTTGAATTAAAATCATAGGGGGCCAAATTGAACATAAATTAAAACTTTAACCTTTGAATTAAATAAAATTGAGGACTAACTTAAATAACCAACGGGAAATCGGGGACTAGGGGTACAAATCATGACACAAAATCAAAATTTCTTCTCCATCTCCCCATCATATTGTATAATGTGTAGAAACGCACATGAAAATATAGATCATCTTTTAATACATTGTGAGTTTGCTAGAGACATTTGGGGAAGAATTTTATGCTTGTTCGGTGAATTGGGTGCATTACCACGAAGATGGGCTGACTTGATTTTGATTAAGTGGAGATTCGGGGGAAAATGGTAGCAACTGAAGGACTTGTGGAAGTTAATGGTGATGGCATCAGCTTGGGCTATTTGGAAAGAGAGGAATAGGAGAATATTTGACAACATAGAAAGATCCGTAGAAGATACATGGGATGGCATAGTGTTTTCCACTGGATTATGGGCAAGAGCAATTTGGAAAGTTCAACGCTTTGGAGAATTTTTGTTTTGTATAGATCCGCATAGTTTATTAAATGACTAGCAGCTGGTTGTATTTTTGGGTTTTTGATTCTTGTGAGATGTCAATGGTCCGCACTGTGGATGACTCATCCACTCTATTATTTTGTAACTATTTTCTAAAATTATTTTGATATATAATATGTGCAGTTTTCTATCAAAAAAAAAAAATCAAAATTTCTTCTCCATCCCCTATTCAAACGTGAACCCATCGGGAGGAAGGAAAAAAAGATCTGTGCCGCTGCTCGTCTCCGGCTGAGGGTCGCCGGCGAGTTGCCGCCGAGAGAGAGACAGTACGAGGGAGACGAGAGAGAGA
Organism: Jasminum sambac; assembly: GCA_018223645.1. Classification (NCBI taxonomy): domain Eukaryota; kingdom Viridiplantae; phylum Streptophyta; class Magnoliopsida; order Lamiales; family Oleaceae; genus Jasminum; species Jasminum sambac. The sequence continues at coordinate 18,326,511 of CP073650.1, read as the reverse complement.
GATCACAGGAGAGAGAGACGGAGGTCATGGTGGAGGCGGTGACTGGTGCGACGCCGTTGAAGGCAATCGATAGGTCCCTCTCACTCAATTCCTCCATTTTGTTCTCCTTCCATCTTTTTTCTCGGTCATATGATAGTGTGTGTTCTTGAGATAAAGGCTAAAAGATTATGGTGGTAGGAATTACCGAGTTCGTGAAATTGGTTTGCTGTGAATTGCAAAGGTGAATTGAGTGTTTTATATATAGGAGTTTTTCAAATCGTAATTAAGGTATGTCTTGGGAAGGAATTTTTCCTAAATTGCAAAACCCTAAGTTAATTATGGAAAACCTTCAGCTGAGCCCTAAAGCGTGAGTAACAAGAATTAGGATTAGGGTTTTTCTCAAATTTTGGGGCTGAATCTCGAAAATTAGGGTTAAGAATCAATTGGAGATAGATCAAAATTAGGGATAATAATTTTAGGGCTAGACGAGAATTGGGGAAAAAGTTGGTTAAAACTAACTTGTCATGTTAAAATTTGGGTAAATTGCAATTTTAGTCCCCAACGTTTGTAAAAATTTGCAATCTTGTCCCTAACTTTTTTTTTTTTTTTGGGCTGAGAGGTCCCCAACCTTTTAAACCTTTGAATTTCAGCATTTATATCCAAATGACCTGCAATAGCAGGCAATCGGTCACCCTTCGACTTTTTGAACTAAATCTGCAAGAATGTGGAATGTTGTGGTTGTAGTGTGCAATCTTTCCATTTTTGGTTGTTTTCATCCGAAGAATAAATGTCAGTGTATAAAAATTAATCTCTGGTGGACGACATTTTTATACGACGTAAAATTGATAAATATTGTTAATTTTTACAAGAATTAAAAATACAGGGCAGTGTTTAAAAATTAACCTTTCCAAGTTTGCAAGAATAATTTTTTTAATTTTTGGTCACCTACATACAAAAAATCATGTAATGTTATTACGTTCTTTTGCCTAAAAAGAATTCAAAGTTGCTTAGAGCTAATGTAGAAATGATCAAGTGCACAAGGATGTGCCATAGTTATAGCATTTACGGGTGTTTTTCGATCACATACGACCTCTGTAGCAAAAATTGATATCAGATCCAAAACCAACATAACGATGTAAAGCTCCAGCAGTTGAGAAAATTTTTCGGCAATGTTGTTGGTCGTTGATCAAAAACTTTGACCGAATATTGACCAACGGCCAAAAATTTTGACTGGTTGTCAAAAACTTTGACCGGTGGCCAACAATTTTTCACCTTTTTTTTTTCCAAAAAAAAAAAGGTATCAATTAATATCACCACAGGAGGTCCAACTTGTTCATGCAATGCCACAAAGTATCCATGACGCCGTTGGCCACCGGTTAAAGTTTTTGGGCGCTAGTCAATATTCGGTCAAAGTTTTTGATCGACGGCCAACAACGTCATCGGAAAATTTTCTCGGCCGCTGGAGCTTTATATCGCCGTGCTGGGTTTGGATTTGATATCAATTTTTACTACGGAGGTCGTATGTGACCCAAAAACACCCGTAAATGCTATAACTATGGCACATCCTTGTGCATTTGATCATTTCTATATTAGCTGTAAGCAAATTTGAATTCTTTTTGGGTAAAAGAACATAATAACATTACGTGATATTGTGTGTGTAGGTGACTATAAATTAAAAAAATATTCCTGCAAACTTGGAAATGTTAATTTTTAAACACTGCTATGTATTTTTAATTCTTATAAAAATTAACAATATTTATCAATTTTACGTTGTATAAAACTTTCTTCCACCGGAGATTAATTTTTATACACTGTCACTTATTCTTCGGATGAAAGACAACTAAAAATGGAAAGGTTGCACAATACCACAACGTTCCACATTCTTGCAGATTTAGTCCAAAAAGTTGAAGGGTGACTGGTTACTTGCTATTGCCGGTCATTTGGATATAAATGCAAAGTTTTAAAAGGTTGGGGGCCTTTCAGCACAAAGAAAAAGGGTTAGGGACGAGATTGCAAATTTTTACAAAGGTTGGGGACTAAAAGTGCAATTTACCCTTAAAATTTTTGGATCGCTACAGTTCAAATCATCTTGCGTAGATTGAACACCATTTCGTATACTTCATCACTTAAAGCCTGAAATAAAGGTCCACATATTAAGGGCGGGGGGACACGATAAAACTACATTTTCTTTCTGATTGATGAAAAGGTGCTGTTATGTCTGATGTATTTCTTCTGGAGCATGTATTTATAATTGTCATGTAGTGTGAACTCTGATCATCTAGTTATTTTCGATAAATTGGACAGAAAGCTACTGTATTTAGGACGTGATTTATGATATTTAGAGTAATTTATCTTCTTGTCACGAAAATTTGATATTTCCTTTTCTTTCTGGTTGATGATGAGGAGGCTTTATATATAACTTCATGTATTTCTTCTAGGGGATGTATCTATAACCTGTCAGGTTGCTCAAGTGTCTAGTTATCTGCTCAAGCTCAGCTATCTAGTTATCTGGTGGAGAAACATATCTTGCCTTGTGGCTAGTTAATTAATAAGTTAGAAAGCTACTGTATTTACTGTTTATGAAGTAATTTATGATATTGATTACTTAGTGGCACCAATTGATCTTCTCCGCAGGAAAAATTGGTATATACATGGCCGGTAGGAGTATTGTGAGGCTTGTATCTTGCAGGTTCTCAACTTGCAGCAAAGTGGCCCCAAAGAGCGACAAAGTTGCGGAAAAATTCCCCACCAAGGTGTTTATTGTTGCATTTCTTTTACATCTTCTCAACAATGTTTGGAATGTCCGTATTGCGACAGAATAGTTAACTGGATATTCGAGAAAGTCTGAATAACCAATAGATTGCAACTTCTAATGTGAAGAGAGAACAATTTCCAATTAGTCTAATTCATTCCGCTTAGATATTCAATTCAGTTATCGAGGAAGTAATATGAAAATTTATTTTTTGGGCTCTAGGAGAATTTTCTTTGTTTGCTTTGTTTTAAAAAGTATATGTTGAAGGATATTTGCTATGGTTTCTTCAATGGAGAAGGATTGATGGATCTTTGACATAATTGAAGCATTCCAGTTTGTTCTAATGATGATGTCCTATAAAAGTTGAAGTGCTTGAGCTTATCTGAAAGAAGTACGAATGCACTTAACGATTCTTTGGATTCCGACAACTGCACTGTCTTTTAGGCTTCCTTAATTCCAATTGATGTTCTAAATTTCCTAAAACTGCATATTCTTTACTCCCTGGCATTCATGACATGACATGAAGTTTGTGACTCTGATTCAACGACTGCTATGGAAATTTGTCATTATTTCTATATCTTGTTGGAAGCTCCTAATCTTATGGATACAAAACTGAATTCAATCAATTAAGCAGCTACCTTGTACTAAGTCTAGGTAGTTTCGTGATGAAGCAACTGACGTCGCTTGTTAATGATCAAAGCTTTTTGAAAATGTAGTATGATTTTGGAAAGTCGGAATTGATTTATTGAGAGAATGTATAGTTAAGAAGTGATTGAAAAGGGTGGAAAGTTAAGGATCTTATAAACCGAGTCCATGAAAATGTGTTTGGAGAAAATAAATTGTGTAAAAATATAGGCAAAACAAGCTCTTAATGTGAACTGTGAAACAGTTTTGCTCTCTGCATTCTTGTCTGTCAAGGTTATGATTTTAATTTAACTATTGTGGAATGTTCTCCCTGCTGAAATTTTCACATTTTACAGGAAAGAAACCACCCATGGGAAGCGTTCGACCAGAGAAGACTTGACTGTCCATATGCAAAGGTACAACATTGCTATGTCCCTTTTTTTTTTTATATTAGTATTAGACAAGATTGTCCATTTATTTCCTCAAGGATACAGTAATTGCTAAGGTTAACAGGCACCGATGTGTAAGTTGTAACTGATAGAGATGTGGGCAAAGAGGTCTTGGATCTTGGGCGCCCGCTCACGGGCCTCTATAGGAAACCAGGCCTGGCATACCAGTAGTAACTAAAAGAGTCTTGTCGTACTTTTTATTCCTTCCAAGTACTGCCTTACATTATTTATTTATTTTACTAGAGTGCAGCTTTTTGTTTGATAGCTTTTATTGAGTCAGCAAAACAGAGAAGTTGGCTGGAGAATCTGGGCCTTGTCTCTCTTCTTCATCTCTCTCTCGCTCAGTTTTCTTTCTCCCCAGTTCTCCTCATCTTCCCCTTACCTTCCGTTATCGGGTCTGCAATCCATACATTGGAGTTATCAATTAATATAATATCAATTGAATTTCTCAATTCATTATATAATTGCATTGATATACTGTAATTTTTGACTTAATTCTGTTGAGCTCGAGCTGCAACACCAGGAACAAGCTAAGAAGGTGAGATTGTGAGAATTAACTGAGGTTAATCCGCCCGGGGGGGGGGGGATTGAAATTAATTTACTTTTTGCTTTATTGTGTTCGTCTGTCTCTGTTAATTTTGCTATGCTTTCGGGGTCATATCTCTAATTAGCGATGGTTGAAGAGAGCTGACAGAACTGGTGATGAAATGGATTGGATTGGTGTATACCAAATCCAATTCATCACCCCGTTACAAATCCAAATCGATATTCGATCGGATTCTAATTGGATCGAATTGGATTCGTATGGATCAAGGAAAAATGCAAATGAGCGACAATTGAATTGACTCTTTGAATGTAAAGCAATTTTATATATAAATCGGATTGTGTCGAATCGGATCTGATAGGATCTGGTTAGCTTTTTGATCCGTAGAAAACATTTGCTTCATTCGAATCGGGAATCCGTCCTGTTCCGAGATTGGATTTTTTTTGCAACAGTACTAAGCACACATTGAACCTTGATTTGATGTATAATTTCTGACTGTCCGTTTTACAGTGTACGATGCTAAAGCATCTGCCTTTGATGCATGTGTTATAACACAATCTATATCATTTATTTATTATGGGTGCACAACTATTTCGGGGCACTGATTATGGTCGCGTGTAACTGAGTCCTTATTGTTGCTTGCTGGATGGACTCGGGACTCAAAGATTGTTTTCGTTACACTATGTTGTGCTGTATTTTTTTTTTGTATGCTCGTGTAAGGTTATTAGTTCTTGGAATGCGGAAGGTAAATTACAGACACAATTACCAACTTTTTGTTCTGTAATAACAGTTCTTCATCCAGGCAGTTTCATTCTTTTTCTTTTCGTCAATATATACTGGGAAAGAATTTTTTGCATGATCAATTGACTATGGGGTGGGGTGAAATATCACTTCAATTTCTACAGGTGGGGATGTAGTTTGTTTAAGAAAGATTATTAGGATAGATTTTAGTTTTGCAGATCAAGTCACGGCTAGTTGCAATTCCAATCTAATGGCAGATGAGGCGATTTTCGTGCTGAATTTTATGCCCTTGAGGTCCATGCTGATGAGATGATTTGATCTGTGACTCAAAAAATTTCTTTCTTCACTCATCTGTTTGTCTCTCTTTGTTATGTTGCCACTTACGGAGGTTATTCTTTTGATTTCTAGTATGTGTATTGAATGAATAGCTTAAACAACCAGCAGTGAAAAGAATAAATGAAATAAACTTGCATACAGATTAACATGTGCATCATGTGTAAATGAAGTTCACATTCTTTTGAGATTATTGGACATTGTAACTTCTTATGTTGCAATACTTTGTCGAGGAAACTCTGATGTAATCCAAGACCGATTGTTTTAGAGTACTCTTGCTGTTATTGAAGAACGGAGTATAGCTGTCTTGATGTCTTTCATGTTCATCAAAATTACAGTGAGGGGACCGGAGTCTTTTTAACGAAGGCTACTTTTGTTCTAAAAGTTGATGTCACTAAGCACACATGAAAACTTCCTCCCCCAAGTCGAACAAGTTTGCTCTCTGGCCCTGCTTGTTAGTTGTTCCCAATATGTTCATTTATTCTTACTTTCTTAGCAAGTTTTTCTCTGTAAATGCATTTACTATAATCCATTTTTATCTTACAGAACTGTACCAGCAAATGCTTGCCAAAGTGCTAGCTCATTATTTTGAAGCCAAGTTATTGTTAGACGTAACTGATTTTTCATTGAAGGTGGGTTATTAGTTTAGAAATTACCTTTCATGTTCCCCGTATGAGCATCTTATCCCACCTATTTGTGTACTGAATAAAATGAAACACTCTGCGTTTTTGCTAATATCTTTTGTTGTAGTCTTTCAAAAGGCCTATATCAGAAACAAGATTGAGCTGAATGTCTGAAGTATTTGGCTTTTTTCCAATGATTCAAGAGGAAGAAAGCAAAGGTACAGGAGACGGTGAAACATGATCTTTTCTGTGAACCTTATTTTGAATGTCATCCACATGTTAATATATACTGGTCGTTCTTTGTTTTACCATTACACATGAAAACCTTTTTTTATGATTTCAATCCTCGTGCTTTATTTTGGCACGCTGTCTTCTAACAAGAAAATGCCGGTCATGCCGATATTTTAATGTGCATTGAGGATTTATCTCAATCAATTTGAGCCTTGTATATTTCATTTAAATCATTCCTATTTCTCATGGACCACCGATATATAAAGTATGAACTGCTCGTCCATTTAACCTTGTCACCTCTCCTTAGAAACCTTCCAAAGGCTCCTATCCTTCATGACATTTTACTTACAGATCGTCTTGTTTTGGGCATTTTTCTCCCATGATGCACATACGAAGCAAGCGTTGATGTAAACATCATGTAAATGAATATTGTAGACGCTAGTTATGATGCACGATTCACCTCTGTAACTAGAGTGTGTTGAGCTACTGATAATATTTTATGATGCATCTGAGGCAAAGAGCTATAACACATGTTCAATGTTAGTCCATCAGTTTTAGCCCTCCCATGAAATAATGGATATTTCTTGTCACAATCATCCATGTTAATCTTCTGCTTTCTTAAAAATTTCTACTTGTATGATATGGTATCACATTCGTTTTCCTGCTGTTTCGTAACCAGTTAAGTCTTTTCCAAACTCAGTATGCTATTGTTTTCCTTTTACATGGTGCATACTTTTTTGTTTCTTTCTATTCCCTCCACACTGCCAGAATCCCGCCTCCTTTCCATTTCTGGACATGGTTTTTTCAATATCTGCAGGGGAAGGAAGACTCTTTTGTTGTTCCACAGCTACGTAGAAATGCATCTGACATTGCAAACTTGAAGAATCTGAATTCGGCTTCTACTTCGGTAACATCAGGTTCTAAATCAATTTAACCAGAACAACTACAGAGTGCAATTTGCTTACCAAAAGTATTTTTGGGAAATATCTATCAGGAAAAGATAATTCTATAAATGGGAGCTTCAATTTTGAGGGAATATGTCCACCACAAGAATCTTCACATCGTATTTAGTATAACATTCTTTAGATATCTTAGGTAAGATAATTTGCGGATTGTGATACCAAGTGACGTTTAAAGAATATTTTTTACTGTTTACTGGACAATGTGAAAATTGTATCTAGGAAGCTAATGTTATGAGTGCCTGGACTCATGCATATTAGAGGTTATTTAAACGTACATTTAAAGGAAACATTGAATTGAGTGATAAGGATCAAAATGCACATAGTGGATACAGTTTTAGGATCTCTCTTCGAATTTCGTTAGACAATGGTCCGGTTGATGTAGAATGATATATTATTACCTTTTCATGCCCAGAGTAATATTTTTCAAATGTTTTTCAATTACTGAAAAAATTGGTTTTTTGTTTTTCTATTATCTATTATAGAAGAATGCAATGGGAAATGTGTGCCAAATAACATCTACATCTGCTCTATAGAAAAAGGGAGGAGAATTAAGTGTGAATCTTTTGATTTTTCATTGGGCAATTATATTCAGACTACATGTTTTTCTTTCTATACCACTTTTTAATTTTATTCATGACCCTCAATTTTTGTATACGATTATAATTAACTCCCCAATTTTTTTGGCCTTATATTTTCATTAACATTCTACTATTTAGTATATATTAATCCCTTAAATTCATTAAAATGTCATAAAAACATTTTTTTAGCCTTCATAATTGTAGAATAAGTGAAGACAAATAATATACACAGAACTTTAAATGAATATTTGGTCTCTAATTCAAAGCAAATTAACGCAATATTTGACAACAAACTCTAATTAAGATTAAATGCATCCATTCATAAAACGCTAAGTTTAAGAACGTAAAGAAAAAAGCTAAAAATATAATTAAAATAACAAGGAAAGATTGAGGAGTGTTGGTGCAATTGAAAAGTGATGTCTCTATAAAATGTCTGGTGTGAATATAATTGTTGCTTTTCCATTTTACCTCGCATTTAATTTTCTTTTGCCCATCATGCCCTTAATAAAATCTATGTAATTTATGTTTACTTTATTTATGAAATATGAATGGTTTCAATGGTATTAAATCTTATTGAGAAAGAGAAAAAATATTTTAATACTGTCTATATTCTATTGTCACATTTTAGATGTAATTATTTTGAAGTCTACATTAGATGATACTAGTTCAGGTATTAAATGAGATTTTCTATTGTTGGAATGTAAAGTTATTATGAGGGCTAAATTAATAGGTTACATTAGTTAGGGACAAGTTAGCGAAATAGAATAGTTACTTTTTTAGCAAGTGGTTAGTTAATTGGTTAGCAAATTTCTTTTAATATATCAAAGTGTACTTGTAATCAATGGTTGGTGGAAGATTACAAGTTTATTTATAAATCTTGTTTTCTTGCATGGTATCAGAGAGCTTTTTCAAAAGCCTTTCAGTTTTTTTTCAAAAGTTCAGTCTAGTCCAGTCCTTCACAATCATCCATTTGTATAACATTTGCTCTGTGTCTCTCATCGACACCTATCCTAAAATGGGGATGAAGTAACCCAAATACGATCTCCTTTGGAATATTAATTCCAAAAGCCATTAGCACAATAACATTATACGTAAATTTTAGATCTTGGCTTGTCAGTTTAAGATCATACCGACTGCACAAAATAAAGAACGAAATTAGAATTACGAAAAAATAAAAACTAATACATGTGTAGAAGAGAGTTCTTATAATTTTACACCAATTCCTAGTAGAACATATACAACAGTATTTGTCCAAATTTGTCCCGCAATGAAACGCCAATCTATAGGTCCTATCACAATCGCATTTTCTTTTTTGTGCTTTCTTAGCTTGTACAAGTCCCACATTGTTCTTAATGCAGCAGAAGCTGCTATAATTTTATATCCACTCTCATATGAGACATGCTCTTGGATAAATACAGTTGCTTGCTTAATCGTAGAGTTTACGCTGCCTATCCAAGGATGAGAGGAGTAACTCCTAAACCGAGTAACATTGTACCCCATTATTCTTTATCTCCTTAACTTGCTGGAGAAAAAGACAAAATAATTCAACAAAATTGTTATCAAATGATGGTGTTGGTGGCAATTGTCGGCTATTTTATCTTTTCCTCCAGCAAGTTAAGTTGATAAAGAATAGCGGGTATAATGTTACTCGGTTTAGGAGTTACTCCTCTCAGCCGTGGATAGACAATGTAAACTCTTCAATTGAGCAAGCTACTGTATTGGTCCAAGAGAATGTCTCATATGAGAGTTGATATAAAGTTCTAGTAGCTTCTGCTGCATTAAGAACAATGTGGGACTTGTACAAGCTAAGAAAGCACCAAAAAGAAAATGCGGTTGTGATAGGAGCTATAGATTGGTGTTTCATTGCGGGGCAAATTTGGACAAATGCTGTTGTATATGTTCTGCTAGGAATGGGTGTAAAATTGTAAGAACTCTCTTCTACATATATATTTGTTTTTATTTTTTTGTAATTCTAACTTCGTTCTTTGTTTTGTGCAATGCGTATAATCTAAAACTGATAAACCAAGATTTGAAATCTACGTATAATTTGATTGTGTTAATGACATTTGGAATTAGTATTCCAAAGGAGATCGTTTCTGGGTTACTTCATCCCCACTTTAGGGGAGGTGTCAATGAGAGACACAAAGCAAATGTTATACAATTTAAGCGATCCATGTCTATTATGGCACTTCTACCAGGGAGCGGATACCTAGTTCTCTTTACTTTTCTAGTACTGCCAATTGAAGTGGGGACAAAGTACGTGCTCGGGGTCGCGGGCACAATTGGAGGTTCGTCTTTGTCTACCTGAAATATCTTCCTAGTGGATTCCGACATTTTCATCACTCTGTTCTGGTTCCTGTTTGATGCAGGTGTTGCCGGGCCCTTTGGGTCTGGGCACATATTTGAGAACCTTTTAAGCTGGATATATATCCGAGTATTTGGCCCATTTGAAATTGGGCGCCATATTAAGGTAATAAGATATACTTTTGGGCATGTTTAGTACAATTAGGGGTTAATGATGATATTCTAATGTCCACTGCAGGTAGAAGCAATCGAAGGGAAGGTGTGGACCATTAATTGGTCGACCACCAAAGTAATCAACTCAAAGGACATTCCAGTTGCTGTCCCAAATTCAGTTATGCTTGGACATGTATGTTTTCTAATTGTTATTTGGTTTTATTCATTTTTTCTCTAATGCTAACTTTTTCATTTCCCTTTTAGGCCATAGAATTGAAGAGTGAGGCAGTCTCGAAAAAGTGGAAAAGTGAAATTTCCATTCACTTAGATGACTTGGAGAAGATTCCCCCTGTGCTTAAAGTAATATCTGAAACGCTGAAGTCGACTGAGGGGCTAATGGAGGATGAGGCCCTGCATTGTTGGATTGCAAAAATTGGTGAGTCCCACGTGAACTTATCAGTTTCTTGTAAACTATCCATTAAGGCAATTCTTCTATAACTTCTATACATTTGCTAATTGTTTGTGTGGTTGTAGGCTGCAAAAGATGCCCATGATACGCTGCTAATGAATGCTGTAGAAGTCATCAAGAACAGCGGCATTCGTCTGGGGTCAAACCCATTAAAATGCAATTTTCAGAAGGCAGTCTCGAAGAAGTGGGAAGTGTAAAGCTTATTAGTAGCTATGGGGACATGTGATGTGTTGTTCTGTGCTCTGGGTGTGGTCCCATATATTTTATTCTATTTCCCACTCGTTGTTACAACCTCACAACACATTTGAGGCTTGTGTTTCTGTATTTTCTGTCCCCCAATGATACATAAGCAATTTTGACGGATAAGTGAGAATGTAGCATTACCACTGCATGGGTTAGTATTCTCATGGTTGGCTTACATTGGTATATGGATACTTTGCACTCTGCTTATGAATAAGGTTGATGTGATATTATTGTATTGGCTAGTGCTATGATAGCTTGTCTTATCAGGTATATGGACACTTTCACAATTACCAATGTTAAAGTATTACATCAATGTTGATTTTGCGTACAGTATTTTTGCATTGATGCCGTAGACAAAAATAATTTACTTCCTCCGTTCTATAATTATTGTCCACTATTCCTTTTTAGGTCGTCGCAAAATATCGGTCACATTTATTTTAAAGATATAATTAAACTATTAATTGTCTTATATACCTTCATTTAATATACATAGTTCTTACTAAAATAACTTAATTAAAATAAAATATCCAATAAATGAAGGGGTATAATAGGAAAATAAGTTTAAATTTTGCTTTTCCAATACTATTAATTATAATTTTTTTAATCTTTGTGAAATTGAAAGTGGGCTATATTTATGGGACGGAGGTAGTAATAAATGGTGAATACTATAATATCCTTTTAGGGGTCGAGTATCTATAAAAGGGCACTAATATGTAAATGAGATGTCGAAGAAAATCACGTCTAGGTCTAGTTGATTTTTAAAGTAGGTGGCAATATGTGAGAGTTCTAAAGCGTGAAGTGTAGTTTTAATGCTGTGTAGTGTTTCCACTACTAATATTTAGTATTATGAAAAAGCGTATAGTGTGAGTAAGTGGTAAATTAAATTAAGTTTATTGTTTTTCCGAGTTTTAAGTAGGGTAAAGATAATCTGGATGAAATACAATCCGAAAAGGAGCTAAGTTTGACAAATTAGCAAAGTTGAGTTTTACGTTTTGGCATCGCTTAACTGGAGCCAAAATGATTTTTTGAGAATGTATTTTACAGTTAATGCATTTTGTAATATGAAAATGTAGCTATTGATAGATATTCTCTCTCTCTCGGAAAAAAAAAAAACCCAATTTTTCAATGTGTAGATGGAAAGGTAAAAAATGTATTATAGAAAGTGAAAAAAAAAAAAAGAAATTATCGAACCTGTGAAATTACTGGTTAAATTATGGCGGAGAAAATAACTTTTTAAACTTGGGACAAAGTAGTGATTAAAGGTAGCCATTAGGGTTGGGCGTGAGTTGGGTTGGGTTGGTTTTGGGTTAAATTTGAAACCAATCCAAGCAATATCAGTTTGACAAAATCAAATCCAAAACCAACCCAATGGTTTGCGAACCCAATCGAACCCAAATCATGTAATTCAGTTTGGATTGGGTTGGTTTATTCGGTTTGGTCTTTAACATAATAAATTATATTCGATTAAATTTTTTCCATAAAAAACAAAGATTATAGGCCCACAAATATAAGATAAACTCATAGACAAATGAAAATGGGCATTTTAAATAACATTATATTAAAATAATCCAAATTTGAGGCATTAGAGTGATTCAATCTAAAGTAATAATCATTGAAAAATAAAGTGGCAATAGTTTTTCATATTAAACAAAAATTAAGTAGCAAGCACTATACATAAACATAAACATAAATGAATTTGATCTTGCTTCCAATTTACAAGTAATTACCATATTCATATCCGGGTCCAAGGGCGGATCTAAGGGGAGGGGTGGTAGCCCCCCCGACCCAAAAAAAATTCCGAAAGTTTATATAGAAAAAAAAATTTTTATACATAATTTTAGTCGAATTAATTTTTATACATAATTTTTATACATGATTTTATTCATTCTAACGTGTTTGGAAAATAGTTACTTAGACACAAAATTTCTATTTATTTAAGATAGAAATACCTCGTCTAATCTGATGTGCACGTTTCATTGCCGGAATTTGCATCGAGCCCAAGACTGACAAACAACTTACAGATCCAGTAGTGTCACAATGGTTAGTATTAACGATAAACATGATGGATCTTAAATATATATCGTTCCTAGCTTATAAATGCCATCAACGTTGTCGTTCCTATCTTATAAATGCCATCGACGTCATACGACAACTTCAAACGACGTCGTTTTGTACATAAGGATATTAACACGATGTTGTTTTCTTGACCTTTTAATTCCACTCACCCGTGACTTTACCCGATCCATTATCCCAACTCCTTGGTCATTCCGAGTTTGCTATCCACAAATTTCCAAGTCATTTCTCTCTCTAACATCCATCCCTCTAGATCTGTACGCAGATTGTCTTCAGCTCTCCTTTTTTTCGGGGAGTTACTCCCCCAGTTCTCCACCATCTTCGCTTCGACGTTTCAATCGGTCGGTTCACCTGAGTTCGAGCTGTTCTCGCACAATTGAAGATACAGTAAGTCCCCTTTCCTTCGGTCAGATCTGTTATGTTCGAGGTTTTCATTCTTGGATTAATATATGCAAATATTTTGATTTTCTTTTCCACTAGTGATTCCATTTGTAATACATATATTTAGGTTTTGCTTTTGGGTTTTTTTTTTTCCCATTTTTTTGGTTTTTTTGGAACAACTTTTCTTTTTTCCGGCTTCCTTTAAATTCAGTTGGATGTTAAAAACTGATGAGTTTATCCAAATGTTTATCCAACAATTGTGTTTTTTAGGTTTGGTTGACAGCCCATCTCATGAAAACCTTAATTTTCAACTTCCTTTGTGATGCCTTTATCCGTGAGTCCAATTGGCTAAATGACGGACTAACACTGCAATAAATTTGAAGGAGAAAAAGCTCAGGGAATCCAATAAAATCAAACCGAAAAATGGTAAATCTTGAAATGAAAAATAAATATCATTTATTCTGGAAAATTATGTTGTTCTAGGCCTTGTATATTCCATTTTCTTCCCATTTCCTTTTTTTTTCCGTGCATTCTTATGCCTACAAATAAGCAAGGTTGTCTTCAGTCATAGACTATTTGTCTGTCATTTTTGTTACAAGCATTTTTACTCTCGTGTTTTTTGCTGAAGGTGACATCATCTTCCTTCAAATTTGGTTTTGTTGAAGGAGTAGGAATAGCATGGACACTTGTATTAGTTGCAACAATTGCATCATTAGCTGCAACAATTGCCTCTATTGTCAACAATTTCATTGGTTCAAAGTGGTGTCATAGTGAAAGATATAAGGGATTTCTCAAATTTCCATCTACCCATGGGAATCTCTACTATGCTGGTACAGAAGTAGATGAAGTAGCCACTACCCATTCACAAAGGAAATGTAGTGATAGAGAAGACATTTGTGGTATTTTTTGCCACGGTTTTGAGGGGTTGAAAAATAGTGAATCTATGATATTGTGTAGATGTGTTCAAAAGTTTTGTTGTAAGAACTAATTTTTGAACCACTCTACAATTTTGAAGCCTTTTCATTTTTTAAACTCCCCTATTCGATGAATTGAATTAGAATAAATGTCCTTTTTGGTTTATAATGTTAAAATTAATTTGTGAGATTTTAGATTCTTGGTAGAAAGGCAACAAGTCAATATATTTGGAATATCATCTAAGCATAATTACTTCTCTATGAAATTTTATTTTACGCTAACTCGTACAAAGTTGGCACAATGCAATGCATGTTCTTTCGCCCTAGTATATATATATATATATATATATATATGTAAATACATCATTTCTATCTTATAAGTGTGAGTTGTATTTACTGTTCATTACGACCGTCCAAAAATGACGTCGTTTTTGGGTCAAATTTCCCAACACGATGTCGTATTATACGAAATGCGGCCCACCATCCCGTTTCTTTTTCTCGCGGACTTGGCCCGATTACCCAACCCAGTTTCTTGATTAGGTGTGTTCTACGCTTCTCATCACCAAACCCACCTACTCATTTCCTCTCTATTCTCCTCTCTACTTCCTTCTTCTCTGTGGATACTCTGATGCTAGATTTCTTTCAAACAAAGACAGAACTGTTATTTCTTTGCTGAATAAGGTAGATCTGTGCTCTCGTAAAAAGGGTTTTGGCCGAATTATTTACGCCTACAAGGACTGGCAGTTCTCCATGTTCTTCGTTTTTTTTCCACTTTTATTTTCCTCTTTTTTTCCCCTAAAACAAGGAGTTTTACTTCCATTTGTTTTTGATTCATAACATTTCGCGATTTTTTCAGCAACACTTGGCCTGAGATTTTTGTTCTAGATTTTTGGCTGCACTTACTATTTCCCTTTTCCTATTTTTAATCTTCTTCTTTGTTCATAGGTCACTGATTTGATTCTGTTTGTTGCCAATTATTTAATTTGTTATTTCAGAACTTTTTGTTTAGGGTCTTCATCTGTGTTTATTCTGGCTTTTGGTTTTTCAGGTCGTGAGATTTAAAATAAATCCAACACTTCCACTTTGTATTTTATCAGCTTATCAGCTTGGATTCTCGCCTGAATTTCTGGATGAGGTATGAATTTTTGGATTTTCTAATTCTGGATCTTATTTACTTATCAAATAATCATATAAGAATCAAAGTGGGATTTCAACGTTGACCAACACTTTGTGGGATTTCAACCATGTGATAGACTAGATGATAGAATTATTGCAGTACAAAAAGCAAATGACGTAAATCTTTATCAAAGTTTGATTCCCAAATATTGATTACCTCAAGATTTGAGTGGTTGGCAAATTAGCCTTGGTCAAACTTTAGACATCGATCGCTTCAAGATTCAATATTTTGGGTAAAAATATTTTTCTTTCTTTTTCTTGTGGGTGATGAAGTTTGTGCAATGGTTTCATTGTCATAAAGTTGATAAAATTATTTTGTTGAGAAAAAAGATGACGTAGATCTTTTCTCAATTTCTTATTCAAATGTTAATTCCCCCAAGAATTTAGGTGGTTGGGGCACTTCAATTTTTTTTCATCTCCTGAGAATTCTGCAGGCCTTTCATTATTGAAACTTTTTCATTAGATGAATTGAATAAGTACAAATATGCAATTTGGCTAATAATGCGCAAATTAATTTTTGAAATTTGGGATTCTTTAGGCACCTCTCCAAGATCCTACCTCTATGCTTTAGTTGTTGGTTTTTGACAAATGTGCTTCACTTCAATGTTAATTTTTGCATATTCGAGCTTTAGAAATTTGATTTAGGTTATGGGCCAATATTGTATGAATCTAACGAAAGTTCCCTATCCTCTCTTTTGGTTTTTTCATTTCCATTTTCATGACTTCATAAAAGAAAAATATGTGGACGTTTTATTTTATGGAATATGCCTTATAGCTTTTTCGTTTCGCCTTATTTTGCCGAACAAGTGGAGCTAACATCTTCCTTCAAATGTTTGCTTGAAGATAAAGTAATTCACAGAAACTTTGTTAGTGAAAAAGTTCTACCAAACAACCTCCAAATTGGTAAAAAACATACTTCTACACGTTATTAATATAGCTACAATTTTCAGCCACTCATTTTCAATCTCTCAAATATGTGTGTAGAGTTGAAAGTGGCTTTTGAGAGGCTAAAGGATTGCCCTTTTAATGAGATGCCTTGAGAGCTTCTTTCACTAATTAACCTTTTCTTTTTACGTAAACAAAGTGTTTTTTTTTCCCCATTTTTTGGGTGGGGCAAAACGGTGAATGTAACATCTCTGTTCAAAAGTTTGCTTAAAAATGAATGTAACTACCAAAAATTTGCTATTTAAAAAGTTATTTTTAGACCTTAATATAGGTGCAGTTACCTGGAATAGGAAATTCCCCCAAGAAACTTGAATAGAAATTTTTGTTTGTCCAACCTAAATGATTACATGATTATTGCAAAAGTGTCCCAACAAGAGGCAGATTATTTCTTTCATCTAACGTTTTCAATAAACAAGTTCAATCATAATTTGTAGGCTCTATATATTGATATACACACATGTTTGCAATTTTTACTCTAACAAAATTTTCAGATCTTTTCATGCAACATTTTTTCTTTGTTCAAAGGGAAGTTCTCTATACTGATTACAAATTTTACCCATCTAATGTTTATTTTCTAAAGGTATTATTTCCAGTTTCCGAGGAACTTTGTTCAACAACAATTGGGTCCACTAAATTTGAAGCAGCTACAAATTCTTGAAGGAAAACTTCAAAAAGTTCTTACTCAATGTAGGCAACAAAAGGTACACATCCATGCTTTTTTCATGACACGCTTTTCATGTACACGGTGTGGTAGACACATTTGTATTATTTATGTTCTTCCGATTTTCAGGAAACAAAAATATATAAAAGTGATGTTGTATATTTTATATATTTTTTGGTAACAATTTTATGCGGTAACATACACACGTCTTTTATAAGTTTAAAGTCTTGCTATTTGCAGCGTTAAAGGTTTCTTTATTGTTTTGTATTTTTGGTCTTGTTATCTCAGTTTAAGAAATCCCAATGGATTTAGAGTCCACCGACATACCTAAAGACATTGTTAACAAAAGAGGACGGGAATGTTTACGAAACAAGGAAGGATGAACTGAACAAGCAGCGACGTATAAGAAGGGCTGAAAAGAAAACAACAAAAGGGGATACCTCTGATTTAAGAGTAGACAAATGATCTCGAGCTTCGTTTTTGGAAGGTATACCTTTCGATACCTTTGTATGTGGAAAACAATTGGTAAATTTGTAAATGACTAATACTGTTAATGGTCTCACCTTGTGTTTTTATAAAGTTCTTGTTTTTTCTTTTAAGGAACATCTCATGGTGGAAGTTTAAATCAACCTTCGCTATGTCAAATCATTGCACCTTCACAAACTCCCGGTATTTTTCTCTTCTGTCATGTCATGTTTTTACGTTTTTATCGATATCCGAAATACATGATTGTTTTTAGACATCCCACATCAACATTTTTATGTTTTAGGAATTTCCTTTCTTTTGCTATATTTATATATTTATTTAATTGTATATGTCTCAGGAGCTCGAGTATCCTTTGAGAACCGACACATTGGATTCATGTGGCTGCCTTTGTAAAAGTAGGTCACATATCTATTTATTGAGTGCTCAATGATCTATACTTGCAGTCTATTCTCGGCAAAACATCAAATACTTTGATCAGTTTCTGGACATCCCACATCAACATTTTATCACTTTTTCCATTAACTACCTTTTCATCAAAGAATGTAATTTTATGTGTCGAATTCCATCCATGCTAACCTGTAGTTTGTTAGTGACAGGATTATTGCCTCATGTGTTCATACTATTACTCTCCAATCTACGCTAGCTCATACAAAATTAACACAATGTGCAATGCACGTTGCCTTAACCCTAGTATCTTATAAGAGGGAACAACGTTAATGCTGTTCATTACCGACCTTCCAAAACCACGCCGTTTCCTACATTGAGATGTCAAAAAGTCGTCGTTTTGGCACCTAGACGCCCGGACACCCCAATTTTCGCGGATCTGACCCGGCCTATTTCGCCTCTCGCGGATCTAACTCAGCCCTCTCTTTCTTTGTACGCTTCCCTACTCTCCACTACTGATGCACTCCTTTGTCTCTCGACGGAGCTTCTTCGTTCTTTGCCGCCGGCTTCTAGAGCTTCATCCGCGCTACATCTGTCTTTGAGCTACAGTTATCTTGTCCTAATTCATTGTTTGGAGGACTGCATTTCTCTCAAACGAAGATAGGTAAGTTTTCCTCCTTTAGCCAGTAGTGTAGATCTGTGATTTTTCTCGCCGTAGCATCTTGTAATCAAATTCTGGTGGAATTATTTTCCTATTTCAGCAATGTTTTCGATGGTAACCGTAATTCCCTTTCTCTGATGCTCGTTGAGCAGGCTTTTCAGGCTCTGAAAGTCTGAGACGCTAACTTGCTGTTAAATCCAATGAGGAAGGTATATATATATTTACCATGTTGTATGTAATTCTGGCACGAAATTACACAATTAATTCACTTTTTCCCAAATTTTGCCCTATGTTACAGGTGTGTGTATTTAGGTGCTCTTTGGTCAATGTTTATTTCTGTTTGTACAAATTTTGGTGTTTGTTCGAGCAGGAAAACTTTTAATCTACTCACCTAGATTCAGCTTAGAAAGTAACTTTTGCACAAGAATGGTTATTAGGTGAACTTTAGACGTTCCTCTGCTGTATTTTTCTTATTTTTTGTAATAATTCATCAAGTGCCAGCCAATAAGTACTCCTTGCAGCTGATAAATTAGTATATTGGTGTTAGTTGCAACAAATTATGTAAATAGAAGGTGCCACAGGTTTTGAAAATTTTGACCCGTCGTAGACATCTGAAATTTCCAACAAACTTCATTGGATTTTTTTGGGTCATTAGTAAAGTTTGCTCTGGTTTCGAGAATTGAACAAAAACCTTTAACATATTGTCACTACTTATCTTCTTATAGTTATATTGATAATTGAATAATTCCTTCGATTTGCATTTTGATTTTAATTTTATTAGCACTTCCGTTTTTAATGTTTTGCTCACAATTCACGATTAATTAGTCTTTCCCCCTTTTTATAGCGTCATTGCCATCCTTGAAAGTTGTTACTTTAATTCTCATGACACTGGTGTTGAAAGAGAAACAGAGATTTGGATAGTTAATTCCAAATCTCGAATTATTTTTGAGATTTTCATTTTTTCAAAAGAATAATTTCTATATCTACATAGATATCCTCTAACTCTTGATCGTATATCTGTTAATGATGTCACACAAATCTGTTGCCAACAGGTCTCAAAGTAAAATGCGAAGTACGAATCTCTTCAACACACCCAAGGTTATCCCACTTCGTCCCTACCCTCTATTATGCATGTCCGTCTCACCATTTGTCATGAAAGTGAAAATATTGGCATTTTTTGTATGCATGGCTACATAAAAAATCTGAGATCTAAGAAAAAAGTAAACTTTGGCGCAAAATTTGAGAATTGACTTGTCTCTTGTGCTATCGAGTATATCAAACGTGTGATTAGCTCTATATTGCATTTTAATGGGTTTTGACCCCAGACGAATCCCGCTGTTCTTGATGACTTCTACAGCATTCATTAGCAGCGTATCATGGGCATCTTTTACAGCCTACAACCACACAAATAATTAGCGAATGTATAGAAGTTATAGAAGAATTACCTTAAGGAGGACTTATAGAAGAATTGCCTTTATGGATAGTTTACAAGAAACTGATAAGTTCACGTGGGACTCATCAATTTTTGCGATCCAACAACGCGGGGCCTCATCCTCCATTACCCCCTCAGTCGACTTCAGCGTTTCAGATATTACTTTAAGCAAAGGGGGAATCTTCTCCAAGTCATCGAAGTGAATGGGAATTTCACATTTCCACATTTTCGAGACTGCCTCACTCCTCAATTCTATAGCCTAAAAGGGAAATGAAAAAGTTAGCATTAGACAAAAAACGAATAAAACCAAATAACAATTAGAAAACATACATGTCCAAGCATAACTGAATTTGGGATAGCAACTGGAATGTCCTTTCAGTTTATTACTTTGGTGGTTGACCAAATAATGGTGCACACCTTCCCTTCGATTGCTTCTACCTGCAGTGGACATTAGAATATCATCATTAACCCCTAATTGTGCTAAATATTCCCAAAAGTATATCTTATTACCTTAATATGGTGCCCAATTTCAGATGGGCCAAATACTCGGATATATATCCAGCTTAAAAGGTTTTCAAATATGTGCTGAGACCCCAGCAACACCTGCATTAAACAGGAACCAGAACAGAGTCATGAAAACGTCGGAATCCACTAAGAAGATATTTCAGGTAGACAAAGACGAACCTCCAATTGTGCCCGCGACCCCGAGCACATACGTTGTCCCCACTTCAATTGGCAGTACTAGAAAAGTCAAGGGAACTAGGTATCCGCTCCCTAGTAGTAGTGCCGTAATATACATGGATCGCTCAAATTGTATAATGTTTGCTCTCTGTCTCTCATTGACACCTATCCTAAAGTGGGGATGAAGTAACCCAGAAACGATCTCCTTTGCAATACTAATTCCAAATGCCATTAACACAATCAAATTATACGAAGATTTCAAATCTTGGTTTATCAATTTTAGATTATACGCCTACACAAAACAAAGAACGAAGTTAGAATTACAAAAAAAATAAAAACAAATATATGTGTAGAAGAGAGTTCTTACAATTTTACACCCATTCCTAGCTGCACATATACAACAGCATTTGTCCAAATTTGTCCCGCAATGAAACGCCAATCTATAGGTCTTATCACAACCGTATTTTCTTTTTTGTGCTTTCTTAGCTTGTACAAGTCCCACATTGTTCTTAATGCAGCAGAAGCTGCTATAATTTTATATCCACTCTCATATGAGACATGCTCTTGGATAAATACAGTTGCTTGCTTAATTGTAGAGTTTACGCTGCCTATCCAAGGATGAGAGGAGTAACTCCTAAACCGAGTAACATTGTACCCCATTATTCTTTATCTCCTTAACTTGCTGGAGAAAAAGACAAAATAATTCAACAAAATTGTTATCAAATGATGGTGTTGGTGGCAATTGTCGGCTATTTTATCTTTCCTCCGACAAGTTAAGTTGATAAAGAATAGCGGGTATAATGTTACTCGGTTTAGGAGTTACTCCTCGGCCGTGGATAGACAATGTAAACTCTTCAATTGAGCAAGCTACTGTATTGGTCCAAGAGAATGTCTCATATGAGAGTTGATATAAAGTTCTAGTAACCTGGCATTAAGAACAATGTGGGACTTGTACAAGCTAAGAAAGCACCAAAAGAAAATGCGGTTGTGATAGGAGCTATAGATTGGTGTTTCATTATGGGCAAATTTGGACAAATGTCATTGTATATGTTACGCTAGGAATGGGTGTAAAATTGTAAGAACTCTCTTCTACATATATATTTGTTTTTATTTTTTTGTAATTCTAACTTCGTTCTTTGTTTTGTGCAATGCGTATAATCTAAAACTGATAAACCAAGATTTGAAATCTACGTATAATTTGATTGTGTTAATGACATTTGGAATTAGTATTCCAAAGGAGATCGTTTCTGGGTTACTTCATCCCCACTTTAGGGGAGGTGTCAATGAGAGACACAAAGCAAATGTTATACAATTTAAGCGATCCATGTATATTACGGCACTTCTACCAGGGAGCGGATACCTAGTTCTCTTTACTTCTCTAGTACTGCCAATTGAAGTGGGGACAAAGTACAATTGAGGTCGCCTTTGTCGAAATATTTTCCTAGTGGATTCGACATTTTCATCACTGCTCGTTCTGTTTGATGGTGTGTTGCCGGGCCCTTTGGGTCTCGGCACATATTTGAGAACCTTTTAAGCTGGATATATATCCGAGTATTTGGCCCATTTGAAATTGGGCGCCATATTAAGGTAATAAGATATACTTTTGGGAATATTTAGTACAATTAGGGGTTAATGGTGATATTCTAATGTCCACTGCAGGTAGAAGCAATCGAAGGGAAGGTGTGGACCATTAATTGGTCGACCACCAAAGTAATCAACTCAAAGGACATTCCAGTTGCTGTCCCAAATTCAGTTATGCTTGGACATGTATGTTTTCTAATTGTTATTTGGTTTTATTCGTTTTTTGTCTAATGCTAACTTTTTCATTTCCCTTTTAGGCTATAGAATTGAAGAGTGAGGCAGTCTCGAAAAAGTGGAAATGTGAAATTCCCATTCACTTAGATGACTTGGAGAAGATTCCCCCTGTGCTTAAAGTAATATCTGAAATGCTGAAGTCGACTGAGAGGGTAATGGAGGATGAGGCCCCGCGTTGTTGGATCGCAAAAATTGATGAGTCCCACGTGAACTTATTAGTTTCTTGTAAACTATCCATAAAGGCAATTCTTCTATAAGTCCTCCTTAAGGTAATTCTTCTATAACTTCTATACATTTGCTAATTGTTTGTGTGGTTGTAGGCTGCAAAAGATGCCCATGATACGCTGCTAATGAATGCTGTAGAAGTCATCAAGAGCAGCGGCATTCGTCTGGGGTCAAAGCGCATTAAAAATGCAATTTTCAGATGGCAGCCTCGAAGAGGGGGGAAGCGTAAAGCTTATTAGTGGCTAAGGGGACATCTGATGTGCTGTTCTGTGCTCTGGGTGTGGTCCCATATATTTTATTCTATTTTCCACTAGTTGTTGCAACCGTACAGCACATTTGAGGCTTGTGTTTCTGTATTTTCTCTCCCCTTATGAAACATAAGCAATTTTGACGGATAAGTGATAGTGCAGCACTACAACTGCATTGGTTAGTATTCTAATGGTTGGCTTTCATTAGTATATGGATACTTTGCACTCTGCTTATGAATAAGGTTGATGTGATATTACTGTATTGGTTAATGCTATGATAGCCTGTCTTATCGGGTATATGGACACTTCCACAATTACCAATGTTAAAGTATTACATCAATGTTGATTTTATGTACAGTATTTTTGGATTGATGCCATGGACGAAAATAATTTATTTGTTTAATAATAAAGGTTGAAGTCCCAAAAAAATTTACATATGTGGCGTTGTAGTGAAACATGCCACATGTTGGGTGATATATATTTATTGGAGGATAGCATAATGATTAATCGTACATCTTTTTTCTTTATAATAAAAAGTGAATTCTATAATATCCTTTTAGGGATCGAGCATCTATGAAAGGGCACTAATATGTAAAATGAAATGTCGAAGAAAATCACGTCTAGCGCTAGTTGATTGTTAAAGTACGTGGCTATATGTGAGAGTTCTAAAGCGTGAAGTGTAGTTTTAATGCTGTGTAGTGTTATCCACTACTAATATTTAGTATTATGAAAAAGCGTATTGTGTGAGTAAGTGATAAATTAAATTAAGTTTCGTGTTTTTCCGAGTTTAAGCAGGGTAAAGGTAATGTGGATGAAATACAATCCGAAAAGGAGCTAAGTTTGACAAATTGGCAAAGTTGAGTTTTACGTTTTGGCATCGCTTAAGTGGAGCCAAAATGATTTTTTGAGAATGTATTTTACAGTTAATGCATTTTGTATTATGAAAATGTAGCTATTGATAGATATTCTCTCTCTCTTGGAAAGAAAAAAAAACCTAATTTTTGAATGTGTAGCTGGAAAGGTAAAAAAATATATTATAGAAAGTGAAGAAAAAAAAAAAAGAAATTATCAAACCTGTGAAATTACTGGTTAAATTATGGTGGAGAAAATAACATTTTAAACTTGTGGCAAAGTAGTGATTAAAGGTAGCCATTAGGGTTGGGCGTGGGTTGGATTGGGTTAAATTTGAAACCAACCTAAGCAATATCGGTTTGACAAAGTCAAACCCAAAATCAACCCAATGATTTGCGAATTCAATCCAACCCAAACCATGTAATTCAGTTTGGGTTGGGTTGGTTTATTCGGTTTGGTCTCGATTATAATAAATTATATTGGATTAAAATTTTTCCATAAAAAACAAAGATTATAGGTCCACAAATATAAGATAAATTCATAGACAAATAAAAATGGCCATTTTAAATAACATTATACTAAAATAATCCAAATTTGAGGTGTTACAGTCATTCAATCTAAAGTAATAGCCATTGAAAAATAAAATGACAAGTGTTTTTCATGTTAGACAAAAATTAAGTAGCAAGAGTATACATAAACATAAACAAACATAAATGAATTTGATTCTTGCTTCCAATTTGCAAATAACTTTCATATTCATATCCGAGTTGGGTTGGGTTTTGAGTAAAACCCGCAAACCAACCTAACCCAATAGTTTAATGGAACTTGTAAACCATAACTAACCCACCAAAAGTCCAAACCAACCCAACTCAGTCGGTTTGGTTTGGATTGATCGGTTTCATTGGATTGGATTGGATTATGCCCAGCTCTAGTAGCCATCATATTGGGTGGGAAGGTGTAAGAAACACGCGGATACTGAGGTAGTGATGCTGGGCTCTCACCTAATCAATTATTTTTTTTCTCTCTTTCAATAGTAATCCATATATTCATTCATCAAGTAAAGCACTACATATTTTAGAAAAAATATACTTAATTTTTACATTTTTAATATGTAAATACTGAGTTATTTCCAACTATATAGACCTCTATTATTTTCTAACAATTAAAATGCTCATTGAAAAAGTAAATAATACAATAAGTAATTTTTCTACGTTATACTTATTACAATTTACAAAATTACTGAAACAATTAAATGAATTTAATGTCTGTAAATTAAATGTGAGTATCTATATATTATATAAATTTACGTTTTATTGAAATTCTAATTGAAAAATAGTTATTGGACAAAATTTCTTATAGTGATTTGTTATACCAATGGAATTTTGCCACATCATTCGCTATTTTCTAAATTGTATTCAATGTGGAATTATTATTATTATTATTATTATTATTATTATTATTATTATTGAGAGAAATAGTAGTTACTACATAAGTAAATTTTAAATCAATATACGCTTGAGGACCAAACTGATCAACAACTATGTTAAATTTGAATTATCTAATGTTGCAGTTTAAAGAGGGTAGTTATTTCAACATTTACATTTTAATCACACATTTTTTGGCTACATTACCCAAGTTTACACATTAACTAACCATAAATAATCATCATATTTCTTCTTTTTTTTTGAACCGAACCTTTCATTAAATACAAACATTACACCAATCGTTCAACAAACTTGCAATACAACGAGGAATAGAAAAACAACTAATAAAACAAGCGTGAAAACGAGCCTCTCTAGCTAACACATCAGCTACTCGATTTGCTTGTCTTCGAATATGATACACCGTAAACCCAGGTTCGTCCATCAATAGCTGTTTGCATTCGACAACTAAAGACCCAAACTCCGACTCATCCACTCCATTAGCTCACAGTGCTTGTACCACTAATGCCGCATCGGTCTCAAAGATGACTTCCTTATAAGACATGTAAGACATGTAAACTGATGCGATTTTTTTTGTTTATAACACTATTGAAGCACAATCATGCACAATATATATATATATATATATATTATTAAGAATAAGCTGTAGTTTTTATTTTACAGTAAATGATATTTTCTCTAATATACAACATATTTTATTTTGATATGATAATTTTTAAATGCAAAACAAATTAATATATTATTGCATCTGTTAAAATCTATATATTTCAGTTATAGATATGTAAAATAAATAAAACGTCTTGAAATGAAAAATGATAGTGTCAAAAGATTCAAGATATGTTGAATGAAATGAAATAAGAATATCTAAAGTTACAAGGTCTATGTATGACCTTTTAAAATCTATGAAAATATTCAAAAACAAAAAAAAATTCCTTAAAACATACTAAGTTGTAAAATAATATTACTCTACTTAGATGAAATGAAGATTTTTAAAAATATATTAAGTGGTAAAAATGAAGTATTCCATATGACCAGTCTATTTCATAGTGTTGGCTAAAATGTGACTGCCAAAATATGTATCTTATAAAATGTAACTAATTTTTATATCCTTCATTTAAATTTTTTTAGCATTTTCCTCTTGATACAAAAGAACGATGTTAACCAACCAAAAGTCAAATGTATAGTTACCTTAAGAAGGTGAGTAAATTTAATTTTGTTTTTATTCATTCTAACGTGTTT
Source organism: Jasminum sambac (assembly GCA_018223645.1). NCBI lineage: Eukaryota > Viridiplantae > Streptophyta > Magnoliopsida > Lamiales > Oleaceae > Jasminum > Jasminum sambac. Next base: position 18,299,911 of record CP073650.1, on the reverse strand, counting down.
AGAAAATAGTTACTTAGACACAAAATTTCTATTTATTTAAGATAGAAATACCTCGTCTAATCTGATGTGCACATTTCATTGCCGGAATTTGCATCGAAGCCAAGACTGACAAACAACGTACAGATCGAGGGGTGTCACAAAAATGGTTAGTATTAACGATAAAAAGGACGGATCCTAATATATATATATATTATTTTTATTTTATTTTATTAATTTTTTATGTTTGGTATATTTTTTTACAGTGATATATTCGTACGAAATTTTATTGGGGTACAACAATTACATTTATCTCAAGTCAAATTATAAAAACGATGACAAATAGCAAAATTGACTTGACTGACGGAAAAATTGGATAGATTCCGTCCAAATTGACCAAACCCACACCAATGTTTTTTTTTTTTTGACGAATCGCACCACCTATTTTTTACCAATCTCATAAAATTCTTTATTTTTTTGGACTATTTGTTCAATTTTCCAAGAAATGAAAGGAAATCGAAGAATATATTAAGCATCATAAAATGAATAAAAAAATACGGAAAATTGAAAATATTATTACTACTTTAATAAGATTCCACAGAAAAATGAATAAAATAATAAAAAATTTGAAAATATTATTATTTTGTTCAAGATTTTGCCGGCATTGGAAAAAAAAGGCCTAAGTGCCCAAAAGTCGAGTTTCAAATACCAGTACATCGCTGATACTTTTTAAAATACCAAATCGTCAAAAATGTGTTTTTTTAAATACCAATATGATAGTTTGGCAGTTAGACTTGTATCTTTTTCATATTTTTCTAGTTTTGTGTTTTATTGTTTAATCTCGCAACTTGCTAACAGATGTTTTACTAGTTTAAAGAGAAACAACATAAATAAAACAATAAAAAAAGTTTTAGCTCGCTACATAGGCTTATCAAAAGAACAAGAATAACAACTGCAAAACATGAACTAAAAAGCATGTACATGGACTTGCATTAGTAGATCTAAAGATTTAGAGTTAAGGGGATAGCTGCCCACAATGGAAAATTATTTTTTATGGATTTTTATACGAAAAGGAGAGAATGAGCAGAGATTTGTTTAGTACATGTAGGTACCACAAATTATGTGGATGTGATTGGTTTGATCAAATTTGAATTTAGAGAGAATGGATTAAAAAAGTGTGAGTTATAGCTGATTTTGTTTAGCTTGCTATATTCTTCTTTGCTATGTTTATTGATTATACAGCCAACTTGTAAATAATGTAGTGTGATGACCTCTTTTTCTGGCAGAGACTAGAGAATTCTTCGAAATTCAAAAGCTGCATCAATAATCGTGGGACATCACTCCCACCGTGGTTCATATTGTAGCAAGCTTTATTGAATTTCTTGTCGAACCTTAGTAGTCACACGAATAAAGATTGAGACGTTTTTCCCATCTTCCTCGCTTGAAATGCAAGTATTCAAGAAATTGGAACCGCTCTCCTAATCTTGGATCCCTTGCTCACCTTTATACGAATTTGAGGGGAAAATGCGGAGCACGAATCTACTACATTGTTGAGTGGAATACAGCAGCAGAACATTTCCAGTGCTTGAATGTCTAGTTTTGATCAGATGCTCGAACCTCAAACTTCCCCATTGTGATTTGGGATACATTTTAATGTTAAGATGCATTATTAATTGTGGAGAAGGTGTAATGAACTCTGCTACGAGATTGAAGAAGAACAAGAAGAAGCTGGAAATGAACGACTTGAGGTTATCATTCTGACAACTACACACACATATTGGAAATGATCATGATAGTATTAATTACCATCAACTTGCTCTCATGGACGAAATTATATAAATTTCTTCTTCCTTCAATAAAATCAAACTTTGTATAGCAAAGCTAAATTAAACATGCCATCAGTACCATTCATTTCATTAAAACTATTCTTGTCAACTGCAATGCTAACAGTGTAATTCACTAGGGACAACCGAACAAATCAATAAGATGAAAGACTGGCACAATTATATTTGCATTAAATAGGTTTCTTTAATACAGTTATCAAGTTTACTGATGAATCATAAATCAAATTTATGCATGATTGTATAACTTAAGAGCTTGATATGTCCCACAAACAGTTTGGTTTTCATGACCAATGGAGTCTAACACCATGACAAAATGAAGTGAAAATGTATGAGGCAGACATGTCTTACTACAAGTTCCTAGCTTGATGATCCTTCATCTTTGCCCTCACCAGAAATAGCTCCGTTCACCAGGGGCGGTGGTCGACCACCCAAGACCTCGTCTATGAGTCCAAATGCTTTTGCCTCTTCAGGTGTCATGAAATTATCACGGTCCAAATTCTTCTGAATTACGTCAACAGCTTGCCCTGTATGCTTTGAATATATTGCATTTAATGAGTCCCAAGTACGTAACATATGCTTGGTGTGGATTCTCATGTCCTCAGCCTGCCCTTGGTACCCACCAGAAGGCTGATGAATCATAACGGTGGCGTTTGGAAGACACCTTCTCTCGCCTGGTGCACCAGCAGCCAGGAGAAGAGAACCCATGGATGCAGCTTGGCCCATGCATATGGTATGGACGGGAGATCGTATGTATTGCATCGTATCATAGATAGCAAGACCTGAAGAAAAAATACACATTAACAACACAATGTAAAAACAATATACTAGTTTCAATTCCTAAGTTTCGTCAAATCAAGTACAATGTATGAAAAAAAAAAAAATTATATGGATCCTTGGACCTCAATTTGAAGTATGCAGGCATGGATAGAAACACATAACATTCATCATAATTTCTTATTCAAGCACCAAAAAAAAAAAAAAAAAAAAGTGGGGGGGAGCAAAAAGTCATACTTTTGCTCCAAGGTCACTATGGAAACTTGGGAGTGAAAAGGGAATTAAAAATCAGCATGGCATTCGCATTTCTCAAGTTCTATTCTCAATTTCGTGGCTATTGGACTCAAATGCATCTTAGTTTCTTCCACACCATCCTTGCCAGTAATCTCTAATAAAAAACTTCAAATTTCCCATTTAATGAACCGTGTTTGTGATTTTTCCTTTTTACATTATTTTGGCTAGCCAACACAGTTAATTAAATTGATTTCACCCAGAGCATAGTCATCCAAACATGGCTTTCTTCATCCAAAACTCAACCAAACAGCTTCTTCCTCATCCAAACGGCTTCAAAATACTTCACTTTCTCTCTTCCTCGTCTCCCACAACCTGCTATGCCACCTTCAACAGCCTCATCCATCAATACTCCGAAAATGGCAAAACAGGAAGATAAATGGCAAAAGGACAAAAACTGAAGAAGATCCACCTCAAAAATGGCTTGGAGCTTTGGACTAATAGTGCTACGCCAAGCACAGTAAAATAGCACATACATATAGACACCTTCCGATTGGAGCTAACTCGCACCAAAATCACATAGTTTGCCAATTTACACATTGACAATGCCCTTAGAGGCTCCAAAAATTAGAGAGAAGTAGTAGGCAGAAACATGAAAAAATGTACAACATATGTTCAACTAAAGCTCGAAATTATTCAATTTTAATCGTCACTCGCCACTGCACAAAAAAAGTCTCCTCAACTGGGGGAAACGGCAGAGCTTCAGCTATGATCATAGTGCTTAACAAAATTATAATTGTGGTAGTAATTTACAGTTTTGGTAATTCGAACTAAGCAAATATAAATCATAATACAATTGAAAAGGGGGAAAAAAAGGTACCTGCAGTTACTGAGCCACCGGGCGAATTGATGTACATGTCGATGGGTTTGGTAGGATCCTCGGACTCGAGGAAGAGGAGTTGTGCGACGACGACATGTGCAGTGGGATCAAAGATAGGGCCATTGATGCAAATTATCCTCTCCTTGAGCAAACGAGAGAAGATGTCATAAGAACGCTCTCCGCGTTCAGTGGTCTCAACTACCATAGGAACCAGGCTGGAACATCTAAACTGGAGCGACGATTCGCATTGTCTGAAGCTGTTCATTCCACTCCATGGCTTGCGAGAAAAGATGCTCCGCGGTATGGGGCGGTGAGGGAGCTCACTCGCAGCCGGAATCATGCCGTTGCATCTTAACGGAACCGGAGATTTGCAGTGGCTGAGCATCATTTCGAATTGAGGAATTCGATTAGGGATTTGGGTTACTGCTCGGAGAGAGAGAGAGGAGGGAGACCGTGGACGGTTGGATAAGGGTGGATAACTTCTAGAATTACTTTAACGGTAGGATAGGAATTTGAGAACTTGTTTGGCAATAATTTCAGGGGTGCGGGTAAAGGATAAAACAAAACCCTGCCCGCGTCTCTCCGTCCGATGTTTACAGTCCACTTTACTTTTTACAATAATTAAAAATGATATTGAAATTGTAAATTTTATAAACAAATTTTCTATAATACTCTTATTAAATGAGTAAAAATTAAAAATATTTTATATTTTAAAAATTATAAAGAGGATATAATTATAAATAAATATAAAAAATATTATTAAATGTAAAAATAGGACTATAAGAAATTGAGCACTTGTTTGGCAATAATTTTCGGGGTGGGGGTAAGGGGAAACCCCTGAACCCCTGTCCTTTTTACTCTATTCATCTCATATATATAGTTCATTTTATTTTTTCATAAGTATTAAGAATGACATTAAAAAAGTATATTTTATAAACAAACTTCATGTAATGCCTTATTAAATGAATAAAAGTCAAAAAGTATTTTATATTTTCAAGGATATAGATAGTGTATAATTATAAATAAACATAAAAAACACTACTAAATCTAAAAAAATGACTATATATATATATATTGGACATCGAAGAAGGAATAGAGGGCCATATATGTAGGACGGAGGCAGTACTAAACACATCCGCTTTATTTGCTTTGACTCATTTGTACCATTCTGCTTTTCTGATTTTAGGCATTTGTTTGCACCCTCTTCGGTTAATCAAAGGTATCAATTCATGTTCCATTTTTTGTTTCATATGTGTGCTTTTTTTTTTTACTCTTCAGGTTTAGTGATCTGTTTATTTTTACTCGATTTTTTTCAACTAATAAGGCATCGTTCTCTATTTAATAATGTGTTTGCTCAATATTGGCATTGATATGTGTATATACTGTTCATTCAGATCATGCAGATTCATTGGTTATTCAGTGTGTTGTGACTTTGTGTTCATGTGCTGTGTTACTTCTTAAAGGCCCCATTTTCTTTCTTGGATTCCAGTTGTTTAATTTAAAAAGTATTTTTATTGAAGTGAAGTCTTTATTCCATGTATTCTCCATTTTTTTGTTTGCACTCTATAATTGTCCTTTTTAAGGGATGTGCATCTGTTTATGGACTAAGTTCACACTCTCTACTTTCAATTTCATCAATGTGATAGTATTTCTAGTATAACATTTTTTTAAAAAATTTCTTTCTCAACTTCAAGTGTTGTGTTTAATTGATTTATAATCATTTTATTTGCTTTGACTCATTTACACCGTTCTGTTTTTCAAGAAGTTGTTAGTGGTGAGGTTCCCAAAAAGGCAAGTTTTTTGGTCCACATAGTGCACTTATGGATCGTTCGTTTCAGGACTGCACTGAGCTAGAGTTGTTCATATGGTGCTTCAAGACGAAAAGGTGTCCATTTTCACGAGATTTTTCTAATTTCTGATTTTTTTCTGAAAAAAATTTAAATAAATGCACACGGCCGATTTTAGTCAATAGGCATTCACATTTATATGTTTTCCCAGAGAAACAACAATTTGATGCTAAGCAACTATCTCACATTCTGCATAATGTATAGGGATCATAGATACGGACATCACCAAAACAAATGCTGAAAGAAAGCAACTGATACATTCGACATATTGAATTTGTAACAAGTTACAAATGCTTTAGCTCTTAGAAATTCGAAGAACAAGCAGTTTTGATCCAACTATATTGAAATCTTTTGCTGTCTGATAACTCATAAGGGGTCATTTTCTCAATTTATGTTTTCTGGCAGTTGATCGAACTATCATTCCTTATTTCACCAGATTGTGTTTTCAAAATTTTTTCACCATAAATTAATAAATTTATGAATGGTTGCTCTGAGTATCGGGGTTAATTGCTGGTTTTTTTTTTTTATATATAGTATTAATTGCTGTTTGTTGTGTCCTCAGAGTATATTGCTGGTTATGTTCCTTTTTGCAAATATATTGCTAGATCTACATGGAGATTCAAGACAACCATCATTTATACTATAAGCCTGTGACCACGAAAAAATAGAATGTCAAGAAGAAAATCGGCATAAAACATCTCTAATTATCTATATATATATAAAAAGAGACTTTTTTTTCCCCGCTCAAAAAAACTTTCCTAATTTGACTTTTCCAACTTTTCAATATTTCCTTATCTACATAACAACATAATAATAATAATAATAATAATAATAATAATAATAATAATAATAATAATCATCTATATTTTATTATTATATATATAAAAAGAGACTTTTTTTCCCACTCAAAAAAACTTTCCTAATTTGGCTTTTCCAATTTTTCAATATTTTCTTATCTACATAACAATATTTCCTTCTTAATAATAATAATAATAATAATAATAATAATAATAATAATAATAATAATAATAATAATCTATATCTATATATAAATAAACCAAGCAAGTTTTCCTACATTTTACTTATTTTACGAATATAAAAATTATTATTAATCTTTAATCATTTTTTATTTTTTAATTTTTAGTTTTTAATTTTAGTTGTAAGGTGTTCATGAAATCAAGAATAAATATCACACAATCACGCTATTCACACCTCAACCCGATGGAACCCTATGCTCTCCAACTTTCCATTCTATTCACAATTTCGCTCAATTTCACTCAGTGCAGGAATGGCAATTTATCTTTCCTTAATTATCAGTAAATCCCAAAAAATCTAATCAAATCTCTTTCGCTTTGATTCGCAATTATCTTCTCCATCAATTGGCCATATCAGATTTCAGATTCCCAAGTCAATTTTATCTCCTAAAATTAATCCCTTATTTGAAATGATTCCTATTTACGGGTGTTCGTTGCTTGAGTTTCCTGTTCGGTAAGTCATCTCAATAATTCCATTCTCCGTGGTTGAAACTCTTAGTATTGTGAGAAATTTAATCATCTGAAGCTTGTTGATCGAGAATCTTCTAGAAAGCAGTTGTGTGAATATGCCATTGTTCAGGTACTTTTCTCGGGAGAGCCGCATACTTTTTTTGGGGTTCAATTACCCAAATTCAAGGAATTGAATTAATTTGATTTCCTTTCATTCTTATGGAAGAAGTTCGATTCGCATAACAATATTAGTTTCTTTTGTTCACATGTTGAAGATTTAATTTGAAATCTTTGTGAATTCTCAATTTCCCAAGTTTTATTGGGACTAAATTCATTTATATTATTAGTTACACAATTACTATGTGATTTTGGTTCTCTATTGGTGTAGGGTTATTCTTAACTATGCAAGTTAATGATTTTCTTTTTGATTTTTGATTTTATTTTATTATATATATGCAATCGCAATCGAATATGATTAATGGTGTGAACGTTATGATGAACTTGGCTTTCTTTTGATAAATTAGAGCGATCAATTTAAAGAATGGCAATTTATTTGAATTGCTATTAGTATTGTACTATTAGACAATTTATTTCGCCATCGAGACTAATTTTCTCATTTATTATACTGCTAATTTGATGTCCTCTCTCTATTGAAACTTAAGAGAATGTATATGCTTACATTCCGATTACTATGGATTGGACAATTAAATGACTGATTATTTTGAATATTGGAACTTAGTGTATAGCAGCGACTATGATATTTGTCCATAGTTTTAATATTGAACACGAGGGACCAAGCTAAGGAAGGAGAAAAGGGACACGAGGGACCAAGCTAAGGAAGGAGAAAAGAGCCTGAGGGTCAACCTATGGGGAAATTGCATCCCGATGTTGAAAGGTACTTGAAATTCTTGGTGGATAGTAAATTGGTTTATGATACCTTGCATGAGATTGTGGAGAAAGTCATTTAGTTCTTTGCATAAAATTTCGTTTAACAGTTTGATTTTCTTTTTCTTTTTGGTTTTGAAGAATTGCATCCTATTCATACTATTAGAACAAGTAGAGAAAACTCGATTAGCAAAATATTACATTCCTTAGGAGGAATTTGAAAAGCATAAGTCGAATAGGAAGTATTAACTATTTATATTTTGACTTTTTGGTATTTAATTTTTCTTGGATATTTATTCGTATCAATTTGGAATGTAGGTTCATTGATTGGTTGTAAATGGGGATCCTAAATTCCCCAACTTTGTGGAGGTTAGTATTTACATCGCTAATTGTATCTATGTTATCAATCGCGAGCTATTATTTTTGAGGTTTAATTAAACCATTAGATTAATCAGCTGAAGTGGCTTTTCACCTCATAATTTACGTTGAGATCATGATATTGATATTGTTCTGCGCTTTGAGGGGAAGCTTATACTACTACAGTTATAAAAATTATTTGATTGGGAGGAGTTTGGGAAGCATCAAAGTATTAGTCTATGGAAGGGAAAATGATGTTCTCATGTTCTCACAGCAGTTATGTCTATGTTCTATGTTTTGTAGTCAATACATCGTGAAATGATGCAAAAGCTGTTGTTTCTAGAGGTGTTTGGCTAATGACGCTGCTTAAAATCTGATTAGTTCATAGTGTACTCATTAAATATACAATTGGTTGCTATTGCCACCTTGCTTGCTGTTTTATTATTATTTTATCTTTTAAGAAGTTGCTTGCTGTTGATTGAGTCAAGTTAAAATGAATTATATAGGACTGGATGTTATTTGAAGCATATGTGGTTTCTTTTAAGCTTTGGTCAGAAAGAAGTTATTTAGAGTTGTGATGTTTTGATTTAATAAAAATGAAGTATTCGTGTTCGACATAGAAAGGTCTCTCAAGGACCTCTAGCTAAGTACCACATAGAAGCGGGTTTATCACACTATGTATTTTGCTCAGAAGTGTATGTGGGTATATCGCTCTCTATAGCACAAGTTCCATTGAATAGACTTGGTATGTTATTCATTATTTGTTTAATCTTGTGGCCAAAGAATGTGAACTTTGGAGCTTTAATGAAGTGCGAGGGTGGTAAGGAAGTGGTATGAAGCTTACTCCTAAGGCAGCCTAGGCCCTAATATGATCCAAATGCAACTCCCTCACAATGAATGCAGGGATTGGAGAGACCATTAGCGATAAAGATCGTTCTCCCTCAATGCAAAGCGAAAAAGTAGTCTCTAGGAGAAGAAAGTTCTAGAAGTCCACATCGAAAATGGTGTGCAAAATGGTCGGATTACTCAAATAAGGCCGATGAAGTCATACTCCTGGCCAAGCTAATGAAGTGGTCTCATTAGTTGGATATCAAATAGAATCATTTATCTGAGTCATAGCCTTCCTAGAGCAAATGCATACTTCTACTAGAACGCATACGAGAGAATAACATGAGTTTGTAGAACACAATTGGAGCCTTATGTCTTTGAATCGAAATGTTTTATTTCTAAACTTTACTGACCTTTACAAATGCTTTTCTAAAAAGATGAAATATGAAATGGTAAAACAAGTGAGAAAGCATGTTTGGCTACGATTGGAATAAGTATCATGTAGTAAACTGTGTTCTCACGCCAAAGCAATTAGGATGAAGTTATCCTCCAAGCTCTTTGCTTCCTTATATTCTAGGATAATGAATCTTATTTTGAATCTTCTTATTTTATGTAGAGTATGCTTTGGAGTTGATTAAACATAAATCTTCTTTTGGGGGGTATGGTATCTTCAATTACTTCCATATTTTGTCACATCCTTTTATTTTAACTACGTTATTTGTTATGCAAGTTCTGTTAATTGTTTCTGGCAAGGCCCAACATGATGATATGGCCGTGGACCATGGGTGGGTAGATTATTTTCCAATTTTTTTGGAATAAAATTTTTCAAATCTTATGTGTAATGCTTTATCTAAGAACCTTAGGTTCCCAAATTTTTACTTCGACCAAACTACTAAGTTGGTATTTAAAAAAAATATATTTTTGACGATTTGGCATTTTTAAAACCTTGGCGAAAAATTGCTATTTAAAACTCAATTTTAGCGCACTTAAGTACATTTTATTTGCCGTCAATGGAATCTTAAATAAAATAATATTATTTTGAATTTTTCATATGTTTGACCTTTTTCTTAATTTCTTTAAATCCTTTGTTATTACTTTATTCAATTTTAACTTGAATCACACGTTGGGCATGCATGTTAACAAATATCTAGAATAGAATTTTAAAATCTTTGCTATTTTCCTTGATTTCCATTGAGATGGAATTAGATTTTTTTTATTAGAGATCAGGTATTAAATTCCCTTGGGCTTAAAAATCATGTTATGTTAATAATATTTTATCCCAACTTGGATTTTTACTTGAAATAATCGTCCCCTAAAAATAAAATAAATAAAATTGATATATAGGGGAAACTCTATCAAAAATTTTAAAGATGATGGATTTTTTGTATGAAATATAAGGAAAATTCTGTCGAAAATTTTAAAAGATCTTTCGTTATTTTTCTCTTACACATTTTAAATTATAACTTTAACATATATCTCCCTATGCAACGCATGAGTGAAAATTTATTGGTGTTAAAGTGCTATTGAAGTTAAGATATATTGACACAACTTAAAATTATGTAAAGTTGCTTGCTTTTTAGTTTCTTTATGGGCGTCAATAGAATGGATGTGTGCAAAATAATTCAAAACTTTGTTGAAAATTTTAAAATTCTTTTATATTTTTTCTCTTGCATAGATTCTAATTTATACTGAAGATAATGCCTCATAACATATGCAATTTAAAAACACTAATTAAAAGAATATTAAGTGAGAATAGATCCTCTATCATATGGTCCACCCTAAAGTGTTTAATGGAAAGATGGTTGGCAAGAAAACCAATTTCTTCCTCTGTTATTCCAAAGTTTATCTTTATTTTTTTATTGCAGACCTATTTCCCCCTCTATCATTCCAAAGGTTAAAAACTTTATTCTTGACTTCAATTTAGCGATGTGTATTTAGGCATAGGCATAAATACAACCAACAGTAAGGATGTATATATACATATATGCTTTAGAAGAGGCAACCATCCAAAAATCATACTAAAGAATAACAATGAAACCATTACTTTTGTTCCAATGCACACATTTTTGTTAAAATCAAAATTCTTGAACTTAATTGCCCCAAACTTTTTATACAACCAACAATAAGGCACTTCCTTCCTTGAATGTAACTAAAAGTATAATAACTAGGGTATGGCATATAAGACCCTTTATGGATGAGACACCGGTTTATAACCGTAATGGACATGCAACAAATGGGTATAGTAACACCACAAATTAAACAAAAGGACATAAGTAGCAATATGAGTATAATTATTATGTTATACACTGAATTTCCAATAACAACTCCACAAAGTCCCAGAAAATGATATGATTTAGAAGCCATTCTAGATGCTAAGGAAAAATACAAAATTAAATTTTTTTTTTAACTATCAAACAGAATCTTCCTAATTCCTATTAAAGGGTATATTACAATTCTTCTCGTCAAATCGTTTGCTTCTCAAATTCTCCATGGACTTCAATACATCCACTTTCTAATCTCTATTATATAAAAAGTGGGGATCCCGGAAAGTCTTTTGATTTTCTATTTTATCATTAATTTTTATGTTTATTATCAATTTAATCTTCGCTACATTTTCATTAAATACAATTATTATTTTCTTACCTTGTATTTATTTTTTTGTCTTTTTGAATTCTTACATAGATGTTATGATGATGTTTTATAAAGCACCTGCCTCCATCCACTCTTTTACTTGATTTGACTTTCTTTATGTATTTTATATTTTTAGAATACAACTTTTTAACAAAAATTTTATCATCATTGTTGTCATTTGTAAAATGGCATTGCTTTGCATGTTAAAGTATCTAAAACATAGCAAGAAGTATAGATGATAGGAAAATGTATTCATGATAGACGTTTGAGCCTTCAGGCAGTTGATTTGTGAGATGATATGTAAATTATTATTAGTTGATAAGTGTGTATTTTGCACACTTATTTATATTTTTACATTCATTTTGGGCAGACTTCTACTTATAATTATATATAATTATTGTGTTTTTAGGTACTATTCCTCATTGTGGAGGAAAACGGTGTGAAAAGGATGAAAATGGACTAAAAGTGTCAAGAAAAACCCGAAATTGGGGACTAAAACGCAACTATCTCAAAGTTGGAGGACATGGGGTGCAATATTGGTGAAGATATTTTTGACCTGGTTTCTTGAGTGTATATGGAAGAACACGGAATATGGAGTCCAATGTTTTTTACAAATCACAATTCCGAGTTCCAGATCAAAAGATATGGCTAGACGAAGATCAGGGACAAAAAATACAAGATGTTAGAAGTTGAGGAGTCTTTTTTATATAGATATAGGTTGAGTTGGAGGAAATAATCAACTATAGAGTTGTAGATCATCGAGTCTAGTTTCCAACACAACGTGAATTGGCACAATCGAACATCGGGATCAAACGTTATAGCCAAAAAACTGAAGCCTGCGCGTGCAGAAAATTTGTACGGTCGTAATTCATATTGAACGGCTGCAACTTATATTTTTACGGCCGTAAATTATTAGAAAATTGGCCAATTTCATGCAAAGAGTTAAATACAGCCGTACCAAGTAATTGTACGGCCGTAAAATGGGAAGTACGGTCGTAAAAACACTAGAACTAGCAGCCTCGGATTTTCCATATTTTTTCCCGATCCTATCCCTCTTCCTCATCACTTTGAAGGATCTTTTGGGGACATAAGAACCAAGAATTTGGGACCTTTTACACCCTTTTTCCTCTCCCAATTCATATCTTCATCTTTAGTTTAGGTTTAGCTTAGGTTTTCTTGCTTTCTTCTTCTCTTTTGTTCTTCTTTTCTCTTCTCTCTCTTTTTCCTTTCTGCTTTCTTTCTCTTCTTTAGCTTGGGGGTATTGATTGGGGGTGATTGCTTGGAGTTAGAAGTAAGGAAAGTAAGGGGACATGGAGAAGAAATGAAGAGCAAAACTTTGCTCTACAAAGGGAGATTGTCTTTAATCTTCTTTTGTTCTTTCATTTCTATTTCCTTTGTATTGATTGTATATGTATAAATGATTTCCTCTACTATGAGCTAGTATTATAAGTTTGGATTTTTGATTGATATTAAGCTATGTTTTAGTTAATCCAATGAGTTGTTGGAATTGATTTATATTGAATTGCCCATGTCATGTATGGTTGTTTTTAGCTATTTCCATGATTCGGTTGATCACTGAATATATGTATTTGTAAGTTGCGTTATTCTTCGAAAGAAGGGGCTCATCTTGGACCGTAGAAACAACCACTATAGGTTCTTGTAGGGGATAGAAATATACTCCTAACCCTATGTGATCCTCCGAGCTACTATCGCTAATTTTAATGCAATTGATTGATTTACAATCGACACAGAAATGTTGTAGGTTGGATTAATTGATTAGGGGTAGTTTGACATTCGAAAGAGGAACTACCTATATAAGGAAGTCGAGTCTAACATCGAAGATGAGTAATTTATTAAGTTCAACAACGGATTGACGAAACTAGGTTTATTGAAATCATGAATCCCAACTATCTCTTTAATCCGAGTTCATTCCCTTTCATGCCCATTTTCTTGCTTTCTTTTATTGCCTTCTTAGTATAGCTTAGTGTAGTTTGCTTTCCCGTCTTTCGATTTTGTGTGCTGATTGTATATAGTTTTTCTTTCATTCTAGAATAGGTAACTCGATACAAATACCTTTCCTTGTGGGATCGATATCCGGACTCCTAGAGTCCACTTTATTATTTGTACGGCCCGTACACTTGCGAAGTATATTTGCGCGTGTATATTACGCCCAACATTAGTAAAGACTATTATGAAATTATCTGTACATTAAATTTAAATCAAATAAAAATATTAATTATATTATGAATATTTTATTTTAAAATTATGGATCGTCAGACAGTACTATTGCATGTATGATGTGCGTTAAAATTCTCTCTCTCTCTCTCTCTCTTATGGAGAAAGAGTTATTATGACAATACTTTCATCATTCATCTTTTACTTAATTATCGAGTTAGCTTATACTAACATTTTTCTTTTTAGAAAACGTTATAGCAATTACTTCAACTTACATAGCCGGAATTGAAATTGAAAAAGTTATGGTATTTATTTTGTTAATATATTAATTTGCAGTGTATAATAATATTACTATCACTAAATATTAATTGCTGGCACTATCACTAATATATAAAGGTTTAGACGAGCAAAAAAAATAAATAAATAATTGACATTTACACTCTTAATGTTTTTTTCCATTTTGTCGATAAGAGCTTTCATTAAATTTAAAAGTATACATAAATATTGACTGACTTTATATTTCTTATTTTAATTGACTATAGATAATATTTATTTAATTATACAAGTCATTTATTTAATGCACAAAACACATTCTTCCACCATCAAAAATATGATAAACTAACCAAGTTAATATGAAATATTGTACGATAGTCATATTATAAGATATGTGGTATGTCAAAATGTAGGATGTCACTGGAACTAGAAATGAAAATTTTTAATTGCAAAATTATATTTTAATTTCTTATAGCTTTGATACTATAAGTTTTTACAAAGTTTTAGTTATTTAAATTACTTTTTATTAATTTTGATTTTCTTTATCAGCCTTGACTTAATAAAAAAATTTTGTATTTTAAAAACAATCATAATATCCATCTTTACATAACACCTGCAACGCACGTGTTACTACTAGTAGAAACAAACAAATATATACTACGGATAAATCTAACTTGGGGAATATAAATTCATCTTTGCTCTTTGTTTGCTTAATTGCCAGGGTTATTAGGATCTTTATATCTATTCTAATATTCCACATCATAGAGTTTATAATCCCAGCAAACGTAAGCTGGGGAGATTTTAACTACTAAAAACTAATCAAAAGAGACAGGACATGTGATGAAGGATGAAAGACTCCCAAATTATGCATGTTGAGGAAAGAATAGGAAGAGAAAAGACTATGGAGACGAAGGATGGGTACATTGAGAAGAGATTTTTTATTTATTTATTTTTTTTAAAGAAGAATAGCTAAAAGTGAACTTGCTTTGATACAAGGCTTTACAACTTTCATGAAAGTTTGTATTATTTTCACAATAGCCAATCAAATATATAATGATGAAATTTTATTATATTTCTTTGATCAATATTATTTTTTTGGGCTTACATATTCGTTTTGCATTATAGATCATACATTATTGCTTTTGTTTTCTGGTTCATTATTTAATTTCTTTACTGAGCAAAGAGTAATAATTAATTGCAAATTCTCCTTGGCCAAAGAACATTGTCTATTCTATTATAGTAAATTTGCATTCTACAATAACAACCAACCTCTTCCCATTGCCATGGCAACTGATGTGCTAGAATGCTCCAATATTCCCATTAAATTGCTATGGGAACTAAACTCTGTTATATCCGTCCAACTATATACGTTCTGTAATCGCCACGAGAAGATGGAATTAGTGGTTAGTTGCTATTCCGAACAAAATGAGTCATTCTCTTGGAATTAAAGGTAAACGAGCATTTTTTTTTTATTATTATTGAGAATCGGCTAAAGTGCCATATAGGTATTTTTTTTAGGGGGTGATTGCCATATTGGTATTTTTTTTAGCTCCGGCGCCAGATTGGTATTTTAAGTAACTCCGATGCGCATATAGACCCAAATCGTCGCCGGAATGAATTTTCAGTAATATAAAATACAATAAAAATCTTTTTATATTTTTTATTCATTTTCGTATCTTAATTATTAATAATAATAGGGATTTTAAATAATAGTCCCAAAAGTAATATGATTTAGTAAATAATAAAAGTAGTAAAATGGTCCAAAAAAAAAAGCTTTGGTCTAAATGGTCAGTTTGGATGGAATCCGTGGATTTAACTTAGTTAGTGAAAGTCATTCAGAAAACTTGGGTCTTGGCATTTGGTCCTTTTCATTTGAAATAAATTAAAAGGTCCTAACTTTAGATATTGTTATAATCAAGTCAAAAGTTTGAAAAATGTATACTTTAGTCCCAAATTTAGTTAAATTGTATAATCTTTTATATTTTATTTTTCTATGGGTGCTTATTTGGTCCGTAATTAATTTTATTGAATTAAAATTAGTCCCAAATTTAGTTAAATTGTATAATGATTTATAATAAATATAATTATTGTACCTATATAAAATTATTATTATGAATATAAAATTATTATATTTATTATTAGCTATTAGTTAAAATCAAAATGTATCTCTAATGCTAAAGAAAATTTTCAGAGTTGTGATACTATATTAATACGAACAAATGCTCTTTGTGTTGAAATTTTTGATAAAAACCATTTAATCGGTATCAAATTAATTCAATAAAATTAATTACGGATCAAATAAGCACCCATAGACCCTTATTTTTTTCTATGAGTGCTTATTAATTTTATTGAATTAATTTGATTGAATTAATTTGATACCGATTAAATGGTTTTTATCAAAAAATTCAACACAGAGCATTGTTAATATTAATATATCACAACTTTCAAAATTTTCTTTAGCATTAGAGATGAGCACATTTTGATTTTAACCAATAGCTAATAATAAATATAATAATTTTATATAGGTACAATAATTATATTTATTATAAATCATTATACAATTTAACTAAATTTGGGATTAAATTTGGGACTAATTTTAATTTAATAAAATTAATTACAGACCAAATAATTACCCATAGAAAAAATAAAATATAAAAGATTATACAATTTAACTAAATTTGGGACTAAAGTATACATTTTCAAACTTTTGGACTTGATTATAACAATATCTAAAGTTAGACCTTTGTGCAATTTATTTCAAATGAAAAGGACCAAATGCGCCAAGTTTTCAGGCTGATTGACTTGCAAACGGATTCCATCCAAATGACCATTTCACCAAAGTTTTTTGACCATTCTTGTACTTTTATTATTTGGGACTAAATCAATATATTTTTTAATTATTGCCAAAATCCCATAATAATAATATAATAATAATATAAATAATTAAACAAAACTTAATCATATCTCCACCTTCTCCACCACCACGCCATCGCCAACACGCCATCACAACTCTGACATTCAAAAATAGATCGGTGGTCGAAAACCACCAGATCTGGTGGTTTTCGACCACCGTGATCGGGTGGTTCGAAAACCACCAAGATGGTAAATTGGTGGTTGAACCACCTGCTTGGTGGTTTGAATCACCGCTGACCGGTGGTTGAAACCACCACCATGGTGGTCGAAAACCACCAAATCTTGTGGTTTTCGACCACGGATCCATTTTGAATGTCACGAGTTGTGGCTGGCGTGGTGGTGGAGAAGGTGGAGATATGATTAAGATATTAATTAAGGTATTATATTATTATTATTATTATTATTAATTAAGATATTATTATTATTTTTGAATAAATGATTTTTTTATTGTATTTTAAATTAGAAAATTAATTTTGTATTACTGAAAATTCATTCCGACGACGATTTGGATCTATATGCGCATCGGAGTTACTTAAAATACCAATCTGGCGCCGGAGCTAAAAAAAATATCAATATAGCAATCACCCCCTAAAAAAAATACATATATGGCACTTTAGCCATTGAGAATCTAAGTCCAAGATAATAACATTGATTTTGTCTTAATGTTTGCATTATAAATTGATCACTTTCTTCTGGCTGATAATATTGTAGGTTACAATGTTATCGGATCACGCAATCACAAAAAGGCCAATGTGGAAAGACGTGAACATGTTGGCATTTCGCTGTTTCATGGTGTATGTTATTATACAAAGTATAATGTCATTGATTTTTATTGAAAAAAAATTGTTTTGTTGTAAAATAATAAATGTTATTATTATTGGCGTTCCCATTCTCCTAATGTTGGTAATGTAAGGTGTCAACATGCTTTGTGGCGTATGGGTATTAGTCAAACATGGGTGTGGGTTTCTCTCCATTCATGGGGAAGGTGACACGTGAAAAATTGATATCATAAAGTGCTAACTTATTGGTGGGAGATCGCTAGGATTCTTATTGAATTTGATAAACATATTAAGATATTGAAGCTAAATTTTATATTATTGTATATTGATGTTGATTGTGTGAAGTTATATGAGTATTTATAGGATGTATTCATCTTAAATGCAAATGAAGATTTGCCAAAATTTTTATAAATTTTTTCGGTGTTACTTAGATCGTGAGATATTCGGGATTGAAGTGATTTTTTTCGTAGCAGTTTAAGTAGGATTATTGTTATATTATTGATATTTACGAAAACCAACAGCGCACGAATATAAAAACTAGTACTTGATAAAAGCAATATACTCCTCCGGCCCCACTAAGGAAAGGACCCACCATTTTTCACACATATTAAGAAAACATCTTAAATGTTCTTAGAATTATAAAATATTCATATATTCTTTCAATTTTATCCCTATATTAAATGGTCAAAAAGTAGTGTGAACATGTTTAAATGTTTAAATATCTTGGGAGATGAAATATCTATCTTGATATTTAGTATTCCAATTATCTTAAATAGGGGTATTTTAGTACATGGAAAATAAATTATACATTCAATAAAGAAATTGGACTATAATTTGGGACGGACAAAATAGGAATACTTACCTATCTTAGTAGGACGGAGGGAGTAATTGAAACGACATTTGAAAAAAAAAAAAAAAAATCTATACCGTACAAGTTCTAATCGAAGGGTGGAGACGTTCGCTGCTAAATTCCTTTACGAATCGGAATCATCCAGCACACCGCCATCGATTTGAAGACCTTCGTGTATATATACGAGCACTTACTAAGCGCAGATTAGACGGTTGACAGCCATGGAAGACAGCTTTAAAGTTCGCGTAGACAAGGTATTCGGAAAACTGGGTAATACGGAGTCGTCCCTGAGCAGAGGCCCCTCGCTGTGGTCCCTCACGGACGACGAAATCAAAAGACAAGAATGGAATCGGAACAAAGAAGAAGAAGAAGATGATGATGATGATAATGATGATGAATCTGTACCGTCCGATTACCTGCCGAAGAAACGCGAAATCGATGTCGGAACACATCAGGAATCGGACCTTCAGGAGCTGAGCGACTTGGAAGAGGACGATAAAATTGATGGAGAGACGAAAAATCGTGGCTCGAACGACGTTGATGATGAAGCCTGGGATGTTCAATCCCTAATTGGCCGTGACTGCACCCTCGATTATGAGGTATATTGATTTTTTTTTTCCTTTTTTTCATGAGAACAGGTATATTGATTTAATATTAGATTGAGCTATATATATGCAATAAATCGTGAGTTCATCTGGTTTTCATTTATTTTTCATCCGATAATTGAACTGTTACTTAGAGGAAGAGGAAGCAACATTAGGTCAAACCAATTTATATCTGCACACTGAATAGGACAATAAGTACTACACACTTTTGCCACTTATGTATCTGTTTATAAACACAAAATGTTCAAACACCTCCCTGATGGTCAACCTGACACAGGAGATGCCAGATGAAACTTGATATTAGGGGCCAGGCAAAATTGATAATAGCGGGTTTTTTTTGTATGAGTTTGAAGTTTGGGGCCTTTTATGTGACATGTAATTCTAATGAGTCGTCTAAGGATTAGCCTCAGGGTGTCAGTTTTAGAGCAATGGGGATAACAGAAAATGCCCAGCTCATAATGGTATGTTAATTTGGAACTCTCACATGAGAGTTCCCTAACTTAAATTCTAATTACAGGGTTGCTTGTTAAGAGGTAAGCCTTTTACGTATTTCATTAAGTATACCTCTTTTCTTTAGTCTTATTGAAATGCAAACATGTACTGAAATGACTTCTAAGTGCTAAATTTATCTGATAGCTGTTTCAAGCCTCTATCAGAAAATTCATACTAAATCTTTTCCAGCCTGTTGAGCTAAGCTTTTCTCTGTCCAAGCGTGGCATCTTCAAGATTCTGATGGTGTCACTGTCATTTTGACTTACTGGATCAGCAATGAGCTCAACTTTCCACGTCTTGCATTATAGAAATTCCATCTCATTTCATCATGCTTACGTTCTAGGTTTTTAGTAAATATTTAGTGTCTTTGTAAGTTTTCAATACATGTCCTATCAATCAGCGAGATTATAATCATAAAGTCTATCAATCCGCAAGATTATAATCATAAAGTGTGGTTGGTATGAATTTCATTCGTCCTCTGTTCCTGGTAACTCTAGATTGACAACTGATCATTCTCCTTCACCTCGGTGATTCTATAGCACCTCGTGTTGTCTCGTCTGTTTGCCTTCTCGTCTGTTTGCCTTAAATTATCAATTCTTAAAATGGCAGCCTTCTATTTATTTAGAGCTTGTTTAACAAAGCTTAAAAAATAATTACTTTTCGTACACTTAGCTTCAGTTGCACCTCCACTGAATTTTTTTCCTGACACATTTTTCCATAATATTTTCTTACGTTCTAACTACATATTCCTCAAAAAGATTTGTCAAACAAGCTCTTATTTATTTTTGGGTGGCACAGGTTCCTCTTGCAGGGTCGAAGAGCCTGTCGTACTATCCTTTCGCCTTTTAAATTGAATTTTTTTGTCGTAAATAGCCCTTGACAAGACGTGAGGTAACGTGAACTACTAAGTTCTGGAAGTGTGTTTAATGAGGGCTGCATCATTAAAGGCCGAAGTTTGTGAATTTAGTTCTCTTTGCACCCGCCGGGGGGGTGGGGGTTGTTTTACGTATCTGCTTGTCAAGGCAAAGCATGATTGTTTTTATAAGTTGGATATCTGTTTAATGCAATGATCTGTAATCATCTCTTGGTTTGCACATCAAATGAGTTTATTTTATTGTTTCCTTTCTCAAAAGGAAATAGATCCTTATCCCTTCTTTTGTGTTGGTTTATGCAGGACGAGGAAGATGAATATGACAGAGTGGCAGTCTGTAGGGAAGATACTGGCGACCTCCTATATATGAGGGACGTGAAAGTTGCTGAATATGGATTTGAGAGACATAATACTTATGGTGAGCTTCCTAACACATTCCAGGATATTGTTAAGGATCCTCGTGCGAATCACATGGCTGCTAAACTTAGGCTGAAAGAGGATGCTGAGGCAGCTGGGGATACCAACTCCTTGCAATATGCTTATAATCCTGTCTCTCCGGATATTGAGACTGAAGATAATAACCAAGTAGAACTTGACTCCTATAATCCAAAACCTATTCTGAAGAAAAGAGGAAGTAACCCAGATTCTAGGTCTGGAAAACGTGTTCGCTTTGAGTTCAGCACTGACTGCAGTACAGAGAAACATGAGGAACAAATAGAGCCGTGTTCAAGGGATGATGATGGAGCACCACAAGAGGCATCTAATCTCCCAGACTATCTCAGGAACCCTTCAAAGTACACACGATATACTTTTGATTCGTCTGAAGATATGGATGAGCAATCCAATCAGAAGGCTTATATGGACTTCTTTCATCAGTTGAGGAAAGGAAACTCAGAGAGCTCATCGCAGGATGAGGCGTGTGCTGACATCACAAAACCTATAGTTTTCACTCCAAGAAAGAAGACAGAAGATGACCCAATGATGAAGAGGAGAAATGAGCCTGATGGAGATGGTGCTACTAAGAAGAAGGGATTGTCCATTGGTGCCGCTGAAGAGGAGCAAGAAAGTGAAGTGACTGCAATGGAAGAAGATGAACCAGATATAGTGAATGATAAAGGTGGCAGCTCCTCCTCGCAGAAACCAGGTCGTCAATATCGATCAAGAACCAGTGCATATGAGGATGACAATTTGACTACTTGAAGTCAAACCTGACTGTTGTCGTGGTAGTTTGATTATGGGGTTTGAATAGTTTAGTACTTTGTGCTGCTAGTTGGGCTTCACCTTCTCATATGCTTGTTTTTCGTTCGGAAGTGATTCGTGTTTAAGAAATCCAGCTGTTGCTTGTAATCACGAATGAAGTTCAATATTTGATTTAAATATTTGAGATGTTATTGTATTTGTGAAAATATTCCTGGGATGCCACCATACTTTAAAATGTTCCTAGATTGCCTTTGAATTTTTAAAATTGAATCTCGAATGCGACTCCATCAAAGTATGGTAGAAAAAATTAATGGAAATAGCGACGTGGCATCCTAATTTCACACGACACCTCAATATTACTATGTAAGCAAATTTAGTGATGATGTGGAAAAATAACTAATTTGTCAAAAATCATATATTTCTTGAAATTGCAAGGTTTCCAACCCGTGACCTCAAAAAGTTCAACTAGCAAATTCCCAACTATGACAAAAAATTTTTATGAAGTAATCTGGATTTGATTTATGAAAAAGTACAAACGAAAAAATAAAAATAAAAAAAAAATGAAGGAAAAAAAAAACAGAAAATCAGAAAAATTTATCTAGACAGGCATGAGAGCAAGTACTTCACACAAACATATTCATCTTCGTTTATAGAATATCAAAATAAATGAGCTGACAATTCACATATCGTCCACTCCGTATAATACATTTCACCATCTCTCATCATGTGGTTTCAATTTCATCTGTTTCGCTATCAATTTCAACACAAAATCAATTTGATCAGATTGAGGATGTACCTGATCATGAGCAACAAATCTATGAACCTTCCCAAGAACTTCGACTGCACTATATCCAGCAACCTTTCTCACTCCCCGAATCTCCATAGCCCCTCTCATCATTCTCGACTCGTCCCAACAATTCTTAACGGCATAAACATTAGAAAGCCCAACATATCTCCCATCATGATCAGGGTCCAACTCAATCAACATCTTCCCAACAGCCTCTGCAATATCCAACTTCCTATGTTTCATACAACCACTAAGCAATGCTCCTAACATAGAACCGGTAGGTTTCACCGCCATTTCATGTATAAATTCATATGCCTCTTTCACCCGTCCTGCTCGTGCAAGAACATCCACCACGCAAGCATAGTGCTCGGTTTTCGGCTGAGCAATGGACTTAAAATATCCCCATGCCTCATCCACTAAACCTCCATGAGCACAAGCATTGAGCACACACAAGAAAGTTATCTCATCTGGTTTGATCCCCAAGTCCTTCATTTCTTTATATGTTTCTATGGCCTCTCGTGTAAACCCATGTGTAGCAAACCCACCAATCATCACATTCCATATCAAGACATCGGTTTTTCTCACCGGAACCCCTCGGAACACAGCCAACGCCTGGTCTATTGCACCACATTTAGCATACATGTCAACCAACGATGTTGTTAACGTTAGTGTCATACGCAATCCATTTTCAACTATGTATTTGTGCATTTTCCTTCCTTGCTCAAGCATTCCCAAGTGAGAACAAGCACACAATACACTAACCATGGTAACATCATTCGCCTTGACTCCCTCTTTCCCCATTTCATCATAAACACCCAATGCCTCTGTATAATTTCCGGCCTTAACATACCCATCGATCAACGAGCTCCATGATATGACATTTCTTTGAGGCATTTCGTCGAACACTTTCCTCATTGAATTCACATCCCCGCACTTGGCATACGCATCCAATATTGAGTTCCAAGAAACCGAATTCTTCAGAGGCATTTCATCGAACACCTTCTGGGAACTCACTACATCATGACACGAACCATACACATGGATCAAAGAATTGGAAACGAATATATCATACGCATACCCTGTTCTGCAAACAAGTCCGTGAACGGAACCAGCGAGTTTCAGGTCTGCAATTCGTGCAGAGGCCTTGGCGAGAAAGGGGTAGGTTAGGTGATTTGGGACGATTCCATTTCGCAGCATTGAGAGAAATGTGGACACTGATTTGTATGGGTTTTTTGTGCTGGAAAAGGCTCTTATGATAGCATTGTAATGTAAGAGATTGCAGCAGCCTGAGATTGTGAGAAGGGCGTGGATTTGGTTGAGCTGAGATAATGATTTGCATTTTTCGAGTAGAGTTATCAGAAGGTATTCGCTCTGCATTCAAAAACTGCAATCAGAAGGAGAGTGTTTGAGGCGCCAACAGAAAGTTTCAAATCGTCAAGAACTGGCGATCGTAAACATACCCATAGCGGTCAAAAAAATTAATTTTTAACAAAATTAAATTTTCTAACAAAGTAATTCTTTTTGCCAAAATAAAAGCTTTTTCACATATTCGCATCTTAATTAATTAATTTTCTCTGCAATATATTAATCTCACCTCTTAGCAAATTAAAAATTAAAAAGAAGAAAAGAGAGGAAATTCGTGTCGCATACTATAGTATTAACCATTCAGATTGAATATTCAAAAAGGTGCATGACTAAATACAGGAATTCTTTCTCTGAGTTTTTAAAATTCCAACCATGCCCCCCATAAAAAAAAAAAAAAAAAAAAAGTCGTTAGCTCAGAAATGGAGCGAGCCGATTTGTCGGCGTTAGCTCCCTGGAGCGAACTCCCAAATGGGGAGTTCGCTCCATGTGGAGCGAACTCCCACTGTGAGTTAGCTCCACATGGAGGCGAACTCCCATTTGAGAGTTCGCTCCCAGTGGAGCAACGCCTATTTGGCGTTATTCATGTGTGGAGCGACGCTTTTTTTTAAAATAAAAATAATGTACCAAAAATTTTGTTTAAAATTTTTATAACTATTTTCATGAGTAATTTCTTTAAGTTTTTAAACCATTTAAAGTTTTTTTAATAATTATATTTAATACTGAATTGGATAAAACCAATTACTATGTAATAAAAAAATTAAAATTCATCATAGAGTAGTTATAAAAACACAAAAATTGATCAAAATAGTTGTAAAAGTGGTAGAAAAAATTTTAAATTTTTAATATTTGTATTCAATACTAATCGGATAAAAGCAATTACTTTATTATTAAAAAAATTTTAAAATTTATCGTCAAATGGAATGCCAAAAACTTGTAGATGTAATTTTTATTATAATTTTTGTTCAAATTAGTCTGAATAGTTTGAAATTTTTTCAAGTTTTTTGCAATCCATTTGATAAATTTTAAAATTTTTTAATAATAAAATAATTGCATTTTATCTTATTAGTATTGAATACAATTATTAAAAAATTTAAAATTTTGGTACCACTTTTACAATTATTTTGACAATTTTTGTGTTTTTGTAACTATTCTATGATGAATTTTAATTTTTTTATTACATAGTAATTGGTTTTATCAAATTCATATTGAATATAATTATTAAAAAAACTTTAAATGGTTTAAAAAACTTAAAGAAATTACTCATGAAAATAGTTATAAAAATTTTCATACATTATTTTTATTTTTTAAAAAAAAAGCGTTAAGCTCCGTGTGGAGCGAAATGCGATTGTCGGCGTTCGCTCCACTGAGGGCTGAACTCCCAAATGGAGTTCGCTCCATGTGGAGCGAACTCCCAGCTAACGTTCGCTCCATTTGAACGAAATTTTTTTTTTTGAGGGCATGATTGGAATTTAAAAAAAAAACTGGGTGCAGAAAGAAATTCATTGGGTGTATTTAGACGCACCCTATTCAAAATTATCCAGAAAATTAGGACTCGCAAGGGAAACCCAATGGACAAAAATACGAGTCAACAGCCAGATATATAGAGGAATTTATATTATTATAAAAGTAAATCTGAACAAAATGTGGGCAATACAATATTTAGGACAAAATGCAAAGAATGGATACAAATCTAACAGTCCAGTCTTTCATGCCAATAAATGATATTGTGATCCATCCATTACATGCCCATCTCAAGAAAGATGCATCTGCAATTTCAATCAGCTAGCTGTTCCCCGGAGGGGATACGACTTCAGCGCTGCATACCGGACAAACCTACAACAAACCAGAATTCATACATCCATCAACTATCGCGAGCAAGAAAATTTCAAAAGCATGTTACTAAAGTTTCGTACTTTTTACCACCCGTTATCTCCAAAAGATCACTTTTCTTTCCAGAAAAGCCATCTATTTGGAGAGAGAGATACAAAATTTTGACAAACTTAGTCGAAGTCAAACATTCAATTCAACCACCAAATCATAATTTGTACTCATTTTTTTCTATACATTTTGTGTGGATTCACTACCATAATCCCTTTCTGTTGTTACTTATAATCTGTAAATTTACCAAATAAATAATTCCTTGGGTTTTCTTCCGTAAGTTCTGCATTTTCTCGATCAGATTTTATAGTTTGAACCTCATTTGCAAGAAGCGCACGTATCCCAATGTAAATAATGGTTTATGTTCTTTTGAACCTTAGCATTAAAAGAACAGGAATATCGTACCTTATTTATTCTTAACCAATTATTGATACATTCAGGATGGTAAGAATGTTTACAGGAAAGCATTGTCAAGGTGTCGCCATCCTCATATTCCAATCTGCATATGACACAGCTGAGGCACAAAAGGGTACAAAGTTGTCAGAAGTTACACATCCATATAAGGGCAACATAGAAAAACATCAAAAGTACATAATAACATATTATCATTAAAAACTAGGCAATGTGTACTAACGAATCACTGCTTCCATCCTGAATGCTTTGAGATTTATAGTTGACTGACGGCAGAGATGCAATTGTATCAGCAGGAAGACCCCTGCTCTCTGTTCCAACAACTTCACCCAGGGCAAGCAATTCCTGAAACGCAAAGTCAAACAATAAACTCAACACAAAATTTACCTCTACGAGAAAGAAAAAAAGATCACGGTAAAGCTGCAGAACATACCTCATATGATAATTCATCTGGATCAACCTCCTCCCATGCATCCTACAAATTTCAGTAAGAGAGAGTAAAGTGAGAATATTAAAAAGAGAATAATAATAATAACAACATATTGGTCAAGAGATGGGAATATAATTTCTTGTATCTGACTCTAGCTTTTGTACATTAAAGACGAAGAGAAACACTTACAACTAATGGATATATAATTTGCTCTTCTTTTTCTATGAGAGGCTTCTAAAATCTTGTTGGTGAATGAGTTTGCGTTTGTACTTCTACTTACAAATTAGTACCTGGAAGATTTCATAGAAGTTTTTAAAGGCAATGGACATTTTTGAGTACCCCATGACTTCTTAAGGGCATGTTTGCCAAAGGTTTGAATTTAAAGTGGTCGAAATGTGTGGTCGAAAGTGTAGGAAAGTGGTATAAAAAATTAATATCATTGTCAAAAGCAATCAAATGAATGGTCGAAAGTGAATGTTGAAAAAAGTTGTTTTAATCTTGAAGAGACTAAATCAATATAGAAATGTACCCTACAACACTGAAGCATCTTGACCTAAGATCCTATGACTTCAGAGGGTTCTTAATTACATAAAAGACTGTATTTAATACCTCAAGAATTCTATTACAACCTTAAAAGTCTCGATTCGATACTACTAAATATTTTTAATCCAAAGGAGTCTTTAAAAATCTCAATTAAATTAACCCTCCACAATAAGTGAGTAGTCATTGGAGGTTCTACACACAGTGTGTGGACTACATGCCGTTAATTTACTATTTTAACTGAAAAAAAAAAAAAAAAAACACCATCTCTCCTTCTCCTATAGCAAATATCAAGAGACTCTGTTGGTTAATGAGGGCTGCCAACTAAAAACAGAGAGGGCAGACTATTAATAATTCTTCATTTTTTGCCATGTTTCCCCTGGAAAGGTAAAGCGAGAAGTTGATTGAAGAACTTTCCACGTTTCCTAAGGATGTTGGATGGTGCTACATGGAAAGTTAGGGTTTTAGCTCTTTTTATGCAATTTAGACATTAAAGAACCCTATACTTTAGAAGGAAAGGAACAAATGTTTAAGAATTCATGAGATCGCAAAATTTGTTTTCCATATGGCCTTCTATATCTAAGGAGGGTAAGCATTTTAATCTTAGTTGCTATTTGTTGAAAAAATGTTATGAACTTGTTTTCTTTTATATATTATTAAGAGGACTCCGTGTTCTCTTGATGCATTTATCTTTATCTTTATCTTTATTTTCATACCAAGGTTCATGGCCAATAAGAACATTTTTTTTACCCAAAGTAAGAAACATAAGTTGTACCGCAAATAATTTAAACCAACCATTAGTGGCTTCAAGGTCAATAGCAGGGTGAAACAAGAGCAATCTAACACTCGATGCTATCTACAGCATTCAACTTTTCAAAAATTGGCTAAAACCAAAGGGAACCATTTCCTTTCTCCAAAAGTAGATTTAGAATATATGCTATAACCAGAAAAAGTATAAAATCGTCCTCCAGACCTGAGAATTATCACCATGGTCCTCTTCTTCATCTTCCTCTTCCTCTTCCCCGACAATCACTGTGTAATCATTGGAGCTTTAGTTCATGCAGATCAATTAGAGGATGACAAACAAAGCAAACTAGGAGAGAGTTTCAAGGTCAATTTAGAATCTCACTTTCATTAATTCCAGCTAGGGCTAACAACCTGGCTGCCATTTCCCGTTCTTCAGCATCTTGTAGGGCCCTAGCATAGACCTCATCACTTGAAAAAGATGAGGAGTCGATTTCAACGGCTTGG
Organism: Jasminum sambac; assembly: GCA_018223645.1. NCBI lineage: Eukaryota > Viridiplantae > Streptophyta > Magnoliopsida > Lamiales > Oleaceae > Jasminum > Jasminum sambac. The sequence goes on along the minus strand of CP073650.1, from coordinate 18,271,354 downwards.
CGCTCATCCTCTCCTCCTTCGGCATGAGCATGCACATCAAATACATCTTCCCCATGATCATCTTCCTCCAGATCAGTTCCATCATACTCCTCTTCACTGGCATCATCAAAATCGTCAACATCATCATCATCATACCCATAACTCCCAGCATCCCAACTACCATAATCAGTGGCACCATGCATTCTCAGCATCATGTATGCCCTTTCCTATCGCACAGAATACAAGACCATTCAATTTTCAAAAAAAAGTTGAATAATTGATCAAAAAATATGATAGGTAAAGAAAGAATTTTATAAAAAATTGATACCCCAGTTAGGATAGTCATTTTCTTGAAATAACAGTAGCTATGTATACCAAACCATGTGCATTTAATTCAACAACAAAAAATCGACCCAATTGATTTACTACAGGTAAGACAATAAAACAATGAAAATATTCTAAACAGTACAATAACACCACAAAAATTGATCGCTTTTAATAAACAATGATTAACTAACGATGAAGTGCGAAAACTACATCTTAAGAAGCTTTGGATTAGCAGGTCACGTTTCGTACACATGAAAGAATACCATGGCTTATTTCTAAAGTCAGCCCTTTTTAATCCTTTCTATTCCAAAATACTTTTAAGTAGCGATTTATATATTTAAAATAAATAAATAAATAAATAAATCTTGACAGAAAAGACACCACTTGCAATAAAGTTTCCATGCTTCAGAATACATATAGATAAATTCAATTTCTCGAGACAGGATAAGCTATCAGCTATCCATATCAAGTCATGTAGATTTCATTCATACTATGGTGATAGTGGGAAAAAAAAAACATGTCTACCTGTATAGTATCACGTAATTGAACGTAAATTTTGCAATGCATATCCTAATTCTATCTCAATGAAACTAATTAAAAATCTTGTTGATATGGGAATGAGAAGATAAAATGGGGGAATAATCCCATGTAGTATTTCAATGAAACCAGCAAAGAATAAAAGACAAAAAAGCAAAGAATACAAATACAAAAACACATTTTCATGTACCAATAGGAGCTCTATTCAACAAGCCTGCATTTCATCCATATTACAGTTGTATTGAACCAAAACAATAAACCTAACAGTATACACAGTGTATTTATAAATTTAAAAAAAAAAAAAGCGAAGAAGAAGAAGAATCTCAATAAGCCTTAAAGAATGTCAAAACGACCCAATTGCAGAAATCATGTCAATTGATTTATGAATAAGACGATAAACAAACGCATAGACCAGACTTAAACAACATAACAACATAAGAAATTATGTTCCCTTGTCATAATCCCAGATTAACTTAAGCTGCATAAATCTACACGTTCACAAAAACATCACTTTAATGGGTCACATTTTCCTATGCCAAAAAAATAACCACTACTTGGGCTGACTCAAGAATCCCGGTCCTTTTTAATCCTCCAGTCCTTTATTCAGCTATAGTGAAATCCCCAAGTGTCATATTTCTTTCTACAATTAACAACAACAAACACAACCATGCTAGAGCAAAGTGCGTCGTGGTGCCAGCTTTATGCATAAGCCAGGTTTAATATGACTTTGTTACTACCGTTACAAGTACACAACAAACCTTAAAGTTAGCTCATAAATAGGACTGTGTCCAAAGTGTTATAAGGACACAGGCAGGCAATTCACCAGGGAGCTAATTAGACAGATACATAAAAATTTTGAAAAAAAAAAAAAAAAAGAAAACACATACAACCTCAAGCTCTAGTAATAAATATTTGATTTTTTACAATCAACGATAAACCCACATCAAGAATTCGCAAATAAGCAAAGAAAAATGTAACAAGGAAAGACCTGTTCTTGGAGGGTGCGAGCAAGGGCAAGATCGGCATCGATCTGACTGAGGTCCGTGAACGGAGTCCTCTGACGTCGATTGTTCTCAGCATCATCATTACCATTGATTACGACCTCATTTGACGAAGTATTATTGTTGTTGTCATTAATCCCCGTCCTAGGGTTTTGTGTAAGATCGTCTTGGCCGCAAATGTTATTGATGTTAGCTTTGGAATTTGCGTTCTCCATCTTGAAAATCCGTCACTAATCTGATCGCAATTATTCAGTTTCGTCAATCAAATTGAAGTCGGATATTCGATCGATCCGCGAGCGAGAGACAGGAGATATAAGAGCAGAGAGGAGTAAGGAGAAGAAAAGAAGAATTTGGCTTTGTTTGAAATGAAATGAAATGATACGGTGACGATAAAAGTGAAAGGATGACGCTGTCAACGAGTCGACATGACCTACCGGCTACTGTCCTTTTTTTAAATTTTGTTTCCAAAAAAGAGAAGAAATTTTTAAAAATAAATAATTGCTTAAAAAACTAGGACACCCCTTTTGAGGTGTAAACTCAACCATGAGGGTGTGTTTGATTCGCTTAAACTTTTTCTGGAAAACTCGTTTTTCAATCGTTTTTTCCATATGAGAGTGTTTGATTCGTTTTTTTTTTCCGGGAAAATATTTTAAGTCTGGCGTTTAAAGACAAAAGTATAGTTTTTGGAAAGCTGATCAGAAAATGTAGAATCCATTTTCAGGAATCAGATTTCAGAATTCGTTTTAGGAAGGAATCAAACATACCCTAAGATTTGAATTTACCAGTTTATAGGAAAAAATTGGAGGGACAGATTTTGAAGGGGTTTTTCTTTTTTTACTAATTTTGTTGAAAAAAGGGAATGTGTTATATTTTGATATCATAAAGAGACTCCATACAATCGTGATTAAACTAATATACCATGGTAATAATATCTTCTGTAATTATAAATTTCATGTAAAAACTTAGAAACACTTAAATGACTCGACAAATCTGATAGGAAATTTTAATTTTTTTAAAATTAAAAAGATAAAAATAGGTTGTCATTTAACTTTTTTCTTAATGTGACAAAAACCTTCCAAGGTGATGATCATAAAACTTTTCAAACATATTTCAAACCCCTTGTATCATCTCCGTTTGAGCTAAATCGGTCGCTTTAAAAAAAAAATTATTTGTCATCTCCTTTTCTAATTTTTTCAAAAGTGCATTTTGATAATATTATAATCGAATTTCAATTTCAATTTCTTTTTATTTTTTTAGAAATTGACTTTTCAATTTTATATTACCGATAGTCTATGATTTAACAATAAAAAATACATTGACACGCAATTAAATTATTTTTTTAAATCAATAAATTACATGTCATGTACGATAAATGTAATAAATAAAAAGATCATTTATTCATAAACCATCAATCACTCTAACAAGTTGCATTCAATGTAATGAAATCAGAAGATAAATATTCGACTCCCAATAAAAAAAAAAAGAACACATAGATAGATAAATAAGTACCTAATTGATACTTCAAAAAAGGGTGCTCAATATGGAATGTAGGCTATTCTAGTAACGGACTTGGGATAATTTTCAAGGTTTGGTAACTAATTCAGCACAAATTAAAGTTTAATGATCAACATGAAACAAACTAAAGATGGATGACTAATTTGGAAAATATTGAAGACGAAATACTTTATCAAGTCTGGATGAGGCACAAATGGTCAGTTTGAGAATGGACGGATACGCAAGTGCCACGTGATCACATTTCATTGGCCGTTAAATTGCTCATGTTTTCTTCAATAGAACTATGCGATTCTCGTTAATTCCTTCGCTCATGGAGACGATGAGAATCGCATGTGCCTCCAGTTCTAATATTCCGTACTACTCCCATCTCCCTTCGGTTCGTACAGTGAATCGACTCAATTCGCCATCACCAGCATTCATCTTCAACGGCAAAAATAAGACTAATAAAGTTGGATTACAATCGAATTTGGTGTTGAGATCGAGAAATTGGTCGGTCAATAGAGCAATAAAGTGCAGCGGTAGCATAAGGGAGACTAATCATAGCGAGTTCGCCGACGTCGTTTTGAAGTCGGATCGTCCGGTCCTCGTGGAGTTCGTCGCAACTTGGTGCGGTCCTTGCCGCTTGATTGCTCCTGCCATCCAATCTATCGCTCAGGTTTTTCTATTATTATTATTAATTTTCTTTTTGCAATGTTTCATATTTATTTATTTTTATTTGTATTACTTTGGGAGCTAATGATCAAATCTTAAATTATGTTATAACCTTCACAATAGCTTATTGATGTGAATCATGTAAAAAATGTGGTGGTAGAATATGTGGGATAGATATACATGAGAGAAGTGAGTATTAAATAGTGAAATTAGATTACAAAACCTGAAATTTCTACAAAATTAAGCAAAAGATTGGTGGGTTATTTTGTTGAAATAGGGAGAAAGAAAGGGTTTATAAAGGATTTTTTTTTTTTTTTTTGGCCTGTCTTTGCTCCCCTAACAATAAAACTACAAAGGATGGTGATTATAATTTGAGACAAAAAAAAAAAAAAAAGGAAGGAAAGAGAAATTTAGATGATCCGTTTTGAGAACTGTGAATAATAATGAGTAGTATGTCAAACTTTTGTGACACTCTCTGACCATCAAGCGAGACTAGTAGTGGTGAAAATCGATCACTACTCGAATTCACCATTTTGTTGAAGCTATTGGATCTAGATTCTAGAGTCCTTTCTAGGTTTCTTTGCTACCTTGTATCAACTTTGATGAAACTTAACTATTTTTCCTTGCACTTATTTACAACAAATACTACTTTTTAGGTTTCCTCGTAACTTTGCTTACATTTCGTCCAAATATTCTGAAAAGAAATCACTTTTCTTTTCTTTCCAAAGAAGCGCTAACATTTCGTCCAAATATTCTTAAAAGAAATCACTTTTCTTTTCTTTCCAGAGAAGCACTAAGAAACAAAATCTAACCTTTGTGCGACTTGTAGGAATATGAAGACAAATTAACGGTGGTGAAAATCGATCACGATTCAAATCCGCGATTGATAGAAGAGTACAAGGTGTATGGATTGCCAACATTGATCCTCTTCAAGGATGGACAAGAAGTTCCCGGTAGTAGGCGCGAAGGCGCAATAACAAAAGTCAAGCTTAAAGAGTATGTCGATGAACTTCTCAAGTCGACCCCTATTGCTTAATCTTCGAGTTAGAAATAATATATTTTATCGTTGTAATTTGTCACTAACTAAATTTCATATTTCATTGCAATATATTTGAGTTGTCTATATATAGTGTTGAGTTTATTTTTGTACAATGAGAAAGCTGTTGCCAACGTCTCTTCTTTTATTTTTTGAAATATTCAATATTGTACTAATATAATCACCCCTCTCTCTCTCTCTCTCTCCCTCTCTCTCTCTCCCTCCCTCTCTCTCGCTCTTCTTGCTTTTCTTGCTTTTCTTATTATTCATCCATTTTGAAAGGATTTAAGTGGTATGAGTTGTCCTATGTGATTACATTATGACATACAATCACATAAATAGGAGTTTAGATCTATTGTCTCAATTTATATCTCATTAAGTATCGCATTTAATCTAAATAATCTACATTATTCAATTAGTATCCTTAGTCTTGTATTTAAATTATTTTAATTGGATGAGACAACTACGGAACAAGAATGGAACAGGGGATTTGACCTGCCTTTTTGGATAGAATCAGATACTTGTAAAGAAGAGGAAGAAATGGTGGAGAAAATTTGTGCAATAGAAAAGCATTATTCTATTCCTAGTTGAGTGAAATGTACAAAGAAAGAAGCAGAAATATGTATACACAAATACAAGTCTTTGTTGATGAGTTCTTTCTGTTTCTCTTTTAAGTAATGAGATCCTCTTCTTCTTCTTCAACACAAAAGACAATTGCCATTGGTCCTTTGTTGTTTGGCACAGGTTATAATCAAACTAACTTATTCACTTATAAGCAAAAAAGAACTTAAATCTAAACATCGTTGACCTCTGAATGATTATTGGCAAGCCCAACTGCATCATCCGGAATATACTTCCCCCAAAACCAATGATTCTTCCATACTATGTTCATTTCCTCAATGGGGACATTCTTCGTCTCCGGGACGAAAAAGTACACGAAGATCGTCATCACCATGACCCATCCTCCAAAGAAGAAGAAGAGGCCGAACTTCATGCCGCAAAGCATGGAGAGGAAGAGCTGCCCGATGATGAATGTGAAAAACATGTTAATCGAGACGTTGATCGACTGCCCAGCTGACCGGATTTCTAACGGGAAGATTTCACTAGGGACTAACCAACCCAATGGGCCCCACGACCACGCGAACGCGGCCACATAAAAGCATATGAATGCGAGTGTTAGATTCCCGAGCCCCTTGCTGAAACTCCCATGGCCCGATACTCCAAAAACTGATGCGATCAAGACTCCAACGCCAACCTAGTACAACAATAGGTTGGTTAGAGGTGTAATTGTCATTGTCAAACAAAATATTCGTTCAAAACTTATCTAGTATTCATCAGGGTGCACACTATGACACACTCTAGAGTGATGTGACATCACAGTTTTTTCTTTAGTAACTATAATATTCACCCTGGTGGATACCAAATTAGCTTTATTTATTAACTATTCATATTATTCAATCATTTTAATAAACAATTACAAAGGAACTATATATAAGAATTTGAGCTCTAAGTACAATAAGAGTATAAAACAATAATTGTAGACCCATTAGTAGGTGTATACACGCTGCCTATTCACATACCTGGGCAACAAGCATTTGAAGGCCACCTTCAATGAACAAGGCTCTCCTGCCAAACTTGTCGACGCTAAAGATTGAGATCAAGGTAGCGAACACGTTGACGAGGCCAGTGACGACCGCTGACATTAGAGAGGCATCGTTAGCAAATCCCAGAGTTTTGAAAAGGACCGGGGCATAAAACATGATAACATTGATTCCAGTAAGTTGTTGGAAGAATGGAATGAGGCAAGTGATGACGAGTTGCGGCCGGTATTTTCGTTGGCAGATATTTTTCCACGGGTTCTCGACCTGTCTTGCCGCTTCACTTGCCTCCAATAGGTCATTATATTCTTCGTCCACATCGGTCGTTCCACGGATTTTTTGCAACATTTCTCTAGCCTTTTCCTTCTTGCCTCTCTGAATTAGGGAATTGGGAGTGTCGGGGAGAAAGAGCGATCCGATGGTCATGATTATCGCCGGTACACCGGCTAGCCCTAAGGAAACTCTCCATCCATCGTGCTTCATTTTAGCGGTGCCATAGTTTACGAGGTTTGCAGCGAAAATGCCAATGGTTGTTGCCATTTGGAAACCAATGTTTAGAGCTCCTCTGAGTTTTGGTGGCGCCATCTCTGATAGGTACACGGGAACCGACTACATTACAAATGCATGTACAACATAGTCAGGTTAGATACTTTTTACAAGCACGCTTCACGCCAGAGTTCTCATACAGTCTGATGTGTGATGTGTTAGTACTGATATGGTCACACTGGACTAGTCGCGACAATTTAATTCATTTAAAAATAACTAATTAACAATACACACCTGGTTTGCGTATCCGATACCTACACCGAGCAAGATACGACCAACAATAAGCATTATGACGTTTTGGGCCGCACCGTTGAGTACAGCGCCGGCAAGAAAAATTAAGCCTCCGACAGTCATTGAAACCTTTCGGCCTAAAGCTCTTGTCGTCGCAGAAGCAAAAAAGGAAGCAATAAGTGCTGCGAGGTAAAGCGACGAGGTGAATAGCGTTAGCAAGTGGTTTTCAAATTTGCAATACTGACCATCTTTGCCAGAGTCGTTTTTCTGCTTTCTATACACCGAGGGGAAGAACTTTTCGAGGAATTCGTCCATCGACGTCACTCCCCCCGAGATTCCAATATCATATCCGAAAATTAGGCCACCGGTTGCTGCGACTAAGCATGTGACGATTACAAAACCGGTGACGCGAGCTTCATAATTTCGGGCTTCACCCGAAGAAACAAAACCTCCCCCTGCCATGTAAGTGTTAGAACTACTAACTAGCTACTTTGATAGCAATTTTTTTTTTTTTTCCCAAAAATTTTTAGAATACACAAAGACTTATGGTAAATAGATCAAAGATGTTTTTTTTTTTAATATATGTATTCTTTTTCTTTGATTTGTATTTCGACCTTTCGATCCGGTTGTTTTGTTTTGTTTTTGTTTTGCTGAATGAACGAACTCTACTGTGCTACATTAGCTATAGTGAAGGTAGAATTACATACACCTACACTCTTTTTTTGTTTTTCTTTTTGGCTTAATTTTGATCCAAGAGAGTTAGGATTATATATGGCTATATTCTTTAGAATTGAGTGATTAGTTAGTGCATGAATTGTGGAGCTGTTTTTTTTCCTCTAAAATTGTGTCTCGTCCATGCAATTTCACATGGATTAACTGATAACAAGGGAGTAGTTTGTAACTTGCAAGACCAACTGACCATGTATGGTGCTCATATGGTGCATTTGCCATCTATATATTGCCTACAAATTTTCTACACAAATATAATATCCGTAAAATGCTATTACATCAGCATCATGCTATTTTACCAACGGAAAGCATGGACTAATAGAGGTTACAATGGATTCCACAATTATCATACTTCGTTGGCAGAATAACACAGCAACAATTGATAAGAGAACATTTCTCTTAGCGCGTATTTATTTTGTATACAAAATTTAGGTATGTCAACATGATTGTAACTAGAGTTCTTTGTAACGAAGCTATGTTTGATACTTTGATTGAAGAAGTCGGAAAAAGCCCACATCATTGTAAGCTAACAAATGAGGTGAAAGGGTAATGCAAGAAGGTGTTTTAGTGTATACCGATTTGTATACCATTTAATAGAATGCACTAAATCCCACTGTATGGATATAGAAATGATATTTTTACTATAATCTTCTATTAAGGGATCTACAAATTGTTATACTAATACCGTATATATAAAGGAGTGTAAGCAAGTATAACCGTCCGTCAAACAAGTACACGTGCAAGCAAACCTCACAAGCTTTCCAAACGTGGATCAGAACTTGTTTGCTACAATTTATTTTAAGCACCATTTTCTATTACTTACTAGTATTACCCGTGCGTTGCACTGGATAATTAAAATGATATATTTACATAAAATAATATTATAAAATAAGACAATAATTTGGTGCGAAATATTATTTTATAAAAAAAAATATTATATCAATTATCGTAATTGGTGATTTTGGGAAAATTTCGATAACATATTTTTTGAACAAAGAAAAAAAACTAAATACTATATTCTATGAGTCATACATAACTATTCAAATACGATTAGCAATGATCTTATAATTGGTCTACAGATACGTATATAAATTTTGTGAATATTGAATTGATTTTATATCATATTTAGCTCAAATTGAATTATGAATATTGAGCAGTTTTGTATATTAAGTAAATAAAAAGATTTTTCTCATTTACATTTTTAAATAAATGAAAATGATTTTTTAAATAGCAAATCATTCTAACCTAAGACTTATATCAAGTTAACACTATAATTCAAAAACTAAAAAATATATAAAAAATTAAAATATAATATTCAAAAATTAAAATGTATATTAAAAAAGTTAATTATCATTTTTAAAAATATTCAAATTGATATTGCAGTTTGTAACTTTAATATCATATCACATTTTCATTAATGCTTGCATTTTTTTGTTTAGTTTCAATTATATACATAATTGAAAAATTAAAATTTATATAAAAAATTAAAATAAGGAAAAAATACTAAATAAAGATAAAAAAATTAAATTAAATAAGAAAAATAAAATAATAAAGTGTGTATTTAATATTTATTTCTAAAATAAGATTTTCCTTTTTTACTTTTAAGTAATTAAATGAGTACCAACTTGACACTGCCAACATAGCGCAGTGCCTAATTGACACTCCTCTTATTATTATATTAAGATTAAGATATATTAATTTGATACATTTTTTTTTTAACACGCTTCTTTAGTTTACCGAGCCCACAATCTCAATTGCAATAAAGCTCCTCAACCATTTTTTCCCTTCATTTTGGCACGTAGCTTTTGATGTGCACATTTTTATCTTCAACTTTCTTATCTGAACTTGTTAGGACTTGGGCAGGCATGAAAAACGATGCGTGTAATTGTAATTTTGAATAAAATAAATAAATAAATAACAATAGAAGTTACAAAAAAATTCTTATCGCTCATTTCAATGCATCTTAGTGAAGTAGTATTTGAAAAAAACTGATACAAGATCAGAAATAAGTACCAAATAGCAGAAATAAGAAAGCAAGTGCAATTATTCCAGAAAAAAAAAAGTGCAAAAACAGCAAAAAGTTAAGGACCTCAGTCGCAATTTGAATGAGATACATATTATAAGAAACCGTGATATGATTATATGTTACTGCTTCTAAAAATCCAACAATAGCAACTTGAAAAATGATCGCTACCATCTGTATTAGCCTTCCCAGCATCTATTCTTACCAAAAAAGGCTCACATAAGATTACATGAAAACCGAGAGAAAAATGGGCACTCTACTCAAGCATTACACAAAGATCACATCTTCAGGTTCTTTAACAATGAGTTATAAAGTCTTTCTGAGGCTAAGGGCTCACTTTGGCTGAGCACATCAATGGAGATGAATCACTTCTTTCGTTATTATCGCATAACAGACTCTTTGACAAAACAACGTCCGTTTGATCTGCTTGCATTTGAGAATCAGTATAAGCATATATGGAAGTGATTATATGAGATATGTGGCATGAAACAAGTCAAAAATAACTTACGCGTATTCTAGATGAATATTCAAGAATCGAGGATTTTCTTTGCTTTGTGACAATGTAACAGAACCTTCAATAACTTGATCCTGCTCCACCTCTATTGGATCGTAGAAGTAGATCAACGTCTGCGAAATAGACCGGAAGAAATGGAATGAACAAATGGAATTCAAGGAAATGAAGATAACAACTATTCCGTTGTCCTATTGCTTATCTCATCCAATTAAAATGCTACACACAATAAGGTGTACGTGTGTACTATTCTGATTGGATAGACACCTAAAAGGGCACCAACCATTGACTCTTCAAAAGTCAAGATAGCAAGCAAACATTTGTATTCAACCACTTCTAGAAAACATCATGAAGCATTTATTAATGCTGGTGATAAAGCTACTTACTAAAATAAATATACGAAACTTGGACCTAAAATAAATATACGAAACTTGGACCTAAGCTTGTGTTAGTTTTAAATCTTTTCTACCTAAGACTTTGACTGAGCTACTAAGTTAAAGTCAAACACCAATATTAACCACACATCTCAATTCATTACTCATCAATGTCCACAGATCTCGCGGCTCTAGAACTCCTCTCCACCTAAAAGGTTAGGTTTCAGCCTCGTGAACAGAGACAGACAGTCTTCATCCAAAGGACAGCCAAAACCACTATTTTCCGCACAAGCTAACCTCGGCCAAACCAATTGGCATTTTGACAAGTAATTATTACAGCACTTCAAGAAAACCTAACCAAAATCAGATTCCCAAGAAACTTGCACCACTACAATCTTGCAGAATCCTCAAGTGAAACCAAATGCTTATTGCACTATGAGTCCTCCTACACATTAGAGGCCATAACGGAAAAGAAATTACTAAAGATGTCTCCCTCGGACCATATGACAATCATTAATTTCTTTGACAAACCACCCAAGGACAAGGAAATTTTTGGAATGATCACTATCAACATCCGTTACATTTAAAAGTTCCGATACAATTCTCAACGGGAGACAGAACAAAAGACTGAAATTTTACTATTACACAAAGCCCTATAATTGTGAAAGTTGCAGCTCACTGTTCCATTTGAGATAACCGACATAAACTGATAGTATTCAAACCATGAAAATTTGTATAGAAAAGACAGAAGAACTGGAGCCAATCTCAATCTCTTCTGACAAACACATAATACATTCCTATCCTACACAGCACTTAGCAAAATAATAAAGAACTTATTTCATATACAGTATAAGGGATTGCTCTATTCACATTAAGTCTCATCAAATTAAATTTATTTTTTCTTTGTATCCTTTTCATAGCTTTCTACGGATGAAATTTTTATTCATTTTAATGCATTCTTTTTGAAATTTGAATCTGGTCAAACCAATCACATCCACAAATCCAACTGCTACACAAATTTTCATCATTCAATTCCACTCATTCTCTCTCCTATTTCACATAAAAATGCATAAAAATTTATAAAAATTTCAATCCCAACATAGGCTCAATCATTCATACATTGATTTGACCTTTTTTCAAAAAATATTTTTTTAATATATCTCTAATTCTCAACCACACATCTAAAACAAAATTTAATTTGATCAAACTTAATGTGAATAGAAATTACTATGCTCCCCATCTTCTGAAAGGAAATCACATGCTATTTTAGAATGACAAGCTCTCGACTTTTCCCTTCTTCCCCTATTCTCTTCCATTCAATCTCTATATTTTTTCTCATTTTTGCAATTAAAGTATTGCTTCGATCATTTATGGTTGCCCATCTACCTGCTCAAGGCATTCCAAGTTTAATGTAATACAACGCAAAAATAGTACGTCCTTTGAGATTACTTTTATCCAACTGTATTATCCATCATGAACCTGTAAACATATTTCCAGATTTTGTATATTGGTATGCAATGTAATTTCATATTGTGTTATGCCAGTAAGGATCTTGACCTAAAATTATAAGGAATAGAATAGACAAACACCATGTAATATTGTACTCAACCCACATTCATATAGAATAGGTTTAGCTAGTTGCATATGCTAGTGTGGATGTTGTGATCCTAAAATATAAATCCATGTTTCTTGTCTATCTTTTACCCTAAGATGTGACTTGCTCAGATGTTCTATTGTTCCTTTACTACCTTTAGTTTCCAATGTTCTGACACCTAGGGTCTAGGATAGTTAAGGCTTCCTGCAGCAAGATCTGTTAGAGTAAGCAGGTTTGATGAAATGGTAGAGTGAATTCCATCAATGGCTTTGACCTATAGGGTGTTTTAGCGCATGTTTATATATGTGTTTTAACAATTTTTACACATTTTTATATATTCTTTACAACTTCACTCATTCTCTATCCTATTTCACATCCACATATCTAGTGGAACCTATCTGTACTACACAAATCTCCACTATTCAACTCCACTCATTCTCTCTCCTATATCACATTAAAATCCATAAAAATCTATTTTTACAAATACACTAACACGCGCTTAGTGTCTGATGGGAACTTCTTAGTTTTTCATACAATAAATCCCTACACTGATCCAATATTAGTCAAAGCATGGATCGACATACAACTCCCTAGCCGAAGCACAAAGAGAGGAATCATAACGTAAAGGTATATATGTGCAAGACACCTGTTGCCAATGTGTTGGAGGATCCTCGGGTGCTGTAGACAACACAAGGGCTTCATTGGGATTGGCTCGCTTCTTTCTTTGATTACCATCTGTATCATGATTATTAGGAGACTCCACTAATGCTCCTGTATTGTTATTGGAAGCATAAATTGTAGGTGTACCAAACTCCACATCGAACCAGAAAGCAAACCCATGAAATGGTGCTGGAGTCCAAGAGAAAATGAACTAGTTTCAGACGATCACATTCCTAGAATCTCATAACTTGGAGTAGGAGATAAAAGAGATTTGGTATTCTATTCATATGCAAATCAGCGATAAATAAATTCAATAAAAGTAAGATATATGCTCCCGAAGGAAGTGGAACATGGAAATGAGATAACCTCAGCGGAAATGCCTCTCGGAGAGAGGGAAAGTATGGTTGCTGTGAACATACATGCTTGATGCTTGTACATGCTCAGAAATGCATAAATACAGAGTCTACCCCAGAATCCCTCCCCAAGGAATGAGAAGGGGAGGGAGGAATCTTACCTCGCATCATTGATTTAAACTTGAATCTGGTAGAAACAATCTCTAGTTCATTAAGGGTAACTGTAGAACAGTCCACTTGTTTAACCTGCATCAAAGTGAAAACAATTAGTTTGTACAACAGCTGCAACAGTATTAGAATTACTACTTTGGATATAATGTGAAAAGATGAATAAACTGAAATGTGATGTTGGGACAATGATCACACTTTTTTGTATAGAATATTTTTGTCAATTTCCATACATTATATTTGTGAAATAAGTACAAAGATTTACTTAGCGCGTGTTAGCCTACTCATTTTTACAAATTTTTACATATTTTTATACATTCTTTTCAACTCCACTCAGCCCCCGTTCTTCTACATATTTTTACACATTCTTTTCAATCCCACTAATTCTCTCTCCTATTTCACATCCACATATCTCGTGGGACCTACCTGTACTATACAAATCTCCACCATTCAACTTCACTCATTCTCTCTCCTATATCACATAAAAATACATAAAAATCTATTTTTATACACATCATAACACCCTTTGTTCTCTCTCTTATTTCACATCCATATATTTTGTGGGACCTACCTGTACTACACAAATCTCCACCATTCAATTCCACTCATTCTCTCTCCTATATCACATTAAAATCCATAAAAATCTATCTTTACACATACACTAACACCTGCTTATTTCATGTGAAATAAGTAAAAGTATTTGCAAAAGTATTTCAATTTCTCCTCCTCTTGCGGGGGAGGATAAGTCTTGCCCACACCTAACATTGCATTGCCACATCATCCTTCACAAGTAGCCATGGCTTATCAATGGATGAGGTGATTATTAGTCTTAAAAATCATTAATTATACCATTTAATATGTATGCATTCAATTATAAATTTATTGACGGTGATATTAATTGAAAGCTCATCAGCAATATATATATTAAAATTATTGAGGGTATAATGGGCTTCTAGCTAAACATTTAAGGACAACTATGTCCATCAAAAGATTTTGTTGTCATCAATTGAGAATCATTTTTATAACTATTAATTTTTCCTTCAATCAATAAATAGTTACTGAGATTTAAAATAATATTATAATTAATGAGATCTTAAATATACATTATAAATTATTTGATAACTCTTGATTTGCTCTCAATTGATGCTATAATCAATATATAACTATAATGCATGAGTTCTTAATTAAATTCTTTATCTACATTCATATATGCACATATTCGAAATAGGACATAGTAAGGGTGATAGGATTCAATTTTTTATGGCTTTTTATGAATTTTTATGTGAAAAAGGAGAGAGAATGAATGAAGTTGAATGGTGGAGATTTGTGTAATACATGGAGGTCCTACGAAATATGTGGATTTGATTGATGGAGGATAAAGAAAGAATTGATAAAAATGGATAAAAACGTTGTAAAAAGTTGTAAAAGTAGTATGCTATCACATGCAGTGTGTGTTACTAGGATATATTCAATTATGAGCACATCTTTGAAGAATTACGTCGGGCGTTGAGGTGTGGAACAAGGATACTAGATTCTTTAAACCAAAAGAAGATGTTTTATATTGGGCAAAATATATCTAAAACTATCACTATATTAATTTTAAAATAAATTTTAAATTTGTAAGACGTATTCATATACTTTTCTAAAATTTGGACACCTTTTATCTTTATCGCGGTATCCTCGATTTTAGAAAAAGAAGAATCCAAATATGCACAAGCGTTGCATATCACTAATATACCATTCACATTTCATCACCCATTCAACTTTGACACTGTTTAGATTCCACACGAGAACAGACCAGAGCACTTGTTGATAAAAATATTTTTATTATTTTTTATTATTTATGAAAGCACGTTGAATACTTTATGCTGAAGCAAAGGAGAGTTCTTTGTAAGGTGCGGGAGTCCAATTTGTAATTGTGCTAGTAGGGGGTTAATTGTTAAGAACTACACCTGCTTTTGAGCAGAAAAGAGACATAACGTTAGCATATTTGACTGAAACAGTGACTCTGCTCTTTAAAAGAAGAAAGAGGAAGCAAAGGGAGGGTGTGTTTGTTTGACAAAGCTAGGGTTTTTCAGCATTTCATTTATCAACTTCATTACCGCTCATGACTCCACCATATGACCATATGTTCGAAAATGCTTGCCCCATCCACCAACATACGGCCCGGTATTTCCAGCCTGATCCTTGCCTATTGAATCCATCGCTATCATGGTGACCTGCTGACATGCGGTTTTGGATTCAGAAATTGACAAAGATGAGGCACAACGTTAGCTTCTCCTTTTCGGATATTTGAGGACTATTCTGAAAGACAGGGGGCAGTGATACTCCCATGATTTTTAAAACTTTAAGGAATGTAAAAATTAAGGGCCCCTCGACGGTGGTGACCTGGCAGGGATGGATTATCTTGAACAGGGGACTAACAAACACGCAAAAAGACTAAACTTATTTTTTTAATATTTCCATTAATTCTACGTCATAACTTGAAAAAGTAAATCCAATAACTAATTTTCTATTTGATTTGCCTTTGGTTGGGCCCCAGTCCCTCCTTCAAGTGAGCACCTGAGGCTGATGCCTCTCCTGCCTCAAGGCACTGTTGAAGCACGACCAGTCCAGACAGAGAGCAGACAACATGCTAGCATCACCGTGAACTACAGGAAACCCAGAGGAGATGCCACACACACAGTACATCATCATGTGTCGGACATGTCAACATCCAACACTCAACACTGTCAGTGACAAATAAAAAACACCAAGAAATGGGCACAAGACATGTTAATGCTTCTCAGCATAAAATTTTGTAAACCGGATAAATCTCCTAACACCCACAAAAGATACTAAGTAAGCCGCACGGCCCCACATTCTCTTGGAATCACATGCAATTACGTGCCTAACATCTTGCCAATTGCTGCTTGGATCCTTCCCCACCAAAATCATTCCTCCCCATACAATTTCCAGGCATTTTCCCATCGAGCATTTTCATAGAAATAAAGTGAGAGAGAAAAAGTTTCCCTTTTCCCCTCGATATCCCCCTATTGTCCTTTCAATCTCCAAGCAAACTTCTCCATTTCTCCTACCAAACCTCACGAGCTATTGTGATTGCCAAGTACTGCCCAGTGTCTCTTCCCTTTAGAACCTTGGCTTGAGAATTCAAGACCCAATCTGAGGTTCTTTAAGGACTTAAAAAGGAGAATGCCTCAAAATCCTCCAACTCCATCCATCAGAAAGGAAACAAGAACCAATATTAGCTTTATCATGAGGATTCAAGTCCCTCCATCCCCCAAAACCCAAACATTCCACACAACATTTGTTGTCACCTTTAGCACCAAATGAAAAAAGGTTACGATACAGAACATCACCTTTTTGAATCATCCATCTTTATATCGTACAGTTCTTTGTATTTCAGTCAATATTATAAGACATCTCTTTGCTGGGAGGAAAAGGGTAACCATTCGGGGAGTCCCACCCAAATGGAGAAAGAATAAGACATATCACATATTACCTATTTAACAACTTGATATGTATTCCAACAAGTAGTACATCAGTAAACAGGTCCTCAATTAACAAATTTGAACTACAGAAACTAACGTAGAGAGATAGGCCAAAGAAAAATGGAAGGATAAAAAGGCTCTGTTAAATTCATCAAAGATGTACTGGATCATTCTAACACAACATCTCATGTTAGTTCTATGCTCCGTGCATTTGAAGTTTATATTCTGTGAGCAGTCTTCATCTACGAAGGTAGGAAACTAAAATTATTCGAAAATAGAAGGTCAGTACTAGATTTTGCTCCAGTAGCATTATCTTTAGAATGTAGTAGTTTCAACAATAAGTTGACGCTGTCTCTGTGAAGCTTTTAAATTATTTTTCATCTATAGAGATCATCATATTTTTGGTTTTTGTTTACTTGGAATTGGTAAGCTGTAAAGACAGAGATTTGGTTACAGGGAGGACTCACCACATGAGGCCACGTCAAGACATTTTCACCAGAGATTGTCTCAACTGAAGGCTCTTCAAACGCACACTGCTTCGCTAATGGCAGCATGGCAGACACTGCATATAACAAAAACCCCAACCTAAGCAATCAAGGGGAGCAAGATCCATAAAAAGTGCAGCAAATAACAAACTAACAAAATTAAGAACTTAAATGTATTATGTATACTTCCAGACTAACTTCGAAGCATTCAATTTGAATTGCATAAGACTAACTTCAATAGAAAGTAGGCATGGAAAAATAGTACTCTGCTAATGAAAATACTTGCTGGAGATTTAAGAGGTGGACTTGAGAATGGCCATCAAAAAGTACCAGAAATCTAACTAGGATCTTTTTCTATTTTCACCAAACGGCTTATTCTTGCATACCAAAATAAAACAGCATAATAGATTGTCACACATGACATATTGTAAAAGGGTCAAGACCGTACGCCTCTATTCAGGTTTCTAACAGTTGCTGGGTTGAAGCTGTCACGACCATTATCTTTCAACCAAATGGTTGCTCGCATCATTAACTATCAAACTTGCAAGAGGATATTCTCCTTTAATCAGCTTCCACTAACTTTGTTTCTCCTCAGCGAGAAATTAGTAGTAAAGAAGAGGAACAGGCTGTCGTAAGGGGAAGCACGTAGATGAATCCTTAGCTCTACCCGCTGAAGCTGATATTAGGAGTAAAATAGACTCCCTCCCTCGGGTGGTGGATGGGTGGAGCGGCTTCTACGAACAACACCACCTCAATTTAAGGACCCGATATTTTTAAGAGCTGATGGTCTCTGGAAGAACTCTTGTGAGATGGTAAAGCTACCTCAGGACAAAGAAGACACTAGTGGCAAAACGAATTTTTAGTGAAGCAGAGGTTACATGGAGTAATAGATATGTATAAGGCTAGACTTCTTGTCAAAAGATACATATAAACATATGTATGGTTATAAAGTGAATTTTGCACTGGTAGATAAGATGAATATTGGTAAAATAATACAATCTCTATTAGTTAGTCTGAACAGGTATTTACGACGCATGTCAAAAATGTCTTCATGGTAATCTAATAGAAGAATATGGGCCCGCCTTTGAGATTCACACCTCCAGAAGGATATGTAAGCTAAAGAATAAAACAAGCACCTAGAGCTTGATTTTGTGGGCTGAGCATCTCAATGAAGAATTATGATCTCAGGCAAGCTTCGGCAAATATTACTTGTGTCTGTTCTATAACGGGAGGTGTCTGTTCTATAAAGGGGAGATAGTAATGATGTTAATTCTTTTTCCATACGTGGATGACATAATTGCTAGGGTGGTTTTCTAGGGTAGCACAAGCAAGCTACTGAGGAAGCAAATAATGAAATATTATAGGATCAAACCACTTGACAGAGACTATATCACGCATACTGCATACTTCTGGGGGAGACTTTGAGCTCCAGTTGTAAGTAGAATGACTTCCTTTCATCAGAATGGAACAAAACCAAGCATCAGAATGGAACAAAACCAAGCATCCTATAACAGTAAATTTCTGTTAGAACAATGCTGGAATATTATATGCAATCCAGTGAATCACAGCACGAGGCAGCTTCCGTGCCAGAGGTATTAGGAATACAGCAAGGAAGCATCAGAGAGCTCAAGAGAAGGCACTGAAAGCAATTATTACAACTCGGCCTAATCCTAACCCATAAAAGGTGAAAAGTGATGACACTGACAAGAGATATCCAGAAACAGATTATGAAAAAAAAATAGATCTTTTGAAAAATCAGAAGCCACTAAACTGGTCCAGAAATAAGATCTTAACCAACAATGCACTGAACTAATTAAACGACGAGATTTATTTACTAAAGAAACTCATCTTTTTTTGAGAGAGAGAGAGAGACCATGTTTTGCTAGACATAAAGTAACTGGAAATATTGTTATGAGAAAAAAATAAAAATAAAAAAAGAATCCAAGTGCATGTACTCACTATCAATTCCATATACATTGCGCCAGAAGTCAATGCTTTCACTATACCGGTCTGGATGGGTGACAGGTGCCATGTACAGCTGCAAAGGTAGGAAATAAAACAGCATGATGATTTATGACCAATGATTGAGCACTATAATATATGCCACAGCTAGTATTAGGATGACATGGACCAGAAACAGAGTTAATTACTATATGGACATCATGACAATAGTGCCAAACACCATTATTGCTTCCAACACATCAATTTCTATTATGACTGTAGACATTAGTCGAATTGAATTTAAGTACATGCTGAAGCTAAAATTTAAAGAACGCCTTTTATAGATAACGCTGCATCCTTTTACATACTCTGACTTAGTTCCTA
This sequence comes from Jasminum sambac, assembly GCA_018223645.1. Classification (NCBI taxonomy): domain Eukaryota; kingdom Viridiplantae; phylum Streptophyta; class Magnoliopsida; order Lamiales; family Oleaceae; genus Jasminum; species Jasminum sambac. The sequence continues at coordinate 18,251,220 of CP073650.1, read as the reverse complement.
AAATAAGTTTTAACAGACAATTGCAGTTGCTTGACAATTTTGTCCACACGCACACAGTAGGAAGAGAGCTGTTAGTACCGTAGCAATTGAAGGAAGAATAAGACCTCCAGGTTTCAGCCAACGGTCTCGGGCAGTAATGACACTCCCCAGCATACTCTAGGAGGAAGGGTTAGCAAGTTCATGTCAGAGAAGACACTAAGCTTGGACCTTCAAACAGATATATATAGTCCACAGTATAACTCAAACTTCATTACATACATCTTTGGAGACACGCAAAATTATATTTGTTAATACGCATAAGATACTAATTATCACCTCATAAAGAAGCATGTAGCCCATCCATTCTGAAACTATAACATCAACTTCTTCATCAATTTCAATATCCTGCAATTACCAGATGGTGAATTGCTAATTTTATCCTATACTTATGAGCAGCATACATCCTCACACAACAAGTATTCAAGAAACATTGTTAGTTAGAACCAACACCAGAAAAAAACAAATGAAAGCTATCGATTGTGTAAAACTCACCACTTGAGAAATAAAACATGTAACATTTTAGTACCATACATTGTTCCACGAAGTATATAGCAGCCTCTTCATAGGAAAGAATTATATATCGCTTATACACCATATTTTCCTTCAAGAAATTTAGTTCCCTTTTTGTTAGCACCAACAACCTTGTATTGCTTCAACTCATTGGCTTGTTATTCCACACTTGCAATTATTTTATTTTTTCCAACTGAATTGAGAAGCATACTGAATAGCTAATATGGTTATAGAAACTAAAAGCAGAAAAGAAAATGGAGTCACCAAAAGTAAATTTTTTTGGAAAATTTTCAATACAGAACAGAAGTAGGAATTGACAGAGAATACCTGCGCAGGACCATAAAATATTATGATGAGGAATAACTGCCTGACTAATGCCTCAAGACTAAACTCTAGCTTGACGTCTCTTCAACTTCTATTTGGTGCATAGTCCTTATTAACACACTCAAGCAACCCTAATTATTTGCGGATTTGTACTATACTCTTATAAAACTAGAAAATAGTTTCTGTTGTTACTGGTTGAAGTAATGGCAAAAAAGACACGGAGTTATCTTTTTTAGGGGTTAGGAGTATTTCGGGAGTTTGCAAAATAATTGGCCATCAAAGTACAAAGGGAAGGATATCACAGCATTCTGTCATTTTGACAGGAAATCGAGGATCACATGAGGGAGACACGATTAAATGAAAACGAGATGAACCACCATAAAATTCATCAACCTATCGTAATATAATTTTCATTTCTACCTGCCCCTTGTTTTCAATTTATACACATATAGAAATCTGGTTGTATTGTTGTGCTATCAGAGCAATTATTCTCCGTCAAATGGCAATAATTTTCAGAAAAGAACTGGAGAAGGGGACACTGGGGCTTCTACCTGAGTTTGATGGTGAGGAAGCAGAAGGGCAGGTAATTATGTCTGAGGATTATATCTCCCTGAATGACCCAGGCAGAGAATGAGAAGGTAGAAGATATCACTGATTGCATTGGATAAGTTCTAGTTTGGTTCAAAGAGCAGAGTCATAAACCTTTTGAGGTTGGGAAAACTCAAAAGCTTTTTGTCATATCAATTTTGCCCTTCACCAACTACTCAGTGACAAAGCAGTTTGGCTGTGGAAACAGGTTTCAGGTAAGAAGAAGATGATCAACCTGAAGATTGAACAAAATGGAGTCAATGAGCTGATTTAAGGTTTGAGGCCACATATTAAATTAGTAGCAAGTTACGCAACCACTTTTTCAACTTTTTACCACTTTTTTATCCATTCTTTCTTTACTCTAAATCAATCACATCCACATATCACATCACATCCACAAACCTCCACCGCTCAACTCCACTCATTCTCTCTCCTCTTTTTTTGTTTATGAGAAACAGAATATGTTATTGAATTAATAATTCCATGGATTTTACAATGACAAGAGGTGAACAAGACTTCCACCGACAGGAGATAACCAAATACTATGCTAGATCAAGAGGTGATCAAGAATCTAATTCAGTGAAAAATCCGGCAGCTCTAGTCCATAGTCCAACTGTGAAGATCCCAAATATCATCAATCGATCTCTCGAGATTATCAAAAATCCTTCTATTTCTCTCTCATATTTTACATTAAAAACATTTAAAAACCATTATAAATGATTCCCTATCACCCTTTAGGTCTGCAAGCGGTAAACCAGAAAAACTTCAGTCATATGCCAGAAACATTTTCCTCAGACTGCCCAAGAGAAGGGAGGGCAAAAACAGATAGGACCCACAGATTAGTACGGCCCAAGAAGTAAAGGATCCTTCTATTATGCTTAAAAGGCATCCAAATTAGTTCAGCCCAGCAACTTACCACAGCTCAACTTGTGTTGAAGGCCCCCCTAACAGAATTTATTTACAATCAGTGCAATCCCTTTATTTCATCCAGCAAGCCCATTCCTCATGCATCATAAGATATCAACGGAACCAAACCCACTCACCCATACAAAAATCTGATAGATTCTGGGTTCCAATTGACTCTGGAAATGGGACTTTGAGTCTTGGAGAGTGAGGCGAGGGGGATCGGGTTCTCACTGAATAGGATCCAGGCAATGTGGAAGAACGAGAATCATTAAGGATCTCAATAAATGGTATGTGCTGATCCATCGCACAAATACTGACAATTGCATATTGATTTGTTCCATATTTATTTGTCGGGCTCAGCATTGTGAAACTCTGTTGGAAGGCTCAATGGGACAGTGTTCTCATGGAGAGTATGTTGATGACAGCAGACTCGGGTGGGTAAGTCCTTCCACTTTCCCAAGAAAGAAGATTGCCTTTCTGCACGGTCCGTGAATGGGGACTCCAAAGAACATCGTTCTACTTTACTATAGCAATTCAAATTTTTGCAACAGCTCGAGGATGGGTATTTGATAGGAACCTGCAGTTATACTGTTTAAGGGTTTAGGATACATTGTGCAGTTAGATCATTGCACTATAAAAATAGGAGACTTATATTTTCAGATATCAGTAGTAGTTTTGCTGTTTTAGTGAGAAATAAGGGTGTCTTCAAGTATTAGTGTTAGAGAACCTCTCCACTGTATCTTTTTTTCTAAGAAGTATATGCACAGATATATATGTTACAAATCTGGTTATATCATACTTCTTCCAGAGAATGAAGAAGCTGTCAGGTTTTATCAAATTCTCAAGATGTTTTCCGGTTGGTATATACATATTTATTGTTCATGTACCAAAATGGTGGTGTTGACTATAGCCTTTGTTAGGAACTAGAAGATAGATGCCCTGTAATACTATATCTTTGTATTTACTTTAGAGTGCAAGGAACAATATACGTATTTCTTCTCCCTCTAAAATTAACTGCTTGGTTTACTTCTCTTCTGTTCGATAATGTACATATGTTACCATCCATGGATTAGCCTGGCACAATTACAACGGGAAAAGTTGAAATGGAACTTTTACTCTCAAAGCTAAGGTGTGTTCTGATTCATTTATCTCCCAAAATGAGAAACAGAGAAGCAAATGCTTTCCTTCTCTCTTCCCCCCCCCCCCCTCCCTCCCTCCTTTTAGCAACAGAAAAAGTACATTGGGGTTTTTGAAGCTTGACTTTCGTGGCTAGAGCTAGTGTTAGTGGTGCTCTCCGACAATGGAAGAGAAAGAGTTCATTCTGCATTCATTATCGTGTCTAATTTAATGTTCAGACGACCTACACAGATACACTACTGCCTCTGAACTTATTGATTTGCATGTTATGAACTGAACTATTTGACGAAATGGTGAAACCAATTACATCTGGAAAATAAAAACAAGAGGGGCCTGGGCCGCAACTGATGCTACCCGAACTTAGAGGAAGTTTATTTGCCCTCTATATAACATTAAAAATGAAAAGAGGAACCACAATTGCATACAAGAAACAGGTGTCAGCATGTTTAGAGAAGAGGTCTACCTCAATGCGCCCGTGCAAAACAATGATTGTTTCAGATAAGTTGTTTGCCTTTACAACTTCATTTGCCTGACATAACATTTTAATAGAAAAGCATCTATTAGACTATCACTGGATTAGAAAATTCTAGAATAAAACACTCAAGCTATGACATGTTATTTTTTCCAACACATTGGAGAGGAAATAGATGGGTTTACTTGAAAAACTTCTCTCGGAATTTACAGTGTCATTCAGAGAAGATCCAATTTAAGTGGAGATCGGCATGAGTAGATTGTAATACTTTTTTTTTTTTTAATAAGAAACTGAACTTGTTATTGAAATAATGACTATAAAATATACAACGAAACAGGGTGGACGAGACTTCCACCAAAAACCTGCCAAAACCAATGCTAAATCAAAGTTTAAACAAGGGCTTTATCCACTATTGGGAACTAAATTGTAGATTGTAATACTTGACATTGTAGCATGTCTTTTGCACATAAAAAGAGTCTATATTTCAAACCAGCTCACGAAGTCATAAGAGTTCAAAATATATATTAGGTATATATGTTTAAATGGAATATTTAGCCTATTTGCATCCCCCGGAGGCACTTCAAGTCATTATAGTGAAGAAAATATTTCTTCAGAGAAAGACTTACATTCCATTCTATTCCACCCCCCCCACACACACACACACAACACAAAACACTCCCAACCCCAAAACCTGCATACTGATTTCATCAGTCAGATACCTTTGGGCGAACACTACCATGAAGGAGTTAAAACACGTCAAAAGCACTTTAATAGTGTATGGCAAGCAGCTTATAAACGAGTTTATTTTGTGCATGTTTACAAACTAGGTAAATGAAGTGAGAGAGGGCAGTAGTGGTTTACTGAAATGTATATGGATAAAAAGGTAGTTTGGAAAAATATGGAGAGTGTTTATAAATGAGTTCCTAGTTATAAATGAGTTCCTAGTTTATAAGCACTTTGTCAAACATATGCTAAGCCTTTTAAATCATATATTAAGCGCTTTAATCTTAAAGGTAAGAACCGGTGCCATTGATACTCAACAAACAGTTCATGCACCAAATTTCAGCCGGTAACAGTTGAAAATCAATTGAACAAAGTACCTGGATTGCAATATTACTAGCATCCACTGCATACACCTGTCAGCAAACAAGATGTACCAATTAGTGGAGAAAGAACCTATGACGTTTGCAAAACAACAAGGCATTAGGCTAACAATATATTAGAAAATTATGAATTCACATTGTCTTGTGCACAGAAAGCAACCACAAAGATAAGTCCATCAAAATTACTAATACTTGTAATAACAATACATGATCAATATTACCAACTTCTGGGAATAGACATGCAATACCGCATTCTTCAGTGTGGAACTGTTACTTAACTGTCTTAGACCCCGAATAATTCTTAAACTGTCTTAGACCCTGAATAATTCATTCTCCATTACAAACCATTTATATCTGATCTAATAAAATCATTCCAGGGAACAGCCATGATATCAAATACAATACAACATGTGGCAGAGAGACCTCAGTAAACAGAGTTGCTTGTGACTAGACACAGAATAACCTAATTGCTTTTCTAGGGCCTGCTGGTGAACAGAAACTAATGCATGAAAAAATAAATAAATATGCGATTCGAAATTAAATTTAAGCAGGACGGAAGTTCATTCATCTGATAACCAGAGAGGTTACATTACCCGTGCTTCTGAAATAATGCTAAGCAAATAACACAGCAAATGGGAAAACAAATCTTATTTGCTTATGCACCAATTTCAGTAAAAGAAAATTAGAACACCTTCCCCGTTCTTCAATGCCCCGGAATTTGACCACCAAAACTAACTAATAGACAATATTGCCCTACAATTATTTGGAAAAATAAGGGTCATGATCAGCCATTAATGGCATACGGGGCCTCCTATCGAAAACTTGCAAGCTTTCTTACGTAAATGACAATTTAAGTAATTAGCACAACTCAGTCATGGCCTGTACTTTTTTCGGGATCTACTTTGAAATTAGTAATTTCAAGAAATTGAAGAGAGTATTAATATAGCAAAGCTATAAACAGTTTACAATTTGATGGGGTTATACATACGCCATGAATTTTGTAAGGGTTTATGAGCAAGTTCTAGAGGAAAGACAAGAAATAGGGGAAGATAAATCAAATTCTTCTGTATTTGATGATTTCCTCAGGAAAAATGTTCTCTACAAGCAATTACACATCTTGAACTATCAGTTACCGGTTTTTGTTGGTAGATGTCTCGTCCACTATTTTGTTGTTGTTTTGAAATCTTTATCTTAATAAAATTTGTCTGTTTCTTATAAAAAAAAAAACTGTCAGTTACTAACGGGCAGAACTACGAGAATCAAGCATAGAGCTTCTTACACGTTTTGCACCAGCCTGAGCACAAAAAATTGAAAGAATGCCTGTTCCACAACCAACATCAACTACTACCTGAAACACGAGCACAGAATATTCAACATCACGAGAAGCACCAATTAGTTAATTGAAAGGAGAAATAGAAGCAATGTAGCATGGACAATATCTACAACAAAGAGACAACCTTTTTTTTTTTTTTTTTGGCTAAAGAAAGAAAGAGTAGGACATAGGTCGCCAAGGGACACTAAGTAAGAACTTAGAATTAGAAAATCCACATTCATTTAGCAAATCTACAGTTTTATACTTCTTATCTTTTGATAACATATAATTTCTTTTACTTTTGGTTTTTTTTTTTTTTTTTTGCTGATGAAATATTTTAAATAAGACAAGATATCTTCCTTCGATGTAGAGCTGAGCCAAAAAAAGAGAAAAGAAAAAAAAATAAAGAATGAGAACCAGCCGAACCAAGAAAATCCAGAGTACAAAAGTTTCCAAGTGACAAGTGTTTTGCAAAACTAAATCTGAAAACTTTGAAACAGAAAGATACTAGGCCCTCACTTTTCCCGAGATACGATGTTGATGCTGGAAAATTGCATTCCTGTAACCTTCTGTACGTGCACGATCCTGCAGATAAGATACGACAAGATGCATCAGCATACAACTCCCAAAACTTGAGTGCTTGTTTTGTATACTTAATAAAACCAGATAAAAAGCTAGTTAACCAGTTAAAATTCACTTATAGGCATGCATATTAAATACATAAATACATTTTTGCATTGCATATTACTTTTCCACACAATTAACCAAAATAAAAAAATTAAACATAGAAAAAATGAAAAAAAAAAAAACTTTTCATTTGATCCCCCATCAAACAAACTCTACCTTGGAAACAAAATCAACATGATAAAAGGACCTTTTAGTGATGCTAATTTCCTGTGTTTTTCTGCTTCCATATCTGCAATTTACAAACAACAGTAGGAAGTGCAGCAAGCATCCTTTATTTCTCCTCCTAAACTTCCTCTGAAAAATTGGCTTAAAACGATTACAGAAGAAGACCCTTCATACTGATTACAAAATTGAGTGAAGTACGGAGTTCATCATTGATTATGACTACACAAAATGTTGCTTCACATCGTCACATCACTTCCTTGATAGGATAAGCCTTCCATTTTTTTTTTCTTTTCTTTTTTTTTGGTGGGTGGGGGGGTGTTGTGTTGACTATCCTGCTTGAAAAGCCAAGACTGGGATAGAGTTTTACCACATTCCATGAATATAGCTTTGTCTACTTGGTAAAATTCCCCTTGAAACAAATACTTTGTTTAAGTTGCTAATTTCTCGAGTGATATTATAGCCATAATAACTGCCTAATCCGGCAAACTTCTGGAAACTATGATTTATATCCATGCTTTACTGATGAATATTGAATAATGCTGAGTAAACTAGTGATTGCTACAGGTAGTGAGATGTATTCTAGATTAGTCCTACTAAAAGTAAAATAAAGCCGTGTTTGGTGTCACTGCTAAACTGAACTTCCAAATAAGGCCTTTAGTTAGTATAGTTGGACTGGCCCTTTCGAGTAGAAGTGTAAATACCAAACAGCATTTTGTTAAAAGAGGAACATTCTGGGAATCCTGATGGATTTTATCACTTCTAATCTCCAGCACAAAAGATCATATATGTATATTCTTGCACATTTGAACACCTTCATGTAAGAACTTTATATTCATGATATGAATGCGCATAGACATAAAACTCACACAGGATGAGAAAGATGGCAGAAAACTTATCCAGTATTTTCTACCCTCCAAGCCCATCTCCAGTCGCCCCATTCTTATGATACTGTCCAACACAATTCACGTCGGGCACCCCGACATGCGATTATGGGATGCACACATCATTTTAATTAATTAATATTGTTTGGTTAAAGAATATAAAATTTTATGCACGTGAAACTTCGAGTAAATGGTAAATATCTTTTTGTATTTGGAAGGAGGGTAATTTTGTAAATAAAATAAACTTGCTTCTCACTGTTAAAATGATAAGAGTATACTAACAAAATTTATACACCCAAGTCAAAAGCTAAACCCGTCCTTTCATCACCTGTAAAAATTAAAATGTGCCTCTTCTTCAAGAAACATTTCCTTCTTTCTTCACGTTGTCGCCAGCCACACCATGAAGCTCTTCACTTCAGGATCTTGGTTCCAGAAATCTGGGCTGCTACTTTCTAGTTCTTCAATTCTTCTTCGAGCTCTCTTCTTTCAGCCACTTTTAGAGGTCATTGCTTGATCCTTTCTTCTCTCTTTTATAAAAATTATTTTGAATTTTGATGTATGCGACTCATTGAAATCGACCTTCATTTTCTCAAATTTGCTAGGTGGCTCCTGTCTGTCCGTCTGTCTCCAGTTTGCATCAGACACTGGCTCCAAATTAAAAATATGTCCACGCTTCTGAGCCCTTCCCTCAACCTGATTTAAACTCTAACATCATCATGTAGAGAGAGAGGGAGTGAGAAGCAAGCCAATATACCTTTGTTGCTTCACCAAATACCATCTCTTTTACCTCCTCCTTCCCCACCCCAACCCCCTCTATCACTCTAGACCTATAACCTCTATAAATGAGACAGCTCCAGTACATAACAACTCAATGGAATTCTCTCAAATGAGCTTATCCAAGATTGTGTTCGCATTTAACTTTTTCCATATAGTCTCTTATCAAATCAAACGCAAAATTTAAATAAAATAGAACAAAAATTCCAACGGCAATATTAAGAGAGCACTAAACTCGCAACTTTGAACTCAAAAACTGACATAATACAATTGATAAACAATAGGAGCTGCCCTCCCCAAACATGATATTTCCATTTTTCTATAAACGTGGTTTAGCAGAGCAATTGTCCATCAAGTATTCAAGTATTGGCAGTTCATATAATCATATTATTTCGAAACGATGTCCAAATTGTATCCAAGTGCCCACTGTATTGCCAGAATTTCTGAAGGAGATTACTGAGTTCTTTAATGAATCCTAGTTCGTTTGATTTAGCACAGATTCACATGCTTTTGGTGGTTGACGACTCGTCCACTCCTTTTCGTTGTAATGCTCCAAAGTTATTATTTAATAACAACTTTAACAAGTTTTGTTTCTTATCAAAAAAATAAAAAATAAAAGTCCTAGTTCCTGTCCAAGTTAAAAATAAATAAAATAAATGAGTAAGTGTGCATGTGTGAAAAAGCTATCTTAACTTTCTACACTCATTTTCAGCCAAACACACTAAAGGAAAATATTATTTTCCACGTTCTCCATAAAGTTCATTACTTCGGTACCACAATCCGTCTAAAAAATCACTTTTCTTTTCAAAGAAAGCTTTGTCAAACAAGATAAAGCATCAATAATTTAGAAACAGAGAATTAAGACAACAATCTTGACATCCTGAAACAACCACCATCTAAAACACCGTTGAAGGCTTTTCTTTTTCTTTCAATAATCAAAAAGAGTTTCTTTATTTTGATTTTCCTTTTATAGGCATCAAGGCTAGTAGGACAGTCTTAAAGAACAGCTACGAAAGCACCAAGTCAGAAATACCAATGCACCCAAAACACAAATAAAACCATAAATGTACCAAGTGAAGAAACTGTTGGGAAAACACCAACCCAAACTAGATTTCGGATTTACTCCAGGATCCTCCTTTATTGTAGAATTTATCAAATGAATGCGGAAATATCATGAAAGAATAATAACACAATCACAATACAAGGATTTACGAGGAAAACTCCAAAGTTGGAGAAAAACTACGGCCTGTCAGAGATATTCCATTATACGAACAATTGTTACAATCGTATAGAATCTCACACCAAGCCCTCCGATTACAATCCCAACAACACCCACTAGACTATCCCACACTCAAATGCTAGCCTAGAATTTTCCGTCACCCTTGGTGACACTTTGGTGTAATTTACTACATGGGATTGAATTGGATTGGACCTAGATATAATGGCTCTCAACCTCCCTATTTATAGAGATCAACACCTTCCACCGTCATTGATAACTCGCGCTTGATTGTCGGTGTTCAAATCCGAATCGAAAATTTCTTTTCAATTCAAACATTATTTTATTGAGTCAACATTCAATAATCTCCACCTTAACTAAATAAAATAATCACCATAACATCGCTATACAACACCGTCTTTACCAATGGCCATAATTCTCGACATGGAGAATTATTATACTCCACCATAAAGAGTACATACACTTACAATTAACCACAAATTCTAAGAATTTCATCTCGGCACATGTCAAACATTCCTTGCTGAAATTTATGGTGCAATCTCCTTGCTTAGCTTTTCTTGGAGATTCATCAGCCATCGACATGCTTTCCACCACACACCTTGCATAACCGCTAAGCCAATGCCCATGTGCAAATTGTGGACCCGCTAATAGTAACACATCCTCTTTCATGGCAACTTTGAGATCAATAACATGCCAAAAGGACTACCAGAGCCTCTTATGGAGAAAAGAGACACTCCGTTAGCGACAATATCAGTATCTCCATCTACTGAGTTTGGAGCTTGTCGAACTTGCTCCACCATCTTGACAATTTCCTTTATGAGCTAAAATTGTCCACGCCACTTTCTGTTCATCAGATTGACAACCATTGACTTGAACTTTCCCATAAGTCAAAAACAATTTTTCCATCATGATAAATCTACTTTGTACTTTGCAATTGGCTTCTCAGGATCGAAAAGAAGTCCTCCATGAGAACCACCGTGATTGATTAGAATTTTGCCAACAAAATGACACCTTGACAAAAACAATTTCATCGTTCGCCTTCTACTACACTTCACACATGAATAGTAGGTTCGCAAAGACTTCAAGATCCACCACCAAAATTACAGTACATCAAGGAACCATGTGCTCGATACCACTTGTTGGGAAAACACCAACCGAACTAGATTTCGGATTTACTCTAGGATCCTCCTTTGTTATAGAATTTATCAAGTGAATGCGAAATAACATGAAAGAATAATAACACAATCACAACACAAGGATTTACGTGAAAAATTTCAAAGTTGGAGAAAAATCACTCTGTCAGAGATATTCCACTATACGAAAAATTGTTACAATCGTATAGAATCTCACACCGAACCCCCCGATTACAATCCCAACAACACCCACTAGACTATCCCACACCCAAGACTTTTCATCTTTTTGACAAACCACAAAGAAAACACTCAAATGCTAGCCTAGAATTTTCCGTCACCCTCGGTGACACTTTAGTGTGATTTACTACATGGGATTGAACTGGATTGGACACAGATATAATGGCTCTCAACCTCCCTATTTATAGAGATCAACACCTTCCACCGTCATTGACAACTCGTGCTTGATTGCCGGTATTCAAATCGGAATCAAAACTTCTTTTCAATTCAAACATTATTTTATTGAGTCATCATTCAGTGCCATCAACTAGCGGTTGCAGAGATCTACTCAAAGAATAATAAAACAAAATGGAGATTCGAAAAATCAAAATAAAAATAAAGTTGAATGTATAATTTATAAAGAACAATCATTAAGCCCCCAGTGCTAAAATCGAGTAGTTATACGGGGCACGGATGGTACCTTTATCATTTCTTCGTGAATGCCGAGGTGAGCATACGACTGAAAGTATGCCATGTCAAAGTCCGTACATGGAGTTGGAGCCTTCTCCGTACCAGTCTCCTCCTCCTGCTGCTGTTGCATCGTCCTATTTGAAACCCTAAGAGTGGATCCACCGCCATGGTCACGTGACCTACTGCGGCTAAACCTCCGGTGTCGGTGACCGCCACCACTACCACCACCGTGGTGATAGCCATTGCTGTAACCACTACTACTCGTCGACTGGAACATGTCTTCTTGACTCGCCTACTTTGAGCTCGACGTAGAGCCTCACTGAAATTGAAACGTTTCGGCGTTTCGGTTTAAACCTTTGGGACCCAGGAAAGTTTTTGTATTGGAACTTGGAAGTCCCTAATCTTTTGAGGTCATGGCAGCAGCATCCTCGATCCTTCATTAGTCCTTTAACTATAAAGCATGAATGGATCCAATTTTTACCACTTTTTTCTATTTTTTTTTTTATTTTTTTCTCTCTCCTAAATCAATCACATCCACAAATCTCAACCACTCACCTCCACTCATTCTCTCTCCTCTTTTACTTTAAAACACTTTTAATTTACTCTCATTCACCCTTATAATATACCGCTCTCCGCGGTGAAATTTGATGGTAGGACCGTGATTTGGTTGAAAAATAGAAAGTATTGTTCAATTTTCGAAAAATTTTGTAGAGGAGGGTAGAGTGTTTTTATTGTGTGAAGACAGAAGTAAATGAAAATTTGGCTAGATAATATAGAAACCCTTCATCCGGTTAGAAATAATGGTTAGATGTACTTTGTTCGACAGTATTCTTAAAAATATAAAGTATAACTTGGTGATATGGCCAGGTTTTGACTTCAAAATAAGTGTAATCATATGTTATGTAAAATAAAAGTATTAAATAACAGTGCAAAACAATAAACCAAGTTAAGCAATGCATAAAGGGATCGAAGAGAGTTTTAAAAGCAAGTGATTTGTGATAATAAAAGAGCATTAACAATAGCCACTTTAAAAAGGTCGATCAGTGACATGTGGTAATTAAGGGTCAAATTTGTTTAAAAAGTCATGTGCAAAAATTTGTCCATAGCATTGTATTAAATTAAAAAACGTAAAAAAGAGTATAAAACGAGCAGTCATGTTCCAATGCCAACAGTTGGCATACCCACGCTCGGAAACAAAATTCGTGGGGTCCACACGGATCCCTCACCATCATAGGACAGTTATGTATTATTCATCTTATCTAATGTAGATACCAAAAATTAAAAAAAATAAAAAAATTTAGCTGGATGATGTGGCGCCCTGTGAGGGCGTCACGTGGAGGCGTGGGCATACCCACAGTGGGTAGGTGAACAAAGGCCATAAAACGAGATTAAATGTGAAGCATGAATGAAAAACTTTGAAGAAAAGTGCGCTTGAAGGCAAAAAGAAGGTAAAGTGTGCCTTTGATAGTTCGTCGCACTTTATACTTTTTAGAATTATTGTTCATAATACATATATACACAGGTACACACAAATAGAGAGTAGGATGAAACTATATTATTCTATGCCTTATGTAGTAGATGGATCTGCACACCCTATTAGTATGTGAATATATATGTGTATATATATATATATATATTTGGGAAATATAGTAAATTTATATTTGAAAAGCAAAAGTTGTGATGATGTGATTATTTAACGTGTATCTATATAACGCGACATTTTTTTTTCATTTGTCATATAGTAATTTGTGTCAAACAAAGTGTTATGAGTGATAGATGATGGATGGCACTCTAAGTTTGGTGGGTAAGAGCATCGCCAATGAACATATTAAATTTAGCTAATCACATAGATTTAATTGACACAAAATATCTTAAATTTAATTAATGTTTAACATCTATCACAGACATGCTAAATTTAGATGTCAAAGGCCATGTGTTAATATTTTATCAGAGAAAAAAATTAGTGATAAAAGTAACAATAAAGAAAGACTTTTCATTTAATACAAATTGCTACATCACATGTTAAAACTCTAGCTAAATTCAATAAATATTTTAACAAGTGACCTAAAACATTCTTTTAATATGTATAAACACATTCATTGTAAACATAAATTTAACATATAGCTAATTCGTGATCCTTAATATGTAACCTAATAAATCCATCGTGGATGCCCTAATAATTTCTCTTTTTTGATGAGCAATTACTTCAATCTCCGAGATTCAACATTTGAGGCCATAAAAATAAAGTAATACGTTTATTTTTATTTTTATTTTATTTTTTCCATTTGGGAATACAAAGTGGGGATTGTAGGGGTGAGTGATGCCTCGAGATCAAACCAAACACTCAGTAAATGAGTGCTTTTTCCAATAGACTAACGTTAGATGCAAAATATGCAATCAAAGACCATTGAAAATCTTGTGTTTGCTTTGGGATGGCCTAAAACTAAAGTGAATAACAAGTTTACCAATAAACCATCCATAAAAAGCAGCAATTCATATTAGTTGATCCTACTTTTTGAAGTTTGTTTCTCATACATGCGCGGGTTGGAACCCGCACGGGAATTAACATTGCCCCCCCCCAGTCCCCACAGCATTCAAGGGGGGCTGTGAGGTGGGGTGGGATGCGTGTCTCTCACCAGCGCGGGTGCTTGAACCTTTTCGATTTTGGTTAGAAGAAACACCATCAAACATTCACCCGTCATAAATCAATAAATCTTTTTGATTGGACCCCGAAATCGAGATCTCTATTTATAGAGTAGAAAATATCTAAATCAATAGTTTATCAATATTTTTGTCTAGGATTTTAGTATCAATCTTGATTCCTGCCAATTGCCACCGTAATATGTGTCTCGTTTAAGCAAGATCAACATATACCGTTGGGATCAATGAAAAGGCGAGGACAAAAGATGGTAGGAACAAAATTGCGACCAAAAAGAGTTAGAAGACCTCAGTGGACGTAGAATTAAAATTTGATTGATTGCCTCTAAACTAATCTGGAAAGCCAATTCTACATCAAACAATCGCCGTACTCATTGTATCAATTAATTAATGTCATCAAGTTCTCGTGACTGGTAGTAGAGAACCTTATAACCCTTGGATTAATTTCAATAGACTTTTTAGACATGAGATACGCTTTAATTTAAACAAACAAGTCTTAAAACTTTAATTCCAACAAACCCTCTATATTAACATTTTAATTTAGAGAGTTTAGCTCTTCAAATATACCCACTACCTATAATTTAATAATTACAAATTGCAATATCTCACTTCTTGGCTAACAAACTATAGATTTAATTTTATTGGTTATTCATATTTAAAGATAATAAATTTTCTTTGAAAAATATAAAACAAAGAGCCAAAAACAGAGACTTTCAACCTTTAGATTTGAAAATGCCTCTATTTTGTAAAATATCTCTCTTTAAAAATATAGATATAGTTGGAGATGCTCTTATATCATTTGTACAATATGCTGGTAGATGGGGCCCACACTCAACGTCGGAATAACTTCAGTGGAACCCCCCCCCCCAAAAAAAAAAAAAAAATCGGGTGAGAACATCACCAGAACCGTAAATACAGAGCGTGAGGTGTTTGGTTAAGTAGTAACCCTTTAATGAGGTGGCAACACATCAGCTTGAATGTGAGCCCAATACCAATACAAAGCTTCTAATCGAATCTATAGATATCAAAAAATGACCTAATGCCCATATAAATAACACTTATTATGATGTGTGGACACATATTACCTCAATATGAAGTGATGGCAAAACAATTGCACTCTGCAAAAATGATCACACTTAATGTGTAGAACTAACATTCATGGAAGCATAATAACTACATTCCCACATGAACATTACATCTCAGCACCCGTAAAAGCTATAAACATGGCAATGAGGAGTCAACTCAAAGTGTTCAGACAAAACCCCTTTTTTTTGTGTGTGTTTTTTGTTTTTTCCAACAAAATACTTGTAAGTATTTTCAAGCACACATCCTACAATAAAAACTAGTCCTTATTTTTGCTTCTCCACAACCTTCCTTACGCGGTACCCAAAGTACCCCGAGTACACCTGTTCTTTCCACAGCACTCCTCAAGTAACCTTAACTGTTAGCTCCCACTTTCCCCAATTCAATACCTAGATGAGATAATCTTCTCACTAAATAAAAGGGGGAAAATGCAGAAGGAAAATGATTGAATATGAGTGCTTGTGTTACAATCAACTGTTTCTGGCATGAAATTTTTTGGCGAGCAGTAAAGTTCAAAAAGGATATGGAATTATATGTTATATTTGTAAAATTGCCCTAAAGCATTCACTAGTTTGAACTGCCAACAGCCCATAATCTGCAATTAAAGAAAAAGCAAGCTAAAATAAACAAAATTTACAAGTGCATAATCGATATTTAACAGCAAACAAGATGATTGGAGACACACCATGCAAGAACTTGGGCATGATCCACATCTCATTTGCTCTACATCCGCTAGGCCGACAACCATTTGTACATAATGTGAGCACGAGGAAGAAAGAATTTGAGATGAAAGAAAATCCTGCAATAAATTTCTCCATGTTATAGAGAAAACAAAGATGAGTGTTTGTATTGGTTGAGTAAAACTAGGTTACCTGGCAGCCTATTGTGGACCTAACGGAGTTCATCATGGTATCCATAATCATCTTCATCATCGTTAAATACAGCACTATAGAAAACATAAGGACTCTCAATCATCTCTTTCAAGCTCAGACGACCATCTTTATCTGAATCGGCCTGCAAAATTGTTACTTCTATGTTTTCAGCACTGTTCATTACTAGGTAGACATTAGAAACTTTTGTGGAACTATGGAAACCTGACAAGTAAAAAACTGAGCTTGCAGAGGCAGCAGAGCTGATATTATAATCACAGTGGTTTCTGAGGGAAAAAATTTGTAGCACATGCACTCGTTACTTTATTTACATATATCTTACTATCAACAGTAACAATAATAAAGGTAACTAATTTCATTTCCTTTTTCTTTTCATCCCACTTTTCTTCTCCTTTGAAACGTTTAATAAGGATGATGGGTTTTCAGCCATTTGTTTGAATTTAATACAATTTGTGGCTCCAACATATCATTTACTCCTACCACCCAAAAAGAAACCTTCTTCTTTTTCTTTTCTTTAATTTTACTGTTCAACACCAAGTAAATGCAAATTAACCTGAAGTTAGGACGCACATACGCACATGGGAGAGGTCACTGTTTGTTCCATTTATTACTGCCCCAAATTCAAGAGATCAATTTTGTAGCAGTCAAGACATAGGTTGGTTCCACCTTTTCCCCACAATACCAAGATGTTGATATCAACTAAAAAACCCCAAATATAAGTTGGCTAGATACATTCTCTAATATTTATAGAAAACATCAAGAAAGGAGGCAACTTTGTATCGAGTCCTTCACTTGAGCTTCTGTTAGACAAATTTATAAATCATTAATACAAAGAAATAATAATGGGTACAACAAAATGTGTGATTAGAAGTCAGAAGTAGTTATGAATGCATAACTGAAATTATATGTTTCCTTAACGTGACTTCACATAATGTTTATTCATAGAATAAATGCAATGCGAACTTCCAAAATTCACATTAATTGAAAAAATTGCACTACAAACCATTTAATCAATTTAGGAAGCCATATGCCCATATAAAGCTTATATAAATCAATACTGTTTAATTAATTTAATAGGCGATAGCCCACGTAAAACTTATCTCTAAATCAATCTTATCGAATTGAAAAGACTGCAACAACCAACCTAGTCAAACAGAAATGCTGTAAGTACCTGTTGCATGATGTACTCTGTCTGTTGTTTAGCATAATAGCGCTCTGATGGATGAAGTTTTCCAATAATAGGCAATAATTCTTCATCGGACAAATATCTACAACATGACAACTGTTAAATCCTATAAACATTATCTAGCATAACTATTTGAACAGAGATGTCTAGTTGTTCTACCCATCGCCATCTTTGTCAAGCTGAGCAAACAATTTCTTAGCAGGGGCCTCCATTGTATCATCAGACTCTCGTGAAGAATCACGCCCCTCTTCATCGTAATTTCTGACCAAATCAAAGAGTCCATGGAAAAACTCTTTGAAGTTAACCTTACCATCTTTGTCACTATCTCTTTCCCTGAAACAAGAAGTTGGAATGAAAACAAATAAGGGACAGCGTTGTAGCCAGATAATATGAAAATAACATTTTCAATGAGGGTAATGATAACAGCTGATATTACGAGATGAGGCGGCTAGGGGTCATGGTGAATATCATTGGGCAATAGTCACAAGCATCAATATCTGTAGTCAGAGAAAGTTCCACTCCGGACATTGATTGCATTTGCATATGAAATTGGAGAGGATGTACCCCTCCCTTGGTAACCAAAAAGCAAGGACTACAGATGATTCCCTCTCTATGTAATTCTATCTCTTTCTTCCTTATTTTTCTCTTGAGATTTGAGAAAAGAAAGGTTCTATTTCTATGTTAAAAACCGGTCATCAACTATGGTTTTCATGTCCCAAAAACTATTTTAGGATAAAAAATTTAGTAATTTACTAATGGTCAACCTATTTTGAGTAGTTATAAACAAATTATAAATATTCATATACCAATTCTTTTTCAAACTTCTGAAAAATCTGAACTCAATCGGTACAAAGAGATCTATTCACCATTTGTATACCCAATTTGACCCCATCCATGTACGCCCAATTTGACCCCATCCACATACAATTAGCGCACCACTATTTTGATTTTCAAAAGTGGCAAATTCATAGATGGGTAATATGGAAGTCAGCCAACACGTGTTAAATTGATAAATTAATTAATAATTTCTGACCTCTAAACAGAGTGAATTACTACATTGGTAAGTATGTTCTGTTTTGATGTGAACTGCTGGAGTTGATTCTTGGAAGGACCACTTGTAACACTAAGCAAACGGTTATACCACAACCAAGACCCTGCTGCATTAGAGGTCTCACTCAAGTGAGGCAATGGTTCTTCTTCTTTGTTCATTCACGGTTAAATTATGCTATGACTTCTCAAATTAGTTCATCCAGTTTAACTTATTCCATGTTGCTTGGACTTGGGAATGGGTATCGGATATGGTCACATATTCAAAGTCTCATCTTTCTTCATTTAAAAATTTGGATACGAATACAGGAATATGGCTTATTTTTGTTTTTAATTTTATTATTATTATTATTTATTTTAAGTTTAAAACTAAATTGACAAGACAGAGTGTTATCACAAATTATTTTCAGTTCCAAAGAAACCGTACATCTACCCCTTTTATTATTTATTGCTCTTATACTATAAAAAGACATAAACAAAGACCTCCCGGGCCGATAATTGAGCAAAATTTACTTGGTTAATGTATGGGAGAGAAAATAACTTTTGAATATATCGTTGAAAAGTGGAAAGAAGTTTAAATAATATGAAAAAGCTGTCACATTAATGAAAAAGTGTGGTTGGAAAGGAACTTGGGAACAAATGGTTCTTCGAATAACCTCACCATAAACAAGCTCTTAAAAATGTATTAACTAAAGCCCACAAGCACTAAAACTAAATTTAGTTAAAAACATGTTTTTTTAACTAAAGAATTCGAAGTCCAAAAGCACTAAAACCTTATCCCCGTGCATAGATTTCCTCAAGCAGCCACCATGAGGTTCTTCCTAAGTCTGCATCTCTTCTTGTTCTCTATTGAGATTCACAGACATGGCTTTTTCATATTCTTCCTTGAGCTTTTTGAACCATCAACAAAAGAGAGTTCATCCCTTACCTCCTCCTTCCCAGCAGGTGCAGTGCCATTTCAGACGAGTTCAGGCATTTCAGACCTTATTTGACAAGTCTGTTCCCTGTGCTTTTACTACATTCATAAAACTATAAAAGACAGTGGAAAAACAATGAGACCCTTCCTTCTAATCCAGGACAGAGAGGATGTTGATCATTACTCAGCTCGTTTCAAGATACACTAGTGATTGGATCATCCCATGAAGAAAGGCAGGATTTGATCAAGAAAAATTCTTTTCCTTTCCTTTCCTTTCCTTTCCTTTCCTTTCCTTATGACAGAGCAGTCGACAAGAATATATGTCCTTTTATCCAACGTGAGATTTGTAATCCATCAAAGGATTATGGTTGATATTTTCCTCTACAAACCTAACCTGAATGCACACCATTTCCTCGGACACACTATACTTGAAGAACACTCGTAGTTTGTGATGTCTCTTAACATTCAGCAATGATGATACTCATGTTTGGTGGATTTAACTAGTAAAGTATAAAACCAAAGTTTCAAGATTTTTATTTCATGATTCGAACCAAATTCATGCAACAATCATATATATATATATATATATATATATATATATATATATATACACACACACACATACACACGAAAGATTCTTCTATCCTTGGGGATTTTCTTTTGCATAGGCTACTTGTTAAGCTTCTTGCATTACTTTTTAACAAAATGCCATCCACAAAGAGAAGATAAATCGAGCTCAAAATCCCACTCTCTTTTATGTTTACAAATGGGCTCTCAAATTTTCTTTGTTTCTTCTATTTTTCTTGTTTAAATTACTCCAGCTGTTTCCCAATCCAGAATTTTCATGCTTGGCCCGGTCCTTAAATTAGGAGTCTTTTATATGCCTTTACACAATTCTGGAGGCATCTAGTTGCTTTTATTACTTCTAATGACATCTAATTGCTTTAATACTCTTCATATAAGCTCCTTGAAAAGCTAGAGGGCTTTAATTCTCCAACAGAAATATTCTATGATAGCAAGGCAGCATGACAAGATCAAAATACCAAATTGATATTTCACGGAAAATAATCTACAAAGTGAATTGATTGATATGCCATGCATCCCAAAAAACAAAGCAACTAGCTAATATTCTCGCTATGGAAGCCTGATGGGGAAAATGGAACGCTAAATATGTATGTTGCTATAGTGGAGAAACTACGGATTTACACAAGGATAACAAACTCTAGTTCTAGTAGTCTAACATGATTACTAGATAAAGATAGATAATGAATTAACTAGAGAGTTTATATTACTTACCCTTTAGATGTTGTAATAATTCTAAATTTCCCAGCCTTTTAGAAGGCTTAAGTGAAGCACATATCAATAGGATGATGATGGTGTTACACTTTTGTATAAACACTTTTCTATCAAGATTATTCTCTTTTGGGGGAGATTGGATAAATGAAACAATAGGATTTCTGGAGAAGTTATTGATTTGTTGGATGAAACTAAATAACTAATTACTTGTTTGGAAAGTTATTTCAAATAAACATGTTACTAGCCACTTAGTATTGTCAACATTTTCACCACTGCCATAAGACTCGCATGTAATAGACGTACCCCAACCACTTAGTTTTATATGTTTTTTTTAAAAAATGATTAAACACTTTCAAAATAAGCCGCAGGTCCTAGCATCATTATAAATTTCAATGGATAACAACATTCCTCGTTCTCCTAACTGTTAAGAGTTTCTAATTTTATAATTGCATGCTTTTTAAACAAATTATGAAGGCACTATCACTTATCAGCATATACATTACATGTGACTCTACTTACAGCCGCAACAGTGTCGGGAATTTTATTCCAAGTTCAACACAGTTAAACTGGGGCACCTACAGATGAGTATGTAGTGATGGCAAAAAAAAAAAAGGCTACCAACATTGGGAAACGTACCACCATTAAATCTACTGGCAACAAACTATATAATGACCAGATGTGGGAAGATGTCGGAGTAGGAGTTGGAGGAGCATTATGAGCGCTAGTATTCAAGTAAAAATACAGAAAATACAATGCTTTAGATTCTCCTATCTATATCACTGGCAACATTTCATTTGTTATATTAATTGAATCTTGAAAGAAATTATATTGCTAATTAAGTTTTTCATTTTTGTAATGAGGAGAACCATGAACATATTGAAGAATAATAGAATGATAAAGAATAGGAGGATAAGAGAAATAATAGGATGATAAAGAATAGGAGGATAAGAGAAATAATAGGATGATAAAGAATAGGAGGATAAGAGAAAAACTACATAAGAGTTTCGTAAGCTTTTTCCAAGAAACAATAATAATAGAAAAAAAGGCAAAAAAAACCTTTAAATCTGACTGTAGCCAAAGCTCATAAAGAATCTAAAACTCATGAAATGATGCATCAAGATGAAAGCACTGCTCCTCAGAAAACCTATTCACACATTCACTTAGCTAAGATACAAAAGGAACAGCCAGTAAGGTGCAGGTGTTGACAGATGAGTAATTCATACAGGCCAAAAACTGGGATACCAGTTAGCCCGTGGCATTGATCCGCTTACCCTGCAATGAGTTCCAATGTTCCATTAACCCCCCAGTTTGAAATAAAACAGAAGGTCACACAGAGGTTTGAGAAGAAACGGGATATCCATGCAGCCCTCCCAGGGAAGCTCCACGTTGACTTTGCAGATATTTTTTAACGAAATGGCATTAATTACTCATGTTTTATCCCTTGACCAGTACATACTCACATCTAACTCGAAATCACCAGGACACTTACTTCAACCACAGTAACACCAATTCTCACCAACTCAAACTCTAGAAACCACTGAAGTCACTGCCAAAGTCGCCAAATCCACAACCAACAAGATGAACTTACTTTATGACCACAGCTCCACTAGAATCCAACAAGCTTTGATCTAAAAACTTCAACTACAAAAGCTACATCAGATCCAATGGTTATGTAATCAACACATGGTGCAAATGGTGCAACAGCATCATATGGTACCCATGAATGTCAAACAAAGATGTAAAGCAATTTGATCTGATAGTTCCATCTTGATCCACCACAGGCGAAGTTGAAATAGCAACTTCCACTATTTCATCTAAGAGATCATAATCACAAAATAACAAAGTTCAACAACATTGATCATCTTTGGGGAAGAATTTTATGCTTGTTCGGTGAATCGGGTGCATTACCACGGAGATGGGCCGAT
This sequence comes from Jasminum sambac, assembly GCA_018223645.1. Lineage (NCBI taxonomy): Eukaryota > Viridiplantae > Streptophyta > Magnoliopsida > Lamiales > Oleaceae > Jasminum > Jasminum sambac. The sequence continues at coordinate 18,228,264 of CP073650.1, read as the reverse complement.
TTGATTTTGATTAAGTGGAGTTTTGGGGGAAAATGGAAGCAACACAGGGACTTATGGAAGTTGATGGTGATGGCATCAGCCTGGGCTATTTGGAAAGAGAGGAATAGGAGAATTTTTGACAATGTAGAAAGATCGGTAGAGGATACATGGGATGGCATAGTGTTTTCCACTGGTTTATGGGCAAGAGCAACTGAAAAGTTCAGATTTGGAGAATTTTTTGTTTCGTATAGATCCGTATAGTTTACTGTATTCTAACATGTTAAATGACTTGTAGATGTATTCACTTAGATTTTAAGTTGTTGACATATGTCATTGTTTTGCATAGTGGATGGCTCATCCACTCTATTCTTTTGTAACCTTTTTCTGGATATATTTAGATCTATAAAATGTGCAGTTTCTTATCAAAAAAACAAAGTTCAACAGCATAATTTTGATATTTCATGATTTTCATCGATGCATGCTGCCACTTAGCTTCATTGGGCTATGAATGGGAATAACATCATATTATATCAGCACAAGCCAAAAGAAATAAAACATAAAAAATATATAAAATTTGACAAATACTATATAGAAATGCATGCGACGTTTCAAAGAATGGAAAGACGAAATGAAACAGGAACTAAGAAAATTACATTAGACATTCAAAACAGCAACGTTTAGGAAAAGTCATGGTACCTTATCTCTTCCTTGCACAACCACCGAAGTAATTTCAGATTATGGGTGTCGGCCGGATGAAGAAAGCTATAATCACAAGGAAATAAATAATTAGTATTTTCTAGAGCCAGACAAACTACTAAATCCTTTTCGATGTTAAACATCCCACTTGAATGAAAACTTACTCATTGAACTCGGTGATATTCAAGCGACCATCCCCATCCATGTCAGATGCATTGAAATGCTCCTCCTTCCACCAGCCCATGTCATATCCAAACGAATTATCATCTGAAGTAAGAGAATCAAGAATGAGAAAGTATGGAACTTATTGTTTTATATTAAGGATGTAGTGATTTCTCATGATCAAGCCCCAGTTATAACAAATTGTCATATATTAGGATGATGTGGTAGCTTCAACTGAATGATGTTGCTTCAAGCCAAGCAAGCAACATCACGTGTAAAGGGAAACCTCTATGGCATATATTATATTGAATCACAAGAAAGAAACAAATGGGAAAACAATTGCGGACTATATAATCAGCACATGAAATATTTGCTGGTGTATAACTCAAGAAAGTGAATATTTCCATCACTATGACTCAGCTGCTGAGTTATCTAGCTGTGTACTTTGAATCTAAATTATTGTAACGAGAAAAGTAAACAGTTTAATACGGTATTTTGAACAATGCTGTTTCTCCACTCAATTGGATATTTGGATTTGACAAACTAAGCTCAAGCCCTCAGCTAAACTAGTTCTCACTTCTCACAACTTGCCATAGCCGATCCTTGAGCTTTCGCAACCACGATCATAATGGTATAAACCCTCAACTAATACACAGGCAACTTTGAAAATTTTAAATCATAACCAAGTTAACAAGATCAAAATAACATAAAAACAATGACTTTCGACAGAGGAAAAGAGAGTGATTTAACTGGGCAGAATGAAAAAGGAATCGAAATTAGACCTGAGTTTTTAACCCAGCTTGGAGCCTCATACTCTGCGAACGACACAAACCCATCTTTATTCTTATCATGAACCTCCATCTCCCTTTCAGTCCGATGCAAAACCTCTCGCTGGCTCTGCTGCAAGTTCCACTCAGTCAGCTCGTGCTCACTCACGTACCCATCCACAGGGTCCACATCGATCTTGGGGAACAAAACCACCAACCTGTTGGTAACATTGAACCGTTCCTCATCATTCACGTAGTCCTCGGCGTTCATGAAGTCCTCCCACTCGGGCTGGGACTCGTGTCCGGGAGCATCCGTGTGAGTCGACTCGGGTGGAGTCAGCAACTCGGGGTGGTGGATCTGAAAGTAGTGATTCTCCCATTGCTTGTTCTCACGGTGGCGCTCGATGTCGGCAATTAGGGGGTCAAAGGGGACAGGTTCGCGGTGTCGATGGGGCTCCGCCGTAAAGTTGAAGTTTGACCGGATTCTAAGGCGGCCGTGGCGGGGACGGTGGGACTTGTTGTTGGAGGAGCGGGAGACGAGGAGAAGGAGGAATATTGCTACTACAATGTAGATTATTACAGACAGTTTGCCCATCTTCTCATCTATATCTGCGTAGAAATACTACTCACAATGCATTCATCAATGAAGGAGAAAGGATTTGCTGAGATCACGGTACGAAGTTGGAACAGAAAAGAGTCGTGAATGTTTACGGTAACTGGAGCAGAGTAGGTATGTCAATGAGTAAAGTCAGATGGATCTGCTGTAAATAACCTTGGTAAAATTATATACTGTTCAAAAAAAATTTCTTTTTTCCTTAGACAATATATACTACGCAGAGTGCAGTTTTATATTTCCACCCGGGGTTGGGTTGATAGATATTTTTCTAGTTATCCCGGTCCGGTGGTGCGTGCCGTGATACACCAAATATTAATTACCTTTCTCAATTTTGAAAAATTACAAATTAATATAGTAGTGGTGAGTAAGGATCGATCCCACAGGAAACACTTTATTAATTTGGTATACTTATGCTAACTAAATTGATTGGGGTTTGGGGGGAATATATATTGAATATAAAATAAATTAACGATTAAGAAAGTTTTAGCAATGAGAGAAATCATCTAGTTTTTTATTCAGTCGAGCCTTCACTTGCATATCCAATTTACTCATAACGTGTTCTATTCTCTATTGAAATCTTTAACCCTTAGATAATAAATTACACATCTTTATTATCTTCATTTTCCCTTAAGCGTAACTAATTGAAGGTTAGCTTTTCAATTAGTTCTTAAACTTTTGGATAACCTAGAACCCCGATCTCTAGATTTAATGCAAAAGTTAGCATTAAGAATTAGGAAAGCAGGTTAAATTTAGAGTAACATTTCAGTCAGTTCGAAATGTTTAACAATAGAGTTTGTTATTCCCAACGATATGTGATCGCTAGTTGTTACGTATAAATCAAAGAAATCTACAATTACGGATTGAAATTTTAATTCTAACAAGTTGATAATAGAATTTTAACTTAATTGGCCAAATATAATTAAAGTTCATATTATCAAAAATAAAATAGAAAAACAAACAAATTTGAATAAGAGTATAAGAACAACGTCACTTGTGAATTAACTGGATAGCAAGCTTAGAACAATGACATCCCCTTGAACTAGATCGAGACGCCTAGCCAATCATATTCTCGGCTAAAATATACATTTCAAATATACTTCCGCCGGAATATGAAAGGCTATTTAAGCAATCTCTAAAACTTTATTCACACTTCAACTCTTCACACTTCTACTCAAAGTAAAATTCAAAAGAAAGCTAAACAAAAGATGAATACTACTAGAATGAAATATAACACTAAGAATTGAGGATGATAGAGTGTTTTACAAGTTTCTACATGTTCAAATTGGCTTAATGGTCTTGCCCTTTTATAGGCACTAAAGGAATCTTTCGATAATGCATTAGGTGAGCTACTCCTCCACTATTATTCCACTTCCTCATACTTTTTGCTATCTTAATATCCATAATTGCTTTTAAGACCAGAAATAGCTATTGTAGGCTATCAAATTACCTTTCTTTTGGCAGTGGAATCACCATAATTGGATCTTTGTAGGCCAAGTTATGGCATTTGCACTAAAAGTTGACATTGGACATGTTGGATGCTCATGATGTTGTCTTCCAACTCAATTTTCGTCTATTTTTCCACGGATTTTGCCTTTGGGACCAGAAATAACAATTGTATATAATTGAGTTATCTTTACTTTGGCGCCAGAATCAGGTCAATCCGATATTTCTAACTCAAGTTATGATCCAAACACTAAAAGCTTCCCTGTAAATCCGAGTTGTTGATTTGCACTTTCCATGCCTTGTTTATACATTTAAACTTGTTTCAACTCTTTTTAGTTCTCAAACATGAAAATAAATAAAAACAAATAAATACACACTTATAAAACAATTATCACACAATAATAAACATTATTAGAGAGTTATTAAAGTGCTTTTCAAGCACTTATCACCGGAATGAGGAGTTGTTTATATACATTATTAGTGCCTTGTTCTACTAAACACAATTCAACACAAATTTTATTAATTTTTTCTCTCTCATTATTTACAACCACCAATTCAATTATTAAATATACTTTCCCTAAATTTCAACCACATATTCAATACGTACATAAAAAAATTAATTTTATCACCAATCAAATATACGATAATTAATGCATTACATTCTATTCAATAAAAACGTATCATATTAAGCGTGTCACTTAAAAATATTAAATTTAAATATCGTCTAAAATTGATTGAAATTAAGAAACGTTTTAAACTGCTAGACAGTAAACAAATTTAGAGCTTGTTTGATTGGGGATAACTTTACCCCAATACTTTCTCTCTCCTCTTTTCAACCACACATACTTTTCAATACAATATTAATCATACATTGTAACGCCCGTCCTATCCCACGTCATGTGACGTCATAAAGAGTTATAATTATTTTACATGGATAAAGACGACATCACCATTTCACTACGAGATGTGAGGTACTAGAAAACTCAATTTTACAAGATTATATATTCAACCCAAAAACATTCGTTGCGCCATACAAAATACAAATTCGAAACCCATATCTATTTTACAATGATGCTTTAGATATGTTAAAACATCTATCCGACATGGTCTTTTAGTCTTCACTAACCCTCACACATCACGCCGGGATGACTCTCCGCCTTCTCCACCCTGTTTTCCACGTCCTGCACTTGCTAAAATACAGAAACAAGCAACACATGAGTCATAAAGACTCAATAGGGATAGATGCAAAATGCAATGCAATTCATGTTATCATATTGGGGCTCCGTTGCTAATCATGTGAATACCGTGGCCACATTATCCGTTTAGGGTTTATACGGCGTTCAAGTAGTGCTCCTACCCGTGATGTAGCACTTTGCCCCGTATAATTTATCATTTCCCCTATTATTATCACAAATTGGCTGGGTTATACGGCGTTCAAGAGGTGCTCACACACACCCTCGGTGTAACACTTTGCCCCGCATAGCACGTAAATCCCCGTTTAGGCCGTTCTTATACTTCATTTCATTGTAAACACATGATAAGCAACACACTTTGTTCTTCTCATTTCATGTCTCCATATGCCATTCTAGTGCAATTTCAAGCCTTACCTTTCCATCAACTACACAAGGTATTCAAGGCTCTATTCATCTTAGATAGTAATACATGACACCAGATACACATAAACACCCTATACTCTATATACTTCATTCCATCTTTAGTACTAACCAACAATTGGCACAGAAGCATATCACATACAATTTTCATCTCATGTATTCCACTAACATTATCTAAACATAGTATATTCACAAGCATATGAACACACATACACCTATACTTACCTCAATGGGGAGACCAAATTAGGAATAGATAGATAAAGAGCTCCATTCCTTCTTCCCTCTTCTGCCTCTTTGAGTGTAAGGTGAGGAATATGATGCTACTTTGGTCATAAAATGAATTGGGGAGCTTAGAATTCTTTTGAAGTGTTTAGAGGTGTTTTAGGGTGTGTAATGAAGTGTTGGAACCGGGTTTGACAATTAAATATCTCACCAACCGCCTAGAAATGTCCAGAACATCAAATTTGCTGACTTGAAGTTACGGCTGTAACTACTACACTTACGGCCGTAACCACAGATATACGGTGTATCAAAGTCTCTATAATTCTGTCTTCTTTCACTTCCCATAATTACGACCGTATATCTTATAATTACTGTCGTAGCACATCCCTTACGACCGTATTTAAATCTAGTACTGCCGTACCAAACTCTCTAAAAATCCTTTACAATCATCGCATTTATCTTACGACCGTACAAAATATAATTACGGCAGTAACTTCATTACTTACGGCCGTAACCCAACATTTACGGCCGTAAAACCCAAAATCCTGCAATACTCTTCCCCGCATGCATTCAAAGGCCATTTTGTCCCTAACGCCTCCAATGCACTTCTAAACCTATCTTAGTGCACATTATTCATCATAATTTCACCCACCACACAATTCACATCAACTTAACATAACAATTATGTAAAAACCGGTCGGGGTATTAAATAGATTTTACACGGAATACTGTACATATCAATTTTATACCCAATTAAATAAGCTCTGAAGCATTATTTCCCTCCATTCCTCGGATAGAAAATTCCCTACCGTCTTCATTAGATGGTATTTCTTCAAGAATTATGCTAAATATTTTGGTATAAAGTTTTCCTTTTAGTGCATTACATCAATGAAAATAGACGTTATGATTAATAACCGAAGCAGTAACAAAAGTATGTTTAAACAAATGACAGACAAATTTTAGTATTATACTATTTTTTTCCTACATGTAGCACACCTTCCACAATATTGGTGAGTAGATGGGCATGGTATATTTAATATTATAAAATTGTTTCTACATTAATAACAAAAATTTGGCTGAAAGTTGGACAATTTGAACGAGCAATGAATATAAGATATAGGTGGCAAATTGGAAAATATTCCAATCTCATTTAGGTTGCCCAAGGAAAAAGTAGTCATCTCATAATGTTCAACTTGGACATTTGAACTTGGACCCCAAAGGGCATCAATAGTCTCTGAAGGGTAGAAGGACCCGTATGCGAGTAGGTTGTGAGAAACACGCATACTAAGAGCATCTCGTCTTGTGCATTGTGGATTTTTAGTTAGGAGAGATTCAGACACAATTTTGTGAGCGGGCCCATATTTTTATTTTTTCTTTTTCTTTAATCATTTTTCTTTATTTTAATCATTTTTTCTCCACTTTTTCACGTAAATTCTCGTGTCATATTATATTCCCACATCCGTTTACGCATCCCCCATTATTATTTTATTATTATTTTTAAATTTATATTTCTATATCTCATCGTTTTCACTTTTTCCTCTATATATTTTTTCATTTCTCTTTAATTAAAATAATCGTCTTATCTCTATTTTTCTCCTTCATATCATCTCTAATCCAGAACCTTGCATTGGAGATGCTCTAGCACACGGCACAATTCATGTTTGGGTTGTATTTGACTTAGTCCAAGGTAATAATATTTTTTTGGATAAAATAATATTTTATCATTTTATTAAATTATTATTTCTCCCCAATTTTCTCCATGTGGCAAGTGGCAAAACCTATCCATAACAAAGTGTTAAAAAAGTTTGTGGGTAATTTTGTCTATTTGAATCAACACGTTACTTCAAACACATTTTTCATTTCCTATAACAAGGTCCTTGTTTTTCAAAAAAATACACACAACACATCCATCTATACAGAAAACATTTTCCTTCGCTTTTGCATTATGCATTTTACGAGAGTCTTCAAATTGAGTTCTGTGTTAGTAGATTATTGTGGTCAGAGTGACAGAGTGCTATTACAACTACAGGACTGGTCATTGCATGTCAAAAGACATGTTGTGGAAATATCATAAGCACTTATAGCAAGGCAATTTGATCTGAAGGGTAGATAAAAGAGTTCTCGCCTCGAAAATTTTGTTCGTTTACTTTGTTTTCCGACATTGCAATAAGTGTTTTTAGCATACAAGATATAAAACGCACGCCCAATTGATCTAAACCAACATAAGGCAGCATAAACCTACCCTAAAGACACTTTCTATACCTTTTGCTTCCATTAGAATGAAATTCTCTAAAACATCGCAGCTTTTTGTTGATTAAAAGGGTGATATGATTGAATTTTTTATAGATTTTTTTGAATTTTTATGTAAAAGATGAGAAAGAATGAGTATAATTGAATGGTGAAAATTTGTGTAGTACGTGTAAGTCCTATGAGATATGTGGATATAATTTATTTGACAAAAAAAAAATAATTGATAAAAAAGTAAAAAAAAATCATAAAAATTGTAATCTATCACATGCTAGGAGCCATAACGTTCAAAGACAAAAATCCATTTCTAATCCTTCAAAAATTCGAAAATTGGAAAAGCTACCACACCACCAACTTCTGTTTGTTTTGAAGTGTAAATATATTTTCATATTTTCTATTTAAAAAAAAAGTAATGCGTTGGGTTTATTGTTTTGAAAAATCAATTTTAAAATTATAAAATAGGAAACTCATTTTGTTTGCACTTTTAGGAAAAACGTAGACTTGGTACAATAGAACTATAAAAGAAAGCCCTGACTTTTTCTTTCTTTTTTTTTTTTTTTTTGATCATCATATATATTTGACCTATCCCTACCCCCACCTCCACAAAAGATTTATTCCCTCCCTCCTCCTCAAGGTTGGCGATGAACCATCACGACCACCAAGTAGTGTTTGTAGCCACCATTGGTCATCCAACCACCAGAGGTGGTGGCGACTCCCAAATTCGGCGATCTGATGGCCTACGTCGATGTCAACAATTTATCCACAAATGTTGGTGACATGTTTGGCAGGGGTGGTGGTGATCAACAATGGTGATGGGGGTGATCGGTAGTAATCTGAGACTAAAATGAAGATAGAAATGATATTAGGGATTTAAATGTAACTTACATAAAGTTGAAAATTTGAAAACAAGTTTTGGCGTTTCAACTTTAGTACTGAAAATAATCAAAATATCGAAAGTCGTTTTCAAGTTTTCTTTACAAGTTTTCAAAATGTTTTTGGAAATACATTTTAGGAAATATTAAACAGAATGTCTTTTCAGCCTCGTAGGAAATTGACAAAGAAAATAGCATGAAAACAATAAAGAGAATGCAACCTAACGTTTATGTTTTCTTTTTTGGGAGGAGTTTTGGGTGTGTTTGGTAGAATTACTGATAAAGTCTTTATAAGCGATAAGGTAATTTATAATCGATAGTTTATACTTATAACTCATGGTGATAAATTTAGTTGATGTAAATAAAAATATTTGGTAAAATAATTGATATGGTGGCTCGTAAATAAAAAATTGTACAAAATGATATATTTAAAATATATTTTTAGAAAATTGTAGGGGTAAAAATAGAATAAAAATGAAAAGATCATGAATTTATATGAAAAGGTAGTAAAAGAAAATTTTCAAATAAGTTCGAACTTTTCAACTAAGCTCCTCCAACCAAATCGAGCTTATAAATTTCTGAATAAACTATAAGCTAATTTATTTGGTTTAGCAAATATATCCTTTGCCCAATTAATGTGCTTTGAAAGTAAAGAAATATATCTATTAATTAAAAAAAGAAATTAAAGAAATATATTTTTCTGTAATTATTTTGTCTATCATTTTTTTTGGTTTGTTTAATGGATCATTGACGCTTGAGAACAAATTTTTAGTTGACACGGGCAACTCCTTTTTTTTTTTTTTCTTTTTCTTTTGCAATAGACAATCATCACTTTTATTAAGATTACTTCCCGATAAAAGGTAAATAATAGCATTTTGATTAAAAGAAAATCTGAATTATAACAAAAATTAAAGACTTCTAACTTGGAAAAAAAAAAAAAGAAAACAGAAAAGGACAAAAAAATCCGCTCCGCCCCATATCGGATGGAAATCAGAAACCCCACTCCTAGTGGGACCATCGAAGATGACAAGACAAGTTAGCCTTGTTTGCATCAGTTGATTTTCAATGGATTAAAAATTAAGGCCCTATTTTTTTGGAAGATTCATGTATTTTTGTGTAAAATATATAAAGGGTGAATGGGAGTAACTTTTAATGATTTTTAATGGATTTTAATGTGAAAGAAGAGAGAGAATGAGTGGAGGTGAGTGGTTGAGATTTATGGATGTGATGAGATATGTGGATGTGATTGATTTAGGAGAGAGAAAAAAGTGGAAAAAAATAGTAAAAAGTGATAAAAAGTGATAAAATTTAATAAAAGTTGTATCCATTCGGGCTTATAATTAATACTGTATTGGAAATTATATATAATTAAAAATATATGTAAATTATATAAAAATATGCGAACTCATGAAAAAAACAAGACCTGAATATTTATTCTAGTAATCTAATGGTATTCGGACCCAGTCTCCTATCCCTATAAGTTTGGATTTCCTTCATTACTTACATCCTCCCTTGGCTTTGTAATTTAAAAAAAATTATTCCACAGAGATTATATATGTATGATTTCTAAGATAAAAAATATGATTTTTAAATGTATAATTAGGAAAAATATAAACAAATAAAAAATTATTAAATTAATATAATAAGATTAGGAAAAAAATAATAATATAAATTAAAGTAATGCGGTAATGTCTATCAAACAAGCTGTTAAAATAATAAATAAATAAAAGATCTTATGGGTCGATGTAACTGTTGAAGACAAATGATGAAGGATATTTATAGAATGGAGAAAAGTGATGAGCCACTCGAATAAAGTGGTCCCTTTACATTTTCTTCGTCATATTGGTTGTCACGCTGATCGCTGCCCAGTTTCGTTCAATTGTTGCTACAGCCCCACTTCTGTCCCTCTCTCACTCACACACACACACACACACACACACACTCTCGGTCTCAGTAGGTGTGTGTAGCTGTAGCTTTTCTTGTGGGATGTTGATTTTTAGGATGAGCAATCAACGTCATTCAAAAATTCTTTGCACCCCTATTCAATATCGTCTCCATTTTGCTCTTTTGTTGCTAAAATTGCGTCGATTTATTAAAATCTGGGGTAATTTCTCATTAATAAATGGTGCGTTTTGGTGGCTTTATTTTTCATGATTTGGTTAATTATTTGTGTCGTAAAATTATGATTTGATTCAAAATCTTCTGCTTATATAGTCTCTAGTTTTTTACTTTTTACTACGAGTCACACTTGATTCTACTGAATTCAACTTTCTTTTTTTTTTTTTTTTTGGGAGCTGTAAAGATAATAATGAGTAATAATTTAAGGTGTAGTTAATATGGAGATTGAATGTAGACCGAGGGTGATAATTCAGCAAGAACAACAAAATTATTGGAGATTGAATTTGATTGAGCAATGAAAGTTAATATTTAGGATGAAAAAAGAAGTTAAAATGAACACGGTTTGAGCAGTGGAAAAGGCAGCTTCAGTAATGGACTGTAAAAGTTTGGTATAATTCATCTTTCAGGTGGGCCTTTGCTGTTAAAAAAAAAAAAAACTGCTGCTATATCTGTAGAATTTGAGAGTTAATGGCAAATTGAATGGTGGTTTTAAGTTTTATATCCATTTTGCACTTGTGGGACTTTCTTTGTTTGGTACTGATGGTAGTCTCTTTCATTCTCACACAACCATAATTACCCTCAGATTGAATTCAACCCACCAATTGAAAACTTGTCTATTTCTGCTCCTGGCTGCCATTAATTGCACTCTCCTTTTCTTATTCATGTTTGTTTTTAGATATTTCTCATAAACTAACCAAAATATATTGCCTTTTGCTTCATCAATAGGGTCATCATTTCACAAGAATCCAATTCTTGAAATGTGAGGCAGATTACAACTGAATTCATCAGCATTTACTTTGCTTCTCTGGCTGTTTTTTTGGCTCCTTAACCCTTCACCTCTCTCTCTGTGCTGATTTTCCCACAAAAATCACAGATCTGAAAAACACAGGATTGGGATATAAATTCAGTTGACAGAAAGGTGAGATGTCGACCGGTGAGTCGAGTAGCTCTGTGTGGACTAGAGAGCAGGATAGGCAATTTGAGAAGGCATTAGCTACTTATCCTGAGGATTGTTCTGATAGATGGGAGAAAATTTGTGCCGATGTTATAGGAAAATCTAAGGAAGAGATTAAACATCACTATGAACTTTTAGTTGATGATGTTAATAGGATTGAATCTGGTTGTATACCTTTGCCTTGTTATAATTCTTCTTCAGATGGTTCTACTAGTGATGATGGAGCTGTTAAGAAAGGTGGGAATTTCGGGCAGATAAACGGCGACTCGGGTCATGGGGGCAAGGCTTCCAGGGCAGATCAAGAGCGGCGTAAGGGGATTGCTTGGACAGAAGATGAACATAGGTACTTACTAGTTTTAATCTATAATTATGCTCTAAAATGGACATATAAATAGAACAGTAGGGGTGTGATATAGTTTTGATAATGTGATTTCGCTTGCTTTTTGTAGACAATGAGAATCTAAAACCTCAAACTTTATGTTTTATAAGTTCTTGTGTTCATGTTTGTTTATTGGGACAATGCCATCTTAATCTTTTGCTTGTGGTTGATGAAGAACATTACAATCAGATGGCTAAATGGATAACTTTTTGTGACGTGGGGGTTTCATGAATAATATCTGTGTATGTGAATTTGGTTGGAAAAAACTGGATATATATCCTCAGAAAATGAACCTTGGATAATCTTAATTTCTTCCTCATATGCTTCTTTTGTTTGTTGTTGTCCATGTGAAGCCTGTAAATTAATCTTTTAATAATTCCCTGAGTTTGTTTTCTCCTGCCTTCAGTTCATACTGAGTCATCACTCATCAGTGTTGATGAAAATTGGATTAAGGTTATGTTTGATACTGATTGTTGAAAAAATAATTTTTGAATGTGCAGTTCAGAAGTAAAGAAAATAATTTAGCAAGTATAAAAAATGTTATCAAATCAATGTACTAAGTTGTTGAAAATGGCACACAGGTTATTTCTTCTTGGCTTGGATAAATACGGGAAAGGTGATTGGCGAAGCATTTCAAGAAACTTTGTAGTGACAAGGACCCCAACACAAGTCGCCAGCCACGCACAAAAGTATTTCATCCGTTTGAATTCTATGAACAAAGATAGAAGGCGGTCGAGCATTCATGACATCACTAGTGTCAATGGTGGAGATGCTTCCTCAGTCCCTCAAGGGCCAATCACGGGTCAAATGAACGGTTCTATGGCCGGAAGTTCGTCTGGCCAATCAAGCAAACAACTGGGCCAACCCCCTGTTGGGCCCACCGGAGTTCCCATGTACAGCCTACCAACAATTGGGCAACCAATAGGTGGACCTCCCCTCGTCTCTGCTGTTGGAACTCCGGTGAATGTTCCACCACCGGGCCACATGGCGTATGGCGTTCGTGCGCCAGGGCCTATGGTCCCGGTGGCCCGATGAACCATGGGCCCTATTGCTTACCCAGTGCCACCACATACATCTTCACATAGATAGTCGACCAGGTGAGCTATAGCCGCTAAAATAGTGAAGCGTATTGATTGTGCAGCCCTTGTGATTTACAAGTTTATTTGTAGGGTAGGAATAACAGCCTCTGATGTTTTACAGGAGAATAAGTCATTGGATAAATTGCATGTATTAGTTCTATACGCAATGAGGCAGCGTTTTAGATTCTTGTAATCATTCTTCAGGAAATTTTCATTAGAATTATTATTGTTGGTTAAGGTCAGCAAACTATAGGAGATTTTTATAGTGGAAACTGTGGAGTAGCTATGTTATCGTACTGATTATCTATGTATAGCTTATTATAAAATATTTGAGTTGTGTTTTAAAATGCCAACCTTTTCAAGAGGAGTGCCTCAATGCATTTTTAGTTTATTTCTTGTCACAATCATATCTGATGTTAATATCTTGTCATTTGCCACATTTCATTCATACGGTAATTTTGTGGTTGTGGAGTTTGGGTTTGGTTTCGCTCGATACAATGTTGGTGTTTTGTAACTCCACAAGTTAGTTGACTGTACAGTTAATATGATTCTAATTAAACTACTTCAAGATAAAATCCTTATTGAATGTCATCACATAAGGTAAAAATGCCTACATGACACTTTGGAAACAGAGAATGTCCACTACACATTCGATCCCTTTTTCTAAGCTGAAAATTGATGGAGATGTAGTCCATCATAGATATTTCATCTTTATTTCTTATTCCATTACCGCATATACAATAATTCATATATGCTTTGACTGAGTAGTAAAAATAGTTTTCAAAAAGAGAGGTTTTTCCTTCTTTTGGGAAGAGGGGGGAGGGGGTTGGTTTTAGACATAGGATCAGGGCATGTATGCAAGTCCGCGTGTTGAAAGTTTGGGTCGAACTGGACTGAGCGACAATGTATTCATTTCATCATTCATAGGGTATACTACTATGAGAAGGTTCGATATCAGTTAAGGAAGATTGAACCATCGTTCTCAAACCCATCTTTCATTTCTCCCACATGCCATAGCTATATCATCTCCATGGCTTGAATGGTGCTAGTATAGTAAATAGAGTGGATAATGATGAGAGATCTTGGATGGGGGATCGAATTGGAAACATGAGAGACTAATATACGTCAATATTGACTCATGAAAAGATATGATATAAAATAATGATGATCCAATAGTCATGTCAACAGACGATTATTGTGCTCACATAACACGCGTCATCTTGACATTGAATGTGATCACCTCAACATCATCCAATGCCGATAATAAGTTGCGTACACACGGCTGACGGTGTACGCTTTGTGCATTTTCTAACCTCCCAAAATTATTATCACTCCATTACTCACATATAATAATTAATAATTAACTATAGATGGTCAATTCAATCAACAAATATTTTTTACAGACAGACCTTTTGAGTACTTTTAAGTTTTAACCAGAGAGTTTGTAACCCAGAGGTAACTGGTAAATGACAAAGTACTAATGCACATACATGAGAAGAATAACTCAGAAAGAAACTAAAAACCTCTACTAATACATAAGCAATAGAAATAAAACACTGAAACCGAAAAACGAACCTTCAACATAACCAAAGTTGCCAAATATTCACAAGTCACAGTCTCACTGCAACACATCTGGCTCAGCCAAACTCCCAACAAAATTCACTTTACATCCCTCTGGAAACTGCAACCCAGCCTCCTCGCATCTCACCTTCGTTATATGCGGACATGAACGCACGTCCAAATATTCAAGTTTTTCACATGATTTCAACAGTTTGCTAATCCCTAAAACCGTGATTTTTGGGCAGTTACTCACCCTCAATATTTTCATACTCAACTTAAAACCGTCGTTTCCTAAACCCCGAAATGCATCATCGGACATCTCTTCACAGCAACCAACATCAAGAACCTCCAGCTCTCTGCATAGCGAAAACACACAGTCTAAGGCCTCGCCTGAGACATTTAAACACCAATCCATGCGTAGATTCTTGAGATTGCCATGACAAGAAGAAGCCAATGATTTCACAGCTTCATCAGATATGTCCCTACATCCACCAATGACGAGAGTCTCAAGATTTTGGCAGTGTTTTGCCAAGGAGAATATGGATTCATCACCAACCTTGTAGCAATCTAACAACCTCAATGTCTTCAGTGTTGATGAACACGCTTTTGCAACACTAGTTACCCCAATGTCACCAATGTTACTGCATTTGTTGACGTCTAAATGTTTCAATCTTTGGCAACCACTAACAAGAACGGTTATTCCAGAGTCAGTTAATTTCGTGCATCCTTGGAAACCTAATTCCTCTATGTTATTGCAGTTCTTGGAAAGAGCTCTCAGTAGATTATCAGTAACAAATTTGCAACCAGCAAGGTTTAACACTCTTAGAGTGGGGCAGCCCTCCGCGACAGAGGATAATCCTCTATCTGTTAGTTTTCTGCAGTAGGATACATCTAATGACTGCAGGGAAGATAGCCCAGATCCAATGGCTTCCATTCCAGCATCTGTTATACCTGTGCAATGCCAAAAAATTGCTTATCTATCATGTGTCCAATGATCCAATTGAAGTTATGTAAATTTTGAACTCCATTTCATCATCTACATATCGGTTTCAGATAAAGTCCAATGTCCATCTTCGTCATTCATTGCTGATAAACCTTCTCAAATAAAGGCATATGTCCAGGCAGAGCACTTCTTAAACATGAATATCAGATTGGTTGTCACCCGCAATCCCTTTTTTTTTTTTTTATAATTATTATAAATTAGAAAGTAAATATTTGCTTTGCGAACACCCCTTTCTTCAATCTTCACAGTACAACTTGAGTTATCTTCTAAATAAATATGTATAAACAAGATGCATTTCATGTTGAATTCAAACAGGAAACTTTAAGGCCAAATTATAAGACACTCTTCTAAACTAAAAGGCTAATCTTCATTTCTCACTTGAGTACTTCAAATTAAAGGAAGACTGAATACTAGAGTGATAAAAATGCCCAGAAAAATCAATAAACATAATCAGATTAATTCGTAATCCCTAGTGAGCTCATCTCAATTGAGAGTATTTTATTCTCAAATGCCAGGTAAAACGGGCAAAAATCTCCCAGAATTTTACTTTCCAATCAAGCAATCGACACAAAAAAGACAAGGTTTAACAATACAGTAATGAGACGACTCACATTGAATTACATTTATTAACCAAGATAAGAAAAGAATATTCTTTTACAGTTTTTACTATTATCAGGAGTAAAAAATGCAGAAAAACTTCAAAAAATATATATACAAGTAGGCAGAGAAAGAAGATAATATAGTTAAATGAGGAAATTAACCTTTACAATTCTGAAGGTTGAGAATTCGCAAGGATGAAAAGGCAGTAGCAATAACTGAAAGATCCGAGTCAGTAACGCCGGGATAAAAAGACCTCGACACCGACTGCGACAGATCGAGCTCGTGCAAGCGCGTGAATCGAGCAGCAATTCTCTTAAGCATGTGAGGACCGGCACGCGCGCAGAGCTTCTTCCTCTCGGTGCTCTGCAAATGGAGCCATCTCTTACACACCAGTCCGAAGACTTCCTTGTCCTTATCGTGCTCCACCTTCGACAGCACGGCGCGGAGCTCGTCGTCTCCGAGACTCTCGTTTATGCACGCGCCGCCGGCCATGGTAGTAGCGGTGATAATGTATGATTAGCAGCAATATATATAATTATATTTGTACCTCCAGAGCTCCAGAGAGTGCGTTTGTGTGTGTTAATTAAGTCATTAGCAGAAGGTGATGAAGATAATTAAAAATAAATTGAAATAATTAATATTCGATAAAGAGTTTTTAATGAATTGGAGACTCTGGCTAATTCTTTGAAGTTACGATAAGGCCCTTTCGGGTATCGTGTACAGAGTACTCAAAGGGGTTGGGAGGGTTAGCGGTTGCCAACTACTCAATCATCGCACGCTATTGAATATTGATTTTTATTTTTCCTTAATGCAAAATTTACTTTTTAAAAGAATATTCACCAAACAATATTGAAAAGTAAATAAAGGTTTAAAATGAAATTACGAAACTTGATGGTGTTCAAACGCATCCAGGTGCACCGTTGTTACGGTGCTTCTTGCTTCGTCTGACCTCCATTTTGAAATTTGGGATCAAATTTAGACTCAATATGACGAGACGGAGCTTCAATAATTTTGAAAAAAATTTTAACACCATAGTGACCGGTCAAAGTTTTGGCCATAATTTTGGCCAAAATTATAGCCAAAACTTTGATCAGCCGCCATCGACAGCTACGGTATGGAAAATTTTTTTCCAAATTATTGGAGTTTCGTCTCATCGTACTGAATTTAGATATGATCTGGAATTTCAAAATAGAGTCGGACGGGGCCATAAAACACCCCGGGAACACCGTAACTATGGTGCATTCGAGTGCAATATACCAAGCTTGTACAAAACTATGACATTAATGAAATTAATTACCGAAATAATATTAGGAAAAAAAAAAGGATGATTATGAAAAATACAAATATAATTTTATAAAATGTCAGTATAAGAAACATGTTTTTTTTTTTAATTTTATTTTTTCGTTAAACTCATTTTTCAAGCTATCTCAAAGCGTAAAATCCTTGGTGCAATTTTTACACAATTTTATTGTTTGAATTCCAACTCATCGAACTAGGAAGTCTATGACAACGCAATTTTTCCCAGAGTTTTACAATATATATAGAATTTTTATACGTTCCTCATCTGGTTCAGGTAAAGCATCAGGTAAAGGTGTGAAAAGGTCGAAAATGCCCTCGACCAATAATTTCTAATTCAATACTCGCTTCTCGTACAAATTCTTTCAAAACCCCATCCTCCCCTTTCAACCCTTCTCTCTCCCGTCCATCTGTGAAAAAAACCCACCATAATCACTGTAGATCGAAGATATCTGAAGGTTCGAATCTTGTATGGGTCGGTTGAGGATATAGTTCTTGGGATCGAGCAAAGCAATTTAAGCGTCACGAGCGGGAATTTACGCGGCCCAGGCAGGAAAAGCAATTTCGCGTCTGAAAAAGAAAAAGCAATTTCGAAATCCCGGATGAATCTCGACGGTGACGAGCGGAAATATGCATCGATGGAAACGGTGGCGACCCGACAATGGCGGTCGGCGGAGGTATTTTGAACTCTCGCCATTTATTAGTTGAACATTTGCATTAGAATATCTTAATTTAAATTCTAATAGTTGAGGAGTAAACTTTATCCTTGTTGAACTCCCCATTTGATCCGTTGGTGTATTTGTTTTAGGATGTCTTAATTTAAATTCCTAATATTTCTCTCTGGTTTCATTGGTTTCATTGGAATGTTCTCTGGTTTCATTGGAATATTTCTCTGGTTTCATTGGTTTCATTGTTGAACTCGCCATTTGATCCGTTAGTGTAAAGCTTTACGGTGTTCTCGGTTTCATTGGAATGTTCTCTGGTTTTATTGGAATTGCATGCTTCTTGGGGAAAAATATTTCTCTTTTTGGGAGAAATATATATCGTTCATATATTTTGAATGGGAGTTGATGAAGTCATGTTTCAATTTTATGAAGCATTGTTCTACTATAATGTGGTATCAATTATTCCAAGCGGTTATTACGTGTTTGTGAAAATGCCTGAATGAAAGTGAAAAGAATATGGCTAGTGTGATTATGGTATTGTTTTGCGAGAGAGAAATACACTTGATGGTTGATACTATAAGTGCTAAATTTGGACAAGACTTGCATATTGTTTTAATGGGTTCCATAACATTAAAGGGTTGTAGCATATTCGTGATCCACCATTGGTAACCCAGTAAAGGGCCTCTCGGAAGAATAGGTTGAAAGGAGCACTTGAGAAGAATCCAAAGCGGAAAAGTGCACGATATTTGCTTGCGTTATCCATTACGCTATAAGCGTCTACATACTTACTAAATGGTCTTTCGTGCGAGGTCTCATCAAAGAAAAAATGCCACAAATGCTCATCCGGTAACCATATTGGAGCAACAAAGTTCTTTTGCTGAGATCCGTGCAGCCCCCAATGTCGGTATTGAAATAGGCCCATTTTCCTTTTGCACCTTTTGTGCAATACTTGTGATTCTGTTATGCTTCTTGTTTTTGAATTGTTTGATAACTATTTTCTTTTTTCTTTTTTTTTGCAACCACAAGTTAATAGAATGGACTATTAAAATGCGTCTGTTTGTTCATCTATTTGATGGGGAGCTAATTATGATGGCATTGTGGATAGTGGTGGTGCAGCCACAAGCAAGTATAGTTTGAAATGCTAAATAGAGTGTTTTCTCCATCGCCAGAGTATTTTATTGTGGATTTCTTCCAATTGATGCGCTATTCTAGTAAGTTGTCAAATTTGGGATGCATGCCAACCATTTTATCATGACTCATGAATTTCTCAATTTGCTTGGCGAGGATGGTATACATGATTGGCTGTTTCGATTCTAGCTAAATCGAAGGAAATTTGATGGTTTACGTCGATTAGTTTTTAATAACATTATGATGAAACTCACTTGTTTTGCTTGAATGAGAGTGAGTTTTGCTTGAAAGACTCAATGCTCTTGTAATCTTCTTTTATGTAAACTTCCTTTATGTAAACTTCTTTAGTTTATGTAAACTTCTTGATTGTTTTAAGATGTAGCGTGCCTTAATCAAGAGGTTATATGGATGACTTCTTTTCCTTCAATTTTAACGTATAAAAATTCCAAATTTGAAGAAATTAGGCTGCGAAACTTTATTTTAGTGCTCGGAATGGTGAAACAGTATTGCTAGATTGCCAAATTTTTTTATTGTGATAATTCTACAACAATCTTCTTTTCAAAGAAGATCATGCAAAATCAAGGTGCTAGCTATGTGAAATTGAAATATACTTTGCCATCAAATAGGAAGAAATCCACCGTTGCCGTCAAATGGGAAGTTTTTGTATTCCGTGAAACTTTAAAAGATATCTAAGCATTTGTATTGTTCATATTTAAAAAAAGAATGAAAAAAAAAAGAAAAACAAGCAATGGTGTTATGGGTCATGTTCTAATAATCTAATGTCAACATATACATTAAATAGTTTCATTAAAAACTCCCATTCAATGTCATGCGACCGTGTCCACACGTGGAACAATAGTGACAATATAATGGTAATCACTAGTAGGCAAAAACGAAATACTAACATGCTGCGAAAAATTAAAGCTAATAAAAAACGACTTACATTACATCTTCCCAACAACACTTAAATCTTAAAACAAGTTACATAGCAATTACATGACTAATGTCAAGTAGAAAGAACATAACAAAAAACTAGATAACTTATTATGGAAAAACACTTCAACAACCTAAACCTTCACATCTGTTTCATAACTTCAATTGAACATTACATAATTATTCTCCTTTTTCCTTAGAGATGGTCATCTCCAACTTAACCACGACATTTAATTATTGCTTATGTCTTCAACACCAATCTTCTTGATCAATTCTAGTGGACCACCCTACATCGACAAGCCAGTTATTGCCTTGTGTCCACTCAAACCATTTGCAACGAAATGAACTATAGTTAAAAAGTATTTCTGTAGCTCTCTTTTTTCTATCGTGACTCATAGTGTTGTATTATACCTTGATACATCTAGCGATCATTTGTTGAATGCAGCCAACGCGACCAGCTAAGACACATGTCGAATTTGTCGATTGTATTTTAATTAGTACATCCTTTATCAACAAGAAATCAATAAATAATTCATCTTTTACAATTTTAATTACAAAATTGAGGATAGTGTTGAATGCATAATGTAAATATACAAATCGATAGTGTTGAATGCATAATGTAAATATCTATCACTTAGCCCGTGTAGCGTAAATATACAAAAGGTATTACGAACAAGCACATAATGTAGTAGCTAAATCGATAAATGAAAACACCTTCATTGGACAATCAATCTTAAAGCTATCAATGAGTCATCCAAAAAATGCAAACAAAGCGAGAGACAAACCCGATTAGAAGCAAGTAGCAATAACATCCTTAATTCAAGCAAAAGCAGGAAAAATCATGCAACAACAAGCGATTGTATCCACAATTCCATTTTGAGCAACCAATCAAAAGCTTCAACAAAATAAGATGAGAGCAAATGCTCATCATTTATGCTTCACCAATATGCCATCTAACTCAACCACGAGTCAACACAAACACAAGTACTCATATGAAGCAGAAAAGTAATACTACGGTACCATGGTGCTTATTCAACTTAACATATTAAAACTCATGATCAAAAGTAAGAATTAATTCACTCTAAATTGAACTTCGCCATTTAATTCGCCTAAATCAACAATCCACCCTAATCACCTCCCGGATCAGCGGAACCAAGAAGCGAAAAAATTAAGCTGCGTGTATCTGGTAGTGTTATCGAAAATTAGAAGATTGAAAATTCACATACCTTTCTCCATTTTTTCGATATTCATCACGGGAATATTGCTTTTCCGTTGAGTTCGAAATTACTTTGCTCGTTCTATCGCGAAAAGCGAGAAATTCGATTCCATGTGAGTAGCTTTGCTCGATCCAAGAACTACATCCTCAACCGACCCATACAAGATTGAACCTTCGGATGTCTTGATCTACGGTGATTAGGGTGGGTTTTTCACGAATGGAAGGGAGAGAGAGAATGGGTGAAAGGAGTGGATGGGGTTTGAAAGAATTTGTATTTGTACGAGAAGAGTATTGAATTATTGGTCAAGGGCATTTTCGACCTTTTCACACCTTTACCTGCGGTTTGGCTATGTTCCCCCTTTGTGGGAGAGCAGCAAAACCACGTTGATAATGGCGCCACTAGGTGGCTAGTAAGGCGCCACACATCTTCTAAAATTTTTTTTAAATTTTTCTGCGATCTACGTTAAATTAGATAAATAATCATAGCTTCTTTCGCGATGGTAGAGTCTCAGAACCCCAAAAATTATTTTTCTCGTAGATGCAGTAAGGTGCCATAGAGTACTGAAACCAAACCTCCTTTACCTGATGCTTTACCTGAACCAGATGAGGAACGTATAAAAATTGATATATATATGAACTCCAACTCATCGGCAAACCAAGAGTGTGATATTTTAAATGGTAAAAGTTAATTACCAAGTGGTAATTAGTTGACAATTTAAAAAGTATTTCTATAATTATTCAAAACATTTAAAACTAGAACCACAATATAATAAAATGTTCAAAATCATGAAACCAATCCACCCACCTTTAAAACCTAAATTTAGCATCAAATACAAAAAACAAAAAGATAGAAATTTTCATGCCTTTAGTACTTGATCGGAGATGGCCACAGGAAGCAAGCACTTGATATTTCTTGTTCATTAATTTTTATGTCAAAATTATTTTGCCTTTTTGTTTATCTAACGTTATTCTATTAAACAAAAAAAGAAAAAACGTTATCCGATAACTTGCATCAGGGAAAGTGTATTTGATTTTTTTTTTAAATTTTAATTTCATAATAAATTAGTTATCAATAATGTGACAATTAATTGACAATAATCTTAAAATATTATCCTCAATGTAATTTAAGATAACAAATCAATTAAGAATACCATATGTTAAAGAAAAGATATTAAAACTCACGTAGTATCGCATTTTTGGAAGGTCATTGTCTCTGCCCTCAATTTCAAATTCCAATCACCAATTTTATTTACCCCTCACTATTTTCAACTTCTCCACTAAAATTTTACCTCTACTACTAATTCAAATGCGAATCTCAACACAAAGCCAATACTCTTATCCTTACATTTTTCTCATGAATCATTGATTCCGCCACAAATTGAACTAAATACTCACACTTGACAAATACATTGTCATAATACTAATCACAAATGAAAGAGCAAATAGAATCTCAACATTTATCAAAGGATGTAAGGCAAATATCGAAATTCAAATGTTTACACTTTACACAACAAAACTACGTGCAACTATATTTGTAGGAACGTTTACACAATAACTATATTTGTACAAGAGAGATTAATCAAGAGCAAATTACTGTAAGAACACTTCAAAGTTTTATATACTCGTCAAATACTATAGCAAAGGATATCTGGACGTGGAGGAAATTATCTAAAACCTACGTAAACACAACTAATTGTGTCCAGGATACATGACCACTTCGTCGTTTGATAATATCAAAATAATTACATAATATCGAGGCAATCATATCCAATGTCGTTGTGACGTGTGATATATCCTGTATACACAATAACCATGCATCCGCATAAATATTAAATTAACACTGTTGGACACACCACATCAATTTTCAGAATAATATTAGGAACTTGTACAGTTCATGAAATATGGTACATCAGCCTTAGACCCCTATTATCCAGGGACACAATCTTATACCCCTAAAAGAATGAAGGGAGAAGCTTTTAAAAGCCACCTCCCACAAATGGAGCTGAAAAAATCTCCAAAAGACTAAACCCCTGTATGTATTGGATTAGGAATTGAACCAAAAAATGCACAAAAAGAATAGAGGATGGTTAGCATGTTATTCAGGAAGAATGCTTGCAGCAAGTGAGCACACAATCCTCCAAAAAATTGGTGAGTTGGGAAGAGTATAATTTGGGGTCATTACGGAAATGATCGACGTGGGGAGTTGAAATGAAGTTGCAAGATCTGACCTCACGTCCGCTCCTCCGTTGCTTCTCCATGAAGGACTCGACGGATCCTGCAGGGATAACTTTATCGGCCGAGCTATATATGTATAGCTGTGGACAGCTTGGTTGCTGGAGTGTTAATACACTCAACACATCAGAAAGCCTCCTGTAATACAACAGTTACAATAATCCACACAATGACAAGGAGGAAGAGCAACAAAAAACATAACAAAAACATAAATCGCTTAACATTTAATTGTTGTTAACTTTGATAAGGACACTTCTAGTTATGGCAGTGCAAATGGACCACCAGTTGTGTGACATCTCAATATTGATTGGAGTCGTGATGTCCATATGACATTAATACATGAACACCACAATACTAACTAATGTCATTGATCCAATTAGCATTGCTAATAAATAATATTACTCTTCTCATAAATTCGTTGCAATTGTGAGAAAATCTCACAATGGGTATAGTTTGATCGGTGGCTCATCTTAGAAATGTTCATGCATCTTTATCCATAAACTTTCTATGCTTTGATCATGTATGTAACAGGTTATAAAGATAAGATTGTTACCTAGAAAAATGTGTGATGTATTAAATGCAATGGAAAATTGGTTGAAAGTTGAAACAAAAATGGGTAACATGTGACAACTCCCATTAAATACCAGATGATAAATAAAAAATGTGTGTGTGTGTGTGTGTGTGTGTGTGTGTGAATGAAAGCCTCTTTACCTATTTACTGAAGGATAATTCAAAACTACTCCGAACAATTTCTCAAGAACCAGTAGAAGAGCTGCCTCAGCAAATGCAGGCTTGGATTCAATAGCATTCCTGGTTCCAACTGCAGCCTCTGCATCTGCTTCACTTAAGCTCACGAAACCTTTAGTTGCAACACTACGCTTCTTCAGAAATGCAGCCGAAAATCCAGAAGCCCAAACCTAGAACCATAAAACATGTAATGTATTTCATAACGACATTCCAGTGGAGAAGATAATTGTGAAAGAACACAAGACAAGAGATAACTTGGAATGCTCAAGAAATAAGGAGAGTTGCCATCTCTTTTCCTCCATTTTATACCAAAATTTCTAGTTGCTAGTTTGTTTCTCATAATTTAAAGAAAGAATCTACAGACAACAAAGAAGACACTAAGGTTTCCATTAATCATCTTCTTCCTTTTGCTCTATCCAGAGTTCGTTAAGAAGTTGAAAACAAATGCTCAAATCATTCTTAAGATGCATACAGACAAAAACATTTAACCAAACCACCCGCCAAGAAATTCATACAATATGGAATAAATCGGTAGAAATTCCACAAACTAGAATCACCATGCAGATTTTACACTATCTCAAAAAAAAGGAAACAATGAAAATATTACCTGTGGATCAGGGGCTGCCACAGGAGCAGAATCCACAATACAGCCCTTAATCTTTCCCTTAAGTGTCATATCCTTCTGTTGGAACTTTTCCAAGATGACTCCATAACTGTACATAAAATCAAGAATAACAGACCCGTTATTGGATTTAAGAAATTAAGAATTATACACCTGAAAGGTGAATGAATTGAAGCGCAGAAACTTACGTAAGCCATCCTGTATTGCTAAATGTGTGGAACACCAAATTCTTTCCAGGTTCTTCTTCCAGCCATTGAGCAAGATGGTTCGCAAGCAATTCAACATCATGCTCAGCTTTTCCCCCAACTTGATAACTGAGAATCTCATTCATTGGGAAGGTAAATGTAATGGCATGATAACCTCTAGAGGCATACCATTCCGCATATCTCTTAAGATGCTTCTGCTTCGCGCCTAACCATCCTAGTAAAACCACAACCGTCCTAGATTTTGTAGATGAACAATCAGAAACCTGGGACAAGTCGACGGTGTCTGGCTCTGGCAAATGCCATCTATACAGAACATCGGACGTTGAAGGAGGAATAGTATACGACGAGGATGTTGGTTTGGCAGATTTCGCTAACTTGGCAGAGTGATACAAATTGAGCAAAACAGGAGAAGACACCATACAACAATTTGGTCCAGTTTTAGGGACTGATATTCTAACATTAGGGACAGGGGTGGGTATTCTTGTGATGAATGACAAATCCTTTAACTTGGAAACAGATATTTGGGACACCCAAGATGTACTTGTTTCTTGTAATGAGTCACAAATTGAAGGATTGGATTGTTCCAAAGAATTACGGGTCTCTGATGAACTAGAAGGCCTTAGTTTATCGTGAAAATCTGCAGAAACAGAGGCTATTGCAACCGCAGAGGCAGCAACAACTGGCCTCTGAAATATTCCAGACAAGGAAGCCATGAGAAAAAGGACAGGGTATAGAAATGTGCCCAAGATTTATCGTTTACCCACAAAGCCAAGAAACAGATTTTGCCTCCACCTGCATAAGGTAAACGATTGAGACACTACACGTTGAATTCGAAACCAAATTGTGCCCAGTTTAAATTTTATAAAGAAAGAAAGGAAGGAAAATTGATTCTCCTCCTACCGGTTTTATGGGTAAACTTATCTGGGTTGAAGAATTCAAAATCAGGCTGTCTAATATATTGACAGCCTGATCCCAGCAGCCAACCGAAAAAGAAATCCCTCACAGAGTCAAACCTTAGGTCCTCAACGCGTCCTGTAATTAATTGAATTTTCAGCCAAAAAGAGAAGATTACAAATTAAAAATGATTGGATGTCTATGAATGAGCGAATGGGGTCAAGACACGTGAATCTTGATCATTTCTTAATACATCATAATCAATTATAAGCCTGTTTTCCATGTGAGGTTTAGAATCACCTTAACAGAGGTCCACATATATATTAATAAGACGAGTATGATGTGATATTTTACTCCAGAACTTTAGGGTTCAAAGCATGAATTTAAAACGACAGGTAGTCAACCGCCCATATATAGTGAAAAGACATTATTATCCCCAAATTCTTCCTAATTCTGCAGAAACGGTTGCTTTCGATAATCAAATTGAACCGTAGTTTCCTTTTTCTGATTTAGATTTTACAGAAGACTAAATAATTGTTCCAAACGATTTTGAATCAGTGAAATACGAAAAGAATGCGAATATACAATCCCCGAAATTAACAATTACAAATCAAAGCTCCATTACAATGAATCTCTCTGTTTCATCGGAAAATAAAAATAAAATACGGAAAAAAGAAAACAAAACGAAAAATCAATTCATTAAAACACAGATAATTCATAATTGTCCGCAAGATAGAAGAATTGAAGGACAATTAGAACTGACCGTATAGAGAGAAGAAACAATCGAAGAACAGACGAACTTCAATGAATGAGGAGAATGTTGTTGAATGTCTTGTTGTATTAGAATAGGAGTCCTCGTTTACGGGAGAAAAGAATGGACGCCTTTGATTTGAGATGAACAATGTGCGTACATATTGATTTCACCGTTTCACGTGCATATTCCTTGGGAGTTAATTTTACCATTGCGTTCTTTTCGATTACTTGTTCTTCTTGTGCACTTCTTCTGGTCAAGCTGCCCTGTGAACTTGACATGTACACTATACATACATAACACGCTTTAATTATTATGACACTTTTATTTTGTTAATCTGATACTCGACTAACGTGACACTTGATTTTAGAATATATTATACTGTGCGCATAAAGTGCATTGAATCAATTTTTCCTCTATTAGTGCATTGTCATCTAAAATATACTTTTTTCCCCGGTAAAATGACAAGTAATATTATTTGAAAATAGATTGATGATTGATGAATTGAAATAGGAACGAAGAAGGCCCTTTTATGAATGGGTGAATACAAATATACTTTTGTTGTTATTGATTACCTATATATACCGCAAATTATAATCTACTGATCGAATTCACGATACATTCTTATGTTTTTCATTTCTTAATATAATTTTATTTAATGTACTTTATTATCAGCCTAAATAAATTTGTAACATTCCAAATGTTATAAAAGAATTATATAAATTTATGCTGGAGATCTAACAAGCTTGGTCTGTACCTGCACAAGTATTGTTTCAAAAAATTCGGAGTTCTCATTTCTATATGAAATCAACATCAGCTACGGATTTCTTAATTAGTATCCATACGGGCACTAAAACTTTTTCATGAGATCTAAATAGCCATAACGTACAAGAGGTACACATATAACGAAAAGAGAGATAAATTGACAATTCTTGATTTATGAAAAAATACAATGTGTACATTCATCTTCAACCCTTTTTTGCGGGGCGATGGGGTCTCCAACCTTTGAAGAATAAGCATTTCATCCAAAAGATACACTCCTAGTCCTAGTGATATCTTTGGAACTTACTAATGAAATCTACATAAATGAAAAACACAAAATTCATATATATAAATAAAAAATAAAAAATTCTTCTCCAAAACTCCCCACTTATCATCAATCGTGTTTATATTGGTGCCAACTCCAATTAGTAACACTAGACTGTCATTGCTTTTAACAGGATTAGTGAGATGATATTAGTAAAATTTATTTGTATTTATAATTAATATAAAAAGGTATTAAAATTATTTTATTCCATTATAACATTCTTTATGACATAAAGAATGTCACAGTAGCGTGATCGTAAAACTTTTGGTGCTCCTCAAAAAATCAGTGTACTAGTAGTAACATTTATCATGATTCATGCATTTGTGTTATACAGTTAACATACTCAATATTTTGATATTTCTAGAAGCGGGTAGCATTTAGGACGTAAATATCGTTGCAAGAATCTCGCAAAGTGGAGATAGAATGGAATAAACGAAATTGGTTTGGGGTATATACTCGAGCATATTCGGACGAAATTCCTACTTAGAAGGGGTGGAGTGGAATCCATACATTATGGGCCTCCATTCCCTCAGCTTTATTCTCCTCCACAATTTATTTACCTTGACTTCTCAGTTACACTGCCCATAACTGGGGAAGGTACGGGCGTGAAAAATCCGAAAAGGAATATGTAACGTGGGCATCTTGTGCACTTCTACCAGTCATGCTGCCATGTGCACTTGAGATGTGCACTATACATATATAACACGTTTTAATTATACGTTTATTCCGTTAATGTGACACTTGACTAATGTGTCGTGTGACTTTAAAATATATTATATAGGAATTGATCAGCAATTATTTCTCACCCATGGAAGGTGAAATTCAAATTTCTTGAACCATTTGATTTAAAAACTTAAACTATTAGATCAAACTAAAAATATATTTTGAAAGCTAATCAAGTGTACCATAGGTTGTATACTATGATGAGCTATGAGATAATGTGATACATCAATCGAGACACGCATTGATTTTCCACATCGCCCTAGGATGCGCTGTGCAATTTTCACATTTTGCGTATGGACTCATTGGAAATGCTCTTAGTTGTCTTATCAAACTAAAATACTTCATTCGTCCCACAAAGATAGTGTATTGATCTAATACTTCCTCTGTCCCCCAAAAATACTACCATTTTAATTTGATAAGACAACCTACTGTATTGATCTAATATGAATTGTTTTATTTGATGAAACAACAAACATAGAATGGTCGTACATCTTGACTCATGTCATTTATGGTATGCTGTTTAACCACATTGTTGAAGGCTGCAATGACTTGGAATTGAATCGTTGACACTTGCCAGCATCTGTGTCATTCATTGCCATCCTTCGTGAATCTGCATCGGCATTCAACATTCACGGCCATATTGTCTCCTAGCTAGCACGTAACACCTAGCTATACTTGACCACTGATGATAGCACCATATGTACACCACACACAAACACACAAAAGTGGGGCCGCCTGCCCGACTTTGTCTCATGTAACTTGTGGGTCTTAGAGAGAGAAACATGGAAGGACGAAATTGATCCAAGTCACACTAGGGTAATGTGACACATTAATTGGGGAACCACATTAGCTAGAATGAAGTGTCACAATAGTCCAGGGCGCACCAGATCAGCTTCAAAGGACGAAACGGTCTTCATGAAATATCCAGCCTTGAAGAGAGGGAATGAATCATTCTCCAAGACTCGTTGTTTTTCAGGGATGAATATAGATGAGACATGTTTATACACGTTTTTGCTTTTAAACAATGTCAAATCTTAACTAAATTACTTTTCATTGGAACATTTTGCAGATCCCAAATCTCTCGTTCCTTTTTCCACCACTCAAAATGTATATAAACACTAAGTGACATCACTTTATCTACAACTGAAACGTGTTTATACACATTCCTATTTCTAAATACTCCATCATCATTTCAGCCAAAGTACTTTTTATCCACACATTTTATAAAATCCAAATGTATTGTTCACTTTTCCACAATTATATCGCCAATGATCTTCTACTAACATATGGCACCTTACGGAACCAACTTCTTCCACGTATCACCAAATGTATTGTTCACAATGCCACAATTATATCGCCAATGATCTCCTACTAACATATGGCACTTACGGTGCCAATGTTGGCATTGGAAAGGGAGCGTCAATTATATATGTTTATACACAGAAATGTATATAAAAACTTGGGCCTATTCTCTTATCATGCCCACTTCTCACATGGCACCCCCATTTATACATATGAAAGTTCGAAAATGCTATGCCAGGTTCTCTATATTCAAAGTGGTGCAGTACGTAAGCGACACTGGCTTCTACATAATATATCTCCTGCTCTGCAATAGATAGAATAACAGACCTGTAATACCATTTAATTAACACTTCAAACAAGTCTACAACTAATTGCCTAGACTATTCGTTCTTCTAGCCCAATACTCCGCTGTCTTAGAGGGTTTTCAATAAACTCATTCTGAGAACATTAAAACTGCTACATTAGAATCCATTAGGCATTCTTTTTAGCGGTAAATATTCCGTTCTTTCATGGAATGGAAGGAGCCATCTCTAATTATCTGCTTTCTCTCTGATGTTCTTTTGTGATGATTGAAGCAAATTGTGTTGCCCATGCCCTGGCTAGGTTCATTATTTCATGTCAGCAAGCCATGTACTCGAATGAGGAGTTCCCTAGCTACACTGATGATCTGGAACTCCACATTTGGCACTCACAAGAACTTCTATGACCACAATAACTTACCCTGTGTTCGCTATAACTCTTTCCTTCCGGAAACTTAGTCTATATTTAATCAAAGTCTAACTTAAATATTAACTACACATCTCAAGTCACTCTTCATTATCATTCACACATGTAGTGGTTCCTATCATTATTCAACATGTAAAGATAGTTTTTAGCAAAGTAAAAGCTTATCAGACCACACGTTTTGGAGCATGTATAGCATAGCTTATATCCAAGAAAGAAGCAATAAAAGGGCGAAGGGAAGATAATTTCACCAACTCTATCCTTGTAACTCAAATGAAACAATCAATTCAGTGAAAAGGAATTAGAAAACCAGTAGCCAAGTCTCATCTTCACTTTTGAGAAAAAATGGGCTAGTTATCACGGAATTAAACAAGAAACAGAATCATTAACTGCTATTCCGTATGCATTCTACTTGTAAAAATAAGGGTAAGAGTGTTACCCAAATTTCATATCTGATTAAATATCGCAATCTGCTCAACTTCAAACCACCGACTCACCAAAGTCGATACCCAATAAGTCCAAGTCTGGAGATGTAAAATGTGTACTAGCAGCTACATCATTCAATTCCAAATGAACATCTGTCGTATCAATAATGGTTCTGCACGGTACTACATCCTTGTCACCAATTAAGAGAGAACAGTTGCTATAAATACCTTCTTTTGGGGCAAGATTCAATAAACAAGACCTAGGTGCGGACAACCTCCTTGTATCAGTACTAATCTTTGCCTTGTTTTTGACCATCAACATAAGACGATGATTGCGTCCTAATAACTCTGAGACATATTTCATGTCACCTTTGGACAGCGCACGACGGACTCGAGTTGACGATACTTGTCCTTGCTCCTTTGGATTGTTACAATTGATTGCTTGAGGATCTTGATTCTTGTCCATGACCGGATTTATGATATAAGATTTAATGCCATACTCCTCGCATAATCGCACTAGGTCTGATGCATCACCAGCAGCTCTGTATCCAAAACGGTAGTTTTGACCTACCATATTAACAAGCATGCTCACTATTCCATCATTAGAAGTGTATGTTTTAACTTTTATCTTCCTAAAAATTAACCTTCTAATCCTTAGTCAAGTCAAGTACAATATATTTCAGATCATTACTCATTGTCGTTCTCATACCTCATGGTCTCCATCACTATTCAACCTAAAAAGCCAGTTTTTAACAACAAAACGCTTACATTACCCGTTACCGCTAAAGAAACCAGGTAGGTAAAGCAACAAATAAATACCTGCCACGACACCGTGTACTCTGAGATCCTTTGCTAACTTCTCAACAAATTGCCGTGGAGTGAGATACCGAACTTTTGAAAACTCAACCTCTAATTCCCTGGGTATGACATCACCACATTCTGGGGCCCAAGAGGAAAAAACTCGTTTTCGATCACATCTGGCAACTATTGGAGCCCTATTTAAAAATATTACAATGAAGTCATAAACAACTTCCTGACCTCTTCTTAAGATTTGAACAGATAAATGATTTTCTAGAAACTTAAGTTACTGGATAAGCAACATGACATTCATTTCACACCATCTAGACTTGAATTGGTTTTCTAAAATTTGACATGCCTTGCTCTTCTATTGACTAGAATTAAGATACACATAGTTATTCATCTAGAATAGATACATTATTGAACAATATAACGTGCATGTCTTTTTTGATAATCAACCATATATATGTGCATGTTCATTGCTAAGCTTATCTATTATCATGTAGAAAGTATGTATCAGCATTTACTCATAGAGAAGGTCCCACAAATAGGCTCAAATAACTTTAAACTACCATCCTTTTTTCCATTTTCTTGCAGAAGTGTGGCCACCTAAATTGTGGAAGGTTGCCTATATCTCACCTTTTCATTAATAACAAAAGGGTAGTGGCAAATCAAATTGCTAAAGAAAGGGGCGTGGAACCTAAGCAGCATTTGACCTTGAAGCTGGGACACTCCTCCTCCTAGGGGACTTTCCACGGAAAATGAATATCTTCAAGTGAATTCCAATTTTTGCATTGTTTTGACTGTCAAAATTTTCCAAATAAAAAAAATATTCAAAGATATAACCCCTCAACCACAGTATTGGTCATTTTCCCCTGAAAACAAACACTATGGCTGAATTTGTTTTGATTTTCCGTGGAAATTGAATTCAGTCTCCTTTTCTATGTGAATTCAATCAAGCACAACCTTATTTCGGGGTACCTTAATAGGGCTTTACAAATGACTTAAAATTTTTTCTTTTTCTTTTTTTTTTTTTTGTGTAGTACAGCAATGACTCAAAAGTTGAATATCGATAATTGTACAATATCAACCTTTTTGTTAAGTAGACTACAGAACTGAGAGATCCACTAGCCTTTGTTTTATCTTTTGTGCTCATTTGCCGTCAAATACTTTATTTGCATCAGACTAAGGAAAGGGTAGAAAACAAAGGGACATTCCATACCTAGGTTCCCACCCAAGTATCTCTGCCATTCCAACAAAGGCTAAAAGAAATGGAACTCCAATTTTCGCAGCTTGGATTGCAAGTTCCCGATGACCAATGTGAAGGGCATCAAACTTTCCCAAAGCTACTATCCCTCCTATAAAAATAATGAACCAAGAAATCATTCATCAAGATACTAAGCAGAGCGTCTCAACTGGTTTGTATACTTGCAAGACAAACAAAAGAAAATATATTTTCAGAGAAGGGAGTGAGTTACAGGACCATGATATTTCAGCAAATTTACAAGATATAAATGATATACATGTTGCTCTACCTAAAACTTTAAGCTTATAGATGACATGATTAATGTGGTACTAGTTCAGATAAAGGTCTGTAAGCAAGTCTTACTACCACCCATTGATAAAAGATGTGGATGAATCAGGCTTGGACAGGAATAAATGATCCTATCTACACACAAAGGACGTGGAAGATAGCATTATAAGTGATATTCAAGTGGCTCACTCTAATAGCTTAAACTTTAAGCTGATATGCACCAGTATTACCACATCAAACTCCTGCACAACAATACAGTTTAGCAAGTTGGCAAGTCCAGAAATGCAAATCAGCTTTTCACGAAGAAAAAGCAGAAATCAATTTGCCAAGGAGGAAAAAGAGAGCAGATAGTTTTATAAATTAGAATCAGATGCGCTTCTAACTGACCATAATTAGATTTGACTCCGAAACCTTTACAACTGATAGATTTGTCATAACAAATCAAATAACATGTCAACCAATAGTGTGCAACCATTTTGTCCCGAGTGCATACAATATCGCTTTTCTGCAATATTTACCGGTCATCACTTCATGACTTAAATTGTTCCCCACTTATATAGTTTTTTTCAGATAATGCTAGTGTGCCTGTGGATGACAAGTGCTTGTATACAAAAATCAAAACCATACAAGAAGAGTTCAAGTTGTTCTTTCTACATATGCACACTACAAATTCCCTACATCGATGTTGGAAACAAAGACCTCAAATCTTTAATACCTTAAGTCCCAAGAATTTGCATCAATACTGTATTCTCCTTTCCCCATGCCAATGCCCTCTTCTCACAAGTCACAACCCAAGATAACAGAAATACCATGTATGCAAGACAAAATGGCAGAGTAACAAAGAATATTATAGTTACAGTGACTATCGAAGGACCACGAGATCTAAGGTAAACTTGGTATTTTTACATAACAGAAATAACATTATTAAACAGCTGGTTGGAGGAAGCAAACATCAATAATGCATTGTCTCTGTTTTTACTCTTCTGGCTCTGAAAAATTGCTCAAATATAAAACATGCAGAAATACGCTCCTAAATGGAAAAAACAAATTAACTGATTTATACAAAAGCATCAAAAAGAAAAACAGAATGGAAGGGGAGTGGGTTTAACGAATATACCTGCTACAGAGGATAATCTTTCAGATGAAGACTCCTGGCCATCTTCGCTTGGGCTATTTAAGTGAAACATAACCATGTGAAAACACATGATTAGGAAATACTGAAATACATATCACAATTTGGGTCTTCACAAGAGGAAATTTTAGGGAAAAAAAAAAAAGAAGCACAATCAATACACATATAAACAGTCATTTACAGTTAACATTATCTGCCAAAAAGATCGAATTAATCAAGAAACTAGATTTCGGCTGTTTCCAGACTCAACATAACAAATACGAGCTAATTTAGTCAATTTAACGATTGTTACTACGATTATGGTATATACCTGATAATGTTAAATTCCAATTACACTTCTCGATTACCAAATTATCAACAAAAACCAAGTAAATATAAATTAAAACCACAGACTAACACTAAAGAAACAAAAAATCAAATAGAGAATACTACCTCAAAATATCCGAGAGGAGTGAACTCGGAGGTGATTCCGTAACCCGCTTTTCATTATTAACGAAAGAGACGCGTCCAACTTCATCATTATTATTAGTCGTTGAAGAATAAGGAGGATTGATGCTGAATAATCTTAATTTGAAAAATCTCTTGGAAGAAGGGGCTAAAGAGAAAGGCAATAAACCCCAAAATGGTTTGCTATAATTCCTATAAACCCCAAATTGTTGAGAATTGCAGTGGTAATCTCGCAAGTGCTGTGATATACAGCGAGACCCACTCAACATTATTCACTAGTTTGGTTTGAAGAGGATGACATGCTTTTGTGCCTGGCGTTTTGGACACGACTACATATATCTCTATGGCCGACTATTTTGTTAGGAAATTTACTTCAAAATGCTAAAGCTGACCGATGGTAGCACGAGGAAAATTGTCTTAATGAGGTGATTTTGGAAAGGGGTAAAATGTGATTAGGTGAATCAACGGTGATCAATGCATCTTATGATGTTTTTCCATGAAATCGACAATAATGAAAAATGTGAATGACATCAATGAAACCTTATTTTTCTACAAGTTAAAGAGCATATTATCGAGTATTTTCTGTGAAATTAGAGAGTAAAGTTCTTTCCAATGGTTTGTGTTTTATGAGATTCAAGTCTTATGTCATGTTGAAAAACATGAGTTACGGGTGCACAGTCCAATATGACACGTTAGTCTTTGCTTGCAAAAAGATTAATTTAAGGGTGTGTATTTGGTTGCAATTGAAATTCGAAATGGAAAAATCATTCTCATGGAAAACCATTCCTATCAACTTAGAAGATTTAATTTTCCACAGAAAATCTATCAAAATGTGCGTAATTGACTTGTACACGAGAATGGCTTTTCAAGGAAAATATCATCATTAAACAACTATTAACATGACCAAAGGGAGTTTCTCAACTCCCATGATCAACGGTCGATTCCACTACGAAAAACCAGTATACTAGTATACAAATGAATTATGTGACAATTATTGTGGAAAAGAAAGACCATCAAACATATCCTTACAAGAACGACATTCTATTGACAAATAGGGACAAATAGAGAAAATGATTCTAATTTACAAATTTCATCTTAGGGTATGTTTGGTAGAGATTATTGAAAAAATAGATATATTAGATATGTGGTTGAGAAGTAAAGGACCTTAAAAATTGTGAAGTTAAATCAATACGTGAGTAATTAAAATTACGAGAGGGAAAAAGTTATTTAAATTTAATTTATATCAAACAAGCCCTCCATTTTTTCCTTTTCCTGTGTTTGTTATTGTCTTAAGATAGAGACTCAATTGCAATCAAATGGAATTACAAAGACCGAAAAGACAATGTTTGGAAGCTATACGGACTCAAATGCACGAACTAAAAGTTACGGATCAAGTTTGGAGCATAACTGTTGAATTTGTAAAGTTAAGAGATTAAATTGAAACAACTGAAAGATGAAGATCAACCCCACAATTATACTTATAGGGGTAACCACACAAGAAGTACCCAGCTTAAACAATTCTCCCATATTTATTTGAGCATACGCTCTTTAGCGAAATTGATCTAATGTATCCCAGGTGCACGCTATAATGTACCCTTTGATTGATGTGTTCCTCCAATTAATTTTCCATATCATCCTAGGATAAGCTATAATATGCATCCCAGTGTAGACAGGATCAATTTTGCTCTCATAGATCAATATATTGACTTTGATTGTTGGAGCACACACGACTGCCATCAACCCTCGCAGCAGCCACCTGCTCAAGACTAATTTTACTAGACACTCACTTAACATTGCTAGAAGCACCGGTCTTATAATTGTTCGCTGGATCCATATCTTCTCTATTTATTGAATAAAAAAGGTAAATCAGCAGCGAATAACAAAGCTTTCTATTATTTGACGTAACTAGTGTACATCACATATATGGATACACAAACCAATATCACTTATTGACTGAGCAATGACATTGGAGATCTCAAGCCATCTATCCTCGTTAATTCATTCTAGACTCACATGTCTAGACTAACAATTTTATCTTACAAGACCCAAGTTTAGTATGCCAAAAGGAGTGTTAGGCCAAGACCTCTCCTTAGCCTTCATCAACAAAACCCTAGCCCAGGCAATCCATCCTTCCCATGACATTCTCTTGTCCCATGGACTCCCCCATTCCACTAATAATCTCACCCCTCTCTCAGCCATTTTCTCAGCTTCCTCAAACCTCCCTTCAATCAAATAAATCTCACCCAAAATCACATAAGGCTCTCCAACAAAAGGGTTCTTCTCCAAAGACCTCAACATCATCTCCTCAGCTCTCTTCAGCCCCATCTTCGTAGACACATCATAGCAAACAGCTTCCCAGTACAAATCTCTTGCAATTATCTGATCTTTCGAATCCAAAACTCGAGTGCAGTGATCGAAGACTGGAGGTAGAACAAGTTCAATGTCTTCATCTCTGTCTTTTGACAACTGATCACTATGATTTCTCTTCCTCTGTTCGATGTATATTTCTTCTTCTCTGACAATTAAGGCGTATATTGTCCCCATTCTTGAAATGGAATTCATCCATAAACCCGGCTTGCCATCGCCGGGCCATAGAGTCGAAACATTGTTGCCTGAGAATTCAAGTCGACCGTTTGAGTTCTCGAATAACGAGTCTTGAAAATTGAACAATTGGTCGCTGAAATCCGCCATAGTCATCAGAAGAAAAACTGCAACGATTCTTCTAGAGATTGATACATCTTCGCCAGTTTTAATGTGTTTTACGGAAATGCCCTCAGAGGGTAAAATCGACTGCAATTTTCGCCTCCACGGTTCTTCATCATCGAACAGATTTTTCTCCTTCGCGTTCTTCAACGAAACCTCAGAGAGTTGAAGATGCTCAACGAGCTCAGAATCGGTGTATTTGAACAAAAGATCATCGTGAATGAGTGACTGACGTGGAACGATGCAGAACAAGTGAACCAACCGCTCAGCCTCATCGCCGATGTGAGCTCGAACTGCGTCTCGACCAGTTGATGGATCGAAAATCGCGAGATTCACGTACGAATTGGAATAGGCAGAGTGAAATAGACCGCAGAGACATACCGATTCAGGTGCCTTCCAGATCTTGAGTATGCGATACATATCGACGAGGTGATCGAGAAAGCTGCCGTGTTTGTGCCAACACTCACCGGCCCCGACGGAGCGGAGGACGGCGACCAGACGGGGGAGATTCTCGTTGACGCTTTCAAGCTCGCCTCTGAGAAAAGGACGCGCCGATTCTAGTACTGATTGGAAGGACTGATCGGTGTTGAGAGATAAGGATTGGGAAGAAGGCATGGTTGGGAAATGGGAACAAGATCGCCAAAAACTCAAACAGAATAGCAACTGGAAATTCTCCGGTGATGAGGATGAGCTGAAGATGAAAAATGGCGTTGATATGTTTTGAGTATCTGTTCTGGAGTGCGGTTCCTTTTCCTGTTATCCAGGCGCTAGGTATGTAGAAACGTGTATGACTTGATCTTATCTTTTGTAGTCTGTAATTCTTATCCATTGATGAGATTTGTGTTAGTTTATAAAGGTTTTTAAAGATTTTTAATATAAAGAGAGAGAGAATGAGTGGAGGTGAGTGGTTGAAATTTATAGATGTGATGAGATACGTGGATGTGATTCATTTATGGAAAAAAAGAATATATAAAAAAAATTGAAAAAATCATTAAAAAATGAACCCCAACAGGGCTATAATTTGTTTTCTCCTAATCCGCGCGGTAACAGAACGACTTTTAACGGTTCCATCTTTTGCCAATTGGCAATTGGGAATGAATATGCATGCTGCTTTATCCTTTTATCACTCGTAGACCAACTGACATATCAATTTATCACTTGACAGTATTAATTAAAGCATCAATCCGTATTTAACAAACCATTAGGTGATTCGAACAATACGTTAATTAGAATGATAAAATTGTCTCTATAAGACACGCAATTTGGCTCGCAAAGGACATTATCCTCCTCAATTGCATAGCTACATCAAACCCACTGATGGGAACCTTCATCACTCGTTTCGTTAAAAGTGGCTCAAAATAGAGATCAATTCGATGGTATTAAACAAACCATTAAGTGCCTATGAACGCAATTAATCTATGGACTAAGTAACAACCTTTTTCCCCCTTCTAGAAAATTACCAAAATTATGAAATCCAAAAGGTGACATTGGTATGGTTGGGAGATAGTGCAAGGACGGGTAAAAGATCACTTCATTATTAATTCCTTGGAAACTGACCCCATTGCAATTCATAGGACACAGCGGAAGCAAATTAGTGGTTCATTTTGCTAGAGTACAAATAGTTGGGTCACCAGACGACAAAGCATCCACCAAGATTAAAAAAATAAATAATGATACTAATAAAACCCGGTCCCAAACTGTGACAATTTTGATTTTTTGCCACCTGCTAATCTTTTATTGTGTCAAATGTCAAGCTCACTGCATTCAAAATTCGTAAAATACTTGCATACGTGGCCCACAGCATTAGTACGTAGCACCTTGGACACAATAAATACACCATGAACTGGCAACAGCATTTTGAACCAGAACAGAGAGGTGCGATCGGTTCTAATTGATTTTATCAAACATTTACAAATACAAAGAATATAAAGAGAAGAATCTCATATATGGTTACCTCCATCTTATTACAATCACCCCGACACAAACCGTTAGAAACGGAAAATTGCCAGAAAAGAAAGACATCTTGATGATCAAATCACCAGTTCATATGATTTAACCGATTCATATGGTGATAAAAGAGCCTCACAAATTTTTGAATAGTCATTAAAACTACAAAATACATAAATAATCAGCAATTTGTAATTTGTAGTAAAATTTAAGTTCGAACTTGAAAACCAATGTTTAAAAAAGAATTCTTGAAACTACCCGGAGAGCCAAAGCTTATTTCGACAACGTCCCTAGAACGTTTACAACCAGCACCACCAAAAGCAGAACTGTTTCATGTGTCCAACACCTGTCCGCTTGACTTGCAAGCCATATCCAACATCTTCAAGATAAATGCAAACTTCAAGGCGTGCTCTTCCAGCTTTTCGAACCTGCATCAGAAAAGCAAAACATTGTTCCTCATTATCAAGCTACAAAGCTCGCTCTCTCTCTCTCTCTCTCTCTCTCTCACACACACACACACACGCGCACGTTTTCAGATTGCATCGCTGCTATGTGTGCGATGAGTTTCTTAGCTTTCATCAAAGGTGCATTCCAAGGAAAAATTCTACTATTCCTGCAGTACTCAACTGAGTATTCCAGACCAATGAGAGCTACTTACCTACACACAGGGAACCACAATTTAATGAATAATGTGGCCCACTACGTGTAGGTGGGCAGTTGTTACTGGCTTGGAGTACAGAGTGTTTGGTACTCCAGGAGTACTAAAATTTTTTCCGCATTCCAATCGTCTAATTCTCTGCTTTCTTTACACAAGTTTCCCATTTTTTTTCCTCTTTCTCTTGCAGATGATTTAATGCATAACAAAGCACAAACAGAAAGAAAATAAGAGGGCATCACCTTCCTGACTTCGAAAAATGACCAGCACCAAGTTCGCATTTAAATAGCAGAATATTGTCATCGGTCTTCACATCTCTCAACTTCGCCACAAATTTGGCAGGTTCGGAATACATAAGCCGTGTATCTGTCACACAGAAAAACCATTAAACATTTTTTCCTGGTTCAGAAGGAAGGTCAATCTAACATGGAATATTAAAGAGCTAAGCCTTACAAAATAAACAAATCATGTTCATCACTAAAGGTAAACAGCTTCAGAATATTTTATCTGAAGAGTGAAGTTGGCTAATATGAATGTGCCAAATAAGCTTGTGATTGTCAAAATGCCACTATCGATATCCATATGGACAGATTGAAAACATGAAGAAAATTGACAAAATTGTGGTGTCAATACTTTTGGTTCCTTTCACAGATATGTAATGAGAAGAATCTTCTTTTGTACTTACCATATAAACCAGCTGTGATAAGAATGGCTGGATAATTTTGGGCTGTAATCTGTTGCATTAAGCCATGGATCAACATAGTCACAAAATTACTCTTTGCCTCAATGAGTATGAGAGCATAGAAAACCAATAGAGATGGGAGCCCGTTTGCAAAGCTTAAACAAAAGTCATTTTTTTCCTAAATTCGCTTTCAACCACACATTCTCCAATTAAAATTATTTAACCACAAATTCTCCAAAAATGACTTTTGTTCTCAAAAAACCTTTGACAAACAAGCACTGCACTCACATTATCAACAGGAGAGTAAGACTTCATGTAGAAATAAAACTCTTCTTCCCGAGGATCACCCCATTCCTGTGGTAACAGAGGAAATACACCTCAGTGAATGTCCGTCTACAATATATGGAGTTAAAATAATAAACAAACATTGATGGCATAGACATTGTGGACAAAAATACAAGAAAGTGACATCGGATGTTGGCAGTGTGGTTTCACTTGTCTCTTTACTGGTTCATAGGGAAAAAAATATGATGTAAACACCTCTTAAATGATAGTGGGAAGTTCGATTAAAACCTAAAATAATCAATTATCAAGTTATAATAAAAAGTTCCTCTACGCTATGTAGCGCTTAATAGTCAAGAATCCAAATAATCAGTTCAAATAAGTGAAAACAAATTGTACGTAAAGTTAATGCAAAAAAGGGCTATACAAAGAGTGTGTGAACCAACAAAACATAGAGCATGATAGATCTTATAATATAACTGAAGTATACAAAAAGCAAATAAATCTTGATTCAAATTCCTTAAGAGTAATACTAATACGGCTATTGCAACTGTGGGTCCTTTCCAAATAAGAAACAAGAGAAATAAGACAATGTTTCAACACAAACTTACATTTTATGAGAGTTTGTTTGCGTGTGTGTGAGTGCGCAAAATTCATGGATTAGTAGGAAATTCAATGAACATCAGACATACATCTCCATATAGAACAGCTTAATGCATTTAAACTTAGAATTGGGAATCTATCAACTTCAAAAGATATAACCGGAGGAAAAAAAAGAAGAAAAAGAAAATTCCAGTGGTGTCATTGCTTGATGAATTGCACAATCCACACTAATCCAAACACCACAGTTGGTGGTGTAGAATCTAGTCCAACAGGGATACCAGATGCTGTAAATTGACCAGCTGAAGTTGTCGTCAACAAAATAGTTTCAAAGTAAGCATGATTGTTTGCTATAGATCTTGGAGGTGAAATTTGTCTAATGTATAGTTGAAGAGTGAGAAAATTTACGCGTCCTGTAAAATGTGTGGTAGATATGAGTTCGAAGGAAAATGGATTTTTAAAAATAATTTTACGAAGCTGATCTAAGTTCAGTTATTATCTTCTAAGATTAATTCTTTGAGAAATTAGAAAGAAAAAGAAGAAACAGTCCAATTGAGCCTTCTCAGCATTTGGAATTGATGAGTTAAAGTGAACACAGGCAAACTGACCTCCCACTCTGAAGTTGTAAGGGGGATAGTTGGATCGAGCATTGTAGTTAAAACATCAACAAAAGGAACTCCAGCTACAGCAACCTTAAATAAATCAGGCCTCATGTTAAGAACAGCACCAATTAGCAAACCTCCTGCACTTCTTCCCTCAATGCAAAGTTTTTCCTTGGAACAATACTTCTTCTCTACCAGATATTCTGCAGAAGTGATGAAATCGGTGAATGTATTTTTCTTCTTCAGCAGTTTTCCATTTTCATACCACTGTCTCCCCATTTCTCCGCCACCACGAACATGAGCAATTGCATAAATGAAACCCCTATCTAATAACACCAAACTTGATTGATCAAATCTTGGATCTTTGCATAGCTGTTCAAAAGAGAATTAGATGATTAATCAACTAAATATGTAGTTCAAACCATTTTATTTTTCTTCAAGAGAATGATTTGCTATTTAGGAAGCGCACAACCATGTAGATACTAACAAAAGAGAACTACTACTATTCATTGACAGAATAATCATGCAAAACTAACTCAATAAAAGGAAGATGAAGCCTGATCAAAAGACTCTGTGTACTGCACATAGCATTTTGCTTAGTTAATATGGAATTAGCTTTTTCAATATAATAATGGCAGGTTCTTTTATTAATAAAAGGGTAGGGGAATCAAAACCCCCATCACCCAACTGAGATGGAGGCATAAAAAAAAATATAGCGATAGCGATAGCGATAGCAATAGCAGGAGGAGAGAGAGGGGGCGGGTGGGACGAAAGGTTTATAATCCATATGCCATTGTACTTAAATTTGGAAATGCAGAAAAAAGTCACAGGTAAGAATTCAGATGCACAACATGCTGTAAGAATTTGGATGTCTGACATGCAGAAAGAAAATATGTAGAGAACTGAACATAGACGAGTCTTCCACCTCATTATTTCTAATTAACTTCTAAAGGCTAAAAGTTCATTCTCCTAAAAACAGAATATTTTATTAATGAAACAATGGTTACCTCATAGGAAAAGAGAATATTTTATTAATGAAACAATGGTTACCTCATATGTACAATATTTTATTAATGAAACAATGGTTACCTCATAGGAACCATAACCGTAGAGAAATAAAGGATCCGACCCATCAAGCTTCACAAGATCCTTTCTGTAGACAATTGATATTGGTATCTGAGTTCCGTCCAGAGCAGTGGCCCACTGCCTTTCAGTAACGTAATTTGCTGAATCAAAACCTCCCAAAACCTGGGTCAGTAATCAAACTGGTAAGGAGAAGTTATGTATTGTGCAAGCATTAAATGTAAGGTTAAAGAGAAGTTAACTTGAGCAGCTCTTTTGAAAATCTTCATGCCTCTTTGACAAATAATTAGAATAACAAATATAAGGTAGATCCTTTTTTGTCACTAGTTAGCATATTGCAGAGTTCAGAACTCAAAACTAAAATTCCTGACTTGCTTTTGGGGATATTGCCTCCATGTGACATTGTCGGGTAGCAACATGAACTAGCCACTAAGCAAACCACTCTAGTCAGTATCAATCCTCATCAAAATTCAAGACTCCCCCATTTCCACATCAGAGCCCTTTCCTTCAAATCACAGACTCAGCTTTTCAGGCGTAAGTCAGCGAATATCATTCAAACAGATTTCACAATGCAAATCAAATTCTTCTCAGATGTAACCATAAGCTGCAGTTTGTTGGACAAGTGAACCAATTACACCTTATATTTTCACTGAAGAAATTTATGTTCATGATACATCTTGTAGAAAGCCGGTCAAACGGTAAACTGGAAGAAATAAGAATTGGTGAGGCTGACAATTCAATGATCAGGATGATTGTCAAAGCATTCCCAACTCGTACAACATGAGAATATTGAAACTTGTGAACTTGGAGATCATAAACTTTGAAAAACAATAAGAAGAAGCAAGTGATTTCATGCAAATGAAATGGGAAACTAAATCCACAAATAAGATAATGAACGTGAGTACAAAAGAAACCAAAAGCAATAGGACTGTAAGCATAGAAAAACCTGAGAATATCTATTTTAAACAACTGTTTGTGGTGATTACAAGTAGCAGCTTACCGTTTTTGTCTTCTTGAGAACTGAAACCCCAGAG
This sequence comes from Jasminum sambac, assembly GCA_018223645.1. Taxonomy (NCBI): domain Eukaryota; kingdom Viridiplantae; phylum Streptophyta; class Magnoliopsida; order Lamiales; family Oleaceae; genus Jasminum; species Jasminum sambac. The sequence goes on along the minus strand of CP073650.1, from coordinate 18,183,504 downwards.
CTCATATCATAATCATAAACAGAAGGAGGTGTCCTCAGTGAGCTATAATGAAACCTTAAAATGCTGGAAGAAAACTCCGACTCTGACATATCCACAGAGTAAATGGGATCCAAAAAATCAAGAGTTTGACCAACTTCAAGCCTTTCAACTGGCTCTCCAGTAGCTGGAAGACCATATATGGTTATTTTTGGAAGACCATTTTCACGCTCATACGCAACAAGATGATCTTCAAAAAGTTGGAAGTCCTGGATTTTTACACTGGATAAAACAACACTCATAAAGAGAATTTCTCAACAAATGTCAATAGACTAAAATATACATAAAGATAGTCAAGAAGAGATGTTTCAAGTCTTCAAGAATTTTAGTGCTCCAAAGAACAAAATTTTCACATTTATCTTTTAGGCTAGATGTCCAAGTCTATTAAACTTAGCGTGTTTCATAAAGCTTTTTTTTCAGAGAAGAAGTGGTTTTTCAGACATTAAAAAAAGTTGGTCTTTTATCATCATGGTAGATTGGTGGTTGACAAGTAATGGAGGTTATACAGGAACGCTCTCTACAGAATTGATTAAATTTCAAGTCTATTAAACTTAGAGCTTGTTTCCTAATGATTTTTTTCAAAAGAGAAGTGGTTTTTTAAACATAATGGTAGATTGGTAGTTGACAAGCAATGGAGGTTATCAGGATTGCTCACTATAGAAGGGATTAAATTTTAAGCTTCATCAAACAAGATCTTAATCAATCTTAGGGCTTGTTCTATACAAAACAATGTAGATTTACTTGAACAGCGTGTTAGATGTGTGGTTGAAAATTAGGAAAATTGTATTAAAAAATATAAAGTAATTGTATGAATAGTTAAAAATGATGAGAGAGAAAAAGTTAGTGAAAATTTGTTGTGCATAGAACAAGCCCTTAGTAATCATCTAAGTGTTCAAAACGCTATTGTTTTACAAATTAGTGGTTTTACATTATCAATTGAACATATAATGCAACAAAATTAATAATGAGAACAAAACTCAACTAGATATGTGAAAGTTAGTATGTACACCTACATTGTAATTTCTAAATATAAATACGACAATTGTTGAGAGCAGTTCATCCATTGCTTCACAATATTCCATATCATTATGACTTATACATTTCACTCAATATATTCATAGATACTCCACCCACCCACCCGGTCCCCCCTTTCTTGTCTTTCCTTATATAGATCAATCGACATCATCATAACTATCTATTGTTTGCCTGTGTAAAGATCAAATGTTCTTGTGGGGGCTCGCACAAAATAAATAAATATATAAATTTTAAAATAAAAATGACATACTAGTCTAATATAGAAATCACTATTTTGAGCAGCTACTTGAGGCTTTCACCTTCCACAAAATCAGAATAAATATTGTTGATATGTAGTCCATTACCTTGGCCGATGTGGAAGTATGACTTTTGTATCCGATGTATTATCCAGTGGGCAAGCAAGTAGTTCGGAATTAAAACATTCATCACTCCTCCTCTTAATGAAGAAATGATCCCCACGATGACTAGCCGACGTGTCAATTCCATCTAATCGTGGTGTCAAAACATTTAGTCCATTCCCAGGATTTGAAACATCAAGATAAAAGACAAATCTTGTAGTTTTGCTCTCCGATTCAACAAATAGAAACTTCTTGCTCTCAGACGCCACGAGGTTCAGAGAGAAAGTTTCATCCTTTTCATGATAAAGACAAGAATCTGCAGCTTGTTCCGTCCCAAGCTTATGCAGCCAAACCTGCCGAAAATGAGAAGCCACATTACCCTTTTTTGTAAAATGCAGTATACTTCCTACTGTTAGATTGTATTGTGATATAGTTAGGATTTAGTACGGGACTAACCCAATACGTCAAGTGTAAATATTATTAGGGTGATAAAGATTGGTTTTTAATGTAAAAGGGGACAGAGAATGAGTGGAGTTGAATGGTGGAGATTTGTGGATGTGATGTGATATGTGAATGTGATTGATTTAGGAAAAAGAAATAATGGATAAAAAAGTGATAAAAAATGGTAAAAACTTTTAAAATGGCTCCCTATCATGCTTTATATATATATGTATCTGTATGATGAATCGAAGATAACCTTTTCAGAATTCTCTTGTATTCTCACATGGTATCGGAGCTTGATGAGTAATACCTAGGGTTCCAAGCGTTGTGTTCCATTCTAACCCAACCCTAGTGCCAAAACCCTACCCGCAGCACTCTTTCTCAATCTGACCTATCTCCATACATTCGATTGGAAAATTGATACCACCGGTCAACTCGTCTTGCCGTCGCCTACTAGTCGCCGAACTCCAAGCAACGCGCCTATACGCGCATTACTTTCCGGCGACAAGCAGTCCACTCTGGCAGCGCGTGAGAGCCCGTGACATCTCCGACGAAGCTCCGCCAGCCCTCAGTCAACTCGCCTGCGCCTGCTCGACCTTCGTTTGGTATTAGTTTGGCCATATCTCAGCTTGTTTGTGTAGTTAGCTCAAATTGACCTTCGTTGTGGTATATAATAGCCCTTTTCCCCAGATTGCCTTCCTTCGTCTGGTATTCGTGTTATTCTCATGGAAACACAATCTGACTCATCAAAAGATATGTCTATGCTTACTTTTTCATCTACTCCCACCATATGCACGGAGAAACTAACGGGGTCAGCCAACTATATGACTTGGTCTTCAACCGTTGACCTGTAGTTTATTGGTCAAGGTGTTGATGATCACTTGGTGAAGCAACCTAAGGATATTGGTACTAAAGATCAACCAAAGTGGAAGCAGGTTGATGCCTTCCTCTGTAATCTTTTGTGGCAATCTATTGATCGTACCCGCGTTGGCTAGTATCGGGCGTATCATTCTTGTTATGATGTGTGGTAGAAGGCAAAGAAACTCTATTCTAACAATATCAATCGTCTCTATACAGTGGTTTCTGATATGAAGAAAGTCATGCAACAGGAGCAAGATATACAGATTTCTCTAGGACAAATTGAGACTCTCCGATAGGAATTTAATGGTATGATGCCCTTCTCTGAGGATGTTGTAAAGCAAGAAGAGTAGTGTAGGACTTTCTCTATGGTCCTAGCATTAGCTAGTCTCCATCCTGAACTGGAATCTGTTCGTAACCAAATTCTTGCGACCTCGGGGATCCCCACTATGGATGCAATACCTAAACAATTACTCTGTATCTTTACAGCATCCACCATCTCCAGTAATCCTACTGTTACTCCCATTGATTCGGCTATTCTAGCCTCTCAAGTCTCTACTCGAAATGATGGTAAAGGTGGTCGTGGAGGTCGCAACCGCCCCCGATGTTCACATTGCAATAAGCTTGGCTATACAGTTGATCGGTGCTATCAACTTCATGGTTGTCCTCCTAAGGTCGCCAATGTCACGCAATATGGGTCCTCATCTGAGACATTACCTAACAGTGTATCAGTATCTGCTGCTGAATATGTTGAACTTTTGAAACTCCGGGAGAGTAAGCAGTCCCCTTCTACCACATCGGGTAATCCCACCGAGAACTCTATTGTCTACATCTCACAGTCATCGGCTCTTAGCCCTTGCGTGCTTGATTCTAGTGCTTCATATCACATGCTTGGTAACAAAAATTTGTTTTCCACTATTTATTATTCAAGTGTCCTGTGCCCTGTTACGTTAGCCGATGGTTCTCAAACTCAGGTTAAAGGAATTGGTTGAGTTAAACTCTCCGAGTCTTTATTTTTAGATTATGTTCTCTTTGTTCCAAACTGTCCATTTAATCTTATCTATGTTAGCAAGTTATCCCAAAATCTCCCCTATTCCATTACTTTCATGGTTAATTCGGTTCTTGTGCAGGATCGGAACACTGGGAGGACGATCGGAGTAGGGCACGAACGCCACGGGCTATACTACCTTAACCTACCAACACCTATTACTTGTGCTGCTATTCATCCGTCTACAATTCTTCATCATCACCGTTTGGGACATCCTAGCCTATCCAAACTACAATAGATGGTGTCTAGTCTTCCACGTTTGTTGATGACTTTTCTCGTTGTACTTGGTTATTTTTAATGAAAACTCGTTATGAGTTGTTTTCCATCTTTCAAACATTTTGTTATGAAATTAAAACTCAATTTGGCATTACTATTCGTACTCTCCGAAGTGACAATGCACGCGAGTATTTTTCTACACAGTTCCAATCATTTATGGCTTCCCAAGGTATTCTCCATCAATCATCTTGCCCTCACACTCCCCAGCAAAAAGGAGTGACTGAGCGGAAAAATAGACACCTGATTGAGACTACACGCACCCTCCTTATCCACTCTCACGTTCCACTCCGCTTTTGGGGAGATGTTGCTCTCACCGCATGCTATCTCATTAATCGCATGCCTTCTTCCGTCTTGCAGGATCAGGTTCCGCATTCTTTATTGTTTCTGAATCAACCATTATATTATGTCCCTCATCGAGTCTTTGGGTGCACTTATTTTGTCCATCACCTTATCCCCGAGAAAGATAAGTTACAGGCTAAAGCATTTAAGTGTGTCTTTTTGGGTTAATCTCACTTGCAAAAGGGTTATCGTTGTTTCTCTCCCGACCTTCAGCGATATCTTGTTTCTATAAACGTCACTTTCTTTGAGACAACACCCTACTTTCCTTTCGACACACATACCTCTCCTCTCTCGAATGATCTCCCTGCCCATAGTCCTCTCCTAGATATCTCCTCTACCGATACTCCTTTACCCGATATCTGCTCCCTTGACCGTATGGCACCTACTCCAGACTCACCGCCTCCTCTAATCACTTATCATCGCAGACCTCGACCTGCTAACCATCCTCTCACCGAGTCGCCACGAGACCCACTCAGTGTGTCCACATCTATTCAGACACTTGAGCCTGCTCCATCTCTATCACCAGAGCCCGTTGCTTTCTCTGGCCCGCTGGATTCACCTTCTACTCTGATTGCACCTCCAGATCCCGATCTTGACTTGGATCGTCCAATCGCTGAGCGTAGAGGTACTCGTTCTACTCGTAACCCATATCCTATATATAATATATAATTTTGTCAATTACCAACGCTTATCTCCATCATATACTGCCTTTTTGTCATCCTTGTCCTCTATATTCATTCCTAAATCTGTTGCAAAGACTCTTTCACACCCAGGTTGGCATCAGGCTATGGTTGATGAGATGTCTACGTTACATGGAACCGGCACTTGGGATCTCGTACCTCTTCCTCCCCGGTAAATCTACTGTGGGTTGTCGTTGGATTTACGCTGTGAAAGTTGGTCCTAACGACAGTATCGATCGGCTGAAAGCCCATCTTGTTGCAAAAGAATACACCTAGATTTACGGCCTTGATTATAGTGATACATTCTCCCCAATTGCTAAGCTATCCTCAGTGCGTCTTCTCCTATCTATCGCTACTATGCGTCATTGGCCTTTTTATCAATTGGATGTTAAAACGCCTTTCTTCATGGCAATCTACATGAAGAGGTTTATATGAAACAACTACCTGGTTTTGTTGGTCAGGGGGAGTCTGGAGTGGTATATCGCCTTTGTCACTCCCTCTATGGATTGAAACAATCGCCGCGAGCTTGGTTTGGGCATTTTAGCTCAGTAGTTCAACAATTTGCCATGGTTCGTAGTGAACTTGGCCATTCGGTATTTTTCTGTCACTCATCTTCTGACCATTGCATCTACTTAGTGGTTTATTATGTGGACGATATTGTTATCACTGGGAATGACAAAGAAGGCATACAAAGGCTAAAGCAGTATCTGCTTCATCACTTTGAGATCAAAGACATGGGTAAGCTTAAATACTTCTTGGGAATAGAAGTTGCTCAATCCCAACAGGGTGCTCTTACTTCTCAAAGGAAATATGCCCTCGATATTTTAGAAAAGACAGGTATGTTAAATTGTAAACCTGTAGAAACCCCGATAGATCCGGATGTCAAACTTGTTCCTTGTCAGGGGGAGCCCTTATCAGACCCTGGTAGATACCGGAAGCTATTGGGAATGTAAGAACTGAATGGATTTCCTGTATTGATTGATTATCTTATGTGTACAATGCATTCATATATATAATGTATAAGAAATCTAAATTAAGAAACTCTATATAAGCTAAGTATGTAACCTAAAAACTCTAAACATATATACACTATAACACTCCCCTTCAAGTTGGATCATAAATGTTAATCATGCCCAGCTTGTTACACAAGTAATCAACCCGAGCCCCATTAAGTGCTTTCGTGAAAATATCTCCTAGCTGTTCTCCACTCCTCACGTGTTCTGTAGAGGTTATTTTCTTCTGAACCTTCTCACGAATGAAATGACAGTCAACCTCTACATGTTTAGTCCGTTCATGAATTACAGCAATTATGGAGATATGAACAGCTACCTCATTGTCGCACTATAACTGAGCTGGTGACGGTGCTTCGAGACCGATTTCAATTAGGAGATGACGAATCCACATAATTTCACACGTACACTGTGCTATAACGCTGTATTCTGATTGTGCACTAGATCGAGACACCACATCTTACTTCTTACTTCTCCAAGAAATCAGATTTCCACCAACAAAAACACAATACCCAGTAGTGGATCTTCGATCAATTTTGGAGCCTGCCCAATTTGCATCGGCAAAAACCTCAACATGAGTGTGCCCATGATTCTTATACAATATTCCCCGTCCGGGGGCTCCCTTCAAATACCACAAGATCTGTTCAAGTGCAACCCAATGGTGAACAGTTGGAGATGACATGAATTGATTTACAGTACTCACCGAATAGGCAATGTAAGGACGAGTTACAGTAAGATAGTTCAGTTTCCCAACTAGTCTCCTGTACCGCTCAAGATCCCCAAACAAGTCTCCATCTCATGTCATTTGCAGATTCAGGGTCATCGGAGCACTACATGGCTTGGCTCATAATTTTCCTGTCTCGACCAATAAGTCAAGCACATACTTCCTTTGAGATAAGAAAATACCCTTTTTGTTTCTCATCACCTCAATTCCCAAGAAATACTTCAAATTGCCTAAATCCTTCGCGTGAAACTGACTATGGAGAAAGGATTTTAAGGATGAGATCCTTACATCATCATTTCCCGTGATGATAATATCATCCACATATACGACAAAAAGGATGATGCCAGATGTAGAGTTCTTATAGAAAACCATGTGATCTTTCTGGCTCTTGTTCATCCCGAAGTCCTCAAGTCCCTGACTAAATTTTCCAAACCACGCACAAGGATTCTGTTTCAAACCATACAGAGACTTCCGAAGACAGCAAACTTTCCCATACTCCCCCTGAGCAACAAACCCAAGTGGTTGCTCCATGTACACCTCTTCCTGTAAATCACCATGTAAGAAAGCATTTTGATATCCAACTGATATAAAGGCCAGGCATGAGTGATGGCCATCGAGAGGAAAAGGTGAACAAATGTCAACTTAGCAACTGGAGAAAGGTGTCAAAATAATCTACACTACAGGTTTGAGCTTATCCTTTGGCCACAAGACGAGCTTTGAGACGAGCAATCGACCCATCAGAATTACATTTAACGGCAAAAACCCACTTACAGCCAACTGCCTTCTTTCCAACTGGCAAATCCGCTAACTCCCAAATACCATTAGAGTCAAGGGCATTCATCTCGTCGATCATGGCAGTACGCCAGTCAGGATGCGACAAGGCTTCCTTAACAGCTTTGGGAATAGTGACCGACTCAAGAGAAGCAATAAAAGAGCAAGAGGATGAAGAGAGATGATTATAAAAAACAAATGAAGAGATAGGATAAGTACACTGACGCTTACCTTTGCAAAGAGCAATGGGGAGATCCGGATCCGGATTCACGGGATCTGACGGCGTGGAAGAGACCGGTGTTGGACAGGGATCGGGCGGAGCTCATCAACGAGAATACACATGGTGAATTGGAGGCTTCGGTGGAGGTGGAGGATGTGACACGCAATTCTCATGAAGACATGTAGTGGTAACACGATAAGCTAATAAGTCATCATCCTCCCCCTGAAGAGAAGCAGGGGATGTGTTAGAAAAGTAAGGTGTGTGCTCAAGAACAGTGACATCAGCGGAGACAAGGTACTTGTTCAAGCTAGGGCAGTAACACCGATACCCTTTTTTGCAAACGGGAATAACCCAAAGAGACATTTTAAGGACTTAGGATCTAACTTACTGACCTGTGGACGAGTATCACGAACAAAGCAGGTACTACCAAATATACGAGGTTCAATAGGAAATAAGGGCTTTGAAGGGAACAGAGTATTATAAGGACTCTTACCATGAAGAAGAGAAGAGGGCATGCGATTAATCAAGAAGCATGCAGTAGATACTGCATCAGCCCAAAAATGTTTGGGAACAGACATGCGAAATAGAAGTGCCCTAGCTGTCTCAAGCAGGTGCCTATTTTTCCTCTCAACGACATCATTTTGTGATGGTTTGTCGACACAAGAAGTCTCATGAAGGATACCATTTTGATTCATGTAAGATACATACTCTTGGGCATTGTCACTTCGAAGAATGCGAACGTTAGCATTAAATTGTGTTTTAATTTCCACACAAAAGGTAGTAAAATGAGAAAATAATTTAGAACGATGTTTCATTAAATAAAGCCAAGTTGTACGAGAAAAATCATCAATAAATGTAACAAAATAGCGAAACCCAGTTTTTGACAGGACTTGACACGGACCCCAAACATCAGAATGAACTAATTCGGCTCTCTTATGGACTCTATGAGCAGAAGGGAGGCGATGGTGCTTGGCAAACTGGCATGACTCACAATCCAATGTAAACAAGTGACTAACTCTGGACACAACTTCTTCAACAAGGGTAAGGAGGGATGCCCTAACCGACAATGGACTTCAAATGGGGTTGTGGTACTCAAACATGCAACTAACTTGGGAACGTGAGAATCGAGTATGCAGAGCCCTCCCGATTCATGTCCTTTACCAATAATCTGCTTTGTCGTGAGATCCTGAAAAAGACAATGATCAGGAAAAAATGAGACACAACAATTAAGAACACGAGTCAATTTACTCACAGAGACCAAGTTAAAAAAGAAACTTGGTAGGCTTAATACGGAGGATAAGGGGATTAATAGGGTTAGGTGAATTGTGCCAGAACCAAGTACAGACGAAGTAGAGCCATCGGCTAAAGTAACAGATGATCGAGATGCATGTGACTAAAAGGTAGAGAAGAGATTAGGGTTACCTGTCATATGATCTGTGGCACCAGAATCAATGACCCACTTGGCACCAAAAAAAAAAAAGACATGAATTTGTGTTACCTGACTCAACAATAGCACCAATGGGACGAGATGAATTCTTCAAAGCTTCTTGGTACTGAGTAAATTTAGCAAATTCTTCAGCAGAAAGAGTGACAGGACGTTCAAATGAGTTGGGAGCATTAGCAGTAGCAACATGTGCTTCCCGAGCTTCTGGGCTTTCTTATTCTTGCAACTTCTAACATGTACGCTTAGTATGACCCGGCTCACGACAATAGTAGCAAATCACACCTCCCGCATCCTTATTGTTTGAGTTTACCCCTTTGGAATTGTTCTTATTACTGACAAGTGCACTAGAGGTCTGTATAGGTAGAGCGACAGCCATACTAGTATCAGTACGTAGAACTCTAGTAAACACTTTATGGAGAGAACCAATTTCAGCGCCAGACAAAATCTGGGATTTCACAACGTCAAATTGTGAGCTAAGACCAGCTAAGAAACTCATCACTGCCAACTGCTCGCGTTGCTCCTTTTGCACCTTCACATCAGCACTAAATGGTAACAACTCATTCAACTCCTCATAAGTCTTCTTAAAACTCATAAAATAGGTTTGAAGCGGCGGATCCTGATATTCAACACGATAAAAACCCTTGCACACGGTCATAAATACGGAAATATTTCCCTTTCCTGAGTACAAGAATTCCAAGTATTCCATCAATTCCTTAACATACTCACAATGATTAATCAGGCTTACCACTTCAGTATCAATGGAATTCCTAATCCTAATTTGTAGAAATAAACGAGCATCGTCTCCTAACCATTCTTGACGAGTCTTATCTGTGGGAGGTATAAAGTAAGTATATAACCTAAAAACCCTAAACATATATACACTATAACAAGGAAACTCAGCTACTTCACTGTGACTCATCCAGATATTTCATTTGCCATGAGTGTTTTAAGTCAATTCCTTAGTGCTCCGTATGGTAATCATTAGAATGGTGCCATTCATGTTCTACGTTACATCAAGAAAGCGTCAGGTAAAAGTTTACTTTATGAAGGAAGAGGACACACCGAGGTGGTTGGATATTCAGATGTTGATTGGGCAGGCAGCCCACATGGTAGGCACTCGACCATTGGGTATTGTGTCCTTATTGGAGAAATTTATACCGTGTTAGCGGATGAATTTTAATGTATTTGTATGAGTAGGAAGAGAGAGAATGAGTGAAGTTGGATGGTGGAAATTTAATGAGTGGAGAAGTTAATGGATGTGATTTGTTTGACCAAATTTGAAATTTGAAAAAAATGCATTAAAAGGTGTTTTTTTAAGGTTGCTAACACCTTATTAGTGTCTTGGAGGAGCAAGAAGCAGTCAGTGGTTGCTTTGTCCACAGCTGAGGCATAATACCGAGCTATGGTTGAAGCTACTTGTGAGCTAGTCTGGTTGAAACAGCTACTTATGGAGTTGAGGTTTATGAAGTGCCAGCAAATGAAGTTGATATGTGATAACCAAGCAGCCCTTCACATCGCTTCCAATTTCATGAGAGGACCAAGCACATCGAGATTGATTGTCATTTTATTCAGGAGAAGACTATTTCAGGGGATATCGTCCCTAATCATGTCAAATCAAATGATCAACTAGCCGCATATTTACTAAGTCACTTGGGGGTCCTCGGGTCAATTACATTTGTAACAAGCTTGGAACCTACAATTTGTACGCTCCAACTTGAGGGAGAGTGTTAGATTGTATTGTGAGATAGTTAGGGTTCAGTACGGGCCTAGCCCAATACGTCAAGTGCAAATATTATATATATGTATCGGTATGATGAATCGAAGATAACCTTTTCACAATTCTCTTGTATTCTCACACCTACTTCACAGTGCAAGAAGACAAGGGGGAAAGTTGGCACACTGGTAGCAGTTCTAAGTCTTTCTGCATGCATTCATGTCCTTAATGGATGACAAAGACTGTCATCAATGCAAGCACTAACTGTGTGCTTTGAATTATCATTGCAAGCCAAGAATTCTGTTTCATAAACACGATAGTAAAATTTTTCATAAAATCTGTTTGAGAACAGGTACTTAGAATCAATGACTCGCATACTAAAACTCCAAAGACTTGGTTGGCTTTGCAACCACAGCCAATCACTCAACGGTCAGATGGACTGCTCACTAAAGCACAGGGAAAATATCGCATTCTTTATAATTGAAACCTAGTTTTCCAACAGAGATAATGAAAAACCTAATAAATAAACAGAAGCAAGGACAGCTGGAAAACGTGATGGACCTGGTGTTCCTCTCAGTGCAGCTGGAGTTACAAGAGGATTCTTTAGGTTGTGTAGTAGGTACTGACGTTTGTAACTACACTGGGTAATCTAACATCCAATTGCATTTCGCATATGAAACAATGCTTACTCGTGAGAATCAAAGGTGACAATATAGGCCGAGCCACTAAGTGGGTAGCGGTTTCCAAGCATATAAAACAAATTAATAGTTGATACCTTATCTGGCCGGAGGATCTCATCCCTAGTGACATAAACTATAGCCTCATTGCCTGCCCATTCCAGATCCGATGTAGCTCCAACCAGAGGCAATCCAACTGGTGTTTGGGACTCCACATCAATGACATGAACAGTAAAAATTTCATCTCCCTTAGTGTCTTCGGCATATGCAACTAATTTATTATTTGGACTGACCTGGAAAAGACGTAACGGAGAAAGAAAGGTTTAGCCACATGCATGAAGAAAACTCTCTATAGAAATTCAGAACATTTTAAGACACGGCCATGATCACCTCCGCCAAGGTTAGCATCACCTATACAGACCCATAGAATTCACATATTAACACAACCACAGAGATAAATCACAAATTCACAACAGAGACAGTATCTCCACAGTGATGAACCATAGGATCTCAGTTATTAGAAGAAATGGAACATTTCCAATTGTGTTTCCGATGGAACGGCGAATGTTATTGACGGTGGTGGACACTGATGGGTTATTATGATGATGGAAGAATTAGTTCTTTTACACAGGTTTGATTAGAATCTGCTGAGTCGTTCTGATTTGAGTTGTAGGATATGCTGGTGGTGGAGTATGGCCTAGGTGATGATGGGTTAATGTAGGTAACAGGTGGATATGAGCTGGTGAGGTGCTCTGTTCTTTTTTTCTTCTCAAACCCAACCCAGCCCCCCACCCACCTTTTTCTTTTTTTTTTTTTTTTTTTTTTGGGGGAGGGAGAATGTGTTGGAATACAAAAAATGGAAATAAAATATTGAATTCAGTAGTAGGATTGATGACCAAATACATGGTGATCATATTCTCCCACTACCAACTAGTAACAATTAATTTGACGTCTTAGAACAACACAAACATATTTTTAGCAAACATACAAAGATATCAATTGTGTTAAATTTTATCTTATCTTATCCCCTCTTTGATACCATATGTAGTTTCAACAAACTGCTGTGTTCCTTTATACCTCTGTCATTTTGCATTTTCTTCCATGTTTTCTACTGTCTCTCTTAAATAGGTGGACGTAACACTGCAAAAACTAGTTTGAAAGAAAGAAGCGAAAGAGACGTGGTTTTACTTTAAAAGCACCAATGACATAAAACACACGTTCTTGAGCTTTGATGTTCTCATCCAGGATGACATGCTCTGGGGGCGCATCAGGTCCAGTTGGCATGGTGTCATACACAGAAGTCGGAGTATCAATACTAGAAGCAAGTCGCCGACAATGCTGGACATATTCTTTACCCTCCAACGTCCTTTCGTAATAGTAGTAAGATCCTCTCCTTAACGGAATAGTTATATCGTCTTCTTTAAGCCGCCCTCTCATCTCTGCATAAATCTGATCTTGTAATGGTTTGCTACCTGCAAAATAAGTAATTCAATAAATCTGAACTTGTAATGGTTACCTAAAAAATAAATGACACAAGACAGTTATACCCAACAGCTAGAATTGAAATAATAAAATTTACTTCGCTACATATGGTTAAGAATCCTCCACGTGGTTTGCTGATGGGCTGACATAATGGGGCATCCTCATAAATATAGACTAGTATACTGCTGTAACGGTGGTTCCGATCGAATGATTGGCGGACATTTGGAAGAGTAGCTACAAGAGAATGGAGAAAAAAACCTCAATATAGAATAACGGAATGAGGACGGACATGTTCTTTTTTGGGCCGGTAGGGGAGAAAACCTCCCTTCTATCGGGATTAGGTATACAAACAAATAATAATGGCAGGGCTGCCACTTCAGATAAAAATCAGAGCTTATTAAGTAAAATCGCACCCCAACTAGTGGGGTAAATGATAAAATATACGCACATAACAGGAGATCTAGCCTGAATTGGATCCTGAAGCTTACAAAATCCGAGAAATTTTTTAATTTAGACAAATGAAAGAAAATCCCCCGGACACATGGATGAGACCATTAGGTAACACAGCGTAGTAACTTATTTTGGTTCACTTTTTCAATTAGTTAACCATCAAAAAACCAAGAAAACTCTACATTATTTAGTAAAATGCTTATACGATTTCCACGCTGCAATACCCAAGAGAGTAATATATCAACCAATTACTACAGTTACACCAAGATTTACCCAAAGAGTCGAAATTATGTTGAAGCATTCTCTTTATGCACCAAAGAGTTGGCATTCATCGAATTAGAATATATTTTGAAAGTTGGGGATCTTTTACAAAGACAATATGCTCTTTTTGCAATTAAAACAACAGCATACTTTGCATGACCTGGGGCTACGGGTATATCAAAAATTAGAATCATTAGATATAAAAGCATTAATTGGCATCTAACAACTCACGTTAGTCCTATTAACAATGTTGACCTTTCAACATAAAACTAGTACAAGACTCATAACATCAGGGCTATGATCCATCCAAAAGCTCAATGAGTGATCACTTTGCAATTTGCACGATTAATATTCTCAAACAAGCCACCCTCTGATGGATTTGTTTTGTCCAAGAATAATGAACAGCTCCACATATGCCGTGTGAACCACATCACTACCAATCTTAAGGGCCTCGAATTGGGGCCGTCACCCACATTGTCACTGGTCAAGGAGAAGCAAGAATGTTAAGGCTGAGCGCATGAAGGAGTTTATACTCCCCCATGATGAAAAATTAATTGAAACTTAATTGGAGTTGACTAGTAAGTGACGAGTTGTCTTCAAGAAATGCTCCTCTAAGTTAGCATCGTCAATAACTGCTCCATGATTGAAGGACAAAGAATGAGATAGAGGAGGGAACAAAAGGATGAAACCGAAGTTAGATTCTTTTCTCACTGATGAGCTTTCCAATCAAAGAAGTCGCTTTCCCATTATAAATATAGAGACGCCAGGTAAGACAGGTAATCACACAGTTCCTTTACATAGACGCACAGTCCTCTCTTTGAACTCATATCCCTCTGCTTCAATCCTGCATTTCTCACAGTATTATAATACCTCACCGAGTTGATTTGACTTTCAGAATAACACCTGCTGCCACCCCTTTTTCTCCGATAACATTTGGTGACAAACACTTCTCCTGGTTTTCATAACCAATTAAAATGGGATCTTAATCTTTATACCTCGAATGAAAGAAGGCCATTCCAAAAACTTCCTCTAAATATATTTATCGAGGCGGGGACATAGATACCAAGTTCCAATCACATACTGATTCTCACCAAAAGTCAGAATTAGAACATCCCATACATATTAACGACTTAGTTGGGTAAAGTTAACAAGCACAAGTAAAAATTACAAACCGAATTAAAACTTGCATTTTTGCCTTACGGTTTGAACCCAGAAACTCAGCAACTGCAGCAAATATTTCTATAAAAGTAAGAACAAAACCAATAGTA
Organism: Jasminum sambac; assembly: GCA_018223645.1. Lineage (NCBI taxonomy): Eukaryota > Viridiplantae > Streptophyta > Magnoliopsida > Lamiales > Oleaceae > Jasminum > Jasminum sambac. The sequence goes on along the minus strand of CP073650.1, from coordinate 18,168,432 downwards.
GATTTACAAACCGGACATGAAGTAGTCGGTGTACGCATTCTCCTCTTTGAGATAAGAGAGAACCTCGGGATCTGTGCGGGAGTCGTCTCGGAGCCAGTAGTAGTTGTCGACCCTCACGTCTCCAAACATCTCCATCTCGTGCTTCACCTTCTTCGCAACCGGAGGAGCACGAGACTGAGAAATTGTGCTAATCATGGTGGATGAGAACAATAGTCGAACACAGTGTGAACTGTAATCGCAACTGATTTAGAAATCGGAATAGAACGTGAAGACGATGATTTGATGGTATGAAAATTTGCTGTCAACGCCGTGAACAGGAGTCTCCGCCGCAACAAGTCACTCTTGCTTTGTTTACCATTTCTTCTGCAATTTGCATTTAGATGTGTTTTTTTTTTTTTTTTGAAAGTAGAAAATTTATTCATTCATCGAGTCGGCCAAAAGTACATTAGAGAGAAAATAAGGTGGAAAATTAGATCAAACAGTATGATTATGTAAAGTTCTAGCGGTCTGTGCTAGAATATGAGCTGCTTTATTCGCCGATCTTCTAGCCCACGAAAATTTGAGATGCAGGAAATCCTGAGCAAGAGAACGACAGTCGTCAATGAGAAGGCCAAAATAAGAATAGTCTTGCTCCTCATTATGAAGCGCCTTATAAACCATGAGTGCGTCCATTTCAACTTCATGAACCTGTGGGAAACTAGATTTCAACCAAGAGAGGGCCTCCCGAACGCCCAAAACTTCAGCAATAGGTGGTTCAGTAATACCCGGGACGGGAACAACTTTAGCCGCAACAAAAGAGCCCAGGTCATCACGAATAATCAGCCCCAGTCCGCATTTCCTCTGATTGCTGAAAATAGCAGCATCCACATTAATTTTAAAATTGCCACTTGCTGGTGGAGTCCACTTAGCCATTTCCGCAGCAACTGCGGTACGGGTGACGGAAGAAGGAGCAGAGTTAGCATTGCGCCACTGCTCGAGAAGAGAGTTGGCGAGTGACAATGCTTTCGAAACTGTGAAAGAGCGAAATTGCCATACTGATTCATTCCTATTTTTCCAAATGGCCCAGCAAGTCATTGCAATAAGAGCCTCATCATGCTGGAAGTTTTCGAGGATAACATGGAGCCACTGTTTAAAACTCGAAGCCATGATAGAAGATGAAGAGATACCAATAAGTTCCCAAGCTCGTTGAGCAAAATCACAATGGACAAGAGAGTGGAAAATAGATTCGTCGTGAAGGCGGCAAACTGGACAGTGGGGTTCAATATTGACTCTTTTGATTCTTAGTAGATCAGCTGTTGGTAGGACACCCAAAGACGCCCTCCAAATAAAGTTGCGCACCTTAGGCGAATTCTAACATTCCACAATTTATTCCAAAAAGAATCTGTAATAACTTGGGAATGAGAAAGTGAGAGCTCCATCAATCGTTTGTAGCCACTTTTAAAAGTGTAGGCACCTTTCCTATCATGAGTCCAAAACAAGCGATCCATACTTCCACTTGCGGGAAGGGGAATTTGCAAAATTTTTCAACAGTCTTCATCATTAAAAAGCTTAGCAAGAAGGTCAGAATCCCAACTGTTTTTACCCGCTAAAATGAGTTGGTCGACAGTGGCACTTTCACTTCCTGGTCTAGGCACTGCCGAGATAAGTCCATGATCCACATTAGGTAGCCATGGATCGTTCCATATGCTAATAGAGGAGCCATTGCCAACGCGAAGTCTACACCCGTCTCGGATAAGAGATTGGGCTGCTAGGATGCTTCTGCAAATATAACTTGGTCTATAGCCAAGATTAGCATCCAAAAAAGAAGATGAGGGAAAATATCGTGCTTTATAAACTCGGGCCACCAAAGATGACGGGTTCGAGAGGAATTTCCAGCCGAGCTTACCAAGAAGAGCACATTTGTTTCGTGAAGTTTCTTAAAACCCAAACCGCCTTTGGATTTGGGTAGACAAAGCTTGTCCCAAGATGTCCAATGAATTCCCATACTTTTCCCTTGGTTGCATTGCCACCAAAACTTGTTTAGAACTTTTTCAATCTCATCACAAATCTGAATAGGAATAAGAAACACATTCATAACATAATTGGGAACGGCTTGAGCAACAGTTTTAATAAGAATTTCCTTCCCCGCTCGAGAGAGACACTTCTCGTTCCACCCTTGCACCCGTTGCCAAACTCTATCTTTGATGAATGAGAACACTTCGTACTTCTTTCTCCCAATAATGGAGGGCAAACCAAGATACTTATCTTGGTACTGAAAAGCTTGGATGTCGAAGAAAGTCCGAATAAGATCCTGCCTTACATGATCAACGTTCCTGCTGAAGTAAACGGAGGATTTTGAGAAATTAACCGATTGTCCCGACTCCATCTCATACTTATGTAACAGCTCTTTAATCACTTCACACTCCCAAAGATTAGCTCGGAAAAATAGCAAGCTATCGTCGGCAAAGAACAAGTGTGTGAGGGAGGGAGCATGCTTGGCGATTTTGCAACCGTGTAGAGCGTTAGACTGCTCTTTGGAGTGGATCAGGGAAGACAAGCTTTCGGCATAAAGAATGAATAGGTAAGGTGACAAAGGGCAGCCTTGATGTAATCCCCGTTCCGGTATAACGGGACCAACATCCCCTTTCTCATGAACAATACGATACCGAACAGTGGATAGGCAAAGAAATACCAGTTCAACCCATTTATGGGGAAAGCCCAATCGTAGCATCACCTTTCTGACAAAATCCCATTCTAGACGATTGTAGGCCTTGCTAATGTCAATCTTAAGAGCCACCATCCCTTACTTTCCTCTCGTCTTCTTCTTCATACAGTGGAGAGCCTCAAAAGCCAACATCACGTTATCATGGATAGAGCGGTCTGGTACAAAAGCGCATTGAGTTTCCGAAACGATGCCCGACAAAATCACTTTGAGACGGTTGGCTAGCACTTTGGCTACAATCTTATATAGAACATTACATAGCGATATGGGTCTAAAATCTTGCAATGTTTCAGGATTCCTTTTCTTGGGGATGAGAACGATCGAAGTGCCTTTCAATCCGTCCGGAAAAGAGCAGGAGTTTAGGCTGTGCAAATAAAGAGAAATGACATCATCTCCAACTACATCCCAGAAATTTTGGAAGAAAGCCGGGTTCATGCCATCGAGTCCCGGGGATTTATCCGGATGCATGCCATGAATGGCTGTATAAACTTCATTGGTAGTGAACGGGAGAGACACGGTAGCACGATAGGAATCCGTGAACCGGGCGTCAATGGAATCAACCACCGAGTTTGGAGCATTCTGGACAGCAGAGGACTTAAAGAGGCACTGGAAATAATCAAGCATAGTTTGTTGGATTGTAGTCGGCTCTACCTGCCAATTACCATGCTTATCACGGAAGTCTTGAATATTATTCACCTTTCTACGGGATGAAGCCACTCTATGAAAGAATTTAGTGTTAGAATCACCTTCCTTCAGCCAAATATTTCTAGACCTCTGTTTCCAATAGATCTCTTTATGTTGTAAGGCTTTGAAGTAATCAGATTTGGCTCTCTGAAATTCGCAAATACCATCCTCATCAATCCTACTATGTAATCGGTGTATACCTACTCGGCATTGATTGATTTTGACATTCAATTTTCGAAGACCAGAACCACCCCAACGAGAGAGGTCACCGCCACAGGAGTTGATACGGTCCATAATAGGGGCTCCTGCAGATTTGGACCAGCTAGTGCAAATAACATCCCTGCAATCAGATTTTCTAAGCCACATATTTTCGAATTTAAACTTACGGTAAACTGGCCTCGAGAATGGAGCAGTCGGTCGCAAGAAAATTGGTGAGTGATCGGAAGAGAAGTAGCCTAAATTGCGGACGCAAGCACTGGGGAAAATATCAGACCAAGAAGGAGATGCAAAAGCCCGATCCAATTTTTCCTCAACCCAGCTGGGCGAGCCTCTACTTTTACACCAAGTAAACTGGTATCCCTCCAAGCCGACGTCGCACAGATTACAATCCTCAATTGCTTCTTTGAATCCGTTGAAGAGCCAAGATGGGTGCTCATGTTGAAAAAGGAGGTCGTTAAAATCACCAATACAAACCCAATGGAGGGAAGATGCGGAGGCAAGGAGTCTCAGTTGGTTCCAACTATCATGCCTTCGATTACGATTCAGATTGCCATAGTACCCCGTGAGACGCCATTTAGGATAGCCAGCAATGGTAACTTCCATATCAATGTGGAAACGGGACAGACTAATAAGCGAGCCAATGGTTTGATTATTCCATAACAATGCAAGACCGCCACTACGACCGACACAATCAACGACAATACAACAATCATAATTCAACTTCTGCTTAATAGAATTCATAGTTTTATTACATGATAAAGTCTCAATAAGAAAAATAAAGTCGGGCTCATTCGAGTTGATTAGGTCAACAAGGACTTGAACTGCTCGTGGGTTGCCCAGTCCACGATAGTTCCAGCTAAGGATACTCATAATGATTGGTGGGCCTGCGTAGCAGGGCCCACCACAGCCAAGTTTTTTGGATCTTCACTCATTGGGTCAGCTTCAGTAGCCTGGATGTTCAAGTTCACAGCAGGATGATCCTCCAATCTACGCCTTTTTTGCTCCACAACAGTGAGGCCCAGCCCATCATGGGAGCCATTCTCGTTTGGGTCAGTAGTGGAAGTTTCCTGAGATAGTGGAGTAATTAACATGTTCTTAGGAGGTGAATCCCCAAAACTAGGGATGGGATTGATAGAATTGGATGCCAGAATAACGTGCTTTCCTTTATTAGCATGTGCTTGATTGTTGGCCCTTTGCATGGAAGGTTCCTCGTCTATGTCGTCAGCTACGTTCTTTCCAAAATTAGGTACCAAATGCTCCGTCGAAGATCCTCGGAGCCACTGGTCACCGGCCGACCCTGGAGAGATACGAAGTGGAGCGTGAAGGAAAGAACCATAAGGACGTATAACCTCTTCATCACCTGCCGCATATAGGTGCTCGCAAGTTGAGTCGGAATGACCAATTTTACCACAAATGAAGCAGAAAGTTGGGATACGTTCATATTTGAAATTTACCCAGATCCAATCGCGCCCGGGTTTTTTCAACTTCATCATTCTCTTCAACGGTAAGCGAATATCCATGCATACCCTAACACGAAGAAAATTACGCTACCATTCAGAGAAATTTTTTGGATCAGAGGCAATGTAAGAACCAATAAAGTTGCTAACTTGAATGAGGACACGTTCTGATCGAAACCCAGTAGGGACATCGTGTATCTGCACCCAAAAGCTTGCCTGAACCATCTCGACGGTGGTGGGGTTTTCGTCTTCTTGAAGGTGTTTGAGCAGAAGAAGATGATTATTAAAAGTCCACGGGCCATTGTCGAGAACTCGATTCATATTGATGGCATGAAAGAATTGAAAGATATGAGAGGCGCCTCCCAAATCTTTGATGCAAACCCCCTTTTTTGCCCTCCAAAGAGATGCCATCGTGCTACGCATCGATACAAAGTGGATGATCCGATCTGTAAGAAACTTGCCCACCAAGCAGTACCTATATTCATCACTTTCTTGTATCACGTCATCGCCGCCCAATTCAATCCCCTGCTCCTCGTCGTCTAAGGCCAATTTCGAGTACAAATTCTCCAGATCCATGGTGGGAAGAGAAGTGAGGTTTAGCCAGAAGAGAAGGAATTGAGAAAACGAGCTTGTCAAAAGACAAAAGAGAAAACACTCCACAAGGAAAGAAAAATCAGGAGGCTTCTAAGTTCTAATTTGATGCCAAAAAGGCAAAGAGGATGTAATGTGCATTTAGATTTGCTTTTAAACACTGGAGGAGTTGAAGCATCTTTGGACAGCGTCTACGTCAAAGGAGGTGTGTGGCTGACAAAATGCGTCTACACTCTACAGTTATTTTTCTTTTTCTTTTTTTCATTTACCGGTAAAAAGTATTGTTTACTCTTTCACGAGGTTTTTCCGGAAAAAAATGAAAAAAACTTTCTACGGTTGTACACTTCTACCCATCTTATTTTCGATAATTTGAAATTTGTAACGAATCAATAAACTTTCCTTGTGAATACTGAAGGCTTGTTTGATTCGAATTAATTTTTTTTTCTCCCATTACTTCCAACCATCATATTAAAAATCTTTTTGTATTTCTTGATACATCTTTAAAAATATTTTTTTGTTTTTTAGAGTCAAACTGTTACACTCCAAATAATGCATAGAAAATCATCGCAATTGCACGGCTCGTAATCAAGTAATAAAGTTAATTTTTGGAGTCTGGATTGTCGTACCTACAAGGATTGATTATTTGTAATCAAGTTACTTATTCTACCACGAAATGAAATGCAACAAAAACAAAAACAAAAAAAAGCACACAATAGATTAGATAAAGACTAAGTGAATTAAACTAATGAAAAAAAAACTAAAAACATAAAATGGGAGTAATAACGATGAACTTGGGTATCACTCAACCACAGCCTAATTAATCCCTCAACAAGCAACACAAACTACTTATTTTCCATGTTAGACCCCATTTTCCTAATTGAGCTAATTATATTTCTCGAGCATCAAACCAACCCTAATTATGTCAATTGGAAACCAACTAATTGCATTAGTCTTGGTGAAATTAGTTTAGTTGGTCACATAAGATTATGAGTATATCTCTATTCCTACAAGAATTTAGGGCGATTGCTACGTGGTCTAAAATATATATATCTCTCTCGAAGGCTGTACAAATTAATAACCATATATTTGGCAATCAAGCAAACATGTCGATAAAAACTCAATCAAAACCACACATGAAATGGGTAAACAAATTCAATACCATAAACATATACATTAATCAAACTAGGTTAAGATCCATCGATCATCCTAACATTGTATAATACTAGCCCATGATGAAAAAAAAAAACAAAGAAATCCAAGATATAGATAAATACAAAGTTTTAGGCATTATTCTATTGGTGATAAATATTATTTTTTTTAATTTACTTGTTAAACGTATGGTTAAAATTTGAAAAAAAATATATTAAATAATTGAATGAGTTGTTGAAAATAAAGAGAGAGAAAAAATTGATAATTTTTATTTTAGATAAAACAAGGCCTTAGTGGAAGAAATACTGAAAAAGACGAGATACAAAGATAAGAATCTCCACTTGAAGTGCCGAGTCTTGATTTATTCTCCATCTTCAAGTATTCTCTCTTAATTTAGTCATCATCTTCTCCAAAAATCTCCAATAAACCCAATGAAACTAAGGGAACTAAGAAAATGGTGAGCTCTAGAAAAATTAGATCCCTAAATCTTGCAAGCAAATGGAATATTTATACTGCCAAATGGTGCCCCAATTCACATTTTTTTTTTTAAAAAAAACCCTAAAGTTGTTGGTTCAAATGAGATTTTCGGGAAATTTCATGCAGAGAAATGGTTTGTGTGGCTGCACATATGAGCAGTGCGGCAGCACTCATGCTACGACCTTGCTCCCTAAAATTTGAATAGCGATAACTTTTGCAATAAAATTCGGAATTGAGATCCGCAAAAAGCGTTGCAATCCTCTTTCAATGCTATTTCAATTGACCACAAGAAAAGTTTCCAAAAAAGTCATCAAAAATTATATCCAAGGTCCTTCATATTTTGATGTATTTCATTTTAGTCATCAAATTTTAGATTTTTGACTTCTTTTTTTCCTTTTTGCTCTTATTTTTCCTTCTTCTATTCCATATTGAGACTATTCATATACAAACATAGTATTTATATACAATTTAGTAGAAATCTGCTCATTTAATTAATAAATTATTCATTTAAAGACTTATAAATAAATGTATAAAATGCACAATTATCACAGCACAAACCAATAGCATCAAGCACATATTTAAAAATAAATTAAAATAAGTTTGATTTGATTTAAATCAAATGGGCCCTATATAATATTATTGATATGCAGTAGAGGATGGTACTTTGGAATCCTCAGACATACGAGACCAAACAAACTTTAAACAAAATAATTAATAAATTAAGGGTAAAGGGTGATAGGGCTGAATTTTTATTTATTTATTTTAATTTGGGTTGGTTTTTATGAATTTTTATATAAAAGATTAGAGAGAATAAGTGGAGTTGAACAGTAGAGATTTTTGTAATATATGTAGGTTTTACGAGATATATTGATGTGATTTGTTTGAAAAATAAATAAATAAAAATATATAAAAATGTGAAAAACATGTAAAAAAATGTTGGCTATCACTTTGTAAATTACACCAATGGTTTTCAACCTTTCACGCAGTTTCCACTTTGGTCTCCAACCTATTTCTTTAGATCACACAATCTCAAACCTTTCAAAAATTAGCGCCATTAACTGCTATCGACCTAATTAACCTAGTAAGTTATTAGGTTATTTTCATTTTTATTTAATATAATAAAAGTAATTTGGTAATTTCATATCTACTTTTGCTATTTTCGATTATTAATAAATAAAATTATTTCCTCAATTGCAATTTAAAATATATCATGAGTATTGCATTTAAGTCGATAAATTATTCAAATTTTCAAAATAAACCTTAGCATCTACCCCAACCCAAAGCTTATACCCACATCAACCCTTTTCCCCACTACACCCCAATTGTGAAAATCAAGGGAGAGCCCTCCTAGAGTCCTAGTTATCGTGGGGAAAAGTAGGACATTTCACACTTGGTTTAACATTGGAAAACAAGCATGGGATACACTGATTTTTCAGCATACACAATACCATGGGGTTCCCCCAACGCATTTATGAGAGGAAACCCCTTTCCCTAAAACCACACATGTTTACTGTAGAAGTTTCCTTCTTGTTTTAATGTCCGACATTAATCTATTCCACATAGTAATCTCATCGATTTCTTTAGAAAATCATTTCCTATAAAGGGTGGATGAGACTAAATTAAAAGTGTTTTAAAGTAAAAAAGGAGAGAGAATGAGTGAAGGTGAGTGATCGAGATTTGTGAATGTGATGAGATATGTGGATGTGTTTGATTTAAGAGAGAAAAAATTGAAAAAAGTGGAAAAAATAATAAAAATTGGTAAAATTAAGATCCATTCACCCATATAGTTGAATTCAATTGCATAAAAACAATACACTAGCACTGGTTGGCTATTATGCGTACTTTTACAGTTGTCATTATTACTTAATTTCAAGAAGGGTAAATTGCACCAATGATCTCCTGACCTTTGCATCGAGTTTCACTTTCATTTTCAATCTTTAAATCTGGACCATGAAATCCATAACATTTGAAAAATTAGTGCCATTCATCATAATGGATTTATTTTGTCATTAAAAGCTTATTTGATTCACATTAAATTTGATGAAGTTAAATTTACTTTTAGATGTATGCCTGAGAATAAGAGAAGTGATATTAAAAAATATTTAAAAAATCATCAAATAAATATATCAATTGTTGAAAATGATGAGAGAAAAAAAGTAAATTTACTTTGATGAAATGTAATGTGAATAAATAGAACAAGCCCTTTGTAAGGATCCATTTAACAACCAGTTAAAATCAGTTATATTATAAGTGAAATTAAATTTAATATTTATGTGATTTGAGGTTAAATAAAAATATTGATTGTGCATGACGACAAAAGATTCATGTAAAAAATAATTTTGAATGTATTTCTTTACGTTTAAGTTTCTGCGTCTATGTGTTACTTTTCTATTCGTCCACATAACATGAATTTTAAATTTAATTTCAATTATAGGCAAATTTCTAAAAAGCGTAATTATTAAAACATGTTGATGCCGAGCACTGAGTATAGACGTGCCTAATCGTACAAATGCATGATAAAAATATAATTAATGCATGCTAAAGCGCATTACGTGATGTCCAAACTTCAAACATAGGCCCCTCTGAGGCGGGACCTTTTAGAAAATTGATTATGTGACGCCAATTTAACTTTTGTGAAACGAATAAATTGATTACTATCGATTTCGATGAATGATGAGAATTTTTCAAAACTTAGAGATCTTATAGTTTAGATTTAAAAGATTGGAGATGAATGTGAAAATTGTTGCAAAGGTTGGGAATATAAGCGAGTGTTAGTGTATGTGTACAAATAAAATTTTATGGATTTTAATGTGGTAGGGGAGAGAGAACGAGTGGAATTGAATCATGGAGATTTGTGTAATACAAGCATGTCCCATGAGATATGCAGATGTGAAATAAGAGAGAATGAGTGGAGTTGAAAAAATGTATAAAAATAGCTAAAAATTTGTAAAACAGAGCAGGCTAAAACGTGCTAAGTTGATTGGAGATGATTATTACCCTTTGATCTTGGGTGTTAGCATGGTATTTTTAATGCATTTTTTTTTCAAATTTCAAATTTGGTCAAATAAATCACATCCATCTATCTCTCAATTCATTAAATCTCCACCATCCAACTCCACTCATTCTCTCTATTCATACTCATATAAATACATTAAGGGATTGTTTGATTGGGTATAAAGTTAATGTGCGCGGTATTCCGTATAAAAATATGTGGTTAATATTATTTTGGGAAATGTGTGTGGTTGAAATTGAGTATGAGATATACGAAATTACGTGCAGAGAAATTAAATACCAAATAGAATAAGACCTAAAACTCATCCCCTAACACCCTCCAAATATAAGTTGATCCAAACATCGCCTTTCCAAACGGAGCATTATTGTATGGCCCATTGGGTTTTCTTCTTCTGGTTACTTGCGTGAGAAAGTTTGGCACCGCTCCTTTTATTCTGCTCGAATTACAATTTATTGAGAAATTTTCACAGTTTACTCCTGATTTTTCCACCATTCAATCGGCAATGGAGTTGGCATCAGGATTTGATGACGCTCCATCTTCGGGTTTGGGTATGGACAGGGTTTCGGATATGGCGGCATCCACTTCGATCCCCATCAATTCCTCCAATATCGGTTTCCAGGTTTTAATTCGCCCCCAGTTTGTCTCACCGCATTGTCTCTTTAGTAATCTGCAGTTGTTTCAAGGACACTTTACTTCAATTTTCGAGTTGGGGTTTTATCTTAATTTTGATTTTGACTTTGATTTTGATTTTTCCTTTTCAGCTGTTGAAGAAACACGGATGGAAAGAAGGAACAGGACTTGGTATCGCTGAACAGGTCCTTCTTACAACTCCATGCTATTTCTGGATTGGACTCGTTGCTTCTTTTAATTTGGAAATTTTAATTGAAACGGGTTATTTATACTGTACCTTCCAGCTAACCATAGGTTGCCTAGTTTAGTTACTAATTTCTCATGGGAACCACGAAAGTTGCACGGAGTAGTATGCTGTGTTTTGTTGGATTTCTTTTAATGCATGAGTCTTGAATCTCTTTAAAATTGTTGGTTGCTGCTTTCAAGGTGAACCCGACTGAATTGGGTAGAGAAGTGTAGACTTTTGGAAAAGAAAAAAGGGAAGATTTTGATTTTTGAGACGACGATCATAAAGGGAGTCTCTGAAGACAGAGAGTAAATTTGAATGAATTGGATAGAATAAGTGTATACAATTTTTGAAAGAGAAGGAGGATTTTGAGAGAGCAATGACACGAGGAAGTTTGTGAAGACATATGTTCAAGGATCCAGATAGAGCTCAGATGAATTATATTCATTTCCTTTTATTTCAAGAAAATAATATACTCGGAGAAGAGGTGTGGAGAAGATGCTGTTTGTAGTATAGGATCACAGTAAATGAAAATAATTGTAGAGACCATAGAACTTCATTGTTTAATTCATCTGATCTGCAAAATTGACTTCGCGAATGACTGGGTACATCTCTAGCCAGTTCTTATTCCTTACTGTAGACTGAATATATTCTTTGTCCTGTGCAAAATGAAATATCCATGCTTTATCAATTTTCAAATGAAGAGGAAGGGATACAACGCAACACAATTATGTTGTTTAGTATAAAATTTTACTTATTATGTTTTTCACTTGTCACTGATCATCTATAGCTATATCTTGTTGAAGTATGTTTATAATTTACAAAGTTTCTAATTAGTCCTTGATTCCATGCAGGGCAGGTTGGAGCCAGTACAGGCTTATATAAACAACAACAAACGAGGATTAGGATCACATAAACCAAAGAAGGCAAAAGAGCAGAAGAAAAAACCTGAAAATTCTGATGGGAAGGGTGAAAAGGTAAATTTCTGTTTCTAATTGGAAGTTAATTTAGCATTTCCTCTTCCACTTTGATCTGAAGTTATTGATTACTGCATGGGAAGAAAATTTATGGGGATTGGAGGATGATGTTGTTAGTGTTCCTTGTGTAAACTGTTATTGAGTGTTCTACTACTCTTTGATAGATACTTTATTTATCTATACCATTTCTGCTTCAATATGGTAAAAATTGCTATTATTTGTTTAGTTGCAGAAGAAGAAAGCAAAGGGACTATCTAAAAAGATGAAGAAAATGCAAGAGTTTGAGAAGCGATTGCAAGAGAAGGAATTTGACCGGAACTTTTTCAGGGAATTCTGGCCTGATAATGTTTGAAACACGGCGATGTACAAGGAAAGTGCAGACGTCACGTTAATTAGTTGCATCAGAAAGGGGAACAAACTTGTATAGTTTGATGATGAACTTGTAAATTTGGTTAGGCTTCACATGAAAAGATTTTTGAAGAGTATGAGTGCGCCTTTGCAGTTTTCTATGTGGGCCTGTCTTCTTGCTTCGTGCTCTCAAGTGAGCCAAGCAGATGGGGCAAGAGGCACACTTGAGGTTGTTAGGGTCTAGATTTGCATGTATCATGATTTTTGCATTACTATTAGTTGTATTAGAGCCCGGAGGTGACCTAATGTGTCCTCGGCTTATAATGCTGAGAAGACACGAATCATTTTGTTAATGGATGATATTGAGGTGATTATATTGTTGATCGTGATATTGGATTGTGTGACTTTTAAGTTGTGTTCACATGTAATATCAAAGTTATATATCATATGAATTGTGTTTTTCCTTTTTATTTTCTCTTTCCGGGGTATTGATATGCCATTCATTAAATCGAATTAGTTTGTCCATGTCAATGAGAGAACTACTTAATTATTTAAAGATTGTATATTCCACACAGACACCAAATCCAATGTCAATATGTACAATTAATTGTGTTTCCCCGGTGTTTTCAAGGGCGCTACTTAATTAGGAGGCAGTGGAAAATGCCTCGCATAGCAGGTAAGCGGAGAAAAAGGCCTAATGTGGCCCTAGGCGGGCTAGGTGTGAAATGGTGTGAGCCTTTTAGTTAGATTAGGCTTTTTGTTCCTTTTTCTTTTTTTTTGGGTTAGATTAGTTGTAGTTGTTGTTTTTTAAATTGGGCCAAATTATTAAAAAATTAATTTTCACTTCTATTCATTTTATAGTCTAATCGTAGAAATTGATAGTATCTTTTGCTAAGCATTTATTGTTTTTAATACTTTAAAAACTATATTTTTATTGAAAAATTAAAAACATATTGAAATTTGTATAAAATTTGTCAAAGATAGATATATATATATATATATATATATATTACTTATTTATCACTCTAGAATAATAAAATAATTTTAAAAAATAAAGAATGTATGAATTTGTATGTGTTTTATTGGAAAACTGAATGTATAATATATTTATATATTTTGCAAGCCATTTTGAAAACCAGGGATGCATTTGCAGAAAATTCAAAGATCAGAAACCTACACTGCAATTTTTTCGTTCTGCCATCGACCTTTTAACGATTCATTCTTTCCATAAGAACTATAAATCATAAACCCTAGGTGCGTTGCATAAATCATAAACCCTAAAGGCCCAAATCGATTCTGTTGGCAATCGACATTGATAATACTGATATTGGTGGCGAGTAGATGAAGATATCGGCACGGTTGGTGTCGTCAAAGCCTATCTCTTTGACTAGAGCCGCAAAGCTCATCAGCCGATTTGCCGCCGTCGACAATGGTTCTTCCGGCGCTGTGCCCTTGTATCTACAGCGCACTGCCGACGCCTTCAATCACCTGGTTCAGTTTCACAGCAAGCATAAACTGAACGACGTCCAAAATTACCCTGACATGAACAGAGTCCAGAAATTACAAAGGGACTGGGAAGATGGAAACCCTCAGGATACTTCGGAGCCAATAGTGGATGAAGGCGATTCGAAATATTCTAAAATTGGTGAGAGAAATGGCGAAAAGGTATCGGTGGTTGTCAATCCGGAGAATAGTGTGCCAGAGCAAGATAAAAAGGAGAAGAAGATGAAGAAGAAGAAGAAGAAGAGGAAAAACAGAGAAATTGATGGAGGAGGCGAGCTTGAAAGTGAAAAGGTGGAGAAGAAGAGTAAAAAGAGGAGAACTGAAGTTTCCAATGGCTGATGGATTCAGTTCTGCGAATACTTGTTGTAATTTTCTCAAAAGGTACTAGTTTTGATTTATGGGCCAATGGACTGTATTTTTTGTTTAATTGATTATCTTGGTAACATGTTCATTGTCTTGTGAAACATTATCCTCTTCTTCAAGGATTTTGGTTAGTTCTCTAGTTATACATAGTTACACCCACGAGTTGTATGTCAAAGCCATTCTTGAGGGAGCTGCAGATTCAGCATTTTTGGGTCTCATTCGTCTATCTTGTATTGGTATTACCATACCATATTTTTTGGAAGAAAAGTAATCTGATTTTTGTTGAGTATTGTTGTTATTATTTTGAGCTTTGTTTGATTCCAATAAAGTGCTTAAAATTTTATGGATGGGATGCTTGATCATTTACACATATTATTCATATGATTATACGGTATACCTCTTCTTTACGCTGAATTGGGATACAATTTTTTCTACAAAATCAAGGAGATTGACCAGATTTCTTGTGAAACTTGGAAGCAAAAGGGCTTTGTGAAGAAGCTGAATGCAGTTGTTTACAATTAAGAGATCACTGTTTAGAACATGGTAGGAAAATCAGCGGGTAGAATTTTTGGTGTCTATTTTCCCTACTTGGAAGGGTTGATGTCAAACAGCTCCAAAGTTTCTGGTGACAAGAAGATATCTATCTCTTTGTTGAATATTGCAATTTTTAAGTCTTCATATATGAACTCTTCTATTTGTTTTTTTGCAATTCTTTTTTGTTTCATAAAACTGATGTGACTTGTGTGAGGAAGTATTATTCCCCTTTTTCCTCATCATTATCCTTACATTCTCTCGTAGCTGCTTATAGAAGAAACCGTAGGACAACTTTTGTGTGATGAGACAGGAAACTACAAATTTATGGACATGGCCCCTTAAATTTATGGACATGGCCCCTTTTCTTTGCCGAAACATCTGAAGGTAAATAAAGACGATTGATCAGAAGGTTGCCTGGTCCTGATATACACAGTAAAACTTTAGGATTATGAGAATCTGTCTGTACGTTTCATCCCTTTTTTAAAAATTATCTTCCGTGATATATGTTTATCGTTGTGAGGTTGCAATCTGTTGTCTCTGCTGATAGTATTCTATACCACTCTTTAATTGGTTTCTCTTGTTAATACCACTGTGTGAAAGAAACTAGAAATTGCATTTAGAGGGATACACGAAACACGATTTGATGAGTTAGATGCAAAAGAAGGGTGAAGGGGATAGCCTGATAAATGAGCTGTTTGGTGGTTTGGGTATGAGTATTGTATGGAAAGGGACATGTTCATCCATGGCGTCTTCAATTTCCACGCCCATCTACCCTGATGTAACTGTATTTTAGGCAAGATTTTGGAAGGTGTGAGGGGTGGCAAGTGTCAAGAAGATGCACAGTGGTTTCGCCTGGATGCACCATTGAGAACACAGGTTGCAGATGTGGTTCTCTCCTTTAAGTGATTTTATTTTCGAATCTTTATGATTACTTCTTGTAATCTCGATGCACGATTTTGTAAGCCCTTGAAGAAAGTGCGCAAATCAACAATTTATGTATTCCTTTCTACAAGCGCGAGAGGTCACTGGCAAACTTGAACAGCAAAATCATGGTAACAAGATGATTTCACGGGTGATCTGAATCTTTGGCTTGTTAATCTTGAGTCCTTGACCGAAACGACCAAATAAATAATGTCAATGACAACATTACAAGAGAGAGAATTCAAATATTTATTTATTTATTTATTATTATTATTATTTTATTATTATTATTATTTTTTATAAAGTAGTAGTGGCTTCATGACTTCATGTGTGATGCCAAATCACAAAATATAATACAATAAAAGTCTATGAAATACAAATAGAAAGTCTATGAATACAAATATGATATTGAGCCACATTGCATTCAAATAATTATACCTTTACTCAAAATTCACACACTACAAGTATATCGACATTAACTAATAATTCTATCACATGATGATCATGAGGCCCCAACATTGCTTACCGGCAGTATTTCAGCCTCCAAAAATAATGTCCAGGCCTGGTAATGTAATAAACTTCATTTCCTTCGCCATAGCTCACCGTTGGAATGGGATTTTGAAGTATTCAGAAGTTAATTTCAGGAAATACATTTCAGATGTGGGCAGTGCAGATAAAGAATGTGTAGGAGGCGTGCGATGTGAGGCGGTTATTGTGAAAATGAGGAAATTAAAGTAAAACTGCAAAACTAAAACGTGATTGGAATGGCCAATTTAATTTAAATTTTTTTTTAACAGGGAACGACCAAATTGAATTGGTTATCCTTATTACTAAAAAGGAAAAAGTTCAATGGGTCAGATATTGGACACGTGTCAATAAATTAAATAAATAAATATAATTTTTTATGTCTTAAAATGAATGAAAGTTAGTTATGTTTGTCTTAAAACTACTATATTATTTCAATGTTAGGATTAGTTATGTTTATCTTAAAACTACTATGTTATTTCAATGTTACGATCATTTCTATTTTATATATAGGATCACCTCTGTTTTATAATATATAGAATATAGATTGCTGGTGGGAAGAGAGGAGGGTAAATTGGGGAGAGAGAAAAATCATTATCTCAGTTACTAACTAACGAGTTCTCGCAAATGATCTCCTCCTCGTGTGGGGAGGGGTTATTATCCTCACTTTATTGATGTGTTAGTAGGTGAGTTTATTAAGTTGGACGCCACTATTGATATATTAACACCCTTTTACTGACACATCATAGTGGGAAGAATAATTCCTTCTTATATGGGGAGGAGAACATTATTCGTTCTCGCAAATGATCTCGCTGAGAGTTTTGTCATACACCGCTGGTAAAAGGAATGAGAGAGAAGGGTTTAAGAGAGAGAAAGTTGCAGAGGAGAAAGAGGGAAAATTCGGTGACGTTTAGGCTGTGTAATGTAATACATATAGAGGGGATAGTGATTGTGTGCTCAGTGAATGAGTGAACTGAGTTGGATTTGGGGCAGTCTATTGCTTCACAATAATTTTCTTTTTATTTATTTATTTTTTTTATGAAACAATAAATACTTTGGGAAAGAATCTGTTGGTAAAAAGTTGAAAAGGGAGAAAGGTGAAAAATAATAATAGGAATATGTTTTTAGTGCGTGGTTGTAATTTAGAGTAATTTTTTTTTTTCAGAAGCAGTTTTATCAAACAAGCATTTATGGTTCATTAATTAGTTTTTTCTTCTTATTCGAGTGTAGATTTGACGCGTGCTAATGTAATCGTCGAACATTCCATTTGGAAAATGTCAAGAATTTGGTTGAGGGATTTAATTGAAACGACAAAAGAATTTTAAGTGATGTAGAAGAATACAGTATTTTGTGTTTGTAAATAAGAATGTTAGCTTCATTTTCAATTTAATATTTTGCAGCTATGTTGGCGTGGGTGCTACGTCTTGTGTTTGTTAATGCAGAAAGTTGAACCCTTTTTTCCCTTAAGTATAACGAGCAATAAAAAGGCTCCTACGGCTCTACAGATATATTGTCCTACTAAAACAAGCGCAAGAAAAGCTAGTCTATGCTACATAACAGTGGAAAATTGTAACCCCCATTAGTGTAGCATAATAAGCCTCCTACCGAGGAGTCGAACTTAAGAGTGTTTTAGGTTTCAGAGTCTCAGCTCGACCCTTAAACCAACATGCCAAACCTCTAAACATTTTTGCTTGTATGGATGTAGGTGTGATCAGGCTATTGCTTAAAGTTCCGGAAAAGGAAGTCAAATGGACTATGCATTTGTTGACTGTTAATGCGAGCGGCTACAACATCGTTTTATGTTTAACCATTTTATGTAAAATATGCGCAGAAAAGAAGACAACTTAAAAATTTTTCAGTATTGCATAACAAACTAGATTTGCTTGTGTGCATTTGTCGGTAAATATTCTCTTCAAATATTACTTCCTTTTTATTTTTACCAAATTATAGTCATCTTCACTTCTTAAAATATACAATTCAATGGCAAAACAAATGTGTTTTTTTTTTTATTGGCAACCATTGCTATTTTAAATTAACTTTTCTGTTATGAACTCGCGAGCCACGAGGAAAGAATTTATATATATTTTAATGATGTGAATGACTATTATGTCCCTGATGAAATTATGTAATTACGATTGTGCCATTCGAAGTTTCCCTATAAATAGGGCTTCAGTTATTAATGAAATTTATTCCTGTGAATTCCTTATAATTCATTCTCTCTAAATTCTCTCTATTATTTCTATACTTTTATAACACGTTATCAGCACGAGTCTCTAACCTTTTGAGTAATAAGAAGGGAGTATGCTCTACATTTGCATCTTATAGATGATCTTACATATCGTAAACCGGATTATTACACCAAAATTATTTTGCATAAAAATATACACAGAGAAGAAATAATTCATTTATGTTTATATATTCATTTCACAACCATCGCTTCAACTCCATTTTCCTGCCAAACAAGTTGACGTAAACATAAAACGACACCACATCAGCGAAGTTCTCGACGAGGCGAGTCCATTGATACCAAAAATGACATGAAAAGATTACCATAAGGGGGAGAAAAACAAGTTCAAAGATCAGCCTTCATGAAATAATAAAATTAGTTTTGCATCAAATTTTGTGGAGAAGATGGAATTTGCGCTAATTTCTACGTATAAACCAAAAAGGACGAAGGTATATATACATTACTTTATTATATATATTATATTATATTATAATATATATTATATGAAAAGTTAAGATATATATTATATATATTATATACAAAAATTATATATATGTATTATATAATTTAAAAAGTAATATATAATATAATAATATATTAAACTATAAGCATTCGTTTTCTCGAGATATAAGGAGCATACATTATCAAAATCAAATTTTCTCGACTCCATTATACTCGATTTAACGAGATCTTCGATTTGACACCAATATTAATAAGGTAAACTTTCAAAAATTTACAAATCAAGACTCCCAACTTTTGAAAAAGGATTACAAAAGGGTCCTTGGACTTGTGAATATTTACTTATTAATGCTTATAATGTCAAAACTTTATAAAGTGATATGTGCAATATACGCACTTAGCAGATCGCCAGCGGCTAAGAATCGGTAGCCAAGTATTAGAAAGTATGTATTAATGTTATATAAAGAAATACGCCAGAAGGCCACGACCGCTAGCAAGATCGCCAAAGAACTCGTAATGTGATTGTGACAAGAAGCAGATATTTCGATTTACTGACGCTTATTTTGACGATAATTATATTTTGAAGAAATAGTTAGAACAAATTTTCTTCTATAGATATTTAAGTCTCGTGACTTTATTTATTGCAAATTTAAATATCTTTGCCAATACTCTACGATGATGGGTTCAACCATCACTAAACTAAGATTTTATATATTTATGCAATTTATATGCTAAGTGAAGGGTAATACCTTCTACTAAGCGTACTCTACTCCCAGAAGAAATAGTTAATCATTATGCATTTTAATTCCGCAATTTAAATTAGTAAATTTATATTTATTGCAATAATTCCCATAAGGTAGGTTCACCACCTATTGGAGGAAATTTAATTTCTGAATTTAAATTTACGACTTTAAATTTGCATATATTTCAATGTGGTGAGTTATATCATACGATTGATATGCATATTTTCAATGTGGTGGATTATACCAATAATGCTATTTAATGCTTATTACAAATGTGGTTGGATTAAACCCCACGATTGGATAAGTGATTTATATATATTTAATATGAGTATTCTATTGATATTAAAGAAGAGATTTGAGCAAGTGATGCCAAAATTTACCGTTGTATGTATTGATGAAGTGAAATTGCTCAAAGAATCCCATTGTGATAAAAGAGAAAGAAAATATACCGTGGTGAAAAATCTCATTATGAGATTAGTATATTGTGATATGATGAGAAATGCTCTTAAAGAAGCATTTAATAAAGGAATGTCTCCTTTCCACGCCTATTGAATATTGATGGAGAAAATTGAGTAAGTGGTACCTGAAGTTACCATTGGATAAATAGATGAAAGTAAAATGCTCAATAGATCCCATGTTGATAAATCAAAGAAAATATATCGCATGGAGAGATTATATGAAGTAATCTCATCGATGATATGAGATTGTATTAATATGAGAATAAAATGCTCTTGAAGAAGCATAATCACTAAGATTTCTGTATTTAAATAAAGCCAACATGATATTATTATTATTACTCCAGAAGAAGTACAAAACAGTCGAAGTGGAACATATTGAGAATATCAAAGATGGCAATAAACACTCGAAAATATAAAAATGCGAAAAAAATACATATTGAACCCATAAATGAAGGGTGCGTTTGAGAGTATAATTACTCCGTAGTCGCCACCCTCAACATCGTGGTTCATAATGAGATATTTAAAGGATCCGAATTTCTTTTCGCTGACACCAGCTGGTCAGGACCGACTTAATCTGGGCTTCCACAGATTCTTGAACATATGCATGAAATTTGATGAGTAGTTCATCAGCGATCTTCAGCGAGTAAATAAGTATTTTCTCGTTAAATGAGAGATAAACTTATTATCTACACTCACGATCTATGAACGCTAGTAAGCCATCAAAGAAATTGTTAATATTCAACAAACCTATTGGTTTGACATGAAAGTTCCATTTGTACAACGAGGCTATATTGAATATTTCCTCCAGCAGTGTTGTAACCTGGAAGGACAATGAAAGCATTACTATTATTCATCATATACATCATGCGGGTTGTGGATGGATTGCGCTTGTAGCACCAACCCCGCCGACCCATGGTAGAACTGCTCCAATTGAGTATTAGATCCAACTAAATGGAAAGGTATTACACTCAAAACTCTTATTCCCCATGATGATGCGGCCATTATAAGTCTAGCTAAAAGTTTGTTGTTGGTTCCTCCATATAGTATATTGATTTCTTGTCTCCCTAACTCTTTATTTAGTCGGTTTGCCATATCCACGTATTGGATATGACCTACCAATTTAGATCCACCAAGAATACATACGGTTTTTAATCTGGCGAGGTAAAGGCGACTTGTATGAGATGATTCTAAAATCTCCATATCCATCTCTACTCCTATCTCTTTTTGCACTATACTTTTAATGTATGAATATGAGAGATATATGAATCCCTCTATTTAAAGAAAAATTTTCAAACCAATAATTGATTGTACTATTTACTTTTTGACAAATATGAAAGAGAAAAAGGCAGAAAAATTTTAGTGAAATGACATATACCTATTGGTGATTGAAAGATAATATATATATACATATATATATCTTAAAATTGAAAAACAATATTTATAATTACAAGAAAAACATTGATCTTCGTTATTACAATCAACTTCCTTACATTAATATGAGAAAATTATTATACTAAATTTTTCTACTAAATTTACAAACAGGATCTTCTAAAGTAAGTTTTTCAAGACTATAACGTGATTGTTCATCTTTGAATTTGGCCCATAAGGCCATCACTCACCTTGTATGCGTGTCCACTAGGATGTGTCTCAAGAGTCTGTTGAATATCATCCAAAGGCTCCTTACTCAATCCATCCTTAATGAATGCTATCTTATCTTCTCGGTTACTAGACACGTACCCCACAGATTTACATCGAGTGTCACATGTCCACCGAGCACATTTGTAGCACCCTCCTAATCTTTTTGCTCTCCGTTTCTTTGAAAACTACTTTTACCCATACCAGGCATGTATTTAGAAGGAATCGAAACCTCACCAAATAATCGAACCTTTGCTTCAATTAAACATCGAACATCTCCTGGGATGCCCTTATTCATTAGCATCCTCAACCTTTCAAGCCTACTTCGATAAATCCTTTTTAGGATTTTGATCGGTAGTGATGGATAGTATTTTCGAAGATTTGAGAGCAAATTATCCATTATTATATATGGACCATTATTATGGTGAATACTGTAAAGTGCCCGGATAATTTATAAACGCGTATGAGGTAAGGCTCCGCGTTGGAACAGTATTGAAACATGAAGCGTATGTGCTAAGATTCCACGCTTGAACAGTGATGTGTAATAATGCTACCGAAACATGATGGAATATGTCGGTGAGCTATACATATGATGAAAGTAATAAATCATGTTGAGCACTATACAAATACTAGTGAAATCGATATAAGAATTTACTGAACTAAAAGTTCAATAATATTCGTTTGCAGAACCGGACTGACCATCCCGGTTTAAATAATTATTGAAATCAATATTTCAAGTGAAGAATTAAAAAAAAATTCTTCAATGATTGTTCTCGATAAATGATGAAATCATTACTAGCCAATATTGGAAATAAATTTCAAATATATCTGGAATAAAGGATGAGAAATATGGGCCCACTCATCCTCCATGTGGACTACTAGATATTATGATATGGATCCACTAGATAGTCACATGTGTATATGATTCGTAATTTGAAATTTCTGAAATATTTGCTCATAGTATGAGCATGATTCCAAATTTAATGATAAAGTTAGTAAATGTATATCCCAATACTTGAATAAATCACTGAAGGATTGAGTATGCATACAAGTGGGATATTATGTGGCAAATTATTTAAAGTCCTCCAATAAATTGCCAATATCGAGAATAGAATGCAAACTATATAAATTCTCATATTAAAAATTTGAATGATGAGAACATATATGAGTTTTAGTGTTCTAAATTTTCTTAGCATGAGGGAGTATTAAAGGTTGAAAATGATATGTGAAATGCATCATACTATATCCTCACAATTAAAATATGAACTTGAAGTTCAAAGATGTATAAAAAGATGCTATGAACAATCACATATATCGCTTAAGATGCTTTGATAAGTTAGCACGTTGAAGCGTTGATATTATGAGATTTCCCCAATCATATATATCAAGCAAATTATTAAAGATGGTCTTAATAATGGAGGCATATACTCTTGAAGAGTATATAGACATAACTATATTGTGTAATCCTACAAGAAGATTGATAATGAGATATCTCGATAAGTTATGTCGATATGGGAAAGAAATAAAATTGAAAGTGTCGACACACTATGAAAAGATAGCGCTACATACTATCAATAATAGTGAGGATATTAAAATCCATCGAAAATGCGATCTTTGAAATATATGCCCTTATGATTAAAGTGCTCATGCACGGGTTTAATGAGAAATGAGAATAAAACTCTTGAAGAGGTTTCAAATGTATTATTGTATCGATTGCATGCAACGGCTCAAAATATCTACATTGATATTGTTGAGAAATTCATATCTTTGTACTCTTTTCCTTGATTGATGTTTTTGTCCCAAAACGGGGTTTTTCTCAAACAAGGTTTTTAATGAGGCAGCTCAATCTCAACTACTATGAAATCTCGAGAAGAGATTTCAGGTATATATCTCGATATAGTGAGAAAATGAGATCAAGTTTGATTGCATATATACACTAAATATAACATGATATTGTATAACATCTAAAATTTCATTCATGTGGAAATGAATGAAGAGTATGAACCAATGTATATGATACTCATACAGATCTGTGAAAGATTTTGAAATGCTTGCAGCATACTTGTATAAAATACGCTATTGCACTCTTTTTCCCTTAGTGAGGTTTTATCCCATTGGGTTTTCCTAGCAAGGTTTTTAATGAGGCAACATTAAAGCGCGTATTCACATGAATAATGTACTCTTTTTTTTTTTCCTTCATTAGGATTTTTCCCCTTTGGGTTTTTCCTAATAAGGTTTTAACGAGGCATATTCATGGTATATTGAGGACGACAAGAGAAATCGACACAGTGTATCTATTGGATCAAGTTATAATAGAGATAATGCTTTAGATCCAAACAAAATGATATTGAAATCCTTACCGTAAGTAAGGATATCCGTCCTCAAGATATGAAATCGGATAGAGTAGTGTCTTTCTTTTCCTTCGATCAAGTTTTTCCCAGGGTTTTCTTGACAAGGTTTTAATGA
Source organism: Jasminum sambac (assembly GCA_018223645.1). NCBI lineage: Eukaryota > Viridiplantae > Streptophyta > Magnoliopsida > Lamiales > Oleaceae > Jasminum > Jasminum sambac. The sequence continues at coordinate 18,144,126 of CP073650.1, read as the reverse complement.
AGCGCGTGAATACTCCTATACCGCTAATAGACATCGGGAGCAATGTTTTGATGAAGCGATATACAACCACTCCAAACTTTTCTACAATCGGTTTGAAAGTTTTTCCCATTGGGTTGTTCTCCAAACGAGTTTAGAAGACATTTGTATTAATAGTCGTTCGAAGTGTTATGAACTCGCGAGCCACGAGGAAAGAATTTATATATATTTTAATGATGTGAATGACTATTATGTCCCTGATGAAATTATGTAATTACGAGTGTGCCATTCGAAGTTTCCCTATAAATAGGGCTTCAGTTATTAATGAAATTTATTCCTGTGAATTCCTTATAATTCATTCTCTCTAAATTCTCTCTATTATTTCTATACTTTTATAACATTTTCTAATTTTTCTTCCCCTATTTTTGGCATTTAAATTGAAGAATGTTCCTAAATTTCATGATCACACAATCCTGCTCAATGTTTTAATTTTTTTTGCTGTTGTTTTCCGTTTTTTTTTTAAATATTAAATTTTAATTTTAATTTTTTTTAAATTTTTTTAGTTACCAGTATCCATTTTTCCTTGACTATGACACATGAAATCACATGTAGTTATTCTCTTGTTTCCTTTGAAACTTGTTTTGCCGGTTTGACTAGAACAAATTGTTACCAAGATCAAGAAATAATGATGCACGGGTAACAAAAGTTCATAGCGATGTGGCCTATGTAATAATCATTAGAATTTCAACTGGTTTTCCCGAACTTACATTAATTAATTATGTATGAATATATATCGGTCCTTTCAGGTGTATGATCAACAAAAATAATTTTAACTCTCCATGTACTATATTCCTAAGAAGAAACAATCACCACAAATTGGTCTACTCCTAATTAATAAGAAACAATCACCGCACATAGGTGATTCTAATTAACTAAATAATCGATACTCGTAATTTATAAGAAGCAATCACCAAAAATTGGTCCCCTTGTGTATGTGTAAATGTGGATAACCAATTTTCATTGTCAAAGTTAGGAGAAATTCTAAGAAACTTCAATGCATTGGCCTTTTGGCAACGAAAATGCATCCTCACAATTGACTTTTAGTGATGACTCCTGCCGTTGCAAAAAAGCACCTACAACTCGTTTTTGTTCTCCAAAAAAAAAAAATAATAATAATAATAATTTGTAGGCAACGACAGGCTGTAGTTGCTGTAGAATTTATCAAGGGGTGGGGCTAAATACGCCCTCATATTTTTCTAAATATACCTCATAATCAAATTCCATTCCCATTTTACCTTATCACAAAAAAAAAAAAAAAAAAAGGCTGAAGAAGAAGGTTTGCTGCTAATTATTAGTAGCAATTGAGGGAGAGATCCAACCTGCACCCCACCTCGATGTTGTATTCCTTAGATTTCCATTTATTTGTATTATAGCAAATTTAGTAAATCTACCTCCCCTTTCTCTGTTGTATTAACATTATACGGTATATTCTTTTTTAATTTACATGAGATTATTCTTATTTTAATTTATAAATGTTGCATGCGCGTTTGATTATATGATGTTAATGATGTTATACTGAATTTAGCTCAGTTTCAAGGGTCTATGGTGCGCACTTAAGAATATTAGAGGTTAATGATATGTGTTAGTGCTTATAATAGATGTGTTAAAGGGAGTGTTAATGAGAATCAGTTATGGTGTTTGATTCAAATCAATATTTGATGTTAATGATATTCCAGTTTCTCCATGCTCACTTTGCAATAGTTTCCTCTCTTGATTCTTGATTTAGCAAGGATTTTACATGAAATAGTTTTGTTTGAAGAATATTTACATGGAACACTGTTTGAAGAATATTTTGTTTGACAAGGCAGCATAGTACCAAATATCCAAATTAGCCTCTTTTCAGACCCCCATTACAACATAGAAAGAAAATGTTTGGTTAAGTATTGAAATGTCGATAAGTTGGCCACAAGTCATTTTTTTATTTTTATTTTTATTATTATTATTACTATTTTTTTTGTGGAAAAGTGAAGCAGCTTATATTTTATAGAGAAGTACGCATAAACTTTGAAAACATCTTAAATCTAGAGAAAGGTTTTTGCAGATGATAGGATTCACTTTTTCTACTCTATGGCTGCATCGTCGTCCAAAGGGGGGACGATCAGCGGCTGCCAAACCGGAAAATTATCCTTTTTCACCGGTTGGACTGATAAAGTCTGGAAAAGGTACAGTTTAATGATTATTATTTATGATGTCAAATTCCAAATACTAATATTTTTCCTCCTTTGCAGCTGCTATGCCAACGTTGTCTTCCAAGTTTTGACCTTTACTCGGCCTCTAACAGAAGATGTGCTGGGGAGACGACATCAGAGAGAGTGCACTCTATGTCCTAACTGGTGCATCCTCTACGGCTTTCAGAAGCATGTGGAGAGGGTTAGATGTAGTCGGGAGCCATTTTTGGCCGATGACATTCCCTTGGATAAAATTGATAATGCTATTGGCCATGGGATGCAAGAAGACGCAAATGAATTCTTCAGGTTCTTTAACAAAATTTAATACACTAACTCTTTTTCTTTTTTTATTTTTATTTTTTATTTATTTTCTCTGTTGGTTGATCATTAATGCCAATTTAATTATTTGCAGCCTCGTCATTAATAAAATGGTTCCTGAGTGATGCTACGACCACCCTTATTCAGCATATCTTTTTTGGCCGCTACAAGTCTGAGGTCAATATAGATATTTTATTTTGTTTTGGTTTCATATTTCTTTCACACACTGCTACGACTCTAAGCTCTTTAATATTTCCATTCCCAGGTAAAATGTGACAAGTGCGGCGCTGTTTCGAATGAGTACAACAAGTTTATGGAGTTAATCTTGCAATTCGTGATTCATCTTCGTGGAGTTGCTTGGCCAAGTTCATGGCCCCACAGGCGATTGATGGGTGCAATTGTGAAATGTAAGCTCCCTTTTTTTAATGGCATGCAATCTGAATATATTATTAACCTTAATTATGCGACAAGTGTAAATATTCAAATTCAATATACAAAATCAATTTCCCTATATTTCCGTCTTTTACCTGTTTGTTCATTTGCTTGCAGATGTGGAGATAAGGTCAAGGCACAGAGCCGCTTCACAGTGTATCGTGCACCTACTATTCTTACTATAGCCTTAAAAAGGTTTCAGGTTAATTCTTCACCCCGTTTTACTTTTTCTTTTTGGATGGGTGATTATAATATGTAGGACTAGCTCTAGAACAATGTTTTAGAACAAGAGGAAGAAAGCCTCCACAATGCCAGATAGTGGTGATGTGAGTTTAGGATCTCAATGCTGAATTAGTTCTTGTTTCACTACAGAAGTTGCTTTAGTAATGAAAGCCTTCGTCATCAATTTGATTATGGATGAATCGAAAACTTCATAAATGGGAGATTGACTTCACTATTTATTTAGTTTCTGATGGACATGTCTTTTTATTGTGCAGATTGGAAGCGTTGAAAGCCTTAGTACGACTGTTAAATTCGCTGAGACGCTGGACCTTAAAGATTACTTGGATGAATAAGATGGAACTCATGTTTATGAGTTATATGCAGTAATTTGCCACATAAACGAGATGAAGATTTCATCTTGTGGCCACGACATAAGTTATGTTAAAGATTTCCTCGGAAGTTGGTACAGAATTAATGATCATGCTGTGAGTATATCTAGCTTTGTATGAATTTATATGCATTCTCGTATGTCTCTATCTGTCTTCACTCTGCACATTCATTTCACACTCCATACTTCTCGTCTCCCATGTTACTCGGGTTGAAGTGAATGAGGTGCTTTCACAGTTAATTTATATGTTCTTTTATAACATGTACGTTTATCGTTCTAGCAAGTCTCAGAAGCAGTCATATTTTGCGATAAGTATGTAATGGTCCTTTATGCCACTGCTTTTGACAGGACCTGTGCTCCACCGTCATCCCCTAGTCCAGTCAATGAAAAAAGAGAGTACAGTTTAGATGCGGCCTGTCAGGAGATTACAGCTGTCGGCGATGAAGAAAAAGAAATATGCAACAAGTTTATCACAACAAGCGATGAAGCTAAAAACTTTGAGGTCCCACACCAACTGCTGGCTACCATCAATTTCAAAGACGGGAAAGCTTCTATTATCTTTAAAGGTGTCGATGGTATTGAGTGGGAGCAAGTAGTGCACAAGAGAAAGTCAAGTGGCTCGGCCTTCTGGGAAAAGAGGAAGTTTCAAGATTTCCGTAGGAACTACAGTATTTGTAAAGGAACTAGGATATATTTTATGGCTACCAAGGACACAAATGTATTCCTGGTGAAGCAAACTAGGATATATTTTATGGCTACCAAGGACACAAATGTATTCCTGGTGAAGCAAACTAGCGAAGATCTTTGAAAATATGTTAACCCAAGAAATATGACTTAAGTATCTCCTTCAGTTCCCTAAATGCCTTTGAATCCCTATACTCATGTCATTGGTAAGAAATTATGATAAGAGCCTATTTTGCAAAAAAAGGCTCCTAAATGCCTTTGAATCACTATACTCATGTCATTGGTAAGAAATTATAATAAAAGCCTGTTTTGCCAAAATAGGCTCTTATCATAACTTCTTACCAATGACAAGCAAGCCTGTTTTGGATCTATTTGTCTTTAACTTTTGCCATTTTTGTTAGTTAAAAAAAAAAAAACAATTGATGGACGCAAGCAAACCTATATATGTTTGAATTTTTCGAAAAAAAAATGGAGAAAGAAACAATAAAATCATGGGCCCCTCAACAAGTGAGGCCCAAGGCCGTTGCTTGCTTGGCTTTCCCCCGGCGCCGGTCTTCATATATATACATATATATATATATATATATATATGTATATATATATATCCAGTAGGATTTGTATTGATCAAGCATTATTATACGTGCCACGACAAAATGCACAAAAGCAATCACAGAAAACAGAATAAGCGTGCATAAGTACAATATCATACATCGGGGAGAGGTAATGTGACGTAAGTGTCTTATGTTAACCTTGAGGGTCGACTGGCATTTTGCAATGAATGTCGCAATGAGAGTGTGTTTGATTATATTTTATATGTAAATTTTGTTCGTATAGTGTTTGATAAAAAAATTTTTCAAATAAACCTTTTCTTAGGTATAATTATTTAAAATATATTTCTTTCAAATTATATGTCAAACTTTTCCAATGTGGGGGGAGGGGGAGGGGGATAATAATTTCCTAATTACGTGTAATTGATTTTTCAAATTTTTTTTCCATGCATTGCAATCAAACCACTGTTCTAAAAAGCGCGCTTAATCACTCACCTAGACATGCTTAAGCTTGAAATTTGAGGTCTACGCTTCGTCACGCCTTGCGCTTTTACCGCGCATTGACCACGCTTTTATCGCGCTTAAGCACGCTTAAACTCAAGGTTTGAGCTCAACGCTTTTCCACGCCGCACTTTATAACACTGAATCAAACGCACGCAAATTACAGGTAAAACATAAGATTTATGCGGGTAATTAAGGACGGAACATGAGGTATAGACGAAATTCGGTGGAGATGCAACTTAAGATATCAATGTAATTAATTATTGACAAGAGTTGACGCTAACAATTATTAATATTTATTTATTGAAATAAAAAGTTGTTGCATGAATTCTTAAATCAGGTAAATTAAAGATAATAATTTTGACGTACACATGCAGTCGAATCTGGTTTGCAAAATTGTTCGAACTCTGCTTTAATATCATCGTTGTTTTTGTTCACATTTCAGGAAAGCAAGTACAGTCCAGTAAACTTCAATAATCAATGCAAGCAATGCATCTTCAAACGAATCAAGCCCGTGAACCAATAATTATATTAGCCTTTGTCCTCCTGTAAGCAATTATGCCCCCGTTCTCCTACTCATTTTTATACATTTTTACACATTTTTACACATAAATCTCGTGGGACATACCTGTACTACACAAATCTCCACCATTCAATTCCACTTTTTCTCTCTCCTATATCACATAAAAACACATAAAAACACATATCCTAACACCTTCTAAATTGCTGCTCTTGAATATCCAACCTCGACCCTCTCCAAAATTTACTTTTTCATATGTTAATTTTTTTACTATATTTTTAAAATATTAATTTTAGTTTACTTTCATATTTAATTTCATTTTAGAACTAACAAAATTTTACAAATTGTGACGAAAGTTACAATCACGAATAAAAGTAATCGAGTAAATATTAAAAAAATCTATAAAACTATACCTTAACCAGTTTCCGCGAAATAAGAATTTACACTGGGAAAGTCTTCATCAGAGCTGTACCTGACTTCTACAAGGCCCAAAGCGTATTCTAAAAATTGGACCCCACAACAATTACTCTATCTCTAACTAGTCATAAGTTTTTCCATGTATCACTGCATCGTGATTTTTTACACTCCACATACCCAATAATCATTACGAATTCTAGCATAGAAACCCTAGTTTAATTATTCACACTAACAACCAATTCTAATTACGCGTTCATTGCAATTAGGGTAGATGAAGGGATTACTCTTCCATGTTAAGAATTGATGCAATTAAATAAATTAACCCACAAGAATTCATGTAGAAATAAATAAAAACCTAATTAGATGAATTTAAATGAATAAAGTAAGAAATACCAATTGTAAAGATCAATCCACAATAGTTTGAGATGATGGAGAAGTTGTAATCTTCAATTCTTGAACAATAATCCAAAAGCAAGTTGTAATCTAATCTAAAACTGATGTTTTTAATGTATAAAGGAGAGAAAATTACATAAGCTAGGTAAAAACTATCATAAAATAAGTCTAGCCGTCTTCTATTGGCCTTGGGGAGCCTTTTATATGAGTTCCAATGGCTGATTAAACCCTAAGATACGCGCAGGTCAAAAATCCCGTCACACAGGCCGTGCAGAGTGGCACAGAGGCAATGGCATAGGGGCCGTGCGCAGTGGCACAGGGGGCCGTGCAGTCATCTGGTTCTGTGCACTTTCTGGTGATATGAAAAATGACTTTTCTCCCATTTTTTCGTCCTCATGCTCTTGTATCTCGGGGTCTTCTCGTTGGTTGCGATTCTTCAACTTTTAGCTTCTAAAATGCCTGCACACCACAAACAAAGACAAGAGCAGCAATACCCATTCGAAACAACGAATATCGTACAAAAGCACATAAATGAGCTATATTCAATCCAAAATGGGAGAATAAAATGAGATTAAAAAGCATATAAAATGCACGCATATCAGATGGTTCCTACAATATTACTGATTTTTAATTAATACTTTAATTGAAATAATTATTACACATTATAAGAAATTTTTTCAGTATTATTAAGTTTAGGGTTATGAATTTTAATTTTTTTCCTTTTGAAAAAGAGGGAGAAAATAGATTTTATTTTATTAGTGATAACACATTTATTCCATTACAAGAGTCCAAACAAACAAATATCACAAAGAAGGCCTGAAGCTACTGGCAAAGAGAAAAAAACATCTATGTTATAGAGCAACAAATTTAAAAAAATAGGGCTACTCTAAAAGGCTGCTGATGCTGGTGGTAATGCCAATGTTGGATGGGAGGTTGCTGCGAAAGTTAGGAACAGTTGTCTTTCTTCCCGAAGGATGTTCTAGTCTAAAACTAAAACTTAGAGTGGTAGACTTTCTTTAGGAAGGTTGTTCTTTTGTGAAAAATTTTTAGTGGCTAGGTTAATATAAGTAAAAAGTGGTTTTGGGTCTACCCATATTTTTTCCTCAAAATGGAATAGGTTACTGATTTTGGGTCCACCCATATTTTCTCCTCAAAATAAATAGGTTACTGATGCTGGTGGCAATGGCAGTGCTGGATGGGAGGCTGCTGCTAAAGTTGGGAGCTGTTGACTTTTTTCGCGAAGACTGTTTTGGTCTGAAACCAAAGCCGGGAGTGGTAGACTTTCTTTTGGAAGGTTGTCCTTCTCAAGAACTTTTCAGTGGATGAGTTACTGAAAGTAAGAAAGTGGTTTTGGGTCTATCCACCCGTTCTCCTCAAAATGCAATAGGTTACTGATGTTGGTGGTAATGGCAGTGCTGGATGGGAGGCTGCTGCCAAAGCTGGGAATGGTTGACTTTGTCCCCGAAGGCTGTATCGGTCTGAAACCAAAGCCAGGAGCTGTAGACTTTCTTTCGGAGACTGTTCTTCTCTCAAAAATTTTCAGTGGCTGAGTTACTGAAAGTAACAAAGTGATTTTGGGTCGGCCCATTTCTTCTCCTCAAAACGCAGTAGGTTACGAACTGTGGCAAACTTTTTCAACATGTTTTTGAAAAACACATAGAATGCACCAATCAGGACAATGATTACAAACTCTGTGATGTCCTTTTGCCAACAAGTATGCCTCTTGGAGGACGGGTAAAAGTGAGAGCTTGGAAGACCACATTCGCATAGCAACTGCAAAAGAGGGAAAATATCGGTATTTGAAATTTGACATAATAAATGAGAACCTTAAAATTGTACCTGCTTCCATAATCTCTGAGTCCAATTGATGAAAAAAAGGGTTTGTCTGCGTTAAATAGTTCCAGGAAATCTTCATACGGATATGGAAAAAGTACTTGGGAGTGTGAACACAACAGAAATGTTAGTTTCGTAAATCGTTCCCATTTTGAGAGCAAACAAAGTAATAGATCCTATACTTTTTTCGGTTTGGAAGACGCAAGTTGTCCCTCCTTTGATGATGCAGCCATAGAGTGAAAAATTTAAACCGTATCATCTGTAAATATTGGGAAGCACAATTTCATATTCATTTCAGTGGTATCAATTCCAATTTAGAAAGTGAACAAAGTAATAGATCCTATATTTTTTTTCCGTTTGGCGGTCATGGGTGGTGCGCCCCCCTTCGATGATGATGCGCTCGTAGAGTGGAAAACTTAAATCCTATCATCTGCAAATATCGGGCAGCACAATTCCATATTCATTTCAGTGGCATCAATCCCCATTTAGAGAGCAAACAAAGTAATAGATCCTATGCTTTTTCGGTTTGGCGGGCGGTGGATCGTCCTCATTTTGATGACGATGCAGCTATCGAGTAAAAAACCTAAATCCTATCATCTGCAAATACCGTGTAGAAAAAATTTCATATTCATTTCAGTGGCATCAAGTATAAATATCTTTGGAAATTCAGAGATGGTTGTAGAGTCTAAAGATGATGACAAAATACAAGTGAGCTTAATTCTATTAATAGAACAAGCAACTTAAAAATCAATTTGTTAACTTGACCAAAAATCAATTTCATACCCTTGGGATGAAAAATGATATAATACTTTACTAAGACAGCTTTAACATAAAGGATGTTCTATTCTTTATTTTGTTTTCAAAACTAATTAGCACCTAAGTGTTCAAGAGGAACAGATAGTGACGGAATGGGTTAAATTGTTAGGCAAATTAAGTTAAAATAAATAATGAATTCATCACAATTTAATATCACTAAAGTTGTAAGAGCGACGACTATGTTAGGAGGGGCTGTTCTCCAAATTTGGTTTGCCCCCAAACTTAGAGAATATCACCTCCCAAAACGTGGTTTTATTCTTAGTTTGTAATCTGTCATGTTTAGACTATACCTCCAGCTGATAATTGCTTTGAAACACACCTTTTACAGCTCTTAGAGGCAGTAGATCCAGGGTTAGCTTGTTTGCAGCACCCTTCCTACCCTGTGTGGTGGTGTGGGGTGCGACAACATGACCACCACTGCTCTTGTTATTTGGGATGGTAGAATGATTATAATTCATATACCCACACTCAACATAAAGGAATAAGAGAGTAAAATTCATATTTAATTCTTTTTATCAAAACCAAAAACACATTCTTCGTTTAAATAAGTATATATTAAGGTCTTGTTTGATACAAATTAAATCAAAGCAAAGTTAATTTAATTTATTTCAAAGAAATACAGAAGATGCAGTTGAAAAGTATCAAATAACTGTTAAATGAATGTATGAGAAGTTGAAAATGACGAAATAGGAAACTAAATTTAATTTAAACAAGCCCTGAATAGGATAACAATAAAATGTGAAGTAATAAGACAAGAAAAATCACCAGATTTTCGTAGGGTTGTTTTGGCCTTCTTATATGTAGGAGAGGCTGACTTTGAAGATCTTTTCTCTCTAGATTCAGAAGAAATTAGACCTACCTTCTCTAGGGTCTCTTCATCTTGGTTCCCGGATTCAGTAATGACAAAAGAAATCACTAAATCAAGGAAACCATATTGAGATACCACATTACTTTTTCTAGCAACAGAGAAAAAGTAAATTAAAAAACAAATAAGAAGGATATTATTCATCAAACAACTTTTGGCCTTGTATCCATGGAAGTAGACATATCCATTCTCCCTATCGTGGGATAGCTCGAAGTGTCTATCAAAATATAAGTCAAAGCCCGCATGAGGTAACTATCCAGGGATGAAGGTTCATATAATTTGCTTTTTCCCATCAACTTCTACGAACAAGCAAACATACTGGTTTCCATGATCCTTTTTCGGCTTGCCAAGACAAGCCTGTAGAGTAATGATAGAGATGATAGAACTACGTGAAAATGAACGTATACCCATAAACATTATTTTCAAACCTTGGAAAGTTGCACCATGTTTCCCTCGCCAGGTGTAACCCCACGGGGCTTGGTCTCCTTAGCCCGAACACCTTAATATTAAAATCAACACATTTTAAAAGAAATAAATTGCACAACTTTTATGCTGACATTACTGAATAAAACAGAAATAAGTAAAGCTTGGTTTAATCTTCCATCACTTCTTTCCTTCCCATCTCATGGCATGCGAGTGAAGAAAAAAAGTTTTTATAGTTGTTTTGGAAAAAGATGAAAATTATGCCGACTTCCAAAATATTCCAAAAGAAATACAAGATACACAGCCAAGACAAAATTTTGTCCCCAGAACTACAATACTTGGTTTCCCTTTCAATGTTGCACATGACACAAAATTACTTGCACTATGCATGAGAGCTAAGCACTTTCCTACCCAGAAGTATACTTTCCTAAATCAATTCTTTCATGGATTAAACATATCCAATTTAAACAACCTGATGCATTGAGTTCACGACAATTTTTTTGAGTAGTTCGATCAACACAGAATCGGAGGGATTAGATCAGGGTACTTTCACCTCTTACGTGGGTAAGGATTAGGCTGAGAAATACAGTAATAGTGAATGATTTGAACGCTGACATAAAGTCATGAATTGAGGCTTCGGTGATCTGCCAATCTAAGATTTTTTTGGTGAAGTTTTTTGTAGGGACTTTTTGGGACTGGATTCTATATGGTGTTCTTTGTAACCCATGTTCAAAATATGTAAAATAAATAGAAAAAATACATACAAAAACGAGGATGATTATCACAATGGAAGACAGCTAAATAGGAAAGCTTACCCCAAACCTCCATTGCTCTGTTCAGAGACAACTGAGAATATTAGGGGTTTAGAAAGTGTAGGGTTTTAGGGGAAATGGAAATGAAAATCTTCAAGGAAGTACAAGGAAATTAGCCATCATATGGCATTTAACTTTGACAATTCAAAAGTTCGGCAAAGTGAAATTAATTACAGAAATCCAGGCATTCCGGTTCAGCGCCATCTCTTTCCTGTCTTTATCTTAGTCTATCTTTCTCTACGCCATCTCTTTCCCATCTCTATCTTGGTCCATTTCTCTCGTTGCACTGGAAGAATTCTTGGCGGTGGAGACCGTACTCGGCGCCTGTTACAGCGAAAAGAGGGGAAGAGAGAGAGAGAGAGTGTGCGATAGAGATGGCAAAGAGGAGAGACGGTGTTTGTGTTCAAGAAAATCTGAAAATATTCTACTATTCTTCTTCTTCTTCTTCTCCTCCTTTTATTCTTCGATTGAGTGATTGTGTGTGGTTTGTGATAATGAGGATTACATAGCCATGTTCAAATGTAGCTATAGTTGCGAATCGGAAATCGAACCCTTTTGTAATTCTTTATCTTATGTTTGGTAAATGGTAGTATTCTTTTTAAATAAATAAAAAATGGTGATATGCAGTTGATTTTTGATGCTCATGATCTCTTGAAGAATGTTGGGGTTTTTTTTTCAATTGAGATTGCTTCTATTATTTTCAGAGTGAAGGATGAAGAAACTGGTAATGGAGGATTAGTTGATGAGATTTTGGGTAAAGCTTGATAAGATTTTGGATACAGTTGGGAAATGGATTGACATTATGTATTGCGAAAATGTGTAATACATTGTAGATAATTTATAATTAATTACAAAGAATATTTCATTAATTACAAATAATTTGTAATTTATCTATAATGAATTATAGAGAATATCTAATAAATTACAGATGAATTATAGAGAATATGTAATGCTTATAGATAATCTTTAATTAATTACAAAGAATAACAATATATAATGCATTACAGAAAATGTGTAACCCATTGCAGATATATTTGAGACAATAAAAAATGAAGTGATATAAATAATTACAAAGTATGTGTAATTTATTTATAATGTGTAACAGAATAGAAACTAATGAATTACACATTCTGTGTAACGAATGTACAATAAATTACACCTACGTAATTAATATTTTAATTCATATGTCCATTACACTTTATGTGTAAGGCATGTGTAACGCATTGCACATTTTGTGTGAAAGAGAGAAAAATTTCCAAAAAAATAAAAATTAAATTTCTTCATTATGTTTTGACTTAAGAAAAAGCGATATGATATGGATAATTACACATTCTGTGTACTTCATTTGTAATGTGTAATAGAATACAAACTAATGGATTTCATACTTTTTGTAGCTACTAAATTAAAGATAGAATACATTTATTGACTAAATTAAAAAGTTGAGCTACAAAACTATATAAGTAGAAGTGGAAAAAATACAACAACAACAACAACAAACTAAGCCTTATTCCCTACAAATAGGGGTCGACTGTAGGGAACCATATGAGAACTACGTCGGATCGTAGGTATGAATTTTGCTATACCACGCCTTCCTATCCAAAGCTAGTTGCCCATCTACCTGTTTAATAAGCATATCTGTACGAATGACTTGCATCCACGTTCGTAACGGTCTTCCTCTACCTTTCCTTACATTTCCTACCCTAATACTCTCACTCTTTCTCACGGGTGCATTCTCAGGTCTCCGCAGTATGTGTCCAAACCATCTCAATCGGTTCTCCCTCATCTTATCCTCAATCGGGCTACTCCTAATCTACCACGAATATCTTCATTGGCAATTTTATCCTTCCTAGTCTTACCACACATCCATCTCAGCATACGCATTTCTGCAACATTCAATTTGTGTTCATCTACCTTCTTAACTGCCCAACACTCGCTGCCATATAGTAATGCAGGAGTCTTACAAGCTGTTTCTATAAATTTTCCCTTTTAATTTTAAAGGCATAATACGATCACATAAAATCCCAGAAGCACCTCTCCACTTCATCCATCCAACATTAACCCTGTGATTTACATCACCTTTTATGTCAGCATTGGTTTGAACCATGGATCCTAAATAGTGAAAACTATCTCTCTTCGGTACTACCTCACTACCTAACTTCACCACAAGAGGATCCACTCTATTCTTACCACTAAACAAACACTCCATATATTCTCGCTTTTGATGCTAATCAAAACCACGAGCCTTTAAAGTATGTCTCCATAGTTCTAGCTGATCATTTATACTGCTGGTTTCATCCACTAAGACTATATCGTCGGCAAATAACATACACCATGGTACCTCATTTTGAATATGTCTCGTAAGCTCATCCATAACTATAGCAAACAAAAAAGGACTGAGTGCAGAGCCCTGATGTAATCCTATCGTAATTGGAAAGTTATCAGTCATCCCATCGCATGTCCTAATATTCGTAACAACTCCCTCGTACATATCCTTGATTATATTTATGTACTTAAGAGGTACATTCTTCTTTATCAGGACCCACCAGAGCACATTTCTAGGTACTCTATCATAAGCTTTTTCAAGATCGATAAAAACCATATGTAAATCTTTTTTGCCAGCCCTATACTTCTCCATTAATTGTCGCAATAGGTGAATTGCTTCTGTAGTCGATCGACCCGGCATAAACCCAAATTGATTATCTGAAATAGGGACAATGCGTCTCAACCTACGCTCAATTACTCTCTCCCATAACTTTATAGTATGACTCATAAGTTTTATTCCTCTATAATTGGAACAGTCTTGGATATCACCCTTATTCTTATATAATGGTATCACCGTACTTTTTCTCCATTCCTCAGGTATTTGGCCACTACGCCAGATCTTGTTAAAGAGTTTGGCTATCCACCTTATACCCAACTCCCCCATACACTTCCAAACCTCAATTGGTATACCATTCGGACCGACAGCCTTCTTAACTTTCATTCTTCTTAAAGCCTCTCTAACCTCACCTTCATTGATCCTTCGAGCGAAAACCCGGTTGGTATCATGTAAGGGGACTGTAATATCACCAAGGCTGCTAGTATTATCCCCATTAAACAGTTTATCAAAATAATATCGCCACCGTTGTTTAATCTCCCCCTCTTTTACCAACACATTCCCATCCATATCCTTAATGCACGTTACACCATTCAAATCTCTACTCTTTCTCTCCCTCATTTTCGCAATATTAAAAATAGCATTTTCTCCCTCTTTTGTATCCAGTTTCCGATATAACTCTTCATGGACCTTGGCTCGAGCATCTCGTATGACTTTCTTCGCTTGTCTTTTAGCATCTTTATACCTATCATACAACTGACTATCCCTGCATTTCGTAAGCTCTCTATAACTCTCCCTCTTCGCTCGAACCGCTACCTTTACTTCCTCGGTCCACCACTAAGATTCCTTTCCCGGGGGTGCACTACGCTTTTGACACCCAAGTATCTCTGTAGCCACCCTCTTTATACCATGTGATATCGACTCCCATACTGTATTAGCATTTTCGTTACCGTCCCAATCGACCTCCTTAGCCAACCTATCTTTAAAAACCGACAATTCAGCCCCCTTTAACCTCCACCACCTAATTCTTGGCTCCTCAGCTTTCACCATTCTCTTTCGCACCTCCTTTCGGCGAATATCCAAGACTAGGAGCCTATGTTGCGTGGCAACACTCTCTCTGGAATAACTTTGCAATCCTTACAAATATTTTTATCTGCGTTTCGAGTCAAGAAATAGTCAATCTGGGCGGCACATGTCCCACTCCTATAGGTCACCAAATGAGTTTCCCTTTTATCAAACCAAGTATTTACTACCCTTAAATCATACGCCATGGTAAAATCTAAAATAATATCTCCCATGATATTTCTATCCCCAAATCCATAACCCTCATGCACACTATCAAATCCATCTCGACTCTTACCTACATGTCCATTAAGGTCCCCACCGATAAATAATTTCTCTCCAATAGGTATACGCTGCACTTCCTCATCTAAGTCTTCCCAGAATTTCTTCTTAGTAACATCATCCAAGCCTATTTGCGGTGCGTATACACTAAATATATTTATAATCTCGTCTCCTACTACCATTTTAATCAGTAAAATCCTATCGCCATTCCGCCTCACTTGGACCACGTCTTTTACCAAATCCTTAGAAACAACTACACCCACTCCGTTCCTGTTCCTATCCATACCAGTATACCATAATTTATATCCCCAAGGCACTACCTCTCTGGCTTTTTCTCCTACCCATTTAGTCTCATGTAGACATAAAATATCAACTTTTCTCCTATTCATCACCTCTCCGATCTCTGCTAGTCTACCGGTCAAAGATCCTATGTTCCAAGAGGCTAAACGAACCTTATCTTTACGGACTAACTTCTTTACCCGCGCCCGTCCATGAAAACGCGAGAACCCTTGCCTATTTTTCGCCACACCCAGCGCCGATGTGACGCGTCGTTTCGGGGGTACGCCCTAGCCTGCACCCTTGCCAATTTATCACTACACCCGGTATCCGGTGCAGCGCGTCGCTCAGTAGGGAACGCCCCAACGTTTTTCTCATTCAGTTCCATCTCATAGATTTGACAAAGTTTTACGCTGGCTGCCAACCTACCGCAACCTTCCTCCTTTACCCGGCTTGGGACCGGCAATGCGATACACATTGGCGGAGTTAGAAGTGGAAAAAATAAATGTTGAAAATTAAAAATAACATAATATATATAAAGAACTGTTGGAAAAGGAAAAAATGAATTAAAAACATAGAAAGCAAATTATATAAGAAGAGGTGGAAAAAATGTTTAAAATGAAAATTAAAAAATATAAAAGACTTATGAGAAAATGAAAAAGAAATGAATAAAAATGGAAAAGGAATGAATTAAAATGTTTGAATTTGGCATGTGAAGAATTGAACCGGGGATTCATTCAATTAGTTAGGTGTCTTACCAGCTACACTAGGCCACAATATGTTCATTTTTATGTCTTATCGATATATATCATTGAAACTGACCAAGTCCAAAAATAACAGATTTTTGTAATTTCCCCTGAATGTTTACATGCAGGGTCTAATTAATTACACTTAATCGGATTTATGAAATTTTAAACATAAAATGGTATATTATTGTAAAAATCCCAGGGAGTATCGCAGTTCCAAAAATGGAGCTGGCGGATGGAGTTGTGCCAAACCCATGGGCCCAATGGTTCCTTTAGCTCACTAAATTTAATAAGAGGTAATTACGGTTTTTTTTTATAATAAAAATATCATTAATAGCAAACTTTATAGTAAGAGGTCACACTATCGACAATACAAGTAGGTAAAGTAAAAAGATTAACAAGACGATCTTGAAAGCGAGCTTCCCTAGCTAAGAATCGGTTAAAAAATCTACCCATCATAATCTCCAGGAAACCTAAATCGGCTGAAAATCTATATAACATCTGGAATGGGCCTTTCTATTTTCTATAAGGGTGCGGCTAAATACACCCCAAAAATTACTCTCCACACCCACCGGTCAAAATATCCAATACAAATATCCAAAATACCACTTGTTGAAGACACGACCGAACATTATTGTTGATGTTTGGCGACCTTTGGCTGAATGTTAACTGTGATCTTCGACCACCTTCGCCGACATCAATAATTTTTTTGTTATTAATTAATTATTCATTAATTATTGATATTAATTATTTATTTATGATAATTATTATTTATATTTAATAGTAGTAATTATTTATAATAGTTATTTATTCGTATTAATAAATTTTATATTTATACTTACTATAAAAATAATAATTGTAACTCTGAAAATTATTATTAGACTTAGTATTAATTAAATATAATAAGTTTTATTTAATTTTTTGGTTCAATTCTTGGTTATGTAATTAATTAGTTATTATTTTGTGTTATAGTGTTGATTTGTTCGCATGGAGGACCAATAACTAATGAACCAAAACACCAATATAATAAAAGTGAAATCCTAATGAAATTTTTTTGAAAATATTTAAGACCAACTTGCATATATTACAAAATTTTATATTCATCATCTTAATGCATATTGGAAACAAACATCAATCATCTACGGTGTGGTCTTTCGAAAGCTATTATTTTGGCCTAAATAAGTCAACAATGCAATGTGAAATAATAGCCAATTACTTACATAACCAGAAATTGAAATAAAAAATTATATGAAAATTATTAAATTTAATTAATATTAATTACAATAATTTTCAGAATTATAATTATTATTTTTATATTAAGTCTAAATATAAAATTTATTAATATGGATAAATAAATATTATAAATAATTATTACTATTAAATATAAAAAATTATTATCATAAATAATTAATTACTATAATTAACTAATAATTAATTACTTACTTACTAATAAAAACAAAAAATTGGTGAGGTGGCCGAACATCACAATTGATGTTCGGCCACCTCTAGCCGACCATCACCAACATGATGTTTGGCCGGCTTCAGCCGAACATCAATTGGATGTTCGGCTACGTTTGGCTGAACATCGTAATTGGTGTTCTGTCATTTTGTGGAGTTGGGGTGTATTTAGTGGGGGTGCTTTTTATATTTATCATTGTGATATTTTAACGGTGGGTGTGGAGAGTAATTTGTGGGGTGTGTTTAGCCGCACCCTTTCTATAATTTGAGAGCCACATCATCAATTCACAATATCAAGTGTAATGTCTAAAAATGAAGACGGTGAAATCTTAATCTTTAAATATATAAAAGCTCTTCCACCAGTGTATCTAAAAAGACACAGTTTACTGCCCAAGGCTTGAGATTTTTTTTTTTTTTTAATGGCTTAGTCCGCAAGATTGGTTTACATGTGTAGTCTCCGACTCAACAGATTACATGTGCATTATTTTCAGTACGGAAAGACATGTGAGGGTAAACAAGGCAAGTACAATTAATACAATCAAATACAATTCTAATTGATTACATAATATTTCATTATTTTAGGGAAAGTTAATATTATGTTTTGTGCAAAAAAAAAAGACATATTTAAACAAGGCAATTGAATAGCGCCAGGTTTCGTGATTTTTACAGCCTAAGACGACATATAAATTAAGCACTCCAACCAATAACGTTCGCCATAAAGCGATTTTTTTTAATAATGGAGCTATAATTATTAATTAATTGTAAAAAAAAATTCAAAGAGAATTATCATAAACATAGAAAATGATTAAGCATAAACTCATCGAAAATGACACAATTTTTTTTTATGTTTGAGTGTGTAATATATATGGTTTTCTCCTTAGGTAAATGTATAAAAGAAATTCTTTAGGACCTGTTTACATTAACTCGTATGCAATGTTTCTCTATGTACCTGCAAGAGCATTTTATTGCTAAAATAAAGCACTTTCTTTACCGCAGTTCCAAAAATGGTTTGATGATGCTGTGGCAGCTGGCTTGAAGGAACCAAATCGTAAGTGTCTTACATTATGATTGATTTACTTGTCCGTCAATATGGTCATGAGAACAACATTACGATTGCTAGCACGATGTGTAAGAATCTTCTGATCAACTTGTGAGATACCATATCAAGCCAGCTTCATATCTCAGGCCTACAACTCTTTCATTAGTTTGCGTGAAAAAGACTGGATAAGACATTTTGTTAATAAGGAAACACGTGAGAAAACTTTCAAACTAAAAATATAATGGTAGGTGTGGCGATGCCTGCTTTCAACCATCCTGTTTTGTTCTGGAGATCTTAGGCAAGAAATATGTTGTTCGATTCCACAATGAGCTAGATGATTTTTAAATTTTGTAGAACTGAAAATTTTTGATTCGTTGATCAAATTGGTTCTCTACTAGTTTCTGAAACTTCATAAAATAATCAAAGAACTCTTATTTATGTTTTAAAGGAAAAATCCAAGTGAATCAAGAAACATCATCTATAAAAGTTACATAGTAACGAAAATTTTGATTTGAATTTGATGGGGCTGGTCCTCCTCATAGGTAGCAATGCAACTTTTCAAGCAGGAGCGTTGACACTAATTAGTGTGTCTATGACACGGCAGTTTTACAGCTTAATTTTTCCCATTTGACAGCTCTCACATATTGGAAGTTTAGCTAACCAAATGGTGAAATTAATGATTTTTCTCTCTCTTAGTAATGACAGAATTTTGTGATGCCGAAGTCTTGTGATTCTGATCCTTTGTAACAAAACGTGAATTCAAAAGAGCACATATTATCACTAGTGAATTTTCCAACACATAATAAATTTTTCTTCAATTTGGGAACAACTAAAGTATCTTTGAGATTCAAGATTCCTTCATTTGTTAGAAAACTTGCATCTCCTGTGTGAGATACAAGTAAACTATTTCCATTTCCAATGTAAACCCCCATGTAGTGGTGGGCAAAGAAAAACCGCCAAACCGCCAAAACCGATCAAACTGACCTAGTCGGTTCGGTTTGGTTTGATTTTTTTTTACCATGGTGGATCAGTTTTTGGTTTGGTTTTTACCAAACCAAAAAACCGATGGGTTGTATAATAAAAAGGGCAAAAACCGGAAAAAACCGCCGAAAACCGCCAAAAACTAACCGAACCGAGTATGTTCGGTCGGTTTCAGTCCAACCAAAAAACAGGCTCTATTCGATTTGGTTTAAAAAATTCCCGAAAAGCCAAAGATGGTTTGGTTTCGGTTCGGGCAAAAAAATCGAACCGACTGACCAACGCTCACCTCTAATCCCATGTTCACCATTATATGGTTTAAAATTAAAATTAATTAGACAGCTTACCAATATCATTTTCCATACCTGTTGTGGCTCCAGAATCCGCGACGAAGGATTGATTGCCAAATTATCAATGACAAGAGAAGCAAGGTGGTAGTTTTTCAGACTCATAGGAGTAGTCAAACCTATGGCAACAATCGAGACTTTTGTTTTTGCTCAGGAGTTTCTTCTATCTTATTATGAACAAAATTGCCATTTTGTTTCTTTGGAGTTGCTGCTTTGGCCTCCAACTAGGCTGTTATACTTTCCAGCAGGAGTATAACCTCAACCTTTTGAGTTAAAATTGCTTCTGCCACCACAGTTGTTTCGGCCATGACCACTTTGTCCAAAAAAGCTTGTGCGTGTTCAATAAAAGTCTTTTCCTCTTCATTTTGTGCCAAAAAGAATTTGTTTGTGTCCTTGGAGTGCTAGAACAAGGGTAAGGTGCCTTAGAAAGTATTGTGGTAGGTAAAATTTTAGCAGAGTAATTCCTCGGCGTTTTATTCCTCGCATGGCATTAATTATTTATAGAACAATTACATCTTGACACTAACTGACTAAACAAGAAAATAGGAAGAATTAGTCAACAACAAACTATCATATGACATCGTTTGGGGATTTTAGAAAACTCAAGAAGTTATAATACTGTCGGAAGGTCCCACTTCTGAGCTAAGCATGCATCTACACTTTTCAACAAAAAAAACTATTACTAGCATGCCAATTCTACCCTCGTGGAATCCGCATGAAAAATTTTAAAAATATGGATGTCTTTTGATTCCAAATTATTATTAACCAGCTGAATAATCTTCAAATGTGCTAGATATTTTTAACTTGGTAGAATGGTAGGGCCCATAAGAAAGTAGTGAAAATTAAGATAATACCCAAACGAACATGGCCAATTATTAGAGCTAATCCTAAATTTACTTATTGACTTTAGTCTTCTGTTATTCTGACTATCATATGCATGGACTTGGTCTTCCAAAAAAAATACCCACACATCATTCCCTCTAGCCGAGAATATCCTTGTTCGCAAGGATGAAATCGGGGTATTGTCTAGAAAACCTCCACAGATTTTCCCAAGTAGCATCTTCTCGTAAAGCTCCAAGCCGTTTGACAAGTATTTCTGTTTCAGGATGATATTTTCCCTTCTGCATAACACGGCATTCGAGGATTTCTTCAAGCATCGGTAAAATGGCAGAATCCGCAGAGATTGGAGGAAGAGTTGGAGATGATACTGGCCTATTCCCCAAATGTTTGCATGCGTAGGAGGTTAACATGAAAGACGTCATGTATTTGAGATCCCGGCGGAAAGGCTAGACGATAAGCTACTTCTCCAACCTTAGCAAGGATCGATGTTTGGCGATAAGGCTGCAGCTTCAAATAAACACAGTTCCCAACCTGAAAATGAATTTCTTGTCGAAGTTGGTCTGCTTGTGCCTTCACTCGGTCACGAGCCACCATCAAATTTTAGTGCAATTCGATGCAATTGAGAATGGCTATTCGATTGCGCAAGTATTCATCTACAGCTTGTACTTTTGTTACCTGGATCATAAGGCAGTAAAGTTGGGGGGCGATACGCCATAAACCGCCTCAAATTAAGTCATTTTAGTGGAGGAATGAACATTGGTATTACAGCTATATTTAGCCCATTGGAGAAACTCTACCCATTTTTTTTGGTTGGTCTCCAGTAAAGCACTGAAGGTATTGCTCAAGTGTTCGATTGGTAACCTCGGTCTGGCTGTCAGTTTGTGGGTGATAACTTAAGCTCATCTTGAGTTTAGTTCCATGCAGCTTGAACAGATTCTGCCAAAAGGAGCTTATAAAAATCTTCTCCCTGTCACTCACAATGGAACGTGGAAGCCCCATGAAATTTAGCAATGTTATCGACAAAAGCTCTAGCTACTATCGACGCCGTGAAAGGATGTCTTAGAGCCACAAAGTGACTATACCTGGAAAGTCGATCAACAACCAACATGATTACCGTACCGTGTATCCATGCGAAGGCGGCAATCCTTCCATGAAATCCATTGACAAATATGTCTATACTTTGCTTGGGATGGGTATAGGTAGGGGCTAAAGTAGTCCTGCTGGCGTCATACAATCAGCCTTAAATCGTTGACAAACAGTGCATTGCTTTAAGAAGTTCTTGATCGAACTTCGTAGCCTCAGCCGAGTAAAAATTTATTAGATGCAAGCCCATGTCTTGCCATATCCAAAATGTTCCCCCTCAGACGATGAATGCCCATCGGCTAGCACTGGTTGGATAAGAATATAATTAGGACTCAAGTATAATTTTTTTCCTTTGTGGAACCACACTCCATCATTCCTCATGTGCTGATGATGAGTTGGAGTGGAACCTTTTTCCTCTAAATTACCATAAAATGAGTCTTGGAGCGCTTTTTGCTATAACACTTTCCACCAATCAGATTGTTGCAATAAGGCCTTGTTGGTTGCCTCCAAAACCCAAAAAAAATTTCTCTCTCCTCTTTTCAACCGCACACACATTCTCCAATACAATATTAGCAACACATTTTCTACGAATATCGTGCCCCAACAACTTACTCCACAACTGAACAAGGCCTAAGATTGCCAAAAAATTTCCCTCATCAACTCAGTGATTCTCTAAACCCCGTTTGTACTTACTAACATAATCGTATCCCATAAGCTTTGGCAACCAGGATAGAGGTGGTAATACGATGTTCCATTAAAAATTTGAGACTTTGTTGATCTGTTCTGACAAGAAACGAACGACCAAGCAAATAGGGACGCCGTTTGGGAATCACTTTGATAATAACATGCATCTCTTTTTCGAAAGTGGATAATGCAAGCGCCGATCCCTTTAAAGCCTTGCTAAAGTATGCAATAGGCTAGCCCTGTTGAGACAAAATTGCCCCTATGCCAAGACTGAAAGAATCACATTCAACAACAAATTGTTTTGAGAAATCTGAGAGCCGAAGGATCGGAAAAGATGATAGGGCTTCTTTGATTTGGTTAAATGCTTGTTGCACCTCGAGAGTAGGCGAGTTAGGGGAGCCGCAATTGCCCCAAACCCGTTGATGAATTTGCGGTAGTACCCGGCTAGCCCAAAAATCCACGCACTCCATTGGTTGTCGTAGGAATGGGAATCCCTAATAACTTGCACCTTAATGGGGTCAACTGCAACACCCCTAATAAAATGGGTTCATACAGTAAATTGCTGGGTGCGTTTAGCCGCTCCCATTGCAAAACCAGACAAGCTCTCAACCATTAGCTCTTCTTAAGGGCAAATCTGTCTTTCGCCAATCGTTCTCTCCGTTTCCACCCTAATAACCAGACGGCCTCTCTCTCTTTCCCTCATCCCATGGCTACTTCTTCTACTGATAGGATCAACGAACAAACAACTCGCAAGGCAATCAATGCCCTTCTGAAATGGAAGGAACTCCAGTTACAACCCGAATCATCAGATACCCTCAATTTGCTTAAACCTAAAGAAGAAGACAGTGATGATTTCATATACCTCTCGATAACCCTAATGAAGATTCCACCGAAGAATCTCACCGCAACTCCCCACAGAATCCCCCTTCAACACTCTCTTCTCCCTCCCGATTTCTCCAACGTTTGTCTCATTGTTGATGGCAAGAGAGTCAAATCCGGAGTCGCTCTCCAGAAGATAAAAACCCTAGGCATCCCCGTAAAACAGGTTCTCAAATTACCGAAACTGAAGTCCGATTACAAATCATTTGATGCGAAGAAGAAACTCTTCGATTCATTCGACGTGTTCCTTGCTGTTAAAGAAGTAGTCCCTCTGCTTCCTGGGATATTGGGCAAGGTGTTCTACAAGAAGAAGAGGAAAATTCCGGTGCCTGTAGACTTAAGGGGTGATTGCAATTGGAAGGAGGAGATTGAAAGGGCTTATAGTTCGAGTTTGTTGTGTTTAAGTGGTGGGACTTGCAGTGCGATAAGAGTTGGGAGGTGGGGTGTTACAGAGAGTAAAGAGATTGTTGAGAATGTGATTGGTGCCATTAATGGAGCTGTTAAGATTGTACCGAAGAAATGGGGTGGGATCAGAGCCCTACACTTGAAGTTTTCAGATTCGTTAGCACTGCCGATTTACGAGTATCAGCCTAGAGTGCCGTCAGAGGAGACATAAACTAGATGAAGTGAAGTGAGTCGCAGGAGAAACTCAATTTTGGTAAACCATTACTTGTCTTTTTAGCTATAGTTGTCTAAATGATTGAGATAATTAGAGTTTTTCTTGTTCTTGAATGGTGAATTGATGGCTTATATGAAGATACGAATGTTATGCTTTGACATGTAACTAGTTCTGGATTTGAATTCGAAGTTGACATTATTGTTTCGAAGTTCTTGGAGTGATTAAGTTAATGAAAGGTTTACTTGCTCTTGAATGGTGAATTGATAGCCTAGATGGTAATGTGAATATTGTGCTTAAACATATATGTAATTCAAGATTCGAACAAGAAGATGAAGGTTACAATATCGATTGTAATGAGTGTGTGTGATTTTGTAATCTTAAAACTCGTGTAAACTGAGGTTATAACTTCGTTTGCATGTCGAGTAGCACATTCAGGATATGTAACGGAAGAAATGGGAACTGGGACGAGTGATGACAACTTTGGAGGATAATTATACGATTGTGGAACAATTCTGCTCCATGGTTATCTTGAGAGAGTCGAGGGATGTATGTTTTCTGTTTCTCAGTTTTAGATGCATTATTCTCTAACTGATAAGCAGTTATCGTGCATATTAATGTTTCAAGGGATTGTGTGGCATGGAGAAATGTGAAATTTTCTGTATTACATTGTTTAAAATGGTTGTAAGATAAAGTGATTGCGAAAGAAGTTTTATCAAACAAACAACAAGAGTCTAAAAATCGTTTATGAATATGATAGTTCATGAGAGTTTAATGTAATGTCTAATGGCAGTTTTCTTGGTTTGGATTAGTGGATTTAAAGAGCTTGTGATTAAACAAAATGGAGGCTTGTGGGTTTGATGTTGATTCTATTGAGCAAGTCATTCATTTGAATAGTGAGTTTCCCGGGCAAGTCTTCCGCTTGGACATCTATTCAATTAGCTTGTTAATGCTCTCCCACCCAGTCTTCTAAAAAGCTTGTTTCGTGCTCACTTAAGCGGCACTTAGGCACTTAGGCGAAGCTTGACCTTATCGCTTCGTACTTTTTTACGCTTAGTTTATGCTTAAACCCACTTAAACTCATTTAAGTTTATAAAAGCTTGAAGTTTAGTCAAATGCATTTGCATTCTGTACTTCTGACTTTTTAGAACAGCTGCTCCTCTCACTTCTGACTTTTTAGAAACCATTTGCTCCTCTTTATTAATAAATATTTTATTATATCCACAAGTGCGTAGATAGTAAAATACCTATAAGTGGGTAGGAGAGCATCTCTACCAAGTAGTCTTTAAGTATTTCCAACATGAGCGTCGGGATCAAGCCAACAACGGAGCGAGAAAATTTATCTAGTGGGAGCCGATAAAAAATATTATGAAATGAGATGAGATTTCAAAATATTATGAAATTTTTTCTACATAGGACATTCATGTTTGTACTTTGTATATGAAATGAAATTTCAAAATCTACGAAAGAAAAATTTAAAATGTTAATCTCACTCCATGCCTCCGTTTGGCTCCACGTTTGGGCATCACGATAATTTCTCGACTGGTATTTGTTAAAAATGATTATTATCATATGTTATCGATAACGATTATTACACTGCCGACCCGAACTCACCCAAACCGACCCGAACTTGGGTCCCGAAGTCGGGTCGGTTTTGGGTTGAAAATATCTAATCCGAAAATAGATCGGTTCGCTAAAAAAAAAAAAATTTTTTTGAGCAGTATCCGAACCGACCCGAGTTGGTTCGGGTTGATTCGACTTCGATTTGGATTTTTCCAAACCGAATTTTTTCGGGTCGCCCGAACTCAACCTGATACCGACTCCTACTTCCGAGTTGCTTTGACGAGTGCCAACATCCAAATATAACTTTATTTAGGAATGCATATAGTGTAATCTAGTAATCAAAATTGAAAATATTAAACGTATAATAAATGAAAATCTTTGCAAAGCCAGGTACAAGCGATTAAATTTCAATAAAATCTTTCGCTATTTTTAGAATTACTTCTTATGTTCAATTTTTACCACAAATAATAATGCTGATTTAGACAATTGATATTATAATCAATTCATATTCCCAATTAATAATTCTTCTGAAAAGCCTTATTGCATAAAACTTTTTCAATTTTTAGTGACACATTTATTTATCAGGGAAAAAAAGGGAAAAAAGAAAAATAAGAAAAAGGAAAAAAGAGGAGCGAAAAACAAGAAAAAGAGAGAGCAAACAATTTGCGGTACCATTTCCGGGGTTTATCAAATAGAGTGGTGCTAACCCCCAGTTGACTGCCCTCGGGAGGTTCGTCTTCTCCGCCCATTGAACCGCCACATCCACCGCATTCACCACCACCTCACCGCTCTCTAACATGGCCAATTCGACCTCTTGTTTCTACAATCAATTTTCTCTCTACACCCGCAGCAATATAGCTCCCAGTCCCAGCTCCGTGTTCCTAATTCCCAAAGATAAACATATGATTGTCAATATCCCCTTTACCTTCTCCCTTTCCTTCGCATCAACATCTCCATCGCGCAATCGTGCAATTGTAGCTAAGGCGGCGTCAAGCAGTAATGACAGTAAAGACGGTAAAAAGGAACAAGAAGTTGTGGAGGAGGAGGAAGAGGAAGTAGAGGAGGATTTGCCATGGATACAGGAGAAGGCTTTGGATTTGGTCGAATTCACGGGCTCCGTCACGCAGGCTATTCCTGGCCCTCGCGTTGGCCAGAGCTCGCTGCCTTGGATTCTTGCTGTTCCCTTGGCCTATCTTGGCATCACTTTTACCATTGCTATTGTTAAGACAGTTCGAAAGTTCAATTCCCCCAGGGAGAAGCGTCGCCAATTGGTCTGTCTGCATTTGTTTTCTTCGCATTTTGTATTGTTTCTCAATTTTAATTTCATTCCACAAGTTCAGTTTTGGCTAGGGAATTGCAATCAAAATCTAATTGACAGTATAACTAAAGGCAGATGCATGATATTGGTGATGTTATAGGGATAAATGTTGGGCTGCTAAGAAACAATATCAACATCATTTGACTTCTTTAGACGAGGCTGCTAAGAATGATTCGCAGTAAAAGTAAAATAGATTGGAAAAGAAACAGGTACACTATAAGATAAATTTGAGGGAATGTTAATATGGTTGGGATGTACTTGTAGAAGGTTTTTTATGTGTGGAAAAGTGATGAAAGTAATGTGAATAGCAGACCATGGATGAAGAGGTCCATTGTGGAAGGTAGCTAGGCAAGACCTCGGGCCCTTATCAGTTTATGCTTAATCTTGGAGATGACACTTGATAGTTCGAATTGGAGGAGAAAATCCGCATAATCATTTTTAATGTTTAGGAGAAGTCTTAGTTGATGCAAGCTTATTTATTAAGTAGAGAATGCGTGCTTACCAATATTGACAGTGCTCAGTCAAAATTCCAATTATATAGTTGCTGATCAGATTAGAAACATGTATAATTTAGACAAGCGAAACTAATATCAGAATTTTTAGTGTATGTTTGGGAGACATTTTTTGTGAAATGATTTTTGAATGTCTAGTTGAAAAGTAAATAGAAGTTACAAAACATATGAAAAATTGTCACATCCGTTAAATGAATGGTTGAAAATGATGTCCGAGAAAATGAATTGCGAAAAATTCTTTGGCAAAAAAGCTCTTAATTTGTTGAAGAATGTTTGCACAACATCAGTGCAGGGCTTAAACAAAACGATTAAATTGAGAAGTTGTCTTCATTTAGCTGTCATAATATGTGGCTGATTGCTTGCTTAGTAGTTTTAGTCCCAAGTATGCTGTTCATCTGTCTTTCTTTTTCTGAATGTTATGCATTTCCATTCAGCTGCTAGACAAAGTATGTTCTAGGAAGTGTCTTTGGCATTTGCTTTAATAAAGTCTCAGTATCAGACTTCGAAAGATTATTTGATGTCAGAATTGCTGCTTGATTTTTCAGGTTAATAAAAATGCATTCCTGTGCAAATCCATAGATGAGTTGTTCGAGAAAGGAAGGGATAAAATAGATGATTCGGCTTTGAATGGACTGAAAGAGAAGGTGAGGCTGATAACTTAACTCGCATGGTCTTGTAAAGAAACCGTACATGCTATTTATCATTGGCTTTTTGCTTTTGTTGTTCAATTCAATGCCACCATTTTACTTGTAGAAAGCATTTTCAGCTATTCATCTTGGTGATTGGTAGTTCCCTGCTTATCTGCTATTTGTAAGTAGTTAAGCGTGATGCACATTTGGCTCCATGAGACTTAGAAAATGGCTTTAGTTGTCTGACACCACAAGCTGCTCGAACTGACAAAATTGTTAAATTTTCCAGACTGGTTTTGAAATCGAAGAAATTCTACGCAAGTACATAAGATATGCATTGAATGAAAAGCCATTTAATCCAGATTGTGTAGCAAATTTAATCCAGCTTAGAAAAGCATCACAGTTGGATGATTCTCAAGTTGCTAACATACTGAATGAGATTTCGAGAAGGATCGTGAAAGACAAAGGTAACAACAGCATCAGTGTATTTACCATTTCTTTATTTTATTATTATTATTTTTTTTAATAGGGAAAAGGAACAGTTTCAAATTGGTGCTGCACTTTCATGTCTGATTGAGATTTCTGGATGCATTTCAGGTCCTGTAGTCATGGATCTGACAGGATATTCGGAGAAGGGGTTCCAAAGAAAACTTGCTGTTCAATCTCTATTTGGGAAAATTTATTATCTTTCTGAGGTGAGCCACTGCACTTCTCTGTCACTGCATTATCTCAATTACTTTCCCGTACTCAAGTTTTCGTTTTCAATCACTCATTTGACTGATTCGACAATTATTTTGTTCTTTAATACTACTTTCATTCACTTTCAACCCGATACTTAAAACTCTTTCAAGCTTAAATTTTAATCCATATCAAACATACCCTTGTTCTGTTGGTTGAACATTTTACTTTACGGTGTACCAGGTGCCTGAGTTCTGTTCAAAGGATAGCACTTTGACTATCAAAGAAATTTTCGGAGTAGCAGAGTAAGCACCCTCCCTGTTCATCTACTCACATCTTCCCAGCCATCGTTTGCTTGATTTACAGTTTTCGTTAACGATTTTCGTCTCTGTTATTTTCAATCTATTTTTCAGTGAAGATGCTGAGCAGCTGAGGCAACACACAGTTTCAGAAGCTGGGGATGTGGAATCGTTGGAGAAGATGGTCGATGATGGTTCGGATTCCGAAGAATCAACTAATAACTAATCAAATGGTTCTTGAGAGGCTTTTATGCTACACATTTTTGTAGGCCGGAGGGCCAAAACACTTTAGAAGCTGTCACATAATTTGTCATTTTTGTTGTTTTAGTTATAGAAGGCTGCAATTGAGCTGGGAAATTCTTACCAAGTGATTCTATATTTTAACACTTCTGATGATGATAGTTCGTTTTGAATTGTGATTAACAACACCCATAAGCGTCGCTAGGTGGCATGATGAAGCTTCAATCTTCTACGCGCATCTAGGTATAGCGTGTGTTGGGACATGTTTTACCAAATTTTTACATATTTTTATATATTTTTTTCAACTCTACTCATTCTCTCTCCTATTTCACATGTACTTATTCGATGGGATTTATCTGTACTATATAAATTTCATTAAAATTCATTTTTACACATGCACTAATATGTGCATAGATTGGACAAAATATAATTGTAACAAAGCTTGAAGTGTGTTAAGACTGTAAGATTAGGATTTGTGTTTCGACTTCGCCTGGGTTTCAACCGCGTTTAATGGATATTTGCTATGTTGTTTTGCACGTTTTCACTTCGCACACCATTTGTTTTGGACCTTTTAAGTTTTTTTTTTTAATTGTTATTTTGTCGTTTAGTCATGCTTTACACTTTTATAGCGTTGTGTCAATCTTTTCGAGAAACAAAGACAGAAATACAAAAAAAAAAAAAAAAAAAGGAGAGTAAAATATAACTGAAAAGTTCAAATCAACTCAAATGGACTAGAGGAAGAGGAGCACCGGCAGCCAACAAACACCAGGGAGTGGACGGAGTTTCCAATGCCTTTATACGGTGATACAAATTCAACGCTATTTCCAACACAGATACACGTAACTTGATGAATTGAATTCCTCTGTCACTCTCCACCCATTTTGATTCATCATCACATCGTAAAATGATTCACCAATGTGTTTCCAAGCTCCCCTTTTCTCCACCCCCATCTCTCCCCACCACCACCACCAGCAGCAGATCCAATTCCACAATCCGCTGCGAATTACCCACCACTAGCAACGACGTCGCAGTGAAGCGGGACCCAGCTTACCCTGGCGGAGTAGGACCCCACACGGGCAGAGACCCGACCGTCAAGAAGCCGCCGTGGCTCAGGCAGAGGGCCCCACAGGGAGAGAAGTACGAGGAGGTGAAGGAATCCCTCTCCAGGTTGAAACTCAATACTGTGTGTGAAGAAGCGCAGTGTCCCAACATTGGGGAGTGCTGGAATGGCGGTGGTGATGGGATTGCTACTGCGACGATTATGCTGCTTGGAGATACTTGTACGCGAGGATGTCGATTTTGTGCGGTGAAGACGAGTAGGAACCCCGCTCCTCCGGATCCTATGGAGCCGATCAACACTGCCAAGGCCATTGCTAGTTGGGGGTATATAGCTTTGATTCTACTGTTAATCAATTTTTTTGCTGGAGTAGTTCAATCTTTACTTCTTTAAAGGCTACACTGAATACCTGAAGTTTAACTCGAATTGATTTTGTTGATAGGATGAAATATGCTAGAACAGTTCAATATTACTTATAGACCTGAAATTTGTTGCAGTTTAGTTGTGTGATTTTATTGTTGAGATGAGATACACTAGAATAAGATCATGGATGAGTCTTAGGGGGAGTGAGATTTCTTGAATTGAATTGGAAGTGTGGCGATATGCAGGTTTCAACGTAGATGAATTATCAATATCTTTATTTTGATCTTGAAACGTGAAATTTGTGGTTGACATCTCTGTGATTCGAATTGTGTTTTATTTATAAGTTAGAAGAAAGGGGAAAAAGAGAAAACCTATTCCAAAAGGTAAAATGGCGGACATCTTTATTTCTGAATAATAACCAAACTGTAGTAGTTGCAAAATTTGCCATTAAACTGACTACTTAACTAAGCTAAGTGTTTTTCTTTAGAACAAGAATGCTCCCCGATACTCTGCTAAATATTTGGATAGCATCTTTTTTTTTTCTGTTTTCTTTTTAAAATGATTACTTTGACTCGCTGTTTAGTCTTTTCTTATGCTTACTAGAATAATATCATAAGTTTTTATCATCAATGCCTAGAATAGTAAAGATATCCTTCACATTTGAGGACTTTTCTCTATGAATTCCTCTTCTTTGAACTATACTTGAGCGTCATGTCAGCCAGCCAATAGTTAAGATCTACATTATGTATCCATACATGTTACTTCTGAGAATCTGAGGCTGATTTTAGATGTCTGTAGAAGCTCATTGCTGCATTGATTTCATCTCGCAGTGTGGATTATATTGTTCTCACCAGTGTCGACCGTGATGATTTACCAGATGGCGGTAGTGGCCATTTTGCTGAAACAGTTAGAGCCATGAAGGTATGACCATTTCTATCTTCATGAAACTTGATTTGCTTTCAGGTCACATGGAACATATGCGTGCCAAAATAGATTCATATAGGCCTTGTTCTTTGGGTAAGAAGTTTTATTTTTCCGATTGGCGTGTTGAATGTGTGGTTGAAATTTGAGAAAAATATATTAAATAATTCAATGAGTGGTTGGAAATGAAGAGAGAGAAAAAGTTGATAAAAATTGTAGTGGATAGAACAAGGCCACAATACGTATTTATTTGTTTGACACGAAAGTAGAAACAGAACAACGACCCCAGCCCCCAGCCCCAGCCCCCAAAACACATGTTTAGACAAACAAGACTAGAAATCAATACTTTTTAACTTGCAATTTGAATCTTTTT
The DNA here is from genome assembly GCA_018223645.1 of Jasminum sambac. NCBI lineage: Eukaryota > Viridiplantae > Streptophyta > Magnoliopsida > Lamiales > Oleaceae > Jasminum > Jasminum sambac. The sequence goes on along the minus strand of CP073650.1, from coordinate 18,111,911 downwards.
GCAGATGCTCAAGCCTGATATCATGGTTGAGTGTCTGACTTCTGATTTCCGTGGTGACCTAAATGCTGTATCTACTCTAGTACATTCTGGGTTAGAGGTTTTCGCTCACAATATTGAAACTGTGAAACGACTGCAGCGTATTGTTAGAGATCCTAGGGCTGGGTAAGTGGTTGAGAAATTATTCTCTTGATTTTGTCTCTATAATAAAGTGAGTAGCACTTGTGGGTTTTGTAAGTAATCTATGCTTTCGGTCAAGTGATTCTAAGTTATCTTATTGCATGGTACAGGTATGAACAAAGTTTATCTGTTCTAAAACATGCGAAGCTTAGCAAGCAAGGGATGATAACAAAATCTTCTATCATGTTGGGACTAGGTGAAACTGATGATGAGCTGAAAGAAGCCATGGCTGATTTAAGGGCCATACATGTCGACATTTTGACACTTGGGCAGTATTTACAGGTTAGTTTACATGCAGAGGGCTCAACTAGCTAGGCTCTCGGGGGTAAATAAATCTGGCCTTAGGAACCATAAGAAGGTGTAATTGTTGCTTTATGAAGAGCCTAATGAATTTAAATGGCCTTCTTATTTATTTGATATGTTAATTCATGTTGTTAAGGATACTGAAATTGCTATACTCCTTTTGAAATGTATTTTTGAAACTAAAATTGAATTACTGCCTTTCTTCTGCAGCCAACTCCATTGCATCTTACTGTCAAAGAGTATGTCACACCTGAAAAATTTGCCTTCTGGAAAGATTATGGAGAATCAATCGGTTTCCGTTATGTTGCAAGTGGGCCCTTGGTAAACATCTTGTCATTCTCTCTCTCTCTCTCTCTCTCTCCCAACCCTCTCTCCCCCTTTATTTATTTATCTATTTATATTTTTGAATTGGTGAGTTATATATCATGTTCATTTTATTTTGGCTTCTCCAGGTTCGATCGTCGTATAGGGCAGGGGAACTTTTTGTTAAGACAATGGTGAAAGAGATGGCCAAGAACACATCCAATCCATCTTCCTAAGTATATCCTATCTGCTCAAGTGAAGCATGAATGCTCCCTGCCTAATCTTGGCGTTCCATCAAATTCAACGTTATCTGATTCTACAAGAAGCTGAAGTAAAAGAGCAGATAGGATATAATTATTTCGTTTTGACAATATGATGATCCATGTAATTTTGAATTCATTGATTTCAATTTTTGTAAACTTAAATTTAGTTCTCAATCCTATGCATCAAAGGAAATCCTTTATGTGCACCATTGCATGGCTTTATGTTTGTCAAACTTCACTTGCAATTTTAGGTTCTTTGTGTAACACTTACAATGGCATTGTATTAGGTATGTCAACGTGTCGAGTCAAGTTAGGTTGCCAATCAAAACTTGAGGCCTAGCCCGACTTGTTGCCCCTTATACAGGAGCCACGAGTTGTTAGCTCGAGTCGGTTTCAACCTATTCGTAGTACAAAGTTGCCATGTACACTAACAATAGAAAAACTCGACCGGAATACAATAGTACGAAAAAGATTTAATATCCACATGGGGGCATTAGATCAATGGTGTACAAGAAGATGTTTTTATTGATATCAATCCAGAGGAAAATGAAAAACAAATATTTTTTATTGTGAGTAATGAGTGCACACGCCGTAGGTTAACTACTTGGTTGATATCTAGCGATGTGTCGCGTCAATCCAGTCGAAATAACACGCCACTGCTCTCTCTCTGTATCATCATTCAACATGATTTTAACACACTAATATATAATCTCGATGTAATCCATTAAGTGAACTATGTGGTGCACCATTATTCGTTTATTCGATATTACACCCATTTCCAAGATCTTGGGTCCTAAGTTCGCCACCACCCCCCCCCCCCCCCCCTGCCGTCCGGATCAGGTTCACATTATTACGAGAATACAAACTTTATTTTAGGTTCACATTATTACGAGAATACAAACTTTATTTAAAACACAAATACAGTACAATACATCAATCCCACATCGTCTTCTAGTAATCCTCCATAATCTGCATCCTCAGGTTTCCTTATGAGGTTTACGCTTGAGATGCTTCTTCAATTGTTCAGTTATTCTAGAGGTCGGGCAATTCGCTATTGTCGCAGGGTCTGGCGACTCAGCCACCTGTGTAGGTGTGATCGCGACTTCACTATCCATAAACGATCTTTTCCTGATCAACTCGACCTCTCCATTGTCGTTGACCACCACCATTTTGCACGGGACTTTCTCCGTGTAGTATTCTATGTTTTTCCGATCGTGGTACCTACATGCAATATGCTCGAGTTAATAACACATATTACTTCATATATAGATAATATTGTCTGAGTACTGTATATACAGAATATGCACGTAATGGTGTTTATGTACCGGTCGAAAACCACTAGCGTGGCATGTAGGCTGCTAATTTCCTCCACAACTAGCAATCTTAATGGGTGCCCCATTTCAGTTCTGATCTCTGGCACCACCTGAAATTAGTTAACGTTGAAAAAAGTATAATTAATTAATTTTATAAATACTTTGTTCATGTATTTTTCTAAACCACTTCTCCATCTCTCATTTATTTAGCTTGTTTGATAGAATTTTTTGAAAACATGAGTGATTCTTGGTTAGAGAATGTGTTTATAAAAGAAAAAAAATTTACCAAAATAGAACATATATTCCATCTATCCCATAAGGATAGTACTCTTTTCATTTTCCATTAGTTCCAAATTATATTCCACTTTCTTTAATTAATTTATCTATTTTTTTATATGTCTCTATTTAATATGCATTCTTGTTATATGCATATATGAGAACTTTAAAGTGGAACAATAAATACATAAAAAGGATACATATATATACAGATAAAAGTGTACATAAATATTACTTTTCTAGGAATATTAATTGAAACTTCTTAATTTTTGTAAAAATTGAGTGCATACCCCATATTTCTCACACAGGTCAACGAGCTTTCGAACTTTCTGATACTTTGGATCATTCATCAACTCAGGCTTCTTCACAATAGACAAATCCTCAAGATCCATGTTCCAAATGTCTGTCCAAGTCTTTGCAGAGACTACACAAACAAGCTTTATATGAGAATATATTGACATTATTATATATAAAGAAAAGAAAAGAAAAGAAAAGAAAAGAAAAAGTAATTGCGTAATAGCAGACATTAAAAACATTTTTGATCTACACTAGTTAATTATCTCACGTGGGATATTGAGCCAGGGCGAGACACCCAGTATAGTAATGCTGCAACAATCACGAAAAGTGAAATTCTTCAGGACCCATTCGAGTAACTCGATACATAAGTCCTTCAAGCCATTCATGACAATGAGAATACGATTTGGATTCTCCATTGATGCTGGTGATGCAGTATAATTTACGTCTTGTGCTAATGTTGTTTTTCCGTACGGAAAGCAACTCGGCATTGTTTCGCCTTAAGATCCCTACTCCTTAATGCTATCAAAAGACAAAAATCAAATTGAAAAACAAAGAAAGAATTCTATCGAAGGGAGACAATAAAGAGTGGGAAGGGTTTTCATGGAAAAATTTGAAGTGCTTAAATAGCATGAATTTATTAGCAAATGAAAGAGATATCTTTGTTAGGTAAGAATAACAACATTTTTTAGGTTGATTTAACCAAAGCATTCAACTTAGAATGTATCTTTAGAAACTAAGTTTCGACCATGCCAAGAAAAATTCTAGGTTTTTGCGTGATATGTGAATTAAAATATTTCTCCCAAGAAAATTGTCTTCCATAACAATCCAAATTGTCTAGCTTTGGATGAATAATTCTAGGGAGACTAACTCTGACTGTTGTTATGAATGTTACTAACTTTTTAGATGAATAATGATGGAAAGTATGAGGTGTATAGATAATAGGAAGTTATAATATGAGATGTATGATTGATGTTAATGTTTATTCTTGAGTCTTGAGTACTAATATTTATCGATTTTTAAGTAGAAAATGGTTAACACACGAACACACTCAAAGATACGTTAGTTGACTTTAATTAAATATGGCTGGTTCAAAATTTAGAAAGGAATACGTGGTGATTTTCAAAGTAATCTACTATAAACTTTAAATGAATGAAAAACACTTTATTATAATTTCTAATGACTATTACAACTTTGTTCGAATGAAAAAGATCACAAAGATAAAAAAATACTAGAAATGATTTCATGAAGGGCATATTGGCGCAAGATGGACCTATCCTTTTTTTTTTTTAACAATTTGCTTCCCAACTTGACATTTTCTTACGAAATTAGAACTTTTTATGCTAAAAAGATAATAATACCCTCATATTTATATTAAATTAAATAAATAATGTTTATAATTGAGTACATAATATTTTAATAAGTACAAACTAATCTCATCTTTAACACATTCCCCACCAACATCCCGTCACCACCACCGATGAACTCCTTCGACGAGGCTCGAACCACCAAGCGGTGGTGGTTTTCGAATCATCACCATCTGCGGGTTTTCGAATCAGTTCAATTGTAAATATTGTTTACTTAATTTAATGTAAATGGAAGGATATTATTATTTTTTGGCATAAAAAGCCCTGATTTCGTAAGAAAACATTAAATTAGGGACCAAAATGCCAAGAAAAAAAGTGATATGTCCTTATAGCTCACGGACCTAAAACGTTTGATCCTTCTTAAGCCAATAAGCCTTTCATAAAAAAATCAAATTCAGACTACGATATCTCACCAGTACAACAACCTGAAAATGAATTACAACCAAAACTTCACAAAAGAGGAAAAAAATCATATGAGAAGACGAACAAGATTCAACAAAAATGCAGAGGAAATCACATAGAGAAAAGAAATATTAAAGTTTCAATGGTGTGAAAAATGATTGATGAGAGCCAGTTAAACGCCCCATCTAACGGCTCATGGTGTAAGTTGTTTTGATCAAACTGCTCGGATTTTATCACAAAAAGAAGTTATGACAAGTTGACAACTTAAACTCGGTATTAAAAAAATAATAAAATAAAATACTTGAACCCTATCCCGTCATAGTGGCTGGGTCAAGTAAGTGGGCTGGATCAGGCTTTGGGCCTTCCTTTAGTCAAATGGATCGACCATTTTATTTAGATTTCTCGACTTCTTGAAATTGCAAAAATTGGACTGGAACTTCAACAAATTTGGACCTGAAAATTGACCATCACTTTCACCGAAAACAATCACTTCTTCCTTATGTTCATTTTCTTCACCCCACGTTCGTCGGAAAGAAGTTATTATTTTCACATTAGTCAGAACATTTGCCTACTATTTAACTACATATTATTCAAAATAAATTTTTTTCTCAAAAATCTTTTTGAAACAAGTTCTACATCGATCAGTTAATAACGAATAAAATAGTCATAGTAGGATATATCATATAATCCATGTAAAATTTATTCGATATATCGTAAATTTTTTATTATTTTTTACAAGAGGGGATTTCCTCTTGCTATCCCTTCCATCAAGCAATTGGATTACTATGGAACGTCTCTTAGATTGATACAACAACTTGGAACTTTGTTTTAGAATCTACACGAAGTTATAAATTTTTGGATAAATATCAATATGGAGTTATTAATAGATTATTTTTTATTTTTTAATTTTTTTTGCGGGGGAGAAGTTAATAGATTTTGCTGATTATAATAAGTAAGTCTTACCTAACTAAATTATTAATTGTAGACAATTTATAATTAAATATTTGTTCTGTATGGACTTACTTAGAGTGTATATTGAAAAACAATCCTATCTCATTTTGCTGATTTTGACATTTATACAGAAAATTCCTGCCGATTTTCCTTTTGATTTTTCCCTAACTTGTCAAACATATGTTTAACATATATTTTTTTTTTTGTTTATTGTTTTGTTATGGGGAGGATTTAATACATTTTGAAGAATGAAATTATTCTTTTTGTCAAGTAATATAGGACTATTTGTTATTTAATTATCATAAGCAAATCCTACCTACCTAAATTAGACTTAATTAGAGTCTATATTGAAAAAAGGAAAAAAAAATCCTATCTCATTTTGCTGATTTTGACATTTATACAAAAAATTCCTACCTATTTTCCTTTTGACTTTTGCCTAACTAGTCAAACATACATTCCGAAACCAAAATGAATTTTGCACCCCATGCAAATAAATTAAAAATCTAATTTGTCATTTTCACAAGAACTAAACAATAGATCAATTAGGCATGCATAACACATTGTTTGTAGCTACTGTAAACAGTTCACCTAACAATATATGTATAACTATCTTTTTGAACAATATTACTCAACCAAAAAGTAGAAAATAGAACCCAAAAATCCTCAAATCAAACTACATTTAATTTGTCACTTTGATGAATAATATTATTAACAAAATAAAGCAATAATTATTGAGATACTTGTATAATTTTAAGTATCATCAGATTCTTGTTAGTCGACAACACACACAAATATACATATATCAATTGCTACTAGGCAGACACGTGACACGATCTCTTCTATTTGGAACCTCTGGCCTTCTCATAGCCAATGCCCAATAGAGCATCTTTAACGGTCAGTGAATTATGAATATATGGTTTGACACGGTGAAAAAAATGTTTTCATGGGATCTCTAATGGTCGCATATCAATTCTAACAATGTGGTTTGATGGTGTAACAAAAATGTTTAGACAGCGTTTTAAAAAATAGATTAAGTTTAATATACTCCATCTACAACTAGAAGGTGTGTATAGTCAATAGTTGATCTATACACGGCCCATTACTTCTTCCCCCCACATCCACTACTAGGGATTTCTCTCTCTCTCTTCATCACTAAGAATTCACACATTATACGACATAGGAGATACTCATAACATTACCTTCTCAAACTCCATTTGCAAACACTACATCATTGGTAAGAGCAAGTCGCCTCCATAGCCAAACTTTACGGTATGAAGGCCGTTTTGATAATATTAATATTGATTTAAGTATCAAGTACAACAATTTTAATATAAAGATCGATTTAATATATTTTCGAGAAAAGCAAAGTATTTTTAGCAAACGAGGTTAAAACTAAAATTATCGTTGGTAATACAATTATAATGGTCATTTATCATTTTATTATTTTCTGGAAACAGCGTATTAACGTGCAAATTACATTTTTATGATTTGTTAAACATTTAAATTCAATTTTAAGTGATTACAAATTGTGAGTTGCACCAGTGGATCGAGAATGGAGATAGATCGAGGAGGGCGTATGTCATGTATCAGTTTTAATCCTATCTAAGATTAAAATAATTCAAAATATATAATTCTTTTGCTGCTTACTTTTGACAATAACAAATTGATTCGACTATGTCTATGTCTATCAAAGGATTATATTTAACAATTATTTTATTTTATTCAAACTTCTTTCTTTTATTTTTAACCTTTCATTTAAAACTGTTTTAATTTATAATTTCTCTATTAAACATACTCTGATTATTGTCATAAATAAAAAATAAATTGTACTATATCCCTATGGATGAAAAATGCTAACCAGCATAAATTATGATGACTCACACTTTTGGAGATGCGCACTTTTTGTGTAGTGCAAAAGGGGGTGGAAAAGGAGAACAAACAATATTGTCGAAATAGATAGCCATGCAAAGAGCGTGAAGTTTACTAGTTGCTCAACTTATGGTAAGGTTTCAATTTAATCACTCAACTATATTTTGTTTCAAATTAGTCATCCAATTTTAATTCTACGCTAATCTTTGTCTTAAAACTTTAAGTAAACTTTATTTTAAAATCAGTTAAAAACAAATATAACTTCTAAGGTCATTTATTAATTTCTCTCTAGCTAAAAGCTCTATTTATTCACTCAATTGAAGTCAAGCTTTACTTTTACCACACATCCAATGTAACAATCCATTTTAAATTACACATTTCATAGTTTCCATCATAGAAACTTCTTAAAAATGAAAGGTATTTTAAAACAAGCTATGTGGACTAGGTCTGATCACTTGTTTTACATCTTGATCATGTTATTAAAAAGCATAATATTGACATTATTATTTAAAAATATCAATTTCAAAAGATTACTCATACTATATGTATAGCGGAGGAAATAAAACTAATTAATTTGCCACAACTACAAAAGATTATACAAACTGAAAAATAGTAAGAATCTATTACTTTACACCAATTTTAATTTAGTGTTCAATCAGGCACAAATATTATTCTACTACGTGATGATTTAGTTACACACTTGCATATGTCCTAAGTCAGTGTCTGACTACTTCAAGTATTGGCACAATATATGTGTCAACACTAGCATTGAATATGATACTATCGTGTCTAGATGATAGTATTAGATCAAAATTATATGAATTAAGTTTGTGGTACACATAAATGCGTAGCACATAATTGCCACAACCTAATAGGGTGTGGTATGAAATGACTATAATACCACCCGAAAGTGGGAGACACACACCCTATTAGGGTGTGGTAATTGTGTGGTAGACATTTGTGTTATCATAAGCATTTCCCAAATTATATTATCACCTATCGGATGAAGGTTCTCTCATACGGCAAAAAAATACGTTCACCTATTAGTCATTCTGTCTTCATCCCCACTTTTTCTCCTCTTCTTCTCCAATCTCTCTCATCTGCTCTTCAAAATTCTCATTAATCTTGCAGTCGAAACCACCGCTAGAACGAGATATTATGTAAAAAGTCGACCTTGAGTAGACACCTACATCACACAAGGTACAATTTTTTTGGGTACAAAATTACAACTTGCTTGAAGTCCACACAAATTTTGTATTGTGTGGCAAAATACCTCGTCCTAATCAAATAAAATTTGTGTGGACCCGCAGAGTCCTCTCCTAGACTGCAACTCCTTGCCTTAAAAGTCACCCTCGTGCAAATAATATCTTCGCATTCTGAGTCTGACTAGACTTCAACCAGAAACGGAATAGTGTCTGTATCAGCGCTACACCCACACTCGGGGGTGGGGGCAAAAACTCACCGCGGCGTCTGAGAGGAGTCGTACGGTCGCCTCTCGATTCTCGCAATGGATCGACAACAACCGGAGAATGAGTCGACCGCCGCAGCGGACGTGGAGGTCCTTGCTAGCCGAAATGGACGGGTCACTACTGAGAATCACCTTCTCAATCGCTCAACGACGTGGGCTTCGACATTGGACCACAGAGTACTTTCTATCCACTGCTTTATTTTCCGTTTTATTCTTCAATTTTATGCCGGTTTTCTGATTGCTAAATTGTGACAATGAACATGCATGGTGGTTTTCGGATTGTTGATTCTACTGTGTGGAGGCGTTTGTCGTGAGGTCTAAACCGAATTAGCGTTTGGGGGTGAATTATACTAATTGTGGCTCGTCTTTGAGCTACACTTGTATGCGAAGTAGTTGCCTTTCTGATTACATAATGCTATATTTGATTTTTCTCCGTTGGAGAAACTAATTGCATCACTTAAAATATGGCTCTGTTCCTTGTCTGTATACGGCGTCCTATAGATGAATTGAATACATGGGTAACTACTAACTTCTAGCTAGTAAGTAACCGCTACAAGGGCTAAATTCTAGGAAATACGTGCCGTATTTAGGTTCATAATTGTGGCTCTTGCTTTTTCGTGTGTCACATGTTAGACTGACTATGTGGTGGCTCTGTTTTATTTTTTATTTTTTGGTGTCACAAGTTAAGACTTATTGCATCCTTTTTTTCTTTATGGAATAAGTTCGTGTTTGTAAACACATTTTAGTTTGACCTTTTATTTTATTTTCCTTTTAGATTGAATAGTGGTGTGTGTCACAATTATTATATCGACAATAATGAGTAGTGATGTGAGATCTGTGGTTCATCTGATATTTAACTCTCACTAAGTAGTGAAAGATAACATTTTGGTAGAAAAAGTTAAAACGAACACATGCTTAACTTTTCATGATGAGAACACCGAGTTAGTAGATAGAACATGCTCTCAGTTTTGATATCTAGCAGCACCCTTTTGCATCATATTTGCACAAAATAATTTCCAAGTGAGAAGTATGAGATTGCGTACCTTAGTCATTGCTTGGCCCGGTGCGGCGAAATAGAGGCGCGGAATAAGATGCAGCTCAGCCAACTGGAGCGAAATGGGCGATGCACAGAATGAAAGGGCTTTGCGTTTGCAATGGACCAGATTGGAGCCAAGGGTTTTAATCCCCTTTTTAGAATTGGTCCATAGTTTTGGACCACTTAAAACAGTGGTCCAAAACTAGAACCCGCGGTTATGTGGAGTATCCACATCAGCGAGGGCACCATAAGATGCAAGCACGCTTTCATAGCATGCATTAAGTTTTAGGGAATGAAATTATGTTATCTTACTTTATTGTTTGACATATCGCCAAATAAATTACTATGTTAGGATTCTATTTAAATGCCTTTATATATATTGATTAAATATATGTGCCTCTTAGTCTTATGGGTTACTTTTGGAATTGATGATATCAAATCGATATATTTTCTCTCCTCAAATGAATTTTAGGAGAAAATTGTAGACTCACTTTGCTAACAGTCGTGTTTTGTCACTTCACAACGCTTATAGATTAAATTTGAAACTATGAGAAACAAAAACATGTTAATGTTGTAAGCATGGTTCTATATTGATCATTTTGAAACTAAGATTCATGAGATGGTTTCATTTAGCCTACACCGTAGTGGAAAAATCTTATTACTAGGAAAATATTGCCCAAATAGCACACACTTCTACAATTGGGTGAACATGCATGACTGACGTCATTATGGTATCATCCACAAAAAAGACATTCCTTGAGCCAATATTTAAACTGTTCGAACTTCCGGGTGAGCCCTGCTATAACAGTTTCCTCAACACTAAATAGTACAGAATACTATCTTCTTAGAAAGGAAGGAGAATATCATGCCATACTTGTTAGAAGTTCATATTCTGGACACTTGGGAAAATACTCGTGGTACGTGAAAAATATAAATTATTAATGATGTTTAGATACTTTCGATAATGAAAAGTAGGAACTAGGATGATATAGCATAATGCGTTCTTTATGCATCAATGATCATCTATTTTGCCCCCTTTATTTGTGGACAAAATGGAGTTAATCCTCAAATCATGTAGAGAAAGGAATAAGTCTTGAAACGAACCTACACTTTTAAGCTTATATTTTGTTCATGTGCAATGTAATGGATTCATACTCTCAGTAAAACTAAATGTAAAAGAGGAAAATAGCGACTTCATAACAAATAGAGAGATTAAGGCGATAGACACTAATGATTGAAGAAATTGACATTCTCAATAAATGCAATTGGGAGCACAAAATGTTAATGAGTATTATGAAGAAAATAACATATTTGGCACTGGAAGCACATCTTTGGTACAATTACCCTCAAAATATGATGTCGCTTGTCATTTTTCACACTTATTGCGTGCAATTAAAGTTTTCTCCCAATGCTCTAAAGCCTTTAGAGTTTATTTAGACCAATTTTACCACCTACTTCTTTGATTGGAAAATAGGATTTCTAACTTCATTGATCTGTTTCAATTATTGTATTGGGTTTTTGCTCTCTCTCTCTCTCTCTCACACACACACACACACACACAAACACACACTAATTTCTTGTTAATACATTTTCTCTAAATTTAGGTGATTGGACGCAAAGACAATCTCGTACTGGCTTACAAGACTTTGGGTGTTGTTTTTGGTGGTCTTGTTACATCACCACTTTATGTTTATCCATCAATGCAATTGAAGTCTCCAACTGAAGATGATTACTTGGGAATCTATAGCATAATATTCTGGACTCTTAGCTTGATTGGTGTTGTCAAATATGCGAACATAGCACTCAAAGCCGATGATCAGGGTGAAGGTATATGTTTATATATTCTTCTTTATTTCTAGTAACTGCTAGCAAGTAAAGATAGCCTTCTGGAAAGAAAGTTTATTATTATTATTATTTTTTATATTTTATATTTTTATTGAAGCATTACTGTTGAAAATTACATGTGGCAAAATAAGTAACTTGAGAGTAAGTTTCACTTGCATTTGAGCAAAGCCATACTTGGTCCATGTCAAATTGAAAAAGTAAGAACTCCTCTGTGAGAGAGAGCATAACTGAGAGAGAAGATAATTAAGACCTCCTTTGTGAGAGAGAAGATAATTGAGAAGAATCAAATAACATCATTCCTGAAATGGATACTGTTGAATTTTGGCCTAGGCAGTATCTACTAGAGCATAGAAGTTACTTTTACTTACGAAAGCCATCACTTTTTTGAGAAAGTAGGTGTAACACGCTGACTAATTTTCTCACTTGTCCTCAGAAGGCAAGAGAAATGGGGGTAATTTTCATTTGCGTTCAATTGTCTGGTATTCATTGATGTAGTAGTTTATGTTACTGAATGACCTCCTCATTTTAAAGTTTATATTGTTAGGATGAAGAGGATTTATATATTTATATCTTCAAAAGACTCATAGTGCGTCTACTAATTTTTTCTTCAATGACTCATAACCTGTTATGGACTCATCTTTGTGTGTATATTGCTTGATTTTTCGATCGTTGCTAAATACACTTGATTTATTCCATTTATTATCCTTGAAATCTTTGTAGAACTGTATTTATGTCCCTTTTTTCCCATCATTTGGTTTATAGTTCAGAAAATTTTGAGCAAAATATATCATGCTCTTGATGATACCATATTGTGTCAAGCCCCCATTTGTGATTAATTAAAAAGTCTCGATCATACCTATAGATTACAATAAAGTTTATTCAGTCTGCTCTGTCGTTTTCACCTTTATTGACAATATATTTCTTGGGGATATAATTTGGTAGAAGCTCTTATAGATCTTTTATTCAAGTGAATGAGAAAACAACTCAGTTGTCACTTGAGTGTTTGACAGAATCAGAACAAAGCATAATTGTAAGGACTAATTTTTTAACTGAGATATAGGCATATGTCTGGAGTTGGAGGTGGACTGACATATCACTACACGTCCCATATTACCCTCAATTCTTGAATCAAACAGATTAAGTACAGGTTCAGAATGTTCAAAAGATTCAAGTAGCAGATAGTATGATACATGAGAAACTTTAGAGAAAATTAAAAATGACTCTTATGGAGTCCAACCTTCGTAATCAAGGAGATACAAATAGTTGCATGTGAATCGGGTGATTCCAGCTAGCCCATTTTTATTTCTCAAGAAATTCAGACTTTCAGGCCCTGTATTATGATAAACTCTTGACAGTGCATTATTATATTCATATATTGTTCGAAGGTCGAGGGGAAAGAAGAGCAGCAATAAATAATCATGTTTTCTGATTCATGCAAGTGAAAACTATCAAGGGTGTTTCACGAGTTGAAGTATTGAAGGCGTACTCAGAAAAGAACTCCCTTTTCTTAGAATAACAGTGTTCACTTGCTCAATGACATTTTGCGACAGCTGAACTTCAACAGTACTATAGATGATAATGATTGGTTTGAGTTTGATGGCTTTTTATTAGATATCCTAGTTTTGATATTGAACATTTTGTTGTTTTCTATCAAATTTTTTCTTATTTTGAATTAAATTACATAATCACTAGTTGTTTTATTAGTATATTCTAGTGACCCGATGTTGGGAATTGGCCATTTTCCAGGTGGAACTTTTGCCCTTTACTCTCTACTTTGTAGAAATATAAATATTGGCATTCTTCCTTCGAAACAGACGGTGTCAAATTCAAGTGTTCTATCAACCAATTTGCTTGGGGAATCTGAAAAGCAAAGCTGGCTTGGTAAATTTTTTGAGAGAAGTTTGGTTTCCAGAAGGGTTTTGCTGTTTATTGCAATTCTAGGAATGTGCATGCTAATTGGTGATGGCATACTAACTCCTGCAATATCAGGTTTGTTACTGTTTATATAAATGTTGCCGATCTTTTTCTTTATAGATTTTTCTAAATCTATGGACTTCATAATCTAAATAAGTTTTTCACCCAATCAGTGATGTCCGCTATGGATGGCTTAAGAGCACCATTTCCTTCTGTCAGCAAAAGTAAGTATCAATGTGCTGCAATTTTATGTATGACAAGGCTGTATAATTTTTACTTTATTCTCATGTGCTCGATAAAAAGCTTTCCAGACTTATTCGTATTCTAAAACAATATAATCTCATCAATTCAACTAAAAGTTCTTTTTCATTTTATGACTTGAAGCATTGGTCGACGCCCTCTCAGCTGTCATTCTAATTGCTGTATTCTTGCTTCAGAAGTTTGGAACCTCACGAGTGAGTTTTCTTTTTTCACCTATAATGGGATTATGGACTTTGTTTACTCCAATGGTGGGAATATATAGCATTGTAAAGCATTATCCCAGCATTTTTAAGGCTATATCGCCTCATTACATGTTCCAATTCTTCTTGAGAAATGGAAAAGAAGGCTGGCTGAGGCTTGGTGGTACTGTCCTTTGCATTACAGGTGAGAGTAGTAATCAAAACTGAATCGTCCACACAAACACACGCGCACACACACACTCTCTCTCTCTCTCTCTCTCTCAATTTATTTATATTTTATCAAATACTCTGAAAATTTATGAAATCATTCTAAATCTACAATTTGGAGTTACTTTCTTGCATATATCAAACTTTTGCCATGTTTTCCAGTTGGAGTTATACTGAATCTTTATTGCTTTATAGTAATTGAGAAAACAAGTTGAAAAAAGTGATACTGATGGGGAATGGATAAGGGATGAATCAAATGGAGGAGCTCGGAACAACATATAGTGAAAACACAGTACAAGAGAAAATTTTGATTACTGATACAGAGTTGTTCCATGAGATTTTTGCGTAAGAGAATAGAAAACTAAAATATTGTTAGTCAAAAAGTAAATAATGAATGAAAACTTTCCTTGGAAACATGAGACTGAAGAGAAATAATTACTGGTAGAAAATAACCCAGCATCTATTTTCTAATGTTACACTACCAGTATAGGATTTAAATCTCAATTGTTTTCACAGTTTCTACCCTGTTTATGAGCTATGTCACAAATATCGTCCCCAGAGACCATGACAAGTTGGCTGGACTCTTCTTAAATTATTCAAATATCCAAAATAGCTAAAAAGACTTAACGTCTGCTGTATACAGGATGTAATGTTTAAATTTATTCCTAAAGTAAGCGTCTAACACTGGATGGTGTTTCAATCATTGTTCAATGAAACTCACTTCAACAATTGTGTAATACTCAGGCTCTGAAGCAATGTTTGCTGATTTGGGTCATTTCAACCGGCGTTCCATTCAGGTGAAATTTAATTGCCTTATCTTTGTATGAATACGAAATATTTGTGGTCTATGTTATTTTAACATCTAAATTTCCTGCAGATAGCATTCCTCTGCATGATATATCCATCATTGGTGTTAACATATGCTGGACAGACTGCATATTTGATTAGACATCCAAATGATCATGAAGATGGATTTTACAAATTTATTCCAAAGGCTGTGTACTGGCCTATATTTGTGGTAGCCACACTGGCAGCAATAGTTGCCAGCCAGTCTTTAATTTCGGCCACCTTTTCCGTGATCAAACAATCCGTGGTACTAGATTATTTTCCTCGAGTCAAGGTTGTCCACACATCGTCTAGCAAAGAAGGAGAAGTTTACTCTCCAGAAGTCAATTACATTCTCATGATCTTATGTGTTGCTGTCATACTCATATTTGGAGATGGAAAAGATATCGGAAATGCCTTTGGTAAGTTTAAATGATTTCACTTCACTTTTGAAGCTCCTGGAATTTGGGTCTCTGTTATTTTCAGTTTTTAGTTTTTCAAAACACTTAAAAAGCATTTTTCTTTTTCTTTTTTTTTTTCAAAATTTTGTAAATACATCTCAAAACAAGTTTTTGGCATTTTGAGTGATTTCAGTAAAACACAAAAACTTTGTTTTCGGTCTGTATTTTAGAAAATAGAAAACTAAACATGAAATCAAATCTCACAACTTAAAATTAAAATGCAAAGAAAATAGCACATTAGTTTATTGTTTGTTTTCTTTAATTGGTTTTGAACAATTTAATCTCATTTCCTAATTTTGATTGCTCTTTTTTCAGGAGTTGTTGTAAGTATGGTAATGCTTATAACAACGGTTATGCTTACACTAGTGATGATCATTATATGGAGAACTCCGCCACTTCTCACCGCTCTGTACTTCATCACATTCTTCGTGATGGAAGGTGTCTATGCTACTGCTGTCATCACCAAGCTACCCGAAGGTGGATGGATTCCCTTTGCCATATCACTCATACTTGCCTTCATAATGTTCAGCTGGTTCTATGGACGACAGAGAAAGATGGAGTACGAAGTCACACATAAGATCGACTTAGACATGCTCAAATTGCTGCTTTCAGAGCCCGGGGTCCAGCGGGTCCCAGGTCTTTGCTTCTTCTACACCAACATCCAAGATGGCCTAACACCAATCCTAGGTCACTACATTAAGAACACGAAATCTCTCCACAAAGTTACAATCTTTACCACTCTTCGGTATTTACTGGTTCCCAAAGTGGCCCCACACGAGAGAATCATTGTAAAAAAACTGGGACTTAAGGGGGTGTATGGGTGTACAATTCAGTACGGTTATGCAGATTCTCTTGCTCTCGAAGGAGATGACTTTATAACACAAGTCACTGATTTCTTGCGAGATCACATAAGGAATGGTTCGGATGAAGAAGCAGTTATGCCCTCAGACGAAGCAGAAGAAATTTCTGAGCTGGAAATGGCAAAACTTGCAGGTATCATCCATGTTCGTGGGAAGACAAGGTTTTACATTGGTAAGAGTTGTAGCTTGTTTGATAGAACCATGCTTAAATTCTATGAAATTTTACATAGTAACTGTAGGCCTGCACTTCCTGCTTTGGGTGTGCCACTCCCACAACGCATTGAGGTGGGAATGCTTTACGAAGCTTGATTATTGTTATCAGTGTATACACGCAGCATAATCAAGTTTAGCCGCAGAGTAATATTTTAAGCATAAAGGTGATATATATTTATATCTGAGCTTTAAGCAGCCTATGTATGATGATAATATGACTACTGTTTATAAATTTTGACTTAAAAGGAGAATTTAGCTACACCTGAGTCTGGTTATTATTATTATTATTAATCAAATCAACTCAAAAGTTTTTTAGACTAATTACCGAACAAAGCTTTAAAAACTAGGGAAGATCCTTGTTGGGAAATGAGGAAATCTATTCTTTCTTATAAGCAAGAAGTCCTCCAAGACCACTAATTCACATTCTCTTTCGCCTTTGCTGTTACTCATTCTATAGCTCGAGTGACAAAAAGGTGAGATCAAAGGGAAATGAGTGTACATGATGTGAGATACAGATAATTGATGGATAACGCCCCTAGCTTGAAGGCAGCTTTTAGCAATTAACGGTCTTGCTAAATTAGTTCCTACCTTTATTTTCTTGGCAAACAACATCCTCAATTATGTGAAAACTTGAGGCACACATCCTTTCCGCCACCTGCTGCCTCTTACGCCTGTTAAGTGCCATCGTGGAGCGACCAAATTTTGACTTTGAAGGATAAAATGGAAATAAAAGTGCAACTTGTCATTTAAACATGTTTTAACGCGACTCACTTTGACTTGCTCTTGAAGTTTTGTCATCCGATCTTCCATCTCCCTCCTCGATCTCAGCAAACGAGGACTTATTTCTATAGATCGGAGACACATGAGTGGATCAGTCCTTTCAAAGAAACCACATCCTCCATTTTCCTATACCATAAGTATTTTTTAGATATTCGAAGAGCAAGAAACATTCACTTCTTTTAGAAAAAATTACCCTTCCACGTTGACAAGCAAAGAACCGACAACCAGGCTCACTTCTGTCCACGAAGCTTTCTTCTCCAAAGGAACTACACAATTACCAGAGATGGTGTGCCGTGGATGTTCTCTCCTGTGTTCGTCAATTATGACCCAAATACCAATGCCCAAATAAAAGGCAATGTAAGATGACATGGCTCATTTAAGCGGGAAATGACACGTCACACCTTTTTTTCTCATTTTACCCTTAAAAGCCAAGCATATGTTAGTTCCACCGTGGCACTTAACGGGGGGAAGAGACCGCAGGTGAAGGAAAGCACATGCGCCACAAGTTTTCGTGTAGTTGAGGATGTTGTTCACCAAAAAATAAAGATAGGGACGAATTTAGCAAGACCACTAAAAAGGATGTTTTCCACTTGTCATGTGGATATTGGTGCACATGTTATGTGAAGATTGTGCTTGTTGAGACTTTGTGTGGGCCCTTAATCTTAATCCATGCTGAAAATTGAACTTCTTGTCAAAGTTGAAGGCCTTACGTGTCTTGTTTTACATGTCATACAACTAGCCTTTTTGACTCCAGTTTTTGAATGCATGACCGTTGGAGCCCTTGGTGTATAAGACTACGAGACTTGTTCTCTGGTCATTTGGTGTCTTTGGCAAAAAGAAAGGCAGTGAGAATTAGAGTTGGAAGATGTCAATATCTCCTTTGAAATCCTAACTATTTCCGACGAGCCTTGAGCGAGTAAATCCGGTTGCCATTCCCCGAGGACAACAGTGCAATGATTCTGGCCATTTGGTGGTCTTAAATCTGAGCTCACACATTGTATCAACAAAGAAGAATGTTGAAACAAGTTTGGGGTTTGATACTCTAGTCACTACACTTTGTAGATTACCACTCTGCATTATGGTTGTATTATCTTATTATCAACACATTATAACCTCAACATAGATGACATGAAAGCCCATAAATATTTATTTTATTATGATAAAAACATTATTAATACAAACAATTCCAACTATTAATTAGTACTAGGATAGTAGCCTAGAATTAAGCATATGTAGTTTTCTTGCTCTTGTTTTATTTTTCTAATGTTTCTTTTTTATTAACTATGGTATAGAAGGGAAATGCAAGATATCTTGCTCACATGTCTTGCATAGAAATATATTTGGCATTTCTTCACTATCTGGTATTTGAACACAACGTGTGTGTTGCCAAACTTCACAAATATCACAACATATCATCCTCTCCCCATCATCATATTTAGTCCCACAACCACAATCCACCACATAATTACTCATCAATCCTTCATATATCCCACCATTGACGATCTCTCTTTGTCCTTCAACGCCCTCAAACGTGATTTTACCACCCGGTCTCACTATTCCAAAAACCAAATCTGTCCCGTCTGGATTAAAGTTCGTAATTGATTGTGCAACGAAGTTTCTCAATCCCAAATATAATTCTCTAAATGTTTTTTGCACTTCAGACTTAAGCTCGTCAAACGTGGTGTTGTTTCCTAGTAAGAAACACTCGTAAGGTGTCACCGCCTTAACCGGTGACAATGTGCCTCCATCATGACTTGACCAAACTATGGCGCAATATAGCTTCGATTTGTTTGACAAAGACTTTGAGCCAAACTCCCCTCCATATTCTTTGAAGAAGTATTTGGTATCAAGAATGATCCTTGTAGCAACGGAAATAGTGTCAAGACCTCCAATGTTGGTTATATCCTTGTGCTCTATTAGAACATTCTTGTACAAGTAAAATATATCCTTCATAAGTTGAACCCATGTAACCTTTTGATGAGGCTTCAATTTCGCTTCATTGTTCGCCACGAAGAACTCTTCTTGTCTAGAGAATTCAGATGAAATATCTTCCAAACAATATTCAAGAACTTTCGTTACAGGATTTAAGCAGCGACGAACAAAATACTTTCCCACCATGTGGTTCCCTAGAGACTTGAGAACAAAATCTAGTAAACCAGTGTCACCAATGTAAGCTCGTGCAGCATCGCGTACTTCTTGCCTAGAAACCCATCTCAATTCGGCTTTCTTTAGAGCTTGAATCACCACACGGATCGCCATCTCAACACGCTTTTGTGACCATCTACAAGATGTATCCGATAGCACGAGTCCTGGATACTGAGAACTACATGAGGTCATGTTGTCCTTTGGTATCTGGAGTTTCAACTCTAACATGAAATGAAACAAATCACCCAAGGTTACCAAAGGCTGTCCTGATAATATCTGATACCTCGATAACAAAATTAGTATATCATTTTTACAAGCGTCAACATGATGAGCAAGTAAGCCCAGTGGCACGTTTTGTAAGGCTTTGACGGCGCTTTCATACATCTCTACATTAATGCCAAAGCTTCCACGACCGAATATATAGTTCCAACGACCAAACCAAGGTTTACCATAGGCCACGACATGAAGTAGCCTTAGATCCATGCCTCTCTTCTGCGCGGTATCCTTAAAACTCACTTTCCTACAACCAAACAAGGAGTGTATTAACTAACACGACTGAAACAAATTTAGGTTTCAAATAAAGTTGTTCAACATTGTACATACCTTGCTCCTAATCCCGTGCAAAGACGATCCCAGAATTCCATCACTTGATAACCAGCCAAATCGGAGCCCGTCTCTAATCCATTAATGCAAAGCAAATGGCCAAATCCATTAGAGTGAAAGACACCATGCATAGTGTGTCCTTGTAACGCTATCAAATTCGACTTGCATGTCAAACCCATGTTATCGTGACTCAAACAAGCTGGAATTGTGCTCTTGGATGGCAACAAGAAATGGTACTTTTTGTTGCAAATCATGTGGTGTCCCCAACCTGAGCTACACATGAATCAATACTATATAGAAGTTACATATGAAAGACAATTTATACGAAATACATACGTTTGGACCCTTTGTAACACTTTATGCTACTACGTCAAGTGGTTCAACATAGAATTTAATTAAGTTTAACGCATGTTAATTATCTGCTTGATAACAAACGAATGCAATTTAGAGATTGAAGGGTATCTAGATGGCCAACCCACGCATCTCCTATTCAAGAAATTAAACTCTTAAACGAGGCGATACTCATGATTTCTCACAAAGTTAAACTAGTTATAAGGGTCAACACTCGACCTTAATTACCTATATATTGGCAATGGTGGCAATGATGATGGGTCGATAACTCAATTGGCTCCTCAATCACAAGCAGGAATGCATGTAACGAAGGATGACGAAAAACTTCAAGTTGGAAGGACCAGCTAGTCATTGCACCACAAAGATGAGTTTCGACCTGCCCAAACTCAAGGAGCTCTTTAACATTTTGTAGGAAGGAGCCATTGAACTCGGCAGGATAGCCCCGTTGGCCGAATGTCTTGAACTTGAAAACTCTCTCCCCTCTCTTCCTTTTCTTGCAACCACTAAGATCCAAACGGGACATTCTACTAGTCACAAAACCACAAAGAAGCTAAGCAGATTAGCAAAAGAGAGCACGAGTGAGAATATAAAGAGCATTCACGACTATTAAGGCCATGTTCGGTATGTAAAACTGGTCAGAAATCAAACAGTCGGTTCAGTTGTCTACTATACCAGATATACGACTATTGCTCAGACTAGGCTTTTATATAGAAACTACTTGATCACACACATGGTGCCATGTAATACATATATAGTAGAGAAATTACAAGGAAAAAATGAAAATGAAGTAAGGCAATCTCACATTATGCATGATGTGCTTCAAAATAAAGTGTGTGCAAAACTATCGCAAAATTGCATGGCTACAAGAGAGTTCTTTAGTAAATTAATGACACCATGCTTTTCATCATGCAACCATCAACCATTTTAATTCCTTTTGTTTCGGCAATTTCTATGGCAAGCAAGAGGACGATGAGACTTATCTTAAAAAGAAGTGAAAAAAAAAACAGTAATAGATAATTCCAATTTTGTTGGCCAACTACCTAACATGGGGAATTTCATGAACTCAATTAGGCCTTGTATTAATTTTTCATCCGGGGGAGGTAAAATGACTTTTTACTATGAACGTTTTCCTTAATTTATGTGGTCGATAAATCTCAAAATTTCATCTTCCAAACCCCGATCGAATCTCCTTCTTCCCATCGATCATAAATGAATTAATACTTGTCACACATATGAAGCAATCAATTAGTTAATGATGACTTTCTATATATAGATGGAAAACATTTTATCACTTAGGAATGCAACACAAACAATCAAGTACCTACACCTTAGCCTGATGATTAACACGTGCCTCCTGACAATTTTTTTTTTCTTTGAAGAAAGGGGGTTGGGGCGTGCCCATCATCCGGTCACATGTAAGCATTGACCTTAGAATTCTTGCGAATTATTACCCTCCTGTTTTTGCACTACTTTTGGTTTATGTCTATTATACTTCTTCCTACTAAAGATGCAATCATCGATTCTCCCATGAGTTCACAATTGCCGTGAGCAAAAATATTAATGACAAGGAAGACAATTTTGTTATGCTACTAATACTTGTAGGGATCGGGAGCGAGGAGTGTTGATCTACTGTATGAATTACTAGAAATACTTAATTTCCAGCTTTGAATTGTTAAATCTTCTATGATCTCAAAATTAATACTTCTTTTTTTTTTTTTTTTAGGGGTGGGGAGAGGGCGATCGTGTAGTGAAATTTGGGAAGGGAAATGAATCGGCCATTAACTAGAAGATTTTCTGAACATGATAATTTTTATTTTGCATTTTAATTTTATTTAATTTTATTATTATTATCATTTTTTTTATGGCTCCACAGCGTATGTCTGGTTATGAGAAATTTGAGATGGTGAACATCAAATATGTTGTCTCAAGAAGTCTTATGTCTTTTGCTATCATATCTAATGAAAACACTCAACGGTGTATATTGATTTTGTGTATATTGATTTTTTTATTAGATGGGACAATTAAGAGGATAAAAATTAAAATGATATAAGTGTTCATTCATCAATGACAATGGTTAATTTCAATTACCATCATTTATATTGGAATTGAAAGATGCCTACTAAAATTTAAGATGTACACGTTAACGTTTTCTGCAGTCTGCACATATTACAGCAAATGGTAATTTTCGTAGCTAATAAACTCGATACCCAAGTCTACTTGTACAACACACTTTGACCGCTCACTAGCTAGATATGAAATTTTACTACCAAGTCTCATGTTAGCTTTCCCAACATTCAACCACACCCATTATGAGGTATTTGCCACGCACTACTAGAAATAAGACTTTTAAGGGCGACTTGTCGTCCCTATAATTTTGTACATGTAGATCTTTATGGACGATATAACAGATCTTTAGGTGCGACATACTATTATGTTGTCCCTCAAAATCTATAAGCATGAGGTTATAGGGACAACAAACTGCCCTAAATGTTTAGTTTCTTATAGTGGCGGGCGTGTTTAAGGAACCCGAATCTGATGTGACATTAATAAAGTATATGTGTTTTCATGAAATCACTTGTAATTTCCGATAAAAATAGAAAGTGCTAAATTCCTTAAATATTGGATGTGACAGACACCTGATCATGATTGCATTCATAAAACCTCTCAAATACAACGTCGGATCTCTATTCATCCAAACACCATGTCCAATTTCAATTCTTATTATTTTCATTTTTTTTACTTTGAGCTTTTAAGTATTAGGTTCGACATATTGACCAAAAGTTTAGCATACTTTTATTTACATTGGCACTTTAGGTTTTTTGCAAGGTTGGTTGGCTATGTGATGCTGGGGGTTTTAGGTCACCTTTGATATTTGAGCTTTTTATGTAAGTTTGGAAGTTTGGGATCCTTTTATATTAACAAAGAACAAAAATTTAAATTGGGGCTCAAGATGGCCACTTAGATCACCTAGGCTAGGGGCCGTCACTTACAATTTGTAAGCATTATTTGTTGTAAAGATGTATCTTGGGTATTCGAGGCCTCGAGGTTCATTCCTTTTTAGCCGTCGAGTAAGTTTAAAGATTGTCGACTCATGTCTATTTCTTCGAGTATAATTGTTTCTTGACATGGCAAATATAGAATACCAATAAATATATAAATAAATGGTAAATCTAAACTTTAAAATCGACACCTCTATGTACTTTGTGACGTTATTTGACCAAAAAAAATTAGACAAAAAGAAAAAAAAAGGGAAGAAAATTTATCATGACTGTTGAGAGTCCTTTTGTGAGATCAAAATGTAAAATATCTGTCCATCCTTGACAAAACACACAATCAATACAATTCTCCAAAGTTTGCAAAATCTCTTCAAATTCTTCCCAGTAATCTATCAAAATCAAATTCTACGATCAAAATCATCTTGAGAAAATGGTACACTAGTAACTAAACTATAAAGATTTTGAGGGAAAAAATGTAAGAAAACAATTATTATTTGATGTAAAAAAACGAATAAAAGTAGTCGTGACAACACTTTTCTAAGACATTATGGAGTTTGGTGTTTGGACGTTGATGAAGGATTGCAAACGGCTCTTTCAACTGGAGAAAGGTTTCTCAATCAATTAATCAGGAGTGATCACACACCATCGATGGTGTCATAGTTATGGCACCATCGATGGCATTTTCAGTCGAAAGCGATGTTTGAAATCCGGACAAGAATCTGGAATCGTAGCGTGCCAAAACTTTGACTGAAGGTCACGGCGGCCACGGGGTCGCCGGAAAAAATTGGAAAATTCCTGGAATTCCCATCGCCCGTCGATTCCAGGATCGATCCTGGGATTTCAAAGCGAGTCGTTCGACCGAAAATGTCGATGGTGCCATAACTATGGCACCATCGATGGTGCTTTATCATTTCCGATCAATTAATTATATAAAAAGACAAGGAAACGGCATCATGCTTTGGCGAGAGAGGCTCGTTTTCAGGCTCATTCTATTATGTGTTTTGATGTTTGTAGCTGTTGTATCTTGAACTCTCTAAATTTGTACTGATTTGGTCAGCAATAATGAAATTTCACATTGAAATATATATATATATATATATATATATATATATATATAATTTTATCATTTATTTTTTTAAGAATAGAAACTGGCCTTAAGCGTCCTGTGTCGTTTCAATATTCCTCTCTCCTCTCTCCTCACGCATTCTCTCTCCTCTCTCATCGGAAAAAACCCTAAAAGGCCAGTTTACCCAGAAGTAAGTTCTCTCTGACGTACAGTATTTATTTGGGTTTCTCTTTCCTCTTTCTCTTTCTGCCTGTATTTTGTATCTATGCGCTTTCACTGTTGATGTATTTCTGCATTGGGTTATATTATGATTTAATGCTTTCATTTTTACTACGGTGGATCTGTTTTTAATTCCGTCGCGTTGTTTCAGATCTATGTTCTAAATATCAGATTTTGTAATTTTGCACTGGATCTTCGTTTTCTGTTTATTTTGATATTTTTGATAGTATTAATTTTGATTATCTTCTCAGGCTTGTCGTAATTGCAGTGATCTGTTTGATTATCTGTTTATTTGTTGATCTATCGTCTTTAGCTTGCTGTAGACAATGTAAATAGTTACAGATTTGCTATTTTTGAGGAATATTTATCTAAAATCAATATGAATGGTGAATAAATAAACTAATGGGTTCCTGGTTGCTCTGTATGCACTGGTTTTTTTAACCAGATTTTCAGAAATTAGGGTTATTTGTTGCTTTAATCTACTTGATCTCTTGCTTTGGCTGATGACATGTTCTGTTGATTCATTTATTCTCTCGAAACCTTGATCTAAAAGCTTAAACTCATGGATTGATCCAAATGTACACAATTTAACTATTTTCTTCAAACCCCCCAACCCCAACCCCAAAAAAAAAAAAAATTGTAGGCAGAATTTATTTTTAAGCATGCCTAACACGTGGACAATTCATTTTAAATGGACGGATCTAAAGTGGAAGCTTTAACTATTTTATTAATCAGTTTCTGTTGTAGTTCGATAGCTTAGTCGTATTGATTGTATGTTCAACTGGAATTAGGATGAGGGTTTAATAACACTGTTCTATGCTTGATGTGTAGCTCATGTGATCTTTAGTTTACTATGGCTGACAACTCGTTAATCATGAGGAACTGGGGTTATGATAGATTGATCTAAATGTACACCATTTAACTATTTTCCTCAACACGCCATCTACGTGCAGGTGGGATTTATTTTTCCCATGCCTAGGCTAACTTGTGGACAATTCATTTTAAATAGGGGTGACCCTAAATTTGCTCTCATACCATGTTGAATGATTTGATCTAAAAGCTTATATTGATAGATTGGTCCAAATGTACACACCATTTATCTACTTTTATCAGGAGTTTCTGCTGTATTTCGATAGCTTGGTCATACTGATTATATGTTCAAGTGGCATTGTTTGATGAGGGTTTAATAACACTGTTCTGTATTTGATCTATAGCTCGTATGATCTGTAGTTTATCATGGATGACGACTCGCTAAGCATGAGGAATTGGGGTTATTACGATCCACCTCCCATTAAAGGTCATCTCGGTCTTCAGCTAATGTCTTCTGTAACAGAGCGAGACACTAAGTCTTTCCTACCTGGATGCAATAGTCCTGTTATGGTTTCCGCCAATGGGGCTTTACCAGTCACACACATGGATTATGTTAGAGACAGTTGGATAAATCATAGAGATAAATTCTTGCATATGTTCCCTGGGAACCAATACAACCCGGTTCTTCCAGAACCTTCTGGAAGCCATAGTTCCATGCAGATATTAAACCAGCCCGATACTACTGATGACACCCATGGGGTGACAGTGGAGGAGCCAAATGTTAAAAACGAAACTGGCCCGTCCAGAAAGAGGTCAAATACAGCTTCTTTAAAGCCTTCAAAAGCAAAAAAGTCAAGAAAAGGTCCAACTTTGCCTAAAGAAAATGGAAATGCCTCTGTTCAACGTGCAAAAACAGCAAAGAAGAATATGGACGTTGTAATAAATGGAATTGATATGGATATATCTGGTATCCCGATTCCCGTGTGCTCATGTACTGGTACTCCACAACAGTGTTATCGATGGGGTTGTGGTGGTTGGCAGTCAGCTTGTTGCACTACAACTATATCGATGTATCCATTGCCAATGAGTAACAAAAGGCGTGGTGCGAGAATTGCTGGACGAAAAATGAGCCAGGGTGCTTTCAAGAAGGTTTTGGAAAAACTAGCTTCAGAAGATTATAATTTCACTAACCCGATTGATCTTAAGACTTACTGGGCTAAACATGGCACCAATAAGTTTGTGACAATAAGATAGAGCTATTATCAACTGGATTGCTTCCTCAACTGATCTGATTCTTGTAATGTACATATTCGACGGCTGTTGGCCAGAGGTTCTCTCTGTACTTTCTGTGTAACTTCATACTTGTTTTACATTAGATATTTGTGGTTCTCAAGAACCGTGTTGTTCGATTCTTCCGTTTTGGAGCCTAGTAACTTTTTTATGGCTTTAAAGATTTGGATTATGAACGATTTTACTTTAATATGATTTAATGTATGAAATTTGGGATACTTCTACTCTTTCTTAATGGTATTTTACATTTTTGAGGAATTTTATTTCCATATTTGTTTGATTTCAGAAATGCTCTTTTACCCTTGGATTACTTTACTCATAGTCTGCTCTATTGCAGTAATGCTTTGGTTTGAGATTGTGGGAATTATGGATTTTTTTTTTCCCAGGTGGGAATTATGGATTTAAGTTTGCAGGTTGATTCGAATTTACCTTTACATATTTGAATGTTTGTTCATAACGTGGAAGAATAATGCTTTTACGCCCCTATTCTAATGCCAACATATTGGTATTATAAGGTGTTAATATGCCATGTGGAGCGTGGGTATTGGTTCAATGGGATGCGGGCCCCTCTTTCATTCAGGGAAAGGGTGACACATGGAAGAAGTTGGCATCGCAAAGTACCAACTTATTGGTAGGAGATGCGATGTTTTTGATGGCTACTAAATTTATCAATCATTTAAAATGTGACGTTTAAAATGATGAATCAGGTATGACATTTAGAATGACATTCAATAATGCCATGTAAGTGATGATTGATGAGCATATAGGGCCTCAGCGGGCGCCACGCTAACCCCTTGAATTGGATTGACAGGAGAGCACCCCTGCCTGGGGTGATAGGATTGAATTTTTTTATGGTTTTCTTATGAATTTTTATATAAAAGAGGAGAGAGAATGAGTGAAGGTGAATTGTGGATATTTGTGTAGAGTACATATAGATCTAATGAGATATTTGAATGTGATTGGTTTGCCCAAAAGAAAGAATTGATAAAAATAGAAGAAAAAAATAATTAAAAAAGGTAAAATTTAAACGCTATCACCCCATATGTGAATAATATTACTTAATGAGATGTTTCTCATCAATGCGATCATCTTTGGAGTCCTTAAATGATTTCCAAGTTTCTTGGGGTCACTCCACAACCAAATATGGATAGGATGTTCTTCTTGGACAAAAACAGAGCACATGGTATGTTACTCTTCTAAAGTTGATAAGTGCTCTTGAAGGTCAGTGCATTTTACCACTTTTTTTCTTTTCCTAGTTTAGTCTTTTAGACTTCATGAGGAAATGGTTTCAGAACTATAGGTGAAAACTTTTTGAACACATCAAACCATAGATCAAAATATCTTCCCAATGTTCCATTCACGTTTAACAAGCACATACATGATTAATTATGACAAAAGAGAGCATCTTATCTTCCCTTCAAATTGGCTTTTAGAGATAATATCATATACCAATCATGCTATAGGTACATCTTGATAGACACCTTGCACGACAACTATTGTACTTCATCAAGTTTAGATCAGCCGTCTCAATTCCTGTCTCATTCATTGTCTCATCCAATAAAAATGATTTATGTCCAGCTAAATAATCTACACACAGACCAAGTATATTAATTCAATGATATTAACTATCAAATGAGACTGATAAGTGACAAAAACTGGAACAACATATGTAGACTTAAACATTTTTTTTTCTTTCGCAATCACATCACTTTTAAATCAACAATCATCCTACACGCTATATCGCTAGGTTGTCATCAGCCAAAAGAATTGGCAAACTTGTTATATTATAAACATATGCTTAGAGAAATCAAAAGCTTATTCTTAGGGACAAAACTCTTCATTGAAAGATGAAATTACATGATAAATAAAAACCTGCTGCCATGAGGAAATTTCCAATACAAATCAATGCAGATTTTCAAGATAGCACCTCCTAGATAACATAAAGATATATTCTACCCTGTAACTTCTAATAGTGATGTATTTCTCTCTTCTTATCTCAAAAACTTGATACTCAGAAATTATAAATGCATAGAATTGAAATAAACAAGTAACATCTCCGCATGTGATCATCATCATCTGTCTCATTTCCACTTTCTTTCTTCAATTTTCTGGTTCTTTCATTTGTGAGACAATGGAGAAGGCTAAATCCAGCTCAAACACCACTAGAAGCTGATCAAGTCTGGCAGAACATGTGACTCATTAAAGGGATTTTGTTGACTCACAATCATAAGATCTTCGTCGAATTTCTCCCATTCGTCCGTAATTATGGTCGAGTTCTTGGCCTCATCGACATTTTCGACAACCACAATGGCCATTTCCTCCTCTGGTTTCAACTCCAACTCATTTTTAGAGTCTTCTAATCCATTGACAATTTGCTCAAGCTCTTCAATCCCATCTTCGGGGACTTTTTCGACCATCGGAAACTCCAATGCATTTGCCACTCCAATTTGTTGGCAAAACTTGATGTATAAGGCAAGATCATCCCCTTGTTCTTTGGCCTTTTGGACGAGCTCAAGCGCCATCTTCGCCTCGGCCTTTTTCGCATTATAAATGTTGACAAGAATGATGGCTATCCCTCTACAAATCTTGCTATAAATGTCGAAGATCTCGATGATTATTCCATCCATGGCTTCTTGGATAAGTGGGACCCGCGTAGCGTTCGACTTCGGCTTGACACTCAACAACAAATCAAGCAAATGTTGAAGCTTTTGCAACAATTTAAGCTCTTTCATCATTGAAACAAATCTTTGCCCTTTTCGTTCCTCGAAATTCTGGTAAATTACGACGGATTTCTGATCAAGAAACGCATAGTATTCCTTTATAAACGTGTTGTGGGCCCATGTTTTTCCTGGATCGGAATGGCCATCTTTGAAATCGGATAGATCAAATGGCAACCGTCCGATGTTTTGCACGGCTTGGACGTTACAATTGATGACGCCATGCATGAGGATAAGGCCCTTAAGGACAACAACCCAACTCTTCGTTTTCTCCATTCGGTTGGCGATCGACAAGACAAGGGGCTTGACGTGGCAAGTCGAGAGACGAACCCATCGGAAAACTCGATCGGCGTTCTTAAAGTCAATGGAAAATTCATCGTGATTGGTGGCTTTGATGACGGCCGAGTCAATGTCGGGATTCCGGAGTGGGGTCCGCCGAGACAGACTGGCGATCCAGATGCTGTTTTGATCCTTTAACACTGCCGAAGCCCTTCTCCACAGCCTCATCTCTCCTCGTCTTGCCGTTGAACCTCGTCTTGCCGTTGTTGCTGCTGTTGTTGTTGTTGTTTATTAAAGTATGGTTTTTTACTTTCTTTGTTTTTCCGAGCTTCCACACGTTTTTAGCTTGTTTGTAGGACATGGCCAGAGGTTTCCATCTGGATGTGTAATATAAGGTTGGCCAACTAACTGATTTCCCCAAAACATGTCGCAATATAGGTGGTTGTAATAAAATTAAGGTGCCACCTATGTGGGTTGGTTACAACATTTGACCTTGTCTTTTGCCTACATACAAAGAAACTAACTTTAAAATTTTATTCATTTCACTTGACATTTGTAATTCAACCAATATCTTTCATCATCACAACCAATTTTTAATTTTATCAAAACATGACATCAATCAAGATATCTAATTAATCCGTCTCTTTGATCGATCTTTAGAAACATGACTCGTACTCTGATCATGATGCAGACGGAAACGTAGATAAGGATAATGCTAAATTAATTACAATATGTTATCTGCATACAGGTTAACTTTTGTATACATATTTGGACGATAAATTTAATTTAATTTTATTGATAATTGTAAAGAACGTTTAGAATAACAACGATCATTGATATAGAAAATTATTGTTATATTTGAAATACTCCAAATGGCTCTAATGCATTGGTTGACTTGATCCTCATCAATTACAAGGCTTGTAATTCACATTGTACATGTAAAATTACAATTAATTATTTCCTAATGAGAAAATGATCAGAATATGGATATAAATAATTGCTTAGCTTGTTAAAAAAAGGTCCAAAATGGAAAATTTTACCGCTCTTCGTCGTAGCCACTAACTGCCAACCACCTACTTATAGAAGACAATACTGCACTATAAAATATGGTCTTTTATATGCAGGTGGTCAATACCGATGGGCTAGAATCCCGACGAGTGCTGTCAAATTTTTCACTTCAAGAAAGCATTAGAGACCCCATGGGTACATGGGGTTACTAGGGCATGCTCCAATATGCCCAATGGTGGTGACCTGTCTGGCTTGTAATAAGGATTTGGGGTTGGAATAGAACACTTGGGATTATATACTTCCATTGGCCATTCATTTGGTTGGCCTGTAAATCTATCAGCTACATAATTGTAACTACTTCTTGAAGTTGTAATCAATGCACTTGTAGTAATGGAGGCTTCTAGAAGATCCTCCCAACTGACATCATCGTCATCCTCCGTCCATTGTATAAGAGGCTCCATTTCTAGCCCAGTCGCAGGCTGCTTAACTAGTATTTGTTTGTCACTCTCGTCTTCTGTCAAATTCGGAGACATTGGGGTCGAAACTGATGGGGACACGGACGACGAAGATGCCGATTGATCCGTCATTTGCCACATCCCATCGAGAAATGACTCGAGTGCACGAATTTGTATCTCCGGTATTCGATCGATAAATGGATATTCATACAGCCCACAAAATCCCATAGACTTGCACCAGTTGTAGAATTGAGATAGTTGATCAGCTTGAATTGCAGCCTTCTTGTAGATTCTGAAAGCAGCCATGGATTTTTGGTAAGGCAATTGAATTAGATTGTCTAAAACTTTGACAATCTCTTCTCTATACGAGGTGTAACAAGTAAAGCTATCTCGAATGACGTGTTTCATCACGGAATGGACGAGGAAGCTTGTAGAAGCTGCGCCATTCGGCCAGCAGTCGATGATTCGGTCGATTAGGGTTTGGAGTTGAGGCAATGTCTCTATCATTCTCCCCAACTCCTCCATCTTTTCTAGAAAGTCTTCACTACGATGACGTCGTTCGTGTTCTTGTTCTTGTTCGTCTATCTTTAGACGTTCAATTGACACACAATTTAATGCCTCGTCGAGCAGATGTGAGTATGATCTCACAAATTCCGTGTAATCCTCAGACGACGAGGACGAACTATCCCGAAAATTACATGGGTAGAGAGACAACCCCCCGTTCGCCCGGGCCCACAAGAGATCCGCTCGAAATGGGCTTGTATCGGGCACTGAGCCAAGGAGACGGTGGAGGAGGATGAGACATTTTAGCGCGACTTTCCAAGATTGTGTTTTGTGGAACCGTCGGGTGAAACTCAATAGAAATGCATGACACGAGGATGGGGAAATTGAAAATATTTGTGTTAGTTCGAGAACATACCGGTCGGACAATGGTGAATCGTCAGGAGGAGTGGATCTTACAATTATGCAGTTGATATCACAAAACCCCCCATTCGTGGCGATTTTAGCATAGCTGACGCTCGCACGCTCTTTCGCACGGGTAAATATTCGCTTGATTTTCTTGTGCATTTTGCATATAAATCAATATATCGAGTGACTCAAAGTACAATCACGAATGAGATCAATCATCAATATGTATAAGTGTGAAATAAAAACATTGGGAGAGGCCTAAAAACTAACGTCTTGTACAGTTAGTGTGTTATGGTTTGTACAGTTAGTGTGTTATGGTTAGGTTAGTGGCCATTATAACATTGTCTTCATTAACTCATTCGTGGACGGCTAAGGAGATAATTTCAAATATGATCTACTGATTACTCGATATATTCTTGATTATTAAATGTTGTTACATATTTATAATCAACTGTAAATAATTAAATAATATGATATCTTTAATACATATATAGACAATATTTATTGACCTAAAGTAATGAGTACGATATATTAAGAATACTATAAATTTTTTGTTCTCTTGGACAGATCATATGGTGTACAAAGAATACTACAAGAAGAATAATTTGTTAGTAAAAGATGAGTTTGATCCACCTATTATGAAAACTATACTTTCTTTGATTCTCTTTCTGGTACTTTAGTGAGTGATTTCTTTAGATAATTAATCTTTGGGTTCGTTAAAACCTAGGAGGAAGAGACATGGAGCTGCTGCACCTCCGTGAATAGTAATTGACAATAGAGAGAGAGTGACACAAGTTAATTGGTGAGTTCCTTCCATGTGTGCCCGTGACTTTTCTTTTTCTTTTTTTCATGACTTTTATATCAATTATCCCACTTTTTCTCCATTTTTTCCATCTAGATTCCCGTACTACATCTAGATATTGACGCCTGTCTAGAATTATTTCACTACTATTTTATTATTATTTTTGAATTATTTCTATCTCTCTCCTACTTTTTAACTTTTTCCACTCTTTTTTGCTACACTTTTTTATATTCATTTTCAAGTAAAATAATTTCTTCTCTGTATCTCTCTCCTATACTTCCTCCTCCACATCTCCTACAATCCATCCTCTCATTGGAGATGGCCTAAAGGGAATCGTGGACAAGCGGGTACTACTTGCGGATTCTACAAAACTAGACAAAAACCCATCATCGTGAATTAAATTGTTAGTTCGTTTCGGTTTTAACCTTTTTTTACTTCAAAAATTGACTTATATTATTTAAGCAAAATCACACTTGGACATTAATCATACTTAATTTTACTAATAACTCTGACCATTCCCAAATTTCATGGGTCTCATTTCTTTTAAGGGTTCTTTTGGTAACAGGACGTAGTTTCATAGTGGTTTGCCAATATACTGTTAGCAAACTATTTTTATCAAAAATACTCTAAATTTTTTGAGGAATAGTCGCAATTGACATTATCCATTTTTGCAAACTAAATCTGCATAAAATATTAAAAAATACGAAATATGAATAATGTTTGGTATTTTAATGATATTATTAATTTATCAAATAATATAATTAATTATTGATGAATAGATAATGATTGATTCAGTAGTATCAACAATTAACCAACCCAACCATATCCGGTGACATTTTGAAATGCCACCATTTTAGGAACCAATAAACATAAACTATTTATGGCAGTGATATTAGGATAACCACAATTCTAGTGCAAGTCAGTAACAAGAATACAACATTGAACGAATTTGTAAAGGTGCAGCCATGATAATTAATATTGACCAAAACATGCATGAATATAAAAGTCAAATGTAATGATACGATGTGAAACTACATTGAGATTGTCATTATTTTCGAAAATGTTCATTTTTAAAATTTACAATGTGTTTGTTTAATTAGTGATCAATACTCTTTCAAGTTTCAAGTGTTGATGAAACTTTATTGAATTTTATAATACGATGCTAGTCAGAGACTTGAAATATTATTAATGTAATATAAAATATTGTTTCTACTAAGTATTAACCAATTAGCTTGTGCGACTATGTGACCACATACTCATATGTTTTTTTCGACTTTTACTATCGGTATTAATCGTTACTATTAGGTGTTACTACTCATGATCTTTGTTACTAATAGTTGTTACTCAAACAAGACATAATTAACCTCTAACATATACAACCACATTACTTAAACAAACGCCCCATTTAATGACTTTGATTGATACACAATTAGTTATGAACTCCCACGGTTAAAATGTCTTCCCAGTTCATATTGATGGCAAGCTAAATTCCAACTAATAATTGTTGGTGTACCACTTAATTACCTCTTAATAATTTAGTTCAACTTGACCTTCATAATCTACTTTTCGCGACACAACCCACAAAAACCGACAATAAAGAATAATGATATTGATAAAATGAAGCACCAACAAATTTTCAAATTGTAGTAGACTACAATCACATCCCGTCGAACAAAATGCATGGGCATAATAGTCGTCCATGTCTACAAAATTTACACACTTATGTTCACAACATCAAGTAAACAACGAGCAATAGCATAACATGCAACTCAACTTCAACAGAATATAACCTAATAACAGATGTAAAAACTATAAGAAAAGCTCAACAACATCTACAAGAACAATCATCTTCCCCGCTTTAAGTGACACTAAAAGCTAGCAGTAAGTGAGAAAAGGAAAAAGGGAAGGCACGATTTGAAGCAGGAGGCTTGTAAAATTACTTCTCGACGACTGGACGGGCCTTCTCCCCTCCATTTTTCTTGTTTCGATTGGTTTCGACAATATCTAGTTGTGACTGGAAGTTTAAAAAAATTGGAGAAACTAATGAGTTGTAACGGTCAAAACATGATAATATCATCAATAACTTGGAACACGATTAGGAAAATGCACCCAAAAAAAGAGTAAAATCTAGAATGCGTAAGGATTTTGCATGTCTAATCGAAATGCTCAAATTAGAAATTGAAGAACCCTAACAAATTGCTTACCCACAAGTTCCAACTCAAGGCCTGGAAAGAAGATTTACGATTTTGGTCGATTACGAAATGAAAAACGATTAAATTGTGTTTCAAGAGATGATTAGCATTTTGGGTGGAATGAAAAAGAAGACGATTTTTTTCCTAAAGAGAAGTAGAGATAGGGTAGGATTCTAAAGAGATGGAAAACGAATAGAACCTAATCTTTGGTTTAATTTGAATTAGATTTGGTTTATCCTAATCCTAAGTAATTATCCTAATTGGTGTAATAATTATAAAATTAATTAAATTGAAATGGAGGAATTCAATTCGATATAATATACATAAATATTTTTGAAAATTTAACATCCAATATTAGATAAATTACGTCTATATTTGAAAATTGAGTTACAACTAGATATTAATGAAAATTGGTAAAAAATGTTGGTGCGGCACCTAATTACCTCTTCTTTTAAACATATAAAATTAATTTTAGCCCAAATAAAAGTTTTCTCGATTGCACGAATATGTTCACAATAAATTTAAATGCTTGTTCACATGTATATAATTTTTCTTTTACCTTTTTACTTACTTTTTCCTTCTGAAACAAGTATATAATTTTTCTTATCATGAGAATAGTGCGAGACATTTGAAAAAATATTGTATACAAAAAAGTATTGTCATAATCAGGCCATTGTGTTTCAATTATTCCTTTTCCGCTATATTTTTCCATAATAATTTCATAAAAGTATATAATCGTATATTTACTTGTTAAAGAGTATTACTATTTTGAAAACTTTTAGGCATGTAAATTCATTGTACTTAGTCATTTTATAATTATTAATATCTTTTTTGAATTACGATAATTGTTTAATATCTTCATCTACTATCATGATTAACGCATAGGACAACGAGAGAAAAATATTTCATATATGTTATAAAAGTATAGAAACAATAGAGAGAATTTAGAGAGAATGAATTCTAAGGAATTCTCAGGAATGAATTTCATTAATAACTGAAGCCCTATTTATAGGAAAACTTCGAATGGCACAATCGTAATTACATAATTTCATCAAGGGTATAATAGTCATTCACATATAATAATTACATCTTTTACCAAATTATTCCTCCACCAAATTATTCCTCCACCAAATTATTCCTCATAATTCATAACCACCACATTATTCTCAATTATTCATAACACCTAATAATTATTCTTCAATTATTATTCATAACACTCTTGAATGACTATTAATACAAATGTCTTCCTGACTGCTTTGGAGAAAAACCCAATGGGAAAAAAAACATCCAAACCGATTGGAGGATAGCTTGGAGTGGTTATATCGCTTCATCAAAACATTGCTCCCCACGATGTCTATCGGTGACATATGAGTATTCACGTCTTTGCCTCGTTAAAACCTTGTCAAGAAAACCGGTGGGAAAAAACTTGATCGAATGAAAAAGAGTACAATTTGCTCGTTTGATTTCATATCTTGAGAAGCGATATCTTTACTTACGTAAATGATTTCAATATCATCATCGTTTGGATCTAAAGCATTAGCTCCATTATAACTTGATCCAATAGATACCTTTGTATCAATTTCTCCTATCGTTCTCAATATACCATGAATATGCATCGTTAAAACCTTATTAGGAAAAACCCAAAGGGGAAAACCCTAATGAAGGAAAAAGAGTACATTATTCATGTGAATACGCTTTAAAGTTGCCTCATTAAAAACCTTGCTAGGAAAACCCAATGGAATAAAACCTCAGTCAAGGGAAAAAGAGTGCAACGCGTATTTTATACAAGTATCTGCAAGCATTTCAAAATCTTTCATACATTTGTATGAGTATCATATACATTGATTTTATACTCTTCTGCTCATTTAGAGTGCATCAATTTTCTTACACAACTACAAAACATTCACCATGAACACATGTCTCCAAATACACAATTTAAAGCATATAAATTCATTGTAAAAACATGTAAACATATAAGTAAACCTTCATAACTAACTAACACTTAAAATATATCATTTAACATTTAATACTCACTTAATAGGTTATTTCATTCCAGGGGCTTAGTTCACCCTTTAGGGTACTCATAAACACGGGTTTAGCTCATCCGATCCTTTAATTTCCTTTTCGGCACTACACACGATCGGTAATTTAACTTTCATGAGCATGCAATATATAATGACCACCATGCTTATCTTTAAACTTGAGCATTAGTCATCATCATCTCATCATCTCATAAGTTAAGGATTTCACATTCACCATTTATCATCTTCAATATATCTCAATATTTTCATTATCATTGATCATATGTAGCGCTACATTTTCATATCGTGTCGACACTTTTCAATTTCATTTCTTTCCCCATATCGACATAACTTATCGAGATATCTCATTATCAATCCTCTTGTAGGATTACATAATATAGTTATGTCTATATACTCTTCAAGAGCATATGCCTCCGTTATTAAGACCATCTTTTATAATTTGCTTTGATATATATGATTGGGGAAATATCAACGCTTCTAAATGCTAACTTATCAAAGCATCAGAATGATATATGTGATTGTTCATAGCCTTTCATGCATCTTTGAACTTCAAGTTCAGATTTCAATTTCGAGGATATAACATGGTGCATTTCACATATTATTTTCAACTTTTAATACTCCCCTCATGTCGAGAAAATTTAGAACACCAAAACTCATACAGTTGGTATGATTTTAATCATATATGTTCTCATCATTCACCTTAATATGGGAATTTAGACTGCTTGCATTCTATTCTCGATATCGGCAATTTATTTGAGGACTTTAAATAATTTGCCATATAATATCCCACTTGTATGCGCATACTCAAATCCTTCAGGGATTTATTCAAGTATTGGGATATACATTTACTAGCTTTATCATTAAATCTGAAAATCATGCTCAGTGAGCAAATATTTCGTAAATTTCAAATTACGAATCATATACACATGTGACTATCTAGTGGATCCATATCATAATATCTAGTAGTCCACATGGAGAATGAGTGGGCCCATATTTCTCATCCTTTATTCCAGATATATTTGGGATTTATTCCCAATATTGGCTAGTAATGATTTCATCATTTATCGAGAACAATCATTGAAGAATTCTTTTAATTCTTCACTTGAAATATTGATTTCAATAATTATTTAAACCGGGATGGTCATCAGGTTTGCAAACAGTATTATTGAACTTCTAGTTCAGTAAATTCTTATATCGATTTCACTAGTATCTGTATAGTGCTCAATATGATTTATCATAGAAATAATTCACCGACATATTCCATCATCTTTTGGTGACATTATTGTCTACTACTGTTCAAACACGGAGTTACAGCTCATACGCATCACATCCGGCTATTATTTAATTCCGAAATCGTAGCTCTTACGCTTCATATTATTTATTTAAAATCGGAGTCTTATTTTATACGCGTCGTATTATTCTATAAATAAATCATCAAAATTATTGCAAAATTCATCCTAACAAGGATCTATACATTATAATGGATCATATGCTCTCAAATCTTCGAAAATACTATCCATCACTACCGATCAAAATCCTAAAAAGGATTTATCGATGTAGGCTAGAAAGATTAAGGATGCTAATGAATAAGGGTATCCCACAAGATATCCGATGCTTGATTAAAGCAAAGGTTCGATTATCTGGTGAGGTTTCAATTCCTTCTAAATACATGCCTGGTATGGGTAAAAGTAGTTTTTCAAAGAAACGGAGAGCAAAAAGATTAGGAGGATGCTACAAGTGTGCTCGATGGACATGTGACACTCGATGTAAATCTGTGGGGTACTTGTCCAGAAACCGAGAAGATAAAATAGCATTCATTAAGGATGGATTGAGTAAGGAGCCTTTGGATGATATTCAACAGGCTCTTGAGACACATCCTAGTGGACACGCACAAGGTGAGCCAATGGCCTTATGGGCCAAATTCAAAGATCAACAAGCGTTACAGTCTTTGAAAACTTACTTTAGAAGATTCTGCTTGTAAATTTAGTAGAAAATTTTAGTATAATAGTTTTCTCATATTAATATAAGGAAGCTCGGTGTAATAACGAAGATCAATGTTTTTCTTGTAATTGTAAATATTGTTTTTCGATTTTTAAGATATATATATATGTATATATATATTATTTTTCAATCACCGATGATATATGTCATTTTCACTTAAAAAAATTTCAGATTTTTTTTTCTCTTCATATTTGTCAAAAAGTAAATAGTGCACTCAATTATTGGTTTGAAAATTTTTCTTTAAATAGAGGGATTCATATATCTCTCATGTTTATACATTAAAAGTAGAGTGCAAAAGAGAGATAGGAGTAGAGATGGATATGGAGATTTTAGAATCATCTCATACAAGTCACCTTTACCTCGCCAGATTAAAACCGTATGTATTCTTGGTGGATCTAACTGCAGGCCATATCCAATATGTGGATATGGCAAATCGACTCAGAAAAGAGTTAGGGAGACAAGAAATCAATATACTATACGGAGGAACCAACAACAAACTTTTAGCTAGACTTATAATGGCCGCACAATCATGGGGAATAAGAGTTTGAGTGTAATACCTTTCCATCTAGTTGGATCTAATACTCGGGTGGAGCAGTTCTACCATGGGTCCAGCGGGGTTGGGGCTACAGCGCAATCCATCCACACATGTATGATGTATATGATGAATAATAGTGATGCTTTCATTGTCCTTCCAAAGCGGCTACAACACCTTTGGAGGAAATATTCAATATAGCCTCGTTGCACTGTGGAATTTTCATGTCAAACCAATAGGTTTGTTGAATATTAATAATTTCTTTGATGGCTTACTAGCGTTTCTAGATCAGTGTAAATAATAAGTTTATCTCTCATCAATGAGAAAAATACTTATTTCGCTAATCTTTGTTGATGAACTACTCATCAAATTTCATGCATATGTTCAAGAATCATGGAAGCCAGTCAGTCAGTCCACAGACCACTGGTGTCAAGCGAAAAAGAAATTCGGATCCTTTAAATATTTCATTATGAATCCTAATGTTGATGGTGGCAGAGTTACGGAGTATTTATACTCTCGAGACGCATCCCTCATTTATGGATTCAGTATGTATATTCTTTTTACATTTCTATATTTTCGAGTGTTTAATGCCATCTTTTGATATTCTCAATATGTTCCATTTCGACTGTTTTGTACTTCTTCTGGAGTAATAATAATATCATATTGGCTTTATTCAAATACAGAAATCTAGTGATTATGCTTCTTCAAGAGCATTTTATTCTCATATTAATACAATCTCATATCATCGATAAGATTACTTCATATAAGCTTTCCATGCGATATATTTTCTTTGATTTATCAACATGGGATCTATTCAGCACTTTACTTTCGTCTATTTATCAAATGGTAACTTCAAGTACCACTTGCTCAATTTTCTCCATTCATATTCGGTATATATGGGGAAGTAATTTTATTCTCATTGTCTACTACTTCGAGAGTATGATTAGAATATTTGATCAACTACTTCTTCTGGAGTAGGATTCGTTATAACCAATCGTGTAGTATAACCCACCACATTGGAAATATGCACACCAATCGTGTGGTATTACCCACCACATTGGAAATATACTCAAACTATAAAGTGCATAAATTTAAATTGCAGAAATTAAATTTCCTCCAATAGGTGGTCGAACCTACCTTATGGGAATTATTGCAATAAATATAAATCTACGGAATTTAAATAGCAAGAATTAAATTGCATAATATTTAACTACTTCTTCAGGAGTAGGATCTGCTTAGTAGAAGGTATTACCCATCACTTAGCATATAAAGTGCAGAAATATATAAAACCTTCCGTTTAGTGACGGTTTGAACCCATCATCAAGTAGCAGGTATTGCAGTAATTAAATTGCAGTAAATAAAGTGTGAGAATTAAATATTGAACTGCTTCTACGGGAGCAAATTTGTTCTTCTAGAACAAATACTCATTACTTCTACAAGAGCACACTTATCCTTCTAGAATAAGTACATTATGTAATTGAACTCTTCGGGAGTTACATTAATATTTCGATCTTTTAACTCAAATGGACTTCAAGCCATTTTATATAATCAATGGATTTAGAATTTCTTCATGAATATTCTATCCATTTTTCACTTGTCGTCAAAATTAGGTCGGTTTTACCTAAGGGTAAAATTGTCCATTCCAATTCATAAGGTAAAATTGTCAAAAATATTTTATCAATGTTTTACGATTGGAAAATTATCTCCTTTCTACTTCAATTTATCAATATCAAAATATTCAATGACTATTTTGTAACTTTTTCAAAAGTTGGTGTCTTGATTTGTAAATTTTGAAAGTTTGATAATAACATATTTCAAAGCAGTTATTACCCTATCAATGTTGGTGTCAAATCGAAGCTCTCGTTAAATCGAGTATAATGGAGTCGAGAAAATTTGATTTTGATAATGTATACTCCTTATATCTCGATAAAACGAATGTTATAGTTTAATATATTATTATATTATAAAATCATATGATTTACCTTTTTCCCTTTCTAATTATTCCATGGATGAGATTTACTTGCAATCCATTTACGTGATCGGAAAATTCTTTGGACTCCATTCTTCCAATTTTGGAATTTCAGACATCTCAAGCGGGTTGTGTAGAATGAGAATTGTGGGAGAAGAATATGAACAAAGGGAATTTTCAATGATGTATTTGCAAAGAGAGTTATTTAGGATTGATGAGGATGAATTAATTCATTGGTAATAATCCAGTTTACGTCTGAGAAGATCATCTATAAGATACAATCAGAGCATACTTCTTTCATATTACTCAAAGGGCTAGAGACTCGTCTTTGATAACGTGTTATAAAGTATAGAAACAATAGAGAGAATTTAGAGAGAATGAATTCTAAGGAATTCTCGGAATGAATTTCATTAATAATGAAGCCCTATTTATAGGAAAACTTGAATGGCACAATCGTAATTACATAATTTCATCAAGGGTATAATAGTCATTCATATATAATAATTACATCTTTTACCAAATTATTCCTCCACCAAATTATTCCTCCACCAAATTATTCCTCATAATTCATAACCACCACATTATTCTCAATTATTCATAACACCTAATAATTATTCTTCAATTATTATTCATAACAATATACAGGATTGTTATTTTATATATAGTCATAAATCACAATTGTATTTCACTTATCCATTCTTTGACTTTGTATCCAGCATTTATATAATAATTCGACCACAAAACTAAACAAAATATTAGAAAGTGATTTTTTTTAAGCTCAAACACAATATTACTAAATTAAATAACATATTGAAATAACAAAAGACATAGAACAACATTATGCATAACAAAGTTAGCGCGTTGTCACGGACCTCGCGTCTGTGTCCCACCCCTGAGGCGCAGCAGGGTTGACATGTGCGAGATTAGTGGCCTATATACTTGAATTGTGCTGATTGTGGGCTACGTTATTCAAGTATGCTGGTATTCCTTCCCCAAAGTACTATGTTGCATGTGGCAAGCTTGCTGGTCCAGGGTTGGGGTAAGGCTGGTCTCGGATGCATGTGGGTGTGCGCTCGTATTCTCAAGGAGCCGGACGGCTAGGCCGTTACAGCGTGTTCTCCTACAAGTTTTAACATATTTTTACATATTTTTATACAGTTTTACAAACAAATCTCGTGGAACCTACCTGTACTTCACAAATCTCCACCATTTAATTCCACTTATTCTTTCTCATATATCACATGAAATCACATAAAAACACACATCCTAACACCCAGTCACGCATTAAGATGCAGTACTTTGCGTTGGAAAAATACTTATTGAAGTCTTCTAGAAAAAGTCAGCAAACTCTTCCAGTCTCTCTGGTCATCATCTCATCGAGGGTGTGGTCCTGTGGAAGGAATGCTTGTTTGCTGAAGAGGGTCCTCCTCCTACGTACATTCTAGGTTGCTAATGAGGTCCAACATTGATCTAATCCATCTTCTTATGTTATCATGATTGAGAGGAAGACGTTTGAGTGACACGTTGTAACATAGTCATCAATCGAGTTTTTGATCCCACACATTAATCGGGCTTTCCACTTAGAAAGATTTCTTGCGAAATTATGGTAAGTTTTTTTTTCTTCTTTTCCTCCCCTCTTGACCGCTAAGTTCGTCGTCCCCTTCTTCCCATTATATGAGAAAGTCATCAGTGCATTGACACTACTCGATTGTATGGGTACACATCGTTTTCATCTTTAAAGAATGTTTGTTTGACAGGAAAAAAAAATGATAGTAATGGACCCAACAATAAATAATAAATTCGACCTTGTTATAAAAGTATGAAAACAATAGAGAGAATTTAGAGAGAATGAATTCGAAGGAATTCTCAGGAATGAATTTCATTAATAACCGAAGCCCTATTTATAGGAAAACTTCGAATGGCACAATCGTAATTACATAATTTCATCAAGGGTATAATAGTCATTCGCATATAATAATTACATCTTTTACCAAATTATTCCTCCACCAAATTATTCCTCATAATTCATAACCACCAAATTATTCTCAATTATTCATAACACCTAATAATTATTCTTCAATTATTATTCATAACACTCCC
Organism: Jasminum sambac; assembly: GCA_018223645.1. NCBI lineage: Eukaryota > Viridiplantae > Streptophyta > Magnoliopsida > Lamiales > Oleaceae > Jasminum > Jasminum sambac. The sequence goes on along the minus strand of CP073650.1, from coordinate 18,067,837 downwards.
CCTTGAATGACTATTAATACAAATGTCTTCTGGACCTGTTTGGAGAAAAACCCAGTGGGAAAAAACTTCCAAACCGATTGCAGGATAGCTTGGAGTGGTTATATACTGCTTCATCAAAACATTGCTCCCCCTGATGTCTATCGGCATATGAGTATTCACGTCTTTGCCTCGTTAAAACCTTGTCAAGAAAACCCGAGTGGGAAAAACTTGATCGAAGGAAAAAGAGTACAATTTGCTCAGTTTGATTTCATATCTTGAGCTGATATCTTTACTTACGGTAAATGATTTCCAATATCATCATCGTTTGGATCTAAAGCATTGGCTCCATTATAACTTGATCCAATAGATACACTGTATCAATTTCTCCTATCGTTCTCAATATACCATGAATATGCCTCGTTAAAACCTTATTAGGAAAAACCCGGTGGGAAAAACCTAATGAAGGAAAAGAGTACATTATTCATGTGAATACGCCTTTAAAGTTGCCTCATTAAAAACCTTGCTAGGAAAACCCAATGGGATAAAACCTCAGTCAAGGGAAAAAGAGTGCCAGCGTATTTTATACAAGTATCTTTGCAAGCATTTCAAAATCTTTCATACATTTGTATGAGTATCATATACATTGATTTTATACTCTTCTGTTCATTTAGAGTGCATCAATTTTCTTACACAACTACAAAACATTCACCATGAACACATGTCTCCAAATACACAATTTAAAGCATATAAATTCATTGTAAAAACATGTAAACATATAAGTAAACCTTCATAACTAACTAACACTTAAAATATATCATTTAACATTTAATACTCACTTAATAGGTTATTTCATTCCCAGGGGCTTAGTTCACCCTTTAGGGTACTCATAAACACGGGTTTAGCTCATCCGATCCTTTAATTTCCTTTTCGGCACAACACACACGATCGGTAATTTAACTTTCATGAGCATGCAACATATAATGACCACCATGCTTATCTTTAAACTTGAGCATTAGTCATCATCATCTCATCATCTCATAAGTTAAGGATTTCACATTCACCATTTATCATCTTCAATATATCTCAATATTTTCATTATCATTGATCATATGTAGCGCTACATTTTCATATCGTGTCGACACTTTTCAATTTCATTTCTTTCCCCATATCGACATAACTTATCGAGATATCTCATTATCAATCCTCTTGTAGGATTATACAATATAGTTATGTCTATATACTCTTCAAGAGCATATGCCTCCGTTATTAAGACCATCTGTTATAATTTGCTTTGATATATATGTTCGGGGAAATCTCATAATATCAACGCTTCTGGCGTGCTAACTTATCAAAGCATCTTAACTGATATATGTGATTGTTCATAGCATCTTTTATGCATCTTTGAACTTCAAGTTCATATTTTAATTGTGAGGATATAACATGATGCATTTCACATATTATTTTCAACCTTTAATACTCCCCCTCATGCTGAGAAAATTTAGAACACCAAAACTTATACAGTTGGTATGATTTTAATCATATATGTTCTCATCATTCAACCTTAATATGGGAATTTAGACCGTTTGCATTCTATTCTCGATATCGGCCAATTTATTTGAGGACTTTAAATAATTTGCCATATAATATCCCACTTGTATGCGCATACTCAATCCTTCAGGGATTTATTCAAGTATTGGGATATACATTTACTAGCTTTATCATTAAATTTGGAAATCATGCTCATACCGTGAGCAAATATTTCGTAAATTTCAAATTTCGAATCATATACACATGTGACTATCTAGTGGATCCATATCATAATATCTAGTAGTCCACATGGAGGATGAGTGGGCCCATATTTCTCATCCTTTATTCCAGATATATTTGGGATTTATTCCCAATATTGGCTAGTAATGATTTCATCATTTATCGAGAACAATCATTGAAGAATTCTTTTAATTCTTCACTTGAAATATTGATTTCAATAATTATTTAAACCGGGATGGTCAGTCCGGTATTGCAAACGAGTATTATTGAACTTCTAGTTCAGTAAATTCTTATATCGATTTCACTAGTATCTGTATAGTGCTCAACATGATTTATCATAGAAACAATTCACCGACATATTCCATCATCTTTTGGTGACATTATTGTCTACTACTGTTCAAACACGGAGTTACAGCTCATACGCATCACATCCGACTATTATTTAATTCCGAAATCGTAGCTCTTACGCTTTATTTAAAATCGGAGTCTTATTTCATACGCGTCGTATTATTCTATAAATAAATCATCAAAATTATTGCAAAATTCATCCTAACAAGGGTCTATACATTATAATGGATCATATGCTCTCAAAACTTCGAAAATACTATCCATCACTACCGATCAAAATCCTAAAAAGGATTTATCGATGTAGGCTGGAAAGATTAAGGATGCTAATGAATAAGGGTATCCCACAAGATATCCGATACTTGATTGAAGCAAAGGTTCGATTATCTGGTGAGGTTTCAATTCCTTCTAAATACATGCCTGGTATGGGTAAAAGTAGTTTTTCAAAGAAACGGAGAGCAAAAAGATTAGGAGGATGCTACAAGTGTGCTCGATGGACATGTGACACTCGATGTAAATCTGTGGGGTACTTGTCCAGAAATCGAGAAGATAAAATAGCGTTCATTAAGAATGGATTGAGTAAGGAGCCTTTGGATGATATTCAACAGGCTCTTGAGACACATCCTAGTGGACACGCACAAGGTGAGCTAATGGCCTTATGGGCCAAATTCAAAGATCAACAAACGCGTTACAGTCTTGAAAAACTTACTTTAGAAGATCCTGTTTGTAAATTTAGTAGAAAAATTTAGCATAATGATTTTCCCATATTTATGTAAGAAAGCTCGGTGTAATAACAAAGATCAATATATTTCTTTTATTTGTAAATATCGTTTTTCAATTTTAAGATATATATTATTTTTCAATCAATGACTTATATGTCATATCACTAAAGAAAAATTTCTGCTTTTTCTCTTTCATATTTGTCAAAAAGTAAATAGTGCACTCAATTATTGGTTTTAAAATTTTTCTTTAAATAGAGGGATTCATATATCTCTCATGTTGAAAATATAGTGCAAAAAGAGAGATAGGAGTAGAGATGGATATGGAGATTTTAGAATCATCTCATACAAGTCAGCCTTTACCTCGCCAGATTAAAACCGTATGTATTCTTGGTGGATCTAAACTGGTAGGCCATATCCAATATGTGGATATGGCAAACCGACTCGTAAAAGAGTTAGGGAGACAAGAAATCAATATACTATACGGAGGAACCAACAACAAACTTTTAGCTAGACTTATAATGGCCGCACAATCATGGGGAATAAGAGTTTCGAGTGTAATACCTTTCCATCTAGTTGGATCTAATACTCAATTGGAGCAGTTCTACCATGGGTCCAAAGAGGTTGGTGCTACAAGCAATCCATCCACAACCGCATGATGTATATGATGAATAATAGTGATGCTTTCATTGTCCTTTCTAGGCGGCTACAACACACTAGAGGAAATATTCAATATAGCCTCGTTGTACAAAGTGAATTTTCATGTCAAACCAATAGGTTTGTTGAATATTAATAATTTCTTTGATGGTTTACTAGCGCTTTCTAGATTGGGGTGTAAATAATAAGTTTATCTCTCATTCAATGAGAAAATACTTATTTCTCGCTAAATCTTTGTTGATGAACTACTCATCAAATTTCATGCATATGTTCAAGAATGCATGGAAGCCCAGTCCGTCGATCATGCATCATCGTGTGGTTTAAAAAGAAATTCAGGATCCTTTAAATATTTCATTATGAATCCTAATGTTCTGGGTAAGAGTTACGGAGTATTTATACTCTCGAGACGCATCCCTCATTTATGGGTTCAATATATATTTTCTTTTCGTATTTCTATATTTTCGAGTGTTTATTGCCATCTTTGATATTCTCAATATGTTTTACTTCGGCTGTTTTGTACTTCTTCTGGAGTAATAATAATAATATCATATTGGCTTTATTCAAATACAGATATCTAGTGATTATGCTTCTTCAAGAGCATTTTATTCTCATATTAATACAATCTCATATCATCGATGAGATTACTTCATGTAATCTGTCCATGCGATATAATTTCTTTGATTTATCAACATGGGATCTATTGAGCATTTTACTTTCATCTATTTATCCAATGGTAACTTCAAGTACCACTTACTCAATTTTTTCTCCATTAATATTCGGTAAATATGGAGAATAAATTTTATTCTTATTGTCTACTACTTCGAGAGTATGATTAGAATATTTGATCAACTACTTCTTCTAGAGTCGTTATAACCAATCGTGTAGTATTACCCACCACATTGAAAATATGCACACCAATCGTGTGGTATTACCCACCACATTAGAAATATACTCAAACTATAAAGTGCATAAATTTAAATTGCAGAAATTAAATTTCCTCCAATAGGTGGTCGAACCTACCTTATGGGAATTATTGCAGTAAATATAAATTTACGGAATTTAAATTGCGAGAATTAAATTGCATAATATTTAACTACTTCTTCAGGAGTAGGATCTGCTTAGTAGAAGGTATTACCCATCACTTAGCATATAAAGTGTAAATATATAAAACCTTCCGTTTAGTGACGGTTGAACCCATCATCAAGTAGGAGGTATTGCAAAGTAATTAAATTGCGAAGAAATAAAGTGCGAGAATTAAATATTGATCTGCTTACGGAGCATTTGTTCTTCTAGAACAAATACTCATTACTTCTACAAGAGCATACTTATCCTTCTAGAATAAGTACATTATGTAATTGAACTCTTCGAGAGTTACATTAATATTTCGATCTATTAACTCAAATGGACTTCAAGTCATTTTATATAATTAATGGATTTAGAATTTCTTCATGAATATTCGATCCATTTTTCAATCGTCAAAATTAGGCTTCGGTTTTACCCTAAGGGTAAAATTGTCCATTCCAATTCGCAAAGGTAAAATTGTCAAAAATATTTTATCAATGTTTTACGATTGGAAAATTATCTCCTTTCTACTTCAATTTATCAATATCAAAATATTCAATGACTATTTTGTAACTTTTTCAAAAGTTGGTGTACTGATTTGTAAATTTTGAAAGTTTGATAATAATATATTTCAAAACGAGTTATTACCCTATCAATGTTGGTGTCAAATCGAAGCTCTCGTTAAATCTAGTATAATAGAGTCGAGAAAATTTGATTTTGATAATGTATGCTCCTTATATCTCGATAAAACGAATGTTATAGTTTAATATATTATTATATTCTAAAGTAATGTATATATACATATATATATTTTTACCTTTGTCCATTTCTGATTCGTGTTTTCTTCTTGCTTTTGCTCACCATCTCCCAAAGTTAAAAATCCACATGGAATCTTGGTAATTAGTGCACAAAACATTTATTATCACAGTAGAAGGAAAAATCAACTCGACGGTGGAGACTCCATAATTTAATTGGATTTCAAATTGTGAAGTTCTTGGAGTGATTGTTCTAGGTTTAATAGGGAGTTGAGGTTCATAGCTTCCAATTCTCTAACGCCTGTATCATATTTTTGATTCTCGAGAGACCTAAAATTAAATTTCGTGAAAAAGGATCAAGGATGTTTATAATATTTGCGATGAAGGGTTTCGTGAAAAGAGGAGTCGTTTGAGGGCGATACACGAAAGTGTGAGAATCATGTTCGAGTTTGGGAAATTTCAAGATATTTGTTAATAGTGTTCCAAATAATAATAATTAGGTTTCGATCTGAGAAGATCATCGTTAGATGCAATCAGAGAGCATACTCCCTTCTTATTACTCAAATGGCTAGAGACTCGTGCTGATAACGTGTTATAAAAGTATGAAAACAATAGAGAGAATTTAGAGAGAATGAATTCGAAGGAATTCTCAGGAATGAATTTCATTAATAACCGAAGCCCTATTTATAGGAAAACTTCGAATGGCACAATCGTAATTACATAATTTCATCAAGGGTATAATAGTCATTCACATATAATAATTACACCTTTTACCAAATTATTCCTCCACCAAATTATTCCTCATAATTCATAACCACCAAATTATTCTCAATTATTCATAACACCTAATAATTATTCTTCAATTATTATTCATAACAGACCTTTCAATATTTCATGAGAGAATAAAAAGTACACAAATGTAAAAGGAAGAAAAATGAGAATCCCCATATGATGTTCACTTCTCCTCTTGCAATCCAAGACAAAATTTAGTTTTTTTATTTTGCCTCACCAGATCTCATTTCCAAATCCGGCCATTTTTAAAGTCCATGTGTGATTTTTGACTATTGTGTTTGTTCTGATTTAGTGGATGTTAGCATATAAATTATAATAAATTTTTATAATTAAGAAGAAAGAGAATTAGTAAAGTTGAATGGTGGAGATTTAATAGTATAAATGGATCCTACAAGATATATAGATATGGTTTATTTGATCAAATTTAAATTTTAAAAAATAAAAAATTATATTTTTATAAGTATAATAATATGTCTGTTCTTATTTATTTTTCAACTATTCATTCACAAATATTTTTTAAAAATTCTCAAAGAAACATTAGCATTTCTTCCAAGAATGAAAGATATAAAAGAAGTGAAGAATAGAAACGAAGGGGTGGCGCAGTGATCAGACGCTCACGTTCCGGCCGTGTGGCCGCGGTTGGATTCCTATCCCCTAATTCAAACCCAACAACCCCCACCCACCAAAAAAAAGGTGGAGAATAAGTTTTAGGAAATACATGGTTGAAATAAAAAGAAGAGATGATACAAACAAAACGAAGTTGCCTTTATAAGACGGAGATAGTGCATCTGAATACAACAAATCAGTTTCCAAGTTAGCACCAAAATATTCCAAGTCCTTTTGGCCATGGACGTCAACTGCCTCGCACGATGATTTTCTTGCTACGCTATTATTACAAATAATGCTCCTCAAATTTTGATTGGTTTGTTACTGAATAATGCTACTGGGACACCCTATTTGACACCCAACTTGACACCCCTTGACCATTTGACCGATTTAAAAAAATCAAAATTAAAAGGGAGGGAATTATACAAAAGAGGGATCGGCCCAGTTGCTTCAAATCCCTAATTTCGCAGAGAAAAATTCTTGAGGAAAGCCATTAGAACTTCAACGCCATGGATTCTTGACACCTCGTATTGGCTTTGCCTCCGGATGGAGTTGGTGAAATTTCTTCAACGCCGGTGAGTAGTCGAGCATCCAACCACGAGTAGTCGAGCACACCTCGTATTAGCTTTGTCTCCGGCCACCGCAGCTCCGAGCCTAAATTGACATTCAGTCCCTAAACTCCCGGCCCGCTGGCGTCCGGGCCGTTAGCTTCGTCTCATAGATCGCCGTCGTTTTCTTCTCTGTCACGCAGACTGCCGGGCCATCTTCACCGCCGTTAGCTTTGTTTGCCGACCATTGCCGAAATGGTTTCTGGTTAGTGGCCCGTGCAATTTAAATTTTTTTATGAATCGTTTTCTACTTTCTTTCAACTGATTTGGAACTGTTGGTTTTTGCCTGATTATGATTCCATTGTTTAAGGATTACTAAGGTGGCTTACGCTTCAGTTTCAAATAGCATATCGAAGCCACTATTTTAGCTTCACTTTAGAGAAGCCCAAAAAACCAAATTTTAGTTTGCTCAATGATGGCAAAGTCACATTCAGATGTAGCATAAGGACAGAGACACTCCAAACATGTAGAAAACCAAAGTAGAAAAAGGCTGCAAAGTTTTTATTTTCTTTCTTGAAGAAGCAAAGCTTGTTGGTTCCGCAGTGATAAAATTCACATTTTCGTCCAATGTTCAAAAAGTTTCACTTAATATAAGAAATTTATTTACACACTCAAAAAACATTAAACATAGTTCTATAGTAATTCTTATATGATTAACTTATATTTCAATGAAAATTTGCTTCATAAAAACACTAATGTTATGACTTTTGAAATGACGAGTTGAAATTTGTATAAAGGAGTTGACGTATTGTATTGAATTCTACCCATTGTAAGCCTCGTTTATTCGTCTGTGTTAGATCAGCAATGATGTACATTAAACTGTTTGTTCTGTTAATGTAATGTCCAATTTGTAATTGACGTTATATTAATCAACTGTGTTAGATTGACAATGCTATACATTAAACTATTTGTTCTATTAATGTAATGTCTAATTCGTAATTGACGCTATTATAATGTCCAATAGTTGACAAGAGATCAGATATGTAAAAGCTTATAAAAATGAAAACTTATTTACTCATTTGGTGAAAGCTCACTTTAAAAGTGACTCGTGTATTTTGCAATATTCACATCAGATTTGAGATGGGGATTTTGGCAAGTGGTAGTCAAGCTGGCGACGCCCAGAGTGTAAAAGTATATTTTTGAAAAAATATATGACTCAAAAGCTTGAAACCTATAAACACTATAAATGTGATAGATATTGAGTCAACCTCAAGCAATAAGTTTTACGAGCTCAGTGAAACTCTGAATTGTGTTAGTTTTTTGTGACTCTATATGCTGGTTTGGCTGCATCTTATGGATATAATAAGTAGGAACTTTGCAGAGTTGGTCTTCAGACTCAACAGTATGTTCTACTTGCAAGTTTTACTAACTGGGGCATTTTCATGTTTGGACTTTTTTCATAGAAATAGTGCAATAAGCAAGTTAATAGATATGTTGTAATTAATATATGTTTTAGTTTTGAAGCAATTATATGTAGGATGCAATGAGAAAATAATCATGTGTCATGCCATTCTGTTTGAATTTCTCACGCCGTACTTGATTTCAATCTTAAGCGGCATTTTGGTTGTCAAGATACTTCTCTCAATCTCTCAATCTCACTTTTTAGTATACCTAACGAGTTTGTTGTTGTCCATAGGTGAGAATATTTTATTTGATGAGACACTACCGAGGATGATTTGGCCAATGAACAAAGTCTTGAGGACGCCACGTCAATTGAAAAAAACTACGTTGGACAAAATGGAGAAATAAGTAAAGAATTACCTTTAGAAGAGAATGTTGATCATGTTCCAAGTGTTGGAATGCAGTTTGGCGGTTTAGACAACGTATTGTACGTAGGAAAGAAGGGAGTGGAATGAGATTAAAAGAAATGGGAGATGGAGTGAGTGAGGAGTGAGTTTGAGTCTTCAATGGTGTATAATGCATAATCAATGTGTTGTGTAAGGATATTAGGATCCAATTATCAGACGACGATGGGTGTGCATTGGAAATAACTACTTCTCTATAGTTTAGGTTTCTTGCTCCTCCTTTTGCTTAGTTGATTTGAACTAGCGAGTTAAAATTTATTATATTTCTCTCTTTTTCATTTTTTCAGCTTGGTTTAATGCATTGTGTATGCTCTCTTTTTTTCCTATTATTTTGTAACATGGTACATTGTCTATGCTCTTACTTTGTGCTTATGGTTCTATTTTTATTATTATGCCACACACAAAACAGTGGAAATGATTGATATTTGCTTGCTAATAATATAAACCACCCAATTCTGTAAAAAAATCTACAATTATGCAGTGTGTTTATTGTAAATTGGACATTAGGAATTTGAGGTTCATATGTACGCCTTTCATATAGATCATAAGATCAACCAATCACTAGTGAAACCAGAATTTGTGACTTCAATAAGTTTCCATGCTTTGGGCTAGTAAAACAATCCTTTATAGCCAATACAAGGACATCTAGGCAATACAAGAACACACAATGGCAAAACTAAACATATGCATTTGAACAAACAGGTTTTTGATACAGCCAAAGCATAAGCTATAGACTCTGGGTAATTAACTAAAATCTAGAAATTACATCAAATAAAGACACCATAAGCACAAATTACAGGTGTCAACTTCGCCCCATGTGTGTGTTTTTCGTTGCACCCATTGTCTACCTCAAAGTAAAGTTTAACCTTGGCATCCTCTTCTTTTGAAACTCTTGCACGTCTTTAGTATCCGCAACAAGCTTTCGATCTCATCATTAGTGGCAATTTCCTATGTCATTCGAAACCTCGCTAGAACTACCTTCATCCCACGCAAAATAGCTACAATTCTTAAGGCTGCAGCCATGGAACAATCTCCCAATATTGTCTGAGATCGGATTGTTCTCAACCTCAAACCATGTCACGCACACCACTCCGCACATTGGGCAATGACGCTTAACGGGACATTCATTTAACCAATGGCCTTTACCCTGCAGCTATTGACATATCCCCGTATTTTTTCCTGATTTCACAATCGTTACAATTCCAATAATTCATAAAGTTAATAAAAAGAATAGGGCTAACTTGCATCCAGCTAAATAGCACTGTTAAAATATTAAGAGCTAAAGAAAAAATTATTAGCTATAAAAAATTAGCAAACAATGACATATACCCTTTTATGAACATATGCATATGTTTGTATTATGACACATAATCATTCTCCCATGATTTTTGAATCAAATATATAGAAATCATAAATAGTATATTTGACAAATCAGGCACATCACATGTCAAGTATTAATAGTGTCTCTAAACCCATAATTCTACAAATTATAATATGAATTTAAAGTTCTATTTATATAGGCTCATTTACATAGTTTTTGGAAGAAAGGTAGACGACCCCAAGCTTTAGTTCAACTTCAAGTAGTGGCTGCATTACCATCACGACTTACTCGACGAGTGATTAACAACAAAGAAACTTATAACCGGGTACCAAAATCAAGATGATATCAAAGACCTCATGGAAAGAGTTATCGCTTACTATCAAGAATATTTAGCAGCATATTCATCAATGGCTAGCAAATACCCATTCCTAGTCTTCTCCCCAAGAATATTTAGCAGCATATTCATCAATGGCTAATAGATACCCATCAATGTTCTACACACTAAGAACTAAGAACACATTCTCTCAATAATTCACATCGGAGTCAAATTCAATATCCAAGATTTCCACCATTACAAATTCATCATAATAGCTATTACAAGATCTCACGAATAATTTCCATTAAAATTTCCACATGAATAGCATATATGCAACTCACCCATAATAATTTCCACATGAATAACACATATATAGATATATAACAACACTAGCTGGTCTTATAATCTTCTCTCAAGCATCTCTCAGATATGCCACACAAATAGATGTCAAAAAGGAGTTGACTGAGATTGCAACAAAAAAAAAAAATCAATTCCCAAATTAAATCCTTAAACAATGGGACTCATAATCAGGCAAAAACCAACTAACTATCTCCAAATCAGATGAAAGAAAGTAGAAAACGATTCATAAAAAAATTTAAATTGCACGGGCCACTAACCAGAAGCCATTTCAGCAGTGGTCCGCAAACAAAGCTAACGGCGGTGAGAGATGAGCGCTAACGACGGTGCCGGTGACAGGAGAAGGCAACGACGGCAGTCTATGAGACGAGAAGCTAACGACTGGACGAAGCGGGACTGGGAATTTAGGGACTGAATGTCAATTTAGGCTCGGAGCTGCGGTGGCCGGAGACAAAGCCAATACGAGGTGTGCTCGACTACTCGCGGTTGGATGCTCGACTACTCACCGGTGTTGAAGAAATTTCACCAACGGTGGCCGGAGGCAAAGCCAATACGAGGTGTCAAGAATCCATGGCGTTGAAGTTCTAATGGCTTTCCTCAAGAATTTTTCTCTGCGAAATTAGGGATTTGAAGCAACTGGGCCGATCCCTCTTTTGTATAATTTCCTCCCTTTTAATTTTGATTTTTTTAAATCGGTCAAATGGTCAAGGGGTGTCAAGTTGGGTGTCAAATAGGGTGTCCCAGTAGCATTATTCTTTGTTACTTGTTAGGTCCATTCTCCAAGGGGCCCACACCTCTCTTAAATTAATCCATCGCTATTCACATGGCAGAGACTTTTTTGTCGTCGTCTAATTGCGAGTTTTTAAGACAATTTTTTTTTTTTTTTGAATATAAGACAAAAATTTCTAAAAACAATAATAAAGTATTATTCTTTTAATACTCGTTTTATTCTCCAAATAAATATATTTTCTATTTTCTAGTATTTTTTGCTAAATGCAATTATGCGATCATGCATTATTATCCAAAAAAGAATAATACCATCATTAATGTTGTGAACGAGGCACCCGAGGGAAACAAATATTATTTGTTTATTGATGTGAATGACTATTATGTCCTCGATGAAATTATGTAATTACGCATGCCATTCAAGTTTCCTATAAATAGGGCTTCGCTATTAATGAAATTCATTCCTGAATTCCTTAGAATTCATTCTTCTAAACTCTCTATTGTTTCTATACTTTTATAACACTGCGTTATCATTGACAGTCTCTAGCCTTGAGTAATAAGAAGGAGTATGTTTCATAAATTGCATCTAACGATGATCCTCTCAGATTAAACCTGATTAAACATTTCTCAAATAACGTAATTGTTTTTTAATAAACTTCTCCTACACGCATCTTCTCTTCAATTGTAATTGAAACCAGAAAGTACTCACAAATCACAATCGTAGTTACTTCATGTCTTTAATTCTAATCCGTAAATATGTAAACGAATCTAAGCAGGAAAATCGAGAAAGGATTTGAAAGGTATATATATTATTATTTTATAATATAATAATATATTAAACTATAACATTCTGCTTTTCGAGATATAAGTGAGCATACATTATCAAAATCAAATTTTTCTCGACTCCATTATACTCGATTTAACGAGATCTTCGATTTGACACCAATATTGATAAGGTAAACTAAAATTTACAAATCAAGACTCCAACTTTTGAAAAAGTTACAAAAGGGTCCTTGACTTGTGAATATTTACGTATTAATCCTTATACTATTACAATTTTATAAAGAAATATGTGTAATGCCACGTGACTTGTTAGCACGCTACCTTAGAACCCAGAATGCTAATGCTATAAAGCAAATTTGAGTATGTATTAATATTTTATAAAGAAATATGAGCATGACGCACCGCCAAAGCGCATTGCCACAGAATCGGTAGCGGTTGGTAGCAGACGACGATGCTCGTTAAACCTCCTCTGCTTACTTTGACGACAATAAACAAAAATGGATAGAATATTCTCAAGAAATTCTAAATCCATTAATTACGACAAGTCCATTTGAGTTAAAAGATCGAATATTATTTTAACTCAAGAGTTTAAATACATAATATACTTATTCTAAAAGGATAAGTGAGCTCTTATAGAAGTAATGAGAATTTGTTCTAGAAGAACAAATCTGCTCCCGTAGAAGCAGTTCAATATTTAATTCTCGTACTTTATTTACTGCAATTTAAATACTGCAATACCTCCTACCTGATGATGGGTTCAACCATCACCAATGTAAGGTTTTATATATTTATGCAATTTATATGCTAAGTGATGGGTGATACCTTCTACTAAATGCATCCTACTCCTCAAGAAGTAGTTAATCATTATGCATTTTAATTCTGGCAATTTAAATTCCGTAAATTTATATTTATTGCAATAATTCCCATAAGGTAGGTTCGACCACCTATTGGAGGAAATTTAATTTCTGCAATTTAAATTTACGCACTTTAAATTTCGCATATATTTCCAATGTGGTGAGTTATATCACACGATTGGTATGCATATTTTCAATGTGATGGGTTATACCACACGTTTAGAATACTTATTACAAATGTGGTTGGATTAAACCCCACAATTGGATAACTGATTTATATATGTTCAATATGAATATTCTATTGATATTAAAGAAGGGATTTGAGCAAGTGATGCCAGAATTTACAGTTGTATGTATTGATGAAATGAAATTGCTCAAAGAATCCCATTGCGATAAAAGAGAAAGAAAATATATCGTGGTGAAAAATCTCATTATGAGATTAGTATATTGTGATATGATGAGAAATGCTCTTAAAGAAGCATTTAATAAAGGAATGTTCACTTTCCACGTCTATTGAATATTGATGGAGAAAATTGAGTAAGTGGTACTGAAGTTACCATTGAATAAATAGATGAAAGTAAAATGCTCAATAGATCCCATGTTGATAAATCAAAGAAAATATATCCCATGGAAAGATTATATGAAGTAATCTCATCGATGATATGAGATTGTATTAATATGAGAATAAAATGCTCTTGAAGAAGCATAATCACTAAGATTTATGTATTTGAATAAAGCCAATATGATATTATTATTATTACTCCGTAAGAAGTACAAACAAATTAAGTGGAACATATTGAGAATATCAAAGATGACATTAAACACTAAAATATAGAAATGCAAAAGAATATACATATTGAATCCATAAATGAGGGATGCGTTTGAGAGTATAAATACTCCATAATTCGCCACCCTCAACATCGTGGTTCATAATGAGATATTTAAAGGATCCGAATTTCTTTTTCGCTGACACCAAGTGGTAGTGACCGACGGATCCGGGCTTCCACAGATTCTTGAACATATGCATGAAATTTGATGAGTAGTTCATCAAAGATTTCAGCGTAAATAAGTATTTTTCTCGCTAAATGAGAGATAAACTTATTATCTACACACGATCTATGAACGCTAGTAAGCCATCAAAGAAATTGTTAATATTCAACAAACCTATTGGTTTGACATGAAAGTTCCACTGTACAACGAGGCTATATTGAATATTTCCTCCAAAGGTGTTGTAGCCTGGAAGGACAATGAAAGCATCACTATTATTCATCATATACATCATGCAGCTTGTGGATGGATTGCGCTTGTAGCACCAACCCCGCTTTGGACCCATGGTAGAACGGCTCCAATTCGAGTATTAGATCCAACTAAATGGAAAGGTATTACACTCAAACTCTTATTCCCCATGATGATGCGGCCATTATAAGTCTAGCTAAAAGTTTGTTGTTGGTTCCTCCATATAGTATATTGATTTCTTGTCTCCTAACTCTTTTACAGTCGGTTTGCCATATCCACATATTGGATATGGCCTACCAATTTAGATCCACCAAGAATACATACGGTTTTAATATGGCGAGGTAAAGGCTGACTTGTATGAGATGATTCTAAAATCTCCATATCCATCTCTACTCCTATCTCTTTTTTGCACTATACTTTTAATGTATGAACATGAGAGATATATGAATCCCTCTATTTAAAGAAAAATTTTCAAACCAATAATTGATTGCACTATTTACTTTTTGACAAATATGAAAGAGAAAAAGGCAGAAAAATTTTAGTGAAATGACATATACCTGTCGGTGATTGAAAAATAATATATATATACATATATATATCTTAAAATTGAAAAACGATATTTACAAATAAAAGAAATATATTGATCTTTGTTATTACACCAAGCTTTCTTACATAAATATGGGAAAATCATTATACTAAATTTTTCTACTAAATTTACAAACAGGATCTTCTAAAGTAAGTTTTTCAAGATTGTAACGCATTTGTTGATCTTTGAATTTGGCCCATAAGGCCATTAGCTCACCTTGTACGTGTCCACTAGGATGTGTCTCAAGAGCCTGTTGAATATCATCCAAAGGCTCCTTACTCAATCCATCTTTAATGAATGCTATTTTATCTTCTCGCTTCGACAAGTATCCTGATTTACATCGAGTGTCACATGTCCACCGAGCACACTTGTAGCATCCTCCTAATCTTTTTGCTCTCCGCTTCTTTGAAAAACTACTTACCCATACCAGGCATGTATTTAGAAGGAATTGAAACCTCACCGGATAATCGAACCTTTGCTTCAATTAAACATCGAACATCTTGTGGGATACCATTATTCATTAGCATCCTCAACCTTTCAAGCCTACCTCGATAAATCCTTTTTAGGATTTTGATCGGTAGTGATGGATAGTATTTTCAAGATTTGAGAGCAAATTATCCATTATAATGTATAGACCCTTGTTAGGATGAATTTTGCAATAATTTTGATGATTTATTTATAGAATAATACGACGCGTATGAAATAAGACTCCGATTTTAAATAAATAATATGAAGCGTAAGAGCTACGATTTTTAATTAAATAATAGCGGATGTGATGCGTATGAGTCAGAATCTCAGTGTTTGAGCGATGAGTAGACAATAATGTCACCAAAAGATGATGGAATATGTCGGTGAATTATTTCTATGATAAATCATATTGAGCACTATACGTATACTAGTGAAATCGATATAAGAATTTCTTGAACTAAAAGTTCAATAATACTTGTTTGCAAACCTGGATCGACCATCGGTTTAAATAATTATTGAAATCAATATTTCAAGTGAAGAATTAAAGGAATTCTTCAATGATTGTTCTCGATAAATGATGAAATCATTACTAGCCAATATTGGGAATAAATCCCAAATATATTTGGAATAAAGGATGAGAAATATGGGCCACTCATCCTCCATGTGGACTACTAGATATTATGATATGGATCCACTAGATAGTCACATGTGTATATGATTCGTAATTTGAAATTTATGAAATATTTGCTCACGTGATGAGCATGATTTTCAGATTTAATGATAAAGCTAGTAAATATATATATCCCAATACTTGAATAAATCTCAAGGATTGAGTATGCATACAAGTGGGATATTATGTGGCAAATTATTTAAAGTCCTCAAATAAATTGCCAATATCGAGAATAGAATGCAAACTATATAAATTCTCATATTAAGGCTTTGAATGATAAGAACATATATGATTAAAAATCATATATGAGTTTTGGTGTTCTAAATTTTCTCAGCATGAGGGGGAGTATTAAAGGTTGAAAATGATATGTGAAATGCATCATGTTATATCCTCACAATTAAAATATGAACTTGAAGTTCAAAGATGCATAAAAGATGCTATGAACAATCACATATATCAGTTAAGATGCTTTGATAAGTTAGCACGCCAGAAGCGTTGATATTATGAGATTTCCCCAAACATATATATCAAAGAAAATTATAAAAGATGGTTTTAATAACGGAGGCATATGCTCTTGAAGAGTATATAGACATAATTATATTGTGTAATCCTACAAGAGGATTGATAATGAGATATCTCGATAAGTTATGTCGATATGGGGAAAGAAATGAAATTGAAATGTGTCGACACGATATGAAAATGTAGCGCTACATATGATCAATGATAATGAAAATATTGAGATATATTGAAGATGATAAATGATGAATGTGAAATCCTTAACTTATGAGATGATGAGATGATGATGACTATTGCTCAAGTTTAAAGATAAGCATGGTGGTCATTATATGTTGCATGCTCATGAAAGTTAAATTACCGATCGTGTAGTGAAAAGGAAATTAAATGATCGGATGAGCTAAACCCGTGTTTATGAGTACCCTAAATGGTGAGCTAAGCCTGGGAATGAAATAACCTATTAAGTGAGTATTAAATGTTAAATGATATATTTTAAATGTTAGTTAGTTATGAAGGTTTACTTATATGTTTACATGTTTTTACAATGAATTTATATGCTTTAAATTGTGTATTTGGAGACATGTGTTCATGGTGAATGTTTTGTAGTTGTGTAAGAAAATTGATGCACTCTAAATGAATGAAGAGTATAAAATCAATGTATATGATACTCATACAAATGTATGAAAGATTTTGAAATGCTTAAAGATACTTGTATAAAATACGGCGTGCACTCTCTTTTTCCTCGACCGAGGTTTTATCCCATTGGGTTTTCCTAGCAAGGTTTTTAATGAGGCAACTTTAAAGGCGTATTCACATGAATAATGTACTCTTTTCCTTCATTAGGGTTTTTCCCATCGGGTTTTTCCTAATAAGGTTTTAACGAGCATATTCATGGTATATTGAGAACGATAGAAGAAATCAACACATTGTATCTATTGGATCAAGTTATAATGGAGCTAATGCTTTAGATCCAAACGATGATGATATTGAAATCATTTACCGTAAGTAAATATATCGATTCTCAAGATATGAAATCAATGAGCAAAATTGCACTTTTTCCTTCGATCAAGTTTTTCCCACTGGGTTTTCTTGACAAGGTTTTAACGAGCGACATGAATACTCATATTGGTGATAGACATCGGGGGAGCAATATTTGATGAAGAAGATATAACCATTCTAAACTATCCTACAATCGGTTTGGAAGTTTTTTCCCATTGGGTTTTTCTCCAAACAGTCCGGAAGACATTTGTATTAATAGTCGTTCGAGGGAGTGTTATGAATAATAATTGAAGAATAATTATTAGGTGTTATGAATAATTGAGAATAATGTGGTGGTTATGAATTATGATGAATAATTTGGTGGAGGAATAATTTGGTAAAAGATGTAATTATTATATGTGAATGACTATTATACCCTTGATGAAATTATGTAATTACGATTGTGCCATTCGAAGTTTTCCTATAAATAGGGCTTCAGTTATTAATGAAATTTATTCCAGAGAATTCCTTAGAATTCATTCTCTCTAAATTCTCTCTATTGTTTCTATACTTTTATAACACTCCTCAAATTTTGATTGGTTTGTTACTTGTTAGGTCCATTCTCCAAGGGGCCCACACCTCTCTTAAATTAATCCATCGCTATTCACATGGCAGAGACTTTTTTGTCGTCGTCTAATTGCGAGTTTTTAAGACAATTTTTTTTTTTTTTGAATATAAGACAAAAATTTCTAAAAACAATAATAAAGTATTATTCTTTTAATACTCGTTTTATTCTCCAAATAAATATATTTTCTATTTTCTAGTATTTTTTGCTAAATGCAATTATGCGATCATGCATTATTATCCAAAAAAGAATAATACCATCATTAATAATACTACTAATGCTAATGCTAATAACATTAATCCACTACTTATGTTTCTATTTATGTTAGTCACAAATTCTCACATGTAATAAAATATCTTTGAATCAACTATATAAAACTTTTCATTAGTCGTATTAATTCGTATACTATTTTTAGTCAATAATTATTGAGACATCAAATGATATATCAATCACTTCTTCATGAAGCAATGAATATGTATTTATGCATTTCATCATGTAACACATATCTTCATCAGCCAATAAAAAAATCGTATCAATTATATTACTTGAAAATATCATAATTTTACTATACAGACATACAATTTAACAAAACACATATTGTTATAAAACTATAGAAAAGTAGAGAGAGTTTAGAGAGAATGAATTCTATAGAAATCTAAGGGATAAATTTCATTAACAATTGAAGCCCTATTTATAGGGAAACTTCGAATGACACAATCGTAATTACATAATTTCATCAAGGGTATAATAATCATTCACATAAATCAAATATAATAAAAACATCCCCTCGTTCCCCTCATTAATGCATATAATATTCATAACACATATGAAATACTACAATCTTTTTTTTTTTTTTGCTATCACATTATTTTCAAAATTAACAACCTAAACATTTACATCATTTATATTTACCATAGCATACAATCATTTATATTTACCCGATTTGATCTCCTACCCACGTGAGTGTATACCCACGCCGACTTAACGTCATGTGGTGGCGCCACATCATTCGAAAAAGATTTTTAAAAAAACTTTTTTTTATAATATCCACATTAGATTGGATGAATGATATATACCTCCTGATAATGGAGGGCCTGTGAAATAAAATCTTTCAAAAACCACCGATGGATTTTTAAGTATAGAACGCTCAGGCCATTTTGAGGTCCGTCCGACTTCCTTTTTAAATTTAGGACCAGATTTAGAATTAGCACGTGAGGAAAAGCTCCAGTAATTTTAAAAATTTTCCAACAACACTATGGTGGGTCGTGGTGGCCGGTCAAAGTTTTGATAACAATTTTAGGCTAAAATTGTTGCCAAAACTTTGATCGATAGCCACGATCAGCCACAGTATCGCTGAAAAATTTTCAAATTATTGGAGCTCTTCCTCGCCGTCCTGATTCTAGATCTCGTCTCAAATTTCAAAACGGACATTAGACGAGCTCTCAAAATAGCTAAATGGTTATTTAATTAAAGAACCACAGATGGTTCCAGAAAGGTTCTAACCCGTGAGAGGTCCATAATTTTTTCCCCCAATATGGAGACCTACACATGTAAATAGGAGATAATTGCCCTATATTTACTGGCCAAAATACCATATTGGTATTAAAAAAACCACACTTTTGACGATTTGGTATTTAAAAAAGCGTCGGCGACATATTGATATTAAAAACTCGACGTTTGTGCACATTGGCCTTTTTTTCTCACCGGCGGCGGAATCTGTAATAAAATAATAATATTTTTGAATTTTTGATTTTTTAATTATTTTTTCAGGGAAATCTTTATTAAAATAATAATATTTTCAATTTTGAGTATTTCTTATTCATTTTATGATGTTTAGATCTTATTCTTTTGGGTAGAAATTTTATCCGCACAATATTTCTTATAAAATGTGTGGTTAATACTATATTGAAAAATATGTGTGATTGAAAATGTGTATATAATTATTCAAAATTACGTGCAAATAAAAATTATCCAAAAAAAATTTTTGGACGGAATCCATCCAATTTTACGATTAGTCAAATCAAATCTAAGTAAATTTTTATTACGAA
Organism: Jasminum sambac; assembly: GCA_018223645.1. Lineage (NCBI taxonomy): Eukaryota > Viridiplantae > Streptophyta > Magnoliopsida > Lamiales > Oleaceae > Jasminum > Jasminum sambac. Next base: position 18,047,261 of record CP073650.1, on the reverse strand, counting down.
TATATCATTGTAAAATTATACCGAACACAAAATATCAATAAAATTAAAATTAAAAAAAAAAAGACCAAACCCACCCCCAATCACCCCCAAATCGTGGTGGTGAAACCACCACCAGATCTGGTGGTGGTTTCACCACCACGATTTTGGGGGAGGGGGGGGGGGGGTTTGGTCTGCTTTTTTTTTAAATTTTAATTTTATTGATATTTTGTGTTCGGTATAATTTTACACTGATCTATTCGTAATAAAAATTTATTTGGGTACAATAAAATAACAAAATTTGATTTGACTAACCGTAAAATTGGATGGATTCGGTCCAAAATTTTGTTTTTGGGATAATTTTTATTTGCACGTAATTTTGAATAATTATATACACATTCTCAATCACACACATTTTCGAATATAATATTAACCACACATTTTATAAGAAATATCGTGTGGATAAAATTTTTACCCAAAAGAATAAGATCTAAACATCATAAAATGAATAAGAAATACTCAAAATTGAAAATATTATTATTTTAATAAAGATTCCCCCGAAAAAATAATTAAAAATTCAAAAATTCAAAAATATTATTATTTTATTACAGATTCCGTCGCCGATGAGGAAAAAAAGGCCAATGTGAACAAAAGTATAGTTTTTAATACCAATATATCGCAGGTACTTTTTTAAATACCAAATCGTTAAAAATGTAATTTTTTTAATACCAATATATGGTACTTTGGCCTATATTTACTTAAATTTAAGGCTTGTTTTATACATATTAAATTTAAGTAGCCTTAATAATCAAATGTCAAGTCAATGGTCTTGAGTCAACGCACAAGTTGCCTTGAAAAGCCGCCATAAACGAAAAACAAACACAGCTCGAATTTTCACACATCTCAAATTCTCAATAATCAAATCCCTTCTTCCCACACGACCATGTCTGCAAATTATCTCAATCTCTTCATCTTCTTTATCTTCATCTGCTTCTTCTCAAATCTCCAGTTCTCATCTTCCCAACAGCAGCAAATCATTTCATCATTCACAATCTCCATCTCCCCATGGACTCCGTCGCAAAACAGAACCCTCCTTTCCGGCAATTCCACTTTCGCAGCAGGTTTTCGCCGATTACCGAATTCCTCAAATCTCTACACCTTCTCCGTCTGGTTCTACAACATCTCCGGTACCGATGACGTCGTCTGGTCCGCCAACCATAACTCTCCGGTGAGTGCCTCTGGTTCTCTAATCATCACGCCCAATGGCGAATTGCGATTAATCAATTCCACCGGCGCCGTTGAAAATCTCTGGCCTGAAAGGGCGATTTCTAATGTGAACCGGACCGGACTTACTCTGCTCCCGACCGGTAACCTAGTTTATGGAAATTGGAATAGTTTTGCTCATCCGACTAATACTTATCTCCCAAATCAATTTATTAATGGAACTAGACTTACTACTAACAATGGCAAGTTCATGTTTAAGTCACAAAGGCTCATTTACGTGCCGGAAAATGATACGTACTGGACGAGCAACGCCGGGCAGGATTTTCTCCGGTTGGACGATTTGGGGAACATTTTGCAAGCTGGTAGTCAGATTTACTATTCATCTGATTATGGTGTAAAAAAGTTGAGAAGATTAACTCTTGATGAAAATGGAAATTTTAAGCTATACAGCTATGATCCAAGCTCAAGGAGATGGATACCTGGATGGCAAGCTATGTTTCAACTCTGTTTAATCCATGGTACGTGCGGCGCAAACTTTATATGTCTTTTCAACGTCTCAGATCAATCCAATCCCACGTCGTGTGTATGCCCTCCGGGGTATAGACAGGTTAACGACACTTGTGAGCGAAAAATCCCAATAACTGATTTACAAAAAACGAAGTTTTTACGGTTAGATTTCGTTAACTTTACCGGAGGGTTAAACCAGAGTGACATTAAGACGACGAACTTTTCAACGTGTGAAAAACGATGTTTAGATGATAGTAAATGCTTAGGTTTCATGTTTAAGTATGATGGGACAAATTACTGTGTTCTACAATTGAAGAGAATGGCTTTTGGGCATTGGACTCCGGGTTCAGAGACTGTAATGTACTTGAGGGTAGATGAATCGGAGAGAGACAAGTCGAATTACACCGGCATGACTAATCAAGTGCAAACTACTTGTCCAGTTCGAATTCGTCTCCCTTTACCCCCGAAAGAATCTAAGGCGACGACGAGGAATATTGCGATAGTATCGGCTCTGTTTGCCGCTGAGCTTCTTAGTGGGGTGTTTTTCTTTTGGACATTTCTCAAGAAGTACATTAAGTATAGGGATATGGCAAGGACATTTGGGCTTGAAGTTATGCCGTCCGGTGGGCCGAAGAGGTTCACCTACAACGAGCTTAAGGCTGCTACCAAAGGGTTTACTAACCCCATTGGGAAGGGTGGTTTTGGAGTGGTTTATCGGGGGGAGTTGAGCGACGGACGAGTGGTGGCAGTGAAGTCCTTGAAGAATATTGCAGGTGGTGATGCTGATTTTTGGGCCGAGGTGACTATTATTGCCCGAATGCACCACCTTAATCTTGTGAGGCTATGGGGATTTTGTGCTGAGAAGGGTAGCAGGATATTGGTATATGAGTATGTCTCAAATGGGTCGTTGGACGAGTTTTTGTTTCAAACAATTGAAGGTGTGGAATCGTCTGAATCTGGAGTAGAATCTTCTGAAACAGCAGAGGAAACGACCAAAATCTTGAGTTCAAAGAAGAAGCCGATATTGGATTGGAATATACGATATAGAATCGCGCTAGGCGTGGCAAGGGCAATAGCATACTTACACGAGGAGTGTCTAGAGTGGGTCCTACATTGCGACATAAAGCCTGAAAACATACTCCTAGGCGACGATTTTTGCCCTAAGGTATCAGATTTCGGGCTTGCGAAGTTGAAGAAAAAAGAGGACATGATGAGTGTATCAAGAATGCGCGGGACCCCCGGTTACATGGCACCGGAGTGGACTCGACCAGAGCCCATCACGTCGAAAGCTGATGTCTATAGCTTCGGGTTGGTTCTCCTTGAAATTGTTAGTGGATCGAGGAACTTCGTGCAGCTGGACCCGAAGGTGGAGAGTCATCAATGGTTTTTCCCAAGGTGGGCTTTTGAGAAAGTGTTTAAGGAGATGAATGTGGAAGACATATTGGATCATAGGATTAAGCACAGTTATGATAGTAGAGAGCATTTTGATATGATTAATAGGATGGTGAAGACTGCAATGTGGTGCCTCCAAGATAAACCAGACATGAGGCCATCCATGGGGAAGGTGGCTAAGATGCTTGAGGGAACTGTTGAGATCACTGAGCCTAAAGAGCCCACTATTTTTTACTTGTCAGATGAATGAGTAGTCTCATATTGTTGTGTTGTTTGTAAGATGTAACATAGAAAAGTTGGTGTTCAGTGTCTGGCATAACCCAACATTCTGTATGAATATTGGTTCTGTTGTATCGGTTTATAAGATAGCTTGGCAAATGCTCACTAGTTTGTCAAGTTATTAGTGTTTTCTTGAGTGTAATGCAATAAGTGATGATTGTACTTTCTTGAAAAACTCGTAAAGTTTCCACCCCACCCATTCTTCCGGTCACGGTTGCTCCATATTGAAAGTATTCTATGCCCTACTAACTCGCACATGGTGCAATCCGTTGGGATCGGCGACAAAAATACAAAGTTGAATGTGTGAATGTATATATGACACGGTAAGGCAAGCAATGAAGAAAAAGTGGAGAAAGAGAGAAAAATGGTAGAAAATATCAAAAAGAAAAAAGTGAAAAACTTGTGACAAATACTCCAAATTTTGCTCTCTCTTAAATGAATATTGAAAATTGCTAATGATCAAACACCCACGTGGATTTGGTACTCATGCCACGTGGCGCTTTCTGGTGACGCCACACTATCAACCCAAAATTAAAAAAAAAAATATTAACATCTATGTTAAGTTAGATGAATAATATATAAATGTCTCTTGATGGGAGATGCCTCACTAGAAATTCACCGTATTAAAAATAGAGATGAACATTGGAGATGCTCTTATAGAGCTTCTCTTCTATGAATTGGATAATGCCTAATTCCTAATTTTGAACAAGTCTTGGAGCCTGTTCGATAATGTGTTTATTTGACAGGGCTTATATTAGTATAAAAACGTGACCTTTGACATTTTTGTTAAAAGAATGAAAGATTGAAATGTGAAGAAGTTTGAATAATAGAAAATTATTCTTTTTTTATTTTATTTTGAAAGTCGAAAATTATTCTTTTATACGGCATATATAGTTGAAATAAAAAGGTAAATTTTAGAAAACACTGTAACTGAAACGAACTTGAGGGATGAGGAGCGTCACTAAAAACCTTTTTGAATTTTCCTTGAAGTGGGCTACTGGGATTCAGTTTAAAATTTTGAAGTGGGCTGGATACTAAGCCATTTATCCATTAAATCACCAGGTTTCAGCATCTTTTGGGGTCAGAGACTGAGCCCGGGCTTAATGAGAATTTACCAAGACAGTCCAAATAACAGTCGGGACATTGGATCCGTTCATTTTTTCACCATAAGAATTTTCAATTAATATGTAAAGTTAGAAAAAATGTTTTTTGTTTTTTTCTCATTCAAAAAAAAAAGAAAATTGTTTTTTTATTTAATAATTAACCACTCATGACATGAAGGTGGACAGGATTTTGGGAATTAATTGGACTATTAGCTTATTTATTATTCCCCCTGTCCCAAAAAAAAAAAAAATCGCATGTTGACTTTCACAAGCATTAAGCAAAAGTAATTAATTTTATTAGAAAAGTATCATTTAGTTATATAATTTCAAATATACACTTATATTAAATGATGATAGTTTATTTTATTGGTAACAACATATATTAAATAGAGATATAATAGAAAGTAGAAGACTTTAATTTACACTAGAAAAAGAAAGTGGACTATAATTTGAAACAAATAAAAAATGAAAATTAGACCATCTTTATGCAATGGAGAGAGCATGCAATTTCCATTTCATTTGAATTTTATTTGAGTTAATAATACTCCTAAGATATATAAATAAAAAATGTATTAGCGGATGAGTTTTAATATATTTTTATGAGTAGGAAGATAGAGAATGAGTGAAGTTGGATGTGATTTGTTTGACCAAATTTGAAATTTGAAAAAAATACATTAAAATGCATTTTTGGAAGTATGCTAACACCCACAAAGTGTGACCTCAGTAGACGTGATAAAGTGCTTATAATGAAAAAAAGTAAACAACGAAAAATGGTATATTCTATATTTCCCTTTCTCACACTGACTCAGCAATTTGATCTCCTTACATAAAGGAAGTCACAATTCACAAATAGGATGGAAGAAAATTAATAATGGATTGATTTAATTGAATCCCTTTTTTCCCTTCTCACTCCTCATTTCAAACGAGGCTTGGCAAAATGGCTCGCGAGCCGGCTCTGGCTCAGGCTCGCACACGAAAGGCACAAGCTACTCGGCTCGAACTCGCCTACCTCGCGAGCCGAGCTCCGCTCAAGCTCGTACAGTATACGAGCTCGAGCAGAGCTCAAACACAACTTAGGCGAGTCGAGCCGGCTGGTCGAGCCATTTTGCCATTGCCATGTCTATTTTAAACATAAGAAACCTATTTCAATTTTAATTTTAAAAAATGAAAGACATACTAAATGTATTGATTGACTTTACACAAAACAATTGGAGATTACTGTTGACTTGTCTGTCTACTTTTTAAACCTATACCACATGCCTTCGAACCCTAGCTATTGATCTGTCACATAGACAAAAATTCACATTGACCATTAGAATTGAATATGAATCACATCACAAATTAAATATCATACAATCTCTCATAATAAATCATAGATTGAATTAATGAACAAGAATTTTTAAATCATATATCACTATATCATCTAAGCTTTCTTTGACGAAACCTAACAATATATCAAAAGACTAAGATATTTATAGATTTTATTCTAAATGTAAATGCATCAAATTGATTTCAATATTCAACTACTATTTTTTTTTCCACCATCCATACAATTAGGAAAGAAAAAGACGAAACGGCGCCTCCACAACTGCAGAAGCAACGGCCCAGATGGCGGATTAAAACCACATTTGGACCATCCGATTCACCGAAGTCTATCCAACGGCTATCGTGGTTTCTCTCCCCACCAAAGTGCTACAAGTTTTCATCATTACGATTTGTATCTATTTTCGAAGATTTTCTCCTACCGTTCCATATTTTCAATTTCCGTACAAAATTTTCCGGTTCTATAAATTTCTCTGCTTCTTCTCTCCATTTCTCTCCACTGCAAATTCTACTGCAAACATGGTGAGTATCAAATAATTCGTTTCAATTCAGTGTTTACAGCAAGGAATTTTAAGCTAAATTGAATCAATCGAATGAGTTTATTTTGCTTTTTTGGTGATCAAATTGTTGATTGATTGATTGGTAGGTTGGATTGAGGAGCCGAAAACCAGAATGGTTGGGTAATTTGCTGCACAGCAAATTCTTCGATTCATGTGTTCATCATCGACAGCTGAGGAAGAATGAGAAGAATATGTTCTGTATCGATTGTAATCTCTGTTTCTGCAAGCACTGTGTAACTTCTTCAACTCACTGCAATCTTCATCGCTGCCTTCAAATCTGCAAATATGTATACCACGACGTCGTTCGTCTCCAGGATATTCAGAAATATCTCGATTCTTCTCAAATTCAAGTTCGTGCCCTTTCTCTTCCCTGTAACTTAATTTTAACAAATTTTCTTCTTTTTATTAGTTGATTTTTTTTTTCTTAATCATTAACAATTTAATTACATGCAGACGTACAAAATTAATGGTGAAAAAGCAGTACATTTGAATCCTCGTCCACAATTGAAAGAATCTTCAAAGCCGAAAGTTGGACCGTCGTGTGAAGCATGTGGGAGGCACATACAAGACTTCCCCAATCGATTTTGCTCAATCGCTTGCAAAGTAATTTTCTCCACTTACAGTTGCAAATTGGATAAAATCTCTATTTGAGTCACATATAAGCTTAAAATTCATGTGTTTTTGACTTATAATTCATTCAGTCTGCACTTATATCTATTTAAACTCGTAAAAATTAGAAAATTGATAGTCTTTTAGTTACTGATTTACGTTTATTTTAGAATGCCGTGTACAATACTGAATGCTCAAAATGCTTAATTATGAATTGTTCGAGCTTGATTTCTTCAGGTGTCGTCTAATACGATAATCGAACATCGAGGCCAAGAGATTTTCCCCGATTCGGACGAGCTTTCAAGTGAAAATGATTCTTCGGAGGTAATTCAAGCATGGGTTGGTTCTGCATTACTAAAACGAAGGAAACTATTGCATAAGAGAAAGGGAATCCCAATTAGAGCTCCTTTACATTAATAAAATGGAGAAATAATACTAAATTTTCAACAATTTTCCTTTTCCCACACCACACTAATTAATACACAAAGATCAATTGTTGTGTAAAACGTTTCGTGTATAATTTATAATTCATCTGTGCCAAATTTTTTTTTTTTATTTCTTGTTTGTGTTTAAATAATTAAGTAATAAGCACTTACTATTATACTACATGAGACAAAATAGGGGTCATTTATGAATTATGAGCAAATTGTGTTTACTTTTGATGAACCTTTTTGGGATGCTTTTTTCATTGGGTTGTCATTCATGGAGATCTTTGTCGGGTTGATGCTGGCTTCTCATTTTGTCCATTTTGTAGTAGGCCCATCATAATCCCATATTTGATGCAAAAGGGGTTTGACGTATTGGATGCAATAATGTGATGCAGTTAGTTTCTCGTCAAGAATATATACTTTTTATGGGGGTGGTGGGGTTGATTTTTTTATGGATTTTCGTAAAAGAGGGGAGAATAAATAGATTTTAATAATGGAGATTTATATAATATATATATTTCATACGATATGCGGATGTGATTGATTTATGTAAAAAAATAAATTAAAATAGATTTAAAAAATTGAAAATATTACAAAATTTCAACCCTATCACGTGCTATTTTTGTTAATATTATACCAAGTCCATAGTCAATTTTATTAGCTTTTTGTGAGCTGCATATGCGACTGTTCGACATTTGATTTAAAGTAATGTAGTCTATAAGAATTCAAAGTCATAATTTATCATCAACGAGTTGAAGTTAATTAATTTATTATTTTAAGTTTATATGTACAATAATTATTACGATGATAAATGATAAATAAATTACATTACATCTAAATAAATGTGTTGTCAGGGTGAAAAGACTATGACGATGAATACTAATATTTTTCTTTTCTTTAATCAGTATAGTTGAGTGGGTTGAATGTGTGTGTATAGCCATGTCATTTTCAGAACATTTTCAATACCCTCAATAGATTATTAAAAAATAAATTGACGAATATCTATTAAAAATACTTTTACTGATCCAATATTTCAAACATTATTATGTACAAATTATTTTACGCAAAGTGATAGATGTCGTGAAGTAATATATATGGTTAGAGACTACGTTAAAATTTAAAACTCTACAATTTTGTTTTTAGTTAAATGCATTCGGCGAGACATAATTTTTTATAGCTCACTATAATAATTTGATTGTATTGTTATACTGATCTCACATAATAATACTTCGCATAGTATTAAAAAAGTCTTCAATAGATATGATCTAATTGTTTATTTACTTCATATTTCGAATCTATTGAATGTATTAAACATGCTCTAAGTTGTGGGCGTCCATTAAAGAGCAATTCCTAAGCCATTAGCCACCTCGTCTATTCCCTGGATCTAGAATAGGGGTTCATTTATTTATAGGATCTCTAATTAATATTTACCTAGTTTCCTTTTCGTTTTATACGTTTTGCGAGTAGACTTAGCAAAATAGCTCGCGAGCTCGGCTCGGGCTCTCCGAAAAGCGAGCCCAAGCCCAAGCACGAACACAAAAGGCACGAGTCGCTCGGTTCGAGCTCGCTCAGCTTGCGAACTCGAACACAACTTAGGCGATCCGAGCCGAGCCAGCTCGCCAAGCTTTTTTGCCATGCCCATTTGCGAGAGTGCAAAGAAATTTAGGAATTATTTTCTTCGACTGCTCACAAATACAAATCCACTCACTCTTCGTCAAATTCACTAAGCATATTTGTTTCAAGTGTTCTTTTTATTTCTCCTTTTTGTCAGTAAAGAAATACTTTATTTTAGAAAATTACTCTAATTATTATTAAGTAATGAATTTCTTTATTTTATAAAACATTTTAATGAAAATAATTGATGTCTTGTTTGTGAAACAACAAATTTCTAACATCTCCATTAATTTTCATTTATTTCACATTTTTTGCAAACAAAAATAAATTACTCTTGATCTTATACTTTTTTTTCCAGAAATTTCATTAAATTATACATTTATGATATCATAAAATATTAGATTATACCCTTTTCGTCGACGGCTCCAACCGTATAAGTTCAATATGCTTGTTTCCTAGCTTATATATGGGCTCATTTATGCTATGTGTCTACAGACATGAATGTAAGGGGAAATTTTGATAATAAAAGAGTTCTATCGACAAGCACTTGAGAAACAAGCTATAGTCCAGCTCTCCCGTCTAACAAAAATAAAAAAAATAATAATTAAAAGAATAATGCGAGATGTAAAAAAACAAGAGAGAAAATTGGGAGATGTATCTCTTTGGACATAATTGATGCCTGGATTGGATTAGATTTGCTGACTTGATTATGTTTTAACGCAATTCAACCGAAAAATGATTTTTTATACTATTTCTGACATTTTAAAATGATTTCTAGTAAGTCACAAATCAAAAAATAATAAAAAATAAAAAAATAAGTCAGGTAAAAGTACAAAAATGTCACAGACAGTTTTGAAATGTCACACACAAAAAGATCACAAAGGGCGTTTAAAATGTCACACCCAAAAAAGATCAAAAATAACACAAAAGATCATATGTAGTTCATAAAACTGATCCAATTTGAAGCCTATAATATTGCACTATGCGGAGTTGCACGTGAATCAACCTTCCCGACAAGGTCACGCAATGGAGTTGGGAGGATGCTATTCGATCGTCCTCCCAAGGTCAGAGAAAAGTATTTTCGATAGGTCTATGGACTATTTCATCAAAAAATTTCTTATGATTTTATACATACATTATTATTTAATTTAGAAGACTGATGTCTTGATTATTGAAAAAAAAAAAACACAATCTTTCTCCAATACGAACATGTATGAATCTTGTATTTTCGAGTGTATCTCATACTTTTTTGGTCATCTTTGGTACGGTCCTTCAATTGAGCAACTCAACATCAGTGATTTTCTTCTAGAAGTTGCAGTTGAACTGAAGGGAACCGGAGGCACTGATTCTGCCATAACCGTAGAGAGAAGCCAAGGCCTGTACCACGTGACCCCAAAATCACACCCCCAGAGTTCGTTACAGTTCGAAAGAAGTTTACCAAAACACCCTTAAGAATGCCAAAACTACCCGGAGCCATTCCCACCCACGAGGGTCACAATCGTAAATTCAGAATTATCCTTGGAATTCAAGCGCCAAAGCAAAACCCCTCAAAACAAGAATCAAATTTCTCTCTGCACTCTCAAGAATTCAAACGCATTCGAAAGAGAAAACTCGAGCGATTTCAGATTGTGTTTTTCATGGCTTCAAGGATGATTGAAGCCTGTAATAAGAGAAAAATGAGAAATTATTCAGAATTCTTTGAATTTGAAAATGTTACTAACCCTGTTAGAAATCGGAGTCGGTGTGGATCTTTTGGAGAAAATATTCGATCATTTCTACAAGATTCTGCGGAAATTGAAGATTATATGGTTAATGGGATGCCGGTATGGTGTATTCTGATCGTCTCTGAACAGAATGTTGTTTTCCCACTTTACACTATTGAAGAAACCGTTGAACACTCTCTAGATCCTTTCTGCAATCACTGTAAATTATCAGGTCGTATCATTCATTTGAATTGTCCGTGTTTTTGAATTTGAGTTTCGTTTGATGTTCTTGATTTAAATTTAATTTTCTGAAAGAATTTAATTGTTATGGTTATATAGGATGGGGACACCATTATGTGCCGAAGAGGAGGTATCACTTCGTTATTCCAGCAAGTAAGAATTGGAGTAAGCCAGTGAAGGCGAATTTCTCTGAGCTGCGTAGCCATAATTTATACGGTTTGATTCACTGCAATGGATATGGGCATCTTGTATGCATCAATGGGTTTAAAGAGAATTCGATTTTCGATAATGGAAGTAAATTTATGAATTTATGGGATTGTCTTTGCTCGACTCTTCAAGCCAGGTAAAATAATTCAACTCTCTTACTGATTCCTGATTTTTCTAGTTCATTAATTTAAAATTATGAATCTGATTTCGATAGAAATTTTAGGGAAATTTCTGTTTGCGATTCGCTGAAGACGGGGGACATGGAGCTGAGGTTGATCTATGCTGTGACATATGGGAGATCATGGTTTGCAAATTGGGGTTACAAATTTAATAATGGGAGTTACGGAGTCACAGACGAGAAGTATGATACAGCAATTCAGATTCTCAGTTCATTAGGCCTCAATAAAATCATTGATGATTTCAAGAATGGTAGAAAAGGGATGGAAATCAGGCAAATTATTGAGAAGTACAGAAAATTGAATAAGAAACCATTAAATAGTTTGAGTGATTTGTTGCAATACATTATTTCTAATCCTTGTGAGTACGAGTCAAAAGCAGAGAATACAGAGGATATTCCTATTGGTTACAGAAGATTTGTGAATTTAGTGGCAAAAGGTGATTGCAGATGGGCTGCCAGGAGAATTGAGCATGTGTTATCTGTAATCATAAAGGTTTTGAAGGAGCACAGAGCTGACAATCTTGAAGGAAAATGTGGTATGTCTAGGAATGATTTAAGGGAACAGGCAAGAAAATCGATTGGGGACACAGGGTTGATTGATTTTGTGCTGAAATCTATCAAATCGTTTGCCATGGACAATTATGTCATCCGACGAACAATAAATCCTCTAACTCGATTAGTGGAATTCTCAATTTATGATGATGTCAAAAACTCTTGTGGATTAAAGCAGTCAAGTTCGAGAATGGACTCTGGCTGCAGATATTCAAGAAATAAAGTGGAACAAGCAACAAAAGTAGTGGTGAATATTTTGAAGGAGAATAGAGGTATAGATTATATGGGAAGGCAAGAATTGCGAGACATTGCTAGGGGATTCATTCGTGACACTGGTTTGATCGACTATGTGCTGAAATCATTGGATAGTGCTATTGTGGGTGATCAAATTGTCTACCGGTCGAGAAATCCAACTACAAAGAGGATAGAATTTGCTCTTGAAAGTGTTACTAACCAACGTAACATTGAAAATCTTGAAATATTATCACCTAAAGTGGATAATGAACTGGGATTGAATTTAAATGGGGATATCTTATTTCTGTATGAGAATGTGCTGTTGGGTTACTCTTCGTCGAACTTAGTCAGTTTGGCAACTCAGCTTGTGTTAGACTGCAAGCAATTTGTGAAAGCTTGGGAAGTCGAAGAACAAATAATGAACCAGTTAATGGCATTATCTTGCAAGGTTTTGCCAAGTTTTGATGAGTTAGAAACCGAGCTAACTAGGCCATTGTCACCTGGGGTGACTGTAATTGTCCCACCGGAGATTACTATTGGTGAACTTAAGCTGGTGGCACAATGTGCGTTGAGGGATACTTACTGCATTATGGATGAATTTGTAGTAACACAAATTGGTGGCCTGAGAGGAATAGAGGATGAGAAGGTTCTATCTTGCACTTTGGAGCCTGGTGCGCACGTCTGGGTGAGAGGGTGTGGTATGGATATGAGTACTGATCTAAGGTATGAAGATGGTGCCTATGATGGCTTGTTGCATTGAAGACGAGGATAGCCAGGTATTAAAATATGCAGGTTTATATAAGGAGTTTAAGAAGTAAAGTAATTTTACAAAACCAGTGAAGATATTGTCCAATTTTTAGTTATTAAGATATGGTATACATTGTAGTAATGCTAACAATTACACTGCTTAGTGATTGGGCCTCAGAAGTGGAATAGACATGCAAGATTGTGAATTGTAAACACTGTTTTCAGCATGAAATACAGCAGATGTGTTGAAATGTTGCTTATTTTCTTGATATTTCCATGTGGGTTTTTCAATCTTGAAATCTATGTTTAATTTTGGAACTGCAAAAAAAGTTTCATAAATGATTAATTTGAACTTTTCTTGAACTCAACAACAAGAGGTACATCACTCAAACCAAGCCATCTCCTATCATTTTCAACAAACACACCCACATTTCCGCACACACTAGTAGGACACCAAACAATCTTATACCCATTCCCATACTTCTCAATCTTGAACCCTTGACGGCCCACCAGACCGCCACTAACCACGTACCTCCGGCCAGTGATCACATCCACACCGCCAATGTTAGGATCGGTTGTGGAACTCGGCACACAATTACAACTGAAATAGAAATGAGAAAAATGAAAAACACCAGATTTTACGTGGAAAACCCCCAAATTAATTCGGGGTAAAAACCACGGGCAAACGGTAGAAGGATTTCACTATCGACAAAAGGATTACAACAACTTCTCTCTAATATAAGGAGAGTACAATTGACGATAACCTCTCTCTTATAATAGGAGAAAACACTCTCTCTTCGATAAAGGAAAGAACACGAATTACTAGGAGAAATCTCACACCTTGTTTTCTCTCTAGTTCTCTAAACCTCTCTCTCTTTATCTCTAATTGTTGAGATTACAAAGGATTTGTAACTCACTACAAGGGATTACATGAGGCTTGTAATTCAAGAATGGGATGCAAAGAATGAGAATTCATTTGCCAATTTATAGAAATAGAGAGGCGGTGGAGATGGGGTTGGTGGCTCACAATTTTTGACCATTCCTCTTTTTTTTTTTCTTTCTTCTTGGTCAAAGGTGGTGGCTTTCACCTACCTTCATTCTCCCACTTGAAAGTCACCTTTTGTACCAATCCTTTTACCCTTTCTACCCTTGCCATATTCATGCTGCTCACGTCTCTGCTAGGCCAATAGAGGATCGACACAATACAAACTTGTCATTGTTGACCTGTTTTGTAAACATATCCGCTAGGTTGTCTTTCGTATGGATTTTCTGAATATCCACACTTCCTTCTTCCACCTTCTCACGAACAAAGTGATACTGAACCCGAATGTGTTTCGTCCTTGAATGAAATGCTGGATTCTTTGCCAAATGCAAAGCGCTCGATCACACAAAATAGAGTAATCTTCTCATGTTTGTGCCCAAGCTCTTCCAATAACATTTGCAACCATATTGCCTCTTTGCCGCTTGTGTAGCCGCCACGATTCTCGCCTCACGCTGCTGACGTAGCCACGATAGACTGCAGGTTTCAAAACCCAACTCATCGCTCCTCCAAAGAAGAGTAAACACATAACCTTGTGGTGGATTTGCTTTTATCAAGATCACTGCGTAATCCGAATCAACATAGCCTTTGACAATAAAATCGATCCTCCATAACATAATGCAAAGATCTCGAGGTACCCTTGATATATCTCAGGATCCTCTTCATGTATTCCAATGCTCTCTACCAGGATTCGCCATGTACCGACTAACCGCTCCCATCGCTTGTGCAGTAATGTCCTGGTCCGGTACAAACCATAGCGAATATTAAACTACCCATCGCTGATGCATACGACTGAGACATCTCCATCCTCTCCGCTTCATCGCTAGGACTCATACTTGAGGATAACTTGAAATTAATAAGAAGAGGGGTAGAGATTGGTTTACAATCTTGCATATTGAAACGCCGCAAGATTTTCTTCAAGTAATTCTTCCGAGAAAGCCAAATCTTCCTATTATTTTGTCTCGGTAAATTTGCATCCCTAGAATCTTGTTTGTCGGTCCCAAGTCCTTCATTTCAAACTCCCTAGCCAATTGAGCCTTCAATTCTATAATATGATCTTTGTTGGGGCTCGCTACCAACATGTCGTCAACATACAACAAAGAGAATAATGAAATCACCATCACCAAATCTCTTGTTATAGACACAAGGATCTCGTGACTCAACTGTTGTATCCAAGGCTCGTGATGAAGGAATCAAATCTCTTATACCAACATCTCGGCGCCTGTTTGAGACCGTATAGAGATTTGTTCAACCTACAAACCAAGTTCTCTTTTCCTTTTTCTTCGAAACCATCTGGTTGGAGCATATAAATTTCTTCTTCAAGTTCTCCATGAAGAAATGCAGTTTTCACATCCAACTGCTCCAAGTACAAATCAAATGTAGCACACATCGCCAGAACCACTCGAACTGTTGTCAGTCGAACAACAGGAGAAAATATTTCGTTGAAATCAATACCTTTTTTCTGAGCAAATCCTTTCACCACCAATCTAGCACGATATCGCTCCACTTGGTCATTGCCATCTCGTTTGATCTTGTAGACCCATTTATTTCCGATGGCTTTCCTTCCATGTGGCAGTGGAACAAGATCCCAAGTTTTATTTTTATGAAGAGCTTCCATTTCTTCTTGCATTCTTTGTCATCCACAGAGAAACATCTTGACTCTTTATAGCCTCCATGAAAGTTGATGGCTCCCCATCCTCTCGTTAGTAGACGTATGCAATGTTACCCTCCATAATATAACTGAGTGCCAAGCTGGTCCTCTTCTCTCCCGAGTTGACCGTCTAACTTGTGGAGTCACAAACTTCGGCTTGCTCTTGTTCTTCGTGCTCGCATCGCTTTAAGAATCTAGAACTTCTTGTTCTAGTTGATCTTCAACTTGAACTACAGTAGTCTCTGGTTTCTCCTTTGAAATGCTATCATCACTTTGCACCTTATCTTCTGCAAATACAACGTCCTCGCTGATTATAACCTTATGGGCAAGTGGGATCCCACAGCGATACCCTTAACACCATCAAAGCATACCCCAAGAAAATGCATTTCCTGGATTTCGGATCCAACTTCGATGTTTCTTGGGCGTTGTACATAGCATACGCAGAACTTCCAAACGTATGCAAGCGAGAATAATCAGCTGGCTTCCCCGTCCACATCTCCATAGGAGTCTTTAGATCAATTGCGGTTGATGGTGACCGATTAATCACATAACAGGCGGTCTTGACGCTTCAAATTTCAAAACGATTTGGCCAACTCCTGCAGCTTTTCAACATCGCTCTTGTCCTTTCTAACAAGGTTCTGTTCATCCGCTCTGCTACTCCATTTTGTTGTGGAGTGTGTGCCACCGTAAATTGCCTTTTGATACCTTCTTGTTTACAGAAGTTATCAAATTCATCGCCAGTATATTCTCCTCCATTGTCTGTCCTCAAACACTTGATCTTTTCTCGATTCAAGTTCAACCCGGCGCTTTGAAGATTTTGAAAACTTCAAACACATCTGACTTCTTTCTAATTGGATACACCCAACATCTCCTGGAGTAATCGTCAATAAATGATACAAAGTATCTGGCACCTCCTAGGGACACAACCGGTGCTTGCCAAACGTCAGAGTGAACCAACTCAAGTATAGCTTTACTTCTAGCAGTTGAAGCTGGCGAATTTCAATCTGTCCTGCTTACTAGTAACACAATGCTCACAAAATGGTAAAGATACCTTTTTGAGCCCTGGAAGAAGCTTTCTTCCTGAGAGAATTTTCAAACCTCGTTCAGACATGTGGCCAAGTTTACGGTGCCACATCATCGTCACGTCTTCTCCCGAATTCACCGTCGCAATTGACGCTTCTCCTTCTTGTTGTGTTTCGCCTTTAAGCATGTACAGATTTGCTGCTATCTTTTCTGCTTTCATCACCACAAGCGGCGCCTTTAACAATCTTCATGATCCCATCTCGAACATGGGTACTACACTAATACTATCTAATTGTCCCAGTGACAATAGATTTTCTTCGAGCCTTTCACATGTCGTACCTCCTGGATTGTGCGAGCATTACCATCATACATCACCAATTTGATGGTACCAATACCAAAGAATCTCCAAGGCATGATCGTTACCCATAAACACAGATCCTCCTGAGATAGGTTCATATTGGTGGAACCATTCTCTCCTAGGGGTCATATGCCATGTAGCTCTCAATCCAAAAGCCACACGTCGGTGAACCTTCTTCTGCCTTCAACAACTGTCATTGCTTCGCTGTATAATATCTCGCCCTCATCCGATGTATTCGCTACACAACCCTGAGCATTTAATGTCTCAGGCCGTTTTCCTTTTGCTTCCTCAATCTTCTTGAGCTGCCAACACTCCCTTTTGTAGTGCCCCTTCTTGCCACAGTGATGACACTTGACATTTTTCTTACTTCGACTTTGATCTACTCGATTTTGACTCCCAGGGCCACGTTCCGTTGATCTACCTCTCGTCACCGTTAGAGCTTCGGCTTGCTGTGAGCTCCCAATTCTGTCTTCTTTATTTTTGCGCCGACTTTCTTCTTCAAGAACCGCAGCTGCAATATCGTCAAAGACTAATATCTCCAAATTGTTGGTCAAATTGATGATGAGTTGATCATACGAATCAGGTAGACTCTGAAGTAGAATTTCGGCACGTTCACCCGTCTCTATATTATGCCCCATTGTTGTGAGCTGTGAAAATAGAGTGTTCAGGTGTTGATGTGGTCCGTCACCGAAATTGACTCCATCATCCGAAGGGTGTATAACTTCCTCTTCAAGAAGATCTTGTTGTGTAGTGATTTGGCCTCGTACAATTTTGTGAGAGTATCCCAAATCTCTTTTGCCGTCTTTTTCTCCGCTACACTTGACAATACTCCGTCGGCTAGTGCTAGATGTAGATTAGCAATAGCATTGCCATCCATCTCGCTCTATTTATCATCAGTGATATCGTCGGGCCTTTCTCCAATTGCCGCCAAGCAGTTATCTTTTCTCAATACTGCTTTTATTCTCATTTTCCACAATGAGAAATTATTTCCATTGAATTTCTCTATTTCATATTTCGTCGCCATTTTTATAGGTGCCTCTTTTCCACTAACTGGATCTGATCTTAGCACGAACTCGGCTATAGATCTAGTGATTTTCTCAAAAATCGCTTACGATGTGGAAGATCGAGTCTATCTTGCAACCACAGGCATACTAAGAATTTAATGAAAAATCACAACCAAAGCTCGATACCACTTGTTAGGATCGGTTGTGGAACTCGCACACAATTACAACCGAAATAGAAATGAGAAAAATGAAAAACACCAGATTTTACGTGGAAAACCCCAAATTAATTCGGGTAAAACCACGGCAAAGCGGTAGAAGGATTTCACTATCGACAAAAGGATTACAACAACTTCTCTCTAATATAAGGAGAGTACAATTGACGATAACCTCTCTCTTATAATAGGAGAAAACACTCTCTCTTCGATAAAGGAAAGAACACGAATTACTAGGAGAAATCTCACACCTTGTTTTCTCTCTAGTTCTCTAAACCTCTCTCTCTTTATCTCTAATTGTTGAGATTACAAAGGATTTGTAACTCACTACAAGGGATTACATGAGGCTTGTAATTCAAGAATGGGATGCAAAGAATGAGAATTCATTTGCCAATTTATAGAAATAGAGAGGCGGTGGAGATGGGGTTGGTGGCTCACAATTTTTGACCATTCCTCTTTTTTTTTTTTCTTTCTTCTTGGTCAAAGGTGGTGGCTTTCACCTACCTTCAGCCAAGTCTCCAGGCAGTCGACTGCACACAAATCGTGGCGGCCGTGAAAATGATGTTCACATCCGTGGACAAGTTAATGACCTGCAGCTTCTTGTCCGTTGGTAAGAATTTTAAAGAAAGACCATTTGAAGCTTCATCGTTCTCTTGCATGACATAAAAAGGGCAACGCCTATCCCTGGGAGAAAGTGCTAACCCACCACCATTTCCAGTTTCTAGAGGAAATACATTGTATTTTGTATTGCTTTGGAGTTCATTACCATCTGTGTCTAGCACTGGGGTGCTTCTTGTTAAACTAGAAAATAATAGGAATATGCAAAATAGAATTAGCAGAGGAAAACTTGAACTTGTTTCGATCCTCATATTGTGGGATGGTTTAATTAGGTTAACACGCAAGTGTGTTATATAGAGTGCTTTAAACTAAATTCCACATCCCTTATCTCACGTCTTATATTGTCTAAGCAATACAGATTACAAATTGATCTAATCAAGTATATTAATTCAATTACATGGGTTATTTTAATTGGATGAGATAGAAAATAGAATAGAAAATGAGATACGAGATCTAAACTCTAAAATTACTTTTTTTTTCAGTGTTTTTAGAAAATGTTTCCGAGATAAAGAAAAAAGCGAGTTGTGAAAAAGTAGTTTGGAAAGCACGTGTGAACAAAACTAAAATTCTCAAAAGATAGAAATCGTTATAAATAAAAATATATAAATAAATAATTAAAAAAAATGATTACCATACGGTTGTGGTATAGAGATGTAATAGTGGTTTTGCTCTCCCATCCACTCTGTGGGCATTTTACAATGCTCATAGTGAGCGGATTTTCGAAAGGTATCCCCCTTGATGACGTTTGAGGGGGCAGGTATCAACAATCCATCCATTGTAGACATGATAAAATATTCACAGAATGGATGGGAGAGTAGAACTAGACGTATAATAGATAACAATGACTCTTTGACTTTTGTGATTGTTGTTTTGCTCGTGATTAGAACTAGAAATAATTTAATAATGATATTGATTGAGGAATATGATGAATCTGCCACGTTCTCAACCCGCTTTTAAATTTTGAGCATAAACTATGAAGTTGATGCCCGTGACATAATTTAGCAAATGAATCCTTTCAAAAAGAAAACCTCATTCTTTTAAGTCTTAATTTTCAAATCACACCGTTGCTAGGTAGAAAATATCTTGAGACGTGGCACACAATCTAAATTCGAATAAGATAAAATAAATTACCGAAAGTGTATAATTAAATATTCTTTCAAAACTATTAGGGTGTGTTTGATAGGATTGGACGAAAAGGAATTCCATGAAAACGAATTCTGGGAAAATGGATTTCTACCTCTTTCTTGATTGAGTTTTCTAGGAAAACCATTATTTTTGTGCTTTAAACACTTGTACCTGGAAAATGATTTCCAGGAAAACATTTGCCAAACACCAACGCTGGAAAATGATTTCCTTAATTTGACATTTTCCTAGAAAATATTTACCAATCAAACACACCCTTATTGTTAAAATTTAACGACCTTGTTGACTAGATTCTAACCCGTTTCATCATGAACAATTTTTTTTTTTCCTGAAGCGGGAATAAAGCTAATTTATTTCACTGCACACAACGGTGTTAATAAACAAGGGGGGCTCGGTCTACCACGTTACAATGAAAATCACAAGACAAGGCGCGGGTGGCAAGGGAATGGGCAATCATGTTCGCTTTTCATCATTAACTTTGAGTAATGTTATTGACAAATAACGTTTATCACTTAACATTTAGAATAGAAATTAAGAAAATCTTTAATGAATTTTGTGTCTCACACAATCAATCTACAATTGATGTTTCTCTATATTATTTCAAGAATACATAATCTAATTTACATATCTTTTATCAATCAATAAAAATAAAAAATAAAACCACAAATAAGAAAGAGAAAATTCAATATTATAAAAAGGAAGAAGAAGAAGAAGATATAAATATTCAATTCAGTGTGTTTGATAAAATCAATCTAAGTACAGAAACAAACTTATACGATATATAATTTTTTAGTATTATGTTGATTTGATAAAGAATGTGATTGTTTATAAGATATATTTTAAATTGTACAATTACGTGACACATCACAATCCCATATAGTGGCAATAAATTAATAATGATATGACAATCCATAAAATTGCATCATATTTAATTATGTTGTTATCCAATTCGCATTGTCCTTGTTTATAACGGTGTATGATGATACCTTATTTCACACAGGCCTCACCCCAATGAGGTAAAGTGCCTGAAATATTGTGAAATTTGAAATTCTTTTCTCATTTTCTATTAAAATTATGGAACCATCTGATCTAAAAGTTTAAGTTAATAAATCGGTTCCAATTTAGATTATTTAATTACTATTTTCAACACGTCCCCGCAAGTGGAGGCGGGATGTATTTTTGACAAACAAAGTCTAACACGCCTCTATTCGCTCTGATATCACATTAGGATATTGGACATAATTCCTCCTAACAAAATCGGTTTGCTGTGGGAGGTTTACCCTCACCACAAAACCGGCTTGCTGTGGGAGGTTTACCCCCACTTTATTAACGGGATCTTATATATCAAAGACTTTAACACGCTCCCTCACACACAACGTGAATCATGCCAAACAATTATAAATAAACCGATATTAGGAACACCCAATATCATAACTGGACATGGCGATACCATATAAGGATATTGGCCCTAATTCATCCTAACAAAACCAACTTGTTAGGGGAGGATTACCCTCACCTTATAAATTGGATCTTATACATCCTCATAACCCGATGTTGGGTCCTAACATTTTCTCCTCTGATTCTAGGTTGGGCCAATTAGTTGGACCGTTCTTTTTAATCATGCACTGATGCACTGCTAAGTGCCAATGCCAAATCATCCAAGCTATGGCCCAAGTACGCAACAAAACATCTGATCCAACCCTTATTCTTTGTTTTCCCCGATTTATTATTGCCTCTCATTTTCTTAAAAAGTTTTGAGGTGCTTAAAATAATAATAATAATAGTAATAATAGTAATTATTATTATTATTATTATTACTAGTCTTTTTTATCCGTGCGTTGCACGGAAAGTTAATGTATTAATAATTACATGTTTCGATACATATTAATTTTATATCAATAGCACCACTAAGATAATAAATTGAGTATTTATGATAGCACTAAACTTAATAATTAAGGTAAGTAATGAAAGAATTCGATAAAAATTTCGATAGAGTTTTCCCTGTATATCGTATAAATCATTCCTGTAAAATATCCAATGAACACCTTACCAAAATCCGCATAACTTAATTTACAATTCTTTTGAAAATCTCAACAATAAAAAAATTCAAAAATAACACCATCAACTATTATCAATAATATAAATACAAAATGAATAATACAGACGACTCATACTTTTCTAAGAAACAATGAATGAACTTAAATACAAATCTCAGCCTTAATTTTCTTCAAGAAAATCAAATTCCTATTAATCTACCAATGAATTGTAATAAGACAACAACATTTATTTTTACGTACGCCAAACATCTCAAACTTCGAAGTGTATTTATATGGGAAAAAAACCTTTAGAAATATAAAATACAATATCAGAGTTCAGATAGAATAAATATAACTCACTCAAAGTGTAATTTTCAACAATAAAGCAAGTTGAGCTACCTTAATTCGAGTACAATGCTACTTATAGATAAGAGTTGCATATCATTAATTTGTATAACTCAAGCAACTATCTCAACTGGACACTATCTTCAAATAATATAATAGTAGAAAACCATTAATATATAAGTATAGTGATTCACTTCTTATATAGATGTAGATGACATAGAGGATTTGTGTAAAAAGTTAAATAAAGTAAACAACGTTCCTCACACAATTAATAAGTGTCAGATTATACATTACTGAAAATTTCTTTATACACGACATTCGTAATAGGGTTGGTTGGATGACCATTGTCATAACAGAGCACAAGCTTCAAACCCTACATATTTGTCGCTTTAGAGACTGCAATATATAGTTTGACAATGAATATGTAAACAATGATTTTTAATATTTGATTGTGAAATATCATTAATATACAAATATATTATAGAAATAACAATATAGTGGGTATAGTTTAACATACCCCAACATCCTGTTTCTATTCCGCTAAGAAATATTTGTCATCGTCACCACTCCCATCCTCATTTAATCGAAGGCGAGCGATTATAATATAAGGATTGCAATTGGATGAGATTCCCATTGCCTGTCATGCCCCACTGGAAAATTCGCATCCCTTACGCTATCCATCGTGATTATATTGTTGAATTAGAACCTTTTATTTATTTTTTTTAATATATGTCATAATGACATCTAATTTATTTTACGAATATTTTCTAAACATACTAAACACGTAAAACATATTCGGTGTAAACTCAACAATTTAATATACTTGGTAAATTAATATTTTGTTTAAACTCATCAATTTAGATTTTTATTTTAAATAATTTAAATTGTATAAGATTTTTATAAAAAAATTCTTATAGATTTTACATTTTTTGATCAAATATTAAATGATTTGATATCAAATTTAAATTATTTTGGATAAAACAAATAAATTGAAATATATGTGATTAACAATTAAAACAAACAACTTGATCAATGATTTCAAAAATTTAAAAAATCTAAACTAACAAAAATTAGTATAAAATAAATAATTTAAAGTAGCTAGAATTCTCAATATTTATTTAAGAGATAGAATTATAAATAAAAATATTTGCCACAGTCGAGAGCCAATTAAAAATTTCTGATTGTGTCCCATAATTTCAATTGTCGATAGAGTCAATAGCCAATTGCTTATTAAATATGTAATTTACAAAATACATAATTTAGATATTTACTTTTATACTTATTAAATTATTATTGAAAATATGCAATTTAGATATTTACTTATTTGTCACTAAAAATAGACTTTTAAGTTAGTATGAAATTAAATAATATAGGAGATGGAATCATTCAATCTATATATATCTGAAAACAAACTTTTTAGTTAAAATTAGGAATGTATTTTAAAAATATAATTTTGGAAGTAAATATTATCAAAATTAAATATAGATTTATTAAATTCAAGCAAATAATTATCACCATACAGTTGAGTAATACAATAAATGGATAAACTTATTTTTAATTAAAATAAATTATTTACTTAGAAAAATATCATTTGAAGACAAGGAATTCAAATTGATATGAAATTAATATGCTATAAAAATCAAACTCATAAATATGACTTGGAAATCGGAAGATAATTACTTGTATTTTTTAATTGGATTTTTTTGTGCTTTTAGTTAATTATCTTATCTTAGTGAGTTATTCAGTGATTGATTCCAGGTATTGTATGTAAATCCTATAAAAAATTTATTTCTTCTACTTTTTTTTCTATAAAAGGTTTTAAGCTGGAGAGTTAGAACGATAACTTCCTTTTACACAAGATTTTTGTCAAAAATATTAGCAATTAATATGAAAACTAAATTAAGAAGATATTTTATTTTTAAAAAATAAAGGTATTATGCTAACTAATTTTTAATGTATATTAATTAATTTATATGAATAAAAAATTAATTTGTATTTGTGTAGAAAAATATTTTAGAAATCCAATATTCTTATTTTATTGGTTAAGCAATAAAATAAGTTTTTCTTTTTTTTTAAAGCATAAACTATAGAGTATGTTCACACATGGAACATATGCGCACGTCTTAATGTATTATTTTTTATAAACATTTCAACCCTTGAGATTTCGCACAAATGGGGACCAACGGGGCAGGAATGATGTTAGTATTTCAACCTATGAGATTCCTCATATTTTTTGTTTTGATAATCAAGTCCTACTTAGAAAAAAAAAAATATATATATATATATATATATCATAAAAAGAGTTATTTTGTAGTAAATTATGTAAATTATAAAAAAATAGAAATTTTGGAAAAGCGTACATTTACGTTTCAATTTGCTAAAATCAAATGCTTTGTTTAGAATTTAAAAAAATCACGCTTTCCAAAAACATGATTTTAAAGATTATTATTATTGAATAAATAATTTATTATTTACAAACATATATTTAGCATTTTTTTTTAACAAACCATCAATCGAAATATCAACTAAAACCATCAAATGGCATGAGAAAATACAAAATTCAATGGAAAAAAAATTAGCTATGCATCACATGAAGTATACCTAATATAAGAACTTAGACTTATATTTTGAAATAATATGTCGACTCATCCCAATGATATTTAAAAAATCATAATAAAAAATTTATCAATGCAGAAAAGCAAATGTGTTTGTTCACCACAAGCGATTCAAAAGAATGCAAATAAAATGGATGTAAATTATCTTCCCTATTATATAGGAATATCTCATTAGATGTAGATGCTAGCAACGTATCGTCCAACACACGGGAATTATTTGGCTATTGAGGAAAGAAAGTAAAATCAATCCACAAAGTTACCTTCGCAATTTAAAAAAGAAAAATGTGAAGTCAGTTTAGTGGTATAAAAAGTTAATGATAGTAACGACAAAAAAAAAAGAGGAAGAAAAAAATTTATTGGTAAGAGTGAACAATTATTTCAATAATTTATGACAGACAATTCATCGAATTCTTTAAATTGATACTTTAATTTATTTCATATAATTATAAACGAAAATAATTGGCCTCTTTTCAACCTAATGATCAACTTAGGAAGAAGAAGAAAACGACTATTCTAAAAAATAATTATATTATATATAATTGTAAAAAAAATAATAAATAGTATTAGAAATTGTTTGGATAAAAAAATTGATGATACAAATGCAAAAAATTCTAATAGTTTAAAGAAAGTAAAATCAATCCATGAATTTTCCTTATAAATTAATCATAGCCAAAAAAATGAGGAAAAAGATGAAGACGAAATTTTTTAGTATAAAGAAAGAATAATTATTTTAACAATTTATCATAGACAATTCGTTGAATTCTTTCAAGTCATATTTTAATTTATTATCTTTAATTGTTAACAAAAATAATTGCATTGGAGATTAGGTTAGGTAACAAATGAAAAATATAATTAAATTAAAAAGAATATTAATGCTGAATATGATGATAGTCTATATAATAAAAAGAATATCATTAAAAGGAATAACTTTTATTTAAGACAAAGATAATATCTATTTTAAGAAAAATGCATTGAGAGGAAAAATATAATGATGTGGAATTAAAAATTAATTAAAAATTTCAGAAAAATAATGTTTTGGAGGGAAAAAATGCTGTTTATATATATATATAGATTATAAACAGCGCGGGAAAGATAGTAGGGTGCGAAAAACTGAGTAGATGAGAAGTAATTTAATAATAAATATCTATGCAAGACATTCTCTAAGTTGGCATATTACAGATATACAGTAATGCTTCTTAAACAATAGGTTTTGATATTACATATATAAGTATGAACATAGATGTATGTCAATTAGCATCGACGTACCCCATCTACATGATAGAGAGAGACGAGGATTTGGATCCACTCCATTTGTGCAATATTTTGCCGAAAATATCATAAAAGTCGATCAGAACATCATTTGGTGTAATTTGCAGAGTCATGAAACCTTGTCCATCATAATAAAATTTCATCTGATCTTTTTCATTAGACGGCCAGCTATAACCACCTCGCCACGCCTTAGAACCACCACCACTGGTGAAAAATTGAAGAGGGCTGTACAAGAAATGGAAAATGATTAATAACATAAGCCCATTTCACTTTTTATTTTATTTTATTTTATTTGTTATATATTTTTTTGCCAATATTGATTGAATTATATTTTGGAGTTAACAAAATTGAGACGGTCTATTCAAATAATAATAATAATAATTGAGACAGTAAATATTACCTGTCTCCACTACTGACGTGTTCTAAACAATGATCATGTCCATTTATGTACATGTCAACGTTATTCGCCTGCACAAATTTGTCACAAAATTTGTTACTTTAATTTTTTAATTTAAATAAGACAAATAGCAAATTGCCAACTTATTATTCTTCATAAGGTACATGAAACTTGATAATGACATTGTTTTTTACTCATATTCGACCATATCTTTCGAAAAATAACATTTTTTGCCATCCGGTGGCTTTTGCTTACTTTCATCCCGAATTCTTCTTTTAAAAAATCATTTTTCTTCTCATAAAAGTTTTTATCGCAAGAGTAGTTTTATTCATCGGTAGTATTAATGGATCTCGATTATCTAATATTTTATGTTAATTGACATCGTAGTCTGATAAGACACCGATACATATATACTGTAGTATTAATCATTGTAAAATTATCATATCACTGCTAATCAAAACAACGTTGGTGATAAACAAGAATACAGCAATTAAAAAATTTAACCAATGGAAAATACTAAATGATTTACCTGAAGAATTGGAAGAAGTCTCTTTACAAGCTCTTTTGTGTCCCCATGAATTCCAGCACTTCTAATGGTGTGGTGACCAACAACAATCTTCCATGTTGCATGAGATTCTTCCAAGGCCGATTCCAATTCCTATTTAGGAAAATAATGTCAAAAAAAAAAAAAAAAAACCCTCAATTGAACAAGATTATAAGTATTGTCTAGTCAAAATTAATTTATCATATGTAACTAAGAATTACAAGTAAATCGATTACATTTAAGAGCGTTGTGAGATAATTTTTTCTAGGAAGTACGCCTCGCCAGTCATAAACATGTTCTCCTGGATGGTGGAAGTATTTATCTTGAAATGGGGTTGTGTCGATGAAAAAGAATTCAGCAACATCTGTTTAATTTCAATGTAAAAATAGAAGAAAATGAGTAGTTATTAAAATTTATAAATTTAAAAAGAAAAAAAGAAACGTTGAATAAATATTACTAACCTGTATTTAGAATGAAAGATTTGAGGCAAAACCATTTACTATCCCTTTGTTGGAGGACTGGACTCAATTGTGCTAAAGCATTGCCTCTGTAGTCATGGTTTCCCAACACTGGAATGCAAATTAAACAAATGGGTAATTTTTTCTCCGTGGTGGTCCAACTTTGAGCCAAGTCGCACTTGGTCATCCAACTTTGAAAAGTCTCAATCAAGGTATCAAGCTCGATTGAGAAGCTTTGATTGAGACTTGATTCATTCCAAATTTAATCCTTCTATTGGTTTACATTAATGTTTTGACGTTAATTTGAACAAAGCTAGTGCTCTCTCTTGCCCACAGGATGTCACATCATCCAATTTATTTTTAAAAAATTTAACATCTACATTAAATGGAATGAATAATACATAACAGTTTCCTAATGGGATGAATGATCACCACCAACTTGTTGGCAATATAAGCCAACAAGTGACTGCGCTACTTGTGGCCACGTCACCGCCTCAATTTTTTTTTTTTTTTGAATCTACGTTAAATGAGATGAATAATACATAATCGCTTCTAACGATCGCGCCACCTACACCCCTCCCCTCCCACCCAAAAAAATTGGGGGTGTGGGCAACGAAACAGGAGTATCCCTGATGGTGGAAGACACATGGTGGGCCCCACGGATCCCCACCCCCAAATTTTCCAGGTGTGGGCATCTTCCCAGCCCACAGAGCAGGAGTGATTTGAACAAATAATTGAAAGATTAACAATATTTACCAGCAAACCATGGTTTTTGCAAGCTTGGTGCGGTGTAAACGTTGGTAAACGAATCCTCAAATGCCGAATCATGTTCATCAATTAATCCGTTGGGATAAAAGTTGTCACCCGTAGAAATAATAAAATCTATGTCCATCTCCTCTGCAACGATACCCATCTGCAGTAAAAGAGCCAAAGACCATACACGTTATTCAATGTCTAGTTCACACAGAAACGCTTGTTTTGCGAAAAAGAAATTTTCAAAATCAATTCTGATATATATGTTTAAAAAAAAAAAAAACCCTAGTCCTCCTTTTGTAAGACACTAAAGATTGAGGTTTGATTGCTTCACTTAGCCATATTTATTATAGATAATAAATTAACTCTCCTGCTCAATACAGACGGGCGTGGATCCAACATCCCATCTATGTTGGGCAAGAGACCGTCTCTCTATTTATGCATAACAACTTCGATATTTCACGTGAAACGTAAAACTCTCTCATCACTAAGCTCACGTCTACCGTCTCATGTAGACTCGTCACATAAAGACGATGAGTAAAACACTTGTCTTTCCAATAAGTTGATCAACTCTACCCAACAATATTATCTATATAAAAGTCTTTTTTTTTTCTTTAACAATATTATCCATCTAAAGTTGGAACCAAATTTCAAACAATAGAAAGCCCTTGTTTTATACATAATAAATTTCAAAAATTCAAATTTACTTATCTTCCTCATTTTTTCTACCATCCAAATATTAATTTAATAATTTATTTATATTTTCGAATAAATAAATTTTATTGTGTCTAGATCGAGGCCAATCAATTACTACCTCCGTCCCAAAATTATAGACATTTTCTTATCTTCACACGGATTAAGAAAAATGTAATTAATGGTATTGAAAGAGTACAATTCAAGATTATTTTTCTAATATACCCTCTCATTTATTAGATGTTTTATTTTAATTATTTTATTTTAATGATATCAATGTATATTAAATGAGGACATAAAAAATAAATAATATTTTAATTATATCTTTAAAAAGAATGTGACCTATATTCTGGGACGAACGAAAAAGAAATAATTAACAATATTTTTGGGACGAATATAGTAAAAAGCATCGCGACCGTTAAAGATAACTTGGATGATACAGCTCAATTATTTTCATTATTAATAATACTACAACCGAAGAGATAATTATCACATCATTCCTAGTTTTCTTTTTTTTTTTTTTGGTGGAGAAAATTAATTATTAACCACGAGAATTTCATTGGGCCCCGGTTGATGTATCCCATGCCACGTAAAACAAAGTAATATGTCCATTCCCAACTTTATCTCATGTCATCAAAGACAGACAATTGTCGTGACACAAGAACGTTGGACGTCATCATCAGTTGCCACAGTAGGCTTTAATAATATGCGACAACGTAATTTTCACATCTCATTTACTTTTTCCGTAACCTAACTACGCACCACCAATCATAGTACTTTCTTTCACAAATTTCATTTAACAATCACTTTTTCTTTTCTATTAAAAAAAAAATCGCTTTTTATTTTACCTAATTTTCACTATATAAATATACAATTTAAAAATGATATTTTGCTATTCATCATTTTATTATACATCCCTACCTTTTTATTTCTTAACAACACTTTTCCTCTAAAAAATAACTTTTCCTTCCAAATAAGCTTTGCCAAACAAGTTCAGTATAAATTATTTTTTCTCTGATATTATTTTCAACTACCCATTTCACTGATCTGATAATTTAAATGAAAAATCCCAAAATTTTATTTTTATTGCAACTATATATGTTCAAAAATCTCTCCCACACACACTTCATTTATTATTATTACAAAAACATCAATTCAAAGTGGTCGTCCACGTTAATTAATTAATGGCCTCTCACTTTTTCAAAGAGAATAAATTTCCCAAATGGAATATGCATGGAATTATACCTTCTAACAGTGAGTTGTGCTACCAAAACGAACTTTGCTTACACGTAAAGTATATCATTTCTTCTAAGATTTAAAAAAAAAAATCTAAACACAAAATTAATTTAATTTTGTAATTTCATCTTGTGATCAAAAAATAAGAAAATTAAAGATGAAAATTTATATTTGTGAATTTTATGAAATCTGTCGACGAAATCGATTATCGAGATTTAACGATACTAGCCGAACATGGCCGGGCGACTAAAAAAACGAAGATTTTTCTAGTCGAACGAGCTAGCTAGTACGTGATAAGTGCAATTTATGCACTTATTTAGACCTCTTAAACTATATGTTTTTCTCATTTTTAATTAATTTCGCATCTAATTTAGCGATATTTGGTTCTATTTTAGGGAAAATCGGGAATTGAAGAAAATATTACAACTTTGGACAAAAGGGACACAAATCAAAGTTGGAAGGACTCAATTTGAAGAAATAAAAGTTGGGGGAGGTGAAGAAAAATCAAATGGGAGCCAAATTGAAGAAATCAAAAGCTTGTG
This sequence comes from Jasminum sambac, assembly GCA_018223645.1. Taxonomy (NCBI): domain Eukaryota; kingdom Viridiplantae; phylum Streptophyta; class Magnoliopsida; order Lamiales; family Oleaceae; genus Jasminum; species Jasminum sambac. The sequence continues at coordinate 18,016,449 of CP073650.1, read as the reverse complement.
GACTCAATTGATCAAAGTTGGAAGTTCAGGACTTGCCCGTAATTAAACTTTGGGGACTAAATTGGAAGATGGCGAAGTTGAAATTGTTATAACCACATGCGGTCGCTCAAAGATGCGCTTTGAAATTTATAACCATGCGATCGCACGCGATAGCATGGTTATATCGGCAGATTTTCTAAAACTTTCCTAAACCGAATTGGACCTGGTTTTCTTGGGCTTTCTTGCATCTATTAATACGTAACTCGACCTAATTTGGGAGGAACATCGAGAAGAGCAGAGAGCGAAAATTAGAGCACAAAACTTGGAGAAACTTGGAGAAGAAGCCACAATTGAAGATTCAAGTTCAAGAACACAACCTGATTCTGATGGCGTTCTCTTCTCGCTTTCTCTTTTTTTTAGCATGTTAGGTTAGGTTTCTCATAGTATTAGAGGCAGAGATGAAACTTTGATTTTAGTTTGAATCAGGATTATTAATTTGGTGTTTTGTTAATTCTTATGCTAGGATGAATTTTGGATTTTGAGTTTTCAATTATCATGCTTTCTTTACAACTTGTGGCCAAAGTTGATCGTGATCTATTCATTGAATTGAGAAATCGTGAATAGGTTAGACTTTTATTGAAAACCACAAAGTCCGATAGGGGATGAGAATACCTCTATGCTTTGTGCGATGTTTTTATGCAATTCTTGTGTTGTAATGCATTTTTATGGCATTGTTATCATAGAGATATAGTTAACACGTCATATAAATAGGTTGAATTCTACTTGAGAAAGATTATTCAACAAATTTTGTGAATTGAATCGTCAAAACTAACTTTCATTGCCAAATCAAAGTTGGAAGGACTCAATTTGAAGAAATAAAAGTTGGGGGAGGTGAAGAAAAATCAAATGGGAGCCAAATTGAAGAAATCAAAAGCTTGTGGACTCAATTGATCAAAGTTGGAAGTTCAGGACTTGCCCTGTAATTAAACTTTGGGGACTAAATTGGAAGATGGCAGAAGTTGAAATCTGTTATAACCATGCGGTCGCCCGCGCGACAGCATGCCTTTGGAAATTTATAACCATGCGATCGCACGCGCGATAGCATGGTTATATCAGCGATTTTCTAAAACTTTCCGAAACTGAATTGGACCTGGTTTTCTTGGGCTTTCTTGCATCTATTAATACAGAACTCGACCTAATTTCGGGGAGGAACATCAGAGAACAGAGGGGAACGAAAGTTGGAGCAATCATCTAGGAGAAAGTTGGAGAAAAAAGCCATAATTGAAGATCCAAGCTCAAGAACACAACTTTAATTCGGTGATGGCTTTCTCTTTCTGTTTTTCTTCTGATTTTTATAACATGATAGGCTAAACTTTTCATAGCATTAGGGTAGAGATGAAACTTTGATTTTCGTTTGAATCTGGATTGTTAATTTGATGTTTTGTTAATTCTTATGCTAAGATGAACGTTCGGTTTTGAGTTTTCAATATAATTATGCTTTCTTTTACAACTTGTGGCCAAAGTTGATCTGTGATCTATTTATTGTATTGAGAAATCGTGAATAGATTAGACTTTTGTTGAAAACCACAAAGTCCGATAGGGGATGAGAATACCCCTATGCTTTGTGCGATGTTTTTATGCAATTCTTGCGTTGTAATGCATTTTTATGGCGTTGTTATCATAGAGATATAGTTAACACGTCATATAAATAGGTTGAATTCTACTTGAGAAAGATTATTCAACAAATTTTGTGAATTGAATCGTCAAAACTAACTTTCATTGTCAATTTGATAATCTGGAGGATAACTAAATGAAAAGTGGATTCGAAACCTTAATGCTAGTTTTCCCGTATTTGATTTAAAACCATAAAAAATCATTCTTTTAATTTGTTCCAATTTAATTCTTAATTTTAATTTTAGATTTAGCAATTTAATTTAATAAGTTAATTTTTTGCAAGATTAGGAAATTAATTGATTAGGAAATTAATTGATCTCAACTTATTTATTTCGGTTAAGGCTAGTTAGAGTAAATGTGGGAATAAATCAGTCCTCGTGGGTACGACATCCGGACTTTAAAAGTCCACTTTATTACTTATACGTCCCGTACACTTGCGGTGTGGATTGATCAACAACAAGTTTTTGGCGCCGTTGCCGGGGACTGAAATTATTTTCTCGTTTAGTTTAGCTAGCACTAATTCGAATTTTATTATTTATTTTTAATTAATTTTATTGCAGTTTTCGTTCACAGTTTCTCTTGTTTTTCTCTCAGGTTTATGCGAAGTGCGAGGCTCGGTCAACCTCTCGAACTAGATCCAGAGATCGAGCGTACTTTTCGTCAAAGACGTAGAGAAGTTAGAGAAATAGAAAAACAAAAAATTCAAAAAAAGAAAGAAATGGCGGCTAATGATGACATTCTCCGAATTAACAATGGTGGAGCACGAGTAGAAGAGGCCGTGGACGAGGATAACATGCTAGTTGGCGATTTTATGACGCCACAGATCATCCAAAGCCAATCTAGTATAGTGTACCCTCCGTTTGGGCAGAACAATTTTCAGTTAAAGACAGATGTGATCCACCTCTTCCAGAATGGGCACCAGTTTTATGGATTGGCAGATGAGAATCCTCATACACATGTCTCGGTTCTTAGAGATGTGCGAACACTTCAAATATCGGGCATATCGGATGACGCGATTAAACTACGGTTGTTCCCCCGTACCTTGCGCGATAAGGCTCTCGAATGGCTGGATTCTCAACCTATTGCAAGCATCACCACATGGAACGACCTCGCTCAAAAGTTCTGTACTAAATTCTTTCCGCCAGTCAAGATTGCTAAATTGAAGCACGAGATATCTATTTTCCAAAGAACATGACTCGGAATCGTTTGTGAAAGCATGGCGAGAGGTTTAAAGGCTTGCTAAGGAAGTGCCCGCATCATGGGATCAGCAATGAATGACAAATGCAAGTATTTTTATGCGAGTTACTTCCTTCATGTAAGAGTTTGGTAGATTTGCGTCAAATGGATCCGTACCAAAACAATTCTTTGAAGCACTTGAGCTCTTGAAAGGATTGCAAGCGATGCGGCGATGTGGGCGTCGATAGAAAAAATCATGGCGAGCATCCGGAGTCTCTGAAGTCGATAATTTCTTTGCTCGACCACAAAATTGATGCACTAGCTCACGGGTAGAGAGTATTGTGAAGATAGGAAGCTCAAAAACACCTACTTGCGATGAGTGTGGAGCTAACCATAGTACCGATGAGTGCCCTATTATTGCTCACCGCCTTGCTCAAGTTGATTATGTTCAAGGGGTCAGCGGCAACCTGGCAACCCATTTACCAACACTTATAACCAGGGTTGGCGTAATCACCCAAATTTTAGCCGGAGAGATAATCGTAATAATGGAGGATTCCAAGGACCTCCTTACCAAAGAAGGAAAGGAAGAGCTCGATTGAAGAGGCTTTAGGTCGATTTATGGAAAGAGCAGAAAAATATATGGAGCGTCGATCAATTCATGAAGAAAACCGACCTTTGCTCTTCAAAATCAACAAGCATCTATCGAAACTTGGAGACACAGGTCGGGCAATTGGCTATCACCATCTCGGGCGGCGCAAGGCACTTTGCCTGAGAGGTAAATCCAAGGGAGCAAGTGATGGCCATTACTACAAGAAGTGGGGTGCAGCTCCCTGACATTGATGTCACAAGGCCCTCCAAAGAACGAGAAAATGAGGCGATTGAGGAAATAGTTCAAAAGGAAGAATCAAAGCCACAAGCTGAAGGAAATGTGGGCAGTACATCTAAAACGACAGTGGTACCGCTGAGAACTTATAAACCACCTATTCCATTCCCACAGAGGCTAAGGAAGTATAAGGAGGATCAACAGTTCTCCAAGTTTCTCGATATTTTCAAGAAACTTCATATTAACATCCCCTTCGCCGAAGCTTTGGCTCAAATGCCCCTTTACCTCAAGTTCATGAAGCAGATGTTATCAAAGAAGAAGAAGCTTGAGGATTTCGAAACAATTGCGCTTAATGAAGAGTGCAGCGCAATCTTGCTCAACAAGTTGCCACCTAAGCTTAAAGATCCAGGGAGTTTCTCTATTCCTTGTACTATTGGCAATTTGTGCTTTAAGAATTCTTTATGTGATCTAGGAGCAAGTATCAATCTAATGCCTTTGTCCATGTATAGGAAACTTGGTTTAGGAGAGCCAAAACCCACCAATATAACGCTGCAACTAGCAGATCGCTCCATTCGATATCCATATGGTGTGGTTGAAGATGTTTTGGTAAAGGTGGACAAGTTTATCTTTCCGGCGGATTTCGTTGTGATCGACATGGAGGAAGATAGTAGAATCCCAATCATACTTGGAAGACCTTTCCTAGCCACGAGCCGAGCTTTGATTGATGTAGAGGCCGGATTGGTGATTCTACGGGTGGATGACGATCAAGTGCGCTTAAACGTCCTAAAATCCGCATCACCACCCCAAAATCCCCGAGTTTGCTCCAAATTAGAAGAATCACCGTGCGAGACTAAGCTGAGCTGCGAAAAAAGGTACAATGGAGAGAGGGGTATGAATGGACTCCTAAAGAGGATAAAGGCCTCGCTAAATCGGAAAGGAATGTGGAAATTTGCAAAGCCGGCAATTGCAAGGAGTGCAAGAGCCGAAGACAACCACCTTGAGCTATTACAAATCAAAGTCGAGCTTTAGACTCTAAACGGAGCGCTTGGTGGGAGGCAACCCACCCCCGTATCCTTTATTCAAGTTTTATTGTTATTTCTAAGTTTAGTTTCAAGTATTAGAGTCCAGTTTTGCATATAGGTTTGCATTTTCACATTGCTAGTCGATGTTCCTGTTCATGTAGTTCCCTTCAGTTTTAATTTCAGTTTTGAGTTTAGTGTTGAGTTTAGAGTTCAAGTTTGCATGCTAGTTTGCATTTCTGCATCTCTAGTCGTTTTTCGTTTATTTTCATCTTTTTAGTGTCTAAAATCCACAAGAATTCTCAAACCAGTGTTCACTTGATTTCCAACTTTAGAATAAGTCCCAAGGTGTCATTTGAAATCATTAGTGTCGGGCCCCAAGTCATTGCATATAATATATAAAAGAAAAAAAAAAAAGAAATATACTGGTCAAGCATGCGATCGCGCATGCGATCGCATGCATTACCAGGACACATTTCAGGCATGCGATCGCATACGCGATCGCATGGAACAAAGCAGCCCCAGTCGACTTTTAAGCGAAACACGGCCATTTCTTTTCCCCCAATTTCGAACACGAACCCTAATTCCCTCCTCCCCAAAATTTCATCCTCATAGATACCCAACTACCCAGTGATTTCTGATGAAATTCGAGCCTCCTTTCACCATATATCCTCGGATTGCGCACTATAGTTGGGCACTATTTCGTTATTTTGGTTTTTGTTCGAATACATCGCTCGAAGTTTCACTGTTTGTGGTTCATCTCGATTTTCATCATCAATTACGTGATTCTGATCGAATTCGGCACTAAAGTGCGTATATTTCATGCTTTAACCCGTGATTTGCCATGAATTCGACGGTAGTTTTATGCTCGGGCTTAATTGAAGTTGTGCTTTAATTTTGGATTTTATGTTGGATTTATGAAGGCGTCACGGGCTCTAGGATAGTTCGTGGATGAATTTAGGCTTTGGGATGTGAAATGGATAGCTACATTGCTTGTTATGTGTTGCAAATCCTTCAAAGACTACACTGCACGCCAAGTGTTCGACAAAATGCATCACCGTGATTTTGAGCTCCTTTATGTGTTTTTGCTTTATGGCATGATTCTACGTTGTTAAATGATCAGTTTGGTATAAATTTCCCATAACTTGCATACACTAAACATTGCGTTTCGCCAGGTAAGGTTGGTGCAGCGCCGCCGAGTCACCGCCTGCGGTGACTTAAGTCATAACTTTGACGCCACCGAGTGCGTCACTTCTACTTCTTTCACTTCACTACCATCATTTGTCGTTCCAAACTTAATCGAATTGCATCACTTTTTGACATGTGGCTGCTTTTGACACGTACTTTATGAAGTGTGGGTTTGTTTCGTCTTTGCATCATTTTGCACTGTTTTTGCGGGCCCCACATTCATTTGGTCAATTATGTGAACTTCTTTTATCTTATGCAATTTTCTTTAGTTTGGGGGTGCTTTTCTAGGTGTTCCTTGCTCTATCATTATATTTGGAAACTGATTGTCAACTTTTATCATTGCAGGTACAATGCCTCGTACCAAGAACCCCAGTGGGCACGGAGATGACGGAGATGGATCATCCCGCAAGCGCAAGGGTGTGGCTAGAGAGAGCCCCGCGACAGATAGTACTCCGCCGAGTTTCCACGTGGTCGGGTAGGAAGGAAGAGCAGCACTCAACAACCGCTTAAGAAGAAGGGTTTCTACATCGCCGAGCGGAGGTGACCCTCGGTGACTTTCGGATACGGTGATTGAGCGACTCATCACCGTGAGCCGGATGGGAGCGAGTAGCGGACCGTCCGGTGCTATAATGATCTGGTGCGAAGTTCTATGCCAATTTCAATGGCCGGATCGACATTCTTGGGGCGCCCCACTATCCCGAGAGGCGTGGAGTGCGAGGCGATGGGTCGCCATTCCGGGGATTATTGATCTGACCGGCCTCACCGCGGTGCGATGTTGAGCGGTGCCACTTGATGAGGATATTGCCGAGGTGGCCCGATTTTTATATGGATCGATGACGCATGGCCACGCTCTACCTTTACCTATGCCGATCTCCCAGATATTACGAGGGTGTCAGATATCTTCATCTGCACTAACATCGAGCCGACCACCCATCTTACTACTTTATCGAGGATCGAAGCTCACTGCTGTGTCACTTAGCCCGAGGGAGGAAGATTGATCTTGGGAGCCTCATTTATCGGCTTGTGGTTGACTTTGGATCGGGCCGCAAGCTCATCTTCCTCGCTTATCTCGAGTATCCGCCTCAATAGTCGATACCCTTGCATTCTCAGAGTACCCGAGCCGAGCCGCGCGGATCAACCTCAGACACTTCGTGAGCCGCCAACCGCAGAAGGGGGCAAACCGACCGACGAGACACACCGCCTCCTCCAAAGATCACCGGCTCGAGGGCCACAACCAGCGGTTTGATGCACTTCAGGCTTCTATGGCGCGCATTGAGGAGGGACAGGCCAGTCTTAGCCAGAGGATGGACCGCTTAGAGTCAGCATACGGGATTCATCATGATCCGTTGTTCCCTCCACCTCACGGGACCCAGAAGGGGAGTTTCTGCCTCTTTTGTCTTTTCTTATTGCTTCTTATTGTACTTTTCTCTTTGATCTTAATTGCGTACATTGGGGGCAATGTACTCTCTTTTGCTTGGGTGGGGGCACTTTTGTATTGTATGCTTATGTGGGAAAGATTGAAGTTGTACTTCAAATCTTTATATATATTGGATGCCCGTTTGCTCTTTATTTTAACACTCTTTCACCCGGTTTTTGTTCGTATACAGTTGCCAAAAAAAAAAAAAAAAAAAAATCTGTTTTGTCTTTGTTTTGTCTTTTATTTGTTTTGGTCGAGTTGTGTACCGCCGATGATGACAAGGTGACTAAATTTTTCTAATGAACTCATAGTTGGATTTGAAACAACACTTGAAAATTTTCAAATTTTCTATTCACTTATCTGTGCCCGATTAACTGAAAAAGAGCACATAGTCATTGTTTAACTCTCGTTCTTGTTGACTTATCACCTAGATGCTGTGTTCCTTTAGGACTACCTTTGAGCCCCAATGTTACACTTAGGACCAGGTAGTCCTCCCAACCATTATTTTAGTATCCAACTAGCCCAAATGGTCTAGTTTGGGGGTGGTAAGATGTAGTGACTCTATGTTGGAGGATTGCTCTTGGAAGTCTTGATATACGCTTTAAGTTGAAGGATTTTTAAATTTGTGAGTTTATCTTGGCACTATCATATGTTAAAGTATCGAATTTTGGATTTAGATGATGGTTTAGTAGATAAGAGGGACCGCAGGAAAAAGCTGTCTACCCTAGAGAGTGAGAGTCGTCACTGAGTAATCTGGTGCTTTTCATAACCAATGTTTAGAGGACGATCTACCAGTAAAGAAGGCTACCTCTAGGGAAATAGAGCGAGAGCTACCTGCGGGGTAAAAGCTGAAAAGAAAAATTGCACAAAAAAAAAAAAAGGGAAAAAGAAAAAAACAAAGTGAGCAAAGAGAGCCATTATCAGCGAAGGAGCAAGTAAAAGGAAACTCCATTGAATAAAATTATAAAGGTGCCAGGAAATGACTCAAAGGTTTGGGAATTTGGAAACTTGAGGTCGAAGTGGATGGGTGATAGTTGTAATACTTTTCAACATTTAGTCACTCTTCTTGAAGTCTTGTGTGGAAAAAAAAAATGCATAATATATTTTGTAGAAATCACAAGTTAGAAACACCTCGGGAATTGAGAGAAAAGCATCGGAGTGATTCATGAGCGAGGTGAGGATATTCAACCACTTGGGAGTCTGAGGCATGGTTTTGTGTTGAACATTACTGTGGTGATACTTGAACAAGCACTTGAGTTAGGCGATGACTAGCACACACACACGCTAGATAGTCGAGCACTTGGGTAAGTGAATTTCTTTTTGGTGATTGTTTTGTTTGTCCAACTTGAGTTTTCACTATTATTTCGTTTGCCTGAGGCATATGGTACACAGTTTGACCGCGAGTCCTGTTCATAGTTGGTGATTAGCTACTTTGTTGGTTTTCTTTCTTTAAATTTAGTTTTATTGTTCGAGGACGAACAATTGTTCTAGTTTGGGGGTGTTTGATAAGTGCAATTTATGCACTTATTTAGACCTCTTAAACTATATGTTTTTCTCATTTTTAATTAATTTCGCATCTAATTTAGCGATATTTGGTTCTATTTTAGGGAAAATCGGGAATTGAAGAAAATATTACAACTTTGGACAAAAGGGACACAAATCAAAGTTGGAAGGACTCAATTTGAAGAAATAAAAGTTGGGGGAGGTGAAGAAAAATCAAATGGGAGCCAAATTGAAGAAATCAAAAGCTTGTGGACTCAATTGATCAAAGTTGGAAGTTCAGACTTGCCTGTAATTAAACTTTGGGGACTAAATTGGAAGATGGCAGTTGAAATTGTTATAACCATGCGGTCGTGACACGACATGCCTTTGAAATTTATAACCATGCGATCGCGCGATAGCATGGTTATATCGGCGATTTTGGAAACTTTCCGAATTGACCTGGTTTTCTTGGGCTTTCTTGCATCTATTAATCTGAACTTCGACCTAATTTCGGGGAGGAACATCAGAGAACAGAGGGGAACGAAAGTTGGAGCAATCATCTAGGAGAAAGTTGGAGAAAAAAGCCATAATTGAAGATCCAAGCTCAAGAACACAACTTTAATTCGGTGATGGCTTTCTCTTCTGCTTTTTCTTGATTTTTATAACATGATAGGCTAAACTTTTCATAGCATTAGGGTAGAGATGAAACTTTGATTTTTCGTTTGAATCTGGATTGTTAATTTGATGTTTTGTTAATTCTTATGCCAAGATGAGCGTTAGGTTTTGAGTTTTCAATATAATTATGCTTTCTTTACAACTTGTGGCCAAAGTTGATGCTGTGATCTATTTATTGTATTGAGAAATCGTGAATAGATTAGACTTTTGTTGAAAACCACAAAGTCCGATAGGGGATGAGAATACCCCTATGCTTTGTGCGATGTTTTTATGCAATCTTGCGTTGTAATGCATTTTTATGGCGTTGTTATCGTAGAGATATAGTTAACACGTCATATAAATAGGTTGAATTCTACTTGAGAAAGATTATTCAACAAATTTTGTGAATCAATCAAAACTAACTTTCATCATTAATTTGATAATCTGGAGGATAACTAAATGAAAAGTGGATTCAAACCTTAATCTAGTTTTCCCGTATTTGATTTAAAACCATAAAAATCATTCTTTTAATTTGTTCCAATTTAATTCTTAATTTTAATTTTAGATTTAGCAATTTAATTTAATAAGTTAATTTTTTGCAAGATTAGGAAATTAATTGATTAGGAAATTAATTGATCTCAACTTATTTATTTCGGTTAAGGCTAGTTAGAGTAAATGTGGGAATAAATCAGTCCTCGTGGGTACGACATCCGGACTTTAAAAGTCCACTTTATTACTTATACGTCCCGTACACTTGCGGTGTGGATTGATCAACAACAGTACGTACCAATATTACGATATTACAATATAACATCATATTATAGTGTAATGTTAAACAATATATATTACCCGATTGGCGATGCGAGACTGGTTGTAATGTCCTTTCCTTCCCCAATCTCCGACGACCAAAATGCGAAGGGAGCCATCGGCGCCTTTTGTGGCATACGAAAATCTTTGAAGCTCGGCTTTTCCATCACTAAAGAAAAAGCAAAATAACCCTACGAGCATAAAGATAGATATGGAAGAGGCCATCGGCGGGTCGAGATGATCGGCCGGTGGCGGAGGAGGGGGAAGTGGGTGGTGATCTCTTATCGGAGAGAAAAATGAGAGATGGGACAGATGGTTCCTCGAAGGAGAAGTGTATATTTTATATTATCAGTTGTAATATAGGAGAGAGTTCTCCTAGTCGGCTTGCCTCAGTATGGAGAGAACATTGTCGTCTTAAATATTTGATATATGGTCCCTAAAGTTGCATAAAGTGGCATGTTTGCTACACTGATTTTTCTCTCTTTTCGTTATTTTATTTTATTTTATTTTGTTTGAAAGTGAAAAAGTTATGAGTGTCGTGGGTTTGTGATTCACTAGTTGTGATTGTCGTGCGTTTGTGATTCACTAGTTTGTTTAAAAAAATAATTAATTTTGTCTAAAGCTACTAATTTTTAGACCACGCATTCTTCAAAATGACTTAATATTCTACATTTCTACATATAATTTCTTCATTTGTTTACTCTGCACTCTTAAAAAATATTATATATATATATATATATATATATATATGTTCCATATAAAAATACTTTCTCAAGGCATGGGTTTTTCTCTTTTCCGTATATATTTTTTGAAGAATATGTAGTAGGTAGCGAATTGAAAATTAAAAATATACTGACTCCTCCACGTCCGATCTTGTCGCAAATAGTAAGACATCAATAATTCTGTAAGTCACTTCACTTTTGAATTAAGGGTGTGTTTGATTGTTTTCTTGGAAAGCATTTTTTTCATTTCGGGTGTATTTGATTCCACAAAAGTTTTCCTGGAAAACGAGTTTTGCAACCATTTTTTCCAGTTTCTGGTGTTTGATTGATTTTTTTTTCCAGGAAAACGTTTTCCAACTTTTTTCAAAATCCGCACTTTTCCTTATTTTTTTCCTTAGGGGGAGGTGGTTTTTATTTTCCGGGAAAAGTTTGATGCTTTTTTTCTTTTTTTTTTAATGGACAATTTAATTTAACTATAAAGATAAAGAAAATGATCAAATTTCATTAAAAAAACTCAAAAATAAGGAAAATAATATTATTTTTCAACTTTCAAATTAACCCAATCAAACACCTACAACTATTATTTTCTTGAAAACCTTTTCCCCGGAATTCATTTACTCGGAAAATATTTTCCTTCTAACCATTTTCCAGCTTTGCAATCAAACACACCCTTAGTTTTCCTAAAAAATATTTTCCTACCTCCATCTTGGATTGAGTTTTCTAGGAAAATGGTTGATCATTTTGTGCATAAAAGAATTTTACATGGAAAAGATTTTCCAAGAAAAAATTTCCTATCAAACACTAAAGTAGGAAAACTCTTCCTTTGATTTGATATTTTCTTAAAAAATTTTAGTGAATCAAACACACCCTAAGTTTCCTCATTTCCTAACAACCGTTGACGCCGCTTCAATTGCCATATATTTCACTACAAGAAATAACGTTTGTTAGGGCGATTTCTATCATTCTTATAGAACAGTGTGCCCTTATTACAAATCAATAATAGATATAATTTAATCAGAATAATTGTATGTATTAATTTTACTGCAAGTCACGGTAATTCTACTCCTACATATAAAATTTACAAAAAAAAAAAAAAGGACCTTTTCGTTGTGTTGTCTTCATTGAAATTAACCAAGGGAAAAAGAGGGGACTCCTGTGGTGGTGAGAGTGGCTGAGTGCGTTTGGGTAATTTGGACAGACTAGACGTCATGAAATGATTTGATATTACGGGCTCTGGGTGTCCTATTAGCTTTGAACATACCTTCTAGATATGCATGGACCTATCATTTCTATCAGAAATTGTACAATATATTAGATGCTGAGCAGACCGGATAATGCCGGGTCGGGTGTGGCTGAAATTTTTTAAAGCCTCAATAATTGGTTAATTGCCATGTGCCATCCAACTTGAGATAATTATTTTTTATTGTCAATTATTCACATTAATAATATTTTATTGGATTTATTTATGAGATTTTGCAATCAATGAAGGGAAAAAGACCCCCTTGAAAAAATGAACCGAAAAAGACGCATGTGTCCGTTTCCATTTGTTTTTATCTAACAATTATTTACTAATAAAAATTAAAATTAAATGTTAATATCAATTATATATTTTAAATCATCACTAATTATTATCCACACATCTTATAGTTTCCATCACTATTTATATAAAAAGTTAATTTTTCGAATAAGATTGATGATAATTGCTTTATGGATCCTTTCTTATATGCAAGGTATACCGCCTCCCCTAAATAAGAGAAAATAAAATAGTTATTTCACTCTTTTTGTATTTAATACAGTATATTGTGTAATATAAGGGAGTGTTTGTATAATATTTTTGAGATGACAAGTGATAAAATAAAAAGTAGATAATACTTTGTTGAAAATTTTTTTGTGTTTCAAATGTGAAATATTTCTATAATATAAGAGAGTGTTCGTGTATACACTTTTGAGACGACAAAGGATAAAATTTAAAAAGATATAGATAATGTCTTAATGATATCCGTTTTATGTTTCGAATGTAAAATGTAAGACATATTATATGATATGATTGATAGTTGATATGGTGCGAAAAGTAAATGGATATTTCAATATTACGGAAGCCTGAAACCTAGCAATTACTACTGAAAAAAAAAATACTCCATCTGCCCACATAGATAGTATATTTTCCCTTTTTGAATTATCCTATATATAGTCCACTTTTTATATTTAGTAGTATTTTTTATATTCATTTATTATCATACCCCACATATATTCTTGAAAATATAAAATTTTTAATGATTTCTGTTCATTTAAATAATAATATATTATAGGAAGTTATTTGTACATTTTATTTTTTCAATACTATTTTTAATCTTGATGAAGGAAACAATGTAGACTACATATATGGTACAAAAGGAATAATAAATAAAACACGCTCTTAATTAATGTGAGGAAACGTAATCTATATTGAATATAGTTACTTTATTTTGCAAATCCGCAGTGTCGGTCGGCACAAATGAGGATTATGCTATCATTGAAGTTTTTAGAAAATAGCTAATTCTAAATGAAGATACGCCTACTATACTTGTATAGGAAAAGCATAACTAACAAATACTACCTCCGTCCCAAAAATATAATTTACTATTTCCTTTTCGTCCTCCCAAAATATAGGTTACATTCCTTTTAAAGATATAGTTAAAATATTATTTATCTTTTATACTCTCATTTAATACACATTTTTATTATCAAAATAGAATAGTTAAAATAAAACATCTAATAAATAAGAGGGCATATGAGGAAAATAATCTTGAATTTTACTTTTTCAATACCATTAATTGTATTTTTTAATCTTTATAAAAATAGAAATGAGCTATATTTATGGAACGGGTGTAATATCCAATAAATAAAAAATGCTCTTAATGTATGGAACTACTCCCTTGATCCTATTTTGATAAGTATATTTACTTTTTACACAAGTAATAATATGACACAATTATTAGAGTTGGGAATACAATTTTTTTTTTTTACAATCTTCCTCAAATACCACCTCCATAAATAAATATACTAACAAATTACCAAATAAATATGAATATTTAAATCAATTAAAATATAAATTAAATTCTCATTACCGAAACTTGCTTATAATTGAGGCAAACGAAAATGGAAAATATGCCTATCAAAATAGAACAGAGGGAAGTGTAATTTATTAAATAGCGTTACTTATTTCGTAAATCCGTATTCACCACCACATAAATAAGTATATAATATAACTCATTATAGCTTTGAAAATAGCTATGTCTAGGGTGAGACGATTGAATTTTTTTTATGGTTTTTATATAAAAGATGAAAGAGAATAAATAAAATTGAATGGTAGAAATTTGTATAGTATAGTATAGTATATATATATATATATATATATATATATAAGTCCTACAAAATATGTGAATGTGATTAATTTAACCAAAAAATAAAAAATAGAAAAAATTACTACTCTCATCCCACAAATATAGCCTACTTTCAATTTCACAATGATTAAGAAAAATGCAATTAATAGTATTGAAAAAGTAAAATTTAAATTTATTTTCCTAATATGCCATTTCATTTATTGGATATTTTATTTCAATTAATATCTTTTGGTAATAACAATATATATTAAATGATGGTATATAAAATAATTAATATTTTAATTATATTTTAAAAATAAATGTGACTTATATTTTGAGATGAACGAAATAAGAATAGTGGATTATATTTATGGAACGGATATAGTATAAAATTTCCATCATATGATCACATGCTAAATGTGGAGACTTATATCGAAAAGTACGAAACACAAGAAAAATGAAAATGCAGATTAATTATATGTGCAAAAATATGGTGGAATGAAATAGTTTTAAAAAAAAATCTGAATTCAATGAGACTGTGACCCTTAGATCTCAATCCGGAATTCCGGATTGAATAATTGACATTTCGCTGGTATATTCGAATCGAATCAGAGATATGCCTACACGGAAAAGTTGTGTTCAACTCTACTTCTATTTATTTAATTGATTCCTTCGCCCTTTAAAAATAGAAACAGCGCAATAACGACTTGCGACACGTGTGATATAACGCCAGCTCAAAGTCTTCACTGGTGACTTACGTGATTAGAAATTTAAATAATTCTCATTAGTGATCAAATTATGAAAAGTGCTGACTTTGGATAATATAGATAATGAAATTTTTCTATGGTAATGACACGATTACTTTTATAAATTAAAAAAAATGAAAAACTTATGGAACAATTTTTAATCCTAATGTGACCATCTTGTGGAATTGGATGATTTCGAGGTTATTACATTTTTATTTTTTTTTTTGAAAGGTACATTTTTTTTTTATAGAGATTACTGAAATGATTTTCTTTCTTTTTTTAAACAAATACTGAAAATAATTTTTAGATGTGTGGTATATGTAAAAAAAAATAGAAGAAAATATCAGATTAATGGAATAAGTGATGTTGAAAATAATGAGAAGCAAAAATAATTTTTAATTTAAAATTGTATCAAACAAGCCATAAATCACGTGAGGTAATCACATCTCAAATTGCGATGAGATAGGTCCTACGGAAACAATAATTCCATGCCCAAACATTAGATTGCCCAATAATCAACAGTTCTTTTTTTTGAAAACGAATGTTCTTATTGCTTAGTTGCTTAATTTTTCCCCCATCCCCTGGTCCCTAAAGGAAGAAGATGCCCTAAGGGGCAATAATAATCATTTAAAACGATTACTATTCTTTAAAAAAAATGATGACTATTCGAATTTATATTATAGACTCACTAGAATAATAACATTTACCATGGTCATTAATTGATTATCATTGACACAACAATCAGTTAATTATATGTAATTTGTCATTTTAAATATGATTTTGAATATAAAATTTAAGATGATAAATTAATTAATTAATATCACAATAAATCCTTTCCAAAAAAAAAAATTTATCACCATTTGTTAATAGTGTTACTCCACCTAATCTCTCTCGTAAATCATGCAACGAGTCCACTGAGAAGTTCGTATGTTGTCTTATCTCAATCTTGTCCAAACATTGGGCCTACATTCATTAGACTTTGTTGAAGTGGGAAAATTATTGATCAACTCGATCATTATCAAATGTGGAGCCAGTGGAATTGAATGTTGTTTCAAAAGTCAAGTTATTATCAACCCATAAAAGATGCCATCTTACGACCGTTTTCAATTTTTTCAATCTAAACGTGATTTTTAAGGTGAAATCTCAAAAACTCTCGACAATATTATATTGAGCCTCATACAACACTATAGCTTTTATATGGGAAGGCTCATTACCTCAACTACCCATTACAAAAAATTCAGTTCTAAGTAAATACTCAGTACCCAAGTTGGCATACAAAGTTGATCGTGATATGATCAAGTGCTTTCTGGATCGTCTCAGACCTTAGATTAGTATTTGGCTCCAAAATATTTGGACTCACAGGCTCGGAGCAATCAAGCTCAAAGAACACTACTGGGCGAAGCTATTGTTGGCTATTCAATATGGTTCTTATGGGTCGTTTAACAAAATACATACCAAGTAGCCAAATCTCTTTTTTATTAGATACACTCTCTCTTTGTGGTATTCCACCTCTTACTTGTTTTTGGTCAAAAGATGAAATTCTTAATGATAGTTGGTTCTATTCGCCGATTTTTGCAATCCACATTAACTCATGTATGGACTAACGATTACTTGACTTCATAAGATGGACAGGAGATCCCCCTTCAAGACAAATAAACATAATTTGCATGTCCTCCAACCATAAAAACAAATAATAAATTACAATAAAACCGCGGTGCACATTGTGACACACCCGGATTGATGTGGCAACCCACCTCACTGAATATGACACATCACCCTAGGATACACAAATGTTTGTACCCCGAGTGCACCAAATCACATTGGAAATTACACTTCATGTACATCACATTATTTTCAATCAAATTACAAACTAGTGACACTCCAAACTTAGTAATACAAACAAAACTAAGCTGGAAAGTTGAGTAACAGACCTTAACAATTACAGCCCCCACACTAATACAACACAAATGGAATCAACAGGATAAACATCCCGGTTTCAGTAATAATTCTGGTGAATCAAAATATTTACACAAACTGGTTGGATTTAAGATTCACAGTAGACAAGTGGAGGAGGTTAATCATTTTCTAACCTTCTGTAAGCTTCATTTAGTGCCCAATAGAGAGAGAAGAAATGTCCTGTAATGGCTTGATGTTTCTGACTGAATTGAATCATTCAGAGATTTTCTGTACTTCTTCTCGTACGCTGCTTTTATGTACTGAGTATCGATCTCTGCTCTGGTCACTATTACCCTGGTAAGTGTTGTATCATCTGTTCCCATGCCCTTCATGGCATTGTGTAATACCTGAATTCAATTATACGGAATTGGGATTAAGTGTCCGATACAAGAAAATTAATCCTTTACAGCAAAATCGCAAGTGCACAACACTGAAATTTTGGGAAATAAAATGTGTTCCTTTTGAAACAATGACAAGGATAATTGTATCATTTACCTTAGCAAAGTACTTCCCAGGGTCTTCAGCACATCTTAAAATAGCTAAAAGGGCAGACTCAAAGAGTCCCGAGGTTTCACTTTTAACGGCCTGTATCAAGATGAATTGTTTAGACAACAGACAAAGGAAGCAAGCTTAAGCAAATAATGCCGAAACGAAATACCTTTTCTAGTGAGTTGCCATATATGCTACTATAAGCAGAAGAAATAGCAGCTAACTGTGGCCTGCTTCTTTCAGAGAAAATACGGATGAAGATCTTCTCATCAGTCCCTAGCTTCTTTTCACCGGCTGTATAGAGGGCTTTTGCATCAGCCTCTGCCATTACCTTGTCAACTTCTGGACCTTCATAGCGCATTGTACTAACACAAGCAAGCAACAGCTACAAAAAGGAAATGAAATAGAACACATGAGGAAGGATAGTTAGGAATTAGGACACAATTAGCATAGTTGCTAATTGGGGATTATTTATAGGATAAAGGGAGAAATTATTAGCTTCTTGAATGTTATGTATTATAACAAGGTTAATTTTCTTATGTCGAGGTTTTAGCTGCCTGAGCAAAAGTTAAGTTTAGTTTGTGGAGTCAAAGTTATTTTTGAGGATTATATATTCTCACACAAAGGTATATGACAGATTAATATTAATTAATATCCATGAACTACGTTAACCTTTCTCGTCTATGATTGGTTTTAGGCATTAAGGTCAAGGTTTCTCACATGGAACAATATTGTTTTCTAATGAAAATACACATTTTGAGCCTACATTAAGTATTTATGTTAGGACAGTATCATTCCTGAAACAACTTATGTAGAGATGTTTTGGCTTTCATTTAAGAACGACATGCACCAGAGGACTGTTCATATGTGCAAGTTTCAGGCTTCCAGCCTGCAGATCTAGTTTTTTTTTTTTTCCAACCTTATTCATCTATAGACTCTTGTACAAATTTAGCTTAAATGATCAGGGGGGTAGAGTCATTTTCATATTAATAAATATCTGCATATAAGAGCTGTCTTCTGGGATGCCATCTGTGGGCTTTCATCAAGGTCTCAACCAGTTTGTCTCGCGATCAAAGCAGGCTTGTCTATGATGATTCCTAAGGGGTGGAGAAGATAGGGACAATCCCACCATTTGCTTCCTTCTGTTGCTACATTTCACTAGAAGGGCTTTGGCTGAGAGTGGATTGTAGTTGTCTATTTCTTTATTCATTGTTGTCTGTCAATAAGTGTAACAGATTTCGGTAAAGAGAATACGTGGAGAGATACTGCCTATGAATTGTGAAGGACTCTGCAAGTGGATCCATCAGATCGTTTCTAGTCTTGAATGGCGTAATGTAACCATCATAGAATGCAAAAAGTATGCTCTTTTTGATGGCACAGAGCTGCTTCATGCATAGTGTTTGGAAAACTCAAAATTTGTCTATCCCTGCTTGTATAATCCTACCAATTTCAGATCTTAAAGCAGATTCAGATTTTGTCTATTCCAATTTTGGGCTATATCTAAGTTGATTTCATGCCAGTAATTTTTATTTGAAAAAAATACTAAAACGTTCTAAATCTTTTGTAAATAGTATAAAAGACTATCTTTTCCTTCTTGTTAAGTGCAAAAGCATTTTAATTGATATTTTCCAAGCCAAACTGGAATAAAGAAAATCTTTAGCAGCTAAAACATCAATAAACCTACCCAGGTTAGATTTTCCTAACACTATTATTAATGTCATCAAAATTACAACCTAGTGGTGAGTTGAAGAAATGATGTTAAAAGAGCTCTAATATAGCCAGCACACATAGCTCTATTTGATCTAACAGTTGCAAGTCTTAAAAAAAAAATTAAAAAAAATACTCATCTTGTCACGTGAGCCACATAAAAAATCACAACTCACAAACACGTATTATACCAATGCATATTTCATTAGAAGAATCTAGCATTAACAAAAACATGCAGCTCCAGTTTACTTATGAGAAATTGGGAAATGTTCGAAGCAGGACTGCAAGAGATTGACATGTTTGTAAAAAACTAAAACATCATTGTTCTTTTGAACATGTCTTTGTGTATAAGTGTGTGCTTATGTGTATATCTCTGTGTGTGTGTGTGTGAGAGAAAGAGAGAGAACCTTTTGGTGATCGCCAGAAGTTTGATTTTCAATATCATGCTCAACGTAAGCATGAAACCGCCCATAGTAAATTTGCTTCCAGTGTTGTATCTGGGATGGTGTCCGTGAACATATCACTTCAGTAGCAGCTTTAAGATCAATTTTGTCCCCACTCAAAGCATTCCTAACTATAGTAGCATCCCTTAGTGCTGGATCAGGCATCCAAAGCAAAACAGCCCTCTGAAATCATTTGGGGACCAATTACACAACAGATTATTGCATACAGAGGTAGATTTCTTCCACCAAAATATGTCTGTAGGATTATTACACATTCCCACTATGATCAGATTTGTCAATCAGACATAATTGGATTGAAGATTACAGAGGAACTAATGTTTGATGATTTATACAAATAATCATTTCTTTGTCCCTATAGTACCTTAACGTCACCACTAAGTTCTGAAGCTAGGCGTTTGGTAAGTTCTTCAGAATACATAGCTCTATATTCTTGTTCAATGAGCGCACGCTGGGTTGCGTCTCGATGGGCCATAATATGAACCACTGCTGCAGTATCACATCCAAAACCTGAAAGAGAAAAGTTTAGATACCCTGAGCAATCAAATGCAGGTCAGGATGAACAAATTTTATCTTTGAAAATCCCATGGAATAACCATTCAGGTGACTGAAAGTAATCCAAGTGATTGTAATTCCTTGGGACATTTTCATATAGAAAGAAACCAAAATTCAAAACTTCGTTTATCTAAACAGCCTGTTGGCAACAAACATATAGTTCCAATCTTCAAACTGTGGTGTGAAAAATACTGTTTGATGCGAGATGAAAGGAAACCATTACTTTTGCTGTTATTTGTTATTTGTATTCTATTCATTTGTGCTTCCTATATAATTCTTTTAAAAGAGCAATCTATTTGCTTAAAACATAGAGGTGTGGCTTGTACATGTGTAAATGCGTTCAATCTTCTCAATTTTTCAACATTTTATGTTGTCTTTAATGATAAACTTTATTTTGTAAAATAATATGTTGAGTACCATGATTATGATCTAGTAATCACGACAGTAGTGAATTTTCTATGGTAAAAGCAAACTTCTGTCTTCATCATTCAAACCACCCCCCACCCCACCCCCCAGGGAGGGGGCCGCAGCACTCTTCCATCCTATATCACCCAGTCTCCTCCCATTTTTCCACAAAAAAATGGGGGTCAGAATCTTATTTGCCGATCTCATTGCAACTTGTTATTCTCCTGAATTTTGCACAAATTTCAAATTTTGTAACCTAATTTCACCATTTAGGCTTTACCTCTCACTACTATCTCCACGACTACAGATTTTATCACCACACAATAGTTGAACAATTGGACGCAAAAATTGTGTCCATTCAGATTCCACGGCAATGCAGCAATTAACCATAATTTTTTTGTAGCCAATAGATTATACTTCAACTCATGTGCATTTTCTTTCTCTGTTTATCTGTTTATAAATAAATTATAAACTTTGCAGTGGAATAAATCAACGAAAATAGAATTATCAATCTCGGATTCAAAATAAGAAAACACAACCATAAAAATCAGAAACAGATCCGTCTCCAAAATCACAAAAGGGCTACCAATTTCGTTTCACAAAAATTTCAGAAGGCCACGGGAATCAGAAGAAATCGAAAATACCCTTAAAAGCTTTGAAAAGCTGTACTGCATCATCACGCGGCGAAGTTAACACTGGCGGAATACTCAATGTTGCCATCTTCTCGCTGTCGTCTGATCGTCTCTCTCTCGTAGACCGACACCCAAACAAAATTGAACGAAAAACGAGCGATTCGTCGAGGCTAAATAGTAAATTTGTGGGTAAAATTGCACCACAACTTCAGAATCGAATTGGGAAAGACAACGAAGATATTGGTAACAGCTATAATTGTCCGTGGGCCTGCGGTGCGTTTGAACAAGTCATACTGTCACAATCATGTCGATATATACGAAGGAAGCATTACTACTACTATTTTCTGTTGAGTTGACTCACCGATTCAATTTGCACCGCGTGGGAAGCGTGGCGTGGGTGAACCCACCACACCAGTTCAATTTTCAGAATTTATTAGCGCTTGTTTTTCCCAAGAAAACGACCACACAATGACGTTGCATGTTCCGTCCGAGTGTCCGACCCCACCCCATCTTCAAAGTTCAAACTTTATGCTAAATAGTAGTAGTATAATCTTTGGAGCATCCCGTATTGTTTTGTTCTAGCGTCCAATTTAATTATCAATTAACATATATATAAAAAAATATATATTGAAATTCCTTTTCCTTTCTAGTCTAAGGGAAGTATCATCTATGCTCCACGACATGGGACCATATTGGCGGGGGAAAATTGCCACGGCTTCTATCTGACGAGTTCATCATTGAAGGTAACAAATTAACAATGGGAGTTAAATGGGCAACAACCCATCAACTTGTTTAAACTTGTCATTTATCATCCACATATGGATCCATACTAGTGCTTCTATTACATGCGAAAGACAAATATATAGTCTTATCTAATTTTTGAAGTTTGCGTGGTATTGTATTTTTGAAGATTCCTATTCTTCATATGATTTCGCTTCTTTGAGACAATTTGATATTTTGAATTAGAATTCAAAGAACTCCATCATCACATGGTCTATTTTGGCATTTCTTGGACAACTATACTCGTTTCGATAGGACTTATGCTCAAATCGTATGAAAATGCTATTTAGTTATATTGGGATTGAAGCCCAATGAAGATGTGACATTATTTTACTACTTGGTGCCTCCGCGACTTACAAAGACGCCAACTTTTGAATAGCGGCATACATTAGGCTAGTATTGTGACCTATTGACGTTCAACTATGACTTGAATACATGTCATTGACATGCCTTTGTTAGAAGAAACTGCTGATTACGGAGTTAATGTTGGATCTGATTACTTTGAGAAGAAATTGGAAGTGGACAAAAAAAATATAGAAAAGTGATACATTTCATTTTTTGATGTTTTCAATCCTCTTGACCTATAAAATACACACCTTTCTCTGTGGCAATCTCCAAGAGCTGAGCGATATCAATTTGCGTTGTTGGTTGATCACAATTTTTTTTTAATACAAGATGGGGGTCGTAAAGATGAGAGGTGTCTCGAATCCGGACCAATCACCCGGTAAAAGGGGTGTCTTTTCCACTAAATCAACCATCTTGGACATAATGTGTTGTTGGTTGATCAATTTGAAAATATTTTTTATGACAGTTTATTGTTCTTGTCCTTTATAATGTTCATGTTGTTTTCATTTTATGTTTGAATTACACAGATCAAGAACGATCTTGAATTCATTGCTAAGTACATGTTGATCGTGATCTTAAATTTATTGCTAAGTATATGTTGATCAAGTTTTATCCATGTTATAGGGTACGAGGAATGATATATTCCCAACGTTGAAATTTTATTAAAAGTTCTAGCAATAATGTGATGCATCCTGGCATTCCCATGCAACATTAGGGGGCTAGTAAAACCCTGCTACCACATGGCAGCAAGGGACAACTGGTATATCAAGGGTTGAAATTTTAATAAAGTCCCAACTCTGAAAATGTATATATCATTTTCGTATGGGGTTTATAAATCTTTTTAAGACTACATTGTGAAGAAATTAAGACCTTATTCTATCCACTATAATTTTTATCAACTTTTTATTTCTCTTCATTTCTAACCACTCATTCAATCATTTAATATATTTTTTCCAAATTTTAACCATACATTTAACACACAAATCGAAAAAATAAAACTTCTTACCCAAAGAACAAGGCCTAAATTGCTTTGGATTCTTACTGTTTGATTACATGTTAGTATGGGATCTTTACACATTTACAAAAATTGAAAACGCATAATTCAAAAATCAAGTAACATGAACTTAATTACAAAAATCAAGCACGCAATTATATCATGCGATCGCAGGGTACAAATTTTTATTCTTTTATTTTTTAATAATTTGTAAAAATGATCAATAACTCACAAACAAAAGTTGAAACATGAAAAATGACACATTTGCAACGACAAAGTTGTTGGTTGCATCCATCCATCGAGAAACATATATTATCTGTCCAAAACGGAAACCGCATGCCAATTCTATACCCAAAAAACCAAAAATTACAAAAACTAATAGTAGAAGTGCAAATTATTGGTAATAAGCTACAAAAACTAACAACAGAAATGCAAATTCGTTTAATACATTACACACTTTTAACTTTTTGTAAGTAGTCGCACACCCTTTGTAATGAATTACACACCATTTATAATTTATTACATGTCATTTGTCATTTGTTACACAGAGTTTATAATAAATTACAGGTTGTTGTAATAAATTACAAATTCGTGTAATATGTTGTAATTTGCACACAATTTGTCACAGATTCAAAGTTATAAATTAGATAAAATTGGAAAACTTCAAAAAAAAAAAAAAAAAAAGCGATCGCATGGGATTTAAACCATGAGTGCAATCACCTGGTGCAAAATCCATGCAATCGCCCGGTACCAAAAAGCATAATTATGGGTGCGTGGTCACCTGATTTTTATAAATAACTTTATTTTGATTGATTTTTGAATTATGCAAACTTCAAACATGATTTAGTGTAATATCCCCTCTTAGTATATCTTGAGGGCCTAATGCGTGCTTGTCCATATTGAAATTGTGGGCTGTTAAGTCAATTATTTGTACATTCGTTTAACCTCGTCGTTTTTATTTATTATTTTTTCCTTTTTCTTTGCCATTATATTGTTGCTTAGACCCTTTGAAGAGAAGCATTTCTAGTATTTTTGGTTATTAAATATCAATAACCTATTTGTATATTTGTAAGGAGGTCATAATTAAATAAGTAATACAAGATTCTAATTTTAGAATGTCAATGCTAATTTGGTTTTAATTATTAAATATGGTACTTCAAAAGTATTAGAAATTTCTTTCCCAGAGTGCATACAAAGGAAAGCGAGGAATTTTTATTTTGTTAGTTATTATTCCACCATAATATTGTCCATTGGTGTGGATTTGTTGTTCCAATTCATGTTTCCAATGTCTATGCAACAAATTTAATTTATTAGTGTATGATTATATAGACTATTTTATTCAAATAAAATAGATAAAGGGATAATATAACGAAAAAAGTGAACTCGTTTAAAATAACTTAACTTTCTAGTAGAATAATATAGATAAAATTAACTCATTATCTTTTGCTTTTATATACGCGTTTTGCCAATTTCGAAGAGACAAGCAAGTATTAATAGTCAATGTGGATACGTTAATTGTAGTCAGCTTCTTAATTAGTCTCTTTATTCAAATGCTCAAATCTCACTCAAAGATTAAATAATTAACATGGAGTATCTTGTTGAACTAGTCCTTCAATTAATAATCTAAATGCAAGCAGATGAATAATGATAATGATGTGACAGTTAACAATTTTTTTAGATCTTAGGATATGTTTGATTGGTAATAAAATTAATATGCATGTAATTCCGTGTAAAATGTGTGGTTAATATTATATTGAAAAATGCGTATGTGGTTGAAAATGTGTGTGTGGTTACATGGAATTGCATGCATATAACTTTGTGATCAAAAGAACAATGCCTTATTATTTAAAATTTGTCTACTAACGAGTATGGATTTTAGTTATTTCCATTTTCTAATATGTTCACATATCGATTTTAGTTATTTCCATTTTTAATATGTTTATATTTAATGCATATTATTATTATTATCATTATTATTATTAATAAAAATAAAATATCTTATCTCACTGGATATATATTTTGTTAAATGAATTGATTTAAAAGTTTAAATTAATATATCAGTTCATATTTTTTTATTATTATATAGTGAAAATTCAAATTCGAGATCATATTTTGTTTTGATATTATATTGAACTATTTGATATAAAAATTTATACTAATAGATCGATTTATATTTATTTGATTTACATATAATCTTAAACATATTTGATAAAATTCAAATGGATTTTATTTTCAGTAATATGAATTGTAATTTTTAATGTGTGTGGAAATAAAGTTGAGACTTTTGCGGGACGAGACACGAACTTTTCATTGTTTGTTTGTGCCTTATGATTTTAATTAACTAAATTCTTGCAAATCTAAAGATAGATTTGTTACACAATCCGGTTAACATTTTGTAGTGTTGCTGCAAATTTGAGATTAGTTAAAAAGTTTCTTTACTTCAAAAATCGCCACTGATTTTTCAATTAGTTTCAATTTGATCACCCCCTTAGCTTGATCAATGATTACCATGAAATCTCGTGTCAACAATTGGCCTTTGAATCGTGAATGCTAAAGCCATGTAAATTAAATAAACAATTAGGACCAACATGAACATTGCATTTAAATTGAAGGACCAAAGACCAAAGTTGTATTTTGACCCAACAATAATTAAATATTATTACCGACTCCCCGCTATATTCGTCATACAGTCTTAAATCTAAAATCTCACTCGGTAACTGTACACGATCTCACCGGAGCCACCGCCGACGGCGGCGAGATAATTGACGCTATTTCCGCCACCGCATTATTCACCATTATCGTCTGAAATATTTTCTTAGCCACAATAATGCTAACAATCTTCTCTACAAACGTGAGCTATTTCCGCCGAACGTTGATTACTGCGTTCTTCTTAGGGGCGGTTGCTTTCGCCCTCGTCGGTTACTTCATTTACAGAACTGCTGACTCCGTCGGGTTCCGAATCCCTTCGCCGACTACGGTCCGGGCTATCCTAACAATTTCCCCCGGTCCCGTCTTGACGATGATGCCCCTGTCTCGGTAAGTGTGTTGATTCTACTTCACCGGTAGTATTGTTCAGTTCCTTTGGGGTTATACATTGGATTATTGAATTGGTTCAATAAATTGGACATCAATGCCTTTGATTCTTGTCATTTGAGAGCTGTCATTTTCCTTTTTTCTTTTTGCCATAATTGTTACATTATAGCGAAATAGACCACTTACCCGTAGTATAATTATGCAAAGGAATGAATGATGGTCCCTTTTCTTTAAACTTCTTTATTAATTATTAGTATTCCCAAAACATATAAAAAATAGAAGTGAATTAATAAAGAACAACATATGAAGTGGCTCCAATGATAATCATTTCAAGTTCATCTTTGGTGGCTTGAGAGAGTGGTAGAAGGAAAGATTGGATAATTGGCCATTTTGGAAATTGTAATCTCAAAATGACTCACCGTTAAGACTTGCACTGAAGAAGTTCGTCCAACAAAATACTCTTTATCTTTCGAAGTCATCTTGCATACTGAAACTGAGCAGTGAACCAGTCAATTGAAGGATTGGATGATTTGAGACAGGCATGAGGGATATGGCTATGCTGTCTCATAATGGGGTGGGGGAAAAGTGAGAATATTGAAGAAGTGTCAATGATGACACTAACAAACATGGGACTTGTTCACATGGAATTGTGTAGAATGATCTCCCTTCCAATTCAGCTACATAAGGAACTTGTTCGTGGTGGCTGATGTGGACATCTTTATCCTTTACGCACGTTCAATCTTCATAGGACGCATTTAGTTATGCAAATGAAGAGCTTGATAAAGAAGTGATTTCTTCAACACTCTTTTTGGGGGCAAACAGGATCAGTCAGCAGGTGCAACACCTTGTGCGGTCCCTTCGGATAAATTGGTCTGCGATTTGCTAGGAATGATAGTAGGAGGTGAACATTGATCAGGAACCATCAGAAAATATGTAGTCATTGCTTTTCTAAACCTCTTCTTGTAGTGCTTTGGCAAAATTACAGTCGGGGAAGCATACTTGGGTCCACCAAGCATGGCCAACAGCTTCACCCGAGTCTCGAGGTGCTTGTCCCATCTGTACTGTCTCATGAAGTCGATCTCGTGCTTCTCTTCATCAACCTCGAGTAGATGTGAAGAATCCATTACGTCTACAGACTGCAGGTTCAAGATTGGCATAATAAGCACAAATGAGGTGGTTTTGTCAATAATGTGGGGTTATAATTAGGTTTTACCTTTGTTAATTACCTTTTGGGCACAAGCTCTTAAAATAATCAAAACAATCAAGGACTTGAATCTTTGCTTACATGCTATGCATACATGTGGGCTGTTTCAAGGATCAAGTAACTGAATATATCAATAATAAGCAGAGAATATGTGAACTTACTGCCAGAAAAGCTATCTTCCAGATGGCTCTTTCTAGCAATCTCTTGGCTTTATTCCCACAAAAATTGGAGAAGTATGCATTGATTCAATCAAGTTCTCATCCAGCAAAACCTTATTACTCCCGCTAGAATTAGGATTGTACCAAGACCTGGAAGATCCTTTAAGATCATAGAGCACCGTTAGATTGCTTCCAAACAGAAAATTTACGAGAAGTGATTTCTCCAACACTCTTCTCGGACTGATTTATGTGAAGAGACTGCACAAGTGATTTATGAGAAGTTAACTGATAACTGATAACTGATAACTGACAACTGACTAGAAACATGAATGTTTACCCCCTTCTGTAGCTTGAAAAGGTTTAGAAATAGGCATGAGGTTTATGATGTAATATTGATATAAACAACTGGGAAGAGCTGGAAATTGAAATTGCAATTCTCATGAGACCCTATCTAGCACCAGATAACATGATCTTTAGACTTTAGCATGACACAGCTTCTGTTTCCTTCTGGGTGTGATGTTATGTTGTATGTTCTTTTGATAAAGAACAGATCAGATAACAGCTGCAATTTGTTCTTTCCATACTGAATTTGTTGGTGTTGCAGGACGGTAAGGAGTATAGTCTTGAAAGAGTTTTAAAGGATGCCTCTATGCAAGATAATACAGTGATCTTGACAACCTTGAATGAAGCATGGGCGGTTCCAGGTTCAGTGGTTGATCTTTTTCTTGACAGTTTCAGAACTGGAGAACACACCCGCAATTTGTTGAATCATTTGGTGATCATATCTCTAGATAGAAAGGCATTTTCGCGTTGCTTGCGTGTCCACATTCACTGTTATGCCCTTGTAACTGAAGGAGTTGACTTCTCAAGTGAGGCTTATTTCATGACCCCTGACTACTTAAAGATGATGTGGAGGAGGATCAACTTCCTACAGTCCGTTCTTGAAATGGGATACAATTTTCTCTTTACGGTATAGTCCCCCTCCATCCCTGTTGATGTTTTTTCTATTGATACATGGTTTTCAAATATTCTGATAAACTCTACTGCTTTAGGGAAACATGCAGACTTAGATCTTGTTTGGCAAAAGATTTTTCACATGATCATTTTTCTTCAAAATCATTTTCTACCATAATAATTTTTTTGAAATTAGCTCTCATCATTTTTTGTGACTTTTTAACCGGAGATAAAAATCATATTTTCAAAAATCTCTATGAAGGAATATTTAATTTATTGGTTGAAGAGTCACAACAAATAACACCCAATAAAGTGGCTTGCCCCATGACTCCCTTTTTGCCTCTTGGTTGGACTTAAAAAAAAAAAGAGAAATAAATTAATTGTTAGCTACCACGTTAGGCCATGTTAATTTTTCTTTGCTGCTGTCCCATCTGCTTGGTTTACTAGGATTGCGCCGCTCCTTTTAAGGAGTTTCTTTGCCTATAGACTATATCAATATGTAGGGTATATGTATACCATTTCCCATAATTTATTCTCAATTTGTGCCACTTCCATGTAAATGGTATATCCTGAAGTTGGTTGAAGAATCAAGACACTACAGTATTAAGTGAAACTGAGCCAAGCTTTAAAGATTATTGAGAGGATAACATACTATTGAATATTTTGACAATATTGTCTGCAAAGTCAAGTTCCGGTGCTCAGACCTGATTGTAATAATCTGTTTCAAATTCACATGACGTTAAACGCTCCATGCTATTTGATTATTATTAGCTGTTGGCCAATTATAGAAGCATTCAAGACTTCTGACGGAAACCTAATTATCACCCTACCTGTTGAAATTCCTAATAAATGACCAATAATGATTTATTCACAAAACTTTAAGTCCTGCTATAACTTAGAAGGGAAGAACCAGTGGTGTTTCTATCATGATCCGTAGACCTTCTCATTCATGGTTATGCTTCATCAGCAGGAGTTGGGTTTTTGAATGTGAACAGAACAAGAGTCAACCTAAACGACCTGCTGGTACCATGTGAAGATCTTTTTGGTTTGTTAAACACATTGTACTGCTACCTGTTTGACTAGCGATCAATACGCTATTACACGGATTCCTTCTGCATCATAGAAGCTATTAGGCCATGTAGCGTTTTAGGCTGAAACTTTCTAGTTGTGCTGTGTTAATGTGTGGAAGGAAATTAGCTGAAAGGTATCTCAAGTATGAAATGGGAAGCTGTTACTTTTCGAAAAGTATGAAATGGGAAGAAGAGAGCTGTTTCTGTTAATTTATTTTATATTTTCAGAGCTTGCCTAAAACAGTTATATTTTCAGAAGATCATCCATCATTTTCAACTGCTCATTACATTAATTTAACAACTTTTGCCAAACAATGTACATAGTTGTGCTTGTGTATTCCTGTGAACTTGCTGGAAATATTATGCTTGTCTCATGCATTGATTTCATACTCGTAGGATGCTGATATTATGTGGTTCAGAAATCCATTTCCTCATTTCCATCCAGACACTGACTTTCAGATAGCATGTGATCATTTCAATGGTGAATCAAGTGATATACGAAATAGACCTAATGGAGGATTCAAGTTTGTAAGGTCAAACAACCGTTCCATAGAGTTCTACAAATTCTGGTATGCTTCACGAGAAAGATATCCCAGGTTACATGATCAGGATGTTCTCAACAGAATCAAGAATCACTCCTTTGTCCGAGAAATTAATCTGCAAATTAAATTTCTGGATACGACTTACTTTGGCGGGTTTTGCGAACCCAGTAGAAACTTGAGTTTAGTCTGTACAATGCACGCAAACTGCTGTTTCGGATTGGATAGCAAACTTCACGACCTCAGAATTTTGCTCGAAGATTGGAGAAATTTCATGTCGTTGCCACCTAGAGAGAAATCATCAAAATCATCATGGAGGGTGCCTCAAAACTGCAGGTAACAGCAACTTCTTCGCAGCTTTTGAAAACACCGAAAACCGCTGACGTTCATATTTTCAAAAATAAGGAAACTTTTTGAAAAACTTTTCTCTATTTAAAACGGGCAAAACGCATCACTCTTTCTGTTCCTCAAAACAGTAAACTGCAAATAATTTCAATACACAAAATGCAAAAAGCGACACCTTATTTACTTCCACATATAACTCTTATTTTTTCTCTCTTCTTTCAGTCTTGACGATTTACGCCCCCATAATCTAGAAGAGGATGAAGAGGAACAATTCGATGTTAGTCAATGAAGATTTGGTATAGGATTTTGTAAATACTACACCATTCGAAAAGATAGCATTCCTTTCGATACTTGATAGGTAATACATACATATAGTACTAAGTGAAAATATATCTAGCAAAATTAAATTTGTAGGCATGTTATATTGCAGTTTCCCCCCCTTTGTTGCCCCCTCTTGATGTACCCTAATGGTTCATACAAATCCCATGTTCCACGGGTAGATGACATATAATCAAAGACTGGAATAGATTTTTTCAGATGAATGATAATCCCATTTGTTTACGGCGACAATTGGCCTTCTCAATATCTCTGCATGACGGTGTTCTTATGCGAAGCTCACAGTATCTTCAATGGGATGTTAGAATTCTATTAATGTCCAGTTGACGAGGCAATAAGACGTATGGGAGTAAAACTCATGTAACATCATGTTATGATAATATAGTGATCAACAAAATGTCCATTAATATTTTTATTTTTATTATTATTATTTTTTTAATAAGAGGGAACACAATATCCATTTTGAGAAGTCATGTGAGACATTTTTACAATAAATAAATGCTAGATATAATGTATTATTCTCTTCGGGTAAAAACTAACTTTGTCATCCTTAATGTAGGAACATTGTTAAGTGGTTGAATAGTTAAATTGCAATCACTTTAACGAGTAATTTTAAAATTTCTTTTTAAGTTTTTTGCAACCATTTTGACGATAAATTTTAAAATTTTTTATGATAAAATAATTAATTTTATCCGATTAGTATTGAATATAATTATTAAAAAATTCAAATTTTTTGTTACCACTTTAACAACTAATTTCAAAAATTTTTAAAATTTTTTGTAATCACTTTGATAATGAGTTTCAAAATTTTTTTGATAATACAATAATTAGCTTTATCCGGTTAGTATCGAATACAATTATTAAAGAAAAATTAAGTAGTTGTAAAAAATTTTAACAAAATATAATAGTAAATTTTTTTTTCATCTGTAATTTTATTTTTTTATTATTATTTTTTATTTTTGGAATGGTTCGCCACACACAAGGGGAACTCCCAATTGGGGAGTTCGCCCCATTTGGGGGTTCGCTCCATGTGGGATGAACACCCGTGACAAGTGTTCGTCCCCCTTAACGACGAACTTCTTTTTTTTTTTTTTTTAAGTTAAGAGAGGGAGGGTAAAATTGGAATATGAGATAAATTGGGTGTATTTAGTAAGGGTAATTATATTACCACTACAGTTTTTATTTATTACCCCACATTATTTAGACACCACAATTAGAACATAATTTCAATAAATAAACCACATTTCTTTTACAAATTTAACCTTCACAACAACAACAAGAATAACAATAATAATAATAAAGAACTGACGTACATTGTTTAATATTTCTTCTTCTCCAATATCATCAAACAACGCGATGAAGAACAATAATTTTCAGGGAAATTTCAACAAAATTCTTCATCGTATATTGTCAATTGTTCTCAATGATTCCTTCACTATTTTATTATGTTTTTTCTATTTTCATAAAATCTCCTCCTTGGTCAAATAAAAAAAATGAAGTAATTCGATACCATGAACAGTCATTGAAATCATATATTCATGAAATCAAATTCTGGCTCCAGAAACCAGTCATTCCGTTTTGCACGAAAAGAAAATGAAAATTCAGATGAAAGGGAAAAAAATTGTGAGACTAATATTATTGAACCACCGAGAGATCTAGGAGAATAAAATTAATTCTAATATCTCAATTTGCTCTAGAATAAGTTTGATAATTGAAGAAATAATTGAAGAAAATGGCTGAAATTTTTGGGACGATGGAACTGGAAAACATGATTTTGAGAGGAAGGATTGGGTCGGTTTGTGGTGTATGTATCCTACTAATATTTTAGAAAAGGGAAAAGGTTAAATTACAATGAGGGATACTTAAGTAAATTTATTTATGGTTGATTTAGTAAATATGAAACTTGTGGTGTGAATAACACTTTTTGTAGTGCCAATATAATTCCCCATTTAGTAATTGTCCAGGTGTTTTTAGCCACAGCCAAAGTTAAAAAGAATTAAAAAAAAAGGGCAGGTTTGTGACTTCTTTGGAAGGTTATGGATGTATGCTGCAATTTAGGCGTATTTATTATTATCTAATTTATTTGGAAATCATTTCTGGAGTTTCAAATTTACAAATAAACAGTTAATTAATTAAATAAAATAGTGAAGGAGATCGTAAGGTAGCGAGGAGTTCCCGGGAAATGGCGGGCAGACGTCAAATTCCGCGATCCCTTCCATTTCCATAGCCATTTCTGTTCCTATGACATATCACATATTCATTAAAACTACGATCTCCGTTCCGATTTTCTCCGTCAAGCATTTTTGTTTTTCTTGCCACCACGACCACGATGTCAGTAAGTCTTCAATCTTGATTCAATTTTGTTACGTTCATATTCAAATACTGTCAATAATCCACTTTCTTAAACTCGATTCTTGTGTAATCTGTTTGTTTGCATCGATACATGTACATGTACAGATGGAAATGCTTTAAGAACACATATTTTGTGACGAATTCCTCTGTAATGTGTTACATTGTTGATGATTGTAAATTTGTAATGAAAAAAGTATATAAAAAAAAGATGCAGATTTTTTTGAAAGAGAAGAGTTTGAGAGGATGAAGACAGATTACATGTATTTTTCCAATAGTGTGGATAGTAAGTAATTTTTACTGATAGTTGAGGTTTGGATTGATCTCATCGGACTTGAAGCATTACAATTTCCTGTCTTTTGATGCCATTAACTAATCCAGTCATTGTTGTAATTTGAATATGCCAATGTAATTGAATAAACTTTTCCATTGTAAATTATAGAGATTAATGATAGAGACAAAAGGGGACCGTCTGGATCTATCTACCCATCTAGATCTAGTCTTCGGCTGTTAATTTTATATTTTATATTTTTCTATTTTCTTGTCCTATGTCCCCAAAGCTCTTCCTTGGATAGTCTTTACTGCCTTTCCAACGGTGTTCTTCGGGATTGGAGTTTATCTGTGGGATGAGTTCAGCTTATTGATAAGTTTGGAAGTCTCCTCTTGAAGTCATTCTTTTTATCCAAAAATCTCTATTGAACAAATAGTTGGAATATGCATCACAAATTTGTATTGTGGTTTGATATCATTCTGCTATGATGGAAATGTTCAAAATCCTTTTCTTGGTTTTGACCTCTTTAAGAGTACCCGAGCACTATCTTTTGAGCACCAAATCCATTTTCCGTTTCTTTTTTGAATTACACCTCACTACACTGATCATATGCAGGATCCCACAGATAAAACTGAGACCAAGAAGGGAGATGAGTCCCAGCCAACTAGTGATCCTAATGGCACAGTCAAAGTCTCAGATGTGAGTGAGGTTCATTCGGTGCACATTTTTCCAGAAATGATTATATAGTTTGATTGCTTTTAAAGATCAACTGATGGTGTTTTTAATGAATATGGTTTTACTATGTTTAAAAGTCCTTTTCCTATCTTGAGATTATGCAAACAAATATCTCGTTTCTCAAAATATGCTATTTGAGAGTCTTTGATGATCACGCCTCTTTCTAGTTCCAGTTTCTTTGCCCTGTATTACTTCAGAGGATCCCATTGACCTCATTATGTCTGATATCATCCAGGGTCCCACGGATAAAACTGAAGCAAAAAAGGGAGAAGACTCCAAGCCAACTCGAAATCCTGATAGCACAATTAAGCGCTCAGATGTGAGGTTCATTTGGTGTACATTCTTTTCTTAAATGATTTTATATTTTGATAATTTTTAAAGATCGATTAGTGATGTCTTTAATGAATACGGTTTTGATATATTTCAACTCCCTCTTGCTATCGCGAGATTATGCAAACAAATATCTTGGCCAATTTCTCAAATTGAGCTATTTGAGAGTCTTGAATGACCATGTGGTTCCTAGTTCCAGTTTCTTGTGTCTTATTTTACTTCAAAGAACGGCAGTGATCTCACTACGCTGATCATATTCAGGATTCCGTGGATAAAACTGAAACAAAGAAGGGAGAAGAGTCGCAGCCAACTAGTGATCCTAATAGGACAATCAAGGTCTCAGATCTGAGTGAGGTTCATTTAGTGTACATTTTTCCTGAAATGATTTTATATTTTGATAGGTCTTAAAGATTGACTATGATTAAAAACCCATCTGCTATCTTGAGATTACACCAACAAATATCTTGGCAAATTTCTCATGATAAGCTATTTAAGAGTTTCCAATGACCATGTTACTTTCTAGTATATGTTTCTTTTTTGATTTCTTATTTTTTAGTTTTTTATTACATTCCCAAGGACATCAATGACCTCATTTGGTTTATCACTGCAGGGTCCCTTGGATATCACCGATGCAAAAAACGGAGAAGACTGCAAGCCAACTAGTAATGCTGATCGCTCAATAAAGGTCTCAGATGTGAGGTTCATTTAGTGTACATTTTCTTCTGAAATGAGTTTATCTTTTGATTAAGGTTTACAAGATTGATGAATGATGTCATTTTAATAAATATGATTATTCTATGCTAGTCTTGAGATTATGGAATTAAATATCATGAGCAATATCTATTAAGAGCTATTTGAGAGTTTTCAACGACCATGCGGCTTTCTAGTTCTATTTTCTTCGTCTTATTTTACTTCAAATGACGTCATTGACCTCATTATGCCAATGGTATGCAGGATCCGACGGATAAACATGAAGCAAAACATGTAGAAGACTCCAAGCCAACTAGTACTCCAAAAAGCACCTCAAATGTGAGAATTGAGAGGGGTGAACTATCTTGTAGCCATAATCTATATGCCCTGTCTCAATAATCTTCTTTCCACCCCATTGATGCACAATAAAACACTCTGCATGAATAGTGATGCATGTTTTCTAGAGATTTAGTTATTTATTATTGTCCCGGCAGTGAAAAGCTGTTGAATAGTGATGCCTAAATAACGTTAGGTTTTTGATATAGGCATCAAACATGAACCACTGTGGAAAGGAAACTTGTATGGACTATTAGTTGAAGTCACTATATAACCAACTATAAAATAATTACAAAAAAAAAAAAAAAGAAAGATTGTACCTCTCACATGAGCTCAACAACTTAAGACCACATGAAGCTGTGATTATTGTAAGAACTACAGCAATTTGTAGCAATGAACTAGACAGGAAGGCATAAACTACTCACATAGCCTACCCGGAAATATATATTGGGAATAAGGCTTGCCGTGTGTTCTGGCAAGGGGGGGGGGCGAAATATCACTTTTTATGTTGAATATGGTGGAGACCATGAAATGTGTGGTTAATAATGAGTGGTGATGTCTGGTTAACATTAAAGTTTGACTTTAAGTAGACCAAGTTAATCTTTAGGTAGAAACATGCTTAGTTGTTCTTTGTCCGAGGGTCATCAACCTTACGAACCAAAAGTTCATATACTCGTAATTCTCTTTTTTGACTTGCACAGAATTTTAGCAATGATAAATATTATTGTGACCAGGGATACTGTATTGCTGTTTGCATTAAAAAGTAGCAGAAGAGGACCTTAACTTATTTACTTTCTTTCTTACTTTTGACAGATAAAAACAGTTCAAATCAGTAATGTTTCCCTAGTGGCCACTGAAACAGATATCAAGGAATTCTTCTCTTTCTCTGGTAACATTCAATTTGTCGAGATGAAAAGGTCAGCCTTCAGCTTACTTGGTCAGTCAAATCTCATTTACAAATAGAACCTAAAAGAATTGATCGTTCATCTGCAGGGAAAGTGAAACCACTCAGATTGCATTTGTTACGTTTGAACAGTCACAGGGAGCAAACACTGCAATACTTCTGACGGTATATAAAATAACAGTGTCCCAACTGTTTGGTTTTATGTAAGGAACTTCATGATATTCTATGTCGTCCACTGTTGATTTATGATAATTTAGAACCTAATCTCACTTCCAGTTATGATCCTTTTTGTTAAAATTTATTAAAATTTGGCCTAAAGTCTTGATTTTTCTCAGCAAGGCTGACGACCTTAGAGGTTGATTTGCTCAATCAATGTGATTAGATGTTCAGTATTATATTTAAGTGCTCTTGTTTGATTTTCAGGGGGCTACGATTAATAGTCTTCCAGTGACTATAACTCCTGTTGAAAATTATGAGCTTCCTGCAAATGCTCCTTCAGTAAGTTCGTGCGATTGATACAGCGTGTGTTTGTGTAAAATTTTATTTTGCTAAAAACTAACTGTTAAGATCAAATATTGGTGGGACCACGACATGTTTGGATGATAATCAGTAGTAATTCATGAGAAAATTATGCAATACCACGTGATAGGACTGATGGAATAACTCATTTTTACCTTCATGATTTTTGAAGGAGTCAAGAGCAATTATTTCAGATGCTGCTGTGAAGAAGGCGGAGGACGTTGTCAGCACCATGCTAGCCAAGGGTTTCATATTGGGAAAAGATGCTCTAAAGAGGGCAAAGTCTTTTGACGAGAGGCACAACATAATATCAAACGCCTCGGCTACCGTTGCTTCCATTGACAGTAAGATAGGCCTGATAGAGAAGCTAAGTGCAGGGACAGCTGTTGTGAATGAAAAAGTGCGAGAAGTCAACGAGCGTTACCAAGTATCTGAAATGACAAAATCGGCCTTGGCGGCTGCTGAGCAGAAGGCTACCAGCACGGGATCTGCCCTCATGACCAACCCGTATGTCTCCACTGGTGCTACGTGGGTTTCAAATGCGTTCAATGTAGTTTCCAAGACGGCTGAGGGTGTTAGAGCAATAACAAAGGAGAAAGTTGAGAAGGCTGAGGAGAGTAGAAAGGATATGTCTGATCAAGAAAAGGAGAAAATAGTTAATGACCTTGCAAACATCCATCTTGATGAGTCTCCAGTGGTTGTCAATCCACCCGAGGGGAAGAAGTAAGCTCTTCCCAGGATGTCAGCATTTGGACGAATGAGTAGTACATTCCTTTCGTCTATCTAGTAGGTTTAAAGATATGTATAAAACTGGTTCACTTTCTAAGAAGTGATGATTATAGAAGTTAAATCTGGTCTGGCTACACTCTACTTGGATAATATGATTGCAAAACTAAAGGCATTTGCCAACATATTGATCAGAGTAAAGATCAGAAATTTATAACTCTTTCGATACATCATGAATAGTTGAGTCATAATGAGCTCGTAACTAAAACATGTATTTTCTGAACTCATTTTCAACAAGTTTCAGATACTATTCGATTGTTTAAAATTGGAAAAGTACAACAGTCCCCAGTGCCACTTGAGCGGGATTGAAAAATGCTTTGTGATGAATATTGATGTAACACTGTCGAAGCTCTAGCTAATTTATGCACTTCACTAACCATTCCAAGCTCTGTCAAAGAGAATAAACAATGGTGACATATATAGAAATTGAAAACTAAAATAAAAGTGAAAAATATGTGAAACTCCAAAGATAGTCTAAGCTCTGTCAAAGCGAATAAACAATGGCCATAGGAATTGAAAACTAAGAAAAAATGAAAAATATGCCAAACTGTAAAGATCTTTGATATAGTGCTCTCGTCTACCTTTATACATTCAGGAAGATCACTATCCTTCTGTATTGCATGAGACTGCAGATTGAAGACAGAGGATTCATAAGAATAAATTCATTCAAGGGTCATAAAAGTTCTTTTCAAAAGCTAAAAAACAGTATGAATTACAAGTGACGTACAAATGAGTCATAAGGATGATTTAAATTGTAACCTCGTGAGACAAATAAGTATCTCCATATTTTGGGGTCATTGAAGAGATGCTTGCTCACCTCTGTAAGTAGGCGGCAGTATGCATTTTGATTTGTTGCAACAGAAGCAAGGATGGCTATCCCAGCTGCAACGGTTGAGGGCCAATAGCATAGTTGTTGATGACCCAGCAGTGCAAGTACTGCTAGGTATCTGGCAGTCCTATTCACTTCTTCATTAGCTCTTGCAGCTTTCAGGTAGAACCTGTGGCAATAATTGATTAAAGTGCTGTGTTGTATGAATAGAAGTTATGTAAATCATAGGAATGTGGAGATTAATTGTACCATAGAAAGTTGTAAATGGTGGGTAGGAAGCATTGGAAATTAAGGACTTCTTGGACCAGCCACTCCATAGCCACAACTTCATATCGGCGATAGGCAGTGCTTCCTACGGTAAACGTCCTCCTTTGTACACTGCATGAAACTTCAGTTATGTTAGAGACTGAAAGATTCGAAAAAGCCCAAAACAGATTCAAATTTTAACAAAGTGATTTAAAATTACAAAAACATCATGCTGCATAAAGGATGACTAGAATGCCAAGTATTGGAACCTCATCGAACATAAGATCATACAACCTCCTATTTACTGTGAGTGTTCTCCTTGATTAGATTCAGAATACTTACTAGAACTCATTGAAGCTTCTTTTATTAGTAAGTTACCTTAGACACTTCAACTGCTAATGACCACCCAAAAAGAAACCTCCATGCTCATAGGAAATCAGGAAGGATGTGAGGGATGAGGAACTTGAGAATAGTTTAGGGCAGTTTCTCAATCCTTGGAAAGAGAGATGAGTAACTGAAGAAATTATTACCTATTGCAAGGCTGATTTTCTTCAATCCTGATAGCTAGTGTGAGGCAGGCTATACCAGCAATCTGAAGATTTCTCTTATTTTTGAAGTACCCTTTACATAGAAACCGATCAAGAAGATTAACACCTAAGAACATTGTCTCTTTCTGAAGCTCCTTATTTGTAGCGTGCTGTAGACATCCACAGTGGAGAATAAATTGAATGTGTAAATATCAACACGGAAAAATAGATAAATGAAGAGATTCTTGTGCCTATTTTTTGCATTTGTTGCTTATTTCATGGCCTAAATGAGAGAGAGAGCAATCATTCTAAGACGGTAAATTTTTCTGTAATAAGACTTGTATCAGTGCATATGTAAACCAAGCAATGCAAAATCTGAAGATCTAACAAACTCTAGATCCTAGGGCTAGTGGACCCTTCTGTTTCTTTGCTATATTTTCTTCATACATTTCTCATTTTACCAAATGAACTGCATTACCATCAGGTACTAGAAATGTCAACAGTAGAGTAGAACAAATAATGCAAGATGACAAAAGCCTGATCAATGCTTCGACTTTCTTATATGACTCCGTATTAAATATAAGATTAGTGGCTTGACAAGAAAACAAAGTTAATTATACGGGACCATCAATGGAAAAGTAAAACTACAAAGCACTAACTGCCCTATGTGATCAATTCCACATTTCTAAAGCCTGTGAAACAGAAGATAGCGCCTCCTCTTCTATCAGTATATAATAACAAAGGGTACATAATTTTCTAGGAGAAAAATGATATCACGTGTGAGAAATAGATTTGTCCAGTCACAGCTAAACATGCTTTACCAGAATTAGCTGCATAATTACATGCCAATTTGTTACAGCATATCCTCTTAAACGTAAAGAGACCATGCTAATTACTGATTAGTGACGAGCAGGAACTAAAACAAGATTAACTTCAGGTGATGTAAAATGAGAGATTTTTTCAGACCTCAACAATCCAATGTACCATCTGCAGGCGTTGCTGAATGACAAGCTGCCCATATTCTGTGATTGAACAGTATTCTTCAGCATAGTCGAACAGATACACTTGCCGCCTCTCTCTTTTCCTCAGCATCCTGTAGCTCTCTTCATCTTCTTGTTCAAGTCCCAGTAACTGAATTCATAAATCTCTCATTTGATCAATTGTATTAATATGGAATGTTCTAAAAAGTAACAATATTTAAATGGACCCATTGCCACACTTTCAAAGATCAAATGAAACCAAAATTAATAAAAAATGTACCATCAATATTAACAAATTTATAGAATTAAGAAAAAAAATCAAAATATAGATATTTATGCTTTGCAGCAGGAAGTTTGTATCTAGCTTATTCCTACTTGGTTAGGTAAGTCAAGCTTGGTATATTTAATTACTTACAGTTAATCAAGTATGATGCATCTCAATTCTCAATATCACAGAATTCAAATTCAGAGCATAACATCCAATGCAAACTTGAAAATACATCCATGTCAAATGCAGTTGAGATCCTAGTTAGCAGCATCTAGCCAAATTTTGTACTGATACGTGCATATATCATTTTTAGTTACTCATACAACATTGAGGATCATATGTCAATAAAATATCAGGATAAAAATAATTTCATGAAGACTCACAGCATCTAGAGATTCATAATTTTCACAGGCTTTGACAGCAAAGGTAGATCTACAGAACTGTTGTTTAAACTGCTTGAACAATTGAAACATTGGCGAACTGCTTTCATCTCCAATTGACTTTTCGGAAAATTGACTTCCAGAATCGAAAGAAAACAAGGGTGTATCATCTGAATATTCAAACTCCAAATCAGAAGTCTCTGTGAAAATATCCGATGACTCATGATTATTCCCTTCTTCACCGTCCAGAAAGCAGCTCGAGAACTGCTCCGAGCAAGCCAGATTAATATCAGTCGCAATGTGTTCTGGAATACTCTTGCTAGCACCTAACTCACGGCAATTAAGCGACACCACTGAAACAGCACCTTCGTTCTTAGCTGTCGTGTTTCCATTGATTTCATGTGTATTTTTCTGATCGTCAAGTGAAACCTCTGATTTTTCAGCTCTACAACTCAACACTGTCCTGGACAATTCACCGGAAAAATGATGATTGTTAGAAATTTTTGAAGTGGCCTCGTCATGAGAAGTTTCAAAGGAATTCTTATTTTTCTTCACTTCAGCGATAAATGAACACTGAGGAACACTAGAAACTTCGGATTTAGTAATCGCATCTGAATCCTCACTCTGTACGTTTTCACACTTCGACTTCAACTCTTTTTTCCTAGAACCTTCAAACGCAACAGCTCCAGAAGACGATTCAACACAGGAACTCTCCTGCAACTCAACTTCATCGATTTTCCTACTCTGATTTTCCAATTTCTTCCTGTAATACGATCTCGTAATTCTACGATTCTCATCTCCAGCTTCATTTCTGGATTCTCGCGGCTTTGCGTTAACTGATGCTTCACTACAATTGTACGAAACTTCACTTATAGCTCTGGAATCTGAAGCATTGTTCGTAATTGCTGAATAATTTTGAATGATCGGAGAGATCTGTTGTCGTTTCCGGCGATGGAGCTTCGAACGGAGCTGCTTCTTCCAGACGCTGAGCGGTTGTGATTCAACTTCAGCGTCAACTTGCACTTCAAACTTACGCTTCATCCTTGTCTGCATAATAACTGAAGAGTAATTTGGAATTTGCTGTATCAAATTTTGTGAGGGTGAGATTGTGTGCTTGTGCTTGTGCGTGTGTAAAGTGGGGGCGAGAGAGAAGAGTGAACGTCAGACGGTTAAAGAACGTTGAGAACGAGGTATTTATAGTATCCGGTCATGGTGGGGGCCACAATGATCACGTTGATACAGTTCTCTCCCAACTTGTTTCAATGTACAAGACGGGATTCAGCCGGTACAACAATGGTCGCTTGGTCTTGTGCCATGTTTGCCTACGGTTCGCAAAACGGGCGTTGGGTTTAACATGTTTTTCGACTTTAAGAGCTTGTTTGGTTCCCATGTTTACCAAAATAAAAAAAAAAATTCTCCTCCTATTTTTAACCACACACATTCTCCAATACAATATTAACCACACATTTTATACGAAAAATCGCATGGTAATCTTCTAAGCAACCGAACAAGCCCTAAATTTAAAAGTTTCACGAGGATCTCCCGTGCATATGTAAATTGGGATAAAAGGGACATGTAGACAAATTCACATTATAAGGGTATGTTGGTTTGGGCATTTACTCAATTTTCAACACTATTTTTGTGGGTCCCAGTGATTGGTAATGTCAAAAATATCATGCGCCTTTGACTGGTTGTGCGAATGTGGAAAAAATTTTGAACCAAAAGACAATAGTGCTCATTTGTTTTGGGCACTATTTCTATTTTCA
Organism: Jasminum sambac; assembly: GCA_018223645.1. NCBI lineage: Eukaryota > Viridiplantae > Streptophyta > Magnoliopsida > Lamiales > Oleaceae > Jasminum > Jasminum sambac. The sequence goes on along the minus strand of CP073650.1, from coordinate 17,973,521 downwards.
ACACTTTTGATGCAGGCCCCGCAGGTTTAAAATGTCAATCATGCATGCTTAGGAGTAGTGGTGGGATCCGTCCAACAGTAACGTAAATTCACAATTATGTTAAATGGCGAAACAAACAAACCCTAAATTTATAGTTTATATACGAATTTGGAAAAACCATGAACACACGAGCAAATTCACGTTATAGTGCAAAACCACTTTTTCAATACAAATTATGTGGTGATGTGAATACATTTTGACAGGGAATAGAGGTAGACAATGAAAAGATGAGTGTTGGTTTATAGATCAGATTTAAGAAATGGCTTATGTGAATTTTTGAAGAATGACATTCATGATGATTGTTTACCGATCACTAGTTATGTGGCAATTAATCGATACGAATGAACTCATTATCTTACTTGTAAAATTTAAGGTAATAAATCAATTAATGTCACATCATTGTATTTTATGCATAACATTGTTAAATATTTCTCGCCAACTCGTATTCACATCATCCACTTCATTTTATTTATTATTATTATTATCAAATAAGTGCTTTAGGGTTGGGATTGCAAGATGTCTGTATTAGAAATAATAGTTAATCTTCAGTTGTTGCAGATAATTAAAAATACAAATCTCATGTTAAATTATTGAAAATAATGGCCAAAAAAGAATACAACACGGATGTACATGCTTATGGAAGATAGTTAGATCTTCTATAACTAAATATCTTCTGTGTTTAATTGTAATCATATGAAGTTTTGTGTGTGTGTGTGTGTTTTAAGAGGCCTAATTAGATACTCATTAACCTTAGTTGTTAGTATGTGATATCCACACATTGCCAAGTCCATACTCGATAAACTTTCCAAGAGATTCATAAATTGATAACATGTTATGACTTAAATTAGATAATCTGGTTTTGTTCAAGTGCCCACAGTGGGTACATACCCACGCCACGTGGCACCCTATGGTGGCACCATATCACCTCCCAAAAAATTTTTAAAATTTGTTTTGTATTTACATCGGGTGGGATGAATAATATATAACTACCCCCTAATAGTGAATGACTCAATCGACCGCTACTAATTTTTTTTTCCCGACTATGGGTACCCTGATCAAGACTCTTAGATAATCTATTAAAAATATGTAGTTCACATATTAAGGTCTTGTTCTATTTGGTGTTAACCAAATCCGCACGCAATTCCGTATACCTCATACTCATTTTCAACCACACACACATTTCCCAAAATAATATTAACCACACATTTTTACACGGAATACCGCGCGGAACAACTAAACCCTCAATCAAACAAGGCCTAAGATTTTAATTAAATCCAACAATTTCTCACCAGTGTTGTATACGTTACCTCATAACAATTATTATATTGAAATCTTCACGTGTGCAAAAGATTTTGCTATATTGCTTTGAAGCATTCCCCTAATTACAATATGTTATATTTACCATGTTTGTGAGAGTAATCTTCAATCTTTATTTGCAATTGTACTCTGACATGGTTGCAATATCACGATTATTTATTATTTCGTCCGATCGCAAAAATCATTTATTTCCTATTAAAATGTGCTTTATCATCTCTTGTCAACCAACTAGTAGTTGATAAATTTCTGTATGGACCAAAAAAAAAAAAAAATGGAGCAAGGAAGTATTAAAAATTATTGTAAAAAGATTTTTATATGTGATTTAAAAGTAAGAAAAAGCATTAAAAATTTTAAAAATCAATGTAAGGAGGGATTGAACATGATCAAAGAAAATAAATTATAATGTAATAATAAAAAAAAAGAAATTGGCGGTAAATAGTCCAAAAAAGTGCGCCAACCTTGAGTTTGGTATGAAATAAAAAATATAACTCAATTGGTAAAAAAAATTGGTGCAAGATAGTCCAAATAGATGAAATCCGTTCAATCTTAATGTTAATTCCTTCAATTTTTGTCATTTTGTTTTTTCTCAAAGAGCATTATAGTCATTTCACTTAAGTTAAATTTCTACAAAGGCCCCAATCTTTGAAGGTTATTAGAATCAATTTCAAAGTTTGAAATATGTATACTTTAGTTCAAAATTTTGGTTAAATTACATAATTTGATCATTTGTTTTTTTATATATTTATTTGATCAATAAATAACTTTATCGGATTAATTTGATAGTAATTTAATAATTTTTATCCAAAATATTTAACACTATAGTATTTATTCGCACTAATATCGATATTTTTCAAAATTTATTTAGCATTAAAGATATGTATATTTTGATATTAATCAATAATTAATAACAACTGTAATTATTGTATCTATACAAATTTTGATAAAAATATATTATTATAAAAAATATACATAATATAAATAAATAAATAATAAAATAACTAAAAAATAAGAAACGAACTACATTTGCTTTTATTTTGTGTATTAAACTCACAATTGATCATTTGTGCCAATTTATTTATTTACCAATAAAAAAAGAGGGCTAAACCGCTAAAGCCCACTGGAAACGGATAAAAAGTCAAAGTCAAACCAATCGCCGCGGATGGAGAACGCGCATATGGACTACTCATCAAAGCCTAAAGGCTGTATGGTTGGTAGCTAAGACACACAAAAGCCCAACGAAATTGAACCAGAATTGGTAGGGCTTCTGATATCTCATCGCCGCTTCATTTTTCGTTATATATAGGACCGCAGGATCGACGCCAAAATTGCTCGCACAAGCGATTGGGAGTAAGGTATCAGCTCCCCGATGACGATATGTGATTTCCTTTTCGTTTTTTATTTTGTTCATATTTGCATTGTTGCATAAGATCTGTCTCTCTGATGATGATTTTGCTAAATAAACGACCTTTTATCTCCTGAGAAGGATTCGATGCTGAATTATTTGGAGACCTGAACTGAAGAGAAGTTGACTTGCCTTTTTCTGATAACCTTTTTTTTTTATTTTTTATTTTTTTATGTACTGTGGATAGGTGATCGGTTCTGTTTTGCGCATAAAGCTTTTTCTCTTTCTGTGATTTTTGCTTCTGTTTTTTTTTTTTTTTCTTTCTGATTGGGGTTTTCTTTGGCCTCTAATGATGACCAAAACATAAAACTTTCGTTCTTCTGAAAATATTTTTTTTATGTGGAAGATTTATGGAGACCTGAACTGAAGAGGCGTCAAATTATATTTCTTTTTATTGCTTAATTTATATAAATTTGAAGCAAAATAGTCTGTAATTTATCAAGCATTTTTTCAGTTTCGTGTTCATGTTTCTCCGTGATGAAGAAACAAGATGACGAGTCTGATTGAAATCCATTCTTCAACATAGTTTGATGTCAATTCGAGGCATTTGTCTGAGAGGAACAGAAACAAACCCTTTAATATGCCCTAAAAATTTGGTTGAAAATTATTATTTTACGAATAGGGTTTACATATTTGATTTTAGATCAGATTCCTATTTATTTACTTCTTGCTGATTTTATTTTGGAGAAGAGCTTTCTTCTTTTTGCTGGAAACCATTTACAATAATGACTGTTATGATGAACTATAAACTTTCACTTTCGCCTTCCGCTGAGATGAAATCGTGAAGAACATCTATGGAGACCTGAGCTGAAGAGTCATGAAAATTGAGTTTATTTATTATCTAATAATGCTTCCTTCCCAACTCAAAGGTTAAATTTCACTTGTGAATTGTGATATCTCCAACCATGAACTGTGCAATGGCACAAATCTTAGCGTGTTTTAGTTTACAAATTTTAACACATTTCAATTCATTCTCAGTTTGGTCGACACATTTTGGCAGTTCAACTCCACTCATTCTCTCTTTTATTTCAAATCAAAATCTATAAAAATTTACACCCTCAACACTTCTTGGCGCCAAATACCAATCCATTAATATTGGATTTCAATTCACAATAATGCGATTTATTTAACTAGAAAATTAATGATATTAAAAAAATAACATATCACTAAACGATTCAAATTAAAATATATTTGTAATTAATTTAAAATTTAAAATTGATATTTATTATCAAAGCTAACCATGTAAAATATGTGAACCTAACACAGATGAAAGGATGATTATATGATCATATTGCTAAGAACAACTAACTAAACAAAAATTACATTTAAATTAGGGAAATTTACAAGAGACATCTAGAATGTATTTACATTTTTCGTATTGTATTTTATTTAATAGTAACGAGAAACACCTTTTGTGGGAAAAAATAGGAAAAAAATTTGAAATGACTTTAAAGAGACTAAAATATATACTTGTAACTAACAATAGACACCATGTAAATTATGTTTTGCAACACTTTATATACAATTTTATTTATTTAGTTTTAGTTACTTTAAAATTGTAAATAAAGTTGCATTTTATAAATAATTATTTATTTTTCGGATTTTGTTTTATTTTTATTAAATTAAATTAACTATATAATTTATAATTTATGAGTGAAAATTTTAAATAAATTAAAAACATGGCATTTTTATTGCAATTTTTATTTTTAAAATATTTTTTTAACAAATAGTTTTTCTTCTTTTCTCCTTCTATAAATCTATAGTTTTCTTGTTCAAAAAAAATCTAAAAAGAAATTAAGTTAAGAAATAAAAGCAAAGTATCCTATACTATTTTATTTGATTCTTTCGATTGATTAAATAGAATTTATTCACATGGCAACAAATTCATATTTTACACCTTTCAAAAAAAAAAAAAAAAGTAGTTTGAAAACAAATATTATCAAATCAAATTTTTATATATTTGTCCATATTTATTGACTTACTAAAATTATTTCTTTATTATATATTGAAAGATTTTTTTTTTCCCCGGAAAGGCATTATTGCAAGTTCTAGTTAAATTAAAAATAAATGTAATCTAAAAATAATAACATCTTTTTAGTAAAAAAATAATTAATTAATAAGTATAATATGTTTTCGGGGAAGAGAAATTGTTTTCCGCCTTGCATGAAAAACAGAACTTGTCATTTCCTATGAAATCAATTTTGCTTAGAATACCCAAAACATACTTCAATTAGTTGTACATGGAAAAGCATTTTCGTAGAAAATTTTCGAATCTAATAGCTAGCTTGACAACAATTACATTGATTTCATATTTTCCATAGAAAATCATGGTGATCACACTTAGAATGACGCTAACCCCATTGTCCCTTTGAACTATTGTTCAATTTCTATTTAATTGCCATTGGAAATTTTCTGGATGAGATGGTGAAGAAGACTCTTGATGGAAATTTATAGACAGTGGACATAAGAAGAGGTTCTGTTGTTTTCTTGCTTGGTTTATTTGGTTGGATGAACAAGTTTCAGAAATGGCTTCTTTGTTGTGACTCTGTTTGGCTTAAATTAATGGTAAAATAAATTGGTCCATAAATTAATTGTCCAATCAAACTTTAAATGTAAAAATAATGACCAATGTATTTGGTGTAAGGTTTGACGTTTTGAGTTGGAGATGAGTTAGAATGGAGTAAAAGAAAAAGTACTTCAATGTAAAGTTGACTGTGCTATACAACATTTAGAGTTTTGTGTTGGAGATGACCTAAGTGTTTTGGCTTCCCCCATTTGTGTGGATAAGCTGCTTCATTACTATGGCTTTTTTGTCTTTACCATGGATTTTGATTTGTGACTCCATTTTTTCCCCTTTTTTATTTGTTTTACCCTTCCATTTTTGGGAAGGAAAAACTGATTTGTCTTTACCACTGTTCCTGTTTTGTTAATTTTTATGGGAATCTTTTGGGTGAGTGTTGTTGGATGTTTGATTTTAATCTTGGGTATGAAGTTATGGGAAGCCTTGTCATTTGATTTTTTGATTCAATGGAAGATTGGGGGTGGTCTTGTTTTTTCTTCATTTGTTGTTTTTATCTTTTAGAAATCATTTTGGTTGATTTAATGGCTATTTTTCGACGTAAAGATTTGGGACTATGGGGAACTCCCCTTACATTGATAAAAGTTTGTTCAACAATCTTGACCAGTTCCTCTTTTGATCTGTGTATTAACTCCTAGCAAATTAGATATTGCAGGATTTGGGTTCTTTTATATTCTATACTTCATTTTACTTTGTTTCTTGCTGTGTACATAGTGAATTTTATGTGGACTTGTAATATGCATGTGTATGTGAATGGTTGAATTTTGCCCCCCACCAGTATTAACTGGAGGTTTCTAACCTTCTGTTAGTTACCTCGCAGCTGAAAATAGTATCTTAAAGCAGCGGATGAAGGAAGAGTAGGCATCGTGTAAAATTGCATTATAAGAAAGGAAGAGGACTTCCATCGTAGATACGTTATATCTCAGCTGTAGTCGCGGAGTTCATCTTATTGGAGATCGCTATGGTAATGTTACTGTACCATCCTTCCTTCACGGTTGATCAATTTTGCTTTGATCAGAAATTACGCAATACTTTTTGATGTATGGTATCATGTTGAATAAGATCTCGCGGACAAATTGCAGGCACCAGCATATAGTGCATTACCCAGGAAAGATATACTGAGGGGACGTCAACATGCATTGATCCAACAGAAACTTCAGGAGATAAAAGAAGCATTTGATTCATATGATACTGATGGCTCTGGTATTGACACAAAGTATTGCCATAAGAAGCATAGTTGATGCAGTATATATCTAATGATGTCTAATCTCTATTTATTTCTGTTCTTGTAATGAACTTCGTACAGGAACCATCGATGCTAAGGAGTTGCATGTTGCAATGAGGTATGAGAATTTTGTAAATGCTATTTCAGTATTTTGACATATGGGATTATTGGGCCTGACGTGTTTCCTTTGCAGGAATCTTGGTTTTGAAATGACAGAAGAGGTAATGAATAAAGTGAATCATGCCCTTGTTAAATTCCATTTCTCGTGTACAGATGTTCGACCCTACATCATGTACTAATTTTACTTCAATAGATGGTGTATCTTAGTCTATGTGCATTCTTCAATACCATCACGCCATTAGAGAAATATTTACAAATCTGTGTGTTGAACAGAAGGCGTCCCAGGAGATTGGAGAGTCAACCAAAACCTTGTTTTCCCAAAATTTATATACTACCGGTGGCCTCTTGCTATCCTATAGAATGAAGATGGAAGTTTGGACCTCTTAGGTTTACCTTATTGTTTATCAAAGAAAGTCATTCTTTTGGCTGTGTACACGTTTCTTATTAAAAATAATGTAGAAATATTGCTTGGTTCAGGAGATTGTGTCATAATAAGGGTTGCCTCATAGAATTAACATGTCGCAAGTTAATGCTTGATTTCTAGAATTAGGTGGTTTAATGCATGGTAGTTTAATTTACATTTTACAAGAAGTGAATCCAATTTTGGAGCTTGTTTGCCACAACGTTTTTTGGAAATAATTTTTCCCAAACATTATTTTCAATGCTTATTTTATTGATGTGACAACTTTTTCATATTTTTAAAACTTCCAAAAGTTTTCAACCACACACCAAAAATTATTTTTTCCGAAAATCTCTCCCAAACATAAACTAATTCTACTCTTGCATATTTGGGCAAGAACTGGTAGAGGAAGTATCATTCAAATGAATTTTGTGAATATAATTGGCCGAGTCATTATGATTTTCACAATCTCTTCTCATAAATTATCTAGTAGTTAGGCTAATTCATTTTCTTAATGGATCATGATCCTAAGGATGTAAGTTTGTTGATTATAGACACCACAAGAAAAGCTTTTGGTTCATGGATTTTTATAATAACTCTCTAGATTTGGTGCCTTGTAAAGTGATCCAAGCAACAAGCTTGAAGGTTCGGAGTAATTGTAGTTCTTACCAAGTTGATAATATAGATGCTCATCATGTATTTAAGCCTCTGTTAGCGGATGAATTTTAATTCATTTTTGTAAAAATTCAAATTTGATCAAACAAATCACATCATATATCTCTCCGCTCGTTAAATTTCCATCATCCTGATTCTCTCTCTTCTTGCTCATAAAAATACTTTAAAATTTACCTGCTAACACCCTCTAAGTCACATATATCAAGCTTGCATCTCATTTTTAGGAAGTATCATTTGTGGCTCTGTCCTTTCAACCTGTGTCTAAAGTTTAATAGCTATGAAGAAGTTTAAAGAAGAGTTCATATCCAAGTAGGGGATGGGATATATGGGAATGATGTGGTTTTCACTGTTAATGTTTCTTCCATGCAGTAGATGATTTTCCTTGGTTACATTTCTTCCGTGCAGTAGATGGACTCAGTTGTGCTAGTTACTATTTCAGCTAAAGTATATTACTTTGGTCACTTTTGCAATATATCTTTACGGTGTGCATCTTTATTTGGTTATAATATTTTCTGGTCTGATTGGGTGAACTTTTATTTTGTTGAAAGCTATAAAGCTTTTAGGTTGAACAGTGGTAGGGACCATAAGATGTGGATGGTCATGCGCATGATGTGAGATGTGTAGTTGATTTTGATGGGGAAAGTGTGATTTTGATGTTTGAGTTTATGGAGTAGTGAAACTATTTTTTACTCAGGGCGAAGTGGTTTGAGTTTTTTGCATTACTGTTGCAGGACGTCAATAGAATGATAGCTGATGTAGGCAAGGGCGGCAATGGTGCAATCGCCTTCCCAGAATTTTTTGAAGTGATGACTGCCAAAATACGAGAAAGGGACACAAAAGAGGAGCTAATGAAAGTTTTTCACATTATTGACCAAGATCAAAATGTGAGTTACTGTTGATGTTTACTTAGTGCATGTTGGGATTGAATTTTTTATGCATTTTAATTCTCTCTATTTTAAATTTAAATTTTGTCAAACCAGATACATCCGCATATCTCGTGGGACCTACATATACTATACAAATCTCCATTCAATTTTACTCATTCTCTCTCCTGTTTCGCGTAAAAATGTATACTAATTTCAATCCTACTGTAATTTTGTTTTTGTAACTTGTTCTTTATTGTTATTGCAGGGTAAGATTTCTGCTGCAGACATTCAGCGCATAGCACGGGACTTGGGTGAACCTTTCAGTGAGAGAGAAATTCAAGGAATGATTGAAGAAGCAGATCAAGATCGTAAGAGCAAAACAAACCCCACTTGCGTGCCTCCCCGCTTTCCTCTCTCCTTTTATTTATTTATTAGGCATTGTGGGTGACCTGCTGCATTGTGCTCTAAAGCTAGACTATTTAGAATCCTGAAATCTGCCACGTAAACATCTTTGAAGCGTGTGTTTGATAGAGATTGTAGATTCAGAAAGTTTTTAATGTGTGGTTGAAAGTGAAATAAACTGGCATAAAAATTGATGCAAATTCTTGTTCTGTATCTCCCAAATCTTCTGCCAATAGCAATTGTAATCAGAAAGCTACCTCCTACAGCTATGATGACAAGAGAGGCGTTATGTCATTATGCATGTTGATATATATTCAAGATGCTGACTGCTTTTATATATCCACTTATAGAGGGTTGTTCAATTTTATGAGTTCAAATGTTGTTGAGTTTTGCAGGCGATGGTGAAGTTAATGCAGAGGAGTTCATGAGAATGATGAGGAGAACTGCATATGGGTACTAAGGGATAAACTATTCCTATGCCCATGTTCGAGAATGTTTGTTCCCATTATTGATGTTATTGTCTTTTAATCGAAATAATCAGGAACAACCACGTCCTGTACTCATGTTGATGTTTTTAGGTTATTGTCAATACATGTAAACTATCTTTATTTTTACCGTTCAAATGTATTGTATTGTGAGTTTGCTATTTTTATGACAATTGGTGCAGTTTGATACTTGACAATCAAGTTTCCTCTCATCAGGCCATCTGTAGCATTCATAGCTACAACTCTAACTCGATTATTTCCTAATAATTGCTGTACATCACAAGTCTCATCGATTGCTTGACCAATAGTATCTCGACCTTGAACTACCAGAGCATTATAAATATTAGGCTTTTTGTCCGATGGAAAGGCTACACCTAGGATCGGCCCGATGATTTAGATAGTCTCTTTTTTAAGTGTGGAAACCCTAGAACCAAAACTCGTAGGTTTAGTGGCATTTGAATCTGTTTCTCATTTTGAGGTCTAGGGTTCAATTCCCTTTTCCAACGCATCTCTTTGGCCTTGTAATTCAAAGCAAACAAAAAAAAAGAAAAGAAAAGAATGATGTAATGTTCTGGAGTGATGTCGCAATGATAGTGGTTTGTAAAATTATAAGATTTCGTTATATTATTTAGTTGTCCATAAATTTGATTATTTTGTTAACGCAGTTTTAATGAAATAATGTCTATTGTCTAATATCCCTTCCCATTCAAAAATAAAGAAAGTGATTGTGGGACCCATTGTTGTTTTCCAACCCAAAGTTCTTTCCTTTTTCTTTTATATATTTTTTTTATTTTTTATTCTTTTGTTCTAACATAACATTGTTGCACTAATTGCCGTCCTTCATTTTTTTAAACAAATTATTATTTTGTATTTTTTTCGAAGTAATTATTTTGCATTTTTAATTTGTTGGAATTTACAATTTTTTTTGCTTACCATTAGTTGTACTTCATTTTTATTTTCTTTCTTTTTAGATTATTTATCATTGGAAATTACTAATATATCTAACTTCAAATAAGTTGTTATCCATTATCTATTAATGTATATATCATACTCTATTTTTCAATTAATTATTGCCTTGAATTTTACTATTGGAGTTTCTTTTCTTATCAAAAGTAAAAGAAATGATAAATATTCCAATTTCTAAGTGAAGTCAATTAAGTCCAGTTAATTTTTGCAAGTTCAAATTTAAATGAATTCATCTGTAATTTTAAAATTATTTTTATTTATTTATTTTAAAATTTAATATGTTTATATGAAAATTTAATCAAAACTTTTAAATTTCATATTGCTTATTTTGTTACATTCATGTCCTAGGTTCAATTTATCAATATTACTTTATTTTATAAAAATTATAATATCTTGACAGTTATAATTTCTATTCATAGTAGTAAAAAATATTAAGACATTGAATTTTATTTTAATCAAAAGGATAAAAGTTTGAAAAATTAGGTATCTTTCATTAATCAAAAGAATACACTTGCCGCCTTTCTCTTTTCGTCAGCACCCTGTAGCTCTCTTCATCTTCTTGTTCATGTTGGTCTGGCAACTTAAGTTGCTAACATATTGACATTTGATCTTTTATGCTCGTTTAAGTCTTAGTAATTGAATTCATAAATCTCTCGTTTGATCAATTATAATTATAATAATAATAATAATAATAATAATAATAATAATAATAATAATAATAATAATAATAATAACAACAACAACGTTGCCTCACTTTCAAAGATCCAATGAAACCGAAATTAATCAAAACGGTACCATCGCTACAATGAAGTTCTAGAATTAAGAAAAAACAAATAATAATAATAATAATAATAATAATAATAATAATAATAATAATAATAATAATAATAAATAAATAAATTGGAAAAGTCGATATTTATGCTTTGCTGCAGGAAGGTTGCACCGAGCTCATTGCCACTTGCTGAGGTGAGTCAAGCTTGGTATATTTATTTATTTACTCATAGAATCAAGTATGACGCATCTCAATTAGCAAATAGCAATATCATGAAATTCAAATTCAGAGCATACGTCGATGGTTTTTTTTTTTTGCATTTAGATCTTATCGTTGAGCTTGGTATATTTGTTCAAGTCGATATTTCTTAAATTGCTTAGCATCTAATGTAAACTTGAAAATAATTCGATGTCATATGCAGCTGAGATCCTAGTTTGCATTTAGCCAAAATTTGTAATTAGATGTGCACATATCAATTTTAGTTACTCGTATAATAAGGAGATCATACATCCATTTTTAAAATTTTTATTTTTTTGACAATCATAAGTCCATTTTTAGACCAGATTTAAAAAATGGTTTATATTAATTCCTGAAAAATTTTATTCGCCATGGCCGCTTAACGATTTTTAGTGATGTCATAATTAGTTGGCACAAATTAATTTGCTATCTTACTCGTAAAATTTAAAATTCAAGATAATAAACTAGTTAATGTTACATCGTCTCTCGTGCATAGCATTGTTATTTATTTTTTGCCGACTCATGTTCAAATCCACCTCATTTGTATCCCATAAGTGCTTTTAACATTGGGATCGCGAGATGTCGGTATTAGAAATAATCATTAATTTTATTGTTGCACATAATTAAAAATACCTATCTCATGCAAACTTATTGAGAATAATAGTCAATAAAAATTTAGGACATCCATAGTGTCTATGTAAGCACATTGAAGATAGTTAAATCTTGTATAACAAATCTCCTTATTGTTGAACTTTACGGCTTACGCAAAACTTGGGCACCGTAACCAGGTAAAGTTTTTCTCTCTTTCCTTTTAAATTAGGGTGTGTTTGATTGCAAAGCAAAATGGTTAGAAAAAAAATATTTTTCGGGTAAATAAATTTCGGAAAAAGATTTTTCAGGGGAATGATAATTGTAGGTGTTTTATTGGATTAATTTGAAAGTTCGAAAATGATGTTATTTTCCTTATTTTTGAGTTTTTTTAATGAAATTTGATCATTTTTCTTATCTTTATAGTTAAAGTAAATTATCCGTTAAAAAAAAGAAAAAAAAGTGCTAAACTTTTCCGGGAAAATAAAAATCACCTCCCCCGAAGGAAAACGTTTTTCTTCAGAGCAAGGAAAAGAACGGAAATCGAAAAAAAGTTGGAAAATACTTTTCAGGAAAAAAATTATAATCAAACATCCAAGAGTGCAAAAAAAGTTGAAAAATGACTTTTCCTGGGAAAAAGAAAGAGTGAATCAAACACACTGTTAGATACTCATTATACTTCAAAAAAAAAAAAAAAAAAAAATTAGATAGCAATTATCCCTACTCATGCTAGTTTGAGATATCTACCCATTGCCAAGCCCATGCTTGATAGATATTAGAAGAGCCTGATAATTTGATCACTTGTTGTGCCCTTAATTCGATAGTCCATAATATAATAAAATTTATTAAAATATGTAGCTCACATATTAATATTGTAAAAAAATCCAACAATCTTTCACTAGTGTTGTGTATGTTATACATAAAGTTTCGCTATATTGGCTTGAAGCATCTCCTTAGTTACGATATGGTACATTTACCATGTCACTATAAGAGCAATCTCCACTATATTTATTTGTAATTTTTCTCATCAATAGTCATCGCGCCAGTCTTATTCTTTAGTATAATTGCAATAATAGAGTCTGGAACAATTATTAAAAATGAATGAAAAAAGATTTCCGATGTCATTTAAAAGTGAGGAAAAAGCATTAAAAATCTGAAAGCTTGTTAAATCAATATAACGAGTGATTGAAAATAATGAGAGAGAATATATATATATATATATATATATTGTTTTTGAACTATATCAAACAAGAATTTTCAAAAGAAACAAAAGACAAATAATTAGGGGTAGACAAAATAACCAGAATCGAACGGACCGAATTGGAGCCGAATTGAAAAACCCGAAACCGTTTGGTCATTTTAAAAATTTTGAGAACCAAAACCGAATGATTATTTTTCAATACCTAAAAACCATATTGTCTCTATTTAAAAACTAACTCCATATATTTTTTCTATTAAATTAGTCGTTATAGAAACACCTTCATGAACTCAATATGAACTTCAACAAAAATCTCGCAATAAACGACAATAATGTTTGATTTATGAAAAATGAATTTGTATTGCTGATTACTTTTTTCACTATATTTTACAAAAATGATGTCGCTAAGGCCAAACAAGAATTGAAATACAATTGGAGTTGAGCCGTAATCAAAGCCGTTTTAATCCTCGTGAACGAATGAAACCGAACTGCATCGAACCGACATTTTTGGTCCTATTCTAATCTTTTCAATATCCGAATCGAATCGCTCTTTGTCCACGCCCACAAATAATGGAGTAATCAAACAAGGCCTAAAGCCCAACGGATTCCCACGCTCATATGGACTATCATCAAATCCAAAAGGCTCTATAGTATTTACCTGAGAGCCCAACGACATTCCGTCATTCCTAGGGCTTCTGATATCTCATCGCCTCTGCATTGTCCGTTATATATTGAACCACAGGATCGACGCCAAATCACACAAATTATTGCTCGCAGAAGCCGATTTGTGGTAAGGTATCAGCTTCCCAGTGATGATATTTGATTTCCTTTTCGTTTTTCGGTTTGTTCATGTTTGCGTTGTTGCATAAGATCTGTTTCTCTGATGATGATTTTGCTAATTCAATGACCTTTTATCTCCTGAGAAGAATTCGATGCTGAATTATTTGGAGACCTGAACTGAAGGGAAATTGATTTGCCTTCATTTTATCACTTTTTTTTTTTTTGGCTTTATATCTGCGTCGAACAGAACTGACGTCTTATCTCTTATGTACTGTGAATAGGTGATCGGTTCTGGTTGCGCGTAAAGCTTTTTCTCTTTCTTTGATCTTTGCCTCTGTTTTTTGATTGGGTTTTTATTTGGCCTCTAGTGATGATCAAAACATAAAACTTTCGTTCTTCTGAAAATATTTTTTTCATGTAGAAGATTTATGGAGACCTGAACTGAAGAGGCTTCAAATTGTATTTCTTCTTATTGCTTAATTTATATAAATTTGAAGCAAAATAGTCTGTAATGTATTAAGTATTTTTTGTTTATTTTTTCAGTTTCTTTTGGAATTCACTGTTTGTGTTTCTCCGTGATGAACAAACAAGATGACGAGTCTGATTGAAATCCATTCTTAAAAATAGTGATGTCAATTCGAGGCATTTGTCTGAGAGGAACAAAAACAAACCCTTTATGATGTTTATATATACCCTAAAAGTTTGCTTGAAAATTATTTTACGAGTATTTGATTTTAGATCTGATTCCTGTGCAGTTCTTTTTTTTTTAGCTTCTCCTTGCTGATTTTATTTTGGAGAACAGCGTTCTCTTCTTTGATGAAAACCATTTACAATAATGACTCTGATGATGAACCATAAACTTTCGCCTTTGCTGAGACTAAATTGTGAAGAAAATCTATGGAGACCTGAGCTGAAGAGTCATGAAAAGTTATTATCTAATCCTTCTTCCCAATTGAAAGGCAAAATTTCACTTCTTTCACTTCTGATCAGGCTATCTCACCATGAACTGAACTGTGCAATGGTAAAACATCATCTTTCTATCTCAGCACCAATCGATCAATACTGGTTTTCAATTCACAATAATGTAATTTATTTAGCTAGAAAATGAATGATATTTAAAATATGTGAACCTAACACAAATAAAAGTAAATTATATAAGCATCACATGATTATATGGTCCTATTGCCAATAACCAGCAAAGCAAAAAGTTACGTTTAAAAATTAACACACCATTGCTGTTTCTGGGTGTAACACATTCTGCAAGGCATTGTGTTGGACTGCTGATCCATGCAGATAGTGTAAGGTTGTGTTTGATTGTAGAAGGTGGAAGAGAAATTGTTTTCCACCTTGCATGGGAAACAAAAACCACTATACCCTATGGAATCAATTTTGCTTAGAAGAGCCAAAATATACTTTAATTAGTTGTACATGAAAATGATTTTCATAGAAAATTTTCCAACCAAACAGCCAACTTGAAAGCAATTTCCTTGATTCCATATTTCTATAGAAAATCATGGCCTGTTTGTTGTAACTGCTCGGGCTTAAATTAATTGTACAATAAATTGATCAGATAATTAATTATCAAATTAAACTTTAAATGTACAGATAATGAACAATGTATTTCACCTAAAATTTGAAGTTTTGAGTTGGAGATGAGTTAGAATAGAGTAAAAGAAAAAGCACTTTAACTAAAGTTGAATATATTATAGAACATTTAGAGTTTTGTGTTGGAGATGACTAAGTGTTTTTCCTTAGGCCATCTGTGTGGAGACGCTGCTTCATTACTATGGTTTTTTGTCTTTATCATCATAGAGATTTTGATTTGTGACTTTCTTTTTTCCCCTTTCATTTTGCGGAGTTAAAAACTGATTGTTTCTTATTATATGTTTTTTGGTCACTGGTTCCTGTTTTGTTCATTTTTATGGGAATATTTTTGGGTCAGTGTTGTTGGATGTTTGATTTTAATCTTGGGCATGAAATTATGGTAAGCCTTGTCATTTGATTTTTTGATTCAATGGAAGATTGGGGCTTTTCTTTGTTTTCCTTTGTCTTTTCTTTTTTTTTTTTTTTTTTTTTTCTTTCTGAAAACCGATGGTATGGGGGCCCACCCCCACTAGTCCCACGAGCCCTGACTCTTCAACCGGGAGACGCCCTAGTGGCCCCAAGAGATATATATATTTTTTTGAAATCATTTTGGTTGATATAGTGGCTATTTTTTGACATAAAGATTTGGGACTATGGAGAACTCTCCTTGCATTGATAAAAAGTTTGTTCAACAATCTTTATCAGTTTCCCCTTTGGATCTCCTATGTGTTATGTCCCAGTAAATTAGATTTTGCAGGATTTGGATTTTTCAGATCATTATATTCTACTTCATTTTAGTTTGTTTCTTGGTGTCTACATATTGAACTTTCTATGTAGACTTGTAATATGCATGTGTATGTGAATGGCTGAATTTTGCCCCCACGAGTATTATCTGGAGGTTCCTAACCTTCTATCAGTTACCTTCCAGCTGAAAATAGTATCTTGAAGTGGTGGAGGAAGGAAGTGTAGGCATTTTGTAAAATTGCACTACAAGAAAAGAAGAGGACTTCCATCTTATATACGTTATCCTCCAGCTGTAGTCACAGAGTTCGTCTTATTGCAGATCGCCATGGTAATGTTACTATAACATCCTCCTTCACGGTTTATCAATTTTACTTTGATCAGAAATTACACAAAAGTTTGTGATGTATGATATCATGTTGACTAAGATTTTGTGGATAAATTGCAGGCACCAGCATATACTGCATTACCCAGGAAAGATAAACCGAGAGGACGTCAACACGCATTGACCCAACAGAAAAGGCAGGAGATAAAAGAAGCATTTGATTTATTTGATACTGATGGCTCTGGTATTGACACAAAATATTGACATAAGAAGCATAGTTGATGCAATATATTTCTATTGATGCCTAATCTCTGTGTTCTTTTAATTCTGTACAGGAACCATTGATCCTAAGGAGTTGAATGTTGCAATGAGGTGTGGGAATTTTCTAACTGCCATTTCAGTATTTTGACATATGGGAGTGTTGGCCCTGACGTGTTTACTTTGCAGGGCTCTTGGTTTTGAAATGACAGAAGAGGTAATGAATAAATTGAACACCATCCTTGTATTTTTTTTTTTTGAAAGAACACACACCACATGCACACAAGGTGCAGAGACCCAACACGCCAGTACTCAAAAGCATGGCAATTTTGAGTACGAACACGACCACCCTTGTTAAATTCTATTTCTGGTGCACATGTGCTAGAATTCTACATCATGTGCTAAATTTTCTCCAAGAGATCATGTATTTTATTCTATGTGCCTTCTTTGATGCCATCGCACTGATCAGAGAAATATTTACAAATTTGTGTGTTGAACACAAGGCATTCCAGATGATCAATTAAACCTTGTTTTCAGGAAATTTTTACATTATCAGTGGCCGCTTGCTACCCTTATGGAATGAAGACAGAAGTTTGGTCCTCTTAGGTTTACCTTTTTGTTTACCGAAGAAAGTCATTATGTTGGCTGTGTGCATGTTTCTTGCTAAAAATGATGTAGAAAAGTAGAAATATTACTTGGTTCAATAGAATGTGTCATAATAAGGTTTTTCTCATAGACGTCACATGTTGCAAATTAATGCGTGATTTCTAGAATTTGGTAGTTTTACTGTACTCTTTTCACTATTGGAGTCAAAATCAAGTGTGGTTTTCTATCTCTGTGAAATAATAGTAAGTGTAGACATATTACTTAGCTTAGGAAATGACTTATAATAACTTAAAAGACAGATGCCGCCGCTGCGAGGCGAGGGAGCTACTAGTCTGGTTTTTCGATGCACTCATTCCTCTTACGAGAATGAAATGAGGCCCCAGCTTGACTCGAGACCAAGACTCCTTACAACTCGCACCAATAGCGGCACTGAGCGGCCGGAGATTGATTGAAAAAAGGCAGCCCTTAGCCCCTCTCCCCCCCTAGCCGCCTACCTACTCGTGTTCGTAGCTCGATCGGAGGTCAAGACTGTGGTCCGGCGGAAAAACAGAAGTCATCCGTATCAAGTGATACGTGAATTGCTCAGTAGTGCTTCGCCACTACCGTAGCTGGCGGAAATAGCTTAATGGTAGAGCATAGCCTTGCCAAGGCTGAGGTTGAGGGTTCAAGTCCCTCCTTCCGCTCCTGGCTTCGTCGTTTAGTGGTAACGAGTTTAGTACATAAGCCCCTGACGAGATAGGGGCGAGCAGCAAGGCAGCCCCTTGTATAGGGTTCCAAATCTATCTTACTAATAAAATAAGAAGAAAGGGGCAAGCCAAAACAAAACCTACTCCTAACAAGTTGCTGGCTTTTCATCAGCCGTTGCGCGCTAGCGCGCTTCTCTTTTTTTTCAACTGTCAATAGTCCGATCAAGCATTTCTTGGATGGCTAAAGGAGAAAGTAAGACGTGCCTGTGGCTATCTTAATTTTAGTTAGCATGGGATTGATATATGAATACAGAGGAGAATTTTGCAGATTGATGCTACAAAACTTTGGACTAAAGAACTATATAGCATGATAGAATTTGAGTGCTGCTGATTGTTGTTTAATTTATGACAAGTAAATCATTCTGTTTTAGAGCTTGTTCGCCAGAACAATTTTCACAAATCATTTTTCTCAAACATTATTTTCAACACTTATTTTCTTGACCTGAGAACTTTTTCATATTTCTAGAACTTCCTAGTCTAACCAGACATCCAAACATGAACTAATTCTGTTCTTGCATATTTGGACGAGCTGGTGGGGGAGTATCATTTGAATGATCTTATGGACATAATTGGCCGAGTTGGTATGATTGGCCTGGTATGCTATACAATATCTTCTCATGAATTATCTGGTAGTTAGGTTAATTCATTCTCTTAATGGATCATGATTCTGAGGATGTCAGTGTATTGATTAATAGACAGTTCAAGAAAAGTTTTTGCTACATGGATTTTTATAATCATAGACTCATAGTCTAGATTTGGTGCCTTGGACAATTGATTAAGATCAAGGTACCATGACGTTCAGAGTGATTAGATGCACGTCATGTGTTTAAGTCAAACATATCAAGCTTGCCTCTCATTTGTGGGAAGTATCATTTGTAACCGTGTTTGGTCAACTCTGAGTAAAGTTTAATAGCTATGAAAAAGTTTAAACAAGAGTTCCTAGGATGGGGTGCTGTATGGGATTTATATGGTTAGTTCTGGTAATATTTCTTCTGTGCAGTTAAAGGACTCAGTTGTGCTAGGTAATATCTTAGCTAAAGTTTTCCGGCTTGGTTATTTTTTCAAATATATCTTTACAATGTGAATTTATTTATGTTTATACTCTTAAATGTTGTTTTCAGGTTGACACTTATTCTGTTAAGAAGTAAGAACTGTGCTTTTAGGTCGAATGGTAATAGAGATCCGGGGTTGTTTGGGCAATAACGAGCGGGATGTAACATGTGTGGTTGATATTGATGTTTGATTTTGGCTAAGTAGTGGAAATTAACTTTCAGATGGAGAAGTTTTATTTGAACATAGGCTAATCTTTATATTACTGAATCCATTTCCTTCTATTTGTACTAAGGGCGATGTGGTTCAAGTTTTTGCTTAATTGTTACAGGAGATCCATAGAATGATAGCTGAGGTAGACAAGGACGGCAGTGGATCAATTGACTTTCAAGAATTTTTCGAAATGATGACAGCCAAATTCGGAGAAAGGGACACCAAAGAGGAGCTAATGAAAGCTTTTCGCATTATTGACCAAGATCGAAATGTGAGTTACATACAGTTGATGTTTAAGTCTTATAATAATTGCCTTTTTTCTAACTTGTTATTTATCATTGTTGCAGGGTAAGATTTCTGCTGCTGACATTCAGCGCATAGCAAGGGAGTTGGGTGAACCTTTCAGTGAGAGAGAGATTCAAGAAATGATTGATGAAGCTGATCAAGATCGTAAGCATCATTATTTATTGATTTATTTATTTTTTTTAAATTTCATTATTTATAGAAGGTTGTTCAAGAAATGATTTTATTTGCAGGCGATGGTGAAGTTAATGAAGAGGAGTTTATGAGAATGATGAGGAGAACTTCATATGGGTACTAAGGGAAAAACTACGTCGATGTCCGTGTTCGAGAATGCTTGTTCCGATATTGTTGATGTTATTGTCTTTATCGTAATAAAATCAGTATCAACCATGTCTGTACTCATGTGGATGTTTTTATTAAGTTATATATTGTCAATAGATGTAAAATATATTTGATTTTTACTGTTCAAAAGTATTGTATCGTGCAATTGTTGTGATTTCGGTATCATGCAAGTGCTAAGTATCTGTACTTTGTATTGGAGATGCTTTCTATTGAGGCTTTTTGTTTTTTTTTTTTTTTGGATATAGAATTATATTTTTCGTTTTTGCAACCTCTATTTAAACATGTTAAATATTCTAGTTTAATATTGTTGTGTTAGAAATGCTCTCTATGTTCACTGGGTTTGTATGCCTCCAATTCATGTCAATATAGTGGGCCTGGTCAAAAATGCTTCTGCAAAACGTGAACCATAATCAAACTCACAATTCCTCAAATTATCTAAATTTCCGGGTTAACATTCATTTATAACATTTTTTTATTAGGTTAGAATTATTAATTAATTTACTATTTACTTGCTTAGCCCAGATATCTGCTATTCTTAACTCACTGTGTAATTGATTAATGGCTTAATAAATTCAGAAGAACAAAAATTAATAGCTTAAAAATATACTCCCTCCAGTCCAAAAAGATAGACTTGGTTTAATTTTCACAAGGATTAAGAAATCGTAATTAATATTGTTGAAAAAGTAAATTTTAGTTGTATTTTTATATATATATACCCGTATATTAATAATAATAATATATTTTTATTAATACCAATACCTACTATTAAATAAGGGTATAATATAAAAAATTAAATAAATATAAATAGAAAGTAATTTATATTTTTTGGACGAATGAAAAAGAAAAATTATCTTATCTTTAAGGGACTGACGGAGGAGGATGAATAAAAATTCCGAAAATGAGGTTCAAGAAAATATCACAATCCAGCTGCCTAATGGGTGCAGTTGAATCTGCATCAGCTTCGGACCAGGTATACTGCAAAGATTTGGTAATTTTCCTTTTGGTGCTTTTGCTCTTTTTGTAAAGTAGAATTGTCGCATTAGCGACTTTAGCGGAGGCAGTGGAGTGGAGTCGGAAGTAAAACACGCGTACAGTGGATAAAGCGCGGTAGATGCGTGTGGCTTCCACATGTCTCGCGCTTAAAGTGCAGTCTACAATGTGAATGCAATTTTTGTTGCCTCTTTGTTGGATTATCCATACCTAGATGATACAAGCGTCATAATTTTTTTTTATTTTTTAAATAATTTCAAATTGGAAGATGTACAAAATTCTGTTTTATTCGAAATTTGAAACGGTTCTAGGACAAAAAGAAGGAAAAAAAATTGTTTTTGAGATAAGTTGGAAATAGGAAAAATGTGGTGTCTAGAGTTTTATGATTTCTGATTTTTTTGATGAATATGGAACTTTCCATTTGTATAAGAAGATAAACATATGTATGATTGATTTTGATTACATACCAACGTGGGTACATCGATCACGCTACGGTGACATATTAAATGCCATAAAGAATACTATAATAGAATAAAATGAATTCAATATTTTTTAAAACAATATCAATTCAGCCATTCATTAATGGTAAGATAGGAATTTTACTATTATTATGTCACTAATTATCTCATACCCACGATCCATCGTAGCTTCATATTTGCCCATGTATTATGAGAGAATCTAGTTGTCATTGTTGATGCACTAATTATGTTAATTATGACATTCTAAAGATTATCGCACATATCTGCTCGATGTTATTTTCTGTGTTGGCGCCACATCATCCTTAAAAAAAAATTATTTTTTTATTTTTTTTATAATATCCATATTGGGTCGGATGAATGATATATACCCTACGATTGTGGAGAGCCAATGTTTTTGGTTTTTTTTTTTTTCTGACGTGAGTACATACTCACATGGGTAGGTGATCATCACTCCATGTATGACTGTTTTCACAAAGTATTTACCTTACACTTGCTTTCATTCTCTAAATTTTCATTTGATTTTTTGACCTATAATAATTATATAAATTGATTGTTTACTTATCACAAATTAAAATAATTTTACTCACAAAAAATATATAAATCGTGAATAATATATTTGCTCCTGGTCATCACTTTTTGAAGACCCCACCATGTGCAGTATGTTCACGAGCTGCTTCTGTTCACGAAATCATCATCAAATCTTTCCTACTTTGCGATTATTTTGACATTAACCAATAACAATCATGGCTGGTCCGTTTTTATGTGTAGGAGGCGGCGGCTTTGGATATCGAAAAAACATTTTTTTGAAATAAGAGAAATATGGGAAACATTCTAAATCTTCATGAAGATCAAGACTTCAAGATTTGTTGCGATGAGTAATCATGTCCACCTACATAAGGTGACCACTTTATTTATTAAATTGTGGCTTTTATGCCAGATGCATAGCTCCTATCTCTAATATCGAAATGGGCTATGAAAGATTGTAATTTTTTTCAAAAATATGACACATTTTAACACTTTAGGTTGGAAATTCAATAAATTTGACGGGAGGAAAAAAAAGGCATAGAAAAAAAGCCAAGACTGAAGATCAATAAATTTTCAGGGACTTTAAGCTCATTCAAAAATTTTATAGTACTCACCCGAGTGCACACTATGGTGCACTCAGAGTTGATGTAGCATATCAACTGTAATGATACATTATGTGTTACATCAACCAGTGTGTACTATAATAAATATTCTGGTGGACACTATAAAATCTTTGTAAGCTCATCCAATTTGTCGAAACTCTTAGATCAAACCTTGTTCACAAGAATTGAAGTACAAAAATTGTAACACTACCCTACAACTACAAACAATGATAATGATCCAGCACACCGGATACTTGAGGGGAAAGCAAGGGACCACGTTATCTATTTTCTTTTTCAAATTAAAGATGATAACCCAAAGCTACAAAAATATTGCAAGGGTAGTTTATGGGACCTATTACAAAATTTTATCTTTTATTTCCATGGTTAAATATAGGAATAACATTACGTATATGACTCAAATGATTGTTGGCATTACGTATATGACTCAAATGATTGTTGGCATTACGTACATGACTCAAATGATGAGTTAGATGTGCACACGAGGTATCTCATTCTCTGGTCTCTTCAACTGTTACATTAATAAAATTTGTCACAGACAATCTAAGCGTATTAATTTAATAATGAGTTATTTTAACAAGTATTATGATATATATTTTTACGGATTTTTATATGATATAAAAGAGATAATAAATAGAATTGAATGATGGAGATTTCTGTAATATAAGTAAGTCTCACGAAATTTGCGTATAAAAATATATTAAAACTTGGAGAAGAACACGCTGTAACGGCCCAACCGTCCGGCACCCCAAGAACACACGCGCACACCCGCGTGCACTCGAGGCCAGCCTTACCCCAACCCCGGATCAGCAAGCGCGCAACATGCCACATAGTACTTTGGAGAAGGAATACTAGCATACTTGGAGAACATAACCCACAATTAACACAATTCAGGTATATAGGCCACCAATCTCTCACATGTCAACCCTGCTGCGCCACAGGGGTGGAACACAGACGTTAGGTCCATGACAAGCTCCTCACCCAATCCGCTAGCGCCCTCGTAGCGGACGAGAGAACTCGCTTCCACGCACACTTTCCATGTTGAGAGCTACAATAATGGACGAGCTCCCCACGTTGCGCCCTTTGTGCATAGCCCGTAGTGCATCACACACCTACCACCTCGACACCAACCTTCACCCTCTGCCCCTTGGCCTTATTACCTCAGTTGGACGGTACTTCATGCTACTGCGCTCTGCACACATATCAAGCATCCTCAATAGCTCTCCTTCATTTCCAACTGTGCTTTCACGAGTTATCAGAGGGTCAAACCACCACAAGGCCTATCTCGCATCCATCAATGTCCCAAAGCTTCACGTCAATTCAATGCTTGCCAATTCGATCAACATGCACAATGGCCGCACATCCCCAAAGATCACATTTGATGG
The DNA here is from genome assembly GCA_018223645.1 of Jasminum sambac. NCBI lineage: Eukaryota > Viridiplantae > Streptophyta > Magnoliopsida > Lamiales > Oleaceae > Jasminum > Jasminum sambac. The sequence goes on along the minus strand of CP073650.1, from coordinate 17,949,304 downwards.
AACACCATGCCGGAACCTCCCGCAACCTCCTAACGCAGTGCCCCAACAAAGCCTGCTCTAATACCAAGTGTAACGGCCCAACCATCCGGCGCTCCGAGAACACACTTGCACACTTGCATGCATCCGAGGTCAGCCTTACCCCAACCCTAGACCAGCAAGCTTGCCATATGCCATATGGTACTTTGGGGAAGGAATACAAGCATACCTGGACAACATAGCCCACAATTAGCACAACTCATGTATATAGGCCATCAATCTCGCACATGTCAACCCTGTTGCGCCACAGAGTGGGGCCCAGATGCTAGGTCCGTGACAACGCGCTTAATTGTATGAGATAAGAAACGAGATAATATATCTAAATTCGTCAAGAATGTAATTTGATATTGGTGTCAATAAAAGTGCGCATCACCCGAATATTCAGAAAATACTTTTTCACCAATCCAATTGATACCCGTATCAATATTCATTTATAAATAAAGCATTTATTTCTTATTTTTTACTTTACTATACGTGGTGATGAATAACCCATGGATAAATAACTACATGTTATCAAAGGTGTATTCCATCCGAATAATGATACTCATTCTTACTATTTATTAGTTATCATGACACGACCTATTAGTTCACGATAATTGATTTACTATTTTAAATTGAAATGTGAGATTTAAGATAGTTAATTAATTAATATAACATTGTCGCTTATCGATTATCACTATTTATAAATAATATTATTCATTTAATTTGTAGTGTTCTGAAATAATATTATTAGTCACTAAATGCCGACCACCTCCTTGCAAAGGATATTGTTATTCTTTATAGTGTATTACATTTAAATACAACTTAGTACCATATAATTAAAAACGAGTTACACTGCCAACTTAATACCCCGTTCGCGTTCTCTTTAAAAGTGTTTTAAACACTTTTTTTCAATTTTTTTTCTCTCCTAAATCAATCACATCCACATATCTCATCACATCCACATATCTCAACCACTCAACTCCACTTATTCTTTCTCCTCTTTTACATTAAAAACCTTTAAAAACCATTATAATATATTCCCTATCACCTAAACTATCACATAAAAATATTTCAATTTTTATCACTCTCTCGAATATAACATTATTAATTCATCATTGTGCAACGTCTTGGATATACAAATCCACATATTAATTTACCAAAAATATCATAGGAACAAATTACTATTCACCATCATCATTCATGTTTACCATATCTTACACACATCATTCCATTGTCTTTCCTACCAAACAAATATATAACCCCTTTGTCTCTATTTATATGTAACTAAAATCCTTCTTTCAACCAAATCATTCAAGATTTCAACTTTAGAGCTCAAAATTTATCAATGGCTCAAGAAAGGGAAAAATCTTTGCTCAATCAACACACAGAAAAACACTTCACCGCGGGAGAAATAGTTCGAGATATAATCATCGGTGTTTCCGACGGACTCACTGTGCCTTTTGCCCTGGCGGCCGGCCTGTCGGGCGCCAATGCATCGTCCAATATCATTCTCACAGCCGGCATAGCTGAGGTGGCGGCCGGAGCCATCTCCATGGGGCTTGGAGGGTAAAGTTTAAGATTTGTTAAATTTGTTACGCTATGTTTAATATAAGGCTAGTAATATGGGAAAATGTTGGAATTTGTAATTTTTTTTTTCCCTTTTGTAATGTGTGTGTGGATGGTTCTGTAATGCATGTAATTCATTCATTACAGGTATCTTGCTGCAAAAAGTGAGGCAGATCATTACATGAGGGAACTGAAAAGAGAGCAAGAAGAGATCATTGCTGTGCCTGATACAGGTTGGCTTCTCATACATACACACAAATAAACATACATAAATACATACATACATACATATACATGTAAAATATTGTTTATAAAATACGAGCATCAAAACTCCATAATTTCTAATCAATTAATACAAACCACCTACGCATAGCGACTTATATTATTTAGTTAATGTTCCTTTTCTATATGTACGTAGGTGACAAACATTTATCAGTCTCGAGTACTAAATCTCTCTACATTTCAGAGTATTAGAATTATTTATTTATTTATTTATTTTTGTATAAAATACTTCTACCACTTCAAGTGCATCGAGTTTAGTACTCTCGTGTTAACGAGACTATAAGGAGTCGAGATCTGTTATCTCAATTCCAATTGCGTGCTAATGCTGAAACAACCAAGATTGTTTAGTAATGATGTTGATTATTTTGAATGAATGAGACAGCCTGAGAGACATGAATTAGAACATCAGAAATAGACTCGACTATGAGTCACTTAGAAGGCTATATTTTGTTTGTCATCATTGCAGTCATTCGATATATGAAAATGATGTTCATTTTACAACAAAAAGATTGCCCTATATATAACAAACAGTAACACTTTCTTGTGACAAAAGTTTTTGTTTGTTGAATATGCAGAAGCTGCTGAGGTAGCAGAGATACTATCAGAATATGGGGTTGAGCCTCATGAATGCACGCCAGTAGTCAATGCTCTAAGGAAGAATCCACAGGCATGGTTGGATTTTATGATGAAGTAAGTTTTTCCTTTTTAGCTCAAAAGTCACTTAAAAGTACTTTTCTTTTCTTTTTTTTTTTTTTTAATTTTCTTTTCCTTTTTGTGTACATGCTGTTAAACACAAAATCAAATATCGATATCTTGTCTTATTTTTCTTTCTTTAGTCGTAATATCTAATTAAAATAATTCAAATACACAAATGTAATTGGATTGTTTTATAATTGGACGGAACAATAAAAGAAACAAAAAGTAAAACATCAGATCTGAAATGTAGGATATCAGGTGGCCCTTTCTGCTTGGAAATGGGTTTAATATAAAATATCTATTGGCACTGACTCACTCAAAGTGACACACATTATTCTATCATGTGCCAATTTCCAAAGATGCATAAAAAATTAAATAAATTAATTAAAAAGACTGTTTCATTTTGTTGTGTCCACTTTGTATTTTGTCTTAATGAGGATCGAATCTACTAAGAATCCTACTTTAATTAGTTTGTTATTGTTCCTGTAATGCCTAAAATTACAAAAAGAGACCGATATCTTTGGTAAGAATAATGTTGCAACACACTAATTGTAATTTCATCTTGACATATTACATAATTCGTATTGCTATATAGAATTACCAATTCAATTGGATGTTCGTGGTATCTTGTAGACATGAAAAGTAATTTGTAACGTATTCAGTATATTGAATTCTACAATAGAAACCATAATTACAAATCAATCATCTTCAAAATTACATTCCTTATTTCTGATTAGCTCATATTCGCTTTCCTAATTCTTTTTCTGCTCATCCAATCCAATCAAAACATTTTACACATGCAACTAAGTGTATGAAATCAATGACGTTGAGGCATGAATTGAAACAATAGATCTCGACTCATTTCTGATGGATGAGTTCATGTACAATTGAAGGTTTGAGCTGGGATTGGAGAAGCCAGATCCAAGGAGAGCATTACAGAGTGCACTTACTATTGCAATTGCTTACATTGTGGGTGGCATAGTGCCACTGGTTCCTTACATCTTCATTCCAATAGCAAGAAAAGCTGTAATTGCCTCTGTAGTGTTGACTCTATTAGCACTGCTGATATTTGGATATGCAAAAGGCTACTTCACAGGGAATAAGCCAATTAGGAGTGCCCTACAAACTGCCCTAATTGGGGCCATTGCATCTGCTGCTGCTTTTGGCATGGCTAAGGTTGTTCAAGGATAGGAAGACTAGGACTAATTAGGGTTGTCATTACATTACATTCTAGGTACGTACTGGGTTATTTCATGCGTAATGTCCTGTTGTATCGTGTCGTCGAGTTTCTTTCACAATTTTGGGACAATACCTTCAATTGATTTGATCATCAAGTAATAACATTTATGAATTGTTTTCAAAACATCTAAAATCTCAGAGAAATGTTCTCCACTATATGTGAAGAGTTATTCTTCCCACCTGCTGATGTATCATCAATTGAGCCTATTTTCAATATCAAGAACTCGGTTCAATACGTTAAGCTCAACTACTGATACATCAACTAGTGGAGACAATAACTCCCCCATGAGTATTATCTCTAGACTCTAAACTCCATTGGACAAGCACCCACATATTGACGGATGATACTTGACTTTGAGCTTTTGTGCAAGGCAAAAGTCAAACATCAATTACTACTGCCACTTAGTATTAACAATCCACACATTTCGTAAAATCTAACAATATTTCTCTTCATAAATCGTTTATAGACCGATCAAACGGACAATGAATAGAAGTTCCAAGCCGATAACCCCCTCCGAAAAGGTACCGCAAAATGGAAATCAACCACAAACTTCTTCAGTAAGCCATTTAATCCACTAATACCTAACAAAAACTCGAATTAACAAAAACACATTGGATAGCAAACCTAAAAAATTGATCACCATCTTCCTCAGACACAAGAGAAGAACCAACTCCATCGATCTCATAAGTCATATATGCGCAAGAAAGAATAATAGTAAGCTTCGGTAAGTAAAATAGCTGTACAATCTCCATTATTTCTGTTGGTTTCTCCATGGATTCAAAATGAATCAAGAAAAACTCATTATCATTGGCTGGTGTCCGCATTTAGAGATTCCAACCTTTTAGTTAAACCTTCCACGTTCTCAGAGCTACCAAGAATGCCGTGGAACTCCAAAGAATCATCATTCTCGTTTTGAAGGTCACCGTTGTCCTCATCAAGCTTAGTAGATTGTTCATTTTCGGTAGGACTGCATAAAAGAAGTTGCTCAAGCATATAATCATTACCAGATATATCGGGAAGAACGAGCTGCCCATAATTTTCATGACCGATGTGCTTTTCATCCAACGGTTGCGGTAAAAGATCAACATCCTCAAGAAGATCTCTCATTTCCTCTGTAGAAAGATCAAATTCCATTATGTCTTCATCAGAATTTAAAAAAGGGTTTGTACTTGTACACGAAGGCACCAAGTCTCCATCTGCGGGTGGCTGATACCTAACTATTGTCCCATTGGATGGAGGTGGTTCACAATCGTCTGTAACTTCACTCAGTACACTCTTTCCAGATTCAGGCATCCGCCAGGTGGTCTCTTTTGGCTGTAATAACTGGACGAGAAAACCGGGGTTTTGCATAGCCATCACTATGAAAGAAAGCATTTGCTGTTGGTTTTTTTCCATGCCTTTTAGTTGCTCTCTCAGGAGTAGTAACTTACTCTGTGAGGTTTGCTGGTGCTGATGTAGTTTTTTTAGCTCTTGCATGAGGGCGTTTTTGTCCGTTTTAAGATTCTCAACTTCCTTCCACAGTGCAAGTCTCTTGCCTTCTTCAGATGGAGGGGGTTGATCTGTTTCTTTCAATTGAGATGATTTTTCGGAAGTTTTTGTTTGTTTTACGCCCTGAGGATGCTTCTTTCGGACTATGTTCTTCAGTAAATGCCTCTGGGCTTTGACAAAGGCCTCATTGGCAAATTCCCAACGATCTGTATCCGTTTTTCTGAAACCCTGGTTCAATTCCAGAAGCAAGATCAATTCATGCTGAAAACAGTTTTGAATCCAGGACAACAGAAGATTAAAAGAGCATGTAAACTATATATATTCATATTCTAGCAAGTTGAAAGTAAAGACAAAAATAATTGAAAATCAAAACCCACACAATGCATACCCAACTAGCACGTGAAATCAAGTTTCTTGCAAATGGAAATAAATATGTAGAAAAAAAAAATTTTAAGGTTATCTCATGGTGAACAATGGATATCATTCAGCTGTGAAGAGAAAAATAGAAGACAGATATACAAGTCATCATTAACTAGTCTGAGACCAGAGAGCGATAGAGCTATCAAATTTCTTGTTCCAATAGGCTCGGATTAGTGAAACATTCAACATCTCGTCCTTTAGTGATGGATGAACCTAAAGGCATTTCCAATGTAATTCTCTTGGTCAACATTATGCACTAATGATATTGTTTTATTGGATGGAAATAGTTGAGAATGCAAATTAGAATCTCTGACAAAAACTGTTGAATTTAATAGTTTCGGGTCCATGAGAAATAAAATAGACAAGCACAGACCTTTAGTAATATAATTTTGAAAACAAAAACTTCTCCACACAAGTTCAATTTGTTAAGATAGATGAGAAATATCTTGTGATAATGAGTCCACATCCTAAGAGCTACAATATCTCAACAGAACTTGCTAGGAGGAGTAGTCTAAACTTTCTATTTAGTCCAGTACCAATGAGATAAGAAAATGACTTCCCCAGTCTATTAGTATCTTGTCTTCACAAAGAACAAATTTACTTAGTCAACAATAATCTGTAGTTCTGTCAATAATTAACTAACTCCTACTATAATAAAATGGCCTAACTTGTTGTGTTGGTATCATATTGAAACAGTGATGAACTGGAACTAATAAAATCAATAGTGAAACAACAGAAACCAACTACTTAGTTAGACTGAGTTGCAGAGTTGACTTTTTAGGTTGACGCAGTTGTCAAACCACGAGATTTGTGGATAACAATGAACAGTGACTTATATTGTGTGGTGGATATTGAAGTTTGACTTCAACGGAATATTATATATATATATATATATATATATATATATATATATATATATATAGGGGAGGGGGGGGGTTGGGTTTAAAACGAACATTTGGCATAGTCTACACTCTACATGAGGAACAATGGACTTGATATGTAGCAGAGGTATACCTGACTAAAATTGTCTGAAGAAAATAAATTTAGAAGAAGACATAGGCTATAAGCTCTTCATCCTCAAATACTTTTAGTAAAATAATTTTCCGGTAGAAGTATCAGTGAAGCAGAATAAGTTTCAACTTCCCATATACAATTTACTGGTTTAGTCAAATTTTACCTGCAAAAGTATTTTCTTAAATGTCACTGTGACGTTGTCCCTATATTTATGTCCTAGGAGAAGTTTGACCCAATACACCAACAAGAAATTTTCTTCAATCTTGGAGAAACAAGAACCTCAATCAATGGTAACAGGTAAAACACTATAGAAGTTCAGTAAACACAGCAAGATATTTATGTGACTGACAGATGAACAAGACAAGGAAGTGTTTCTCTGCAATCAGTGACGAAAGTCTGATTTGGTGCTTTCTGCAGGTATTACTACAAAAGAATCTCTTCATAAAGATTAATTATCATATATGTCAACTCCAGTGTAGTACTATCGTTTCGTGCCCTACAACTCTTCTAATGGAAGGCCAAATGTAGCCGTCAGATTGAGAAGACGATCAACAACCACTGCATTTCTCACCCCCACAGTCACTCAACTAATACACGAATTTTCGCACAAACGCCCCCAAGATTCACCAAAATTCACAAATTTCAACGGGTTTCAGGACGAACCTGCATCACTTTAACTAAGTACTTCAAAGTACCCAAGCTTTCCAATTTTAATTTCACAGTCCTCATCAAACTAAGAATCTCTTCAACATACTAGTGCAGCACCACAGGCAGGCTACTCTAATCCATGAGCTGATACACACGTACACACACACATTACATAGAGCAGAAAGCCAATTATCCAGCCTATTAATATAGGAACAAAGAAAATCCAACTCAATCAAAATGTTCAATCCGTGCCAAATTTTCCTAACAGCTCCCAATTCTATGTAAACATCACGACACCGTACACTTGTACAATGATAGGAAAACAGGGTATATATTCAAATTTCAAATTTCAAATTCTATGGCACAATTGTGATACCCAGAATTAAAAACTCGTTGAAATTAAGTGATAAGAAGCTCACATAGATATTGAGTTGGCGAACGAAACTGGAGAAATTGCTATGCTTGAAATACTTGGGCAGCAATTGGGAAGAGAATTTGGAATCGTCCCATATGATGAAACTGTCGTTGGATTCGCTCCAGGAAATCAAATCGTTAGTGGATTCGTCATCGACCATCTCATAACACTTAACCAAGAAAGGCGGCAAAGAAGTACCATTTTCAATCGATTTCACCATAATTCCCCAAACCCACTTCACAAATTCAATCTTTTTCAAAATTCAAGAATGCTTTATCAAAATTCTTTAGAGATGTTCTTTAACTGTATGTGCGTAAAGGTATATCTACAACACATCGAATATTTTTCTTGAGAAGGAGGTAAGGAATTGGGAATTTAACGGGAAAGAGGGAGGAGGTGAAGGAAAGGGTGCGTTTGGGTTGAAAGATTTGGATTCAGAGGGGTCTTTGGTTGAATGGGTCCGCGAGGGCAAAACCGAAGGACACGTCTTGAACCTGATTGGCGGTGGAAAATATCTTTGACCGTCTCAATAGGCGTGGAAACAAAATGAAAATTGCGTACCGGTCCAAACTGCAAACTCCAACCGATTCGGATCATTTGAAAATGGACCGTCTATAAACTGCTCAAAAGTCGCCTTTAACTGTTTAAATCGCTCGAATCTTGAGGTGAGTTGGTTTCGGTTCCCACAAACACTCAAACCAGATAATGGTGACTTGATTTCGGGTTTCGTAAAAAACCAACCAGGTTAGAACCATGCCCATTTCTTGTGTGATTCTAACAATCACAATTATGGGGTTTGGATCCGAACCATTATGGACATCGGAACGATGTTCACTGTGGGTAATAGATCAAATCCGTATAAGTGTGAAATACAAAATAATACTTTCAGAAAAATGCTACTCCCTCTAAGACAATTCTCCACTATCAATCGAGGATAGAAACATGCTTTTTGGAATTCTTGCTTTTCCTTTTTCTTGGATTTGGATCTTATGCATTAAAATCTATTGAAGTTAGATTACAACGATAAAGTCGTCTCACTTAACAAGAATGTTGCTTTCTACCCATCCGTTGATTTAGAGCATCTCCAATGCAAAAGTTTGGCATGAATGTCTAAAGAAGAGAGAGAAAGACACATAAAATTGTGTGAGTCCCACATTTTCCCAAATTTTCATTGTTTAAAATTTACATTTATCTCATTTACCCCACTTTTTCCTCACTTTTTCTTTATCGCTTCCCGTGCGCTTTCCAAAATTACACATTCGTCTATACACTTTCTACTATTATTTTATTTTTATTTTTTTAATTTATTTATATCTCTCTCCTCATTTTTACTTTTTCCTCTCTTATTTATCTATCTTCCTTTCCATCTCAATCTAATTAAAATAATCATCTTTTCTCTATCTCTCTCCTCTACATTATCCTCAACATCCACGTTTACATTGGAGTTGCTCTCACACTCTTTAGCTGTCGAAGATTTTTTGGTTTTCAAATAGAGAGCCAAGCATTTACTAACATTTATTTGGGAGACATGCATTTTTAAAAATTTGATTAAAAAGTAACGAATGTTTAAAAAAAAAGTACATATATGTAACGATTTTATAAATAACATGTCTAAATTCTCCCTCTAGGAGATTCGATTACCCATGCTTGTATTACATACACATCTAGTCTAGTCAAATTAACATCGAACTGGTAAATAAGAACATTTGCCGCAGATAGTTTTTATTTTAAAGATCCGTTTATAAACACACTGTACATTTCTTCAAATTAATGATTATCCCAACTCACTTTTTAATTATATCATTGCTCCACCAATCATGCATTTTACTAACTAATATACACCTTATTTACTAACTATATATTTTATAAATACATTGTCAAAAGTGCTCTATAACAATTTTCAATTCATTGTGCATATTGTTGAGCCCTATGGATGCATAATACTATCAAAGACTCTCAGTACTCTCTTGAAAGAGGTACAGTGTCATGCATAGGGGAGTTCATAAGTCTAGAGATTGGAGCCACGAAATGGGGTGGATGACTTTAGTAGGGGAATTTTTGAAGTCTTGACCAGCTTCAAAAATTTCTATAGCCTCATCGAAACTCAATTCAACAAGCCCATAAAAGGTCTGCGCAGTGACATTAATGTGTTCCCATAAAATGACTCTTTGACTAATTTTTCTCATCTCAATGATTCAAAGCTAAACACATGGCCACCTTCTCTGTACACACACCACACATATCCATATACAATCAACTTTGTCTTAGTGCAAATTATCTGGCATTCTTAATTAGTCAATGTGGACGCAATTCAAGAACCTAAATCTTATAAGGAAGCCAAATATTCGGATGCCGTGCCTTGAAACAACCCATTGGATCAAAGTGGGTGTTTAAAGTCAAGTTAAAGGCAGATGGGACATTGGATAGATGTAAGGCACGTCTAGTAACGAAGGGTTTCAACCAAGTTTCAGAATAGAATACTCTGAAAGTTTTTCACTAGTGGCCAAGCATACCACAATTACGGTGTTTGTAACAATAGTCACAGTCAAAGATTGGCCTCTGTGTCAACTCGATATCAACAATGCTTTCTTACACGAATATTTAGAGAAGAGGACTACATGAAACCTCTCGAGGGATACACAAACATTAAAACAAGCAAGTCATCAAAGGAACTCTAGTAGTTTGTATTAGTCAAGATTCAACAACATTTATGTGTTGATTATTTTGTCACATTTTACACATGACATACATCCTCATATATATAATTTTCAGTTCATTGTGAATGTGTGCCATGGCAATAGCCTAGTCTTATAAAAGAGCTAGCTTGGCAAATTTTCCCAAAGAAACGTACTAATAAGGTTTACATTTAGATCATTAATGTTCTGCCTACGCCTATAGTAATTCCTTCTACATGTGGGAAGGCAAATATAAATGTTGTAAAATTAAAGAAAATGTATTCATTATTTTAATAATTTAAAACTAATTATTTTAATAATTAGCATCACATACGTTGTCTTCTCATGTGGTCAACGCCTCTAACGTTTGTCCTAGCGTGCAGGTGGTCGAAGGGAGAAGGAAGAGGCGAGGATTACCTATGGACCCCATTTTTGGAGATCAACAACTTCCCTTACCTTGCAATAAACAACTTCCCTTACCCCACAATAAACGAGCGTATATACATAAATATGTTTACGTAATAAAGTCCTTGCATGTAAAATTTATACCTCGCCAGGTTACATTAATAATTTAATTAACATGTCTTTTACTTTACTTGTTTAGGGTTTCATGTATTTACTTTCACATTCGTCCCCATTTTCAAATTCCAGATCACACTACTAATTTTGTGGACAGTAGGTACATTTATAAGTGATTCAAATAATTTGATTAGGGACATAAATTATACTTAAAGTGCCCCTAAAAGAATGAGGGACATATTAGTGAAATGTCCCTATAAATCGTGTCTCTAATATTAATCAGGGACGCTTAGAACACAAAAAATGTCCCTAATAATATATATGCCATGTAGGATAAAAATCTTATTAGAACACTTAATTATATGTCTCAGCTAATTTTTAAAGAATAGGGACATTTAAAGGTGAGTCACTTAATTTAAATCAAATTCAACATGTGTTTTAAATTTAAACTAATAGGACATTTCAAGAAATGTCCCTTTAAATTTAAAATAATAGAGACATTTACAAATATCCTATTAAATTGAAATAATAGGGACATTTAAAATTACTCCTATTCAATTTAAACAATAGGAACAATTAATACATATTAATCTACCTCGATTTTTTTTTTTTTTTGGGTTTTAAATGCATTAAAAATAAAGTTTACACATATTGCCACAGACATATATAAACATTAAACTAAATAGAAATAAATTTTACAAAATAAACATATAAATTCCATTCAAACTCAATCATCTTTCAAGAATGTATAATCCAACATAATTGCAAATGAAATAGAATGTCACCATATACAAGAGATAATAATAATATAAACAATTTCTTAATAGCATTCAACATTCCTAAAAACTAATAATAACACTAATATATGATGATCTTAATAATCACGATCATTTCTCTTATCCGAACGCATGAATCGTTGTATAAGATCCGGTCATTGAGCATCGTGAACTCTCATTAGGATGGTACAGTGTACACAAGGTTGACTGATCGTTGAGGATAGTAGAATTGAATGACGGAGGATAAAGGTAAAGCTGAAATGTGGAATATAGAGCAAATAGTTGTATTATTATGAGAAGTAAATTAATAAATAATGCATGTGAGAAAATAGTTAATAAAATACCTACCATTATTTCCAGAGGTACCATTCCGATGCATATCATCATGAAGAGCTATCATCTTCGTATTGAGAATGTTGAGAGCTACTCATCTAAACAAGCATTTTAAAAAAGGACAAGCAAACTTGTAAAAATAAATGAAACGCCAATCAAAGTTAATTGCTACTCGTCTATATTAATCTAATCAAAGCATTACATATCAAAAATTTGTGCAAAAGTAAAACCAAGAAAGATAAAAAAATGGAGTAAAAGCTTACAAGTGAAACGAATGCGACTTGTATAATCGAGCTACATTCACAATCTATTTCTTTCCAATTTCATTATCAACCATAGAATTTTTAAACCCACACTTCCTGTAATAAAAGCAATTTACCTCCAAGACTAACAAGTACACAAGCAAAGATAATGTTCAACAATCGATAGAAAGTTAAACATTGACTTCTCATTTGCATACTTGAATTCTAATCATGGACACCAAATTTAGACTTTAATAAATGAAATTGATCAAATCTATTATATCGATCATGCATGACCATCCACTAATCTATTTGTGTTCTTTTAACTTTTTATTTTTCTAGTTACAATTTAACTTGTACTAAATGAGATAAGCCAAACTTAAACATCAAACATATATCTCAAACAACTCCTAATTATCATGACCTAGCTTGTGGTGTACACCACTAATCAACTTAAAACTTAGTTTTTAGCGCAGAGTTAGTATGACTAACTGGTATACTACTTTCTCCTGTGATCCGCCGAGATTATTTTTTATAATTGAATGGAAGTAAATATACCAAGCAGATAAGAATTACTAAATCCAAAGGTAATATAGTTATTCATCCTGACGTCTGTAAATTTACTCAAACCTCTCAGAATCAAAATTCCAGCCTTAACAACCTCAACATGGTTGCAAAATTGTGTACTCATTACACTCTTACCGCTTTTGTTTTCCGTGGAACCAACTATTCCATTTTTAGCTACCGCGTTCTTGCCTTTATAGTGATTCCATTTCGACTATCTACTTTCTTCCTCTTTAACTTTCCTTGCTCCCGCAATTCACGCTGTTCAACATTGCTTTTTTTCAATAGATTTTTGAGAAGAATAGATGAGGATATTTTGCAAAATAGATGATAAAGGCTTTTTTTCCTGAAAAGAATAAATGAAAAAGTTAAACATATTGATGAGTTGATTAAAGTGGTGTCAATTGAATTGAATGGATGAGAAGCAATGGACGTGAATCATGAATCAAAAATGTGGCTAGAGACACTAGTCAATAGAAGTGTTGATGCTAGTGCAAATTTGAAACCTAGCGTGAAGAGGTTGAATTAAAATCAGTTGGCATCACCTACCTTACCTACCAATTGACTTGTGTATTGTAAACTTAAATTTATTCATTAGTTCTCCCAAATCTCATTATCCATTGGTTGCTAGTGTAAAAGTCCAATTAGCATGGTAATAATATATGCAATAGTAATATACGATGTTCAAGCGCCAACATCATCAAATCACACCTTTTAAGAACTAATAAATATATGGGGATTATGACAAATTGACAACACGATGTCGAGAGCCTCAAAAACTCCCAAAACAACAAAATTGAAACGCTTCACATGGTTTTGGGATATACATGTACCTTTCAGTTCAATGAAAATTTGCCGTGAACATTAATATGCATTACAAAATTAGCATATATGGCTTATCATGAGGTACACATACACATAAGTTATATAGGACATTCTGTGATTAGCATGTTTAGCATTTAGATGGTATGATCTCATTCATTATGCATGATAAAATAGAGAGATGACGAACCTATACTGCCTTCATAGGTCGTGCATAACCAAAGGTGAGACATTATGCTAACTCCAGATTTATAGGTCCTAGTAACCTTATCACTATTCCCTACTCTTCGTGGTAATACAACCTGCTAAAAATCGACTTCACACACATTAAAATGTGAACTATTATATGTAACCAAGCAATGTTGCAGAAACAAAAGCAACAAAATCACACTGCAAAATTTCAGCTTCTGGAGAACAATTTAGAAAAACTGATTTAAAATAGTAAATGAAATCGTGAAAATTATGAAATTGCATCGGAGATAGGAAACTCATTTAGGTTTAGCATACTCAAAAAAAGGCTCATTATAAGCATGTTCAGGCCACCAAAAGGTTTTTATACTGACCCTAAATCTGTTCTCTGTTTGCCCTGTCACACTTACAAAAATTCACAAAAATTGTGAGAGGACTCGGGAATAATGCCAAACCAATTCTAAATGGTAGAAGACTCATAATAGGTTGTTCCAAAACTTGAATCATTGAGAAATCTAGCCTAGAGGACCAGTTATGGACGCTTGAGTCGGGTAATGAATCTGCCCAAACTGGGCAGATTCATTATTTAGTTGAAATTCATCAATTTCATTGAGGAAATCTATCGAACAACTTCATTGCACCCATAATTCATACAATAAACTCAATCATAAACATAAATTCAAATCTTCATTATTAACTCTAGCAATCACACATTGCATATAACACAAAGAAACAAAATCAAACTGCAAAAGTTTCAGCTTCTGCAGCACAATTTAGAAAATCGATTTAAAAATAGTAAATGAAATCGTGAAACTATGAAATTGCATCGAGATAGGAAACTCATTTAGGTTTAACATACCAAAAATAGCTCATTATAAGCATGTTTGGGCCACCAAAAGGTTTTTATACTGACCCTAAATCTGTCATTTAATCATTCATCACCCATTCAATTTTCTTCATAATTTGAAATAGATATTACAATAATAAACCACTGTTAATTGCTAAACATTACAACATTACAAAAATCCACAACCCAATAATGAAAAATAAAAAAATCCAATTAAACCTGTGCATCATCATTCTAGCTTAAAAGGCTAACCTGCAAATCTACAAAGTTGAAAGTTCCAACTTCCAAACAAATGAAACAATGACACAATTATTAAATGATTTAATTCAATTAATCAATAATCATTAACCATAAATCTAATTACTAAATTAGATATAAAAATTAGGTTGTTTCTCAAAATACAAATATTAAACATCTTACATAATTAAATAACAAGGGAAGAGTAATCGAATTAACTCACTTTGAATTTTGAAGAATCGAAGTCAAAAAGCCAAAAAGGAGATGCAATTGGACCGTGGATGAGCTCACGAGCAGACGCAGTTGACTGTGGAGTCGAGGGACCGTGGTGCCGCCGTGCCAGAGAGCCCGCGACTGGTCTGAGTAGCGTCGCCGATTCTGCCAATCAGTAGCATACTAGCATAGACACAGAGAGAGCACCAGAGACTAAGAGAGTAGAGAGGAAACGAGAGAGCCAGTTAGCGAGAAAGAAATTAGAGAACGAAGAAGGTTCGGTTGTTATTGTTACTTTTGGACTTCAAAAATTTTTGTGGGCCAAGTTTTGTTGGGCTTCAGAATTTTGAGTGAGTCCAAATTATAATTAGGGATTGATGGAATTATTAGGGACATAATTTTTAACTCCTAATCATAAGAGTTGACAAGTAAGCCGAAGTAACAAAATAGGGACGTTTTTATTTGCCTTAATTAATACTAATAGAGACAAAATAAATTTTTGTCTCTAATTAAATATTAGGAACATTTTTATTTGTCTTACCTAATATTAATAGAGACATAACCTATTTTTGACTCTAATTATTTATTAATGGGGACATATGAAATATTTTGTCCCTATTTCAATGTCCCTAATACTCACAAATTTAGTAGTGAGATCATGTTTCTTTTAATTTCTGTCCTAGTGAATGAGTGAAGAAATTTAGTTAGCCCAGGTTAGAGAATGTAGTATATATTATAGAGACAAATTATATAGATATTCTGTATATTAAACCACATTTCAAAATTTATGTATAAGATTAAAAAAAAAAAGCTACCCACTAGCACGATCGGTTCACCTATATATATATATATATATATATATATATATATATATATATTACTATCTTGTGAAACAAATTTATTGACTCCTTTTAATTTATCATGTTATAGCTTTGGGCCTGGGAGCCAAAAAAGTTGCCCATAAAAATATTAACAATGTACCACGAGCTAGAAGATTTGTTATTAATAATTTTTTCTTTGATCAATGATTGATTGTTTGGGCATGCAAAGTTTTGTTTGATATGTCGGAAGATATAGAAAGACAGATTTTAAACAAGAATATATAATTCATTTATTTATTCAAACGTGATTATCAGTAGTTATATATGTGACATATATATTATTTACATATTGGTTGGTGTTAATATAATATATTTTATGAAATTTCGTAAAACTAATTAATATTAGAAAAATATTGTTTCAATTATATATTTTACATCAGTAGTCCGTATTCACTGTTATACATATGTTTTATAGTTTTCATTGCTATTCAATTAAAAAAAAATTACGCGGCACAGTCTTCTAAGTCGACGGAGACTGTAGTCTTGTACCGGTGTTTTTCTTTTCTTCTTCATCTTGGCAGCCACAAAAATCCATGAAAAGCATATGATCCAATTTGCATGAATCGACCTATTGTTGTTTTATTATATTTGAAATGTCTCTTTCTCGTTAGTTAGTCCTTAATCACACGCAATTGAATGAATTCTAATAATTTACTATCGAGTCACGAACAACAGGTAAAGATTGCTGGGGGCTACCATTCTGGCATTTTGTCTATCAAAAAATTCTGATATTCACACTTGCCATGTAACGTGGAGAAATAGTGCAAGTGTAAACGGATTCACGTCCAATCCATATTCAGGGCCAACACGAAGATATTCATGAGTGATCTAATGTTTATGTGAGCACAATTATATTGTAACATAACTAAGGGATAAATGTCAAATCGACGTTGAATGGTGTTGAGATTATTAAATTATATATACAGGAATGATAATCTGATACGAAAATGATATTGGTCTTGCGAGGGCAATAAATCATGCAAACATAAACATTACGTCATCTCATATTCGTCAATTCTATCAATATCATTTATATACAATGAATGTATAGTTTACATGACTTTTAAAGTTTTATAATTGGGAATCACAACTCGTAATCGAATACCTTATTTTTTAGGGCAATAAATCATACCCACATAAAAATTGTATCATCTCATATTCATCAATTCTATCAATATCATTTATATGTCGTTAATGATATTATTTTACATGACTTTTAAAGTTTTAAATTGTGAGTTACAAGTTGTGTGTGTGTATATATATATATATATATATATATATATATATATTGTTCCATTCATAGATACTCTGTGTGCATTTATCCTAAAAAGTTGCATCTATGATGGATTGTGCAGTTATTTGTCTGGTATGAATAATTTTTTGTGTCATGCCAACAATTAGTCTAATTAATTCAGCAAGTATATTTAAATGTGGGCCAATAAATGCTCGATGGTTGACATTGAATAAAGTTCGATACATATTTAATTATAATTTAAAAATGGATAAATAATTAGTAACAACTTTTTAAGTGATTGTTAGATTCACCCATGGCTCGAACCAACTTCTTAAAACTAGGATTGAGATCCAAAGAGATGGCCAAAAAACAGCACATATATATGGACCCACTCTTTTTTGTGTTATATAGTAAACTACCGTACTATTGGGGACAAATGATACACAACATTCATATTGTGTGAAGCCAAGAAGGTTTACCGAATCAAATAACATTTTCTAATTACTCACAAGAACGGTCAAATTTCTAATATATATTCGTATAAAATACACACTTCTTCAATCAACGCGCAGAATACATACAAACCAGGGAATGAAAATTCCTACCAATTTCTCTCTTCAGACTTGCTGTTCACTACACATAAGCAACCTCCTTCAATTCAACTGCCAATTCTTTACTCCTTATTAATCACTTCGTAGACCAGCATGCCTCCTGTTATCAGTATTCTCAATCCCAGGTAATTCAAATCAAGTTCGAGAGAAATGAGCAGTGATGGAATTGTGCAGAGGGCTCTTCGCAGCCTCGGCAAAGGAGTGGATTTAACCTCAGATTTTCGACTCAAATACTGTAAAGGAGATGATAGGTTGATTTTGCTTAATGAAACGGATACCAGAGAGCTCTCGGTTCCAGGTTTTGGTACATTCGGAGATGTTTCTATCGACATCAAATGCGATAAAGGCGAACGCACGCGATATCAATCCGATATCCTCGATTTCAATCAGGTATTTGATTTGGCTTCGATTTGTGCCAATTTTTCTCATTATCGATCTCGAGAGTGAATTCGCGTTTGAGTTTTCGACCTTTGGTTGTGATTATGTGTCCAGATGTCGGAATTTTTTAACCATAAATGTTCAGTGCCTGGGAAAATTCCATCGGGATATTTCAATTCAATGTTCGGTTTTCAGAGTGGATCGTGGGCTGTAGATGCAGCGAATACGAAGTATTTAGGGCTTGATGGTTACTTCATTGTGCTTTTCAATGTTCATATTGATCGATATCCTCTTATTCTCGCTGATCATGTACGAAACGCTGTTCCTTCTACTTGGGATCCGTCTGCTCTTGCCAGGTAATACCAATACTCTGTTCTTCTCTGTTATTAAGTGCCATTCATTAAACTTAGGCTTGTTTCATCCTCCTCGATTATATTAATTCATCTTTGATTAGTGATTAGACTCATCTTATCTAATGCAAAAAAATGGAGAAATTAGTTAAAATTTAGGCAAAATTTATGGAGCAGTGGAAAATTCTTCTTTTGAGAATGTAATTTTGAAAATGAACATGAAAAAAAAGAAAAAAAAAAGAAAGAAAGTAAAAAAATGATTATGGAAAAAGCTTTGTTTAACTCAGTCAATTTTTTGGTATTGGTACTTAATCATTTTTCGTTGTTGACTGGTTAGCATATGGAAGAAAGATGCTATGAATGACGCTCTCTGGAATTAGTATTTGACTTCGTTCATTTTGTATGAAAATTAAGAAAAATTTTAAGCCACGCGTATCGAATTAATACTTTATTTCATCCATTCTCAACTAGGTATAATAAAAAAAAAAATAGAAAAATAGTCATATTTGACTTTATCCATGAATGAAAATTTCTAGAATTAGTATTTGATTCGGCCCATCTTATCTAATGTTAAAAAATGGGGAAATTAGTTAAAAATTAAGAAAAATTTATGGAGCGGTGAAAATTCTTCTTTTGAGAATGTAAAAAAGAAAGTAAAAAATGATTATGGAAAAAGCTTTGTTTAATTCGTAGTCAATTTTTTGGAATTGGTACTTAATCATTTTTCTTTGTTGACTGGCTAGCATTTGGAAGAAAGATTTTATGAATGACGCTTTCCGGAATTAGTATTTGACGTGGTTCATCTTGTCACACAAGAAAATTTTTAAGTCACACGTATCGAATTAATACTTGATTTCGTCCATTCTCAACTAGGGGGAGGTGGGCAGGTACCCATGCCGACGTGGCACCCTTTGATGGTGCCACATCATCCTCAATAAGAAATTTTTTAAACAGTGTTTTATAATATTCACTTTGGGTAAAATGAATGATACATACTCCCTGATAATGGGGGCCCATAAATTTTTTTTCCGACTTGGATACCGTACCCACGTGCTCATCTAGGTATAACCAAAAAAATTACTCCCTCTATTTTACATATATAATTCATTTTGTTTCCTTTATAAAGATTAAAAATATTATTGGAAAAGTAAAATTTTCAAGTAATTTTCTGTAATGCCCTTATTTAAATGAATATAAATCATTAAAAATTTTATATTTTCAAAAATATATGTGAGATATAATAGTAAATAAATATAAAAAATATTATTAAATATAGAAAGAGAATTATATATGTGAAATAATTCAAAAATGATTAGTAAGCGATATATGGGGGACGGAGGGAGTAGAAAATAGTGATAATAGCGGCATTTGACTTTATCCATGAATGGAAATTTCTCGAATTAGTTTTTGATTCTGTTCACCTTTAGTAGTTTTTAGGCTAGTCTTGTATGAAAATCAAGAAATATTCTAAGTCACACGTATGGAATTAATGCTTAATTTTGTCCATTGTAGAGTAGGTATAAACAGAAAATTGGAAAAAGACTAATAATTGTCGTATTTGACTTTATTGATTCGTTTTTTTCTTTTCTTTATTATTTATTTATTTTTCGAATCCATTTTATTCATTAATTACAGATTAGACTTGTCGCATATGAGATCAAAAAAGATTTTTTTTTTTTTTTTTACAAAATTTTAAAGGTGCTAGTTGGATTAGAGCGGGACCATCTCTCTCATCAATTTAATTCTTAATAATCCCACATTAAAAAAAAAATCATGAAATAATTAGATGACTCGTTAAACGACTCCTCCTAATAAAATTCCTTTTTAAGGGATCAAGAAAAAAAAAATTCTTGTAAGTCTTAAAATTGAATGTACCTATTCAAAAAAAAAAAAAGTGAATATACGTATTTCAAGATGTTCAAAGCTACTCTTCGATTGAAGCGACAAATTTTAAATCTTTTGCTAATATCTTAGGTTCATCTTTTGTAAAAATAAAAAAATAAAAAAAATGGAGTTGAGAAAAAAAGTTGTCAAAGGAGAAAATTATAAAGTATAGTGGATTTATTAAAATAAACTAAATTAACCTAAAAATTCCTTCATTTCAGCCAGGACAAGATAAATAGAGTGTTGCCTATTTTTTATAGGATGATTTTTTTTTTTTTTTTTGAATGGTTTACTAGGTTGATTATTGTAGTATATCTTGGAATTTCACGTCATCATTACGTATCGCTATAGCCAATAAAACATATGTCAGCTAGGGCTACACCATATGACCAACTTCGTAGAATATATATGGTTGGTTCCATTTTTCGGTCACCAAAACTTCAATTAAGTCATCCAACTTCAATTTGCGACATTTAGATCATTGAAGTTTAATGTCCTTTAAATGTTAGTCACATTATAGCAACCAATACTAATCAGCTATTAGCCCCACTTTGTCGGTAAATCCGTAAATGTACCACCAACTCATGCCCTGGTTGTATATCTTGAAACGGAGAAATGAATAGGGTTCTAGATATACTTCATTAAATGATTGTATTCAGTTTTCCTAGTCCCAAAATGATTACATCTAAATTGTCATATAAACACACGACATGTTAAATTTGTTGACAAATGTTAGTAATATTTTTAAGGATTCTGAGATTAATTTCAGAAATCATTAATTTAATATATAAAACAAATCATAGTGAGAAATGGCGAAGTATAGTTGGATAACCAACTTAGATTTTATTGAAATTTCAGTGACCAACAACGAAATTAAAAATTTAAGAGATTGACCAAATCGATTAAGTATAATAAATGCATGGATAAATATATTTATTATAAAGCAGAATAATTTCCATTTTCTTTCCTCGAGTCAGACGATGGGAGCCTGTATCAAAGTCCACGTTTAGGAGGAAAAAAAAAAGGGTCAGCATTATCGATGGAACTAATCTTTAGACGTGTCGTGCATTTAGCTTTGTTTAATATTGAGGTAGATAGATTGTTACTGGATGTTATTTTTTCGTACTCATAGTTGGTTTGTGTTTGCATCAAAATGTTGACATTTACGTATTTAATTGTCAACACATACTTTCCTGCAAAAAAATAAAATAAAATTGTCAACACATACTTACTGGTTTGACTTGTTCAAATGATACGTCCATGTGGAGCATTTGATTTTTGGTTCTCTGCGGTCAAGAAGTCAAACAATTTTTTCCTAAAGTTATGTCATCAATCATGAATGAAAATATGATCTTTGCGCTTGGGGAAATGACGCAGCTAGTGAGGTTCTAACCGATGCGCGTCTATTACTGGTTGAAAACTATTTCCAAACCCCCTCCTCGGCCTGGGTTCGCCCCTGGCCGTCGAGAATTTCTGGAAGGGCTCCCTTCATTGGCTAATAGCATTGAACTAATATTTTGATTTATTTAATGTTTTTAATAACATCTGGAGTCTGTAGTCATACATTCTAGAATGGGTAAAAACACTACTAGTAAACGAATATTTTATGAAATTTGGTAGCAGGTCACTAATTTTTCAAATTTTGATTCAACTTGACTATGAACTTTAGGATAAGTTACGTGGGTATTAGCAACTACATTATTTGTTTTACTTTTTTATACTTTTTAAAATTCACATTTAGTCAAACAAATCACACTCACATATTTCGTAGGACCCACCTATAGTACTAAATCTTCGTTGTTCAACTCTACTTATTCTCTCTGGTCCTACTCCTAAAAATTTATTTTAAAAATTTTCTGACAATTTGAGCATTCCGTCCATATTTATTAGTTTAACTAAAAATCTAGTGCGACAACTATTTACCCGTGTTTTGGTGAACTTCTATAAAGTTAACTTTTTCGATTGAACCATTGTAGAGATCATAAAATATGTGAAACTAATGATTAGTGAATTGAGATAGATAGTTGGCACTCAATTTTGATTGAGTATTAGAAGTAATTTTTAAGTAGACGAAAGTTAAAACAATCACAGATCACAGGATTAGATTTGCTTGAATTATTGAAACTAACCTAACCGAGATTTGATTGATGATATGAATTATTTGTGCTGTGTGACAGATTTATTGAGAAATATGGTACCCACATAATTGTGGGGTTGAGCATAGGTGGCCAAGATGTGGTATTAGTAAGGCAGGACAAGTCTTCCAACATGGAGCCCTCACACTTAAAGAACCACTTAGATAACCTTGGTGATCAGTTGTTCACCGGGGCATGTCCTTTTTCTCCACATCAATACAAAACCAAAGAGCAAAAATACAAGGTTCCTTGTTATTTTGTTTTTTTGTTTTATTTTTGAAGTGTGTTTTAGTCATATGACTAAATTGGATGCCACTAAATTATATTTGTAATATTTCCAAATCCAGGCGCCACAGGCTTTCAATGTTTTTGATCCACAACCAAATCTTTTCAGCAATTATGCGTCCATCAGTGCAAAAGATGTAGGTTTGATCATCATATTCGGATATTTTTTCTTGTGTCTTCGTGTTTGAATGTTAAATTTAAACTCATTCTACTTGTGGGATCCTCCAATAAATGCCATAAAGGGCCTTTATGTTGTCCCCATCAAATAGTTGTGTATCCCCTCCTCCTACATCAGAGGGCATAAATGACATATTTGGTATGGCCGGGTGATCAGAATTGACTACGAGCAAAGCTTCGTAATTACATGTTTAAATATGATTTAAAAATATAGCAATATCACGCAAAATTTCAATATTATTTCCCAATTTATTGTTAGCTGAAAAAGTGTCAAATTAGTCTCATATTTGGACGTTCGAAATTTAATGAACAAATACGGAGAAAATTGGGCAAATTTAAAAAAAAAAAAATTGTATTCAATTATATTTGCAGGGTATCAGTGTTATATGTTCAAAGAGGGGTGGAGACTTGACAACTGCTACACATTGTGAATGGCTTCTAACTGTTCCATCGATGCCTGATGCAATTCACTTTAACTTCATCCCTATCACTTCACTTCTTAGAGGAGTTCCAGGCAGAGGGTTCTTGTCACATGCCATCAATCTTTACCTCCGATGTAAGTATGATTGATCTACCAACATCAAGATAGTTTATAGTCCGCCAAATCAATCATATGCTTAAAATGCAATTCTTGTCGAATACTTAAGAAGCAAGACTCATAGATTGAGATAATCTTGTCTTGTAAAGGTACGAGGTAGCTCTATCAAGAACAGAATGAGAAGAATAATTGGATAGTCGAGCCTAAGTTTATGGCAAATTACAAAATTCAGTTTATCGTTACAAATTCTTCCATAATCATGTAATGGAACTTAAACATAATGTGTTTCTTTTATGTGTAGATAAGCCACCTATAGCTGATTTGCAGTACTTCCTGGATTTCCAAGGTCATAGGATTTGGGCTCCTATTCATAATGACCTCCCTCTTGGTCCTGTTAGAAACAACACCTTGCAAACACCTGCTCTTCAATTCAATCTGATGGGCCCTAAACTCTATGTAAATACGACTCAGGTAAATGCACTTAGCTTGTACTTGTTTTACATGTTCATCATGGCCTTGCATATAAAGATCAGCTTTGTACACTATTGGATTCTGACTAAGTTTTACCAGGTCACAGTCGGAAAAAGACCCATTACTGGAATGCGATTGTACCTTGAGGGCAAGAAATCCAATAGGTAATTCATTATTGTATACAAATTGTCAATGTTACTGGTACAACAAGAATCTACAACATGGTGTACAATACATATATGCCTCATTTAAAGCCCATTGATTTAAAAGTAACGTGATGTGTGGAAAAATAAGATCCTCCCAAGTGTATATGTTGTCCAACTCGTTGTACCTATAGCAAGGTGCAATTGTTAATACTATTTTAATGGTGCATACCAAGGAATCTCAAAAACCGTGTCAATGGACGACATTTTAACTTCTCATTTACTTTAAAATACTTCTTGGTGTCCAATTCACCGTACTAGATTTGATATAAATCCAATCTAAATTGGGTAATTTGTAACTAAATGGCAAACATTTAACAGGTTAGCAATACACCTCCAGCATTTATGGAACTCTCCCGTTCTTCTCCAAGACAAGCTAAGTGATCCGCTAACATGGCGTGGCTCAGAAGAAATAGACGACGATCGATACATAGAAGCTATACAGAGGAAAAAGTTTTCCCACATATGCACAGCTCCTGTAAAATATGATCCAAGATGGGCAACAGATGAACAAGATGTTGCATTCATCGTCACTGGCGCTCAACTTCACATAACCAAACATGACACAAAGAGCGTTCTGCATCTAAAGCTGTTGTACTCCAAAGTAAGCAACTTTTGCGTTGTACAGTCCAACTGGATGCAATTGGCATCAGATCATGATTCTATCAAGTCGGGCTTCTTCTCGTCTATAAGTACTTCACTCACTGGAAATATAGAGAAGAAGAAAGCACCACTGATTATCGTCGACTCTGGAGTTTATCCAACAGGACCACCAGTGCTCGTTCAAACGCAGAAGCTGTTGAAATTTGTGGACACGTCGCAAATGTGTAGAGGACCACTGGATAATCCTGGACATTGGCTTGTGACTGGAGCAAAGCTGGACTTGGAGAAGGGAAAGGTATGCTTGCGCGTAAAATTCTCCTTATTGAATACATGTTCAAGAAACTAACGCACTTTTCTGATTGGATGATTATTACAAGTAAAGTGCTTCCAACAGATTAGTCCAGTGAGTCTTTTATGGATACTCTGCAATGGATATGTTGTCTCTTGTGTAAATAGGAAATGTGGTCTAGTATGAAACCCATATTGTTCATTCTTTCGTTGTTTGGTTTCTTTTATTAGCTCTCTCGGAAGCCTATATTATATAACTAAAATGTAATAGCTTTTTTGCTGGTACTGTACTATATATATTGGTCACTGGTCAAAATCTGTCTCAAGTAGAATTTCTCAAGCGAAACTCCAATCGATGTCAAATCCTTCCTGTTGCAACACAAAGCAAGAAATTCAAGCGAAATCGGCAATAATACAGAAATTTGGAGAACTGCAGAAATAACTTACCGAATAATATCATAAAAACATTGGAGATTTGCATGTGTCATGAGAGTCCCTTCCATGGACCGACCGCACAGATTTGCCATTTTTCACCTTTGCGTAAAGTAATTCTACACAGCCCCACTTACATAGCATAGTTGCTACTTAAAGACAATGATTGATACAATCTCTGACGATAAAATCTCTCAAATTTTTACACAGTGAAAAAATAATAATGAAAACATATGACTTTGCAGGATTTTGACATATTTTAATTGTCAATCACTATTTTAATCATTGTGTTCAAGTTAAATTATTCATAAAACTTAGATGCAAGCATATTTATGATTTACAAATTTTTACACAAAACACCAATTCATACCAAGCACGACTCGTTTTCTGCAGCCATTAGATACAACACGATAGTTTACAATTAATAGCAAACGCAACAATATCAACTAATTAGAAACAAGCCTTTGTCATCATGCCAAACGGAGACCAAGATTAAACTTCCTTTCAAGTGAAGACATTTGCAGAGACGTTCTAATGCTAGATTTATCCTTCTTAATCTGCACCAGCTTGTCGTACACGCACCACGGGAAACTAATATAATGATCCCGTTTAAGCCCCTCGTTATAGCAACCCCAGTAGCTTGGGTGATACGTGACATAATACCAAGCCGATGCTTTTGCATCCATATCATCTGACTCACTTCCTTTCTTGAACATTTTCCTTGCCTCACTCCTCAATGCCCTCACAGCCGCACCAACAGCATCTGCATCTCTTCTTCGGTCGAAACTTTTTGACATCTTCATAATCCCACCACTTAGTATCTCAGCTTCAGTCTTTATGCCATAGTAATCCATAAGATTACCCAACTTGTAATCATACTCACTTTTGTAAGTAAACGCCTCGTCGACATAGTCTTCAAATCCATCCACTTCCATATCTGGGTCGTACGACCTCCTCGCCACTTCTTGGGTAAACGACTTGATAGGAGCATACTCGGGGGCTCTATCTTTCACTTCTCGGAAGAGCTTTCCTATCACATGTTCAGAAATGTAAGTTGGCTTGTCGGGCTTTTCCATGAAATCGGGATATTGTTTCGGGCGTAAGTTAGACGGTATTTCGGCAGGAACACCCGTTTTTGGAAAGTCAACCGCGATAGAGAACAGCTTTGCCAGCTCGATACATGGTTCACTGAATGCCTTGAGTGGTTCTTTATCGGCAAAGACCGTATGGGCATTTGCAATGATTCCTAAACTGTCGTTCACGATATAGTTGGTGAAGTACTCCTCCACTTCCTGCACAACATGTAAAATAAGAACGGCATGCTAAGTTCTGCAGAACGGAGTCATATTAAGTGCACAACCAACTTATACAACTAGGAGTACAACCCTTGGATACCACCAATACAAACAAGATGGTAAAAATGGTAACCCTCTATTAGAAAATTGTAGAAATTGGTTGTACACCTGACATTATTACTGTAGAAATATCCAGATTTTGAATGCTGTGACTTTGTCAACAAGTACCTCGATTGTCACATCATGATCCTGCTGTGCGCTTGGAGCCGGAGTATAATCCATAGGCTGACACTGCTTTGGTGGAATCAAGTCACGGTCCCAACAAACAAAGTAAATGTCTCCGTCCAAATCACTTCCCGAGCATTCATTTGTGTGAGGTCTTTTATTCAACCGACGAATCGAGACATTATATAACACAGGTAAATAGAAATGAATTTAAAAGTCACGACTAAAATTTGAAACACCCTAGTTTTTAGCAAAATAAAAGATTAGGAAAGATTTGAATAATTTAAATACCTTCTTCCTTTCTGAGGGAAAACCACGCAGTCCACCATGTGGCGCAGTGCTGGCACATCAATGGCCACTAATTTACGGACATCACCAGGGTGCAAACATGGATTTTTGGCGACTGTAACTATTCCCTTGACAATATAATTATAGTCGTCTGACATATTGTCATAGTGTCTATGAAAATCTTCATAAAATCGTCTACCGTCCAGCACCGAAATCTGGACAAACACCTGTCCATATTCTAAACTTCCAGTTTCATCTAAACATCCCATCATTTGTCTAGCTTGAGGAACAAATACTCTTGATTTAACCCGCAAATCGAGTAATTTGGACGCTCGAAAAGCTTGTAGCATCATGGAGAGGAAAGGTTCGCCATCAGGCTGATAACCACACCTCAGCATTTCCTTGAGAATGTTAGTATTTTCTCCCGGAGACATAAGGTCTAAAGCTTCCTCGGCCCTCGATGGGTCGACTAAGATGGTATCAAGCTGAGCTACTGCTTCTCTTTGTTTCTTCTCAAAGATGTGATCCGGGACCCCGAGAGTAGATAAAAGAGAGATAATTTGGCGATTTAGAAAACAGGGTTGATATTTACTCCATGCCAGAACGTCTAACTTTATATTGTCTGATTGATACTTCCTCATACTAGGTCTCAAAGACAACTTCCTTCGTGAAGTGGGGTCCACCGCCACAACCCCTTTGTAGCCACCATATCTGATCTGAAAGGTTGATGGAAAAGAATTTCTAAGGCCGCATTTTACGGCAACCCTCATAGCAAAATCTTGAGATATCTTCCCTATTCCATCAGAAAAAACGTACTTTGTCCCTCCCCTTACTACCTCTATGTCAGGAATATACTCAATCTCATCCTCACTGACACTCAAAGTTTCTGTAGACGACCCAAAAGATTGACCAAGTCGTGCAGCATATTTAGCAACATTTCTGATCGAGCGAAAATCGCCCATCCATCTACGAATATCATCGGCAGTGTAGTTAGCTGTTGAAGCAAACATCCAAAGAGAGTTATCCCGCAACTGACTTGACGAAAATGCAAGAAACTCAAATTTCTTATTGCCAATAATGATGCCATTTCTAAGCGTTGACAATATCCTTTCATAAATATCTGTTCTTTTGTTCTCATTCCCAGAAGCTACCTTGGGGGATAAATCAGTAGAATACATTTTATCCCACTCTTCATCCACAAAAGAAACGCGCAGAAAATTATCAATGTCTTTCAAATAATGGCGTAGTACACGGTTTGACACGTTCACTTCTGGACCAGAGAAATACACTTTGCTTGGTGTCACTTGAACCCTCCGTACGTATACCAGTCCATCGTCCAAGATAATGGCAGGTGATTTTGGTGACTGTCTCATCTTGCGGTATTTATCATACTGCTCAATCAGCCATCTCACTGGATCATAGCAGCACTCCTTCAAATTATAAAGTTTCTCTAGTGCACACTCTATATACCCAATATCAATTCTCTGCGGATCAACCAACTTAAAAAATTTGGCATCCAGGTTCGGCCCTGGTAGACAACCAGTTTGCACCAAAGTCGAAATCTTGAACAAAATATTACATGGCAATGCAATTCCAAAAGGAGGGCGAAGAATGGGAACTAGGGATGAGTTGTGACAAAATGGAGCACCATTCTCCAAAATGAATTGATGTTCACTTTCGTTGTAGTAAGCAAAATTATCAGGAAAATTTGGTAGTTTCATGCCATGTGGGAGCTGTAAACACAAGCCAGATGACTGTCCAATACATGATTGAGTAAAATCTGTTGTTCTGATCCACTGGTCGTCTGGAGTTTCCTTAAAATAGCTATATATAGATTCATTGAGCTTCTTGAAAATACGGGGAGCACCAAATAACTAAAATGTGACAAAGAGAAAATGTTCATCAGCATTCATTTCTGGCTCGTCTAGATGCAAATAGTCAGATGAAAACTTTCGTTTATGAAAAGTAAAATCGACGAACCTGTATGAGGAGAAGTTTTGCATTTTGACTTCGTGGACTATACAGAACGATCTGCCATATGTTTTCATACGAGAGCTGAAGCTTGTATTCAACAGAATTATGGGAGAAAATGAAGTACATTTTCTTCAAACCAATTCCAAATTTAACAGAAACATTCGTCTTTTTCCATAACACCGAAAACTTCTCTTTGGATATCTGACATCCAAAATTTACAGTTACACATTCCATTTCATTAATATATGTTCTAGGATTTTGTGCAATGTCAATTTCGAGTGCCCAAGCCTTCAAATATGAAGAACCATAATACAGCCTAGTACTTGCCAAATGTATAATTTTCTCAGCTTGTGTGCTATTCTTGAATTGAACTCTGGCGTATGCTCTTCGCCCACCTTTGGCTTGCTTTACTTCTATAGCAACTATGGTTCCTCGGCCCGTATATTGCTCCAAGAATATCTTGACATCTTCAGCACCAAGAAGATGAGGGAAGCCAAATACTTGAATCGTCCTTCCCATATGGCTGAATCGTATCTGCAGTTTGGTTACAAACAAAAAATCACAAAGTTACTTTAGTCATCTTCTCGTGTTATTTATAATTCATATTCCTCAATCCTAACGTTTGATTTCTAGTACAAGATAAACAATTCAATGGCCATAATCTTCATGTCATTTACCCATCTTAAAAGAGCACAATTCACATAAAAACTAATACAAGAAAAAGCCCCTCACCGACACATATCATCACAACAACCTAGAACGCCTTTTTTTCTACCGAAAAATTCACTTCAGTGAAAGCAAAAAATCAATATAACCATACATCTCAAGTAACCCTTCACTATTATCCACAGATCAGGTGGTCACACACTAGTGTTCCACCCAGGAAGCAAGCTTCTTACAAAATAAAAATTTATGCGTGTCAGAATTACAAAATCCCCTGGTTTGTAATTTTATAGATTTCCAAGTCCGATTGCAGAAAATTTCAAGTCAATCAATACTGATACACTATTTTTTGCACTCCTCTCCATCTAATCAATCTCTCTGCACAACAGATCAAATTTAACGCAATAAGAGTATTCAAAGCTTCACATATGATACAATAAAATCATCAAAAAGTACAATAAACAGTTTATATCACATTTTCCCTTCAATCCATCATGCATTCAGAGTTCTGATCAAACAAAAACGGATCTGACTGTAACTCCGTAAGTGTGAGAGAATCTTACTGCGAAAAAAGAGAAGATTTTTCGACTGGAAGTGAGAAGCGAGAGCTACTTCGCCACTACGGGGCTTCTTCAACAAGAGACTTTATGGTGACGATATTGTTATGCGTTTTGTATTCACAAATCACAAAAGCGGACTTGTTATATATATTATATTCTGTATATATAGAATAGAATTTTGTGCGCGTATGCGTAATGGATCTCCGGCTTCCTGTGAGGTAATGGGACCGAAGAGTCAATCCAAGTCAATCTTTTTCCCTCTAAACACAAGATTGCTTTTGCTTTCGATTTTGAGTGAGGTGCTTTGCTTTTCCTAATATATATATGTAAGGAAAATTCTGGTCCCGCGCGGGACCAGAATTTTGGTCTGGCCACCCAACCCCCCGCCATCAGGGGGGGGATGTGTCTTGTGCGGCAAAATTTTCAAGCACCCCGGTATATATGTAATATGTTTATTTATATAAATTATATCGGTTGAAGGGAGAAAACCATCAATGAAGTTTATGTGTGTGGTTGAGAACTAATTGAAGTTTATGATGAAAAATATAAAATAACAACAATCAATGAATGAGTTATTAAAATGGTGAGAGACAAAAAATTTAATTTGATTAAATTTGTACCAATCAATGATCAGCTTTTCTTGGTTTTGATATTGTAGAAAATTATTTTATTATTATGATATTAGTATTATTGCTGTTTGATTGGTATCAAAAAAATATTTAAAAAAATAAATCAATTTATAATAATTAAAAATAATAAGGGAAAAAAATTTAATTTAATGAAATTTAATATATGAATCAAACAAGCCTAACACGAGAAGTGGGAGAGTGGGGGAGAGCAGGAATAATAATAATAATAATCTATATTATATATATAATACCAGAGTATTTCACCATATTTTTTAATTTATTTTTTTAATATTTTCCCACCTAAAACCAAGGCTTTTTTTGTCTTTTTATTTTCTATTTTTTAATATTCCTATTACCAAAAAAAAAACCTAAATCTCCTAAAATTCTACACATTCAAATCTCCTAAATTAATAGAGTTTCCATATTTAATGAGATTTTTACCACTTGCTTTACCAATCCCATGCTATCTAAATATTCTCTCTCTCTCTCTTTCCATTTTCTAAAAATAAATTTAAATTAAAAAATAAAATCATTACTTCATTTTATGATGAAAAATATAAAATAACAACAATCAATGAATGAGTTATTAAAATGGTGAGAGACAAAAAATTTAATTTGATTAAATTTGTATCAATCAATGATCAGCTTTTCTTGATTTTGATATTGTAGAAAATTATTTTATTATTATGATATTATTATTATTACTGTTTGATTGGTATCAAAAAAATATTAAAAAAATAAATCAATTTATAATAATTAAAAATAATAAGGGAAAAAAATTTAATTTAATGAAATTTAATATATGAATCAAACAAGCCTAACACGAGAAGTGGGAGAGTGGGGGAGAGCAGGAATAATAATAATAATAATAATAATAATAATCTATATTGTATATATAATAATACCAGAGTATTTCACCATATTTTTTAATTTTTTTTTTAATATTTTCCCACCTAAAATCAAGGCTTTTTTTGTTTTTTTATTTTTTATTTTTTAATATTCCTGTTACCAAAAAAAAAAACCTAAATCTCCTAAAATTCTACACATTCAAATCTCCTAAATTAATAGAGTTTCCATATTTAATGAGATTTCTACCACTTGCTTTACCAATCCCATGCTATCTAAATATTCTCTCTCTCTCTCTCTCTCTCTCTCTCTCTCTCCATTTTCTAAAAATAAATTTAAATTAAAAAATAAAATCATTACTTCATTTTATTTGACTCGAGAAGAGCGTTAAAATAAGTATAGTATCAATATATAAATTTTTATTTTTTAAAATTTAACGCAAATATATAAAATTAGTGTCTAACATAAATACAAATTGATATTAACATAGATTAACAAGATAAAAAAAATTTTGAATATATATATATATATAAAGGCAGTCTTAATTTTTTCCTATCTGAACACATTATTTTCCCTAATTTTTAGTCACTTTTCTATTCCACATCATCCAATTTTCCCGCATATCAAATCTACCTAATATGTGTGTGTGTATATATATATATACATAATATAATATCATAAGTCTTTTTTCTTATTGACTTTTCCTACTAAAAAAATTATCATTATCCGTATTTCCTTATTTGTTTAATGAAATAAGATCTTATTTAATTTAATTTCAG
This sequence comes from Jasminum sambac, assembly GCA_018223645.1. Taxonomy (NCBI): domain Eukaryota; kingdom Viridiplantae; phylum Streptophyta; class Magnoliopsida; order Lamiales; family Oleaceae; genus Jasminum; species Jasminum sambac. The sequence continues at coordinate 17,916,371 of CP073650.1, read as the reverse complement.
TCTTTCCTTATTCAAGTTATTCAATAATTTTTGTTTTCTTGGATTATATAACATAATTATGCTACTTACATACGATTTGATTAATCGTACTTAATTATTGTAAGATTGTATATCAATTATAAGAATGTTCAAATTATCACAATATTAGGATTTTTTTTAGTTATAAAGAAGATATTTCTTTTGATAGTATCTTATATCATGACAATCAGCAAGAGTCAAAGAAGTATTTTTATTTAATGAAAATTTATTAAATACGCCTTGTGTTTATAGTGTGTTTACAATTTGCCTAATATGTTTTAAGACATTATATTTTATACATCATATTGCATTAAGTCTTAACAAAGCACATCCTATGTTGAACAAAAATTGGAAAAAATTTAAAAAATTACTTATTAAGATGAAATTACTCAATTAAGTGCAATGATTCCATCAAGTATGTTGGTGGGAAATATTTATTTTCACAAATGTCGTAAGAAATTATAATTGCAATATTTTTTATTTGTTCTTGACTTTATTATTACAATTAATTATGCACATGATGCTTATATTAATTGAGTTGTATTAACTAAATTGGGGCACTCTAGAAAAATTAATTTAATGGTCTAATTTTAGTGATAAGTAAATAAATATTTCAATTGCATATTTAATGAATAAATATTAAATAAGTTGACATATAAATAAATACCTAAATTATTTGTTACATAAATTATGCATTTAATAAATAATTGACTATCGACTCATTCAACGATTGAAATTATGCAACTCAATCAGAATTTCTCAATTGTCTCTAGACTATATTAAATATCTATTTAGGATTCTATTTTTTAAATAAATATTAAGAATTCCAACTACTTTAAATTATTTATTTTATATCAATTTTTATTTGTTTAGATTTTATTCAATTTTTTAAGATCATCGAGTAAGTTGTCTTTTTTAATATTAATCTATATATTTCAATTTATTTATCTTATCCAAATTAATTTAAATTTGATTATAGTATTAAATATGGTAAAAAATATTATTAAATATCTATGATTTTTTTATCGACTACATTAAGAAACATATATAATTTAAATTATTTAAAATAAACATCTAAATTGATAAATTTTTAAAAAAAGATATTAATATGCAGAATATATTAAATTGGTGAGTTTATGCCACATATGTTAATATATGCATTTACTATGTTTACAAGGTGTTTATTGAAATAGATGCTATTAATACATATTAAAAAGTACAAATAAAAGTCTCTGATTAAACAATCATGATGGACGTGGGATGAGAATTTTTAGTAAGATGGGGAAGGGAATGAGAGTCCCCATCCTATTGCAATTCTTATAACATCTTCGCTCGGGCTCGATTAAATAAATGCGAGTGGGGGCAATGATAAATGTTTTCTAATGGAGACATGAATATGGTGTTGGGATTTGTACCTGTTATATTGTTATTTCTATAATATAAATATATGCTGATTATATTTCATAATTAGATTTAAAAAATGTATTGTTCACGTATTCATTGTCAATACTGTATATCATATGAGTGTATAATTAATATCTCTCAAAATCTGTAATTGCAAATAATAGAATATAGAATTAAAAAAAACACATGCTCTAAGAAATTAATAGATTTTTTTTAATATGTTTATTTTGATAAATATAGCATTTAATTTTATTAATTTTATTTTACGTGTATATATATTTAATGTTACTATAAATAAAATGTGATATATTATCATAATTTCTATCACGAATTATCATTCCATATGATGCACGGGTGTAAATACTAGGTAAGAGCACGGTGCAAATTGACAATTAATTATTCCATTAATATTTATCAAAATTATTATCTGTAGGAAAATTATTCTCGTGTAATATACGGTGTGAAAAATATTAATCTTTTAATGTTATAATATTAATATCAATAGGATTTATTAATATTTTGAACATATCACCCCGTATAACGCACAGGTAAAAAGGCTAATAATAATAATAATAATAATAATAATAATAATAATAATAATAAATCGTTGTACCATTAACAATTATTTTTCATGAAGCCTTGACGAAGTCTTGGCACAATATCACAGGCACAAAAGTCGAAGCCTAGAAGTGAGATTCCAGTTCTAGCCTATAGGATGGAGTGGAGTTTTGGAAATATTTAGGGCTTATTCTATTTGTTATAATTTTATACGCACGTAATTTCGTATAATTGTATACATATTTTCAATCATACATATTTTTCAATACAATATTAACCACATATTTTATATGAAATTACGTATATATTAATTTTATCACCAATCAAACATACTCTTACTCTTTGTCAAAAGACATTTGATAGTACTGTTACCCAATCAGTGGCGTAGACAAAGGGGGGTTGGATTGTGCTGTAACCCAGTCTTACCCCTCAAAATATTTTATATAGCTAATAATGTGCTTTTAAGCATAAATGAAACTATGGTGCAGTGGATAAGTTTTTAGCAAGTATGTAAAAGATCGGGTGTTCAAGTCTTGGTCTCTTCAAATTTCACTTACATTTTTACATCACACTAGTTTTCACTCCCGTGCGTTGCACGGGAGTAAAACCGTGTAAGTTTGCGTGAAATCTAAAAAAAAATTTATGTAGATTGATTTTTGTGGTATGAAAAATAATTTTTTATACATTTTAATATAAGTCTTGAAATATTTTTTAAAAGTAACTCAATGTAATTTTTGTATAAAATGAAATAAATCTCAAAAATATATTGCATTTCTGCAACCCAACTTTAAAAATTTAGGAAAATCTTTCAGAGCGAAATACAAAAATCGACAAATAAATATCGATTATTAATATACTGATTGATATTTCTTTTTAAAATAATCAAAGATATAAAGACTGCAAAAGGAAAGATCAAAGTCTGAAAATCTATTACGCCAAAAATTTTAAAAAAAAGAAGTACCACTATACAGTTTCCATTCCTCTACTCATCATTCACTTATTAAACAAACAATAAAAATTAAGTAATAGCACCAATTTAGTCTAGCCTTACTAAAAACCTTTTTTTCCCCTGAAATTAATTACTAAATAATTTTCAAGACTACTTTAAAATTTGGCTAAGCATCGGCAGACCTATGTGCAATCATTGAAAAAACCAAAGAATTGCGCTACCTCCTCTATCATTTTCTTGTTTCACCGCTGACCTCTGGATTCAATCTCAAAAAAAATTATTTTTTTGATCGAAGGGGTGGTGGTTTAATTTAACAATTAACTATATATAATCTAAATTTATATTTCAATTAAGTGTAATATAGTTTGACTGGAAATAAACAAACATAAAATAATGACATTTAATCATAAATAAACTATTCATCTGAAAAACTATTTTAGTAAATAGATGGTCAAATAAATAAAAGAAATCAATTACTCTACATGTCAAATTGGTAAATGATAAATTGGCAAATATAAAAGATAATCGTAATAAAGAATGCAAAGCATCGCTTTGGAAATAAATTTTATGCATTCAATTTCTCTAGATTTGAGGAAACAATGAAACATAAACGATTTTAAACAAATAAAACAAATCGATTGCTATCTTCTTATTTATGGAATAATAATTCCTTGAAAAGATATTTGGCGAACATGTAGAAAGACGATCCGCACTGGCTTTCTTGATAAAAAAAAAGAGAACGATTTGTTCATATGCCATAATTGTCCATTTACGCACACAACGGACTTTTTGACATCCCATGGCAACACTGATTTTTATTTATTCCGTGCATTCATAATATTATACATATAAAATTACTATTTTATATCAAAAGTAGAATCATATCTATTTTACATATACTACCTTCGTCCCACAAAGATAAATTGTATTCAATTTTTGTTTATCCCAAAATATATGCTACTTTCTATTTTGTTTAGATTTAATTTCTTCTATTTTTCAATTATACCCTTATTTAATATACATTGTTATTAGTTAGCATTATTTAATGCAAGGGTATATTTGAAAAAATACAACTAAAATTTACTTTTCCAATAATATTAATTATCATTTCTTAAACTATGTGAAAATCAAACCATTTCATCTTCGTGGGACTGGAGGTAGATTTATAGATATATGTTTTATACAATCTATTAAAAACTCTAGCCTAAATTTGAAATATTTCAAGAAAGAAATAGAAACAAAGATGTTTGCAGAGATAGAAATGGTGAATGTATAGATGTAGAAATTTGCAGAGATAGAGATAGAGATTTTTAGACAAAAATGATTAGTAATCTTTTAAAAGTATTCTAAGACACAAAATATTAATATAAATTAAAATTATAAGATTTAAACATTAATTGATAGAATTGGTAAATGATATAAATTTATTAAAGATGTTATTGAATATCAAATTCAATTTAAATTATGAAATAAGACTTGTTTTGCAACCAACAATTATTTTATTATTTGGTTAAATACAAAATTATTGTTAGAGCAATCAATCAAATGGTAGTTATAATAGTTTAAATTCATGCTTCAATTAAATTAAAACAAAAAAGTTGTGTTGGTTCAAATTGCAGCGATATCATATCATTACGATAATTCATATGCTCAAATCTCAAAACTACATCAATTTTTAATAAATATACCTAGTTAAAAACCACCATTTCAATAACTACTTATGTCCTAAAATCACTAATTGGGTCCTAAAACCACTATATAAAAACCGTGCGGTATTCACCTCTTCTTTAATATATATATAGATTTATAAGCTTATTGATTTTAAGGTTTTTCTTTTCTTTTTCCCCCCTTTTACCCCTTATCTATTATTATTATTACTACTACATATATGCATATTTTTGTTTTTATTTTGGTCTTTTCTTTTCATTTATATAATTTAGTTTTAATTACGTAAATTTAGGTAATGTGAAATTACAATGTGTCCTTTCTACTTAATTACCGATTAAATTAAACTTGTCGGTTACTTTTTTTCTCTCTTCAAGTCAAAAAAATCCAGCTCCATATTTCAATAAATGTGTTGCTCTAACTTTTGAAATATACAACTTGAAGTTTGCAAGAGTATATCGATAAACTAGTTTATGAATCATATTTAACTTATTTTTGGATTTAACTTGTTTGTGTATCATATTTTGACTTTCGAATGCTCCATTTCTTTTTATTAATTTGACTATTTCCTTTTATTAGTTTTTTGTTTGGTTTTTAGTTTGGCTTCAATGATTTCATCCAAGTCACCCACTTCATGCGAGAAGAGTAATATGAAACGAAAAAAATTATCGTATATGAAATTTGTAGGGAATTTTTTTTTATTTTTGAGTGGTTTTCTTTGCTATTATTTTGAGCAGGAGTCGCGATTTTTTATATATTAGTTTTGGCAACAAATGGAAAAGATTATTATATTATTATATTTTTCTTATATAGTATCAACATTACTTCTTTTCATATCAGTAGTTGAGGTTTGTTCTCGACGAACTAAAAGATGAATTATTTAATGAATTTAGATATTAAATCTATTATATATGATTCTTAAGTTACGGGTAATCGACGGGGCCCATACTAGTAGGTACACTATTATGAAAGTAAAATTTATTGAACTTTACCCACTAAGCTTCAATCCTGGCTACGCTCCTGCACCCAATCACGTCCTACTCCTTAGCTTGCAAGTAAAATAATAATAATAATAATAATAAATCGTTGTACCATTGACAATTATTTTTCATGAAGCCTTGACGAAGTCCTGGCACAATATCAGAGACATAAAAGTCGAAGCCAGAAATGAGATTCTAGTTCTAGCGAATAGGAACGAGTGGAGTTTTGGAAATATTTACTCTTTGTCAAAAGACATTTGATAGTACTGTCACCCAATCACGTCCCACTCCTTAGCTTGCAAGTAAATTTTATTCAGGGGTCTGTTTGATTCACGTTAGAGCTAATTAAATTTGCTTATGAGCATGTGGTTGAGAATTTAAGATCACGTACGGGAAAATATTCCTTTCACCCCACAAACATATATTTTTTTTTTTCATTTTGTTCGTTTTAAAATAAGTTTTATTTATTGGAATTATATATAAATTGTGTGATTGAAAATAAGAGATAGTATATTAAAAAATATAAAGTAATTGTGTGTGGTTGAAAATGAGAGAAATTTTTTTTGAAATTTATTATGAATCAAACATACCCTTAATTTCTTCATCTTTTCTATTAAGTTCCTATTTAATATGTATTATTATATTATTATTAATGAAAATATATTATTATCATTTAATATATATATGGGTATATTTGAAAATATATATTTAAATTTTATTTTTCCAACAACATTAGTTATACTTTTGTTAATCTTTATAAAAGTCAAACTAAACTTATTTTTATGGGACATATGAAGTATAAAAAATTATCAAATGAATATATGAGTAGCCGGAAGGACAGTAAAAAGTTTCAAAAATCACTGAACTTTAGCTTTAGCTTTCTTTTTCTCACTAAATTTTAAAATGTTTCTCATTCATCACTCTACTATCAAAAGTTCTTCTATCTTCACCACCATTTATTATACTTATGGAATCGCACATGTGGCCAGTGGAAATTTCAAGTGTCACTCTTCTCTATCTAATCTCTCTACATCAAATCAATCGACCTGGCCCAAAAGCCCACACTGACACAATTATGTGGAAAGCTATTGAAATTGTCACGTAAAGAGGGTAATTCGTCTTACCACATAATTGGGGTCAGCGAGGGTTTTCGGATCGAGTCGGGTTATCTGGCGTGGAGAGATTAGCGGAGTAGAGTTACACATGGGTATTCCATTGTCCATGTGTGCGATTCCATTAAGTATAGTAGACAGTAGTGGAGGAGCGATGGATGGAGAAGAACTTTTAATAGTATAGTAGGGAATGGAAAATATTTGAAAGTCCAATGAGGAAAAGGATGGTAGACCTGAAGTTTGGTGATTTATGAAACTTTTTACTTTTGAAAAGTGTGAGAGAGAAAAAATAAAATTATTTTAATGAAATTTAATATGTATAGAATAAGCCCTAAAAGCAAAACTAATATGGGGAAAAACTCAAATTTGGATTTTTTTTCCCATTGCTTGCCAAATAATGTAGCAAAATATAGGTAGTAAACCCAATTTTGAAGGGTTATTATCTAAACTAGTATTCAACCCGTCGGTGCACAAGGCTGCAAATCATCTAAAAGAGCACGTTTTATAAATACAAAATGAAAATATTTTTATGTAAAATGTAATAGATGCAAATATAATTATGATAATAAAGATAAAGATATATTGTTGGACAATTAATATAAAATATTTAAAATATATCTCACATTAGATATAAATATATAGCCTAACAATATTAAGTTACAATCGAAATAAAATAGTTTTAACATAACAAACATTAGGTGAAAGTAGATTTGAATCGGTGATCATGGTTTACTGGATGATATAGTGGTCTACATCTAAATTAAATAAATATTATAAATAAAAAATTCACTCTAAATTTTGAAACACCTTTTAAACACCACATTTGTTATTGAGTTTTCATGTTGACTATCCTTATCACAAATCAAAATCTCCAATCCACTACCGTTTGTAACTTTGGAGACAACAACATACAATTGTCTATGGCTGAACACGGGCTTCATCTAATAAATATCAATAGTAGAAAGTTATTGCCCTTAACTCTTGATGATTGTCATCGCTTGTAAGTTTTTTATTTTTAGTTTTTTAATCAAGAGTCACATTTTTCATCCATATGTTTATATTAAGAAACAAATAAAAAGCAAGCATACAATATAATTATTATGAATGAAGTAAATTCTTTGTTTGTTAGGAAGCACTAACCTTTTAAAAACTAAAAAATAAAAAAATAAAATCTTTTATTGGATTGAAAAGATTAAAAACGATATTTAAAAAGCACGGCATAAAAATATAAACGTCAATAACCCACTAATAAATTTTTAACATCTACCCTTATACATAAACCATTCATTGTCCCAAATGTAATAAAATACATCACTCAAATCAATTAAATGAGTCAAACACACATTTTCAATTAAATGAAAATCAAACATACATTTCTTACTAATTATGGCTTATTTAACTTACCCAAAGCATATTTCACTTATACCCACTAAAATGATTTTCCTATATTTATCCAATTCAATTAAACGCGATTTCTTAAAAAGCAATCATTCCTATTAAAAAGAAAAGCAATAATTTGATTTCTTTTTTGTATTTTTGTTTTATTCATATTGTCTTAAATTAAAAATTAATAGTCGTTCTAAAAAATTGATATTTGGTTTTTTATTGTGTTTTTATTTTTATGTCCTAGAAGTTTTTTCATATTGTACAAACTTTTGTAGGAAAAATATGGTTAACAATCTTGTTAAGAATACTTTAACCTCACTTTAATAAGGCATTATGGGACCAATATGGGATTTTTATCTATTATTATTAGTTTATTATTAAACTAAAGCAAAATCGATTACCAATTTCCGCAAGTAGCCATTAGTTGCAACTTCTAGATGCATAATGATTCGTGCTTTACAGAGTAATACACACATTCTTCTCTCATAATTATCTAACGTGGAATATTTATCTCTTTCAATAGTGTGAACATTTTCAATAGTTTAGAAAATTATCTATTTGTTAAATTTTTGGAGAAAATTGAGAATTTTATTTTGGAGAACTTCCAAACTCAAAAAAATTTAATTAACTTGACATAAAATTAACTATGTGATATATTAATTCCTAAATTATATTTTTAATAATTAATATATCTTTTATCTAATGAAATTAAAATAAAAAATTAATTAATTTTATTAATTTATTTAGTGTTCGATTTCAGAAAAAACGTATTTCTATATTAAAAGTATGAATTTAATAAAAATTTATAAATAGAATTTTAAAAAAATGGTGAATTTGATTTACTTAACCAATAATCCAATTTCATTTTTGGATTTTTATTTTATTCATATTGTTCTAAATTAAAATTAATAATAGTCCTAAAAATTGATTGTTGGTTTAACCTCATATTAGACATGCATTATGGGGTCATTATGGGATTTTATTGTCTAAAAAAGTTAAGAATTTTATTTTTGGAGGACCTTCAAAATATATAAATATTTTTACAACCCAAAAAGATTTAACTAACTTGACATGTAATTAATTGTGTGATATACTAATTCCTAAATTTATTTATTTAGTGTTCAATTTCCAAAAAAAATTTATCTCTATATTAAAAATATGAATTTAATTAAAAAAATTATAAATAAAATTTAAAATTTTAATTAAAAATTATAAATGAAATTTTAAAAATGAATGGTGGATTTGATTTCTTTAAAGATAAAACAAATAACCCAAGTTAATTTTTTATATTTTTATTTTATTCATATTGTTCTAAATTAAATATTAATAATTGTCCTAACCAATTGATAATTGGTTTTTTATTGTATTTCTATTTTTAAATATTTTAGAATTTAAAAATATAAAAAATTTCTTGCATTGCTTTTTTTTTTTATAAACGCTTATTAAGGAAACGCATGTTTCCTTAATTTTATAAATGTGTTTCCTGTTTGTATAAACACGTGTTTCCTAATTATTAATTATTAACTCCTATTGCGAACTAAATAAAAAAATAAAAAAAATAATTTGGACTTTTGGTGGGAAAATTTGCTTTGGTGGAAGAGCTTTTTATATATTATAGATTATAGATTTTGCCTCAATTTTGGAGAATACCCACTCCCAACATGGCCTACATAATTTTATACTAACTAACATTTTAATGCTATGTGAGCAAATTTATATTTTCCGCTCAATATTATTTGAAAATGATTTTTTTCCCTTTCAATTTTTTTCTTCACTTTTTCTCTTTAACTTTTTTGTCTGACGTTAGCTTTGCTTTTAGTATTGTTTTCAAAGCATAAATCAAATATCAAATTTTCAGTTATTATTTCAATCATTCATTTGACTTAATTTTCAATAATATATTTCTTTTTTTTTTCAAGATTGCACATTTAAATATTATTTAAATGACAAAATTTTCAGTAATACTTCGCAAAATGAGAAAACTATATTTGAAATTTAAATAAACAAAAAGCAAATAAAGCAGGCCACAAGCTCAACCGCATCCAAATTTATCGAGCTGGCCTTACTCATTGATGTGTCTCTACGAATTTAAAGATAATATAAAGTAATTGATATAATCCGAGACACCCTCAAAAATCAATTTCAAGTTTGGAGTTTTGTTTGAGCATAAAAGAATTGAAAGAAATTAATTTGGTTCAAATTTGGTATGATTTTACAAACAAATCAAAGATTGAGGATCTATTTGAAAAAATACATTTTTCATAGAGATACAAATCGAATTTGGAAGTCACTATTTCTTCACGAATTGTAACTCATTCAATCTAGTTCCCAACATACTTTGGATCAATTCAATCATACACTAGGATCAAAAGTTACTCTCAAAATACTGAAGACCGTGAGTACAGAAATTCAACAGACGCGGGTTTTTGCATATTTTTATTATTATTAGAGTTTTTTTCTTATTTAAATACTATCTTAGAGATTTTATGGTATTTTCTTGTTTCCTAAGTTTGCTAGGATGTTGGATAATTATAAATACCTCCTTTATTCTCACTGTAAGACATTACTTTTGATTATTATTCAATATATTGAGTGTTTGTGAGATTTTCCTCTCAAATTCTTTGTTATTTTCGAATACCCCGAACTTATCAAGAGCGTGATCTTCTCTTACGATATTTATTCCTATTAGTTGTAAATTTTGTATCTTTGGAGGTGATCGGTTTAATACACCAATTGTTTCCAAATTGTAAATTGAAATTCAATAGTTCTACCTATCAAGTCACTGGATTATTAGCTTTTCTGAGCCAGATAGACGTTAATTTTCCACTAGTGCAATGTATTTATTCCTTCTCAACTCCTAGATTGTGAAAATCATGAAATCAAGGATTTGGATATTACTTCATCCGTTTTACAAATATAGGTTTGGTTTGATTTTCACATAGTTTAAAATATTACAATTAATATTATTGGAAAAATAAATTTTAATTATATTTTTTCAAATATACCAATTATATTTTTTCAAATATACCCTTACATTAAATAATACTAATGTATTTTTATTAATAACAATGGCTATTACATAAAAGCACAATTAGAAACTAAAAGAAATAACATGAAAAGTGACATATATTCTGGAACGAACGAAAATGAAATACAAATCTATTTCTATGGGATCGAGAGTATACATTTATGCATATTTATTAGTTCACAAAAGTATAGATTTGACTACATATAAATCCAAATAAATATAGATGGAAAATAAATTTAGAGATGAACTGGGAATTGGGATACAAGAATGGTAAATGTAATAGTTTGTTCGTGGTAATGTTATTTAGTTAAAAATTAATTTTCTAAGTTGAATAGTGACGAAAATTGTGAGAAGTATGGATAATAATAAGAGACGATGTAAAATGTGTGATTAATATTAGTATTTGACTATAACTAATAGTAAAAATTTATTTTTAATTAAAAAATAAAACAAACTAAAAATATGCTTTAATCTTGTTGAGATGAAATGACGTGTAAGTCGCCATGTTGGCAACGAAAATTATATATTTCCCATGCTAGGATTTTATTAAAGTTTTAGTGCCTGATGTGGTGGATGTCCCTTACTGCCACGCGACAGCAGAATCCACTTACGAGTCCCCATGTTGCTTCATTATGACGCACCACATCAGCATTGGAACTTCAACAAAGTGTTAACGTTGAGAATGTATCATTGATGATGTTGGCAAAATATTCACTACTACTTTAAATTTAGCTATTACTTTTCTGTACTCGTTTCTATCTATGTACAAATTACCATATACTTGTATAACCACTTTCTAAGACTCTTAAATTAAAATTAATGCCAGTCAAACGCGCTAGATGACCTAGACAGACTTCCAAATGCACAATTTCAATCGAGCATCTCCAATGCAAGGTGTGAATTGGAAATTATATGGAGGAGATAAATAGAGATAAGATAATTATTTTAATTGAAAATGAATGGAAGGATGCTTAGAGGGAAAAATGAAAAAGATTAGAGAGATATAAACAAATTTAAAAATAATAATAATATAGTAGTAAAAGATGCATATTTATATATGAGAATGTAAACATGGCACGAAAAATCATGAAGAAAAAGTGGAGAAAAAATAATCAAAACGAGATAAAAGTGATCAAAGAAAAAGATAAAATTGAAAAAGTGTGGGGTCCATCTAATATTTTGTATCTTTCTCTCTCAATTATAGACATAAGGCATTCAACTTGGACATTAGCAATGGAGATGCTTAATTAAGTTGCATAAAGTAATCCTTAAGGGTGTGTTTGATAGAATTAGCTGATAAGCTATCTTATAATTGATAAGTTAACTTATACCTGATAAGTTAATTGAGAGCTGATAGTTTATAACTTATAGCTAACAGCTGATAAACTAGCTGATATAAATAAAAATGTTTGGTAAAATAACTAATAAGTTGGTTCATAAATAGAAAATTACACAAATTGATATATTTAAAATATATTTCTAAAAAATTATTGGGATAAAAAATAGAATAAAAAGCGAAAAACTCATGAGCTTATTTAAAAAAACTAGTAAAATAAGTTTTTCAAATAAGTTCGAGCTTTTCTAATACACTCCTCTAACCAAATGTGGCTCATTTAATTAGTAGGAACATATAAGCTCATGAATAAGCTATATGCTAGGTTATTTGGTTTATCAAACATACCCTAAGTCTCATGAAGATAGTCGTCTACCTATTTTCACATATATTAAGAAAGTTAATATTCACAAAACATTGAAAATTAGGAATAGTTTTTTTAATATATCATTTGATTTAATTCTCATTTCACTTTAATAGTTTATATTTATTGATAATAATATACATTAAATAGGATTATGTAAGTAAGAAAGTTTTAAAAAATAAATTCGATTATAATTCAGGTGGATAAAAAAATAATAATAAACTATCCTAATGGGACCGAGAAAATAATAATTACTCATTAAACATGCTTTTCGCACAAGTTTTTTGATCATATTTAGAGTCATGCATGATCTACGAAGGTGGTATATTCAATCCACTATCAATGCAACCTGCAAAGCGACTCGAATTGAAATGATTATGAAATTTTGTTATTTGCTTGAGACTTTTAGGGGTTGTTTGATTGGTGATAAAAGTTATCCGTGCGGTATTTCGTGTAAAATGTGTGGTTAATATTATATTGAAAAGTATGTATGTGGCTGAAAAGAGAAGAGAGAAGAGTATGGGATAAAAATTATCTTGAATGGAACAAGGCCTTATAAAGTTGAATGAACCAATCGAGAGTTTTTACAAGTGTGTGACCTCGTGGTGGACCATGGTTATTGGTAAGTGGGGCGAGATGGACATGCAAGTCTGGGGTTCCCCCAAAATTTTTTTGGTAAAATATTTATAGTATAAATTTTATATTATTGGAAAAAATCTACTAATGAACTATATAAAATAGTCATCTATCTATTTTCACATATATTAAGAAAATTAATATTCACAAAAAATTGAAAATTAAAAATATTTTCTTAATATATCATTTCATTTAATTCTTATTTCACTTTAACCATATTAGATAAGCTTTGGATATTTTGAATTAGGCTGGTGTTTTCAAAAAGGTTTGGTTGCTTGAAAAATTGTATGGTCCTTGGAAAATTTTCCTTTTCTTTTTTCTTTTGAAGTTGGCAAGTGAAATTTTGTCATTGCATTTTCAAAACTGAGCGGGGCAAGTGCCCCACTCGACCCAATGTGGGTCCACCCTTCGCGTGACCTATGTGAAATCTTTCTTGACATGTTTGTTTTAATTTTATTTTATTTTTACTTATAAATTAATTTTTACATTAATTAAAATCTATATATTAATAAAATGAGCACGTTTTCCGGCTCAAACTATCAATTTTTAGAATTAAAAAATTAATTACAAAATTTCATTTCCTACCCAATCCCTATATATTCATTTTTTAAGATTAAATGGTATATTTTGATATAAGCCCAAATCTTTTATCAAAGAAATCTCCCTATATATAAGATTAAATGGTATATTTTGAGATAAGCCCAAATTTTTTATTAAAAAAATCTTACATACACGGGTATTTCCTTCTCATCTTTATCACTAACAGTTCACGCACGTCAATTGGTTATAAGTTTTCCCATGCAACGCGCGGATGAAAACACTAGTTTAAAATTAATATCAATCACATATCTCATATCATTATTCATTATTATCTTATATTTTGTGGCCTCACCATTATTGAATTTAAAAATTAACGTTTAACAGGAAAAAAAATCCAACACACTATACTATTAATAATTAATACGAGATAGTGGGCGAGAGGGAATAATAATAATAATAATCTATATATAAATAAACCAAGCAAGTTTTCCAGTCCATTTCACTATTTTTCTGAATTAAAAATTATTATTTTAATCTTTGTACATTTTCATCATTATTAAATCTTTAATTCCCTTTTCTCCATTAAATAAATAATAATATATTACCCTCTTTATGGAATGTCAAAAATAAAAATAATAGCTCAATAAATGAATTTTTTTTGTTCTGTATTATTCTACTCGATGAGATCTTTCATATGAGTACAATCTTAATATATAAATTTTAATTATATTAAAAGTTACTTATTTTAGTGATTATTAGCTTATTTTTGTGTCAAATAAGTAATTTTTAATGTAATCAAAATTTATACATCAAGATTATACTCATATGAAAGATCTCATCGAATAGAATAATACGGATCAAAAAAATTCCATATGTATCGAGCTATTATTTTTTTTTTTTACCCTCCACAATGAGGGTAATATTCACCCTTTATTTAGTCCCTATCTATTCAGTCTTAATTCAGAGGCAAAGAAGCATTGCTAAATTTTAGGGCATAATTTGCTCACGCATCAAATTCCCAAATCACCTGGATTATTCCCAAATCTTAGGCGAAATCTTTGAAAAAAAAATTGAATTTAGAAATAAATGTTAATTATATTTTTTATTTCCTTTTTAATTTGATTTTATTCTATACATTAAACGCATTTAAATATATGGTATACTGATTGATGCTGTTTGTCAGTTTGTTACTAAACAAAAGAGGAAAGCTTGAATTTCGCTATTTGTTTATTTGAACAAAGAAAATTTTCACTCTGAATTGGAAAAAAAAAAGAAACTCAAATTGAAAGAGGATGGATTTGTACGAAATATTGAGGCTGTTGAAATTTTAAAAAATCTTTTGCAAATTTTCTCTTACACAAATGTGGAATTATAACTGAAATATATATCTCTCCGTGCAACGCACGGGAGAAAATACTAGTAATAATAATAATAATAATAATAATAAAAAAATGTCGTTGTACCATTAACAATTACTAGTATTTTTTCCTGTGCGTTGCACGGGGAGATATATACCATCGTCTGTGAATTCAATGAATGCAAAACAGAGTACAAAATTAGGATCACCACAAACAACACGACAATGCACAACCTTAACAATGAAATTGGAAAAATAATATTAAAACATATTGTCAAGTCATGAGGAATATAAAAAAATGTCAGATATTCACCTCCCCACAGCTAAGGAAAATGGCTGCAAGTCGTTTTTTAGTGACCTATATCGCAATGGCATTTATCACTCATGAAATAAATCAAAACCCGTGTAACATCGAATGCATATCTTATCATTGAATCGTTGCTATAAATCAATAAAACTACAATTCTTATGAACCTACAAGAACTGGAAAGCCAAATTATTGAAGATTGAATGAGCCACGATTGAAACTAACTGAAATACAAACATAACAATGAATTAAACAAAAAGAAGTGCAATAATCAAAGGATTAGAGAAAGAGCATCGAAATAGGGATGAATGATTACCTGCGATTGCGTGAAATTCTTTAGAGGATTGCTGAACAGCGGCCGATATGTATTTATTCTTGAGGGAGTCGAATTGTAAAAGAAATCTAGAAGGGTGATGACTCTTGCCACACGACTCTAGCTAATGGAAGATATCCATCAAATATTCTTGTATATCAATTAGAGGCCCGAAATCGTTGATTAGGAGATTTTGAGAATTGAATGGATTTGTTGCATTTGTTGATTAGGACAAAAAGCTGTATACACCTTAGAATTGGGGTGAAATTCATGAAAGAATTTAGATAAGGATAGAGATTGAATTAGGGTATAAGAGCGCGTGTGACAGTGAGAGGGTTATGAGCCTAATTAATTAATAATAATAAAATACTATTTATTTAATTCCAAAAATTGAGATTTTGAGGGAGAATGTATCCTCATTTTATTAATATATAGATAGATTTCTCCCGAAGACTTGACGAATTCGTGGGTGTTAGCATACTTCCAAAAATGCATTTTAATGCATTTTTTTCAAATTTTAAATTTGGTCAAACAAATCACATCTATCTATTTCTCTACTCATTAAATCTCCACCATCCAACTCCACTCATTCTCTCTCTTCCTACTCATAAAAATACATTAAAACTCATCTGCTAACACACTCTTCGAAGTCTTGGCACAATATCCACGGACAAAAAGTGTTAAAGCCTGGAAAGATTCCAGTTCTAGCCGATAGGGTTTGGGAAAATTTTGCTCTTTGTCAAAAGGGTAAAGCCAATTGATTGTAAAATTTGATCTTTGTCAAAAGAGTAAGGACAATTGATTGTACTGTCAACCAATCACGTCCTACTCCTTCGCTTGCAAGTAAATTTAGGGCTGTTTTCAGAGCTTATTAAATCAAATCTGTCAAAATTTCCACTACTATTTGTCTATTTCGATCATTCATTCTGCTTAATTTTCAATAATACATTCCTTTGGTCTTGTTATTCATATGTGAATATGTTACAATGCTCACATATGAATAATGGATCAAAATCGTACATTCTTTTTCTTTTTGATTAAATAATGCATATTTAAAAATTATTTTTCCAAATCTCTATCTAACATATCCAAAACTATTGCGTGATATACGCAGTTGTCACATGGCTAACAACATTCAAGCAATTATAGTATGAGACTATGAGTAATATGCTCTTCCTCGGTGGGGGAGCGGTAAAGCATCTCAACTATTGACGCGGTGTCACGTCATTCTCAAAAACACAAGAAAAAGAAAGAGAAGCGGATAAAATAGTGAGAACGAAGGAAAGGCTGTGAAAAATCCTGTTTATTTATTTATAATATAAACAAGAAAGAAGGGAATTAAATCAAAGCTCCCAAAAACTTATTTGACCAAAAGAAGGCATCAATCCTATTTCCTCTCTACAACATATTCCCCCGACTTAGTCATTTGCACTTTCATTTTCAACATTTTGTAATCTACGAATAGGACTCTAACCTTTGAAAAATAAGTATCATTGATGTCTTGTTCTATCCAAAATAACTTTTATCCCACACTCTTCTCTCTCATTTTTTCAACTACATACACATTTTTTAATACAATATTAACCACACATTTTACACGGAATACCGCGTGGATAACTTTTATCTCCAATCAAACAATCCATATAACAAATTTTTTGGTAATACTTCTCAAAATGATAAAATTATATTTGAAATTTAAATAAATAAAAAAACACATAAAGTAGGCCACGAGCTAAGCCGCGCCCAATTTATCGAATCGACCATACTCGTTGACGTGTCTCTACAAGTTTAACGATAATATAAATTAATTCTATTTGGGCTTGTTTGATACAAATTTAAACAAATTAAATTTTCTCTCACATTATTTTCAACCGCTTATTCATTTATTTATTTTTATATTTTTAATACACTTTCATTAATTCTCACTCACATATCTAAAAATCATTATTTCAATAATGTCTATCAAACATACCCATTTATTATTTGCTATCTTAACTCTTATATTGAAGATAAATTTAAGACATCGAAGATAATAGATTGATAAATGTTAGAGCATCTACCATGGAAATAGCAAATTTAATTAGCCACGAAGACAAACAAACAGATATTAAGTGATATGTCAACATATTAAATTTAATGTGTGTTTAACATTTATAATTGACATGTTAAATTTAGTCACTAAAAACTACGTGTCCACATTTCATTAGACTAACAAAATAAGCAGTCAAAGTAATAATAAACGCATTTTCATAAATAGACAAAAAGAATCACATGTCGAACTGCTTGCTAGTCTTAGCAATATCTCAACTTGTGGTTTTAAAAAAAAAGAGCGCTTTTAATATATCCATTGTAGAGAAAAAATGCAATCTCTCATGATACTAACATGCACTTTAACTCATCCAAAGTGAGTGCTCTTAATTAAATGACACTCCCTTTATTATGATAATGAAACAAAGCTGGTTTATTAAGTTATGAATATATATTTGAAAAGCACCTCAATCAAAAGCAAAAGCAAAAGCAATCCTGTGTTTCAGTGGCAGAAAGATTGACTTGGATTGACTCGTCGGTCCCATGAACTCGGAGATACATTACACAAACGCGCACAAAATTCTACTCTATAAATTCTGAATATTATTATATACATAATCAACTCTGCTTTCAGGTATACAAAACGCATCATCATCATCATCGTCATAAAGTCTGACGTTGAAGAATGTATCATTCCTGATATTGGCAAAATATTCACAACTACTTTGAATTTAGCTATGAGCGCGTGTTAGGGTATGTGTTTTTATGCGTTTTTATGTGTTTTGATGTGATATAGGAGAGAGAAAAAGTGGAATTGAATAGTGGAGATTTGTGTAGTACAGGTAGGTTCCACGAGATTTGTGTATAAAAATGTGTAAAAATATGTAACAATGAGTAGGAGAACGGGGTCCAGTTTTCTGTACTCGTTTCTATCTATGTACAAATTACAATATACTTGTATAACCACTTTTTAATACTCTTAAATTAAGATTAATGCTAGTTAAACACACCAAAGGACTTCCAAGTGCACAGTTTCAATCGAGCATCTCCAATGCAAGATGTGAATCGGGAATGATATGGAGGAGAGAGATGTAGAAAAGATGATTATTTTAATTGAAAATGAATGGAAGGGAGATTACATAGAAAAATGAAAAAAATTAAGAGAAATAGAAACAAATTTAAAAATCATAATAAAATAGTAGTAGAAGAGGTGTATTCCAAAGTGAGAGTGTAGAAATGACACGGGAAATCATGAAAAAAATGGGAAAAAGGTAAGAAAAACTAGATAAAAGTGATAAAAGAAAAAGATAAACTTTAAAAAGTGTGGAATGCATCTAATATTTTGATTTTTCTCTCTCCATTATAAATATTTAACTTGCACATTAGCAATGAAGATGCTCAATTAAGTTGATAAAGTAATCCTTACGTGTCATGAAGATAGTCATTTGCCCATTTTCACATATACTAAGAAAGTTAATATTCATGAAAAATTGAAAATTAAGAATATTTGTTTTTAATGTATCATTTCATTTTAATTCTTATTTCACTTTAATAATTTATATTTACTGATAATAATATACATTAAATAGGATTATACAGGCAAAAAAGTTTAAAAATTAATTGAATAAATTAGATTATATTTCAGGTGGATAAAAATGGTAATAGACTATCTTAATGGGACCGCGAGAATAGTAATTACTCATTAAACATGCTTTTCGCGCAAGTTTTTGGATCACTATTGCAATCAGAAAAGTGGCTGGAATTGAAATGATTATGAAATTTTGTTATTTGATTGAGACCTTTTCAAGTCGAATGCACCGGTCAATAGTTTTTAAAAGCGCGTGACCCAGTGGCGGACCAGCGTCATATGTTAGTGGGGCCGAGATCGAACTGCAACTGTGAGATTCGATGCCCCAAAAAATTTTTGGTAAAATATTTACCAGGAATGTTTCGGTCCGCCCGGGCAGACCGTAGCTTACGGTCCGCCCGAGCGATTTTCTTCATCGTCCGGACTCCATTTTGAAATCAGAAAATTTTGTTGGATTCATTACGACGAGACAAAGCTCCAGAAATTTGGAAAAAAAATTTTGGACACCGCTACCGTAATTCTGGTCCAAAGATCACCAAAGTTTTCAACTACCCAATTTTTCTGCACTATCTAAGGCTACTTATTTTTATTTCTAATATCTACAAGACTTAAACAACTTTTTCTGGACCATTTGCACCAATTTCCCAATTTTTAGAGCATACATTTTATATTATTAGAAAAGATCAATTAACGAACTACATACTAAAAAGGGTAGTTATATTTACACCATTCTTTTTAATGATTACACTACATTTAAATTGTAATAAACTCCTCAATTCTCACTCATTTTTATATTTACACCCTCAATGTTTTTTCCTTTGTATTTTTATTTTTGAACTTCAATTAAGTAAGCACATCATGTTTCAAATCACAATTCTTCTCTAAATATTTTGTAGCCACACATTCAATTGAGATGCAAATATTTTGTAAAAGTTTTATAATTTTTGTTATTCATTTTCATTTTTGAAAATTACAATATATAAAATAAGCATATTTATACTCCCTTTACTAATTTATGATTAGAAACTTGCCCTCCAAATAATTTGCACAAATTAGAATAAGGGTGATGATAAAAATCTGATGTAAAAATTTGAAGGATGGGAGCGAAAAAATAAAAGAAAATTAAGGATGTTTGTTGCAATTAGAATGTGGTGTCTCCAACAAAAATTATAATCATGCTAAAACACTATTAAATTTATAGGATGTAAAATGATGAACAGAATTGCAAAGTATAATATTTGCTTACAATTGTTGCATTGCGACATCACCTATCGCAGAAGAACAAGCCGCATGCAAAACTAATCGTATATTAAATAAGCTTTGGGTATTTTGAATGAAAATTTTTATTTTTCTTT
Organism: Jasminum sambac; assembly: GCA_018223645.1. NCBI lineage: Eukaryota > Viridiplantae > Streptophyta > Magnoliopsida > Lamiales > Oleaceae > Jasminum > Jasminum sambac. The sequence continues at coordinate 17,895,450 of CP073650.1, read as the reverse complement.
TTTCATTTTTCTTTTAAAATTGACAAGTGAAATTTCGTCATTACTTTTTCAAAACTGAGTGGGAGTAAGTGCCCCACTGGTCCCACCCCTGACGTGACCTATATTAAACCTTTCTTTTTAATATTTTTTATTTTATTAAAAAATTAAATTTTCCATTAATTAAAATTTAAAATTGATATTAATCATATATCTCGTATTATCATTCATTATTATCCTATATTTTGCAGCCTAAGAGCATTCCCAACCAGGAACTCTAATTTGTAGTTCCAAAAACTCTATTATAGAGTTTCGCAACTCTAAAAAGAATCATCTTCTCCAACCACAAACTCTATATTGGACCCCACACCTAATAAAATATATTATTTACTATATTTTAGAAATATCCTACTATTTTATATATTACTAGTGTTTCTACCCGTGCGTTGCACGGGGAGACATGTAGAAGCGGTAAAACTCGTTGCCATAATTAAAAATTGATTTTTTTAATTCAGAAAAATAGGTGGACCCGATGCGTGTTTATATGTATATACACACTGAAGAAGAAGTCAAGTTGGAAAAGACATATAGAAGCGGTAAAACTCGTTGTTATAATTAAAAATTGATTTTTTAATTCAGAAAAATAGGTGAAAGTGGCGGGAAAATGTGCTAGTTTTATTAATATATAGATTGTACCTAGTCGATGCTAATTTTCTCGGCATCTAAAAAAAGACTTTGGTCTATGTATCGTTAATTTGGACTTATTTACAATCAATTTTTAATTACCATGTTGTGTTTTTTTTAACCAAAATTAGTCTATAGATAGGTAAAAATATAAAATATAAAATAAATGAACTACGTTAAAAAACAAAAAAAAATCTATTGTTGTATGAAAAAAACAATCCATTTCAACTAATTAATCATACATAATTAAATATAATACGGACACAAACAAAATAATTTATCTACAAAATCATCACATTAAATTATATCAAAAACACAAAAAAGCAAAAAAAAAAAAAAAGAAAAAGAAATGCAACGCACTGCATCTCTACAGTGGAACTGCCCACATTTGGGGGCTGCATTTCACAGCAAAATGCAGTCCCCATATAGAGGCTGGTTGGAGCCCCATTTGGACCGCTTCTTTCCATTATGCAGTCCAATTGGGGATGCTCTAACCGTTATTTAATTTAAAAATTAACATTTAACCGAGGGAGAGAGAGGGGGGAAAAAGATCGAACCAACTACTAATACGAGATAGTGGGAGAGAGGGAATAATAATAATAATAATAATAATAATAATAATAATAATAATAGGAAAAAGAAAAAGGGGGTCGTTGTGAGATTCCAGTTCTAGCCAATAGGCTCGAGCGGGGGTTTGGAAAAAATTTGCTCTGTGTCAAAAGAGTAAAGACAATTTGATTGTACTGTCAACCAATCACGTCCCACTCCTTGGCTTGCAAGCAAATTTGGGGTTGTTTTCAGAGCCTATCAAATCAAATATATCAACATTTCCACTACTATTTGTCTATTTCAATCATTCAGTGTATATTTGATTAGTGATAAAGTTGATATATACGTAATTTTGTATAAAATATGTGATTAATATTATATTGAAAAATATGTGTATGATTCAAAATATGTGTGTGACTATACTGAAATTGCGTGCATATAACTTTGTGATCAAAAGAACAAGATCTCATTCTATTTGATTTTCAATAATACATACATTCCTTTAGTCCCATTTCGTTATTCATATGTGGATACGCTATGATATCTTGTATATGGATAACCGATCAGAACCGTACATTCCTTTTGTTTTTTTTTTATTAAACAATGGACATTTAAAAATTATTTTTCCAAATCTCCATGTAACATATCCAACGATATTGCTTGATATACGCATATGTCACGCAACTATAGTATGAGTCATATGCTCTTCTTCTATAGGAGAGCGATAGAGCATCTCAATTGTTGATGCAGTGCCACACATTCCCAAAAAAAAAAAAAAGAAAAAGAAAGAGAAGAAGATAAAATAGTGAGAACAAAGGAAAAGCTGCGAAAAAGTTCTATTTATTTATTTATAATATATATAAACAAGAAAGAAGGGAAAATGGTAAAAAATTAATGCAAGCCGCCCAAAAACTTATTTAACCAAAAGAAGGCATTCAATCCTATTTCCTCTCTAAAACATACTCCCCCCTACTTACTCATTTCCACTTTCATTTTCAACATTTTTAAATCAACGAATAGCAACCATAGGAGTATCATACATCCAAATAACAAAATTTTTAGTAATACTCTCAAAATGATAAAATTATATTTAAAATTTAAATAAATAAAAAACACATAAAATAGGCCACGAGCTGAGCCGCACCCAAATTTATCGAATCGACCATACTCACTAATGTGTCTCTACAAGTTTAAAGATAATAGAAATTAATACTATTTGGGCTTGTTTGATACAAATTTAAACAAATTAAACTTTTTCTCACATTATTTTCAACCGCTTATTCATTTATTTATTTGTTATATTTTTAATACACTTTCGTTAATTCTCGCTCACATATCTAAAAATCATTGTTTCAATAATATCTATCAAACATATCCATTTATTATTTGCTATCTTAACTCTTGTATTTAAGATAACATTTAAAACATCGAAGATAACAGATTGATAAATGTTAGAGCATCTATTATGGAAGTATCAAATTTAATTAGTCACGTAGATAAACAAATAGATGTTAAGTGAAATATCAACGTATTAAATTTAATATATGTTTGCCATCTATAATTGACATGTTAAATTTAGTCATAAAAAACTATGTGTCCACATTTCATTGGACTACAAAAAAAGAGCAATCAAAGTAATAATAAATGCATTTTTGTAGACAAAAAGAATCACATGTTAGAGTACTAGCTAGTGTTAGCAATATCTTAACTTGTGGTTTAAAAAAAATATATGCGCTTTTAATATATTCATGGTAGAGAATAAATACAATCTCTCATGATACTAACATGTCCTTTAACTCATCCATAGTGAGTGCTTTTAATTAAATGTCACTCCATTTATGATACTAATGATCCCAAATTTGAGTACTTTAATACATTGGCAGAGCCAAAAATTTCAACTCGCATGAGCGAAAAAAAAAAAAATCAACACAAAATATAAAATAAAATAAAATAAAATTTAGACCAATTTCGTGGGGACGACAAACGGAGTTTCAATTCGTGTCCGGGGGGTGGCCGCCACCCTGCCCCTAGCTTCGCCATTGCTTTAATATGTCCAAATATCACGTGGTTTGAAAGAAATCGCATGTAATGTTATACCACCACATCATACTGAAGTGCCCAAATTTAAGCAACTGGTCGAAGCTAGTGATAATGTGTAACGTTATGATTATTATTAAGGTTTTGTTCTATCCAGGATAATTTTTATCCCACACTCTTCTATCTCATTTTCTCAATCACATAATACTTTTCAATACAATATTAACTATACATTTTACATGGAATACCATGCGAATAACTTTTATCTCCAATCAAACAACCCCTAAGTTATGAATATATATTTGGAAAGCACCAAAAAATAAGAATAAAAAAATCCTGTGTTTTAGCGGGGAGAAAGATTGACGAGGACTGACTCGTCGGGCCCATGAACTCGGAGATACATCATACATTACACAAACGCGCACAAAATTCTACTCTATACATACAGAAGATTTATTTATTATATATATATAATCAACTCTGCATTCAGGTATACAAAACGCATATCATCATCATAAAATCTCTTGCTGAAGAAGCCCCCGTGATGGCGAAGTAGGTCTCAGTTCTCACTTCCAGTTGAAACATCTTTTCTTTTTCGCGGTAAGATTCATTCACCGATTCACGCGTACACCTACAGAGAGTTACATTCACACACGTTTTTGCTTGATTAGACCTGTTAATGTGCCATCAGTCGAAGGAAATTGTGTTACAGACTGTTTACTGTACTTTTTCGATGATTTATTGCATCTATGTGAAGCTTTATAGCCTTATTGTGTTAAATTTTATCTGTAGTGTTGAGAGACTGACTAGAAATAGAGTGAGAAAAATAGTGAATCAGTATTGATTGACTGGTAATTTCTGTAATGGGGGATTTGTAGCTCTCACCTGTGCCAATAAATTTTCATTTTGATAGAGATTAGCTCAATGGTAGACGATTAACGCGATTTGGAGATGTGTGGATACTAATCAAGATTGATTTGATATGTATGCTCATGCTCTCCTGCACACTGTGTATGCACAGTGTGCAGCACAGCACGCACACAGACAGCATGCACACGCCTGATGTGGCAGCCCGCGGGCGTGCCACACAGGCGTCACATCTGGGTTGTCCATGCTCTCCTGCACACATAGTGATGATATGTATGGTCGATATTGAATTTTGATTTCTAGTGAATATTGAATAGTAAAATAGTAGAATTAGACGTTAACTTTTAGGTAGAAAATGAGACGTCTTAAAGAAGGTTGTTGCGATGATATGTGTAGGGAAGGGGGACTTTTTGTTGCAATAGTTTTCAAGTAAATTCTGCTACTTTTAATTAATAAGATAGGCAAATGCATTGAAGATCATAACCATTGGATTGTTTTATGGTGTACTACCAATCAAATGGTAGGATTTGGGAAATATGAAATATGAATTACACGAGAAGATGAGTAAAGTAACTTTGTGCTTATCCGTTTGTAACGAAACTGCAGGTTCACCAAAAAAAAAAAAAAAACAAAAATGCAGGTACAATTCAGCCGTATGGGAAAGAGTCGAACGACAGTTCAGGTATCTGGCTTCCCTCATCTTCTTGCTGCTGAAACTGTCAAGACATTCTTGGAGCAACAAACGGGTCGAGGAACCGTAGTTGCAATGGAAGTAAAGAAGTGCAAAGTAGGGCGAAGAGCATACGCCAGAGTTCAATTCAAGAATAGCACACAGGCTAAGGAAATTATAAATATGGCAGCTATTGGGTTGTATTATGGTTCTTCTTATTTGGAGGCTTGGGAACAGGATATTGACATCGTGCAAAATACTAGAGAGTATATTAATGAAATGGAAAATGTAACTATAAATTTCGGGTGTCAGATATCAAAAGAGAATTTTTCAGTGCTGTGGAAAAAGACGAACGTTTCTGTTAAATTCGGAATCGGTTTGAAGAAAATGTACTTCGTTCTGAGCCATAACTCTGTCGAATACAGGCTTCAGCTGTCATATGAGAACATATGGGAGATTGTTCTGTATAGTCCACGAGGTCAAAATGCAAAGCTCCTCATACAGGTTCGTTTATTATACTTCATCTCACTATTTGCAATTTTGCATCTAGAAATGAATGCTGATGAATGTTCTCTCTCTGTCACATTGTAGTTATTCGGTGCTCCTCGTATTTTCAAGAAACTTAATGGATCTAGATATAGTTATTTTAAGGAAACTCCAGATGATCAGTGGATCAGAACAACAGATTTTACTGCGTCGTGTATTGGACAGTCATCTGGCTTGTGTTTGCAGCTCCCACGCGGCATGAAACTACCAAATTTTCGTGATAATTTTGCTTACTTCAAGGAAAGCGAAAGTCGGTTCATTTTGGAGAATGGTTCTCCATTTTGTTACAATTCATCCCTCGTTCCCATTTTTCGTCCTCCTTTCGGAGTTTCATTGCCATTTAATATATTATTCAAGATTTTGAATTTAGTACAAAATGGTTGTCTGCCAGGGCCAATCCTAGATGCCAACTTTTTTAAGCTAGTCGATCCGCAGGTATATGGTATTGGGTATATAGAGAGTGCACTTGAGAAACTTTACAATTTAAAGGAGTGTTGCTATGATCCTGTGAGATGGCTTACGGAGCAATACCGTAAATACCTCAGAATGGGGCAGTCGCCAAATCCCCCTACCATTATCTTGGACGATGGACTGGTATACGTACGCAGAGTTCAAGTGACACCAAGCCAAAGTATATTTCTCAGGTCCAGAAGTGAACATGTCAAACCGTGTGTTACGCCATTATCTTAAATACATTGATAATTTTCTGCGTGTTTCCTTTGTGGACGAAGAGTGGAATAAAATGTTTTCTACTGATTTATATTTATCCCCTAGAGTAGCTTCTGGAAATGAGAATAGGAGAACAGAGATTTATGACAGGATATTATCGACACTTAGAAATGGTATCGTTATTGGTGATAAGAAATTTGAGTTTCTTGCATTTTCGAATAGTCAGTTGAAGGAGAATTCTGTTTGGATGTTTGCTTCGACGGCTAATGTTACTGCTAATGATATTCGTAGATGGATGGGAGATTTCCGTTCGATCAGAAATGTGGCCAAATATGCTGCTCGACTTGGGCAATCTTTTGGGTCATCTACTGAAACTTTGAGCGTTGGTAAGGATGAGATTGAGTATATTCCTGACATAGTAGTAGTAACAGAAGGGACAACGTACAATTTTTCTGATGGAATTGGAAAGATATCTGCTGATTTTGCTCGGAGGGTTGCCATAAAATGTGGGCTTAAAAATTTATTCCCATCAGCCTTTCAAATTAGATATGGTGGCTACAAAGGGGTCGTGGCGGTGGACCCCACTTCACGAAGGAAGTTATCTTTGAGACCAAGCATGTTAAAATATCAATCAGACAATATAAAGTTAGACGTTTTATCGTGGAGTAAATATCAACCCTGTTTTCTAAATCGCCAAATTATAACTCTTTTATCTACTCTTGGGGTTGAGGATCACGTCTTTGAGGAGAAACAAAGAGAAGCAGTAGCTCAGCTCGATAAGATCTTAGACGATCCATTGAGGGCTGAAGAAGCTTTGGATCTTATGGCACCTGGAGAAAACACTAACATTCTTAAAGAAATGCTAAGGTGTGGTTATCAGCCTGATGGCGAACCATTTCTCTCTATGATGCTGCAAATTTTTCGAGCAACAAAGTTACTTGATTTGCGACTTAAATCAAGAATTTTTGTTCCTCAAGCTAGAAGAATGATGGGATGTTTAGATGAAACTGGAACCTTAGAATATGGACAGGTGTTTGTTCAGTTCTCTGGTGCTCGCCGTAGACTATTCTATGAAGATTTTAATTATACAGCAGACAACCATGATGACATTGTCGAAGGATTAGTTACCATCGCCAAAAATCCATGCTTGCACCCGGGCGATGTCCGTATTTTAGAGGCCATTAATGTGCCGGCACTGCACCACATGGTGGACTGCGTGGTTTTCCCTCAGAAAGGAAGGAGGTAATAAAATTATTCGAATCTTTAGTATACTTTTATTTTGCTAAAAACTAAGGTGTTTCAATTTTTTATTTCTGAGTTTTAAATTTATTTATGTTTACTTGTGTTATATAATGCCTCGCTTGTTTGAATAACAGACCTCACACAGACGAATGCTCGGGAAGTGATTTGGACGGAGATGATTACTTCGTTTGTTGGGATCAAGACTTGATTCCACCGTACCAATGCTCACCCATGGATTATACTCCAGCTCCAACCATAGAACACGATCATGACGTGACAATCGAGGTACTCATTGACGAAGCAGCATATACAATTGTGATATCTCTATAGAACTTAGCATGCAGTTCTTATAATCTTGATCTCCCGCTCACAGGTGGGTGCAATAGCTCACCCACCCACATCAAGATTAGTAGTTCTTATTTTACATGTTTTGCAGGAAGTGCAGGAGTACTTCACCGATTATATTGTGAACGACAGTTTAGGGATCATTGATAGTGCCCATACGGTCTTTGCCGATAAAGAACCAGGCAAGGCATTTAGTGAACCATGTATCGAGCTTGCAAAGCTGCACTCCATTGCTGTCGACTTTGGAAAAACGGGTGTTCCTGCCGAAATGCCATCTAACTTACGCCCGAAAGAATATCCCGATTTCACGGAGAAGTCAGACAAGACAACATACATTTCCGATTGTGTGATAGGAAAGCTCTTCCGAGAAGTGAAAGATATTGCCCCCGACCATGTTCCTATCAAGTCTTTTACCCGAGAAGTGGCAATCAAGTCGTACGACCCTGACATGGAAGTAGACGGATTTCGAGGTTACATTCTCGAGGCGTTTCATTACAAGACCGAGTATGATTACAAATTGGGTAATCTTATGGATTACTATGGTATAAAAACCGAAGCTGAGATACTAAGTGGTGGGATTATGAAAATGTCGAAAAGTTTCGACCGGAGAAGAGATGCAGATGCTGTTGGTGTGGCAGTGAAGGCGTTGAGGAGTGAGGCTAGGAAAATGTTCAAGGAAGGAAGTGAATCAGATGATATGGATGCAAAAGCATCGGCTTGGTACTACGTCACATATCACCCAGTGTTCTGGGGTTGCTATAACGAGGGACTTAAACGAGATCATTATATTAGTTTCCCGTGGTGCGTGTATGATAAGCTTGTGAAGATCAAGAAGGATAAATCTAGCATTCGAAGGTCTTTGCAATTGTCTTCACTTGAAAGGAAGTTCAATCTTAGTTTCAATTTGGCGTGATGAGAGAGCTTGTTTATAACCAGCTGATGTTGTAAAGTTTGATATTAAGCTATCGTTTTGTTTTGTGTCTAGTGGCATCTAATACAGCTGCAGAAAACGGACATGTGTGCTTGTATGAATTGGTGTTTGTTGTAGAAATATAAGTTATAAATATGCTTTGCATCTAAAAAGGTTTTATGCTCTTCTACAACATGGTTACACAACTATTGGACTCCTCTCACATCTTAGAAAGACGCAAAGGATATATCCAATATCAAAATGTTGGCAATTTAAATTGTCAGCATGTTGGTCGATAATTGATACGCGGTCATCCCCCCTGATGTTGAGGGGGGAAGTATCAATAATTGGCCAACATATTGACATTGGATCATTAGCGCTTAGAAAAAATAGTTTATTACTTGGGAGTTTGGTAGCCTGGTTGGTTGCTTGTGAGTTGTGAGAGTGCTCGACAGAAGACTAATTGCTTTTGTACTTTGGTGGATCTCTTAGAATTCTTTTGATGACAAGCAAAAGATTGTTTTAGCTAATATTTACGAAGAAGCATCGAGTCGTTAAAGTCACAAAGAGCTTGAAACGTGCAAGCACGTGACAGGTAGGATGATCACATGTGATTTAGAGTAAAATGATTAAGTTTCGATTTTTATTTTATTGTTTTTGAAATTGAAAATAATAAAGTTCATTAAATGTGTGGGTATAAAATTCATTTGTAAAAGTCTTATTATGATTTGTCATTACGACTCTATGAATATATAAATGGGGATGAATAGAATTACTTTATGTGGACGTGAAAAATGGAAAATCATCATAACTGTTATGAATATAAAACGCACCCGAGGGAATCGAGGAAATAATTTATATATATTTTAAATTGACGAATGACTATTACGTCCCTGGTTTAAATTACGAATTACTTATCAAGGCCATTCAAGCTTTCTATAAATACGCTTCAGCTTATTAATTAAATTCATTCCTGCGAATTCTCAGAATTCATTCTTCTAAACTCTCTATTATTTCTATACTTTTATAACACGCTATCAAAGACGGTTTCTAAATTTCAAAGTAATAAGCAATGAAAGATGCTTCTACAACAGATCTAACGTACGATCCTCTCAGATTTAAACCTGATTAAACATTTCAAATAATCTAACTGTTTTTTTTTTTTAATAAACTTCTCCTACACGCATCTTCTCTTCAATCAGAATTTCAAACCGTAAAGACTACAAATCACACCGCGCATTACTCACGCCTTTAATTCCTAATCCGTAAATATGCAGAAACGAATTCGGCAGAAGGAAAATCGTAAAAGGATTTGAAAGGTATATATATTATTATTTTATAATATAATAATATATTAAACTATAACATTCGCTTTCGGCATATAACGAAGATACATTATCAAAATCAAATTTTCTCGACTCCATTATACTCGATTTAACGAGATCTCCGATTCGACACCAATATCGAGCAAGCGAACTTTCAAAATTTACAAATCAGCATCCAACTAAAAGCTTACAAAATGGCCTTTGATCTGTGAATATTTACGATAATCCTTATAATTAAAAATTTTATAAAAGAAAATACGCAGACGCCACGACTTCAGCAAGATCGGCCACGCAAGAACTGGTAGCATGACAAAGCCGAAAGATGTATTAATATTTTATGTTAATATTACGCTAGAAGACAATCGCACTGCCAGCAAGATCGCCAAGAATCGTAGCTGCAGAAGCAGATTTATCAAGCCTCCCATTGCTTACTTTGACGATTAATAAACAAAAAACGAATATTCAAGGCTAAATTCTAAATCCATTAATTACGACTGCTCCATTCAGCTTAAAAGATCTAATATTATTTTAACTCCAAGAGTTTAAATACATAATATACTTATTCTAAAAGCGATAAGTCACTTTCGTAAAGAATTTGTAATTTGTCTGTAATAACAAATCCGCCCCGAATAGCCTCAATATTTAATTCTCGCATTTTTTATTTATCAGTAATTTAAATATCGCATGAATACCTCTCCTACCTGACGATGGTTCAACCATCACTGAATGTAAGGTTTTATATATTTATGCAATTTATACGCTATGATGGTGATACTTTCTACTAAAAGCAGATCCTACTCCTCAAGTTAAGAGCTTAATCATTATGCATTTTAATTCTCGCACTTAAATTCCGTGAAATTTATATTTATTGCAATAATTCCCATAAGCGAGGTTCGACCACCTATTTGGAGGAAATTTAATTTTCTGCAATTTAAATTTACGCGACTTTAAATTTTCGTGATATATTTCCAATGTGGAGTTATATCACACGCATTGGTATGCATATATTTTCAATGTGGTGGGTTATACCACACGTTACTTTAATGCTTATTACAAATGTGGTTGAATTAAACCCCACAATCGGATAACCGATTTATATACGCTCGATATGAATATTCTATTAAAGAAGAGATTTGAGCAAGTGATACAAATTTACCGCTGTATGTATTGATGAAGTGAAATTGCTCAAAGAATCCCATTGTGATAAAAGAGAAAGAAAATATACTGCGGTGAAAAATCTCATTACGAGATTAGTATATCGCGATATTTAATGCAGAAATGCCTTAAAGAAGCATTTAATAAAGGAATGTTCACTTTCCACGCCTATTGAATATTGATGGAGAAAATTTGAGAATGACCAAGCTACTATCAATAAATAGATGAAAGTAAATGCTCAATAGATCCCATGTTGATAAATCAAAGAAAATATATCGCGATGGAAAGATTATATAAGAATCTCATCGATTTATATGAGATTGTATTAATATGAGAATAAAATGCTTTCAAGAAGCATAATCACTAGATTTCAGATTCAACAAAGCCTACATGATATTATTATTACTCCGTAATAAGATTAAACAACAAAGTGGGTTTAACATATCGGTAATATCAAAGATGGCAATAGACACTGAAAATATAAAATGCTAAAAGAAAATCACATATTGAACCCATAAATGAAGGCAAGCTTCGAGAGTATAAATAATTCGTAACTCGCCACCCTCAACATCGTGGTTCATAATGAGATATTTAAAGCGATCCGAATTTCTTTTTCGCTGACACCGGGTCATGACCGACTTGATCCGGGCTTCCACAGATTCTTGAACATATGCATGAAATTCACGAGTAGTCTATCAACAGATCACAGAAATAAAGATTTTTCTCGCTAAATGCAGAGATAAACTTATTATCTACACTCGATCTATGAACGCTTAGTAAGCCATCAAAGAAATTGTTAATATTCAACAAACCTATTGGTTTGACATGAAAGTTCCACTGTACAACGAGCGCTTATATCAATATTTCCTCCACTGTAGTCCTCGAAGGACAATGAAAGATCACTATTATTCATCATATACATCATGCAGCTTGATGGATTGGCGCCAGAAGCACAACCCCTGGCCGACCCATGGTAGAACGCCCACCCGAGTATTAGATCCAACTAAATGGAAAGGTATTACACTAAACTCTTATTCCCATGACGACGATGCCATTATAAGTCTAGCTAAAAGTTTGTTGTCAGGTTCCTCCATATAATATATTGATTTCTTTGTCTCCTAACTCTTTTTATAATGGGTTTGCTTATATCCACATATTGATATGGCTCACCAATTTAGATCCACCAAGAATACATACGGCTTTAATATGGCGAGGTAAAGGTCGACTTAGATGAGATGATTCTAAAATCTCCATATCCATCTCTACTCCTATCTCTTTTTGCACTATACTTTCAACGTATGAACATGAGAGACACTAATCCTTTTATTTAAAGAAAAATTTCAAACTAATAATTGATTGCACTATTTACTTTTTGACAAATATGAAAGAGAAAAGGTAGAAAAATTTTAGTGAATGACATATACCGTTTTGATTGAAAAATAATATATATATACATATATATATATCTTAAAATTGAAAAACGATATTTACAAATAAAAGAAATATATTGATCTTTGTTATTACACCAAGTTTTCTTACATAAATATGGGAAAATCATTATACTAAATTTTTCTACTAAATTTACAAACAGATCTTCTAAAGTAGTTTTTCAAGATCAGAACGTGATTTGTTGATCTAATTTGGCCCATAGGCCACATTACCACCTCAGACGCTGTCCACTAGATGTGTCTCAAGAGCCCCGTTGAATATCATCCAAAGGCCTTTACTCAATCCATCTTTAATGAATGCTATTTTATCTTCTCGCTTCGACAAGTATCCCACAGATTTACATCGAGTGTCACATGTCCACCGAGCACACTTGTAGCATCCTCCTAATCTTTTTGCTCTCCGCTTCTTTGAAAACTACTTTTACCCATACTGCATGTATTTAGAAGGAATCGAACCTCACCAGATAATCGAATCCTTTGCTTCAATTAAACATCGAACATCTCCCCTGGATGCCCTTATTCATTAAAGCATCCTCAACCTTTCGCCTTACTGATAAACTCCTTTAGGATTTTGACTCAGAAGTGATGGATAGTATTTTTCAAGATTTGAGAGCAAATTATCCATTATTATATATGGACCATTATTATGGTGAATACGAAAGTGCTCGATAATTTATAAACGCCAGATGAGGTAAGGTCTGCTGAACAATATTGAAACATGAAGCGATAAAAGTAAGATTCCACGCTTGAACAAAGGATGTAATAATGCTATCAAACATGATGGAATATGCCTCAGAGCTATACATATGATGAAAGTAATAAATCATGTTGAGCACTATACGATACTAGTGAAATCGATATAAGAATTTACCATCAACTAAAAGTTCAATAATACTGCTTGCGTAACCTGATCGATCATCCCTAAGCTTAAATAATTATCAAATCAATATTTCAAGTGAAGAATTAAAAGAATTCTTCAATGATTGTTTCGATAAATGATGAAATCATTATTTCAATATTGGGAATAAATCCCAAATATATCCTAATAAATGATGAGAATATGCCCACTTCATCCTCCATGCGACTACTAGATATTACGAGCATACTGGATCCACTCAGATAAATACACATGTGTATACGATTCTGTGAATTTGAAATTTATTTAAATATTTGCTCACTGATGAGCATGATTTCATTTAATGATAAAGCTAAGAAACGATATCCCAATACTAATAAACTCAAGCGATTGAGACGCTGCGATACAAGTGGATATTACGGCAAATTATTTAAAGTCCTCCAATAAATTGCTAATATCGGCATGTGAATGCAAACTATATAAATTCTCATATTAAGGCCGAATGATAAAAATATATATGAGTTTTAGCTGTTTCAAATTTTCTTAAAGCATGAGGGGGAGTATTAAAGTCTAAAATGATACGCTAAATGATCATACTATATCCTCACAATTAAAATACGAACCTCAAGTTCAAAGATGTATAAAAGATGTTATAACAATCACATATATCGCTTAAGATGCTTGATAGTTAAAGACGCTGTAAGTCATTGATATTATGACATTTCAATCATATATATCGAACAAATTATTAAAGATGGTCTTAATAATCTTATGATATACTTTGAAGAGATATGACATAACTATATTGTGTAATCCTACAAGAGTGATTGATAACGGTGATATCTCGATAAGTTACGTCGATATGGGGAAAGAAATAAAATTGAAAAGTGTCACGACACACTACGAAAAGATAGTACGCACTATCAATAATAGTGAGGATATTAAAATCCATCGAAAAATGCCGATGTCAAATATATGCCCTTATGATTAAAGTGTTCATACGCACTCCGGTTTAATGAGAAATGAGAATGTAAACTCTGAAGAGGTTTCAAATGTATTATCAGTGCAGACGTAACCCGCCAAAATATCTACATCGAGCATATTGTTTGAGGTAAATTCATACGTCAGACTCTTTCCTCGATTGATGCTTTGTCCCAAAACAGTGGTTTTTCTCAAATAAGTGAACTGTTGTTCCAATCTCAACTACTACGAAATCTCCGTACAGATTTAGGTATTTATCTCGATATAGTGATAAAATGATCGGTTGATTGCATATACGACATCGAATATAACACGATATCAGATAACATCTAAAATTTCATTCACGTGAGATGAATGAAGAGTATGAACCAACGATATTTATACTCATACAAATCTACGAAAGATTTTGAAATGCGGCATAAAGATACCAGATAAAAATACGCCACGCACTCTTTTTCCTCGACCGGCGCTTTATCCCACGCTTTTCCTAGCAAGCTTTTAATGAGGCAACATTAAAGTGCGATTCACAATTTAATAATGTGACTCTTTTCCTTCCATTGTGATTTTTCCCACCCGGGTTTTTCCTAATAGCGCTTTAACGGCGATATTCACAGATATCGGTGACGACAAGCAGTAAATCAACACAACAGATATATCGGATCAAGTTTATAATAGAGACAATGCTTTTGTGATCCAAACAACGATGATATTGAAATCCTTTACCGTAAGTAGCGATATCTGGCCCTCAAGATATGAAATCGATTTGGAGAATCAGATTTTTTCCTTCGATCAAGCTTTTTCCCACCTGATTTTCTCGACAAGCTTAACGGCAAAGACGCATTCTATATTGGTGATCGACATCGTGGGAGAAATATTTCGACTAAACAAAGATAATGCACCATTCTAAACTTTCCTACAATCACCAAGTTTATCGCTTTTTCTCCAAACAAGTGTCTGTAAGACAAACAAATAAATATTCAAGTGAGTCATATGAATATAAACGCACCGAGGGAATCGAGGAAATAATTTATATATATTTTAACGATGCTGAATGACTATTATGCCCTGGATAAATTACGTGAATTACGATCATATTCAAGCTTTCTATAAATGCGCTCAAATATTAACGAATTATTCCATAATTCCTTAATTCATTCTCTAAACTCTCTATTATTTCTATACTTTTATAACAATAACCACTCAAAGGTCGTATATTTAATCCACTATCGATGCAAACAATGAAGTGGGTCGAATTGAAATGATTATGAAGTTTTGTAATTCGATTGAGACTTTTTAAAGTTGAACGAACCAATAGAGACCTTTAAATTTGTGTGACCTCTATGAAACTTTTTCACTAAAAATGAGAGGGGGTGGGCGGAAAAAGTGGATCATAGTACCAGTATTATTCCATGAAGACTTGACAAAGTCTTGGCATAATATCATAGACAAAAGTTTCAAGCCTAGAAAAGAGATTCCAATCTAAGCCAATAGGCTCCAGGGGGAGTTTGGAAAAAATTTCCCGTTTGTCAAGAGACAATTAATGGTACTGTCAACCAATCACGTCGTACCACTTTTAATTTCCTTAGCTTGCAAGTAAGTACCCACGGTCGAGGAAAAAAAATCATAGGGATCGGGTGAGATCCCCCACCATCGAGAGGCATGTATTATTCGTCTAACTTAACGTAGATACCAAAAAAAAATTCAAAAAAATAAAATAAAATAAAAAAATTTTGGGTGTGATAACGTGGCGCCACCTGGTGGCGCCACGTGCCCACTGTGGGTACCATACGGTACCCACGAACAAATCCGTGCAAGTAAATAAGGATTGTTTGTTTGTTAAATCCTAAATCAAAAATAAGGATTGTTTGTTAAATCCTAAATCAAAAATCAAATTTTCAATTACCATTTTTAATATTTTACTTAATAATGTTTAATAATATATTTCTTTACTTTTCAACTAAATCCTAAATCAAAAATCAATTTTTCAATTACCATTTTTAATATTTGACTTAATGTTTAATAATATATTTCTTTACTTTCAAACTACATATTAAAAATTGCATATTAAAAGAATCACTTTTTCTAAAATATCTATCAAACATATCCCCAGCGGTCCATGATTTAAGCAATTGCAGTACACTATTGATTATTAATTTATAGGTGATAAAAAAAGGTCCTTGCACAAACTAACACGATACTATCAATAATTCTTCAGTTATAAAGTCATTGCCACCTTTAACCTATGCCTTATTAGCCTATGCATCATACATGCATGATGCATCAAAAATATCATACATACAAAATAAAATTGTTACTGAAAAAAAAAAAAACCAAAGTTACAAAATTTTCTTGAGCCAAATAAATGCACAATTTTATTACACAAAATTCTCAGTGCAGAACAAAATGAAATTAAAAATACCGTAAAAACCCAACAAATGGTTTAAATTACAAATATTGAGTTGTGCTTCTCCATTGCAGTATATGCTATAACCAGCAACTCAACATCCTGGAATCTCTAATATATTTTGAAAAATAAAGCCGCGATACGTACTTATAACAACTTCTCAGCAATCTGAACCGCGTTGAGAGCAGCTCCTTTGCGTATTTGATCGCCACAAACAAATATGTCCAACCTATTAAACAAGTAGACACATTTAATCAAATCATTTGCATAAAAATAAATAGATTTCATAAACTAATGGCATTTACATCAATTATTATTACCCGTAGTTTCCGTCTTGAGAGACATCTCGTCGAATTCTCCCCACTGCAACGTCATCTTTCTTTGAAACTTGTAAAGGAGTGGGGAAGGAATTGGCAGCTCGGTCATCAATGACCACCACACCAGGTGCATTGCTTAGAATCTCTCTTGCAGTGTCCTGATATGTTGAAGGTACCATCAGTATCTCAATAATATAATACACTGGGAATTGTGAGGTTCCAAGCATTAACTGATTTGATTTGTTTGATGAGAATACTGGGACATTGACTGGGTGAGAGACCTAAAAATCATTTTCAACGTCTCTCCCCGCTGCCCAACAAGAAAAAATAAAATAAAATAAAAAAAAATCAAAGATACTGCTCTAGATTAATTTCCAACAGATCATCCCCATTCATTATTCAAATCATTGATACATCTTTATTTAAGTGTCATGGTTTCTATGGTTTTATTGCAAGTTATGGGATTCGTCTTACATCGATAGCATGGAATTGGATGTGTGATATGCCCCTTCTCCGTTACGACTAATTTTTGCAATACCAAATAAAGTTGTAGCAATTGTATCAAGTCAGGCACTACTACTCCACGTTGAAATGGAGTGGCATGAATCTGTCCGAACTAGCCATGGGGCAGTGAAAAGTCAGTCCGGTGTGGGCAATGGGACTGCAGAAAGTGACAATTAGACAAAGTTCCCCTTGCAAATTATGGGGGCTTTGGACATTTGATTTATAACGCTTTAGAAGTAGCTTCACACCCAAGGGGTTGTAAGAGCATCAACCGAAGATGATGTTCATTTTAAAGAGTGACATGTTAAATAATAGCTCCAACTGGCTCTCCGTTTCAACTTTAGATTTTAATTTTGAGAGAGTTGCTCACTCTCTATTAAATACATTCAATAAATGCAAGTTCCGATATTTTATTTTTCATTATTCAAATAATATTTAAATTTTTTAGCCAATAGGATGTCTTTTATTGAAGAAACGTACAAAATAAAAATGTGAGGCAAGAACAATAATTTTTTCTTGAAAAATGTAAAATGAAGAGCCATAAATAAAGAATTTACTTTAGTGCGAAAAGTTTCAATCTCTGAATTTAAAGACGCTTTCTCCATTGCGGAACATGCTCTTTTAAAACAAAGAGGCTCCAAAGATGCTCTAACCAAGTTTTTTCAATATTATACCAGATTAATTCCCAATGGGATTGAGGGTATGTTTGCTAGTATTGAAGAAATTATTTTTAGATCTGTAATTGAGAAGTAAAGAAATAGTATTCAAAAATATAAAAGATTGTTAAATTAATATAATCAGTGGCTGAAAATGATGGTTGGAAAATATGATTTTTTGTTTAAATTTTATCAAACAAACTCTAGAACTACAATAAATAAAACCATTAACTTCACAAATAAATGAATATAGAAATCACTTTGTTGTAGTTAATCCTAAAGTTCGCTCAGGACAAGGCTCATGTTCCTTAGCATTCAGGGGAAACAGAATTTCCGGTTGCGCAGGTTGGTGTGTGTGCGCGTGTGCGTGAGTGGGTGGGTGGGTGCGTGGGTGGGAGGTGGGGAGGTGGAAGGAATTACCAATTCAAAATTGTAGCTAAATAACCCTTGAGACCAATCTGGTGAATTAGTAAAGCGAGGTGAATGTGACAATGGTCATTTATAAGGGCTCAACTAAAAAATTACACAAATGGTCTAACCAAAGAATGATAAGGTAGCTGAAATGAACAACAAATATATAGGATAGGTAGCTCAAATATATACGTGAACAACAAAGGCATTGCTCCTTACAGTGTATCCAGTAATTAAAAGTTGAAATATGACCTGACCATTTGGCTGAAATGAACAAATTCATTTAACCCTCTGCTCAACATTGGCCACAGGAATAGCTCTTGCGGTATGTTTGCAAACTTAAAAAATCAAAGTTGATATGTATCAGTTTATCATAGCTCAATTTATACTTCGCTTGTGAAGCTAAGAATTGAATATCATCCACAAAACTACCAAGTTACTCAAGCACAACTTGGAAGGTTGATGATTCAAGGTTGGCTTGCTATGACTATGAGATAAGGCAAACATCAAAATGGAGTAAGAGCTCGTTTCAAGAATTAAAACCATCGTATCAGGGTCTCTATTGCATCTACATGTTCCAGTGATATTGGTCCCTTCTTAGTCCATTATTGCGTCCAAAGATTCATAACTAACTATGCAAATTTGCAACTTAATAATTGATAGTTGATCTAAAACAGTCATTGCAATCATATGAAACCTAGATCTGAAATTTCTCAATTTTCAAAGCTAATATAGATAACAAGTAGATAGGATGGGGGGTCCACAGAAATCTTTATTGAAAAGGAACACAGCCATGCAAAGTCACAAAAATTTACCTCATCGAGGGGATTTTCAAATTGAAGATTCACACTCTCAGCATGGGCACGCATCACCGGTACTCGTATACATGTTGCAGTCACTTTGACATTCATGTCATTCTGCAGTATATAAGAAAAGGCGTGTGTAACAAGGATTGATTTATCATCAAGCTACAGAAACTCAAATGAACAGTGATCTAGTTTATCTAACTTTCCAGAAATGTAATACAAATACTTACCCATATTTTTCTCGTCTCTTTCACTAATTTCATTTCTTCTTCATTGTATCCATTTGAAAGAATGGGTGCATTATGAGAGAACAGGTTAAAAGCATACTGCAAGATTGAAGAATTCACTTAAAAAGGAAAATGGCAAAATAAAGGGAATGGTTGTTCACTGAATAGTCACTAAGTTGAATTACAAACAAGAAGAGCAAGTAGATGAACCTGTTGCTGGAAAATGTTACAGGTTGGTTCTTTTCCTTCAAGGACCTGCTAAAAATAAAATTTATTCAACAGATATAGAATGGCAAGATAAGATGATGCTAAAGAAAGAAGATGACCTCACGGGTCTGCAGTTCAAGCTCTTCCATTGCCGCAGCACCTGCACCACTAGCAGCCTGGTATGTACTAACAACCATTCGTATGACCTGAAAGAATCAGATAGTGTAAAACACCATAAACATAATTCACCTATAGAGAATTAAAAGTTCACACCATGTTTTGTTTCATTATTTCCTGGTAATTAGGCATTTGCAATGGAGATACAGTTGATACTTTGAACAAATTTTTGGAAGTTCAGAAAGTGTTCTTGAAATCAACAATTGACAAACTTCTGTAACCACTGACAAAACTCAAAAGGAGGTCCACTGCAAAGAACTAAAATGTTAAAAAAATTATAAAAATCTTCTATACGTCCGATGAAGGTTAATGGACTGATGGTTATTGAGCACCAGATGCACCATAGACGGATGGTGATTGGAAACCATAAGGAGGATTAAGCCCATGTTATCAAACTCATTCAAATTCAAATTTGAATTTCGTCACACAAATCACGTCCACATATCGCTTAGGAACCACATGTACTAAACGAATCTCCACCATTTATTTTCAAAAATTCTCTCCTTATTTCACATTTGAATTGAAGGAAAGGATACTGATTTAAAGTTAAAAAAACATGTGCGCTAAGAGGCTTTAGCTTAAGGGGCAAAAAAAGAAAAAAAAAAAAACAACAAAACAACAAAACAAAACAAAACAAAACAAAATGGGTACTATAGCTATTAGATATCACATTCTTATCCAGGTTTTCATCTTTCAAACATGATTCCCATTAGAATTCGGAATGTCAGGAATAATGGATTTGATGTTCTACGAAATATTGAAGTACAGAAACAACGAACCCCCCATAATTCAGATCTTGTTTCCAAATTATCAACTTTATCATGCCTCGTGCGTGTCAAAACATTTGATCAGTTCTATCTATGATGGTCAGATATGGTAAAGGATCGGTTCTATCTATGATGGTCAGATCTTAAAAATTAACACAATTAGTTGTCAATTGTCTTTGACTCTTTTCTCACACTTAAAAAAGAGGACATTACTGGCACTACATCTTGCTCATTGTCGTTTACTTCTCTTCCTAGTTCCAATATTATTAAATTTAAATTAATAAGAGGTGAAAAGCAAGTGAATGACTCTTCTACCCTGTTTTCTTCTCCTTCTTCTCCATATTTCCCATCATCCCATGAAGCAAGATCAAACAGGCATTTATGTAAAACCCAAGCCCGTGACATCACTTACATTTCTTCTTTAATTTCCACTTTATCTATTTAATCAGACTTCAAAGGGACAGATGATATATATGTGTGATATTCCCGGTTGATTCCCTCTTGATGATGAGGCTTATCCCATCTTATTGGCAGCTCTGAAACATACATACTCAAATTTCTTAAGAATGCTATAGTTAATAATTATGATCTAAATAAGGAACAAAATCACCTAAAATGAAAATCAAGTGCAGGAAAAATTTAAAAAAAAAAAAAAAAAAAGGAAATATAATATTCACCAAATAAACATGAGACTTCTACAAGACCTTTCAAATTTTTGCTATGAGAAGCCTTCTCTTTTACACAAACTCTCATGACCAAATATCATTTCGCCTATCCATATTATCCAAATCACAACTGAGCTCTCATATGTATTTTTCATAGAGAAACACCAATTTCACATTGCCCGAAATCCTTCATTCAAATGCAGTTAAATCCAAATGAAAACTGAACTCTGAACCGGATTTCTCAGAAAGAAGTTGGCGATTTTGACATTGTCCAAAACCCTTCTTCATCTACAATTATGCGATTTTTATTTTATTTATTTTTATTTTTTTACCATTTGCTGAAGCTATGAGATAGTTTAGGTTTCACTTGCTTCTTTTCATATTTGAATTTGTTCATTAGGATTGATTCCTCTATGACTATATCGACCAAGAAACCAGAAACCATAACAAGGCTAGTCTCCATCGTATAAGCTTCAAATTTTGGAATTCTACAATAAATCTGTATACACCCTCTACACGGTATCTCTCTGCCTATAAATGCAATATCCACTTGAAACTGACAATACTAAATTCGAATCTACAGCATGGGAATATTATGACTCACCTACTCTATTTAAGGACATCACCTCGTAAGTCGTAACAATGCAAAAAAGAAAATTCGTGTAACTCAGAGTTGATCGCACACAAACAACTTAATATAATAAAATTAGCATATAAACACGTGCAAAGTAGAAAAGCACCTCATAAACAAGTAGATAGAATTATAAATAGTGTATCTCATAAATATGTTTACTTTAGCGCAGCGATGAAGTGGAGTGGCAGCCATAAGGCAAATGATGGTCGAGCAATTAGGATTTGCAATAAGTGCACCCTTTCCACTATTCAGCTTAATATGCTCCATAGCTTCCGGATTCACTTCTGGGATCACCAGCGGGATTTTATCATCCATCCGAAAAGCAGAGCTATTATCAACCACAACTGTACCCTTTTCCACGGCGATTGGCCCAAACTTCTTGCTTATGCTCCCACCAGCACTGAACAGAGCAATGTCAACATCTTCAAAGCTATTCTCCGTCAATTCTTCGACAGTGTAATCGTGGCCTTCGAAAGTGAGGGATTTTCCGGCGGAGCGTTTGCTGGCCAGGAGCTTGAGAGAGCTGTAAGGGAAATCACGGTCAGACAATACGGAGAGAAATTCTTGTCCGACTGCGCCGGTTACCCCAACTATCGCAACGGAGGGGGCATCTTCGCGGAGCGACATTCGGACGGTGAAGGCAGCATTGGGGAGACGGGAGGCGGGTGCAGTGTGACGAGGTAGGGAGAGGTTGGTGGTTTTGTGGAGGATGGGAATGTGGAGTTGGTGGCGGAAAGAGAGAGCTGGCGGGTTCATTTCCGGAGAATGGGCAGAGGAGGAATGAGGCGGCGGTGGCGGCGCGAAAATGAGGGGGCCGACTCTAGTATTCAGTTCTGTTTGTGCTAGTTAGGTTTATTTTTGAAGTGCAATGAAACCGTAGGAGGCAAAATGGACGGAATTGAAATGCTGAATTGAAGATTGGAAAACGAGGGGCGGTAGTACTACAGTTCGAGCACGCCTATTTCCTCTTTTTCAGAATGTGTCCTGCAACGAGATTTTTATTTTTTAATTTTTTATGTTATTGTTAAGATAAATTGTGTTATTTTATTAGACTCGGCAAAATGGTTCGCAAGCCGAAAAAGCGCGGCTCTTGCTCGCCCAGCCAAGCTCGGCTTGGGCTCGCCGCGAGCCCAAGCCCGAACACAAACACAAAAGACACGAGCCGCTCGGCTCGAGCTCGCCCCGGCTCTCAAGCTCGAGCCGAGCTCGAACGGTGCTGGGGCGAGCTGAGTCGGCTCCGAGCCAAATTGACATGTCTATATTTTATATCTTTATCTTTATCTTTATTTTTTTTTTAAGAACTTTTTCTTTATTGTTACATTAATTATCAGTATTCTAAAAGCTATGAAATATGAAAAAGCGTGGATCGGAAGCTTCGAGCATTACAAAATTAAGTGCACTTAAGTGTAATAAAACTGTAGGAGGCAAAATGGACGGAATTGAAATGTTTTATAGGGACCAATGATGTTAAAATAATAACTTTCTATAAGAGTAGACTAAAATAACCTTAAATATTAATTTTTTTAATGAATTAAATATTAACACCTTTCCCTGGAGGTGGACACAATAATAAAAACCGAACCACCCAAACCAAAATTGAACCCAAAAAATCGAAACTGCTCGATTCTTATAAAAATTTTGAGACCCGAAACCGAGTCAAATCCAACACATCGATAACCGAGAACTGATCGAATCGTATGAAATAACCGAAACCAATTAATCTTCTTTTAAAGATTAACTCCACGCTTTTTTCGTTAAAACCAACAAAATAAAAATTTGCTTTTTGCTCATTTCTTTCATCACTACAATTCATAAATATGAAGTCGACATAACCGAATCAAGGATTGTGTCACAACCGGAATCGAACTTGAACCAAAATCGTTTGGTTCTTGTCACGGAATAGAACCGAAAATTTTCGTTCGATTCCGATCCTTTCAATACTCAAACCGAACCACACTTTGTCCACCCGTACATTTCCCTACCCACCCAACCCCCTATACCTCTCACCCCCACCCTATCCCCTTGGTCAAAAGAATAGACGTTGGTTCTCCCCACTGATCTCTGGTTCGTTGATGGCAACAAGTGGATGAAGGTGGCTAATCAGGGTTACATATCATCCTACTATTGCAGTTCCTCTATTGTTGACAAATAAGTCTAACTTATAATTTATTTATTTTGTGAAGAAATCGATTAGCTAACAAAATATGTCATCTAAAGTAAATAAAATAATAGAAAATGTGAGGAAATAAAGTTGTCGTTTTAGAACTTATGATGATTAAACTAAAATGAATACAAAAGTTGAAGGACCAAATTATAACTTATCATGATTTGAAAAAGATTAAAAAGTTGATTTGTGAAAAATAAAAATAAAAAATAAAAAATAAAACACTTAAGTGGGACTGTCAACTTCGTTTGACGACTTGTTGCTTGTGTCACCAAGGCATATTTGTCGTGAATTTTACATCTGTAATCCAATCACTAAACAATTTTATCAGCTTCCTGATAGATTTGGTGGATGGGAAGAAGTCATTGGATTTGCATTAATATGTTTTCCTGATTCTAGCTCTAGCAATGTTAAAAATACCAATACAAGGTGATAAAAATTTATATGCCTTGTGTTGCACCTATTTCAGAAGAGATTGAATATGGTTTTATTTTTTATTTTTTTTTTTGAAGAAAAAAATTTCATTCATTGATGAGAAGAGCGATCATCACTTAATAGTGATGAAAGTAGACTTGGCAAGCAATCGAGCCAAAGACAAGTGTCGGGCATATTTAGAGCCACCTTAGCAATGCCATGAGCTACTCTATTACTATCCCTAGCAATATGGCAACAAAGACCACAATTTAACGAGTTCAAAAGCATAGAAATATTAGACAAAATCGGTTCGTCCGGATCACAGGGAGCAGCCGTTCGCTCGTGCCCTTAATGACATTGGACGAATCAGTGAAAGCTTGTTGGATGGAAATTCCCGCCTGAAGAAGAAACCTAATCCCAAACCTCAAAGCATTGGCTTCTGCCGTTGTGGTATTGAAACAGCCCGGCATAGTGGTAGCAAACGCTGCGATAATGCACCCGCTGGAATCGCCGACCCATCCCCCAAGACCGATGCACGTATCACGAACCGCCGCATCTGTGTAGAGAGAATAGCTATTTTTGCAGCTGCCTCTGCCATACCAGAATCTGGACTCATCAAACCGCAAGGAAGATTCTGTATTGCCCGGCCAAAGCTTTATGGATTGCGCCTTCTCGTAATTCTCCCTCCATTTAACCGCCGAGGAACAAAAATCATTCACCTCACTGGCATGCTTACCATGGAGAATGTTGTTTCTCTCCCGCCATAAAAGCCAAAGGAAAAAGCAAAACAAAACGAAGTTCTTGTGATTTTGTCCACCTGAAAGCACAAAGATAATATTGGCCAAACTTTGGTGCTTAATTGGTTTCAACAGCTCCCACCAACCCGTAGCTTTCCAAACTTTTTTAACCCACCCACATTCGAAAAAAGCGTGATTATTCGACTCTTCATCCCCACATCTTGGGCATAAAGCATCGGCATTAATGTGCCTCCTATGTAGATTCTCACCCGATGGAATAGCAAAGTGAATGAGTCGCCACAAGAAATTCCGAAGCTTTGGAGGGGCGGGGAGTCTCCAGATTAAATTCCACTCCTTAGTGCTCGGATTGAATATGGTTTTATGGTGGCAATATTTTGTTCTAAGTCAGGACAGTGGAGCAAATCATCCTTTCGGTATTCTCAACACAAGATATACAAGTTTCCTTATTATCTTGATGTTGTTGTTACGTGCAATGGGATTCTATATTGGCAGGAAACAGAATTTCACACGGACAGGATTGTTGCATTCGATGTGTTTAATAGTGAATGCGGTGTTATCTATTTTCCTGATGACCTTGTGCATAATCATTGTGCCAAGTTGCAATTGGGAGTTGTAGGGGGAGAGTTAAGGGCATTACATCTTTTCGTGGGAGATACGGGATATGTTATGAAAATTCGGAAGTTGAATTATGAAGGCTGTGCATCGAGTTCTTGGCTATTGGTTCACGAGATGGAGATCAAAAACTTGATGTGGGCTACTATTGAAGAGTTGCTTGGCGTTGTTTTTCATCCAACCAATGCTAATGTGATTTTTATGGTATGGGGCAAGTATGTTACCCAATATAAGATTATGGAAGGTATTTATGGGTGAATGATCACCTACCAGAAACTGTTGCGCAGAACATGTTGCCAACAAGGGAGTCAACGTAAGCCTCCACAGCCACGCCACTCGTCCCACGATTTTTTTTTTTTTTTTTACTTTTTGGAATCCCATGCTCGAGTGAGATAAATAATCACATAATGGCCTTCACCGATGGTGGTGAAGTCTCAGCCTCTATCCTTTTTTTCCTCCGGAAAAAGGGGGTGTTGGCATCTTACGATGCCAACACCTTGGCATCGGAACGGGACTAGATATTTATGAAATAGTAGGAGAGCGTGAAGAACCTGTGAATTCAAGTGTTACCAATTTTCTTAAGAAGGGCTATGAACGACTCGTGCCCTTTCCTCTCATACATCCAGCTTGGCCAACGCCAGTTCCTCCATTTATTTAAAGCTTGCTGAGCTTGCATTTGTATGGTCTCTTTTTCCTTCTACCTACGAGTTTGTGGGTTGACGTACTCTTTTAACTTATGGCATGATGCGTATGCTGTAAGACATATGATAAGATATGTTTTTTTGTTCGTCATTACTAGCAAGTATATTTGGCATGACATTGCTTGATGGCTTCAGCAACACCAGTTTTGTTCCAATGCCAACAGTTGGCATGTCACTCAGGAAAAAATTTGTGGCCCGGATTTTAATCACCATCGGCGATTATATATTATTCACCCATCTATATAAATACAAAAAAAAATTAAAAAAGAAATACCAGATAACGTGGCGCCCTATGAGGACGCCACGTGGGGGTGTGGGTATGCCCACGGTGGGCAAGGGAACAAAGGCGTCAGCAACAGTTACAAGTAGGTGATTTATTGAATTGGTCCACACGTGTATTTTATTATTATTATTATTATTATTATTATTATTATTATTATTATTATAAAGGTATACTTTGTGTGGGATTCTGATAATCCCCTAACGTAGGTTTTTTTTTTTATGCTTTTGAATAACAATATATTTCCTTTCAGTAGCTTTGACCACATTGTTGCAACTTGCAAGTACATCGATAATACTTTTGGTCCTTCAGCGACATATCTGATCTAAAGTAATGGGAGTGACCTGATGAGAAGCATATATCTAAATCTATCTATATCTACACTATGCGTATGTTTGTGTATACTTTGTTAGCCTAAAATTTGATTAAAAATAAATTTTTGGAATAGATAATGGTGGGAACTGTGAGATGTGTGGATGATAATGAGTGATAATGTAAAATATGTGGTTAATATTGATGTTTGACGTTGATTTTTAGTATTAGATGATTTTTAGGTTAAAAAAAGACATGAAACACACGCTATATTAGAAGTGTGTATAGTAGAAAATTTGTTGATTTCCTTGTTGACTTATATATTTCCTTTTGTAAAACCTAATTTGCCTTTATATTTTGTAATTGCATACAAGTCCGCCAATTTACGTTATTCTGGATAGCGTTTCCAATTCTCCACGTTATTAACAATGAATGAATTCTTTCAAAAAAAAAAAAAAACAATGAATGAATACTCGTGTGGTAACCGTCGAATATTTAGAACTCCCCCCTCACCATTTTCATAAATCTCTATCTTCAGTAAATCAATAATTCTAAGAAGATCGGCGTCTGACAAATCCACCTCATTTGGGTGATTTACAACGATTTTCATTTCAATGTATCTTTGAATATTGATTATAATTGTATAGTTAATTGCTCAATTAAAGAAAGCAGTACAAGTAGTTTACTTTCAAATGTTACAATTTAGTGGTATCTTTTCGCGGCTTATTCTTTCACCAAAGATTAATGGTAGATTGATTTTAGTTTTCAACAAAGTGAAGTCTCCATATGTAGTAGGAGTACATAGTTTATCGAGTCGTCAAGTGGAGATGTTGTACAAAAAATAACATTTTTATTCATGTATTCGTTTACTTAAATATGCAAAAGAAATCTCCTTTGTTGGCATCCTGGTGACGTGGCACTCACTCAACCCAGGTCCTCTATACAATTTGGGCTCGCTGACGTGTAAGGGCACCAGAGCGGCCGACCACGTGTCTAGTGTTCCAGTTCGGATTAACCCTGGAATTCACCCCACTGGAGGATAGGTGTTGGGTCCCAGTTCAGCTCGGAATTCCTATCTAGCTCGGTCCATGGCCCAGGTCGGCCATTTCGTGGAGGACTCTCATCGTCACAGTTTCTGACAGAGGGTCCGAGGTCAGCTCGGATCATGGTGTGTGACCGGTCCACTCGCTGATGGCAAACAAGGACAACCCACGTGTAACTCGACACCGACACCCTGCAAGCAAGCCAGTATCTTTTCGCCATTAATGCAGAGACGACTGCACCCAAATTTCGAGGTCAACGCCTTAAATGCAAGACGGCTTGCAGGCGCTGCAGGTGCAATCATCACGTCTACTCTGGCGCTCGTACCGTTGCCTCATGATGACCTGCCGCCGTCTACCTCTTTCTTGCGCTATAAATAGAACACTTAGTGATCATTTATACAGACGAAAATCCTCTGTAATATGGGACTAGCTCGAGTTTGGCTACATATATACATTTATATTCTTTACTTCTTTAGTTACTGATCTCTAGGTCCTAACACTCACTACGGTTGATATTTAATTGGTCCTTACCGATTTCGACATTAACATCCTTCTTTTCCTCTTTTTGCTGACAATTTGTGTATAATAATATTTTGTAATTTGTGTTATTTTGATCCTTTGTTATTATACTACCAATCAATTGAATATCAATATTATAGATAATTTGCTAGGAAACTTCAAATGTTAACGAATAATTGAAATCCAAAACTTTATTCTCAAATTTTAAGCTTACAAGTGTGTTTGAGAGATACAAATAATACAAATAAAAATCATTCATGTGACAGTCATTTGAAAAATAAGATTGATTTTATTAAACATTTACGATTAACAAAGATTTTGTAAATAATTTGAACTCAGCAAAGTGAAGCAGAACATGGTTACATCTCCCGGAGAACCTTTTCTTGTTGAAAAATATATTTGACATGTGACACATTAATGTAAAACTAGTGGAAATTTTTCGATTCTAACGCTTGAACCATAAAATAGTTCTAGCGCGGGCAATCACATATGATTTACCGTATTTTTATGTAAAATCATGTGTTTTACGCCGTTGGAACCATAACGAGGTTCCAACGCTGGAAAAGATGTATACCCTAAATGCTTTTTGATAGTTCCAACAACTTTTTAGATTCATTAATAAGGATAAAATATAAAAATTATTTATACTAATATGCTACTGTAGCGGTGGTTTCGATCGCAGGGTTGACAGAGATTTTGAAGGGCATATGTAAGAGAAAGGCGAAGAAGGGTAGAAGAAAAAGTAGGAGTAAAGATAGAATGACTGAGAGACGGAACGGATGGATGGACGTATATTAGTCATTTTGGATGTGATTATCAATTTTTTTAGTGCAACTCTTAATTCGCCTGAGAAATTAAAGAGGTTTATATATTTGAGATAGGGACTAACAATTTAGATAGTCTATCAAAAATTATTCATTCGATAATTCATTATTAGAAGCAATACGCATAATCAAATGCTAACACATTTATCATGCGGTGGAAGTAGAAGCAATATACGTACAAAAACACGTCTCAGATAGGACAACTTTAATGCAGTTCCCTGTCTGGCGTTATCCTTCCCCATTTCTGAAGTGAAAACTCTCTCCTCCTCCATCTCCTTGGTCCACATTTCTCAATCATTGAGCAAACTTTACTTCTCTGCCTTAAACTCCCCATTTTATCTCTCAGGTCTTACCTCTTTACCTTGTCATTTTTACTCAACCCTCGTCACTGTACAAATTCTTACAACGGATTGCAGTACTCTACGCAGTTAATTTTACTAGTAATCAAACCACACAATAGCTTTGTAGTCATTTGGGGATCTCCATTTTCTGCTTTATCCGGTATCCTTGATAACTCGCAATTTAGGTATCTGTGCGTGTAGGCTGTACTGTCGTAAGTTATTTTGCGAATGATATTATAATTTGTCTGTAATGGCGGACCCGACTGGAGAGGCAGTGGTGGTGCCGGAACAGTTCCCGACGGGACTGAGGGTGTTGGTTGTTGATGACGACGTCGTATGCTTGCGTGTTCTCGACCGAATGCTTCGCAAGTGCCTGTATGATGGTGAGTGTTCACCCTTTCTCTATAGCTAATAGTATATGGCTAATTTCTCGTGGATTCTGATCCGACCGGGCAATTTTTAGAAGAAATTGATATTATTGTTAAGTAGAAACAGATCAATGGTCGGAATTGTGTAGCTACTGTAGTGGTAGAATATGTAACCTGAAGAATTCAACCGAGAAGATAGGAGAAGCTTGAGTTGAAACCTGAAATTTAAGATTGACGAGTTTTTTAGTTGAATAGGAAGAAAAAAGAGTTTTTGGTGAAGAAATCAAGTTACATTGAACGCGAGCTTTTTCGCCCTTAACCTATTCCTAACTTATGATCGATAAGCATCTTCCATCCCTGATAACAAGTGTTGTGCTTATTGTTTCCAGAAACATTATCTATTAGACCTAGCAGCATCAATGTCAAGAGATCAGAAGACTTAAATCTTTATATCGAGCACCAGTCTGGTTTTACATTTTCGGTTGTTCAATTGACCCTTGTATTATGTAGTGAGCAACCGTCATACAACCAACCGGATTCTTCCTTTGTGTTAAACTAACAAGTAAACTAACAAGTTATTATGTTCCACTGTTCTCCAAAGCTTTCATCTCCTCGATTTTTTTAATTTTATATATATATATATATATATATATATATATATATATATTTTCTGGCATCTGCTGATGTTCAAGAATGTTCACACTTGGTAGCTTAAATGATAAAGTTCTAGATGAGGATGAAAAGTAGGCCATATGAAATATATTTAGAAATTAGTATGCTGTACATGATCAAACCCTATTCTTAAGCTGGAATACTAGATTGGAGGGCTAGCCTTGTACAGGATTCTGAGATATCAGTTGTTAGACATGGAAATGAGGTTTTCATGTTTGTTTTTCTTCTCTCAGTTGCTTTATGAGCATTATGGATGGTGTTCTAGCTTCCAAACGCAGTTTGAAATAATATCATTTTTAGCATGAAAAGAGCATTTTGAAAGAAAAGGAATAAAATATGGTTATTGGGGAGACATATCTTGCAGAAAAAGATGAGTGATCAAATGATCGTTTTCCACTAAATAGATCAGTGTGTGTGGAATGCTATAATGGAGAGAATTTTGATGAAAAGTAGAATATAATGTCCATAATGTGATCAACTTATTATGTATCACCTCGTTAGTCGCTCCAATGGCTCAAGTCAGTCCTTGTTGGCACTTCTCCAATTCTTTACTTAATTATTCAATGCCTATGAGTGTGTTTTTGCAAATCCCGTGATTGAAAAACTAAAAGAAAGAAAAAATGACTTTTGTAAGCTCCTCCGAATCTGCAATCTTTGGCACTCGTTTTTGAATTAAACTATCAATCTTCCTTCATATTCTCCAAATGGCTACAAGGTTTCCAACTACTTGCAAAGGCTTTGATTTTTCACTTTCTTCTTGTTTAGGATGGGAGTACATAACCCTTATAGCGGGGTCAGGGTTTATGGATGGAAGAATGTTTTTCTGTGCTAAGATTTGTTGATATGGTACTTGCGATTGATCTCTCATCATTATCTCATCTTTCAGTGTTGGAAAGTAGTCTCTCCAGTCTCCAGTGAAGACAAGTAAATTAGCAATTGTTATCTAATTGTTTTCAAGCTTTTGCTTCTCTTTATATTCCAGTCATTTGCTGGTTACAATTTTCGGAAATATTGGGCCCTTCTCTCATTTAATAGATATGCATGTTCATGCAAAACCAGTAGAGCTTTTAGAGTCTCAATTTATGTAAGAACAGGTTGGTGGACTCTTTGATCCTTGTTTTATGTTTAGATTCGATCATTCCATGGTTGTTTCTACCAGTTTGATATTGGGGCGCTCACAATTCTAAGGCAGCAAACATGTCTCTTACAATCTTCCTCCGATACCTCATTAGTGATATTTTAAATTTAATAAAGATCAGCTAACTTGTGCTTTTTTTAGACAATTCGTGTAATATCTGTTCATGCAATTCTTTATATAATAATATACTTGCAAATGCTGGAATTTTTGGCAGTTACCAGTTGTTCTGAAGCTACAGTTGCTTTAAAGTTATTACGGGAAAGGAAAGGTTGCTATGATGTTGTGCTAAGTGATGTTCACATGCCTGATATGGATGGCTTAAAACTTCTCGAGCTTGTTGGACTGGAGATGGACCTTCCGGTGATAAGTGAGTTATGCTTCTCGTAGCTGACAAATTTAAAGTAAATAAGCTTACATTATATTTTATACTGCAGTGATGTCCGGAGATGGGAGAACTGAACTAGTCATGAGAGGAATTCGACATGGAGCCTGTGATTATTTAATTAAGCCTATCAGATATGAAGAATTGAAGAATATTTGGCAGCATGTTGTTAGGAAAAAGTGGAAAGTGAGTAAAGAACAGGACCATTCAGCTTGTGTAGAAGATGGCGATTCTCATAAACACGCTAGTGACGATGTTGAATATGCTTCCTCTGTGAATGAAGGATGCGATGAGGTACTGAAAACACAGAAAAAAAGAAGGGACAGTAAAGAAGATGATGATATGGACTTGGAAAATGATGACCCTACTATGGCAAAGAAGCCACGCGTGGTCTGGTCGGTTGAGCTCCATCAGCAATTTGTTAGTGCTGTAAATCAGCTTGGAATTGATAGTATGAACTCTCACATTCTGCTTTTTATTGAGAACAAATTGCAATCATGTCCGAATTATTATTATTATTATTATTATTATTATTATTATTATTATTATTATTATTATTATTATTAATGTTTTTCCTCCTGATTAGCTGGTTCATAAGAATAGCATTAATGTCCGTAATGTCCGTAGAAGACCCTTTTCCCCTAGAACTTCCTGAATTCAGTTCTAATTTGTTACTCTATATTTTGCTTATTTATTTCATTCTTTCCTTCTCTTCCATCCAGAAGCTGTACCGAAGAGAATCCTTGAGTTGATGAATGTTCCAGGCTTAACCAGGGAAAATGTGGCTAGCCATTTACAGGTCGGAAACTCTCATCCATTATGTTTAAATATTCTCATTCACACACACACATATTACACTGATTTTTGTGTATAGCCGAACCATAGTTTATTTGGCGTAAGGCTGAGAACAGATTCCATCTATCTTCCCCCATTTACATCCATAGGTTGCACAACAATGCCTTCTTTTTTAATTTACTTTCAACTTCTCAATCTGATGACACTGGATGTATTATATTGAAACTCAAAATCTTGAGATTCATTTAGATAAATATTTTCAACAGAAATTATCGATCTGACACATAAAAAATATGTTCCTCTCACTCCAGTTCAATAAATTTTCATTAGGAAAATCTTGTATAATTTCTCTTGGGATAAATTTCATTTTATCCAAGTTCAGTTGCCATACTCAGCGTTATGGAGCAAAGAATTAATTCTGAAGATACTTTGTATTGACACTCTGCTTTTATGTTTCTCCTCTCATACTACGCTTGTGGTAAAGCCTCAAAGTTTTAGTGGGGTGGTGGGTGGGTGGTGGAAACCCTGAAGAAGGCTATAGCTTTGAATATATGGCAGGATTGAGAAAATTCCTGTGAACCTGATCAAGTTTACTATTCTAATGTGTGATTTGTCCACAGTTTTCAAATTCGACCGGGGCTATGACCTGAACAAAGAGAACGTTTTACTGGTTCAACCATATTACCATATTTTTCTTTCCATTGAATACTATAGAACGTTTAAATCATAGTATCCCGACCAAACCGAACTATAAGAAGAAAATGGGGAACAAAGTGATAGAATAGAATCAGAAACTTAATCTGTGTTCTGTTGGCCCAATTAGAAACACTTATTTGCCACATTTTTTTCAAAAGTTAATTTTTAATAACTGCAAAAGGGGAAACTGGTGAATTCTGCAGAATAGAATTCATTCCTTGTTAGAGACTTATTATATAAAGAAATGATGATCACAAATCACCTTAAAAGCCTGTTAGTTTTGACTTCATGTTCTCTTGCCATCTACGTTGAATTGAAATCGGTGGATTCAATTTCTGTATTGCTGTACAACTGGAAGTGATTACCAACTCATCATTTTGCTATTCTTGGTTCCCACAATGTGCAGAAATTTAGACTATATTTGAAGCGGTTAAGTGGAGTAGTTCAACAACAGGGTAGCCTTTCTGGTTCTCTCTGTGGTCCGGTAGAGCAAATTCCAAAAATGACATCTCTTTCAAGATCCGATATTCAAGCCTTGGCAGCTTCTGCTCAACTTTCTCCACAGGCACTAGCTGCTCTACACGCTGAGCTTTCAACTCGACCGGCCGGGAAATTAGTTTTGCCTGCAATTGATCAACTCACTCTGCTACAAGCTTCTCTAAAGGGGGCTAAATGCATCCCTGTAGATCAACACATGGCTTACGACCCACCTCTTACTAAATGCTCTTCCACTGGACCCTGGATGTTGGTACCCTCTCACAATATTGGCAGTGTAGAATCAGAGAGTGATAAATTGACAGGTGTTATACAACATAGGCAGCAGGAAAAACATCATAAGCAATCTGTCATTGTGGAGCCAAGTCGGTCAGTAAATGTGCAGCCGTCTCGCGTAGTGATACCTTCTCCGTTGTCAGCCAATTTTCAAGACACCAGCAGTCCTCTTTCTGTCAATCAAACCTGTGGCTTTAGTAGAAATTCTTTGATGAACCACAAAAACCCACCATTTCAGCCAAATAATTCATCAAGCGTTGAGCAAAGCTTTGACAGGGAATTTAAATTCATGACTTCTGAGTTTTCTAGTACAGGTTCTGTTTCTCCATCTGTATCATCTTGTTCGATAAACGCAGACAACAATTCTCGTTCACATGTTCAAAACTCATTCATAACATCAGGCACAGTTTTCAACATTCCTTGCATGCAAGGTTCTTATAATTTTAAGTCAGCTATACCTAGCCGCTTTGCTGTGGATAATCAAGAGTTGATATCTAACATGAATCACGAAAAGTTCTGCATTGGAAATAATAGGAACATCATAAAGCAGGAGCCAGATGTGGGTTTGACTGAAAATGAGAAAGTTGGAGTTCCAATTTGGCAACAATTTCCCGCAAATGATCTCATGGGTGTTTCCTCTGAGTAGGTAAATTTCTGAACTTGACCACTGCAATTGCTTTGATTTATGTCTCCTTCTATGAAGCCTTTATTTCAAGTTTATAATGTTAGAATAACTTCAACGTTCTTGTAATTTGTGAGCATGCGTCTGGTTTTTTACTATAGGCTGAGTAGTTCATTTTGCTAAAATCCTGACTAGATTTCATTGCGCCAACTAATTCCATGCATCTTTTTTCAGTTGCTAATGTGACCATGTTTGGGGACTGCAAAATTGGAATCTGAATTCCATCGTCGCGATAAGGTGTTTGTAATCTGGTCTCAGCTTCCAGACGAACATAATTGGCTTCTGATAATTCTTCAGGCAATTACTTATCTGGAAGATTTGGTACCTTGTGATAGCGCCTTCATGTATGGCTACTTGACATCAGAATTGTATAAATGTTGATGTTGTCTAAAAAAATTGTTGTAGTTAGGTGTAGCAGAATATATGGTTACGGTATATTTAGTGCTGTAATGCTGTTCACATATAAACTGATCTTACCAGGAATCGGAAAGCTGTAGCCCGGATGTACATGGCTGCAATATTTTGACCTCAACTGTGCTTGTATTACGTATGTGTACAAGTAGTATTACTCTATAGTTTGAAACCATCGCATTGTGTGTTTAACCAGTGGCACAATTATTGTCATTAGTAGTTTTACTTGTCGACCTGGTTCTACATGTTAACAAAGATTCATAATCGGATATTAGCATCCTAACCGATTATTCTCATTAGTAGTTCATAACCAATGATACATTGATAAATACAGCTAAGAACAATTGAAACTGAAAAATACATTACATTCTTTTATCAGCATTATCATCGCCATCAATTTATTGTGTAGTCTCTGTTCACACTCGTCGACAAGAAGAGCATAATCTATGTATGAGTTCCTGCATTTGTTCATGATAATATATCAATAAATTTGCTGCATTTCAGTTTGCCGATGTTGGTAATACAAAATCTTGAAGCGCAACAAGTTTTGCGCAGCCTCCACTCTCTTCTGGTAAGGCTTCTTCACCGATTGTTCTAGTTAAGTCTGCTCTTTCTTCTTCATCACATACAATCACAATCTGTATAAGTCGATACATTGTCAATGTCACAACTAATGTGGGAGTATAAAAGCATGACCAACGCATGCAATAAGCAACGTCGTTGCCATCATATTAAGATGAACTCATGCCCAGAGCTAATGTAACACCGTTGCCATCATATTAAGATGAACTCATGCCCAGATGTAATGTAACAATGCCATGTCAACTAAGCTCAAGTCCTAGCGTGATAAACATTTTTAGTAAATAAATGATGACTTGGTACTGCTATTGGGAAGAAATCATTACCCCTTGGCCTTTATAGTATATACATTACATGTTATAACGTCTTAGAGTACTAAAAGTGTTATGTAAGATGTACCTTTTCTAAAGTAGCCTTGTCGAGGAAGCGGGAAACTATTCTCCAAACAGCCACAAAAAAGCGAGGCATATGTAATAGGTAACATTGTGCTACGCGCTCTGGATAGTATGACTGTATAGACATCATAAATATGTAATTAGAATATATATATATATATATATATATATCTATATCGGACAACATCAAGTTAAAAAACACAATGCTGATGATGTAGGTCCCACTAAGTATGTCGATAAAAAGAAGTTCAAAAACACATACATACCTGCAAGAACTGAAAACCCGTGATTAAACCTCGAGTATCAACGTTTTTGTAAGCAAGTTGGTCCAGGTCAGGAATAGCCATTAACTTCTCATTTCCTACTTCTCGACCTCTGAAAGCACTGAGATGGACAAACAAAAACCCAAGTGAGAATGGTTCTCATAATCTCATAAAATAAATGTAATGAAAAAAATACCTTGAAATGGCTTTGTCCAATATATATACCACAAATTCTGCAAGCAAAGAACACTTTGACTCAGAAACTTGTATCTATCGACCATGAACACATTTAGTTCAAACTTCCTTACAGAGCATTGCTAGTCTTCAAAAGGATCTTTACCTAAATTTATGACTTGATTACAACTCGTCAATAGACTTTTCATCCACACATTTCTCATAACCAGCCCTTTACTACTTACTTGTTATTTATTATCTACACATTTTATGGGACTCGCAACTTATCAGCAATAATGCCATGTTGTTAAGTCAAAAGAAAAACGACGCTACGTTTACGTTACATATAAATAGACGAACGAGCTTTTCTACAATATTATTTTAGATCTTAAGATTATTATCTATGACATAAACATTGAAGGAAAAAAGAAAGATTTTAGTCAAACAAAATAATTGACTATTTAACAAATAGATCCCAAACTTCCATAAACTACTCTCAATTGGCCCATGGCCATGCCAATAAGTCAATCTTAGTAGCTTGTCTGATTGTACTTAAAAGTTAATTCTTCTTCAAAAATAAAAACAAAATTAAGGCCGCTTTGGTGATTGTTTAAGAACATATAAGTAGTAAAAAAGTAAATACTCCCTCCGTCCCACTAAGATGGCAAGTATTTATTTTGTCCGTCCCAAATTATAGTCTAATTTCCTTATTGAATGTATAATTTATTTTTCATGTACTAAAATACCCCTATTTAAGATAATTGGAATACTAAATACTCCCTCCGTCCCATTAAGATAGGCAAGTATTCCTATTTTGTCCGTCCCAAATTATAGTCCAATTTCCTTATTAAATGTATAATTTATTTTCCATGTACTAAAATACATATTTAAGATAATTGGAATCTTAAATATCAAGATAGATATTTAATCTCAAGATATTTAAACGTGTTCACACTACTTTTTGACCATTCAATATAGGGGTAAAATTGGAAGAATATATGAATATCTTATAATTAAAGAAATATTTAAGATGTTTCTTGTATGTGTGAAAAATTGTGGGTCTTTATCTTAGTGGGGCGGAGGAGTATCAAGATAGATATTTAAATCTAAGATATTTAAACACGTGTTCACACTACTTTTGGACCATTCAATATAGGGGTAAAATTGGAAGAATATATGAATATCTTATAATTCCAAGAACATTTAAGATGTTTTCTTAATATGTGTGAAAAATAGTGCGTGTCTATCTTAGTGGGACAGAGGGAGTAGGATTTTATAAAGCGGACGGTGAAAAAGTAAATATGTATTCACTCTAGAATTGGAGTTGATCCTTTGAAGGAACATGGTTTTGATTTTGACTACTACTACTGGACACCCTTCAGTTGATAGGGCCTGCAGAAAAATCTTTCTTGAATTTAATTCATCTTCAACCTCAAAATCAGGTATGTAATTAAGTGGCACAAATGAAGTTCTCCATTGCAGCCATTGCACAAACGTCTTTGCTGCTTTCTCCGTGTCCATTGATCTTGCAATCAAGAATCTCGTCAATGTTGGATCCTCATACTTCTGCAACAAACAACTACACCTTTTGATAACTATTCTAAAGCTCATTATGCCGATCAATTAACACGGCCGGTGAATACTCACAAAGAATAACGCTTTTTATCAGCACTGCACGTCTAAGTTATGATGTGGTGTCTTGAAATTGTAGAAGTGATGTAATGTTTACGTGAGCACATGAGTCCAAATTCGTCCTCCAAATTTCTGTTCTTGTGACCGCCCCATCCAATCAGAACAATCAATGTCATTGGATTAACATTGGGCTAATTTAAGCTGATGAAATAGTCGATGACACAAAACCATCCATATTATCAACTCAATAGGCTTGTTTGTGTATGTGTATGTGAGTTGATTTGATTAGATGAGATTACCAATGGGACTCAAATTCATACAAGAGATATCGACTCTAAGGGACACGTGTCAATTTGAGATTGGATGATTGAGGTGATCACATTCAATGCCGATATGATAATATTGAGTATGTATAATAATCATGTAACCACATTGACATAAAGATTAACCGTGCTCGAAATTGATTAGTATTGTGGTGGTCATGTGTAGCGTCTGATGGCCCCCCCACAAATATTGACACCAACCAATCAGGATGTTTCATTACTGTTAATCTAATTAGTACTGCTGATAAACAACATGATGTCATGTAATGAAAAGCCTAGCTCCTTGAGAAAGAAATGATTGAATTTATCTCGGTTGAAGAACCAAGCTTTTCAACAGACATTCTCATCTGGGTTGCTGCAAGATCATGATTTTGGTCCCTTTTTTTGGTGCCTTTATGGTTTCAAAAATGGTCAACGGCTCCCCCAAATTCTTCTGTCCAAAGAACAAGAAGGGAGAGTGCAACAAAAGGTAAAGCACAGAGAATTCACAAGAAGACGAAAGGGTTATTTAATAGTTGGTATTTCTTCAGCAATACGGTTTTTTTACACCATTATTGCAATTAATCAATTATAGAAATCTTTATGAAGTCTGATTGTCAGGAAGTCAGTGATCTGCTTTTTAAGAAAATTGCAAAAATATTCTGTTTTCAAACATGCTAGTCCAAAGAATATGGGAAGCGATCGACGGCATGTTAATTTACAGCTACTATATTGTTTTATTATGTTGTTTGATAACCACAGTGGTGGAGCCAGGAATTAACTGGACTGGGGGTCGAAAGATTCTAGCGTCAGGTGTTGAAGGGGGTAGCTCCGCTTCTCAAGATTGGGAAGAATTCATTATCTAATATCATTGAAATAAAAAAAATTTATGTTGGTTTAATTTTAATAGGATTACAAATTTCAAATATGTCTATTTTAATTAAGCAAATTTAAGTGTCTAATGAAGAAAAAAATAGACTATATACAATAAATATTTTCATAATTTCAAATCAATTACCTTAATTAATAACGTATATATAAAACTATTTTCAAATTAAATATGTCTAACAAACTAAAATAACTAATAATATTTTTCATACAGACTAATTAGACAAACATTTGTGTGTGAACACCATTGGATTAGTACTGATGAGGTTCAAGCAATTATTCACAAATTGTTTACACACAATCACCTAATTACACGAAAAAAAAGAAGGAAAAAAGAAAAAATGGGAAAAAGCAAAAAAAAAAAAAAAAAGTGGGGGGTCAGTGTGGGGTCCTAGGACCCCACAAGCCCCTATGTGGCTTTGCCGCTGGATGACCATGTTATACATACATGCCCGTGTTGTTTTCACACAAGAGGAAAGGATATAATAGTTATTTCACATTTCGTAGTGTATAGTACAGTACACTTCGAAAGCAATGTACATATAAAATAATTCAGTACGTCTTGAAGTGTACACTATGACAACTTTGATTGATATGGCACCCCAATTTAGCTGATGTGGCACTTGACCTGATGTGCCACATCATTCCAAGGTGCCCCATAATAAACACCTTGAAATATACTCCATCTGTAATATCCCAGAATGCGAGACCGATTAGGAGAGGTTAAAAGGATTGATTCGTACTACTCATACCAACAAGGTGCACCTTCTCTTCTCGAAACCCATCGTTAGAAACTCCACAGTTAAGCGTGCTTGACCTGAAATAATTCTATGATGGGTGATCCCCTGGGAAGTTTTCTTGGGGAGCATGCGAGTGAGGACAAAGCATGCTGAAAAGGCTCGTGTTGGTACAGTGGGAACAGTACGGGTCATTACAAATGGTATCAGAGCATTCGCCAGCCGGAAATCGGGAACTAAGTGCTATGTGGGATAAAGTGCTACACCATAGGGTGGGAGCCACCTCCTGAACCCGTAGGAGCCACCTCTAGAATCCCAACGCCTGGCAACAGATCCTGAGATAGTTCGATCGCGACGAGGACGTCGCGAGTCCAACGGGGTGTGATTGTAATACCCCAGAATGCCAGACCGATTAGGAGAGGTTAAAAGAATTGATTCGTACTACTCATACCAACAAGGTGCACTTTCTCTTCCGGAAGCCCATCGTTAGAAACTCTACAATTAAGCATGCTTGACCTGGAGCAATTCTATGATGGGTGACCCCTTGGGAAGTTTTCTCGGGGAGTATACGAGTGAGGACAAAGCATGCAAAAAAGACTCGTGTTGGTATAGTGGGTGTAACGCCCAATCTAAACCCCACGAAATTAGAGTTATGAAACTAGACTCGACGCTACAATTACATTACACAAAACAACACGGGTGGTGATTTACATTTTTCAAACTGTTTGTCATTTACAAAACACAATCAAAACATCTCCCGTGTTCATTTCAAAAGCATAATTACAGGATCTTCAGCATCTTTCTTCTTCCCCACCCACAATCTCTCACGCGTCAATCCCGAGAGGTTTCCCTGCCGTCACCCGAGCTGCGTGTCTGCCCTGACGTACCTATAGTGAGAACATAAAAGAAAACCTGATGAGTCCCAAAGACTCAGTGGGCATATAGCTAGATGCAATGCATGTCACACTCATGTATTGGGTCCAGTTGCTTCTCAAGTGGATACACCGTCGCCAACATAACATAACATATATGGCCCAATTGTCTCAATCCTCATGAGGGCTTCGCCCGTGAGACGGACAATAATCTCAATCCTCTTGTGGGGCCTTTTCCCGTGAGACTAGACATAACTTTACATATGTGTAATCACTTGGTAAGCAACATTACATTCACACTCTATGACCATGTTTGCAAGCATAACGAGTACA
Organism: Jasminum sambac; assembly: GCA_018223645.1. NCBI lineage: Eukaryota > Viridiplantae > Streptophyta > Magnoliopsida > Lamiales > Oleaceae > Jasminum > Jasminum sambac. The sequence continues at coordinate 17,853,357 of CP073650.1, read as the reverse complement.
AATAGCTAACCTTTCCGTCACCTCTACTTCCGATAACGCTACTCAGGTGACATCAACATACAAGCACATACATAAAACATCAACATCATATATCACCTCAAGCATCATATAAACCCTAGGCTCTAAGACATGAGTAAGAAGGGTGACACATAAATCATGCTATACATGACTACTCAAGTCATAATTATACATCTCAAGAGGTATATATCTAACTTTTTATCTCTACTTACCCTTGGTACAAATCATAGAGCTAATACCCACCTTACTAGAGTGGAAAAGAACCAAGGAGATGATCACTTCTTCACTTCAACCTTCGCCAATCACCCAACTCAACAAGACCACAAGCTAGCGCTTACTTAATCCCAAGTTGAAGACCTTGGATATGGTACAAATGGCTTTTTGGGGGTTTAGGGTCAAGCTCATGAAGAAAATACCCCAAAAATGGCTTCTATTGACCTAAATATCATTATGTCGACTTACCCGTTACGGTCGTAACTTCCTAAATTACGGCCGTAATTCCATAATACGGCCGTAACCAAACTTCATACTGGTAGTAACCCTAGACGATACGGCCGTACTAGGACCCCATACGACCGTAATTCACTCTCTGTAAATGTGGAGCATTCTTCCCGTTGATACTTACGGCCGTAACTATTCCATATTACGGCCGTAACTCCTAAGATACGTCCGTATCATGACTTCATACGGCCGTAATTTGCTCTCTGCATCTTGAAGCACATTGCACTGGGCAAACTTACGGCCGTATCATACGACCCTTACCGCCGTAAAGAACCACTTACGGCCGTAAATAATGACCTTACGGCCGTAAATCCTGTTTTTCTGTATTTTTCCCCCGATGCACCCTTAACGACCCAAAAACCATTCATGACCTCATATATCCCTCGAAACACTTCGAAACACACATAACAACATATGACAACATTGAACATGCAAGCCACACCAAAATGACGCCATCAACATCACATATTCGTACGGAAAACGAACGGGGCGTCACAGTGGGGACAGTACAAGTCATTACACCATCAGCCTCGGATATGTACATGTAATATTTTTCATTGTTCTTTTCTTTCTGTTGTTGAATTTGACAAAAGTGTTGTTGTATGATTAAGATGAAGAATTGAATAAAAAAGAAAAAAATTGAAGGAAATAAAGAGAGAATTCAGAAGAACGAATGTACGAATCATATGTGAATATTCATACATTTATTTATTCTTAAATAAATACAAAAACTTTTTTACTCTCGATGAATATAACATATGAACATGTAACACATGAACCCAACATAATTTTGTAATAAGATTCGTTTGCATACATGTATATATTTATCAATTTTCTGGAGTATTTTGCCATCTGTAATGTTAGTAGCAATTATTGTTTGAATTTGGGGTTTTCAGGGTTACTAAAATGAATAATCTTTTTGCTTACTACCAACGTAGTTTGACCTAAAAATCTACGGGGAGTTATCCATATTATGTACAATACTATATATGAATTATGATATCTCATTATTTTAGTCATTTAAAATATATATTCTATATTTGGTCGTTTTATAATTTCGTTGACACTTTCAATAATTGATATGCAATGATAATTACGACTTTAATGACAGTATATTCAAACATAGAGTCAGAAACTTCATTTGATGAGGGCAAAAAAGATATAGTGAGAGCGAATCCATATATATATTTACATGTATCAAATGAAATTTCAAAGTTTATATATAAAATCAGAGAAAATTTCAAAATATTGTAAGGGCAATCGCTCCCGCATATTCCCCTTTGACTTCACCTCTGAGTACATACCGAAGAAATGTCCACATAGTTCTTGTAATCACAAAGAAAATGTTCTTAAAATCATATACAAAGAAATGAAGCACTTCCTAAAGGGGAAAAGAAATCACGTTTCCCTAATTATTATGGCTTGTTCATTATTTAGGAATCTAAAAAACATCTCCCAAAAATTACTGCTTAAATAGTAACCATTGGCCTTTTTGTGGGTTGAGAAAAATAACCTTAAAATAAGTGATTATGAGCTAGTTAAGTAACGTCCAAAAAATTTGATGCCTCGATCAGTTAATACGACTAGAGACTAGAGACAATAGAAGCAGCATTATATTAGACATTTTCAATAGATAGTGAGGACTAACTCGCACTTGCAATGGAAACTGAAGGATCACAAAAGTTGATTTCGGAATGGGGAAATTGCAATTTGCAGACAATAGAAGCAGCATTATTCTATTGTTATGTTTTTTAGCCAAAATTCTCTTTCGGAATGATCCTCAATAACGAAACAATTCAACAAGACAATAAGTTTAATATTAAGTACATTGGAAAAAATTCTTAGCACTAAGTGTATTGACATCAAGAGTCGAGTACCAAGGACGCAATATCAGAAATAGAAGAAACTTTTCCGATATTCATGTTTGATACGATAAGTAAATTCAAATTAAGCATTATTTTAAACACAATGAATTTATGCTGCTAGCATACCACTCATTAGCTATAAAACCTGACCGTGAAGATAATTTTTCTAGTAAAATTAAGAAACTTGAAAAATCTTTGGATGAAATCAGAGAAGAAAAATGGTTTTTCTGAAGAAGGTGAAAACGAACAGCTATTTCACTTTTCCCTTCTCCACATATACACACAAAAAAAGGAGGAAATTACATGAAAACAACTTTTAAGTTTGGTTTATTCAAAAATTAGGTAAATTGAAACTATTTACAAAAATTAGGTAATTAAATGCCCAAAATTACGCGTTTTGGGTGTGCTCAATTGGGAGGTTAAAATTTGTGCTTGGCCCAACTTTCAACCATATGATTGCATGGTGTAGAACCCATCTGATCGCATGGTTTCTTACAAATGGTGTGTAAAAAATTACACAAAGAGTGTGTAATAAATTACAAAGAGTATTTAACAAATTATAAAGTGTATAACAAACTACAAAGAATTTGTAACAAATTACAAACTGTGTGTAAGAGTGTAATGGAGTATAATAGTGTGTAATCTTACAAAACCTTTGAATTTCTACTATTAATTTTTGTAAGTTTGTGTAATGTGGTTGGTTCTCGATGTTTTGGGTATAAAATTTTCATATGGTGTACATTTTGGACGGATAATTTATGTTTTTTATGTTTCTCGATGAGTCCGTTCCAACCACCCACTTCACTTTGCTGGTGCTAATATTGCTTTTTTGCAAATTATCTTCCGTTTCTGAGTCGTCGGCAACATTAAAAAAAAAAAAAAAAAAAAAAGAAAGAAAGAAATTGTGCCATGCGATTGTAGGGTACAATCGCAAAAAATAGATTTTTGTAAATATTTTGGAAAAACCTTATTTTTGAATTTTGTAATTTTCAATCCTTGTATTTGTGAAAATGCCCAAAACAAAACTCCGTAACATTCCGCGATAAGCACTTCATTGATGATACTATTGTAACATATTTTTCTTTATTTAGAACCACTACCAATAGTTTCATAGCTTTGGTACACAGTGTAATTGATGCATCCTATATTTTAATTTAGTTATTATCTACACATCAATACCTGTGATTTGAGTTCATCAAAGCAACTCCCACAGATCCATGTAATTTACTCATCAGACGGAGTTATTACAAAATCTTGAAGTGCGATTAGTTTTGCTCGGCCTCCATACTCTTCCGGCAAGACCTCTTCCCCAACCTCTCTAATAAACTCCCTTCTTTCATCTTCGTTGGTTACAATCACAACCTGTACCAAATTGTCACAATTACTGTTATCTCACCGAACCATTTTAGGATTATGTGCTCTTGTGGGTCCCATGAAATGTGTGGTGAAAAAGTGTAATGAAATTATAGTTAAAACAAACAAGATTATAATCTCATAAAGCTTTGTCAAATCCATGCTATGAGTAAACATTTAGTGTAATTTGATATGTCCAACGTACCTTTTCCAAAGTAGCTTTCTCAAGGAATCGGGAGACAAATCTCCACACACTTACAAAAAACCAGGGCATATGTAAGAGGTAGCATTTGGCGAGGCGCTCAGGATAGTATGACTGCATGAAAATGTCGATTGATACTGATAAATAGATCATATATAAACCTTAAACGAAACGTAATCTACGGTGTATCAATTTTTTGACGATAGAAATGATAGAATGCTTGTTAACTATGAAAATAAAGTTTGATGGGGCGTCAAAACCCATTGAGTTATAACGAGCAATATAATCTAATTCAAACTCAATGAATGAATGAATTTCAAGGTTGATGTGTTGAGACGAGCCATCATCTTCAACAGCAAACTGAAAGAACAAGTTGTTGAGAAACTCGTCTCAACAAGGTTGACATTTTCTGATAGAACTCGATGAAGAGCAATATGCTAAGAAACTTTCATTTCAAAAAACCACACAAGAGCTTACCTGCAAGAACTGAAAACCTGTGATTAAAGCACGAGCGTCAATGTTTTTGTAAGAAATTTGTTGTAGATCAAGAATGCCGATCAACTTCTCGTTTCCGACTTCACTGCCTTTGAAAGAACTGAGATATGAACAAAAAAGAGTATAAGAATAAAAACTCAAGTCATAATCACACCATTGTTGCTTAAAACAGAAAACATAGTCTAATTAGGAACTAAATGGCTCTTTTATAACATTAAATTATATGTAATGCAAGCAGAACGTAATTGCAACGTAGTTGATCTGGAATTAATACCTTGCAATAGTTTTGTCCAGTAAATGAACCACATATTCTGCACCAAGAAAAATATTGCAAATCAGAAACTCCTCCAAGCGAGAAAAATATTTCAAATCAGAAACTCCCCCAAGCACATTTCGATGTTGGTAGAGGAGTCAAGATTTGTTGTCTCAATTTTGGTCTCTTAAGCTGTGTCTCATTTAATTACAATAGTCTACATCATTGAATTGATACACTTGACTGTGCATGCAGACTGTTTTAATTGGATGGAACGGCTAAAGAGACAGGAATTGAGAGAATAGTCTAAGCTCGATTTGCAAATGTGCACATAACATACATCCACAATTTACTTTGTTCCAGAGAATGGAAAGAACATGATTATAACGATAAAATATATCCATACAAAAATCCATTAAAAAAAAGGATATAAAATAAGATATATAGAGTTCATTTGGTAAATGTATTTTCACGATCAATTTGTTTTAACACTTATTTTCAAGTGCTCACACTATAAGAAATATATCATTTTTCACGCTTTCCCACAGTTCTATACTTTTTAACCACACTTTCTCCACACACACAAAAGAAGGAAAAACAAACTTTCAGGAAACTATCAAACAAGCTATTATCCAATTCCCTTTCTTTTTTTTTTTTTTTTTGGCCACTAGTTTATTTCAAATGCTCCCACAAGGGAGGAAGGAAAAAGAAAAAGCTATGTCAAATTAATCCAAAAATTCGTAGGCAGTGTTGCCCGACACGGACAACACAAGATATAACTAGAATTCATGCATATTGTGCATTCAGGCTTGTTTGATACACATTAAATTTACATTTACATTTTTCTCTCATCATTTTCAACCACTGATGCATTGATTTGACAAAATTTTTAATATTTTTTAACATCTCTTGTTTACTTCTCAACCACACATCTAGAATTCAATTTTTCAATAACCCATATCAAACATACCCTCGAGTGTGTTGATATCTCTTTGCTGAAAGTCAGGTGAGTTGATAGAAACAGCAATACCAGACATACATATGCTGTTTGACAAAGGTTCTCTGAGTTACTTGTAAACACAAAGCAACAAGAAATGCAAGAAAAGCATATGTTAAGTTTCTTATGGCCTGTGGAGTCTCATTTTAGGAGGAACATACCTTTAGGCCCACCAAAATCATCAATAATGCCTTCTTTAAACAGGAATACAACATGTTTTGCAAAGATGTAAAAGTTTAGGTACCATTTTCTTTGTATTTCAGTTTCCAGTTTTGAATTTTAAATTCATTTTCAAATTTTCATTTTGGGGTGCAGAGAGAAGACAAGGGTGTAATTTTTGCATTTCAATATATTGGCATATTTTCACCGAAAACATTAAAAATTAAAAAAAAAAAGTCGTTTTGATTTTTTTTTACTAGACCTTTTCCTTGTTCCGGAAATTACGCCTCCAAAAATATGAAAATAAACAAACTTTAGTGCTTTCAAAACCCGAAAACAATCTGAATCATGAAAACATCAATCCTGACTTTCTCAATTATATATAAGAAAAATGAACTCACCCCCAACTTAGCAGCCAATTACCTACCACCATAAGCACTACACATGTACTTCTACCCACCTATTTACCCAACTCATGTAGAGCATGTTTGACAAAACTTCCTCCAAAATTTAACAGTGTATATAAATTTACATCTTTTACCTGTCACTGCAAGTTTCTTTACGTTTTCTTTTAACACCACGGCCTCCCAAAACATTACTTTCGTCTAGAAAAAGCTTTGCCAAACAAGTTCTTATTAAATCAGAAACATTGTAATAAGAGGCAGAAACTGTTTAACCCCACAAGGCCATCATGCTTGAAAAGATAATCCCATGACCCCATTTCAACAATTCAATTATGTTAAAATAATTGATAAACCCCATACTGTCAAAATCAAAACTTGTCCCTTTGTAAGCTTCTCTGTTGGCCCATTAACAAGGAAAGACACACAATATACAAAAGGGACGATCACATACTACTTCCTTGTAAGCTAGAAAGAAGTAAATACGTAATTAATTACTTATAAGCTTATTTCTTGGTCCATTAACCAAAGGGATAGTCACACAATACTTAAAAGCTGATAAGAAGTAAATAAGTCATTGATTACTTATAAGCTTATTTCTTAACCCATTAACAAGAAAAAGACACAAATATACCAAAGGGACGATCACATACTACTTATAAGCTAAAAAGAAGTAAATAACTCATTAATTACTTATAAGCTTATTTCTCAACCCATTAACAAGAAAATACCCAAAATATATCAAAGGGCTGATAACATACTACTTATGTATAAGCTAAAAAGAAGTAACTAGGTCATCAGTTACTTCTAAGAGCTTATTTCTTGGCCACTAACAAGAAAAGACACAAGATATACCAAAAGGGATGATCGCATACTAGTTAATGATCAGCAAAAAAAAAAGTAAATAAGTAATTAATTACTTATAAGCTTATTTCTTAGCCCGTTAATGGGATCATCACATTCTACTTACTTATAAGCTTATTTCTTGGTCCACTAGCAAGAAAAGGCACAAAATATAACAAAGAGATGATCACATAATACCTACTTATAAGCTAAAAAGAAGTAAATAAGTAATTAATTACTCTTGAATTGCAGTTGATCTTTGGAAGGATAATGCTTTGCAGCTTTGAAAATTAGCAATGGGCATCCATCTTTCGTTAGGCCCTGTAAATAAGCCTTTCTTGCATTTAATTCATCTTCAACCTCGGAATCAGAGATGTAATTAAGTGGGACAAATGAAGCCCTCCATTTCATCCACTGCACAAACATCTTCGCAGCTTTCTCTGCGTCCATTGATCTAGCGATCAAGAATCTCATTAGAGTAGGGTCGCCATACTTCTGCAAGAAATCAGCTTTTGATAAAGAAAATCTTGAATTTTGTAAAAATGTGAGGTTGAAGAAGATGATTAAACGTTACCTGAGCTGAAGAACCAAGCTTTTCAACTGACTTTCTCATCTGGATTACTGCATGTTCTTGTTTTTGGTCCATATTTTGCATTTGTGGATGCAATCTTCGACCAACGAGATGGGTGGATGGAGAGGAGGAGAGATTTCCGCAAGGAATAGACTCTTTATACCCTCTTGCAAATGGGAGTCCAAGAATAAAGGAAAGAAAAAGAGTGAAAAGGAGCCCTACAGGCTACAAGAATTTCGGGGGAAAAATTATAATCGTAAAAATAAAAAATGAATTGTTTGTTAAATTGTCATCGGTAGAACATTCCAAGTGGGGTTGACAAAAAGGACCGAGTGTGTTTTGTTTTAGTATAAATTTTAATGTATTCTAATAAGTAGAAAGAAGAAAAATGAAATTGAGTGGTGAAAGTGTAATAATATAAATGGATCCTACGAAATATATAATTGTGATTTATTTGATTAATTTAAGTTTTAAAAAATTGGAAAAATAATAAATTTTAATATAAATAAGCAAACATACTCCAAACTTTTCAACTTTTATTTTGTTCATAATTGTTTGTTACTTCAAAAATGAATTAGTTAGAATGTTGAAAATAAAAAATACCCCTCCTTCTTACATTTTCTTTTCACAAGATGAGAAAGATTCCTTTTACTTTATTGAGACCCCGTTCTCCTACTCATTTTTACACATTTTTACATATTTTTACATACAAATCTCGTGGGACCTACTTGTACTACACAAATCTCCACCATTCAATTTCTTTTTTTTCTCTCCTATATCACATCAAAATACATAAAAATACATAAAAATACATACCCTAACACGCGCTAATTTCTGTTCCGAAAATTTTCGTGTTCTTACTAACATCTTGTCAGATCATAGTTTTGTAATACTTCCATATTTTTATCCTTTTATTTTACGTTTCTTCATCTTTTGAGGAATTACTGAGCATTTTCATAGTTTAAATAACTCCTAAAGTAGCGAGAACGAATATTTGAGAGTTAAAAAGGACGAAATAAGGAAGAAGAGAAAGTTGTGAAATGCAAAACCAGTGCTGGACAAAAGCAAGGAAATAATTTATTTTTTATTTTTTAAAAATATTTATTAATTATTTTTGAAAACCAACTTAAGTTATTTCCTTGACTGATGTGACCTTAGACTTGAATTTGTAAATAATCTCTCGATTTTAAGCCAAGTTTTATAAGCTTCCACAAAAATAAGTAATTGAATTGTACTTCCTTGACTAATGTGACCTTAGACTTGAATTTGCAAATAATCTTTCGATTTTAGGCCAAGTTTTATAAGCTCCCACAAAAATAAGTAATTGAATTGTACTTCCTTGACTAATGTGACCTTAGACTTGAATTTGTAAATAGTCTTTCGATTTTAAGCCAAGTTTTATAAGCTCCCACAAAAATAAGTAATTGACTAGTGGTGCCTTTGTTTTAATGAAATTATTGAGTTATCGAAAATAGATTGAAACTACATGTCTTAGAGTAATATAATTGTAATAGTTGTATTTCTTTGATCGTAATTTTGAAATAACATTAAAAAAGTGTATAAAAATTATTATATCAATAATAAAATGAGTTGCTGGAAATTAAAATAAAGTCAAACACACACACACATATATATATACACACCCCTAACAATGTCCTTTCAATATTGGTGGCATATTTATTAATAGGGTATCGAGTCATGGACTTTTCACAAATGAAAAGTATGTGAACGTGCAAGAAAAACTTAAAAAATTTTGAGAAGGATAATATTATCATCATTATTGCATAATCATCTTGTAATAGATTTTTTTTTTTTTTTGTAATAGATAATTTTATGACTCACTCTTTGGCATATTTAAAAATAATCATTGGATTATTTATGGGAATCTCTTATAAGTAAATTTCTTAGTCAAACATGTACCAAGTGTGCTGTCGTACTCATACCAAGGAACCAAAATGTTGACTTTTCACTTTTTAATTATTATTTTTTTTTATCAATTTTTCTTCGTTTGATTTTTATTATGATAATGACCCTCAACAACCTGTAGACTGCAAAAACTTTCTTTGATTTTTCTAATAATGACTTATATTTTCACTTGAGCCATTTCATTTTTGAGTTCGTAATTACTTATGAAATATTAGATCATTTTTTTTAAATAATAGAGTTTGTTGTTCACAACTTATTTCAAAAATCATTTCTCTCAAATTACTCGTTTTATTGATATGATTTTTAACCACCCATTTAGAATCCATTTTTCCAAATATATTCTCCCAAACATAAACTCATTAATTATGTCAATTTCATAGAACTTAACATACCCTAGATTAATAAAACCTAGCACCTCTTTGGTAAGATATGTTAGTACGTGGTTGGATATTTGCCACAAGTATAATTAATAATACGTCTTGTTTCAAAGTCAAAGCTTAGGCACTTGTGATGAATACTAATGATCAAATGCCAATATGCTGGTAATTTAGATTGTCAATATATTGACCGATGATTAATGTGTGCCCCCACCCTCTACAGTCAGGAGGTGGTGTTACGTGTCAATCATCGGCCAATAAATTCAGTTACTATTTTTTGATTAGATGAAAGAATTCAAAAATCAAAACTTGGAACAATAGATCTAGACTAGAAAACTAACAACATGACCAAGGAAAAAAATTAAACCAATATTAAGGGACTAAAATGACAATTTTTGGAACTTTGGTAGCGGTCATCAACATGGCAACATAGTCCCTTACCCAAGTTATTTTCCCCATTCTACGAAAACATGAGGCATACACAGCATCAAGCAATATCTAATCCACACACTAACAAGTGAGACCAAATGTTGAAGCAATCAGGAACATGGACTTCACTTTCCTTCCCTCATCTTCTTCCCCTTTCTTCAATCACTCACTATTACTCAATCCACGTGCACCCACCCTCGATTTTCTCTCTCAAGTTGGAGGCTGAACGAGTTTCCACGGGAGTACAATGTAGCGCTAGACGAAGAGCTGTGTACGATGACAACGACGAAGAATACGGTCAGAATGAAGAGATTGGAATGCTGGAAATGTATACTCAGTCTGTGAAAGATGAAGCTCTCTTGGTGAAGGCTATGGTGGATGGGGAAGAAGCTCAAGTTCTTGTTTTCAAGGTATGTGTAGAGTGTGTCATTCACCTCTCTCTATTTTAATCTCTACTTATTCAATCTCATATGGGTTAGTTACATTTCATTCAAGGACTATATAATAATAGTAATTATCATCTTGCTTCATTGGTAGGACAAGCCTAATCATACTTCAAGAGTTGTTTACCCGATTTTTTCCTTCTAAAAACTATCTTCTAATATTTTCCCATCGAAATACATCATCTCAATTCTTATCTCGTCTAATCAAGTTAGTTCACATATACGATTAAATGTTTTAATTCAACAATGTGAACTGATTTGATTGGATGAGACAGTCAAGAGACATGAATTGAAACAGTAGATTTCAACATTTCAGATCCCATTTGAGAATTGTTGAATAATGTGGATTGTTTTCATTAATTATCAAACAATCTCAACCAACAAAGAAAATTCAAGAATAAAAGAGAATTAAGGCTTTCATTAATAGAAACGCGATGCTTTATAATGCAAAAAATTGTATATAACTCTGAACACAACTAAATTATATATAGACTAAGTAAAGAAAGATAAAATGACTATTCTACCCTTATGAGCAAAATAAAATAAATAATCGTACTTATCTTAACATTCATCAATTTAATTTAATGTCAGGGATATTCATCATGCTTGAGTTACAAAACATCAGCAGATCCTTCGGCAAGCGTGATTCCGGCAAGGGCAGTGATCGAAAGCGTAGACAGAATAAGAGGCCCTTTTGATCCCTCAAACATTCAATACATTGAGAAAGGACTGACTTTTGAAGCCTTCAAGAGACGTCTCCGCTCACGTTCACACCACTAGAACTAATCTTACACGTTATCATTACCATTCAATCGGTAATATTTTCTAAGCATCTGTAACATCAATTGGTATGAAAGTACAAATTTTATGCATGGCACAGAGTAATTTGACTCGGTGAACCATTAATTCTTAAAATAATTCCAGTTATACAATTTGTATAATGAGACCCTACTTGTACACCTAGCATAATCCTAATTTTCACCACCCCTACTAATCATTTTACCAGATTATTATAAGACGCATACAAAGATTATCGCTCAAACTATGAGTTTTACATGCTGCACATCTCAATGCAACGGCCTCTCTTTTTATTACAAAGCGATCAATGACACTTAATTCCCTTGGTTTTTTTAGGTACAAATTGGGGACCATGGAGGCTTACTTCCTAGTTCTTGACATGCAAAGAAAAAAATCAATAATAAACAAACAAGCGTTACTATTCTTACAATATATAATCTAAACTTCCACTGCTACAAGAGGAAACTATGTATCAAACAAACATGTGGCAAAAGATTCAACCAGCAATCCTTGTTAGGATGAAATACAATTTACAAACAAATTCTACACAGAAATCACTTCAAAGTATACATGCTCTAATGACTGCAGATTCAAAAAATTACACCCAAACTTTCTTGCACCCTGCAGTCAGCAACAACCATCCAATCTCAAGCCCGTGTGACAATATTAAACACTAGCGACCTTCATTTAAACGTAGCATCAGAGGAATATGTACACATCAAACCAGTCATCGAAAAATCAGACAGGTAATTTCAATCTCAGGAACATCGTATAGAATTGAAAAAACGAGAGATTTCCTTCAGTCGAAAGTGGATAACTGATCTTCGTCTGCAATGGGACCTTCATTGACTCAAGCATCTGAATCTTGTCTACTTGCTAAACGCAACTCATGCAATTCGTTAAGAATCCATTCTTCCCCAGTATGCCCACCTAGAACCAAAACCCTCGTCCCTCCTACAATGCATGTGCTATGGCCCCATGCAAACTTAGGTGGTTGCCCAGGGACGTTGAGTGTTCTCCATGAAGGTTTCTCTTCAGCAGGATCCAACAGAAACAGCTGTGAAGGAGAATGGAGACCAGCTATTGAGCCACCAAAGACGATGATCCTCCCACAAGGCATTGTTACAGCAACATGATCGAGTCTAGGCGGTGGGACCACGGCATTCTGACTTCCACCACCAGTTAATGAGCCACATTCAAGTTGCCTCCAACAAGGCTTTTCATCTTCTAAATCAATGGTATATGCCTCACCTGACCGCAACTGCAAGTGCCCGCTTTTTGCAAGGCCACCAAACATTAAGATTTTCGTTCGTCCATAGACGGAAAGTGAGTGTCCTAGTCTAGATGGTGGGGCCCATGAAGTTGGAATCTCTCTCCATGTAGGTTTGTCTGTTTTGAGGTCCAACAAGTAGGTATCACTAAGGAGGACACCTGCATCAGTACATCCTCCTGAGACGACCAACTTAGAGCCTTCTACCGTACAAGAACTATGCCAAGATCGAGGGAGTGGGGGTGTCCCACCGTACACTTCTTTCCATGTTGGCTGCTTAGCATCCAAATCAAGAACAAACACGTCATTGAGTAAGCCTTGCCTTCCACAGCCACCGAAGACCACCAACCAAGAATTATTCAAGCATGACAGGGTATGACCCCAGCGACCTGGAGGAGAAGTTTTAACACTCACCCGACGCCACTCTGGATTTGCAGCATCAAGATTGAGAACGAATGTGTCATCCATTGGCTGCATATTGACTCCTTCACCTCCAAACAAGACCAGTCGGTTCCCTACAGCACATGCACTAAAATTGCAACGCGAAGGTTCTACTGCTCCTCGAACTGTCATCCTCTTCCAACAAATGGCTTCGAGAGTGGTTAGTTCCCTAGCCAAGCGTCCCCATCCCAATTTTTTAGTCATCAGTTCCAGTGCGCCTGTTACATCTCTTCCCCATGCATTTTGACATACCATTTTCCTCACATGCTCGTTCTTTGTTAGTTGACGAATCCTTGTGCAGACGGACCCAATTGATGCAACATCCCTTGGGGTCAAGCGCGATAAAATATTTTGGGCCAGTACTTCATCAGACAGCTGTAGAATTCCAGAGACTTCTTGATGCTGATCGTGTGGTAAACGGCCACTTCTTTGAAAGGTTTCATCTGACTCATCACACAGCTGTTTACAAGTTTCTTTGAAAACTGGATATGATATGTTGTTCAGGTCTAATTTTGCTTCAGCAAACACTTGAATTCCAATAACATGTGTGACAATGCCGTCGTCACCATGAATAGGTTTTAGTCTCAGCCTGTTCATCAGGGGGGTACCATCTTTGCTGAAGTTAAGAAGCTCTCCTTGAAATTCAATTCCTTCTTCAAGACATCTTCTGATCTCAGAAACAACAACAGGATCCACCAAAGGGTGTCGTCTTTGGGCACGAGGGTCTCTGAATTGCAAGAACCGACTGAAAGATTCAAAAGACATCATTATAGATTCTTTAACTTTCTGATGAAGAAAAATATTGTACAACAAAAAGGGGGCACATACTCCATAGCTTATGCATGGTTAAAATACCCATAGCAAGATGGTCATGTTTGCTGATGAACTTAGGCTTCACAAGGGCATAAATCATGAGAAACACTGAAGCAGTATCCTACATTAGAATTTGACTTAAAGATTTCCACCGCGTATAGCCCATATACTTATACATAGCACAGGACACAGCCACCTAGCGTCTAGATTTTCAGGATAAGATGCTATTAACAACATTAACTGTATAGTAGAGACTTTACCACGTAGTTTTGATGCCAAATATATTATAGATAAACAGGGTAGCACTTTTACATTTCCTAAGAACGAAACCTGCCTAAGCAACCCAATTCCTACTAACATTGCAACAATATTTTACATGCAAATAATATAACGCGTTAGTGTATGCGTAGAAATGAATTTTTATGAATTTTAATGTAATATATGAGAGAGAATGAGTGGAGTTGAATGGTAGAGATTCGTGTAGTATCGATAGGTCCTACAAGATATGTGGATGTAAAATAAGAGAAAGAATGATTGGAGTTGAAAAGAATGTATAAAAATACGTAAAAATTTATTAAAACACATACACTAACATGCGCTAAATTCTGATTCATTATTACCTTACTTATACAAAAAGTTACATGATATTTAGGGTGAAGTTGCTCGCCTTTTCCCATGTCAAGTCTACCATTTGGTACATTATGATAATATAGAATTGGAGCTGATAAGAGAAACGGTGTTTGCTTTACAACTTAAAGGTCCAAACAAAACATATTTTAACTGCATTTGTTGTACAGGCTACGCTTCACTTTTCCACCTCATTTTTTTCATTAACTTACAATTCTCCTAAACAAGTACTTAGTGGAAAATGTTGTATTCCCAACCCTTGCACTTCCAGTGCAATTTCATGCACGATTTTTCAGTATATTTATGGCCATAGTTTCATTCTCTTCATATAAGAGATGGTTCAAGAGGTTATTGGAACTTGAGAAGTCAGGAAGCTTGAGGAAATCAATCCATTCCTCCAACCCATGTAGCGCTAGCTCATAGGGTCATCCCACAAATCCAATTTTCAACTTCTGGGTTTCACATATGGAAGAAGTACTATTTAGGAAGAGGAGAGTGTGCGTGGGTTTTTTTTTTTTTTGGGGTTTGGGGGTGGGGTGTCATCCGAACAGGTCATACCCCCCACCCAAAAAAAATTTACAAGTTTTATATAGTAAAAAACATACATAATTTTAGTCGAATAAGATTTTTTTCTTTATTAGCCCCCGATTATAAATCCTAGATCTGTCCCTACACATTAATCTATATAATGAGGGTACATCAACCTAGCCTTGGTCTTGAGGAGAGCACACAATGCTATACACATGTTAGGGGCACATAGTATTAGTGACGCTATCCTTGTAAGAGGACTCCAACTCTCTTGTAACAAAAACTCAAATATTTTGATCCCTCAAAGCAACCTGAAACACACTTGAACTTACATCATACTCTTCTATTCACAATTATGCCATAAACACACAATTGGCTAAATACAGGTAGAAATGTTAGCTATAAAATAGTTTACTTTTCATCCTTGAAGCTCTACTTCAACCAATTCCTTCCAAGATATGTCCTAGTAGAATGAATCATTTACAACTGATAGTAATTTTCAAAAACTTCTGGCGTCTTGAAATTATCAAGTCTTGACAATAGTCACACTCAAAGCTCAAAACAGAAATCATTCAGCGAAAAGAAAGGAAAAAGAAAAAAAGAAAAAAAGAAAAAAGAAAAAAAGAAAGGAAAATCCACGAAATAGTAATTTCCATCTCCACTTTTCCTATAAATCAGCAATCGATTTGTCGAATAAATTTTCATTTTCAACTGTTTCTGTTCCTTTTTTGTTAAAATTTATAAACTCGCAAGTATAACAATCAATGAACATATACAACAGAGAATATAATAAAAACCTCGCATCGCGAGCAGGCTTGCATGAATTTACCAATTTCGGCCGAGGACTTCGTCAGCACGGAATCCGGTGGATAATTCGAACACTGTGTTGACATAGATGACCGGAAAATCAGGCTCCAAGGCATCGGAGACGACGATCGACATCGGCATCGGGACTGGATAGAAGAATTGGTCAGCCGCCCCTAGCGTTAGTTCAAGCTCATTCTCCCCGTAAAGCTGCATATTCTCTTCACTCTCGGCGCATTTTAGCCGCTTCCCGCAGGCCTGAAACTCGTCTCCTACACACTCTATCATTGTCATCTCTCTCATCTCTAGCCGTGGATGTGTGCTTATAGATTTTATAATTTCGCTTTATATGTTGGTGGCGAAAGCCTGAAGGCGTGGGGGCGGTAGATACTTTGCATAGCAGTTAGAAAATTGGGCTAAGAAGATCACTTATTTACGAAGATGTCACCGTAGGGACTATTCTTATCGCTTTTATCAATGTGAAAACTTAAATAAAATAAAATAAAATAAAATAAATGCAAATGAGACTCATGAGAGGGGTCGCGGGTCGGCGATGGAAACAATTGTTTACTACTCCCTCCGTCCCACTAAGATAGACAAGTATTCCTATTTTGTCCGTCCCAAATTATAGTCCAATTTCCTTATTGAATGTATAATTTATTTTCCATGTACTAAAATACCCCTATTTAAGATCATTGGAATACTAAACATCAAGATAGATATTTCATCTCCCAAGATATTTAAACATGTTCACACCACTTTTTGACCATTCAATATAGGGGTAAAATTGGAAGAATATATGAATATTTTATAATTTCAAGAACATTTAAGATGTTTTCTTAATATGTGTGAAAAATGGTGGGCGCCTATCTTAGTGGGACGGAGGGAGTATTATTATTATTTTTATCTTGTGGCCGCCGAGGGTGAGCTGATTGGCACATTGTTCATAAAATAATGCACAAAATTGTAGAATTGTCCGTGTGTAAGAAAATAATCAAAAGATGAAATATTCATATATAGGTACTTTAAAATATTCATATATGGCAGGAATTTTAAGTTTCCATCGAGCGTTCCTAAATTTAAGGAACGCTCAAGCCATTTTGGGGGTCGATTCGACCCCCATTTTGAAATCCGGGATCAGATCTGGAATTAACACGGCGAGGGGCCAAAAACATCACCAAAACTTTGACCGGTGGTCACGGCGGCTATGGTGTCACCGAAAAAAATTCGAAAAATTCCTGGCACTCCCCCTCGCCATGTTGATTCCAGATCTGGTCCCGGATTTCAAAACGGGGGGGGTCGAATCGACTGTCAAAAAATGGCCCGGTGGTTTTTATTTTTAAAAACCACCGGTGGGAACGAAATATTCCTGTCATATATGGATTGACGATTGACATATGATCATCCCCTTTTAGACGATAGGGGCAGGAGAAAACGTGTCATTCATCAGTTCACATATAAATATTTTAAGATGTCCATATGTGGACAATTAATCATTAATAAATAAAATAAAAGATTTTAATACACATTCAGATGAATGATCTAATACCATCGAATTTTCCATAACTTACGGAACGCTTGATGGTTTTTTGGCCACATACGATCTCCATTTTGAAATTCGAGATCAAATCTAGATTCAATACTACGAGGAGGAGCTATAGCAATTCAAAAAAAATTTCGGCGATACTGTGGTCGCCGGTGGCGACCGATCAAAATTTTTTGCTATATTTTGGAAAAAACGGCCAAAAACTTTGATTGGTGTCCACCGGCGGCCATAGTGTCCCCAGAAAAGTTTACGAATTGTTAGAGCTTCCCCTCGCAGTATTGAACTTAAATCTGGTCTCAAATTTCAAAACGGAACTCATATGTGATTGGAAATCATCGAGCATTCCGTAAGTACAGAATATTCGATAGTACTTGATACTTTTTGTACACATTCAATAAAAAAAAGTGAATTATAACTTAATATGAATGAAAAATGAATAGGTAATTATCCTTTCGGGATAGAATGAGTAATTTAATTAAGCTTTGGGGTTTCTTAAACATGACTATCAAATGTTGATTGGCCTAGCACATTTAGTTGTACCGCGAGTGTCCTAGATTTTTTTTTTCCTTCTATAATAATATAAATACATGTTTGACAAGGCTTATTTAAATTTATTTTCTCCTATACACGTTTTCGATTTTACATTTTATCTACAGGTACTTTCACCATTTTTTTCACACATTTTTTAATGCAATTTTATTTGTGTATGTCTAGACAAAAAAAAAGCACTGTACTAAATTTTCATGAGGCCAACATCATTCTCTAGACTCTACATAATAATATCCTTGGTCATAATTAATACTTCATTCGTCTCGCAAAAATAATTTTCTATTTTTCTTTCATCCATTCCAAATTATAATTTTCCTTTCTTTATTAACGATGTATTGAAAGTTTTCATTCCTTATAATCCCCCTACCCAATATGTTTTGCAATTACCAAAATAAATTTGATATCATAATGAACGTAGAAAACTAAATTAAGAATTTATATCGTCATATTCAATAATAATAATAATAATAATTTAATGAATATATAATAAATTGACTAAAGAGAGATATACAAAAAGGTGTGTTATATTTAATTATTTACTTTTTCAGGTAAGGATGAATAGTGAGCACTGATCATCATTAATTAATAAATAAATTCTGGCAAATTGTAATATTTTTAACTTTGCCTTATTTTGGATACATGCCTTTTTTTAGCAATATGCATAAGTAGGTTTTGATTTTTCTCTTAGGGTGTGTTTGATAGTAAAGCCGGAAAATGGTTAGAAGGAAAATATTTTTCGGGTAAATGAATTTCGAGAAAAGATTTTCCAAGGAAATGATAGTTGTAGGTGTTTGATTGGGTTAATTTGAAAGTTGGAAAATAATATTATTTTCCTTATTTTTTAATTTTTTTAATGAAATTTGATCATTTTCCTTATCTTTATAGTTAAATAAAATTGTCCATTGAAAAAAAGAAAAAAAAAATACTAAACTTTTCCCAGAAAACAAAAACCACCTCCCCCCCTGCTCGCCCCTCCCCGGAAAAAAAAAAAGAAAAAATACGGATTTCGAGAAAAGTTGGAAAATGTTTTCCTTGGAAAACGTTTTCCGGAGAAAAAAACGCTATCAAACAACACTAAAGTGAAAAAAAAAGGTGAAAAACTCACTTTTCTTTTCAAATAATGTTCAATCAAACACACTCTTAGGGTGTGTTTGATTCAACCAATTTTTTCCAGGAAAACTCATTTTAGCTTTTTTTATCCGCTTGATTTGCAGACTTTTTTCCCTGAAAACGCTTTCACCTTTTTCTCGATTTCCATTCTTTTCCTTGTTTTGGAGGAAAACGTTTTCCTTGGGGTGGAGGTGGTTTTTGTTTTCCGGGAAAAGTTTGGCACTTTTTTTTCTTTTTTTTTTTAATAGACAATTTATTTTAACCATAAAGATAAGGAAAATGATCAAATTTTATTAAAAAAAACCTCAAAAATAAGGAAAATAACATCATTTTCCAACTTTAAAATTAACCCAATCAAACACTAACAATTACCATTTTCCTGAAAAACCTTTTCCCGGAATTCATTTACCCGGAAAACGTTTTCCTTCTAATCATTTTCCGGCTTTGCAATCAAACACACCCTTATTTCTTTAGAGTTGATTCTGAATTAAATAGTGATCGAGGGGGGTGCTGTGGTCCAAGTGTATTATTATTACAAGGTTTGTCAATTGGTCATTATCATACTCTGGCAGTCGGCAATTAAATAAATAAAATATTAAAAAGAATGACAAAATTAGTAGTTAATTTGATGATTAGTTATCCACTTCATATAATTATGGCCAAAATTATGTAAAATGTTGTCAACTTTTCCAACTTAAAATAGTTAAAGATCCTTAACGATCAGTCGTTTTATGTTTCTAATTTTTACCTTCTTGTCTAATCACATTCTATACTTTTAGCTCTTAAGCTTTGATTAACGAAGGTTTAGATTCGCGTAAGATTAAATTTTGATACGAACCCTTGTCATGTTTTACTTTTTGAACTAATGTTATTATATATATATATATATATATATATATATATATAATATACAATGTGGATTTAGAAATTTTAATGATACGGACTGTAATAACGAAAAAATTTTAATTCGATTAAAAGTATGCCGACTTGGGCTACGTGCCTAGACCCGCCTATGTATCTAGTGACTTATATATGATATATCGAAATCCCATACAATAAAATATATTAATAAAAGCATTTACTTTATATGATAAAAAATATTTACTCAAAAAAATTTTAACATATCATATTGTGTCCATTGGTCGCACTTTATACTTATGTAATGTAATGTTACTTGTAAATTACCACATCTTTTAACATGCTCACATGCGCTGATGAACACTTTAGAACTGGAGGGTGCGTTACCTTTGGATTTTGCTTGTAGAAACTTCTTAGAAACGAGGCTGGCAGTTTGGTAATAATGTTGCATTCTGAGGTCAATAGAAAGGACAAGGTCTAGGAAGTGGAGAATACGTGTAGCGGGGATATTTTCTCAGAAAATATCTAGATCGAACTTGCCACCATGGATCGTCCACGTCAATGATTCCTTGTCTGTAGATATTTTTGCTGTCAATTCAGTGATATTTCACAAACCAATATCGTCGAAGCGTGATTGGCAAAATAGTAGCAAAATTATATTTTTATATTTAAGCCTTGTTTGCCACAATTTTCGTTGAAAAAAAAAATTATTTTTCTCAATTATTATCATCAATCGCACATTTATTTCATTTGATAATTTTTTATTAATAGTTTTCCAAGACTACTCCTTATTTTTCAACTATACATTCAATACAAATTACATAATAAAAATTATTTTTACGCACCTTTCTTCATGGTTTATTTTATTCCCCTTTGTTTGTTTATTGTTTACTTCCTAATTACTTTTTAAATTTACATTTTTCATTGAAAAAATCATCAAACAAGTGTCGCCAAGTCTCAAAAACACACACACACACACCCCACTCACTCACTCTCTCTTTCTCAAGATGTTAAAAATGCGCACAAATCCAAACGTATATTTGTATAAAATACGAAAAGATAACTTGTTACGATGGATGGCATAACCAAATTAAGATCAACATTACTCAAAGAATACGATAATATTTTTTTTTAAAATGTATATTGATAAGAAAACATATCTTTTACATCAATATTAGAAATACTAGCATGTCCACGTGATACTTCCACATTTACATATATTGAAACCCAAGAAAATGAGATTGAATCACTTGCCTCTTCAGTGTTCTATTTATTGTAGTGAATAATCACTCTTCGATCACGACATTTCAGTCGCGATTGACACAAACTCTTTTCAACTTTTGAGATATTTCTTCACAAATTCAGATCCACAAACTCGATCTTTTGCATATGCTTCTTCTATAGACGAGTTTCTGCATCTCTCTCTCTCTCTCTCTCTCTCTCTATTCTTGTATTTCCTTTATCGATCTAAATTGTTTACGAAAATATATACTGCACATGTCATTGGCCATCACGACCAAATGGGTTTGTCTCATCTCGTTTTGAGCAAGCTCGTACCTGCCTTGTTCCAAATGCAAGTGCATACATGAACCGCGGAAACATAGATCTGCATTCTCTCCAGTTAAAACATAACAATTCTTCATTTTCAATATCAAATTTGAAATTTACGTTTTGAAAGTATCACAATTTCGTACTTTCCATGATTTTTTATTAACTGAAATTTAGTTAAAATCGCTACATGATACTGAAATTTAGTTAAAGTATCATCAAGCATGCAGATTACAACCGACACATTATAGACTGGACCAAAGGCAGAAATTTAGGTGGCACCTGTCGTCAGAACCCGACCACCATTAATAGAATCAACAAAATACAACCCTTCAGCCTGCCCAATATATAAACTTAAGCTGCTAATATCTTCAAATGCAAACTACTTTCAGATTTTAACAGTAAACAATTACGAGTTGAAGCAACCTCAGATGACAGGGCACGATCTAGTCAATCTGATTACAAAACTATTGACAAATCTCAATAATGACAATCACTATAGCTGCAATTACAAGATACAGACTGCCACTGCAAACAGAATGACATGCCAACAAAGCTACCTATGCTGTCACAACGACGGCTCCATAATTTTGCCAAAAGTTTAGCTCGACTTTGATATCCACAGGTTTTTGCTGATTCATAATCACCAGGATCATTGTTTAAGAAGCATACCAGTTCTTTCCTGCACTGCAGTCCATTTCTTTCTACTTGACACAAGCGAAGGGCTATAGATATGATTGTTACAGTTTTACAAAACGGGGTAAATTTTGGAAAACAGTAAGGACAAGGGATGAAGAGAACTCTACAGCTGCAATTGGACGGTGTCATTGTGTGCTTCGAGTTAACCCACTTCTTGATGCACTCCTGCACAAAATGATCGAGTCAAATGAGAACCAGTATTGTCGGATTATATTCCGCAAAAGAAAATGTCAGACATGGAAGTTTTACAACATATAAAGTTGATAAAATATACACAAACACTAGGGATAGACATTTCGATATGTAGAGAATTACTGTGGGTGACACACAAGTACAGAAATGTTTCAACCAGTTCAATAATTCTCTGCAATGGTTATTGTTTCAGAGAATGATGACTGATTGGATTTGATTAAAATGTATATAGTGTCAGCTAGAAACCATTATGCATGTTTGACACTGAAAAAAAACTACAGCCATCAATAAAAAGTACGAACTTTCATATCAAACAGAAATACTGTGTATACAAATAAGCTTTTACTTTATTTTGCTAAAAACTAACTTTCTAGATTGTACAGCAAAGTGATTACGAGATGTGCAGTTGATATTGATGTTTTGGCCTTGACTAGTAGCAGAAGTTAATTTTTAGGTCGAAATACGTCAGAACAAACACAATCTAAACAATAAAAATTAAAATTTAACCAATCACACATAACAGTGCAAAGAGCAGGAATACCTTCCAGGGAGTAAAAGAGAACTCTTAGAATTCCCAAGTCGTTTGGCCCTATTTTCATGATCTTTCTCCGTACGCATGGCACTGACCTCCTTCTCCATAGCAGCTACCTCTCTTCTCATCTTTTTAGCCTCAACCTCCATAGCTTTTGTTAAAGTTTCTACCTTCCTTGATAGCATCTGATCACAAGGAAGACAATGTTTGAGAACAGAATAGAAGGTAACATTGGTATACCGCTTTATTGCAGTGAATTAGACCGTAGGAAGGGGATATGAAAAATTTTGGTAATTTACAGTGGAGAACTTGAAGGAATTTTGCAGATTATGAAGGAATTTTTTTGTTTGAGTTTTGTTAAAGACGGACAGACAAATGACATCTCTATCTCACAGAGAAACTCCCTATGGTCATGATAACATCACTAAGAAAGAAACCAACCTCAATTGTGTCATCCTTGTCTCTGAGGCTCTGGTCCTTTTCATTACCAGCTTTCCTCAAGGCAATCACCTCCTTCTGTAACAGATCATATAACAACCCTGGAACAGTATCCTGCCTGTCTGTAACTTGTACTTCACTGGAGTTTTCTTCTTGGTTTGGTTTCCAGGTACTATCTTCTGTCTTGCATTCCTTAGTTCCATCACAGGACTGGCTTTGCTTGAAATTTGATCCTAGTCCATTTAAGACGTTTTTACCTCTGTCCGCAGACCGTGAACCACCATCGAATGATTTTGAGGTCCCTTTTGCATGTTTCAACACGGTGCTGCTCCCAGAAGATCTCAGCTGAAAGGAAGGTGATCTCTTTGGTAAAAAACCGTTGGCAGTCAACTTGGAAATGTTTTCAGCTCCACCCAGTGATTGGCGACGTGAAGGACCATTGCTAGTAGTTTTCATATCGGGTGTGCCACGGTTGGACGTGTTTGGTGATCTCAAAGTCTCTTCAAGAACTCTCAATCGCAGTTGATATTTCTCCTACAAGAAAAAGCTTAATTGTTAAAATAAAATTGAACTATTTTAGAATTCCTAATAAAGGTAGGTATATCCTAAAATAAGTTGATTACTTTTAACTGGGCTTCAGATTTGGAAGTTCGCTCAGCTATAGCAAGCTTGTCCCGTAGTTGCTGCATCTCACCCTGTGACAAGCACCCATGATTAATACAAGAACAGGTAAATCTAATAAGAGAAAATCCATAATCATAGCACAAAGGAAGACCGGTTTTAAGGAATAAACATACTTGCAAGAATCTTCTTTCTTCCAGCCATTGTTTTACAGGCATCACTTTCTCATTAGCATCTTTCCATTCATTTGCCACCACTGTGGCCACCCTGTTCGCTGTTACTTTTGCACGAGCTAGCTCTCTGTCAAGAGTTTTTCTTTCCTCCTGAAATACAAAAATTAACAAAAGTTTTGCTTGTTAGGTTGCGACAGATTATTTAAGGGACCCATCTGTATAAGCAAGTTGAGAGTGCAGGTAGCTGTGGCATATTACATTCATCTCCTGAACCTTGCGCTGGTAATCCCGTACAGCATTGGCAGCTGCACCACCAGCAAGCACAGCCTCTTCAAGCTCATGTACAGTTTGGGTAAGCTTTTCAACATCTGCAACCTTTTGTCGATGCATTTTATCCAAAATCTTATTCTCTTCCTGATACACATTTTAGAATAAAATCCCTAGTCAGAGAAGCGAAAAATTAGAATACATGTAGAAATTTCATTATCCATTGAAGAAGGTGAGATCACAACACCTGACAGATTTCTATCTGCTTCATCAATTCTTGGTTCTTATTTTGAAGATCATCCACCATAGAAGCCTTAGCCAATGCTACTTGAACAGTTCTCTCTGCTTCGAGCAGAGCAGCTTCTTTTGATTTTGTGAGTCGTTCCAATGCTTTGTTATCGTCTTGCAATTTCGCAATCTAACAGGAACAGAAGGCAGTAAATCAGGAACCCTTCCCCAAATGAGGTTTCCAGTTTCAACGTAATAAGCAAACATAAAGAGTGAAACAACACAAGCAGAAACCTCTTGGCGAGCAAGCTTGAGTTCAGCCTCCAAGGGTGCTAGGATGGCTTCAATGGGAGGCATATCATCATCTTTCTGGCCAGCATGAACCCTTCGAAGAGTGGCTTCTGCTGCAAACTGTGCTGCCATGGAGGCCTTCTTTTCATCATTGATTTTCTTAATTTCAAGATTCTGTGTAGAATAAATGTCGCATTAGCACCATCATCAAATTCGAATAAATGTCTCATTGGCACCATCATCAAATTCTAACCAGGGAACAGGAAAGCTCTAGTCAGTACCTTGCTTTCAAGAAGAGATTCCATTTGCTTGAGCTTCTTCTCTACCTTCTCCAATTCCTCCGTGAGCTACAATACAAAGGTGAGGTCTCAGCTTTCACTAAACCTCAGTAAAGACAACTCCATCTCACAGATTAGAGAAACTGGCGCAGGAAAAAAAAAAGGAAATACCATGTTGATTGAATTCAAACTATCAAAGATCAAGTAGTTTAACCGTAATAAAATATCATATTAAAGCATAGAATTAGCTCAGAGTTTCTTTGTGTTGTTTGGGCTTCCCTTTAACTAACTCAGATTTGTTTCTTTCTTTTAATTTTTCCCTTCCCCTAAAGAGAAATATTTTGCAAACTGCCCTCTGTATGGGAAGTACACATAAATCCAATAATTCATATACGCTGCAACAACATGGTGAGATTTTTTTCTCTTTTTCTCCTTTTTGACAAATGGAAATCGCGAGATAGTGATGCATGTCTTCTGCTGTCCAGACAAAGATATCTCTTTCTCAAGATTCATTTGTAACTGCCCCTTGATCGGATCAGCCTAACATTTGCAATCCAAGATCAAAACTATTCGAAAGCTAAAACCAATTAACATGGACTGAATTTTACTAAGACAATCCAAATAACTCAGGGTCAGTAAGGGAAAGATTGAACCAATTGGCATAAAGAGAACAACATTGATAAAGAACAAGGTCCAATGTTGATCTGATAGGTTGAGAGTCTGTGGGGTAACATGTGCGGAGGTGTGAAAAGTAGTGTGCCCATCAGAAAGTTGTGGTTAAAAATGAGTTTGAAGATAAAAAGTGGGGATAAAGTACCAAGACCGAACAGGCTGTAAGACTTGTTCCAAATACTACACTTACCATTAGACATTCGAACATGTGATAAATATAAACAAAATGAAACCCTTATCTTGATAGCTACTATTTTGGTAGTCTAGTCAAATTTTGAACTATGAAAAGAATAATTTAGTAAATTCCTAGAGAAAAAGATCTAGGTCAAGTATGAAACTCAAAGCATTAGGTAAGCCATAAATGAGATTCTCCCATCACAAGTGTGGCAAAAATTCTTTCAGCTTAAAATTTAGTTGTAAACATTTAGACTACACATCATCCATTGCATTTCTATTTCTCCATTAAGGTAGACAAATAGGGTAACCATTTCTGGCGGTTCTGTTCGAGTTTACTTTGTAAATACCGACTGGAAAAGATCTTGGATCTTGTCATTTTCCTCATTTCTTTAGTTTCTCTCTGACTCAATCATCCATTAAGAATTTAAATTGGCTTTAGGTCATACACTATGTTGCCCACAAAATTAGAAGTATGTTCAGCAATTTCTAATTTTCATATTACAACGCACTACTCATACTCCTTTTCCCTCTTGGGAGTTAGCATGTCGCTCTGCAGTAATTATGTCGAAATTAATATTTGTATTGTACAATAGAAGAATTCTTTCCCCCCCAGTACCAATAACCTTTCAATGGAGGCTAAATTTCCGGCTTCCGTAAAAATAGAAAAACCACACACTAAACATTGACTGATTGAAATCAACTAAACGGTATGAAATGTATATTTTAAACGGAAACACTGAAACCTCTTCAACAGCTTTTTCACGGAGGCGCTCTGACAACTTCAATGCTTTGATCTTAGATTGCGCTTCTCCCAATTCCCTTTCCTTATCTGCGCACAACAGAATTTCGATCAAAATGCCATTGTCTCAAACATTAAAACGACCTTAATAAATCATATGACACACAAATCCACTAATTTTTCAAGCAATTCGTAAGAAACGACGGCGTTTCGTACTAGAGCAGAACACAAATCTAGTGGATCCAACAGCAGAGACTGACCTCTGACTTCATTTTCGAGGCGATTGAGTTCCAACTTCACCGGATCCGAGCCGTGAAGCAAGTTTATGAAGTCATCTTGGTCCAAACTAGGCCGCAGCGATGCCCTCCGCCGCGATGAGGAACCTTTGTTCACCTCCTTGAACGACGCCGACGCTGACAACGGCATCACCGTCGGGGCCACGCTCGGCCGCGCATTGCTAGTCGTTTCGTCGGAACTGAGTTCCGGCGTCGTTCTAACACTTCCATCGCCGGGTTCCTCCGCCATCTCCGATCTAAAATCCTTTCCACTCTTGCATCAAGTGTCTAAAATCTCCAAGTGACCAAATCAATATCTGAATGTAGGTAATTATATCTCACACTTACCAAGGATTCAAGTGGTTCAAACAAAGATTTGTACAAACATATATCTAGAGAGAGAAAGCGAGGTCGAAAACCGAAATGAGCTATGTTGAGTTCAAAATATGATGTGCTTTAGTGATATTCTGTTCACCATGAGAGACAAGATGAACTATCTCCTTCGATTCCTATTTTATGAAATTGTGCAGTTAGGTATTTTAATGAGAAAAATCGAACACCGTGTTATGTGGTACTTGTTTTATATACGATAATTTTTTTAATAATTATTTTTAATTATATATTTAATATGTTATTTGAATAAATTTATGTTATTATGTGTGGAACAAGTGAAGTATTCCTTGATTCATTTCATTTAATTCAATTCTCTGTTAGAGTTGAATGCGAAAAAATATTAAATATGATGTACATTTGGCATTTATTCGGACAAAATTTTATTTTATTAGAAATTAATTTTGACTCACAAAAATATATAAATAGTAATAAATAATAGTTACTTGATTTTAACATACAAGTAATACTGAAATTTTTTGTTGACGGTATAGACAAGATTCATTTTCAAGCAGAAACAAATTAAAACCAACAAATACTTTTAAAAAAAGTCAATTACATTTTCTTGAAGTGTTATTTAATAAAAAATAATTTCATTTCAAAATTGTTGTAAAAGAAGTATAAGTAATTAAAAAAACTATTTAAAAAAAATGATTCAACCATTTCTTTGCCTACTTGAATTAGAGATTTGAAATACCAACTATATTTACTACCTCCGTCCCATAAATACAGCCCACTTCTAATTTCACGAAGATTAAAAAAAATACAATTAATAGTGTTAGAAAATTAAAACTTATGCTTATTTTTCTAATATGCTCTTTTATTTATTGGATATTTTATTTCAATTATACATTAAATGGGGGCATATAAGACAATTAATATTTTAACTACAGCTTTAAAATGAATGCGGCTTATATTTTGGGACGGACCAAAAAGAAATAGTGAACTATATTTATGGGACGGAGGTAGTATGTGTTGAAATGAAGGGTAAACAACTTTAAAAGTGGAATTTAGATCTACTGTTTTTATTTTTTTTGCAATTCCCATCTCATTAATTATTCTAGTCAAAATAATTCAAGTTATAATTATCATTGTGTATGTAAATTATTTTTATTGAATGATACAAAAATAGTAAAAGAATTGACACAGTAAATCTTAATTCTTTAAAGTATTTTGCTAATTAGTTATTTCTTTCTTAAGTGACAATTATTTTTAAAAATGTACAATTAAAATATCTAAAATTGAGGTTACAGAAAAATGTAAAGCTCAAGATGAATGTCGGAAATTTAAAACAAAATGTAAATAGACCAAACAAACTGGAGTTAACCGAAGGAATGCAAACATTCACACGTGTGTATATGTGTGAGAGAGATTTTAGCGTAGTATGTGACACAGATAGTGACAACTTTGGATAGTTTGTGATCGAGAGCGTCAATTTAGCGTGCGCGTTTTCAGGTATGATTAGCCGTGTATGTGTTAACAGACTCGCGTGAATGATAATAGCACTTCATACATAATAATGCTATACAGTTAACGACAAAAGAATTGTAGAGAAATTGTACTGTTAGCTTTCCATCTATTTTCTTTGTGATAATTCAGTCCTAATCATTCTGACTTACGGGACATTGCTCAACTATATATGAATATGATTATTACAAAACGGCATTAATGATGATGAGATTATATCGGACAACTACTTTGTTATTCATACAGTCAACCATTATATAAAAAATTAATTTTTGTCATAACAAAAATTTATCCGAAGTTATGCTTATTAAAACAAATTTAAGTACCAATAATGAAATATTGAAAAATAAAAAAAAAATGCAACATACTTGTATATTGTTAATTTTTTGCTAGTTGAGCAGCTTTTTCAATATTATGTTTGTTTGAGTTATTTATTTGTGTTGAGTTTTAGTAAATGTAATTCTATACACAGTTATACATCTTGTTATGTAAATTGATTGTACTTGTAATTTCAAAGAAAAATAATTTTAATAATGTTAAAGTTAAAATTAATTCTATTTTTGTCATATTTCACAAATCGATTAATAAAATTTCAAAAAATTCTCGATTGGACGCGTTTGGGGTGCAATTTGGTTGGAAGAGAAGAATATCATCAGCATTTGTATTCAAATTTAAAATTAAATTTGATCAAATAAATCATATTCACATATCTCGTAAGACTTGCGTATACTACCCAAATCTCGACTATTTATTTTCGCAAAATTTCTTTTTATTTCAAATTTGAATTCGAGTGCTAACAACCTTAAAATTTGTGAAATATGAACAATTGAAAATTTGGCTTTGCTACCTGCGAAAGGCGAAAATTATCGCTTACCCACTGTGGGGAGGATATTCTCCCCCACAGTGGGTAGAAGAAAGGGACTCTTGCTACTTGTAGAAATTGTTAGATGTTTGTGAGAAACTTTTATCTTGTTATGCAAGTAAAGTTCACATTTGTACTTGATTTTGCTGAACAAAATAGGGAGTTCGGCCACACCGGGCAAGTCAAGGGGCTGCAGGAAGCACCCCTCGGTGTCTCTTCTTCTTTTTCTTTTCCCTTTTTTTTTTTTTTTTTTTTTTTTTTTTTTGCGTCGAGCGTAACGCCTCGAATGGAAATTTAGTTTTCCGGATATTTGTAAGGGGTGTGTGTCTGCAGCAGAAGGTGTGTATGCCGCAGAAGGTAGTGACTGTTGGAACAAGATGTGATTGCTATAAGGCATTACCAACGAACAGTCAAACACAGCCAAATTCATATACAAATTGATAACCACTTCTCCTCTCTCTCCCTCTCTCTCTCTTTCCTTTTTTTCTGTGGTTGGGGGGGCGGGGGGAGGGGGGTACCTCTTTTTGGTAGAACTTCTTTGCTTGAATATAGAGAAAAGATTTTTATAAACTCAGTTTGCTAGAGTCCTGTGTTGAGAACATTTTACATATACATTAGATAGAAAAGTTTGTGTATTTAATAATGGGAACCAAAACCCTAGTTCCCGTTCAAGCTAAGTAGTAAAAAAAAACAAGGTCATAAAAGAATAATAGTCGCTTGTGACAATTGCTTTTACAAGAATATCTTCGTGTGTCAAGTATCTTATCCCTTGAAAAACTATTATTAATATTTCATGTCAACATCCTTTTGTTTCTTGGGTATATATCTTTGTTAACACACTTTATGCACATGTCGATGCTTATGAACCAAGTGGCTCCCAACCAACCAACCAAGTTTGCCAAAAGTCCGTTTCCAAACAAAATGAATTTAATTGTTAATTAATTATCTATAAGTTTAGATTTATTGACAATTACATGCATATTCATAATTCCAAAGCAACAAAGAGATATTTTTATTAATCTAATCTCCAAATATTTCAAGTCAATAAATATTAATCACTTACGATAAAAAAAAAGCTATTATCGAATAGATTTGTAGTCACTACAAATAGGTATGATTATGCAATAGTAAATAGTCGTAATTTACTAGTGATGCTTTCAATAGTAGATGACGAATGTACCCTTGATTCTCGTGATTAGCCTGCTTTTCTAACCTCCAAGATTTTCAAAAGTCTCTTTAACAAAACTGATCTAATCTCACGTGAATACGGTTTATTAGGCAATCTAGGAACAGAAATCATCTTGACATTAGATGTAATCACTTCAACATGATGCAATCATGTGCGATTATTCAAGATCAGACTGACTTGTATTTCATAAACACAATAAATTTGTGTAGGCATGAATATAAAATCACTTACGTAGTTCCTTAATTTCTTTAACCGTATAGTTAGGTAAGAACACAAATGAGTATAATGACATCATGATATGGAGTCCGTAACAAGAAATCAAAAAGCCATAAGGCACGGAGATCTTTGGAGTGCTTTAAAAGGAAAAGAGAATAGGATATAACTTCCACAACAGTTTTTACCATTTTTGTTAGAGGCATAGGCATCATCAATGGAAGGCCAATGGGAGGGGAACAACCAAGAACTAGTGTTTCAATGTTGAAGTCCATCTGATTTCAATTTTAGAAAATGTAGAACCTGGTTGATATTGTGTTGATTGATTCCTAATAAAAAACAGATGACATTTACCATCTAGAATAGTAGTACCAAAATCGACCAATCAAGGTT
This sequence comes from Jasminum sambac, assembly GCA_018223645.1. NCBI lineage: Eukaryota > Viridiplantae > Streptophyta > Magnoliopsida > Lamiales > Oleaceae > Jasminum > Jasminum sambac. The sequence goes on along the minus strand of CP073650.1, from coordinate 17,821,536 downwards.
CATAGCAATTTAAAAATTCTAACCAAAGGCAACTCTGCTCAATTAGAAATATTCATGGTTTTTTAGCATAATAGTTTAACACAACAACTCATGAAATATTTATTAAACAATATATTGTCTCAAAAGATTCGTGGTTAAAAATTAAAAAATAGTTATGGAAAAACGTAAAAATTAACTTTTTGAGCTCTATTTTTGTTTTTTTCTTTCACAAAATATATCACACCTCTATCACAAGTCACATTAACAATGGCAAGAAAAAAAAAAGAAAAGGAAAATCATTCTATAAACAACTATTGTAATCGACTAGATGGTTCGTAATCACTTTTCACGAGAAAAATCCTAAAAAAATAATTCCCCCATGCTGTTTCATATTTGGTTGTGACTGCTCGTTCATACTACTTGAATATTGGTGAGAAAGTGAAATAAGAAATGAATTGTTGAAAAGAAAAGGTCAATACAAAAAAAAGATACATCTAATATTGGCTTGATAAAATGAAATTGACGTTGAAAAAAAAATTTAGTATAAATAAATATCTACTAGAAAATAAATATATAAAATATTTGAATATTGAATTATATGATATGTTGTTAGAGATTTTTTAGAAAATAACGTGTTAAAATATTAAAAATATGAAAATTTGTCAAATCTAAAAGGGTGCGGCTAAACACACCCCCAATTTTTCTAAAGACATCCCCTAAACAAATTTAATTCCCATTTTACCCTTTTTTTTTTTAATTGTGTTTGGTCATTGCGCCAAACACCCAAGCCACCCTTGGGAAAAAAAAATATAAAAATAATTTTTTCCAGCATGTTTGTTGCCAGTAGCTGCTGCTTCTTCATTTTGTCTTTCTTCTTTCTTTCTTTTCTTTTCTTTTTTTGCTTCTTCTTTTTTTTTTTTTTTTTGTATTTGGTGCTAAAACGGAAAAATAGAAAAAAAAAATTATTTGGGAATGTGTTCAGAAAAAAATGAGGTTGCATTTAGCCCCACCCAAAATTGCACATCTGCTCCGTGGGCAGGGGGCCATGCTCATGCCGGAGGAAAAAAATCATGGGCGGCCCACTGACCCATCATCAAGGCATCATTATGTATTATCCATCTCATTTAACGTAGATACTAAAAAATAAAATTGCATGATGTGAGCAGTGGCGCCCAAAATTGATGCGGACTGATTTTTGGACAATGGGGTATGAAGCAAGCTCGGGGAAATTTGGAACCAATAGTCACCGCCAAATCAAAAACCCCTTCAAAACCCTAAACAGACAGGGATTTGGCGAATATTGAATCCCTTCCATATGCATGATTAAAGAGGCTCTCCAATTCTTCTCCCACCATTTGAAGAGAAGAATCATCCCCCATTTTCGCACTCTCACTAAGTCTTTGCACTGCCTCACGCGCTCCGGCTGCAGTGATCTCTCCCTCAAGCTTCTCGTTCACTTCATTTCCAAAGGGTACACTCCTCATCTCAGTTCTTTTAATTCAATTATTTCAGATTTCTGCAACTCGGGTAATCTTCATTCTGCCCAGAACTTGGCGAATTCCCTTTTTAGATTCGGTTTGTCTCCGGATATAGCCACATACACTGCCCTCATCAATGGGCATTTGCGCAATTTCGATGTCACCAGAGCTTGTTCGACAATGAAGAAAATCGTTTGTAATGATAAGGTTGTCTCTGATGTGGTTACTTTTAATGTTCTGTTTAGGGGTTTTAGTAAGGATTTAATGGTGAAAGAGATGCTTGTGTACCTGAGTTTGATGTGGAAAGTTTGTGTGCCAGATGAGCTTACTTACTGCACTTTGATTGATATGTATTGTAGGATGGGTGATTTAGATATGGGTTTCAGGGTATTTAAGGATATGAGAAAAGGGCTCGTTTCTCCTAATTTATTCATCTTTACTTCATTGATTGATGCATATTGTAAGGTTGGTGATTTGGATATGGCATTTGATTTGTATAAGGACATGTGTGCTTGCTCGGTTTCGCCAAATGTGGTTATTTATGTGGCATTGATTGACGGGTTTTGCAGACAGGGGATGTTACAAAAGGCTGAGCGTTTATTTAGGAAGATGTTGAAAGATGGTGTATTACCAAATTCTGTTGTTTATACTTCGATTATCGATGGACATTTTAAGAGAGGCAATGTGGATAGAGCACTTAAGTATTTATCTGAGATGGTTGCTAGGGGTGTAAAGCTCGATATAGTGACTTATGGAGCTCTTATATCTGGTCTTTGTAGTAAGGATAAACTGGAGACTGCCCTTGAAGTTAAACAACACATGGTGAAAAATGGATTTGCCCCTGATAATGTGATATTTGCTACGCTTATGCGTGCATATTTCCAGTCGGGAAATTTGAAGGCGGCTCTGGAGGAGTATAAAGAATCATTGGCTCGAGGATTTGAACCAGATGCTGTGACTCTAACTACACTGGTAGATGGTCTCTGCAAACTCGGGCGTTTGGATGAAGCAAAGGGGCATTTCAGTAAAAGCAAGGCTAATGAAGTTGTGTACACTGCACTTATTGATGGCATGTGTAAAGAAGGAGAATTTAGTCAAGTGGAGATGCTTTGCAATGATATGGAAAAAGCGGGTTTTGTTCTTGATAAGTACGTTTATACTTCTTGGATTGCGGGGCTATGCAAGCAAGGGGATTTGGTTGAAGCTTTTAGGCTGAAGAACAAGATGGTTAAAGAGGGCATTACTCCTGATTTGTTGACTTACAGTTCTTTGATTTTCGGGTTGGCGAATAAAGGCCTCATGATTGAAGCAAAGAAAGTTTTTAATGACATGTTGGATAAGGGAATAAGTCCTGATCCTGTAGTTTATGATATTCTAGTTAGAGGATACACTGAGCAGAATGACGATGTTAGTGTTTCGTTATTGCAGGATGAGATGACAGAGAGGTTTTATAAAAGAAACAACTGATGTGAACATCAGAAGACTATGATTTTTTTTTTTTTTTTTTTGGCAACTGCTAACTTGTGCTTGCGGAAGCATGAGGGCTCTCTTTGGAGCTTATTTTGACATTAATAGACCATGTGGGAGGCTTGTGCTTCTGTTGTGGAACTTGAATCTGCAATATATTCACAGCTGTAAAAAACTTGCCTTCAACTTTCATAATACTTTGAGAATCTATACGGAGTTGTCGTCAAAAGTATGCCTTTCTATTACTGTATTGTACAGTCTGTACTTAGTATTTCTAGCCAATTACAACTGAGTGAGCTACAATTGGGAGTTGATTCTTCTAGTCGTGCAAAATTACAATATCCTCAATTTGGAATTTTGGATTTCATGGAAATCAAAGGTAATGTAGAGATGTCAACGAGCTGAAAACAACTAAGCTTGAGTTTGAGGCAAGCCCGGTTGAGAGCTTTTCCTTCCTCTTATCATTTTTTACCCCGCAAAAGAAAAAAAAAAAAGAAGTTCTTCTGTTGAAGCTTAAGTTGATACGTTCAAGATGGACATTTAAGTTAAATTTAAGTTAAAATTGTATACGAATGAGGAATTAGTTGTTCAAATTTTGAACTTACATGTTTAAAACTGGTTTGCAATACGCCGAGAAATTTAAACTTGGATACAAATTGGTCTTAAAGCCATATTCCAATGCTTAGTGTTTAAAAATAGGGCATTTGACTAATAATTACACTTATGGAGGAAACTTGCCCACTAAATCATGGCACGTCTCTTTTTTACCATTAACTCATTTTTTACACAATAAGACACAAATAGAATTTAAAAATCACAAATTTACAATAATGTCATTCTACTAAATAAACATCCAAATTTACAATAGTGTTATTCTAATAAAATAAACATTCAAATTTAGAACAATACCATTCTAATAAAATAAAGTAATAAAATAAAATAAACATTCAAATTTACAACAATGCCACTCTAATAAAATAAATATTCAAATTTACAACAATACCATTCTAATAAAATAAATATTCAAATTTACAACAATGTCACTCTAATAAAATAAAAATATTTTTCTCTCTTCAAATTATCATCGCAAGTAATCTTACTCAACATTCAACTTTTCCTTTTCTCATTTTCGACTTTCTTACTCTACGCACTTTCTCTCTCTGATTACCACCACAGATAATCTCAACCAATATTCAATTTTTCTCTTTCTCCATCTCCGATTTTCTCTATCTACCCACTTTATCTCTCAAGATTACCACCCAAGTAATCTCGATCAACATTCAACTTCTCCATTTCCATATCTCCCACTTTTTCTCTTTATGCGCTTTCTCTCTCCAGATTACCTCACCAGATAATCATGTTACCACCACAAACAATCTCGTTCAACATTCAACTTCTCATTTCCCACATCTTCGACTTTCTCTATCTGCCCATTTTTCTCTCCAGATTACCGTCACATGGGATCTCGATCAACATTTAACTTCTCCATTTTCTTCGTAACTGACTTTCTCTCTACACTCTCTCTCTCAAAATTATCACCACAAATCTCAATCAACATTCAACTTCTCCCTTTTCTCGTCTTTCACTTTCTCTCTCTATACATTTTCTCTCTCCAGATTACCTCACCATGTAATCATATTACCACCACAAGTAATCTCAATCAATATTCAAATTCTCCCTCATGTCTATAATTTTATTTCTCTACGCACTTTCTCCCTCCAGATTACCTAGCCAGATAATGATATTACAACCACAAGTAATCTGGATTAACATCCAATTTATCGCTTCATGTCTCCAACTTTCTCTCTACATACTTTCTCTCTTCAAATCACTTCACCAGGTAACTAGATTGCTACCACAAGTAATCTCGATCAACATTCAACTTCTCTATTCCCATCTCCGACTTTCTTTCTCTATGCATATTCTCTCTCTAAATTAACTCGTCGGGTAATCTCATTACCACCACAAGTAATTTCGATCAACAATCAACTTCGCATTTCACGTCTCCGACTTTCTCCCTCTCTGCACTTTCTTTTCTAGATTACTTCGGCAGGTAATCAGATTACCTACCACTAAAATCCAAGCATTTACCTGATGTGTTGATCTTTCTATGTTGGAAATACTATGACCACTCTAATATTATTACCTATCCCGATAATATTATTACCTGTAACAGTAATAATATTACATGCCCGAATAATCATAATTAGAATAGTAAATCTACAAAGAATTATTTAATTTCTCTTCCATCAATTTCAAACAACTATGTTTTGTCTTAATAATCTCATTTTGAAATATTTGATTTCACTAATAAAATTCATAGACAAACTAGCTAGTCGGTGCTTGAATTTGAATATGAAAAGTGATTTCTTTAACATGTGTATTATTAAATAATTTCGACTCTCATCTCAAACCACAGATTGTAAAAATTAATATGTAAACCTGAAGTTAAATCTCAAATGTCCCATACTAACTCAATAAACTACCACCAATATCACACAAAATAATAATAATAATAATAAAATAAAAACTATAACCAACATCACAATAAAAATAGAATATTGCCTATCCTATAATTATATTGCATACCATTGCAATAACATTATCCACCCTAGTAATGATAATGGAGAGAGAAAGCGAGAGACGATGAAAACGAGAAGTTGAATATTTTTAAGATTATCTGGAGTGGTAATCTGGAGAGAAAAATTGAGATACCAGTGAAGCGAGAAATTGGATATTTATCGAGATTATTAGGTAGGTAATGTATATTACTTGTTGTAGTAATCCATATTACTTGGGAAGGTAATATTTGTACGTCCATTGATATTTATGAATTATTACCAAGAGTATTAAATAAAGTATAAATTTATCCTTATGCTTGAAATATTTTTTTATATCATGACGATAAATTTATTTATGTTATCTTAAATATTGTATTTATAGATAAATTTCATAAATATAGAAGAAAACAACGAAAAAGATGAGTAAAAAGGACTAAAAATGTAAAAAAGTTAAAAATTTGAGGATCAAAATGAATCAATTTGAAAGATAAAGGACCTTGGGTGCAAATACTTTGGGCTATTTTTGAAATAAAATTAAAAAATTGAGGACTAAAATGTAGAATTTGAAAGTTGGGGGGACCTCTTATGTAATTTAAAAGATAGAGAGAAAATAAAAGTGTGGAAAATGAAATATGGGGGCAAAAAAGTTTATAAATACCTAAAAAGAGTAATTGGTAAAATCACTTTTTATAAATTGTAGTTAGTGGTTAAGAAATAAGATATGTTAATTTAGTAGGTAAAGACCAACTTTGACCTGTAGTTATTAGACATTTTCTCTTAAAAATAATCATTCGTGTTAAAAAATTAATTATTTTGCTAGTTTCAAAAGTAGTTTTATCTCTAATTCAAAGGGGAAAAAAAACCTTTCAAAAAAAAGGAAAAAAAAGTAATTTTATCTTGAGAATAAGATAATTATAAAATATTGACCGTCAGAAGATGAGTTATAAGTCTAATCTTTGTCTTTACTATATTAAAAAGTAAAGATCTTGTAAAATCTTTTGATTTTCAAGAATATCCCTATATAATTTATTAAATTTCTGTCATGCCCTTTTTTTATTAATTTTATTTTTTTTCTAATTAATGTATGCATCTTGATCTTCCTAACCTTTCAAATAAGTAAGTCATAGTTATTAAAGGAATAATTCAATATTTTCTTTCAACAAGCAAATCTTGCACGCACATTTCAATTTGAGATGATAATTAAAATGGACATGTTATTTCTCGTCTTTACTTATATTCTTTGTTGTAGTTTGTGATGTAATTCTAATTTTCTTACATCTATGATGTGTTTTTTTTATTATTATTATTTTTGCATTGTTTTTATGCATACAGAATAAAGAAATCGTCGACCAAACTGAGATTTTCAACACTATCAATGAGAGTATGAGACAATGATTTTTTGGCAAAATATATTGAATAGTAATTTTACATGTAATAATAATATATTTTCTCATAACCAATTCCACGTGACTCTATACCAAGGTGTTTCAATGGAAACAATACACGTTAATACAAGCACAAAGCAAAAGCAAAAAATTGAATGCAAAATTAATTAAAAAAACAATACACAATTTTATTTTATTTTATTTTTTTAACTATAACCGCGTATTCACATTCATTATTACTATAATATTTTGACATCCACACTGTTAGCAAACAAGTCATCCAGTCAATTTTTTTCTATCTCTAATTTATTAGCCTTTTTCCATAAATTTGCGCAAAATATCGACTTATTTTGTGAGTATCATGCCATCTGTTTTTACATACAACGTGTAAAGCACATTTCGACACACTAGAAGAATTAAAAGCACAATTTGCTATTTTTTTAATCACCGACCGCATGGAGGTTTTTTCCCCTACAAAGATAAAGAAAAAAAATCCATCTATCTGTCAATTATTCTGTGTTCATCTTCTTCTCCTCCTACCATATGTAATCTCTTGCACCTGCTCTTTAAATTTTGCATCAGTTCTACAGTTGGAATCACCGCTACAAAAGGGGTATAAATGCACAATTTCAAGTAAAAGCACAATTTGCTGTCTTTTATATAAAAATCTCACGTGAAGCCCGTGAAATGTGTATAAAATTGACTTCATTTGTAGGTGCTGGAAGGATTTCATTTTCCACAATGTTGAGACAGCTAATATAAGTTTTGTCGCCCGTTGTACGCCTAATAATATATATATATATATATATATATATATATATATATATATATATTCCATGTCTCATTATCTTTGAATTAATGATAATCACATAGACAAGCCATTTCTTGTTTTTAACATTTTTGTACTTAAAATTTAATTTTTGCGTGTGTTCGTATAGGACTAAAATTTGATTAGAAATAAATTTTTGGGATAAATAGTGGTGGGGAGTCTAGATATGTGAATAATAATGAGTAATGATGTGGGATGTGTGATTAATATTGATATTTGACTTTGACTTTTAATAGTAGATGATTTTTAGGTAAAAAAAAAAATAACACTAACACACGCATTATTATTAGTCAAAATCAAATAGCGATATCAATCACGTATCTCAAATTATCACATATTATTACCAACTCATCTCATAGTCTCGTTTTATTATTCAAGTTAGTTTTTAGTAAGATTCTAAAAAACGTAAAGTGTGTAAAAGCATTACGGCCACGCTTCGTGATTTTCCATTCTTAATAGCGATTTTCACGCTTTTGCCTAAAACGTCTCGCTCATGCTTTACGCTTTTTCACATTTAAATGCTTTTTTTTTACCCTTTTTAAAACACTGATTTTTAGTCCAAAAAAGTTACCGCATGCACAATGTGCTATGCTATATTATGTCAATTTTTATTTTTATATTGTTCGTTGCGTCCGCTCAACCGTTGCCAAAAAAAAAATAAAGGAGGAGTTGGTAAACATGCCAGATGTGTGGTCAAATTGTTTGCCATTCGGTGACTAGTTCGTAACAAATATAAGTACAGTGACCAGTAGTGAAATAACCTGAGATACAAGAAAACCAGTATCTTCTTCTTTTACTGTTATTAACGTTCAGCTCCGCGATGTCGCCATACCATCTCTCTCCAATCTAGAATCCACCTTCACTACCACAGCCGGCCACCGTCACCGCAACCTCCCTCCGCCACTGCTTTATCCCTGCTGCCAACTCACTACTTAGTACCACTCCCTGAACTCGCACAACCAGAATTAGGGAAAAATGTCATCGGAGCCCTCTTCACCGGGAAACTTCTCATCCATAGCCCCACTCCTCCGTCCTCGCCAGTCTCCCCAATCCCGTCCCTCACCGCTGTCTATCCTGTTGGCACGCATCGTCTCCTCCCAGCGTGCAGGTCCTTCCATGCTGGTTCGCGAGACGGCGGCTCGCGAGCTCGAGGAGCGCCGCGCCGACTGGGGATACTCCAAGCCAGTCGTCGCGCTCGATATGTCGTGGAACTTGGCTTTTGTGATTGTTTCGATTGTGATGCTGATTTGCTCGGCAGATGAGAACCCTAATGTGCCAATTAGGGTTTGGGTGTGTGGATATGCTCTACAGTGTCTGGTCCACGTGGCTCTCGTTTACGTAGAGTATAAGAAGCGGAGTTCGAGACAAAGGAGAAATGGGAACAGGGTGACAGAGGAGGACAATGATTTTGAGAATGAGGATGATGAGAGCATTGGGCTCTCTAATGGCTCGAGGTTAGCTCTTTTTGATTTAGTTTTCATCTATAGTTTCATGTAGCAAGTAAATTATGCATCTGGGAGTTCAGTTTTATGATCTTTTTGGATTATTTAGTGTTTGCTTGCCATGTCCTTGTTTAGTTGAGTTGGCATTCGTCGTATCAAATGGGAACTCGCAAAAACTGTATTCTTTTGTTTCAATGAAGAATGGTTATATCCCCTCACATTGCAGCTGGTAGTCGTTGCATTTGGTTGGTTAGCTGCTAGTTATGGTGAAGCTTTGACTGTCAGTGTCTTGTTGTGTAGCTTTGAATATGTCCAAAATTGCCTCAAGAAATGACAGTTGTGCACTGCCCATCTGTTGATAAATATGCACCTTACAAGTGACACTAGATAGTTGACTGTTAAATGCTATCGAGGTTACGTTATTGACACTTTGGGGCAGGTTCCATCATTTGTGAGTGAACTCAGTTGGTTCTCCTAGACTGACAAATTGTGCGAATGGTTGACTCCTTATATTTGTCTAGCACCTAATTTCTTGTTCAACGGATATGATTGTTTGTGTACGTAGTGTGTTTGAATACATCTTGTTTGTTCTTCTTTGTTTAGGATTTCTTAAGTTATAGTTTGAATTGTTGTTAACTACGAAATTTACTATTACAATAATATAATATACGCTTTAAAGTGAATGTCATGCTGAGAGATTCTTTCACACTACATTATGAAAATCTTTGTTTTCCCATTTAGATTAGAGTATTTGAACACGATCTTAGAAAGATAAAATGGTTACGAAGTTTTTTCATAATCCCCCAAGCATTCTGAGGCTAACGGTCAGCAAAAACTAATAAATAAATCTGTAATCATAAAATTAAAACGATTATGAGATTATGAAGTTTCACTTCGTCGACTTTGAAAAGGAAATAATAAAGAAAAGAGGGAACAAGAACATAAGAAAATGATAGAAAGAGTTAATTCTGTCGCACAAGCGTGGAAATTATATGAGATAACACCTGCAGTCTGTGCACATAGCACCAGGAAGAAGGAAAACGAAGGAAATATTTGTTAGGATAAAGGAAGGTTGTGGATGAGCATTGATGGTTACACTGTTCTTGGATGGATAACAGCAAGGGCTGGGATGCATATGAGTCACCGACATTACTTGTGGAGACTCATACTTCGGCAAATATATTTCTGTCGAAGTTCTTGTGCTTGTTCTATGAGTGCATATCAGTTTAAGTATTTGAAGGAAGCCGGATGGGCATGTGAAGGAAGCTGGATGGGTTTTTATATTTTATTTGACAAATGGACCACTGGGACTTATATAAAGATGAACAATATATAATAGAAACAAAGTGTTAGGAGCTGCTGCTAGGAGCTAATTTTAAATGGAAATTAGCTTGACGAGATATTATAATGCACAAGAGAATTGCGGAATGATCCTCAACCATCTGAGTTTCCTGTATCTATGTAGCAAAGCAATGGTGATGTAAGGTTTTATCAGTAAAGAGATGTTATTGTACAACAAAGGAAAATTACTGAACTGTCAATTTAGCTTAAACGACAGGTGACTAGAAACGAGTGTCGATGAAGCAGCAATTTTAGCTATTTATGTTATTTGTGGTTATCCGGTTGGACGAATTGATGTTTATCCTTTTATATTTCATTTTGAGGGATATCATATCATGGTTTGCTCCTAGTTACTTGTGTTCTAGTCAGTTTCCTGGTGATAAAATAGGTATTTTCTTATTGACTTTGTTCCTGTATCTGTAATCTTTTGTCGATTATAGAAACATTGTTTATTGGCATTATATACTTTGGTTTGATCACATTTCAGTGCTGCAAAACGTTGTGAATCAATCAACACAATGGTATCATTTCTCTGGTGGATAGTTGGGTTTTACTGGATTTGCTCTGGTGGTGAAATCCTTATAAGAAATGCACCTCGTCTCTACTGGTAAGTCTAGAACCCATCTTATTTTATGTTTCAGTTTCTAGTATTCATAAATTGTAACTGTCTGTTCATTCAGCAATCAGTCTTATTTTGTTGTTGAACATAATGCACTTATTGGTCGAACAAATGGTGAGCCATATATGAAATCCATTTTTGTGTTGTTATGATTGTTAAACAAATTTTCATTATTTTCTGGCATTCAAATTGTCACTTATGTCTTCTTCACCCTTATTACATTTTATTTTAAAATGGTCTATTTTTATCTTAGTAATGGCATTCTTTTTACCCTTCATCCTAGAATATTTTGGTGATAAGGCAATTATGTAATAAACCAGTGCTGTCAGTGCTTCTAAACTTAAAGCAGTAAAACTAGTACTCCTTGCGCCTCGCAAAAATAGTCCAATTTTCGTTTTTCATCTATCCCAAATGATAGTCCACTTTCCTTTTTGAGGGTGCATTTAAAGTCTTTTACTTCCCACTATACCCCTGTTTAATATGTGTTGTTACCGATTAAAATAAACTATCATCATTTAGTGTAGGGGTGTATTTGAGAATATATAACTAAATGGTGCCTTAATTGCAATTTCTTACTCCGTGTGAAAATTAAAATGGGACTATCATTGTGGGACGGAGGGAGTAATATTAGTGTCATCACTCGTCATCGAGTAGTCTCTCCCATTTAAGGAAAACCGTTTGGTGAGACTTCTGTCTTACACAACTGCACAAGGAAGGTAGATTGCGCGAATCATGGGTCTGTGGAGCTTAGTGACCTGAAGAGACCTTAAAGTTCGAAAGTACTGTGGCAAACAAACTCCTTTTAGCTTCCACATAAACTTTTAAGGGACACTTGAGACCATTATGCGTTCTTTTACATAATCTGAAAACTGCTGAGTAGGGTCCCTGATGTTCATTTTATTATTGGTCATGCTTCAATTAAGCATGTTCAGGGAGATGTAACTCGTGAACTTAACTGCAGGAAGTTATAAAATTAGTATGACATTCCCAATGGGGACTAAGGACTTTCAACTTTGCACGAGTGAGTAATAATAGATTACAAGAATTACAATAATTGAGTAATATACTTAGAGCTTGATGCTAGAAATAGTATATTTTCCATTTTGTTAACATCAAAGAATGGGATGCATTTTGCTGTAAGTCTGTCAGTATCATAGACTTCGTCATTACTACTGCATTTGTCCTAAAGGGCAAAAAGCATTGGTTTTTTTTCAGTGAAAGAAGCAAGCTTAATTTATGGTAGCCCCTTTTTTTCTGAAGATGCATTTTAAAGACCTAAGTAAATGGATCAGTGGCAAGTTTTGTGGTTTATTTTGATACTACACAGACTTATTTGACTGGTTCAGAATTTTCTATTTTTGTTAGAAGGTTCTGCAATAACTATGAGACACACTCAAAAGATCTCTGAATTTGAAATATTGCAGGTTGGGCGTGGTATTTTTGGCATTTGATGTGTTCTTTGCTGTATTTTGTGTCGTTTTAGCATGTCTGATAGGAATAGCTCTCTGTTGCTGCTTGCCTTGTATTATTGCTATTCTTTATGCCATTGCAGGCCAGGTATGACATACAATAAAATCATCTTTTTATCAGAATCCATCAGCCACATGGATATCTTAATATTTACTATGGCTTTAATATACAGGAAGGTGCATCAGAGGCAGATTTGAGCGTCCTTCCCAAATATAGATTTCAGATATCCAAGGATGAGGACAAGCAAGGCACTGGAGGTGGCAGAATGATTCCCATTGAAACAAGCAATGGGTACATGGCAGAAGAGCGAATACTTCTACCTGAAGATGCAGTAAGTTCCCATTTCCCAATGTCCCAATGAGCACTTGGTTTTTATATGTGGCAACTTAAGTTCTATTAAGACTTTTTTTTGGTTGATAAATGGGTGTTGTGGTTTGTGTACTAAGCTGTGCTTTTGATATTTTATTTATATTTATGTTTATTGGTAGTCATTGTGAGACACATTGAATTTGTTATTCCTGTGACCAACTTGTGCTTCTTCAGTGAAGATAACTAGATGCAAGCTGCAGCTGTGATTTTCATGTTTGCATTAAAAGTTTTGGTGGATGGTGAAACCTGTCTTCTCCCCTTTTCCAGGAATGCTGTATATGCCTTTGTGCATATGAGGATGCAACCGAGCTCCATGCGCTTCCTTGCAATCATCATTTTCACTCGACATGCATTGTGAAGTGGCTCAAAATGAATGCAACATGTCCTCTCTGCAAGTACAACATCCTCAAGGGGAATGAACAAGTTTAAAGAGAAGAAAACCAGCTGAACTTCCACATCAGCCCATCTCGTCTGGAGACACTGTAATCGAGGCTGGAACTGTACATTCTACTATATAGTTATCGGAATAAGAACAGTTAGCTTCTTTGTACTTTTCTGGTTTTGAGTTTTTCATACTTGAGAGTTTCGAGCGTTGTAAATCATTTTGTTTTATAGTTGGGGATTAGTGTAAGAATTGCAATTTAACTTTGAATATTATGAGCATACAGGTTACAGTTGAGCAACTGTTTTATCTTGTGCGTAGGTTTGGATGAAATTTTGGTTTGCATGGTTGTTGCCGATTGCCATGCGCATTCATGTAAAATGGAACATCGATGGAGGGTGATTTTGGTAATTTTACTATTTTGTTGTACGTGTGTGGGGTTAAAATCTGTAGGAAAAGCGATTTTATAGAACAGCTAAGCCCAGCTCAATTCAACTTTTATGTACCGTGAAGGATTGTAAGACTCAGCATGTCTTGGGATAGATTTTTATTTTGATGATAAAAATTAACTTCTCTTGGTAGTTAAATACTGGATGATGGACATTAGAGATGCTTGGACAATAATGAATAATGGTTTTAGATGTGAAATTAATTGAACTTCGAATTTGATTGACCGGAAAAAGTTAATAATTGGTAGAAAAATTAGGACGAAACTGGTTGGGGATTGCATTTCCATAGGAAATTTCCAATTACCTGCAAATTTAATTTAATTTTTTTTTTTAAAAAAAATCAATTTCTTTTGCAAAATATTTTGCAAGTACCACCTAGGCGACTATTGAAAAATTCTCGTCCATTTCCATTTGTGTGGCATACTCGTTTGTGCCAAGGCTGAAGCCCCACATAACTACGAACTAATAAGCACCTGGTCAACCGAGAGACGGTTGGGATTTTGTTGGCTATGTTGGCACAATTTTTGGGGTCGATGATACGATAGTGTCTTGTGTATGTGTATAGTACATTTAATATATTTACATAAAATGAAAAAAAAAAAACCTAAATTATGCAATTTAGTATGGTATCTTTTATTGTAATTGTGAAGATTGTTATGAGATGGAGAATAGAAGCCCAATATGGTTGGGCTACTTGGGCTTGGTCCAAATGGCAGCCCAACACTATTGTTGCTGTTATAAGGCAGAAGAGTAGCCCATTCTCAGGCAGATCGGATTTTCATTTTGGGCAGAAAGCTTCGGCTTCTCTCTTACTCTCCTTCATCCACAGTTTCTGCAATTCTCCTTCACCCCCCTTTCTATGCACCCTCCTTTATCTCCAATTTCTTCTCTATTAAGTTGTAATCAAGCCATATTTGGCTGAATTTCTTATAAATATCAATTATTACTTCTCCGTTTGTTCTGTTTCTGCGTGTTTGTTACAAAAATTGCTGTGAAGTGTTGGTTGTGAAAATTGTACCATAACAAATATGGCTTGATTACAACTTAATAGAGAAGAAAATGGAGATAAAGGAGGGTGCATAGAAAGGGGGTGAAGGAGAATTGCAGAAACTGGGGATGAAGGAGAGTAAGAGAGAAGCCGAAGCTTTCTGCCCAAAATGAAAATCCGATCTGCCTGAGAATGGGCTACTCTTCTGCCTTATAACAGCAACAATAGTGTTGGGCTGCCATTTGGACCAAGCCCAAGTAGCCCAACCATATTGGGCTTCTATTCTCCATCTGATAACAAAGATATTGCGCATAAACCATTTATATGATTGTGATACATTTGGACAGTGACCGAGAATCGTTGAAATGATGAAGCTCTTAGAGAAAGTTGATATTTATGACTTTTTTCCTTTCTATGAATTTGATGTTTAGAGCATTTTTTGTATATATTTTTTTAAAAAACCTAAATTGAGGGCTTAAGCGGCTGTATTGATTGCATAGTCCATGACTGGTCTGCGTCATTTTGGGATTTTATTTTTACTACTAAATTTGAATTATCACATTAATAACTTGTGAATAGCATAGCGAGAATACCATTTTGGGCTTTTATTTTTACATTAACGTTTATATAAATCTCCTGGTCACACAAACTAGTGAGAGTCTGCTGGAAAAAATCTCTGAGCAAAGAGAGTGAGATTTGAGAAACACAGTGATTCCTTTCGTGAATTTTCCATAGCTGATGCTTCATCTCTAATCCCAACGGAGGTTCTTCAAAATCTCTCTCACAAGCTATATGAGAAGCGCAAAAACGCTGCTCTTGAGGTATCAGATTACACATTGCACATACGAGAATCGCATAAATGCTTTCAGTGGTACAAGTTTGTGAAGTAATTTTCTGTACCTTTTTTTTTAAATTTTATTGTGAAATTGTTTGGCTTGTGATTTCTAGGTCGAGAAGATTATGACGCAATTAGCTTTGGCGGGAGATCACGATAAAATCACTGCTGCGATCAATTTGCTAGCCACCGAGTTTACCAACTCGCCTCAGGCGAATCATCTTAAAGTAACTTTCATTTCGCTTAATTTTCTCGATTGACATTGTAACTGCGGTTTCGTTCAATTGGATGTTACTCATTCAATTTCAATGTCTGTGTTGAATAATAAGAGATTATATTAGGAGGAGTTCCAATTATGCTATTTGGATTTGTTCATTAATCATGCTACTACGCATTTAGGGAGGTCTGATAAGATTGGCTGCTGCAACAACAGGTTTGGCTTCGGATGCAGCGCAGCATCTCGAGGTAACATCGCCACAATATGTCGAAATGATGAACTTTCCTTTTTGTTCTTTGGTAAAAATTCATTTCCATTCTAGTTTCTTTTTCCTTTTTTTTTTTTTTTAAATATAGAAAATCTGGTTGAAAATGATGATAAGAAAAATTGACTATGTTTAAAGCTGTGTCAAACAAGCTATAAAGTGTGGATCATTTGAGTTCATTTCGGGGATGATCGTCTTTCACAGCCTGGTTAGTGAGATGATTGTAGATTACGAATTTACATTGGGGAGTTCAACAATATTAAAGATACGTGTTCCTCTAATTATCGAGCAATGAAGTCTAAGAATACAAATCTCTTTCCAATAATGATGTCTTTGCCAAAAGCAAATATGCTGTTTGTTGTTTGGTTTTAAACACTTTGATGGATAAAGAAATGCAGTGCAGGTTCTAAGTGAACGATTTCTTTTCAATTCACACCAGCCTTGGTGTGCTTTAACTGATAGCCATTTGCTTAGAGACTCTGTTGCTTACCCTTTTTTTTCTTTCTTTCTTGCTGATTCTGCTATTTTCTCTTCCATTTGATACATTTTAGTTCTCGGTCTCTATTCTGTCAGCAAATCATCCCACCAGTCTTATACTCCTCATATGATCATAATAGCAGAGTTCGGTATTATGCATGTGAAGCTCTGTATAACATAGCCAAGCTAAGGGATTTTGAACACAAATCATATAGTTGGTTTCTTTTATTCTTTATTTGTACACCAGCTTTTTCCTTGCTAATTTGCAGGTTATGACTTATGAGAGGAAACTTCATAGTGCTCTGTAATCAGATTTCTGAAGCTCTGAATAAACTTAGTACTGATTCCAATCCTAATGTACAAAGCGCTGCTTGCCTTTTAGACAAGCTTGTAAAGGTTGATAAGTCGATTTAATTTCTCTTTTGTGCCTTTTTTCTTCTGTACCCAACAATGTGATCTTGATTACTAACCTATTATCTAAATGCTGGATATTGTTACAGAGGGTGACCACTACAGGTACTATATCGATATCCCATAATTTTCTTCTTCTTCCTTTACTATTTGGATTAGAGGACTTACTGAGTCGTGGGTGAATTTGGGAATCCTTGGTACATACAGGTTTCAGATCTTTAAGGAAGAAGGTGAAAACCTAGGCATTAAAGCTGGCAGACTGGTTCATATTGGGCTGGGCTCTCCTTGAAGGAGATAATGCTTCAACTTGAAGATGCCGTATGTTCCTACTGTGCCTCATAGATTATGTGCTGGTGTAGATGAATATTTAGCAAATGGAATTATATCCATCACCATGTTTTTTTGTATTTCTTGCAGGAATGCAGTATATGCCTCTGTAACTACAAGGAAGCCTTAACCGTCCAGGTTCTTCCTTGCACTCATCATTTATTCATTTTCATACAATGTGTATTGTGAAATGGCTTAAGATGGAAGCCATATGTCCGCTCTGCAAGTATGACATCCACCCGGGGAAAGAACATCCATGGACAAAGTGAAAAACATCAATTGGAGGCTTGTCTAGATTAGCTGCACAGGGTAATCAATGCTGGAAATTTTGCAATCCATTTTATAAGGGTGAGTGATTGAACAAAATTGTACTTGATCAGGTGTTTATGGATATTGCAGCAACTGTTGAAAGTAATGCATTTAAATTATTTAAGGTTTATGGCAATAAACACTAGCTGAATGCATATTAAATTGTATTAGAGACTGAGCAATTATCTTGGTCAATGACAGTATTGTAAAATATTACAACTTGTAACTCACAATGTTACAGAGGATTTTGGAGAATTTAGGGGTCCAAGACATCTTCCTAGACAAATCGAAGAACCCGCCCACATTTGTATGCTCCTCATGTGAGTTGTTCTGTTTGCTTTCAAGCTTTAAACTTTCTGACAAGCAACAGAAGAGAAAAGGAAGCTCAGATCTGCTAAGTACCATCATTTTTACTCATTCCAGATAGGCAACGAACTAACTCCGCATGCAATGAATGCCCACCCTGTAAAGATACAGAGCAGTCAGCTCTTTGATTGAATACATTTTAGTCTAATCAACATTTTAACATATCTATAATTTGCAACTATTCATTTGGCAATAGGTTTAGAGACATTTCCTGCATGCTGTGTTTCGATAACAAAGATGAAGTATAAGCTTTCTGTTCAGTAAGTATGAGCTGAAGTTAAGTGCAGTAGCGCATATATCCACGTATAGGAATTACCAAAGGCCCATACATCAGAATTCGGTGCATGTCTTGGTACACGTGTAAGCACATACTGAACAACTCAACAAAGTGGTTTTCAATTAATTACCATGAATGAATTCTCAATTCCACTACCATCATCGCTATAAGCATCAAGATCATGGCGCCGTATATTCTGAAAGATTTTGTTAAGGGGTATCAACCATTGGAGTTCCCCACTGAAATGATGGACCCAGGAACACTAGCAAGGTTTATTATGTCCAAAGGCATTTACAAGTCTAGTGAAGTTAAAAACAAAGTTGCTTCTGTGCTTACTAGAAAGTTTAAAATTCAACATTATTTGATGTGTGTGGTAATGTCAAAGAAGGTGAGGACATTTTAAGAAAATCAAACGTGCAATATTTTTACTCAATTTGAATATTATATTCTAAATATTTCAACTTGAATTTTAAACATTTTAGTTTGAAAAATTTAAGAAGTATACATATAAAATCACAGAATTCAATGCAGCCTCTAAGAAAATAACTGAAAGATGTCTCGACAGGATTCAAGTCAATTTAAATAAATAAAATTTGGCTAAAGAATTACATCCAGAACTTCTGATACAAATAACATGATTCAAAGATGTCCATGGTTTGCATATAAAGACAACATTTGTAGTCATTTGTATAATTTTTTGTCTTTGATTTATTACCTTAAATGTTTGAACATGTAATGTGCACAAATCTACATGTTTAGAAAAGAAATGCCACTTATAAGTGACAAAAACTAAAACTTATCACACCTGTGTGATAAGGCTACCCATATATAATTTGCAAATATCTGGTTAAAATATTCACCATAAAAAAAAAAAAGAGACACACAGGGGGCAGAAGAGAACCTTATAGGTTACAATATGTGCCACCGGAAGCCCTTGACTGCCATCTTTTGCGAAAAGCGAAAGGTCACCAATAAGATCTAAAACCTTGTGTCTACAAGGCTCATCATTATAACGCAGAGGTGGATTCAGCCAGCCTCCACTGGTACTGCAATATAGAAGTCTCGATCACATGGATGATATGCAAGCAGGTCAATGGAAAGACAAAGTAAGAGAAGAAAGATACGACCTCTATTAATGGCTACAATATCTGCATCATTTCTCATTGCAACAGGCGAAAAAGGAACAAATAAAAATAAAAAAAGAAAAAAGAAAAGAAATTTGGTGCAAACACCAGCGTATATGTTTACTAATGTCTAAAAATCAGTGTATAATAATATTGGAGATTGGAGAAGAAAGAGATTGCGAGATCTTGAATATGTAACATCTATAGAGCTAATAGTACACAAAAGTAACATCAATAAATCAGCAACTTACAATGGGCACAGATTGAGATAAGGTTGTTATGAGCCGCATCTGGAAATAATTTTTCACCTCAAGGCACTAAACTAAATGGATGAATGGCTTACCAACCTAATCTAATTCAGGTTCTAAGGTGACTGTTATTGAGCTGAGGATGCTTGAATGATAGATATTAAGTCATGTCCTCAGGATCACAACAATCTTTTGACACAAGTAAATTATAACTGGTTATCCTACACTTTTTAGGACAAAACCACCCATTCGAAAAGATTCAAGACTCTTGATTTCCAGTCTAAAATTTCACTCCCTCCTATTGTTGACATATACATCCAAAGAATGTATCTCTTACCTACAAATTATGGCAGTTTCTGCAGAACCCCCTTTTATAAGTCCCAAGCTGCACATATGCTCCACCTGTCAGAAATATTTAGCTGAGATTCCAGAACTAGATGAACCACCAGTTCACAAAGTCATATTTCCATCTATAGAATAGAGTAGTTATGTCTCACCTTCAATATGTATTTAAAAATAAATAAAAATAAAAATTGCATTTAATATTCAGCAACCCGCATGCAAATATTTTCAAAGCAAGAAAGACAAACCCACCATGATTTCACCAAATACATGATACTCTGAAACGAGATTACCAATCACATCAATATTACAAGAATATCAAGTCCTACAGCAAGCTTAGACGGATCAGAGAAGAGATCGGAGAAGAGAATCAAAAGGCAGTACAGAACTACTACAAAGGCAAAAACAGCAAACAGCAAGAGAGAGGGGCTGGGAGGAAGAGAAAACAGAAAATTGAGACTCGGATCTCACCTCTTCGTAGATGCAAAAGGTTCTGGAAGACGCTATTTGCTTTGAGTAGAAAGATTCATCCAACAGGGTTGAGGAGAACCACTGACGGCCAATAGCTGGTGCCTGCAAGAAATGTTAGCGATGAAATTACATCTGCCATCACATCTTAGAATTCATCATGGGGTTCTTTTTCACACACAAATGAAATATCAGAGAGTAAAAAGTTACAGATCAATTCTGATATACAGAAATGAATGCTTCTATACTCAGATTGAATTTGATGTGATACTATGAAAAATTGCTCTTTATAAGAAATTAACCATGCTTATAAAAGAGACTGATTCCAATAGTTTGACATTGTTTCTTGGCAAGGTGAATATTAGGTCAACAGGAAACATACTTCATATGCCATCTACAACTACAAGACTTGTGAACCAACATTATTCCACCATTAACAACCTAGCATGTTTAATATGTACTTTGATGTGAAGTCCACATGATATTACATCAAAATTTTACCTGTGGGAAGTCAATGCCGTAGGTAATGTCGACTTTAGCAGAAGGGAATGCCACCATAAAAGAATCATTTTTCTGCACATGAACTGGTTCGACCAAGACAGGTGCCAATTTTTCATAGTTGTTACCACCACTATCTATGGCCACCTTTAATCCAACTTGATCAATTGCCTCCACCCATTCTCTGGCTGACCCATCAAATATAGGAACCTGTGTCAGTGTGTCTAATTAAAAGTTAATGGACAATATATATTCGTGCAATTTATCCATTAACGATGCTTTGGAGGAAACTTTTTATTAATATGTAACAATGTATTGATTCACAGTTTTCCAACTGTTAATATACGTGATTGTTGAACTGCCTTCTAAAAACTGTGGAAAATCTCATCACTGCATTAATAGTGCACTTATGGAGGGGTTGCGGTGAATCTCAATTCAGTAAGGATATCTCCTACCCAAGCTTGCTTTCTTATGAGAAGTTTTTCATCATTCAACTGAAAATTATTTATTCTATGTTCACTGAAATTCATCAACTACATTACTAAATCCAAGGAGACATTACCTCCACAGATCGATCACAAGGATCCGAGCTTTCAATTTCAATGCGACAATTGTCAACCCCACTGCCTTCCAGAGCAGAGAGCAAATGCTCAACTGTTCGAATCGTATATCCATCTTTAGAAAGCGTAGTACAGAGAAGACTCTTTCTCACCGCGTGATCAATCGATGCGCTGATGATACTAGACCGGAAAACGAAATACCGGCCGGTGCGGGCAGCCTCCGGTACAATTTTCACGGTAGAGAGCTTCCCCGAGTGAAGTGCGCGTCCAGTTCTCTCTATACAGTTAGCCACTGTTTGCTGCAACTTGCCTGTCTGCAATTACAGAGATTATTCGTGTTTGTAAGTGCGTAGGAGTCAATATCTGTATAGAAAGAGAAAGGGAGTACTGATTTCCAGGAGATGAGGGAGCTGAAGGCGGCAGCCATTATCGGGGTTCTGGTGGAGAGACTTGCAGGGGAAATTCAGGGATTTGAAAAGGGTTTTACAGGTGATCCATTGAAAATGCTAGTGATACATTGAGACCCGGCGCCTGGTAGGGCAGGTGTTTTTATATGTTTGTACGTGATGTGATATTAAGGGTGAATGGGAGTAACTTTTAATGATTTTTAATGGATTTTAATGTGAAAGAAGAGAGAGAATGAGTGGAGGTGAGTGGTTGAGATTTATGGATGTGATGAGATATGTGGATGTGATTGATTTAGGAGAGAGAAAAAAGTGGTAAAAAGTGATAAAATTTGATAAAAGTTGTATCCATTCGACCTTATAGGGAGAGAAAAAATAGAATTGAATGATGGAGATTTATATTGTATAAGTAGGTCCCACGAGATTTGTGTATAAAAATATATAAAAATGTGTAAAAATTGGTAGGACAACGGCGTTATTCCCTCTATTTATTTTGCAAAAATCCTTTAACTTTTCACATTTTGCAATTTGACCTTCATCTTTATCCTATTGTCCCAACCCGTCTCCACCACTACAATCTCCTCCCTCGTGATTCATGAACGAGCTTCTAGTTGTTCGTGGTGGTTGGGTTATCGGCAGTGCCGCCACGCGCAATGGTGGCAGGTGGTGGTTGGGCATAAGAGGAATAAAATGAAAATAAAAATAAAATTTGAGCCCTTAATTGTAATTAATATAAAATTTGAAATTCAAAATCATATTTTCCCACGTGTTTTGATTAAAAACTATTGTAAATTTTAATTACAAATTCTATTTTTTTTGTTTTCTTGAATGTGCGTTTTCATGGCGGCAAATCTTGCCACTGCCTGGAATAAGTGGGGAAGACATTTTAGCAAACAATTTTTATGTCACTTTACCCTTCCCCACGAGGTTGCCATTAACCAGCAAAATCTCGAGGACACTGGAGGTAAGTTAAAAGCATCTTTAATAGTGCAGCGTAGAGTAAAAATATAATTGATTATGTGTAAATTAATTATTGTCTAAAAAATAGATGGAATAGAAAGAAAATAAAATAAAAAAGTCGATCTACACACAGTCACAGGCCAATATATGGTATTATGGTTTACTAAACATTATCTTTTCATAATCACACTTCTTTCTTTCTTTCTTCCCCATTTTTTTGTGTAAAAAATATTTATATTATAAAAAGAGAAGTGCCATGTCATTAATATTTTTTTTTTAAAATCATAAAAGTCAATTTTGTAGCTAAAAAAAAGAAAATTTTATTTTTGGAAATAAACTAAGATTAATTAGTAGTTTTAAATAGGAAAATTCTTTAAATATAATTATTTTTTAATGAAACATAAATTTTTCATTAAATGTGATAAATAAAATTTAATAAGAAAAAATTAGTTTTGGAAAAACTTTAAATGTAATTTCATTTTTCAAACTTCTAATCGAAAACATTAAATAATAAGTATTTTATTTATTTATTTTCACCGTGTTAAAAAAATTAGAATTTTAGATAATTTTGATTTGTAATGTGCATTGGGTTATACAAATAGTAGATTATTCTTAAATCAAATAATGCGTGCTAAAATTATAATTGAATTTGCACTGAATAATTTATTTATTTTTAAATAAAGAGTAATTTATGAATCTTTATCTTTATATTTTGAATTGTTATATTATTATCATAGCATTAATCTTTATATTACAGTTTGTAAAGTGTCATGTAGGCAAAGATGCCAACGCGGTACACATTAAATATTTTTTAAAAAATTATAAAATTAGTTATGAAAATAAACCAATATTTAAAACAAACATTTAATGAGAAAAAATTATTTTGGAAAGACTTTAAATATAATTTCATTTTTTAAAGGTCTAATTCAAAATAGTAAATAATAAATATTTTTTTATTTTTTATTTAATTTTATCGTGATAAAATTATAGGTTTTGATAGTTTTGTTTGGTTACGTGAACCTCATTAAAAAAATAGTGGATATTTTTTACTTTTTTCCTTTCTTAAATTAAATTGTGAGTGGTTAAAATTATAGCTGCATTTATATTGAATAATTTATTTATTTTTAAGTAAAATAGTAATATATTAATCCTTAAATTATTATAATTGAAGTGCTACTTTTGGTGAAGGCTTTATTGGCAATGCCAACATGACACATAATTTCTAATTAAAAAAATTAATTGATATTTTTCCTTTTTAATACAGTTGATGTGATATGCTCACTAATTGAATTTTGCATTGTACGTACGTTTTTTACCTTTTCTAAGTATATAAAATTAAAAATAAAAAATTTTTGTTTCTACAATTAACATACACTTTACGTAAATGGAAAGAAATCAAATGAATTATGTAAATACAAAAAATTATTGGTATTATTACAAATTTAAATTATTTAAAATTAACTATAATACTTCTTATACAATAAAGTTAAAATTAAAAATTAATTACAACTAATCACTAAAAGAACGCATAAAATCATAAAATTTAGAGTGCATAATGTCCATTTCAGAAAGAATAAAGTGTTCAATATAAATTTGATATGTAAAAACCAGAAAGACACGTTTTGATAATCAAAGAATTTTTATATATTCATTCCCCATGGTTCGTTTACAATTAATTAATCTCCACGATCATTATTGTGCATGCTATACAAGGCAATTAGAATTAAGGTTATACGTTTTGATAAATTTCTTAATTATGTGATCCACGTGAATTTTTATAATTTACAATTGTAAATTTACTCCATATTTTTTTCATTGATTATAATATACAATATTATAGATTTTAATAATTATTTACAATTATGCAATCTTTTATGCATAAATTACATTAATTCTGTAATTCAATATTTATATTTATAATTTTATATCAATTATTTATCGTACATAAATTTAATTATTCACGTGCATCGCACGGGCGTGATACTAGTTATTTAGAAGACTTATAAAATATCAAATACGAGTAATTATTTAGGAATCACAAGCGGCGCTTTATTATCATAAGATTAGGGAGGGAAAGAGAAACTCTACTTGACAAGGAGTTAACATGTCATTGCGGGATCCCCCATTTATCTTTACTCCCATTGATAGTTTAAATTTTAATGTAATTCTAAGTAAATGGTTTTTATCACTACCCGCATATGGACATATTCATTCAAATATTCATATATTGATGTGGTGATTTATAAGTGATATAATTTGAAATTGTTACATCAGTGTATAGGTAACACTAAATTATTTGTAAATTACCACTTTAATATATAGATATTTTAATATGTTCACATATGAATAGGTGATCAAAATTATAAAAGTAACATATATAACTACCTCGGTCCAAAAAATATAGGTCATTTCTATTTACAAAAAAATTAAGAAAAATATAATTACTAGTGTTGGAAAAGTAAAACTTACGATTATTTTATTTTATTATTTTTTTTATAACCGAGGGTATTAGGGACCCCCACTCTCCACTAATCCCAAGGCCCTAACTTTTTGACCGGGAGACACCTCAGTAGCCTCAAGAAGGAAATACAAACGAGCTTGACACTGCGGGGAATCAAATCTGAGATGTGCGTCTACCCATACTTCACAGGCCCTCCATAACCATTGTGCCCTCTCTTGGGGTTAAACTTAGTATTATTTTCATAATATGTTATTTCATTTATTAGATGTTTTATTTTAATTGGTTTATTTTTGTAATAACAATGCACATTAAATGATGGTATATAAGACAACTAATATTTTAATTATATCTTTAAAAAGATGGTTTATATTTTGGAACAATAAAAAAGGAAAAATGGACTACTCCCTTCGTCCTATTTTGATATGCATATTTATTTTTTTAGACAGATTAATAAGCACAATTATTATACTCCCTCCGTCCCGCAAAGATAATCTCATTTTCTTTTTTTGTTTGTCCCACATTATACTCATACTTTCTTAATTAATTTGTTAGTTATCATTTTTGTCCATATTTAATGTATATCATTATTAATATATAAAAACAATTAAAGTAAAATAATAAATATTTGAAATGGTATATTAGGTAAAATGCTTATAAATATTACTTTTTCAAGAATATTAATTATTTTTTATTAATTTTTGTAAAAATGAAAGTGAGACTATTTTTATGAAACGGAGGGAGTAATTGGGAATGTAAACTTTTTCTACAATCTTCTTAAAATATCATCTACATGAATAAATATACTAATAAGCTACTTAATAAATATAAATATTTAAATTAAGTAAAACATAAATTAAATTATCATTATAGAAACTTGTCTATAATTTGGGACAGGCAAAAAAAAAAAGCCTATTAAAATGGAATAGGAAAATTATATTTTTGGGACGGAGATAGCACTATTTTGTTTTATCAATTTTTATTTAATTGCTCTGACTTGGCCGTATTTATTGTCAAACGTGCATTCAACTACATACTGTTTGGAATGTTTTTGAAAGTTAAATTACAGGCACACATGCATGGACCATAGTACAATAATTCCTTTTACATATTTGCACCAGGTTGGATTATTCACGCCCCACGTATTTCTAAACACACCCAAAAAAACCCCCTCATTCTCCCAAAATATCCTCATTTTCATTAATTAAAAAAAAAAAAAACCAAACTTGCCGCCCACCCTCCTTCCCCCCACGGCCTCCTAGTTCTTTGGTGGAGAACCAGATGGAAGGAGGAGAGAAAAAAAAAAGAGGAAGAAGAATAAGAAGTAGATCTTCGGCTAGGGGTGGCAATCGAGCTTCAGTTCGTGAGCTCGTATATTCGGCTAGTC
Organism: Jasminum sambac; assembly: GCA_018223645.1. NCBI lineage: Eukaryota > Viridiplantae > Streptophyta > Magnoliopsida > Lamiales > Oleaceae > Jasminum > Jasminum sambac. The sequence goes on along the minus strand of CP073650.1, from coordinate 17,794,844 downwards.
AAAGTTGGGGTTCGGTTGGCTAAAACATGGACTTGGGCTTGGACCGTGCCGAGAAATTGGGAAATGGACAGTTAGTGTTCAACTTGTAAAGTTCATGGACCGGCTCGTGAACTTGTCAAATTTTAATATGTTGCAATTTTAAGATTTTTAATTGAAAACTATCTTCATTTCGATTATTTTCTAGTTTTTCGTGCTTATTTTTAATTAACCAATATCTACTTTTAACCAGCATGGGCAAGTTATATTAATTAATTTAAGTTACTTAAGTAATTATTAAAAAAAAAGTTACTTAAGCAATTGAAAATTTGAAATTGTAAAAAAAAAAAAAAAGATATCTCTTCTTTTATCATTCTAATAATAAATAATAATCAATTAATCAAAATTTTCAAAAAAAAAAAAGTTCATGAGCTTAGTCGTTGGTGGACTACTCTGGTTGGTTTCGTGAGCTAGACGAGCGTGAGCCAAACCCGAGTGGCTGAATTGGACCACAAGTTGAGCCGAACCCAAGCGATTTTTTCACAAGTCGAGCCGCTCTGCTCTGCTTGTTTGCCATTCCTATCTTCTACATTGGTGGAAGAATTTGTGGTCAAATTTGGTTGATGGTGATAGCTGAAGATCGGAGAAGATGATCGGAAATTTTTTTTCTCTTTTGTTCGGCTAGACATGGCCGAACATCTTTGAAAAGGTGGAAAAGGTCGGTATTTTTTAGGTGTATTTAGTTACTGATGGGGTGGAATAGTCTGACCCATTTGCATCACACCACACCACACCACACCACACTATGTCTTTGTACTTTGAGAGTCCATTTAAAAATTATCATAAAATAAGGAATTTTTTTTAATTGATTATCACAAAATAAGTTTAATTACATTTTGAATGCAAAAATTTTGAACACTTCTAAATTTTTTCTTAAAATTTACGATTTTTTGATATATTTATCATTTTTTCTTATAAATAAATAAAATATCATATCTGATTTCTATCAAATAATTTTTATTGAATTTTTAAAATATATTAACACGTATTTTCATTAATATTGGAATTTTTTAAAAACACCCTTTAATACTAAGCATAGTCAAATTTTCATTTTAACCAACATTAAAAATTAATATTATTATGTATAGATCGTTAAATTTGTTGTCAAGTCTATTGTTAAAACTAAAAAATAACTATTGAGTAAAAATATATTATGTTAGATAAAAATATAGAAGTAGGGAGAGAATAATAAAAACAATTCCACCCCACCGCGGTCCACCACAAAACCCTCAATCCTGCCCCATATCCGCTCCTATCCTCATTTAAAATAACTATGAACAATTTCATAATTGTCGTCAACAAACTTTGTTTGGACGAGACCATTAATGAAATAAGAAATTTATTTTTCTACTTATTTTTACACATTCTTTTCAATCCCATTAATTCTCTCTCCTATTTCACATTATATATCTCGTGGAACCTACCTGTACTACACAAATCTCCACCATTCAACTCCACTCATTCTCTCTCATATATCACATAAAAACTTATTTTTATACATATACTAACACCCTTTAAACAATATAAATTTGAATTCATTCAATATATAGAATTAATGTATCAATCGATTAATATACATAATCAATAATGAATAATCACTGCTTTCCAAGCAATTATCAAATTAAGTTGGATAAGAACGTTTATGTGCTGAAAAATTTGCTTTAATCTTCCTCAAGTGATATGCTTAAGTTTAACAACATTAGGCCTACAATATAAATTTATAGTCCTGCTCGATGTTAAATGTTGGCATCGTGAAGACGCCAACACCCCGCTTTTTCGAGGAAAAAAAGATAGAGGTGAGACTCCCACAATCAAAAAGAGCTTATATATTATTCATCTCACTCGACGTATATTAAAAAGTTAAACAAAAAATTTGGGCCATGACGTGGCCTCACGCCATATAACCCTTGTCGCAATATAAATCGCTGAGTTGGTAGAGCGATCATTCACCTTAATCACCTATAAATTTAAACCAGCCTAAATTCGAAATTTAATGTTATTGTTAAATAACAACGCTGACCTTCCCCACCCGGTGCCATACGTTCTAGCCTTCAGTGATTGGCCAGGTACACCATACCGTTGCCTTTTCAATTACTACATAAAGCAGCAGTACCGGTCCAACGGGCCCGACCTGGCCGGTTTAGACTCGTCGTATGCTTTTCTTCTCCAATAGCCAACCCCCCAAATTATAAATTTGGTACTTCAAACACACCAAATCCGTGAAAATTATGAAAATTGGCAGCACAACCTCTCTCCCTCTTTCTCAAATTGTGTTGTACAATATCATTGCTACGCTTTCTGATTTTCTCGATTTTTAGTTAGATCTGCTATCAGCTCCAATTTGTTAACTACACAACCGCAATCTAAATTTTCAACTGAAAGCATAAACCCTTCAATTGACAAGCGTAATCTAGAAGTGTACGTTGAATTGTAATAGAGTTAGGAAACTGAGTGTGGCTTTGCTATGGTTGATGTGTTGTCTGTGATTCCAACGGCGGTTCTTCGTAACCTCTCCGATAAGCTCTATGAGAAGCGCAAAAATGCGGCTCTTGAGGTCTTGATTGTGCATATATCTATTTGTCCGTGTGCTTTTATGGTTTCGTGGAGCGACTTTCTGATTTTTGGATAATTTTTGGGTTGGTTGGTTGTAGGTGGAAGGGATAGTAAAGCAATTGGCGGTGGCGGGCGAGCATGATAAAATAAATGCAGTGATCGAACTGTTGACCACTGAGTTTACCCTCTCGGCCCAGGCGAATCATCGAAAAGTAAGTTTTCTTTGGTTTAGTTCTCTTAATTGAATTTGTAATGAAGCGTTATCTACTAAACGTCTTAGTTGATATGCTGTATTTTAGTTTGCTTTGATTCATATAACGAACAATTTTTCTTGTAGGGAGGTTTGATAGGATTGGCAGCAGCAACAGTAGGTTTGACTTCGGAAGCATCACAACATCTTGAGGTAATAATACCAAAATTGAAGCAATGAATAAAGGCTTTAAACTATGTCTCTAGATGCAACATTTCCTCATGTTTTCCTGATAAGAATGCCTTTTCAGAATCTTTTGCTAATGATATGTTTCTACACGGGTAAGTGCTTTAGGTCCAATAGCAAATTTAGTCAAGAAAAAAAAGGGCAGAATGTAATATGTTAGAAGCCTCTAAACCATAGTTAACATGAGTTTGGTTCATCAGTTTGGGGACCTGACCATGAATTCTCACTTATTTGCAGATTGGTGTTCAATATTGACAGATAAGTGTTTAATTTAACATTAAGTGGTAGGAAATCGCTTGACACGTTAACCCTCCATAGTGGGGGATCCTATTTAGTATGCTAGCCAATGATGCATATGAGATCATTACGGTTTCACTATAGTATATAAAATGCTTACCTTTCTTAGCTGGATCAAAATCTATTCTTCGATTGATTAGGTTAACTAATATAATTTACTGTATCATTTCTTTTGGGTTTTGGACTTTATATCCGGAAGAAGAGCTGTCATGTCCAGGTGTCAAGGTTTCAATCTTTTAGAGGGAACTGCTTTTTGTTCTATCTGGGGGTTATAGGTTATATGATCTATAAGGTTTGCCAATACGATCTGTTCATTTCATGTTTGAGCATTCTTTTTTTTTTTTTTTTTTTTTTTTGTTTCTGTTTCAAAAAAAAAAAAAGCATGATGAATTGCATGTGCACCGACCTGTTGCCACAATTTTTCCTGCCTCACACAAGAATGATTTTCTTGCACCGGTGGATGATCATGAACATAATATATGTTCGTAAACTTATATGGTCGTATGGATAGAAAAGAGGGGTGGAAGATTGAGTAGTACTTGTAGGTCTTACAAAATCCTTGTATAGAAAATAGTTAATTGAAGTGTTTATGAACACTTCCCCCTACATGCTCTAATTGAGACTATTGGAATCAACTTTTAGCTATTCATAAATTTTTTTATTGGCTTTTACTAAAGTAATATATTAATTTTATGTATTTACCAGATCCCCTTAATTCTGAATGTAACTTTAAGCACTGATGGGTCTTTAAAGATTTTGAAACGAGCAAAACAATTAAGAGCATTTTTGGCTAGCTTGTGAAAATGATAAGCTTCTTCTATGCATACATGCGGCAAGTCAAACGTCCTTTTATCCATAGCATCACAAGAACTCTCCTACACCTGTTCCTTTCTCACAGGTATAAATGGCTAAAACTATCGAATTGATTGCATGCTTGGATAAGCTGTGCCAATAAATATATTAAGCAATTTATGTTTGGAATCTAGCCTCTTATAAGAACTAAATTAATGTGACAAATAACTGAAGTGCCCTTTATATTTGGGAATCTAAGAGTATGTTTGGTGGAGCTTTTGCGAGAAATCATTTATTCTCAACTCATTTTTCAACACCACCTTATATTGACGTTACAATTTTATCATATTATTTAATACTCTTCCCCACTTTTCAACCATACATTCAAAAATGATTTTTTCTTTCTTTTTTCCCAAAATCTCACCCAAACACACACTAGTTACTTATAGGTAAAATGTTTGATTCCCAGACAGAGCAGCAAAAGTAGTAAATGGCCAATCAGGAATGTACAAACCCGGGGTACTTAGTTTTGGCCATTTTGTTAAAGAAATGTCCCCTCCCTCCCCTCCCCCCTTCCTCTCTGTTTGTGTGTCCGTCTCATCCTCTCTCTCTCTCTCTCCCCCCTTTAATTGGGCTTAAACAAGTCTGACAATTAAAGGTGCTTTGAGTCACGTTTGACTAGCTTATGGGTACATCCAGTTATATTCAATGAGACACGATGGTTATGAGTGATGAAGCATCAGCAATTGCGCATTCAAAGCTTGTGTTCTTATTTGAACGTCTTGTATTTTTTTTATGTGACTCCATTCAGAAAAGAGACAGAGAAAGATGGAAGAAAAAGAAGAAAATCTGAATTCCGAGACCAACTCAGTTTAATAGGCAACAAACATAATGTAGGGAAATGGAAAAGAAGATAAGAAACAAAAAAGAAAACAAAGAAAGGCACTTCCCTGCTGCCTCCATTGCTGCTACCTAGTTTTCAGAGATGAAGTAGCTAATTGTGCTATATTGATTTTGATTTCTCATTTATTGTGGCTTTGGGTTATGCCTTGCCCATATCCAATTCTTTACAGATTGGTGTCCATCGTTTAATCATATTTAACAAGTATTTGTGTTAATTTCGGGACTGATTTATCATATTTAATACATTGTTACTTTTCTAAGTTTGTTATGTCTGTTACATTGGGAAATGGATTTTAGTAGGGCCCATCCTGCCAAAAGATTGGTAACTCATTTATTAATGAGGAGCATGCATGAGTCATGTGCAGTGATTTTTGAAGTCTGTCATGTCTTTTATAATGGGAAATGGATTTTAGTGGGGCCCATCCTGCATAAAGATTAGTAACTCATTGATTAAACGAGGAGCATGAGCAAGGCATGCAATGATGAAATGGTAGCAGATAGCCATATCTCAGCTTTTTAGGGTTTAAATGACATAATAACATGTTGCAATTAGTGTCCATTCACCATTAAGGGCTTGTTCTATTGACATTAAATTTCATCAAATTAAATTTACTTATTCTCGCTTATATTTTTCAATCATCCGTACATTAATTTGACAATTACTTTATATATTTTAATATATCTTCTACAATTTTCAACCACACATCTTTCACCAAATTTAAGTCAGCGGAAATGTAATTTAAAATTTTAAATTTGAAACAGTGGTTTCTTCATTAGGTGAATTGCGGAAATCATTCCTATCTTGATAGTCTATGATATGCAAGCCCACTGTTTTTAACTTTATGACCAGAAAGATGGTTCCATGTTGGGTGTAGCTATTGGAATTCTTAAAGAGGTCATGGAGAGAGTTTCAGGACAATATACATATATTTTTTTCTTTGGGGTGGCGGGGTGGGACTACAAATTACATGACATGCACTTTTCAGAATGGTTGAAAAACATGACATTCTCTTCAGAATGGGTGAAAAATGCAACATTCCTATGGTTGTGTCAGTGCCTGTGAGAAAGGGAGAACTACTACATACTATTATTTAGCATGGATTAAATTGATTCCTTATTTCAGAATTTATTATGTAAGCACGGAGGGCAACAAACTTAAATTGCTGTTGGGGCCAGTTTATGGAATGCCTCCGCTGAAGCACTTAAGCCGTGTGCATTGTATGCACAACTATACTGTACTTTTGCTGGTTGCTGAAATTAACATTAATCTCTACCCGTGTCCATCTGGGTTTACTGCCAATCTTAAAGCTCCATAGTTATGTTGGTGTTCATTGCTATTGGGTGAGTTATTGGGAATTAAAGTATTTGTTGATATCTCTAGAGTATCTGTGAGGAACATTATCGCTTCTGCTCCAATCTCCTGGAGAATACTTGTCCCTATGTGTGCATGCGCTTCTTTTCGTTTTCCCCCAACTGTCTCTTAGTTAAAGCTTGCTAAGTTCACTCACTATCCCTCTTAAGTGGGGGTTTGGGGGCGTATTCAATTGAGATTTCAAAGGAGTTTTAAAGACTTTTAAGGAATTTGACTGATTTAGAAAAGTTTGGGTGTATCAAATTTTAAAAGTCAATTAAAATATTGGGGTATTCAATATGGATTTTCATAAACTTCTTAAAAGTCCATTAGAGCCATGAGGTATTAAATGATGACATTTAAAAATCTTATAAAGTTATGACGTGTTCAAAGTTATCTTGGATTTTTAAGTATTTTAATTGAATCATCCAGGTACTCATCTTTTTGCACAAAATACAAATATAATATCATATAAAGTCTATCATTCACCTTTAAGATTTTGATGAGCTTTTATTGACCACCACCCGCCACCACCGCCCCGCATCTACCACCACCGCATCACTGCCGTCACCACACCATTGTTGCCACCACCCCTGCCACCGGTACCGCCTCTGCCCCCAGCCGCCGCCCCCAGCACCACCTCTCATTACTTTTTCTTTTTTCTTTTTTTATTTTTTTCTTAATTTTACAATAAGAATAATGTGAAAAAGTTATAATATTTTATCTTTATTTTTCTTCAACTTTTCGTGAAAAGATAATTATTTACAAAAGCTTGTAAAAAATTTTACAATTTATAATGAAATATTTTATATCAACTCGTTACTTTAATAACTTGATATATGTTTGGACATCCTCATTAAATATTAGATAGTTTTTTATTAGTTTTTCTCATTAAATTATATACAAATATTGTGAAATTTTTGTTTGCAGTAGTTATGTATTTTTTTAGTTAAAAAATCTATTATCTTTTTAGAAAAATATTGTATAAACATGAGAAATGTTATTTGTTCTTATGCATAGTGATTATTTATTTGTACAAGTGGCAATTAACAACATAATTAAATGGTGTCCTAAGTAATTCAATAAGTTTAACAATATTTATTTTGTGAAACGAAAATCTATATTGTCAAATGAATTCTATCGAAATCCATAAAAGTTTTGAAATCAAAGTTCTTCCAAATCCACTGAAGATTTTTATGGATTCTGTCGGAGTCCGTAGAAGTCTATTAAAAATCAATAAAATTCCATTAAATTTCATGATAGTCATTCAATTTAAAAGTCTATAAAACCCTTTCAAATCTATATTAAATACAGCCCCCTAACTTCAAAATTCAAATAGATTTCAGTTGGTACATGCCCAGTGATGTTACAGAAAGGCAGCAGTCGACCTTGTACTTCGGCATATGGATGTTTGTTAGTCTATGAAGTATTTTATCTCCCTTGCCTCTTCATACTTGAAATAGATAGTAATCTGTGCATGCCTGGAGATTGTGTGGTGGCACTGGTGGCTTTTGATAAGTCTATTGGCTGGTGAATTCACACTCAAGATAAATAATTGTCTTTCTGAAGCACTTGGATGTTGAAGTTTGAAAAGGTTACAGCAATATTTTTCTTCTGTTGTAACGTAAAAGCACTTCTGAATAAAAAAGAGGAAAATAATTTCTACAGTTACTATTTTGAGTTGACTCATAAGAAAATCCTATTTGGGGAGAGAATGTACGGATGGATTTGTAATTTGGCTTTCTTAAAATTGGAAGATCTTCATGAGGTTGTCACCCCATTTCCCTCTTACGAAAAGTTAATACTACTTTATGCTGATGCTTTCTAGAGAATTTGACCTTGTAATTGGACATTATTTCCTATTTGGGCAAGTGACTGGCACCACTGTGCTGTTTGTTTTCTTGTTGGATGCTTTTTTTTACATGTTGGTGGAAGAAATGCATGGCAGGGAAATGATTTCTATTCATAATTGCCATCTTAGACACGTCTTACTGATTTTTGTCTCCTTAACAACTCTCTTTGTTTCGTGTTACTACTGAAAGTTTGTGTTGCTTCTAAAAATATGTCTCTTTCATTAACTCATTTTTGTGCTCCTCTGGACCGCTCCGTCAGCAAATTGTACCACCAGTCTTATCCTCCTTCTCTGATCAAGATAGCAGAGTTCGTTATTATGCGTGTGAAGCCTTGTATAACATAGCAAAGGTGAGAAATTGAGCGGGAGTGTTGTCATATTTGTTTTATTCAATCCTCAGTATTTGGGTTCATCCTTCCTGATTTGCAGGTTGTGAGAGGAGATTTTATTGTGTTCTTCAATCAGATTTTTGAGGCTTTGTGTAAGCTTTCTGCTGATTCCGATCCCAATGTACAAAGTGCTGCTCATCTTTTAGATAGACTTGTAAAGGTAGATTATTTTCATTCTCTCACGTGATAGCAGTTTTATTTATTTTTGGCCATGCTATGTTTCTGTTTTTAAATATAATTTTGTAATCAACTTGGTCGTTCGTGTTGTTGTTTGAATGTAGGATATTGTTACAGAGAGTGATCAATTCAGGTCTGCTCCCTTTGTTCTAGCTTTGACTAGCTTTGATTTCTTAAAATGTGTTGCTAAATTTATTTGAAGAATAAGCGAGTAGTTGGTGTTAACTCTTGCTATTTTGTTCCGACACAGCATTGAAGAATTTATACCTCTGTTGAGAGAGCGAATGAATGTCCTTAATCCTTATGTGCGCCAATTTTTGGTAGGATGGATTACCGTTTTAGACAGTGTTCCTGATATAGATATGCTTGGTTTTCTTCCTGATTTTCTTGATGGTAAGTTGCCCTCGTTCTTGGTATGTTAGGCTCCAGCCGTGTTTTTTCTGATGCATGTTTTCCCGTTATTGATGACATTGCAGGCTTATTTAATATGTTAAGCGATTCCAGCCATGAAATAAGGCAGCAAGCTGATTCTGCACTTTCAGAATTTCTTCAAGAAATCAAGAATTCTCCAGTAAGATTCATGCTAGCATGGAATGAATATAAAATTATGCTGTTATATGTGTAAGGGTGTCATATTAAGTTGTTGTTATTATTATTATTATTATTATTATTATTATTATTATTAATGATGCTCTTCTGTAAACAATCCCACTATACTCACTAATGTTCAGAAATGCTCCTTCAGTTGAGTTAAAGGAGGGTGGACGAAGAAAAACTTGAGTGTTTGCCTTTTTGGCCATGCCTGTGGGTGACATACACACCTTTTTAATTCAATAGCTGAATGGAACATTTCGATTATGCTTCGCGCCCATAATATGTTATGTGGAAGTTTATTATGTTGCCAATATTTATCAATTAGGGTTTATCTGGGAAAAATTCAGCAGGCATTTTTAATCTTTCTTGGCATATTTCATGGTTGACACGTCTTATTTAACTTTTAAAACTTTGAGCTAGTTGATTTTACTGTTGCTCAGTTGATTTTACTGTTGCTCTTAATATGTCTGATCAATCAATTGTTCTCTTGAAGTCCGTAGATTATGGACGCATGGCTGAAATACTGGTCCAGAGAGCGGCTTCTGCAGATGAATTTACTAGGTTGACTGCTATTACTTGGGTAAGGACATTAAATAGCATGATTGCTAGTATGAGTATTTATTGAATTCTCGAGTAGCTTGCTGGCGGTGGTATGAGTGAAAAAATTTTCAAATTTGTTCGAATAACTTAATTACTATTTTGTTTGCAGATCAATGAGTTCGTCAAACTTGGCGGTGATCAACTTGTTCCTTATTATGCTGATATTCTTGGAGCAATTCTACCCTGCATATCAGACAAGGAAGAGAAAATAAGAGTTGTATGTTTTTGTTTTTTAATCTTTTGTCAATGCTAATCCAATCAACATCTATTATATGTTCAACTCATTACCTTCTAGAGCTCTGTATCCCTAGCTTTGTCCGCTTTCACTTTGCTTAATTGATTACATGTCTTCAGTTGCAGATGCTTCTTCTTTGGTTTGGGTATAAATATGCTTGTCTTAACTTTTTTATTAACCGTCAGGTTGCTCGTGAGACGAACGAAGAACTTCATGGAATTGAGGCTGATCCAGCTGAAGGGTTTGATGTAGGGGCAATTCTCTCAGTAGCAAGGAGGTACTCTCTTTTATCTGAGGTTTAATGGTTGATTTCAGTTTACTTAATGATCAAATGTGCCTCACAAAAGAGGATGTTAGAAGTTGGTTGATATAGAGCCTGTTTGGTTTATATTGTCGAGAAACCATTTCTTACAAAATCATACTGGACAACACACGTTTAACTGATTGTGACATTTTTTCCTACTTTTTAGAAGACATATTCTCCATTCTCCATAACTTGTGTTGCTATATAACCACACATTACATAATCATTTAAAAAATCTCTACCTGAAAAACATATAGTTGTCCATTTCCTGTGAGGTCTTATGGTTGCAATTGAATATGTGGATGTGCAACAGGCATCTATCTATTGAATGGGAGGCAAGCCGTATTGAAGCACTGAACTGGATATCAGCCCTTTTAAATAGACATCGGTTGGAGGTAATGAGGATCTTGTTTATATTGTTCATACGCTATTGCATGACATTCTTTTTTGGAAAGTGAAATTTGCTAGATTATATTGTTCATATGCTATTGCGTGACATTCTTTTTTGGAAAGTGAAATTTGCTAGATAATTGCCTTGCTACAAGATCAATGTCTAGCATTGTTTCTGTTGCACTACGATGTCTCAGTAAGTTTATTGGTAATCAGTGCATATGTAATGGTAGCATCACAAAGAAGGAATATAACTGATTTAATTGCTTTAGTACCATTCTCAAATGCATGAACAAACTTAAAATGACCTTTAATCTGTTTGTGTTTTTAATTCCTATGGCTACTCTCATTTACTGCAACCATTCTTGATGTGGTCTTGGCTTCTCCAGATGGCATTTTATTCACAAATTCTGAAAGAATGTACAAGTTGGTAGTTTGCAGTGCACCCTGGCAATCCTCTCAGTATCCACTTGTGGTGCACACCCCATTGTTTTTCAATATCAAATGGTGGTGCCATTCTGTGGTTATAACTATTACTAAAATTTATTTATTTGCTCTGAAAGCAAATAAGGTTTTTGGAAGCAAATTCACATTTTATTAAAAATGATTTTTGAATACGTGGTTAAGAAATAGAACAAATTTTTAAAGAATAATAAAGTTATCAAATCAATGAAGTTGGTGGTTGAGATATTGTGAAGAAATGATATTTTCAGATAAGTTGGGTCGAACAAGCTCTGGCTTTTTGTGCTTTGTTCAAGGGGGGGATTTTTGAGAAATAATAAAGTTATCAATGAAGTTATCAAATCAATGAAGTTGGTGGTTGAGATATTGTGAAAAAAATGATATTTTAGATAAGTTGTGTCGAACAAGCTCTGGCTTTTTGTGCCTTGTTCAAGGGGGAGATTTTTGAGAAAATGATTTTTGAATTTGTGATTGAAAAGTGAAGAAAATTTTTAGAAAGTGTGAAGTTGTCACATGAATTAAAAGATGTGATTGAAAAGGATTTGGTGCAAAGGATTTTTGTAAAAGTCTCAACAAGGGCTGAAGGTCTTGATGTATTGTCCATCTTGTGTTCTGTCATCACTGTTTAGGATTATCTTAGCCTTGCAGTTGGTCGGAGTTTCTTTCTTTTTTATATATACACGTATCTGGAACTCAAGTAGCCATGTTCACATAATCAAACATCTAATGATATTTCAGTCTTAAAATAAGGGGTGAAGATCCTTACGACGTTCTTCACAGTTTAAAGAAATTTTGATGGGATGTTGATCCCTTTTTCCTATGCTAGGAGAGGTATAAGCTCGAGGTGGAAGCCTCAGAAGCAATTGAATAGTTATTGTTTAGTTAAACTTAATGAACTTAATATTAGCTTAAAAGCTCGGCAAGCTTCATTTCGACCACATTCTCCCAATCATTGAACTACATCAATGTTCAGAATAATCTCTGTTCAAAAGCCACTTCTCTTTTATGGTTTAACAAACGGGTACTCAGCAAGACAAAGTATCCTGACCCAACCAGTGGCTCCAGAAACGTCTGCACAACCTCGTAGAGGGCTAGGGAAGAGCACATCAAACTTTAGCTTGAGAATTTTTTTTTAACTCCGCAACATCTGCTTGATGCTTTTTCACACATGTTTGCCAAATGCTTGGCATCTAAATTTTGCACTTGCTGAACTTTTGAAACCTCTTTGCTAATTGCATGAGACCTCGGTTTGATGAATTAACTTCTCTCATCTTCTCTCATCTTCCACAGGTTCTTTCTTTTCTGAATGACGTTTTCGATACTCTTCTGAAGGCACTTTCGGATCCTTCCGATGAGGTACATTGTTCTACTGCCTTTGTTCCCCATGGTAGTTTTTTTATAAGCTATAATGTTGGAATTTCCTTTTTCTAGAATTAAGTTCTCTGTTTTGTCTGGCAGTGGTCATTTTCTTTGTCTTGTCTAATTTCCTTTTCTTTCACTCGACTAAAATCTGTTTCTCATGCATTTTTGCTATATTTATATCATAGAGGGTGCACTGGGTTTGTGTATGCTAAGAGCTTGTTCTTTCCAAGATTTTACAACAAAAAAATTTTCTCTCTCCTCTTTTCTACCACACATACATTCTCCAATACAATATTAACCACACATTTTATACGGAATATCGTGCCCAACAACTTACCAACCAACCAAACAAGGCCTAAAGGTTTGGAGAAAAAAACTCTGTTGTACTTGATAATTCACGCTAGACTCTTACATGAATCCAGTGACCCTTCGAGAGAATGGGTCTGTAATTGCTCCAAGTGGTTGATTGAGAATCAGAAATCTAGATATCCTGTGTCTTTTAGAGGACTCAACACTATGATTGCTCCAAGCTTTGCAGTTATTTTTCTACTTCACTTTGAGCATGAGTGCTGCAGGAACCCATGTACCTGAAGTCTCAGTCTGTACCATACTCAATAACTTCCCTTGACTTCTCCGACAAACATTGTAAAGCGGTAGCCTAAAGAAATCATCCTCAATGTTTACATTTATAAATGTACAGATCACTTCGGACAGAGGGTGATGTGGGAAATTCACTGTATATTCTCAATGTGCTGAATAGCTATTTTTGTCTCTCTCTCTCTCTCTCTCGAAAATAGTTCATGGAAGGAAGCAGGAGCAGAACATTATTCTGGTTTTATGTTACTCTCAACCAGCTGACTGTTGAACACAAGCAAAAGATTTCAGTCTCTGCAAGACAATATGATAGATGAGCAAATGATATTCCCATCCCATCTGCCCTCAAACAATAGTTGATTAATTTTCTTTTTCTTGTACAAGTCGTGCAGTCATTACAACAGCCTTGCCAGACTGCTATCTAAGCAAGAATTATAGATCATTTGTTCTGGCTGAGAGAAAAATTAAATTTTGCTTGTAGTTGAAATATAATGGCTACCTTATCATTCATTGAGGGTCTAAAGCCCTTTAAATAGAGTTACAAAGTAAACAATAAAAGGAAAACCTAATACTTAAAGGAAAACCTAATACTAAAGGAAACAATAATACAGACTTTTCCTAATTTAAAACTCTAATTATAATAAAATAAGAATAATATTCCAACACTCCCCCTCAAGTTGAGGCATCGGACACGCTCAACTTGAACGGTAATAAATGCCTCCTCCTTTCTACCAGGCCCAATCTTCCTCTTGATTAGATTGTCCACCACTAGGGGTAGCTCGAGAAACACTAACAGTAGAAAGTACGGCAGCAATAGGAGGTGGAATGGTATCAATAGTAGCATTCTCAGGAGACTTCTTCTTCCTTTCATCTTGCTTAAGTTTGTACCATTCCGGATAACCATGTAGTTTCCAACAGTCATCAACTGTATGTGAAGTGGCTTGACAATGAGTACAGAATCTAGTAGAGGTATTTGAAGGAGCTGGCCGATAGTGATGCTTCTGGACAGCCAAAGCAGATACCTCAGAGTGAATTTCTGCCCCCATAGTAGCTTGCCTAGCAGCTAAAATACGACTACTGACTTGATCCAAATTGTGATCAAGGCCAGCGAGGAACATATAGACCCGATCTTTAGCAGTACGCTTCCTTTGCTTCTCAATATCAGTAGTGCACGTCATATCATTGGGTCGTCGATAATCAAGCTCCATAAAGATCGAGTTTAGCTCGTTAGAATATTCTGCAAGAGGTCGACCGCATTAGTTTATATACCTGTGAAGAATCAGAAACGTCAAGATAACTCCTCTTAATAGCATCCCAGACTTCCTTAGCCGTGCCACATTGAACGAAGTGTAACATCAGATTGCCAGTCATGGAATTAATAAGCCAAGACTTGACCAAAGCGTCTTCAGCTTCCCATTCATCATAAGATGGATCAGTTTTTGCAGGTGCAGTTTTCCTCCCTGTAATATAACCCTTCTTCTTCCGACCCGCAATATACATCTCAAGTACTTTAGACTAAACACGGTAATTTGTCCCATCCAATTTAATATGAGCAGGTGAGGTAGAGTCGTGAATAGTCAAAGAAGATGATACATTTTTATTGTCTGAAGAAGTAGGAACACTTTTGTCATCCATATTAAAACTTGAAATTCCTCCAAATCACAAACAAGCCGCTGAATACAAGATCACTGGAAAAACGCTCAACAGAGTTGAGTGACACAAAAGTCAATCGCTGGAGAGACTTGACGGAGAATTTCTATCCCCACGGAGACTAGAGCAAAAGTTTGCTACCAGCTTGCACAAATTCAAAATTTTGGAATCTGATTTTAATGTTCCAAAAACAGGGACTGAATAGCAAGTTTGGAAAAACTCAGGGACCCAATTTGCACAAACCGGAAACTGCAATGACTGTAAAGTTCTGGAATTTCAGATATAAAGTTGCACAATCAAGGAAAAATGACAACTTGATTTGCAATTAGCCAAAACTTGAAATTCCAATTGTAATTTAACTCCCAAGCCCAATATATAACAGCCCAACAAGAGTCTCAATTCAGCCCACCAAATTGACCCAAAAACTGCACAAGTCGAGCACGTCTCACAGATTCGAACCAGGTTCTTACCCCAAACACGCACAAACGAGACCAATCTGGGATTGCACCACAAACGAAGGGAGATGTGACCAGAGCAACACTAGACGAAGGTCCTACAGGCCAAAACGAGTCAACCGATAAGTCGCCGATAAGGTCACGCGCTCTCACGCGCCGCCAGAACGAGCGAGGAGCAGATCCGAGGGGACGCACGTGTAGGCGTGTGGGACGGCCGCTGCGGAGAGATTCCGAAGGCTGAGTTGCGCTGAGAAGGCGAGGCGACCGGTAAGGTTGGTTGGCTGATCAGGTGTGAGGATATGGGACAGATCGACAAAGTGGCTGCGGCTAGGGTTTTTTCCCTTTTTTTTTTGGTTTTGAAGGTAAGCCTAAGAGAGGAAAGTAAACCTAGGGTTGAAGAATTAGGGTAGAAAACGAGAAACCCTAATTTGGAGAGCCGTAAATTTTTTAGAACCAAAGCTCTGATACCAAGTTGAAATATAATGGCTACCTTATCATTCATTGAGGATCTAAAGCCCTTTAAATAGAGTTACAAAGTAAACAATCAAAGGAAAACCTAATACTAAAGGAAACAATAATATAGACTTTTCCTAATTTAAAACTCTAATTATAATAAAATAAGAATAATATTCCAACAAGTTGAAATATAATGCGGAAGCAAAAGTTGTATAATGAATTGGCATGAGTAAATAGGGTTACAATCACTCCTTTATATAGGAGAAGCCTAACTAAACTAGGAAATAAGATAAATTAGAATCAATAAAAGATCATTAAAATCCTATTTTATTAAATTACTTTCCAACACTCCCCCTCAAGTTGATGCATCCACACAGCAGCAATTTGCAAAGTGATGTAAAATAGAAAGCAGTTGAGTCCTCCCCTAGCGTAGATGAGAATCACCTAATCCTTCCATATTCACGCAGAAGCCCAGGTCGACTTGAGAGAAGCTAGGGTTAAATGTAGAAAACCATGATTTGCCGATTCTCATGGAGCACCAAGAAGACTGAGCCAACTAAACTGAAATGTGGCACAGTTCTGAGAGAGGTCACCGGAAATCTCTGACAGTCACGTAAATACCTCAACGCACTAGATGGCTAGTCAACCGTAAAGAATTGGTTACTTAGCTCTAAGTAGGCCGTTGTAGGTCAAAAATATCTAATATGGCAATGTAAGGGTTTGAACGTCAAATGCAAAAGCTTGATCATAAACACCCCAAGAGTAGTCCTGATAAAAAATTGCATCCCAAAACATAATCATAAAAAAATGGGCTTTAAAGTGATCATCTAGACAATGAGAGGATGAACTACAGGGTCAATTTGCAAGAATTATAAACTGAAAAATAATTCTTCAAAAGTTCAGGGACCAATTTGCCAATTTTCTGAAAGTTTAAAAAAGGCTAAAGGGGCTGATTTAAAACATTTGGGAGTTATCCAAGGGCTATTCAAACAAAAAACCCACTAATACAACCCAAAACTAATACAACCCAAAACCAAGCATCAAGCCCAACATAAAGGAAGCCTGAATCTGCAGTCCAATCAAAGACACAATCTGCTGCAGTCCTTTCCAAAGCCCAACACAAAATATCAAACCCTAAAAAGTACCTGCAGCCCATCAACTTGGAAACCCGAACGAGAACAGTGACCTCACCAAATCTTAGCCAAAAACGAAGAAAAGCGGCCAAGAAACAGTCACCGGACGTCAAACGAGTTCGCCGGTGCTTGCTGCTGGTCGCCGGAGGTCAAAAGGACTTCGCCGGAGGTTGTGAGACAAGAAGCAGCTGAGAAGTCTGGACCAAACGAGCCTAGCAGCCGAGAAATTTGGACCAAACGAGCTGCTCGAACTCAACCCACAAGAAGCACTGTTCGAGACGAGTTTGACCTGTGGAGAAGAGGTCGCCGACGACTCGGTATGCCTGAGACAAGGTCAGATCTGAGTGGGTAGCGTCCAAGATCAGTTGCTACAGTAGCTAGGGTTTTCAATTTTGAAAAAGGGACACGTTTGACGGAAAAAGAGGAAAAATTTAGAGCCGGGCCAGACGAGCGGCCCAAGGCCTCCCACCGGAAAACCAAGATCTAAATGCCTTGTGCTCTGATACCAAGTTGAAATATAATGCGGAAGCAAAAGTTGTATAATGAATTGGTATGAGTAAGTAGGGTTACAATCACTCCTTTATATAGGAGGAGAAGCCTAACTAAATTAGGAAATAAGATAAACTAGAATCAATAAAAGATATAATTAAAATCCTATTTTATTAAATTACTTTCCAACACTTGTCCATAATCTCCCATGAAAGATTTTACTTTGAAGAATTCCTACTTGACAACTCCAACACACATTGCGACGTGTTCTTTCAGTAATATTGTTCCAGTAATGTTCCAACATTTACCTTTAGATGGCTTCCATTTGACTAAGACAATGATTTCGAAGTGCACTATAAGTTGATTATTTTTGAAACTCGATTTTAATGTGGCCAGTCTGTCTACAGTGATTCTCCGTTGATCTGGTCTTCAATCCCCTCGTCTTTGCATTATCTTTTTACTTTTCTATGGTAACAAACATACCATGATACCAACGTCTCACGTTTCATGTTTTTTGATGTTTACAGTATTTCACAACACTAGCTTTGGGACTTAAAGGAGTAAAAGCTCATATAGTTAACAATTACCCCAGTTCGAAAAGCTTCAGTTGCTTGCCCCTGTTGATTTATGAATGAGTTAAATGGCATAAGTCGTGCTTACAATCCTTGTAGCATGAACTTTTTCATTGACTAATGTAGTCACAGATCTAGAGTTCTTGAGAAAGCAGGTCACAACAGCTAGATATTGTAATTTTATCCTCTTCTCTTTTCTTTTCTTCTCTTCTCAGGTAGTGCTTCTGGTACTTGAGGTGCATGCATGCATAGCCAAAGATGACAAGCACTTCAACCAGCTTCTTGTATATTTAGTTCAAAATTTTCGACTTGACATCTCTCTTCTGGAGAAGTAAGCTTTGGGATCTTGCGATGATAATTTTAACTGATATAGTCATTTGGTAGGATAAATCTGATTCGAATTTTATTGCAGACGTGGTGCCCTGATAATTCGCCGACTATGTGTACTATTAGACGCTGAAACGGTTTACCGGAAACTTTCTACAATTCTTGAAGGAGAATCTGATTTGGATTTTGCATCTATCATGGTTCAGGTCATTCTACAATGCCTAGTAGTCCAATATAGTAGAACATCACGTTCTGCTTTTATAATTGGAGCAGATACAACAGTTCCTTTTTACTTACTTACCAATCATCAGATGGCCATTTTTGGTGAAAGAACTTGTACCTTCTTGTATAAAGTTGCACACTCATTTCTTTTGCAGGCTTTGAACTTAATTTTGCTCACTTCATCTGAGTTGTCTGGCCTCCGTGACCTCCTCAAACAATCATTGTTTAATGATGCTGGGAAAAAATTATTTCTTGCTTTATATGCCTCGTGGTGTCACTCAGCAATGGCTATAATAAGCCTTTGCTTATTAGCTCAGGTAAAAGCCTTGCTGGAGGCTTCTCATTCCCATGTACATCCCTTGTCAATTATCATGAGCAATAATCAATAGTCTTTGTTTCAAGAATTCAGAATACAATGGTGTATGCTACGATCTTGTTTTCAGCTCTTAGTTTGCAAATTGAAGAGAGGGAAAAGGTTATCAAAGATGTGGACCACAGCCATTCTAGCAGTTTTTTGGGCAGTTTGGTTAGAAAGGAATAATAGAATCTTTGAAGACAGAGGAATCAGCTGTGAATTTGTGGGAAAAAGTCAGATTTTGGGTTGCAACTTGGGTTTATAAAACCAAAGACTTTGAGGGCCTTTCCTTTTTTGATCTTAGTAGGGAATGGAGAAACTTTTTGTAGTTAGTTTTAATCAGTTGTAACAGGAATCTTTTGATTTCTGGATTCCGGATTTTGCTTCCATGTAACTTTTTTCATTAATAAAATATTCGTTTCTTTTTCAAAAAAAAAAAAAAAATCAATACTGTCTTTGTCACCTAATGTTTGCTCCCCTTTTCTCTTCAGACTTACCAGCATGCAAGTTCCGTCATTCAATCTCTGGTGGAGGAGGATATCAACGTTAAGTTTTTAGTCCAGTTGGATAAATTGATCCACCTTCTAGAGACCCCTACATTTACTTACCTTAGGCTGCAGGTAATGGCATTTTTTAAATTACCTGTTGTGTTGAATGTTAATTAATCAGTTAGCTTTATTTATGTGGGTGTGATTTTTTTAATCTGTTTTTATTTAATATGTATAATATTATATTCATTATGAGTAGTTACTGGTGTATGTGCATATACACTAGATTTGTTACCACTGGGAATAATGTTACATTTCTATTTAAATTGATCTCTGTCCTGCTGAGGCTAATAGCTTGTTTGACGAAGCTTTTCTCAGTAATGGAAGGTTAGGTGTTAAGAATTGTGGAACCATCTGATCTAAAAGCTTAAAGATCAAATGGTTTCTCAGCATTAATATGGTATTAGAGCAGGCAAGGTTTTGGGTTTGAATCTCAACGCCACCCATTTAAAATAAATTGTACACGTATTAGGCTTTGTTTGGGAAAAAATAGATCCTGCCCCTATGTGAGATGGCGTGTTGAAGATAATAATTAAATAATATAAATTAGAACCGATCTATCAGCTTAAGTTCTTAAATCAAATGGTTCCACAACTTCAACATTAAGAAATGTGAAAAATGTAACATGTGGGGTTCAAAATGAATATAAAAACGTTATTGTTAGAATAGTAGCTTACTATAACTCATGTAATGACTGGAAAA
The DNA here is from genome assembly GCA_018223645.1 of Jasminum sambac. Lineage (NCBI taxonomy): Eukaryota > Viridiplantae > Streptophyta > Magnoliopsida > Lamiales > Oleaceae > Jasminum > Jasminum sambac. Next base: position 17,774,608 of record CP073650.1, on the reverse strand, counting down.
AGGATATTAACAAAAGATATTTATTAGTAATTTGTTTACCAGTGATAGGTCTATCTGTCTTAACTCTCTTCTTAGACCGATTTAAGACGGGATCACTTAAATGCAATGGCATTCTTATTTATTCTAAGACCTAACGACACAGGCTTTGGATGAACACACTCTTGCTTTGTGCAAATAAAGTGGTCACTTTGTTCAATTGATATTTGGTTTGTACACTTGTGCAAGCATGTGATAGTTTAAAATCTCTTGTCCCAGAATGTGAAAGGAACTCAAGGAGCAACCGAGTTAACTATCCAAATTATTTATTTCTTTTAGCTTATACTCTGTCTGGAGCCAGAGCCGTGAGATCCATGTAGCAACATTGTGCAATCGTAATGTCAATAAGGCAATAACTTTGCAAAAACTTAGGCTGTGATGAGATGGGGTCGTGTAACCACTTTTGCTACAATTAAATGACATCTATCTTATTAGCTTTGAGGTGGTTATGCGGGGAATGCTACTGCCAGAGAACAAGTCAAAAGCCAAACTTGGTTTCTTCTAGTGGGTTAACTCTGTTAATGTATCAAAGTAAAAAGCTTTAGTCTGTGCTGTGTGAGTTGCTTGGCTGTGGTTTCTTAGCCAGTTTCCTCATACACTTTCAGATTTCATATGTGACATGACTGTGGATGACTGCCCTCTGATCATCTTACTGTGATTGAGCATCTTGAAAGATGATTAGTTGAAACACACACACACTCTCTCTCTCTCTCTCTCTCTCTCTCTCTCTTATATATATATATATATATATATATAGACTCATATATATACATATATACACACACACATATATATATATATATATATATATATATAGCATTTGAGAAGCTTTATAAGACTAAATAATATTCCAAACGGCAAGTATATCAAGTACTTCTGATAGATCTTTAAAATGTGTCTGTTGGAAATGTGCTCAGTCTTCGTTCCGCTGGTAGAGGCTGAAGATTTGATTGTTGTCGTGCAGTTTGCTGAACGGCAGATAGCTTAGATATGAACTGGCATTTCTAGTATTCTATGAATTTGTTTTTTGTTGTGCCATATGGTCTCTCAACTGTTCTCTCTCTCCTGTAGCTCCTTGAACCTGGAAGATATGTATTGTTGTTGAAAGCCTTATATGGTCTGCTAATGCTTCTTCCCCAGGTACGCGTTTGATTATTTCTAAATTTTATGGGTGGAAACATTAACATGTGCTGTATCACCATGAGACTATTAAGTACCTGTTTGGAAAATTTATAAATTAATTTAAAAGAGGAATAGTAAATGAGCAGTGATTGCTAAATGTGGTTGAATTCAACTATTGACTTGGGCCAATTTATAAAAGTAATATTTCTCCTAACTCAGGGTGAGGCTTATAAAAAAAGTTCTGTCAATGGGCTTCTTGTTAATTCACTCAAATGTTTTGACAATGGGCTTATGATTTCTCTTGAGCAAATGCTATTCATGAAGTGAATAAATCAACCAAGTGAAGTTGAGATTATTTGAAACATTTTGTGTTTAAAAATGATCGGGACCTTTGCTTGCTGATGGCTTACAAATTGGACTAGATCTCTTGTTGCGGGCATCATTGGTCTGCACAGGTAGTCAGATGTGCTTAAAAGGATTTTAGTTTGAACTCTTGCCACATGTTAGTCTGCATCTGTTGTCAGATGCGCCAAAGATAAATTTTATGTTCCTTGAGATGAGAATGCTAATCAGTAATTTCCATTCACTCTGCCTGTTCTGCTCCATTCATTGCCTTGACAATGGGGATTATTTGAAGCATGTGACACTCTGTATACTTTTTTGTTATGACATTCTTTCTGCATAAGTTAGTATTATTTTTGTTCAATTTGACACCAAAAACAAAGCAATCTCTGAGGCCGTTATAACATGGTATCTGGGTGAAATTTTGTTCTTGTCAAGATTGCTTCTCTTTTGTATTTTTATGTTTATTTTTAACAATGGTGCAGCAAAGTTCAGCTTTCAAGATTCTTCGGACTCGACTAAAAACTGTGCCTTCCTTCAGTGGCGAACAGTTAAATCGAGTAGCATCAGAAAATGCATCTATGGATGTTAATCATTTAGTTGGAGACGGTGACAGAAATGAAGGTCTAAGGAGTGTTCACAATGCAATAGATTTCACTTCTTGCCTGCAGCAGTTTAAACGCATTCAACTGCAGCACCGTACGCATTCAAAGATGCAGGCTCAGTATCGCAACAGTTCCACCTCATCCACAAAGGTTTGTTATACTTGATATCCACTTATTAGTCTTTATTGAGAAGACAAATGATTGTAATTAAAATGAACGAATTTATAATTAAAATGAAAGAATTTACAAAAGAACGGAAAAATAAATTTTATTATTTTTAAATATACATGATTGAAAATAAAAGAGACAAAAACAATTATTTCTTAAATCTTGTCAAATAAAACTTGTTTGACAAAACTGTTTTGAAAGTCAAATCACCTATTTTGCGCTAAGCTACTTGAAACTTGTGATTTTAAGCAATCAGAAGTTAACTGACTGAAGTATCCTAATGCCATACAAATAGTTCCTGCTTGAATTCACTTGTGGTGGAAACTTTATCTAACTTCATGTAGTAGCTTGCAAATGATTTATCTAACTTCTAATATGGACTATTTACAAGCTGCCACATGAGCATGGGGATATTTTAACATGCCCACATGTGAACACTGGGACATGACTCCTTGTAGATATATAGACTAAAGTTTTTGAACTTTTGTTTAAATTATGACCTCACCGTGGGTATTCAGGAGGTAGAAAGACCAGAGTCGAAAGAATCTTCGGCCGTGCCACAAATGAATAGGGCTCCTTCAAGATCGGCGGGAAGAGGCCCTGGCCAACTACACCTTTAACTGTCAGCAATCTCTCTGCACCTGAGATCTGTGAAGTGTGGTAAAAAAATTGTAAATTGTATCATCTTAGTAGCTTTTGTTTTAGTTGAGTCTTAAAGGGGGGCATTGGGAAGGTGGGCAGTGGGATTGGTTGTTATCTTAAGCTATTCTTTTGCTGAAGATGATGAACAGATGATATACCCCATGCGGTTGTGTTATTTTTATTGAAAACCACGCAGGGGCAGAGGAGGTGGTTGAAATTCCAATTTAGGCTATATGTTGACTTTGTTCCATAATCTATTTTAATTTCTAAATCACAATCTATATGGTACAAATACAGCTCTGCTGAAGTTGATGATCACATGTTCTCTCATAGCTACCTATTCATGCTCTCATCTGTTACAAAATGTATGATTGAAAAGTGAAGCAATTTATAGTTGAAAATGATTGTGAGAATGTTTATTTGACATTGCATTAGGATAAGAGAGACGTTCGAGATATTTGATGGTCATCATATGCCATACATACAAAACTAATTAAATGAACATGTGCAAATCAACAGGGGTGGAATGTAACCATTGGAGACTAGTTTAGGACGTAAATATTTATTTTCCAAATTTTAAGATGGAAATCTCTCTATTCTTAGAGAACACAAGAGCATTGGTGCCGTTCTTGGGGAGGTTTATCCCAAGGCAAGAGCCACGTCTACATGGTGTCACTCCAAAATTTCCACTTCGAGTTGAGTTTGCACAATAATATTTATCATAATTCATAATCACTTACCTATAATCAATAATTTGTCAGCTTGCTGGTAATCATTAACTTGTCATCTTAAATATAATAATCTTAAAAATACTCACCATAACAATCATCACCGTTACCGCTTACGAGTAACTTTACTCTTTTACTTGACGATTACAATGTGGCTGCACTTGTCTTCTGTTTACTACAAAATAGGGGCCTGCCGTAATTCTCACAATCAAGGGGAAAAAAATACATTATAGCTGACAATGGGGAAAAAAAAAATTCATAATACAGTTCTCCATCTCCATGTCCTCAAACGCAGTTATCTTGCAAGTCTCAGAAGATTCAAAGCAAAGTATAGAAGGCAACTGCTTTGAGTCAATACTACAATTTCATTCAATTTTTCCACTTTGCTTTATGGTAATAATTGACCAACTGAATCACTTTTTCCAGTCAAGTGATGAAGCAACACACCTGCTGCAACACTTACATTCAAACTCTCCACCGCCAAAAATGACCTAAATTCTTGATCTGAATCTTGAACTCTATCCACATCTTCATCTTCATCTCCCCCAGCAATCAAATCAACCGGAAGATTTCCAGTAATTCTAATCAACTGAGTGCAAGATCGCTCCACTAATGGCCTTAAACCACTACCCTCACTACCCAAAACAAGAATAGTAGGAACACCAGGCTTAACTTCATTCAGAGAAACAGCTCTTGAACAAACCGATCCACCAAGAACCCTCCAACCATTCTCGGCCGAAGATGTCAAAAATTGCATCATATTCTTGCAAGATCTGAGCTCCATTAATTCAAGCGAACCAGCACTAGCTTTACTCACGACCCCACTTAATGGGGCCGAGTTTTTTGCACACAATACAACACCAGAAGCTCCAAAGAAGTAAGCAGATCGAATAATTGCCCCCAAATTCTGAGGATCAGTAACCTCGTCTAATGCCACCCAAAGAAGGACTAGGGCCCTTTTCTCCTTCAACGCAAACTGATTCCAATTCCTTCATGTTCACCATTTGCAATGGTGAACCATCAAGAACCAAGCCTTGATGAGGCCTATTATCAACGATCATGTTTAGATCATGCTTTGACACCTCTCTAATGCTTAAGCCAATCTTTTCAGCCATCTTTACTACTTTCTCAAAACCCTTTTTGTCCTTCTTCTTTCTGTTATTCGTGCTTAAAATCTAACCCTTGTTGGATGTAAAGGGCGTAGAATTCTCTTCGCTGAGATGATAATGCAGCTAAAACTGGGCCCACTCCATAAATCCCTTCTCCAACTATTTTTGGCAAAGTAGATTCTGTAGCCTCTTTCGATGTCTTCTTCCCCCAATTTTCCTGTCTATTCCATCTCTTCACCTCCGGCCTATCAGATCCATGTTTTTTCACAGCGATCTTGTTAAACTTGTTTTGAATGTTATCCCATCTAGGATCATCATTAACCTCATCCACCTCATCTGTTTCTTCAACACTCTGCTCGTTATTCCTACGTTCATTGCTTGTTTCCCTAAATTCTACAGTAGATGAACCGCCTTTTAAGAACTTTTGTGCCGATTCCTCCCAAGAAGACCTGCTAGTTTTCATTGTCACATTTTTCTCCATCTTTTTCGCTTTGGCCGTCGCTAACCAAGGAAGAGTCTTTCCACTTCCTCGTGAGGCCATTTCTGAATATGAATTCGAAAAACTAATGTTGTTTCTACCTAGTGAATAACTCCACAAAGCATTTCTGCGCAAAGTTTCAAAGCGAGAATCGACTGAAATATTCCAGGGTCCTAACGAATGGAACTGTTTGTGGGTTTTCAGATTGGATTGAAGGGATAATTGATAACCACCGAACAACAATTGGGGCTTTTTAGGGGCCCGTGAAGAAATCCTAAAAGCTAAAGGAAATGCCTGGATTTTTGCCATATTATGCCCACAGCAGTAAGTGATAAAATTTCAATCATGAAGCAATCAAGATTGGAAAGAGAAAAAAATTGCAGAGAGTTGAATGAAGAAGAAGGAGCAGAACTAAGTAATACTTACCACCATCTTTTCTGAGCTCATTAATTGGCTCTCTTTATCCCTGAGATTTTAGAAGGGTTTTATTATCTGCGGCAAGATGAGGTAAAGTGTTTGGAGGGATTGGATATGGTTACTCGAGACTTGACACTGATGAAAGCCAAGTCCGAGGGAGGAACATCACGTAGCAAAGAGATAACAGGCCTGCTTGTGGATAGCCCAACCCACCTAATTCAGCACATAGCCTAGCCTTCCAAGTTCCAACAAAGGCCCAAGCCTGCTTGTGGCAGCCCAACCCAGTCCACCTAATTCAACACATAGCCTAGCCTTCCAACAAAAGCCCAAATGGTAAGGTTCAACACAATACAATGACTAAGTACAAACTTTACAACGGAAAGTACAACTAAGATCTAACACTTGCGTGTAGATTTGCCTTCATTTGAAGAGCTTTGCAAAACTCTCTACACCATGTTTTGTTCCCTGATTGCAAGATTTGTTAGTTTGCAACTCTTGCCATTGAAAAGGTGAATTCATTGATTTATTCAAGTCAAAGCTTGTAGATATCTCTACTCGCGGTGACCGCCGTTACCAGCTGTAAATTTGGGGCACAAATTCCAATGGCTTAACTTTGCCGTCATGTGTGCTATATGCATTATACTTTGCACAAGATATGTCTACACTTGTTCAAGCTCATAAAAGCTCCAAATTTGACTTTATCGTTTAGCCATACGTTGCGCTTTTTGGAGTACCATATCAAATAAACCATAACACACTTAAGCAATTGAACTTGTAAAAGCTTAAAACTTGATCTTGCTGCTTAATGACACTTTATTCTTCTAAGATTACACTGCAGCTTACACTCATCTCTCTACAAATTATAACACTCTACAAATTATAACACAGAGGCCTGTCCTAATCCATTCTTTAACAGAAGGGAGTCGTCTTTTCTCATGATCATAGAGAAAAATATACATTACAACTGACCATGAAAATGCATGGAAAAAGGATCATTGTAGTACTCATTTCTACATTGTGTGAGGAACACATTTTTGCTGCCTGAAAGGAGGTGTGTTGTGAACAAAAGCCATCAGGTCTCACCATGGCCTACAGGGTCAACCGGCAACCATCAGTCAGATAATAATCGTCGCAGCAAAAAACCTCACAAGGCGTAAATCTTCTCATCGGAGTTATAATCATCCAAATCAGAAAAATTCGCCGAATATGACCACGAGAAAGATTTGCTTCCACTCGCACGTTTAATACGTCTCTGAGAATCACTACCGGACACCCCAAAATGTTGTCGAAACACAAAGTAGCACAAACTAACCAGAGTCCCAATGAGTATAGGCGCACCCAACACAGTAATCGTTATAGCCATCCACGAGCTTTTCTGCCCTACGACCACAAACGCAATCGCTAAAAATGCCCCACACGTGCTAATACATGCGGCCCACATTAGCTTGTTCACAATGGAGACCACTTGTCTTTGAGCCCTAGTGTCCCACGCAACTAGCGTGATTTGGACCACAACCACCGCAAGGGAAATGAACAAGGCGGTTGAGTTTAGCAGACAGAAAACCCTAAACCCGATAGTCCCAGAAATACGTGCTCTTCCAGCATCTGGACCATCGGTTTGGTACAAACCGGGCAAGTTGAATATAGCAAGGAAAGCTATGGAGGCGAAAAGAACTGCCACGACTGTGATAGAGTTGGTTGTATTTTGGACTGCTTCTCGATGGATTTTTTTTAGCTCTTTCGCAATGCCGGAAACTCGTCTACGGGTTTTCTCATTCTGTATGAGTTGGGAATGGACTTCGTGTTTGATATCACTTACGGTTCTTTTGAGTTCCATTGCTTCATCGACTTGGCCGATGTACCTTGCATGCTTGGCACCGGCCTCTAGTAGGGCTTCCTTGATTTCCAAAGCTGACGCTCCGTATTGGAGTTTGTCAGCTATGTCCATTGCTGTTTCTCGTTGATTGTTGATGATGTTGATGTCAATGTAATTGAATGTTAGTAGAAGGCCGACAATCTGAAATGGAGGTGAGGTTTGTTAGAGTGTGGAAGACATGAAAGGTGAGGAACTAGAACTCAACAAGTGCATTGCTTGAACAAATGCTTTTGTGTGTGTGTGTGTGTGTGTGTGTGTGTTTATAGTGTAAACATTTGCAGAACATTGCCCTGGCGTGTGCTAGAATGAACTTTTGTTTTACTAAAAATTTAAGGCGCCATTCTCCAGTTTTCTATTTCGGAGTGGAGAGAAACCACTTACGTATTTTCCTTGTTTCCAACATTTTGGCATATTTTCGTTGAAAACGCTCATAAGGACAAAAAAACTTCATTTGTTTTGAGTTTTGTTTACAATATTTTCTCTTGTTCTTGAAAATGTGTTTTCAAAACCACGACACTAAACAAGTTTTCGATCTTTTTGAAAAACTAAAGAAAGAGAACAAACCCCGACTTCTTAGATTGAACAGTGACCATGCCATGAAATGTGTAGAGAACAACAAGTACTTGTTTTAAACATGTGGTTGATACTGACGTCTGATTTCGACTAAACAACACAAGCTAAGTTCTAGGTAGAGCAAAATTAAAACGAACACAAGCTTAGAGAATAACAAGAAACACAAACACGTCCAATCCATCCAATTATAAAGAAAGAAAATTCAATACCTGAGGACGGTTTTTCCTTGTAGCTATATGAGCAGCAGTGTTACCCTTCTTGTCACGTTCATTCAATATCGTGTGATCAGCTTCAAGTAATTCATCTACCACAGAAGTATCCTTTCCTTTTACAGCCATATGCAACGCCGTTTGGCCCTTCTTATCTTTGATGCCAACAATTCCAGGATCCTTCTCAATAAGTTCTTTCGCAATATGCAAAAGGCCATAACGTGCAGTTGTGTGCAATGCCGTTTTCCCATTCTTCCTCACAATTCTTATCGTGCTGACATCAGCATCTAATATGGCATTCACGACATCCAAATGCCCCTGCACGGCGGCTGAGTATAAAGGGCTCGTGTTTGATGAGTCGCATACTTTGCATAGCTCGGGCCATCTTCCAAGAAGTTCCTTCACAATTTCTGTATACAGAATGCATCGACATTATTAGGCTTGTTTGGAAAGTTGTTTTCAAACTCAAATGTTTCTAAACGCTCCATACAATCCACTTTTTCACAAGTCATTTCATGCATCATACGTATTTTACATCGTATTTCCTCATTAAGTAACATGTTTATTCCTATGTTCTTTTTGTTAGTACTCACAATCAACTAAGAGCCGACAAATTTCACCTCTAATCACTGACTGTAATGAGGTTTTCTTGTCTGTAGGAAGAAAAATACATGTATATCAGTCTTGACAAACTCATTATCTGCATTCATTCTTCCAAATTCTATTGTTTTTCTGTCAAAACTCTATTGTTTTTCTTTCTAAAATTTTTTCATCTCATCCTCTCAAATTCTCTCTTTTCTCTCCCAAAATTCCGTCCTTTTTTGTCTAATTTTTCATTCCAAGTAACATCGCAAGATTCTAAGATCAAATTCACAGCAAAACAAGGTTATGCTTCATAGTCCTCAAGTTGTGTAATACACACCTAGGTGCACAATTAAATCAAGAATTTCAATGTCAACCCAAAATTCAAAACCAAAACACAAAATCGTTGAATTATGCCAAAACAAAAAAGAAACCCCAAATCAAACTTCAAACCCACAAACAAATTGGACAAATATTACACAGTTACACAAGCACATAGAGAATAGAATTACAATCAACAACTAAAATCTACTGACAAAATTACAAAGGGATTACAGCAACAATACCTAGGTGTCCACACGAGGCAGCGACATGGAAAGCATTCATATCTGATTTAGCTCTGATCTTAACAATCTCCAAATCACAAAACCCAAGCAAATATCTGAAAATTTCGATGAAATTATTCTTGGCTGCTATGTATAAAGCAGTCTCCTTTTCGTCATTTTGAAGGACCATTAAAGAAGCTGGATCAGAGCCTTCATTGTGGATGAAGTTCTTGAGGGAATCAAAGTCCCCAGATCGAACGGCGAAGAAGAATGATTGGTGGGTTATGAATCTTAAAGACTTTGAGTCCATGTACTGTAGAGGATGATCAATAACTGTTGAAACACGCACTAACACACACACACACAGAGAAGTGAGCTAAAAGATTCAATCTTTACAAGTTGTTTTTCTCTGTTTCTCACAGTTTGTAGATGTCTCTGTTTCTCTCTTTTGAAACTTTCCGTAACGCGGAGGAGGTGGTGGCTGAAAAATGGGGAATCTTTTCCTCTTTCTTTAGGGATGAGTGTGAGAGAGAGAGGGAGAGTAGGAGAGAGAAATGAAGAATTGTGTGTCAACGTTTCATTGAAGTGTTAGCGATTAGTCACTAGAGGTCTGAAAAGGCGCTCTACCCTGTATGGATTGGCCCCCGTGAATTATTTGATTCTATTTGTTGCTTTTACATTCGCCTAACAGGAATTAATCTACTCGTATTAATTTGTAAAAAATAATCCTTTAATAGTTAATCATTAATATGTACAAAAGTTAGCACCTGAAACTTTATTTTATTGCTTTTGATTTTTTTTTTGTGACTTGCGGGAATTTTTTTTTGGGGGGGGAACCAGGCTTCCGACCTAGAATGTAAGCGTTTTACTGCTGTGCTACTTGATTCGAACCAGGCTTTCGACTTGGAACGCAAGCGTATTATTATTGTGTCACTTATTCGATTCCTTACTTTTGATGTTTTATGTTATTTTGTTTATAAAGTTTTTTACTTCGTCTTTGTGCAACTTTTCCTTACGGTCGTCTAAATTTGTAAAAATTCGAACTGTTGTGTTGCTGTTTCTTTATATTTTATTTTATGCCTTTTAAAATATTAATTTAGATATTATTAGTATGCCGTTCTGTTTCCTTTTAAGTCAATGCCAACTTTGATATTTTGTAATATTCATTTAAATTAAATCGAAAATTATAGAATTTTTAAAGAGAAAAAGGAAGAGAGACTTGGGATAATAAAGACAGTGAGTGAGTTTGTGCAATGGATGTGCATGTATTTTTCATCTCCGAAATATAAAAATTAACGTCCTTCTAGTATGTGTTAAACTTTTATAAACATGTTTATAGTTTGTTAAAACTGATACCGTGCTCATATTAAATATATATATATACATATATATATAATCAATAAAGTGTATAGATGTGAGATTTACATTTATGCACTATATTTGATACGTACCTATATTGAACAATATTGGATCACTTTGACAACACTTCAATAATTACTTTTCTTTTCCTAATGTTTCTCGCTCTTTTACTGTACATCGATCCTCTTAAAAATCACTTTTCTTATGAAATAAAAATAAAAATCACTATAAAACATGAACAATTATTAAAAGTCAAGTTTTTTTTAAAACTTACACACACACACACACATATATATATATATACACGAAATGATAAAGTACCATCGATGGTGCTTTAGTTACGGCATCATCGATGGTATTTTCGGGATCGATTCGACTCCCGTTTTGAAATTCTAGATCCGAAATCAATGGTTATGGAAGTTCAGAAATTTTTTTCCATGACAATGCGTAGCCATGTGACCATCGGTTAAAGTTTGACACTATTTTTGAAAGACTAACTCCCATCACCGTCTTTGTATCCAAATCTGAATTTTAAAATGAGTCGAATAATCGAAAATATCATTAATGGTGCCATAACTAAAACATTATCGATGGTGTATGATCATGCTTGATATATATATTTCACTGACAATATTATTTATAAATACTTCAAAATACTTTGATCATTTTGAAGTCTCGCAAAAGTCAAAACTATCGTTTTCAAATTCTGGATCAACTTTAAAGTTGGCTGTACTATGCAAAAAAAATTATGGCAAAAAAACTAATAATAATAATAAATAAATAAAAATTGTAGTTTGAGAGAGGACTCAGAGATGCCATACCTGTCACGTACCTGTGCGTCTGTGTCTGGTAACTTAGACTAAAAAATGTAGACTAAAAAATAATTATCTGTCATATCACCTTTTCTTTGTTGATTTGTTGGTAACTTAGGGTGTGTTTGATTGGCCAAATTTTCCATGGAAAATGTCCCATCAAAAAAATTTTTTTCCCACTTAATTGTTTGATTACATCATTTTCCATGGAAAATATTTTCCATGGAAAATAATGTACAATCATTTTATCATGGAAAGATTTTAAAAGAAAATCTTCAAGAAATTATTTTCAAGATAAGAATGCTTTCTTTCCACCGCCAATCAAACACACCCTTAGATACTTGGACTGGCCCTCCCTTCTTGTGAAATTATTGAATATTTTGTTTTTTTTCGTTTAATTTATTTGAGAAGTCATTTGATGTATAATAGACATGATGATCGACAATTTCATGAATCTTTATATTATAAAAAGAGAAGTGCCACGTGACACTCATTAATATTTTTAAAAAAGCATAAAAATCCATTTTGTCGTTAAAAAAAAGAAAATTTTATTTTTAAAAATAAATCAATATTAATTGGTAGTTTTAAATAGGAAAAATTCTTTAAATATAAATATGTTTTAATGAAACATAAATTTATCATTAAATGTGATAAATAAAATTTAATAAGAAAAAAATTAGTTTTGGAAAAACTTTAAATGTAATTTCATTTTTCAAATTTCTAATTAAAAACATTAATTAATATTTTATTTATTTATTTATTTGTACGGTGTTAAAAAATATTATAATTTTAGATAGTTTTGATTTGTAATGTGCATTGGATTATTCAAATAGTTGATTATTCTTAAATCAAATAGTGATGCTAAAATTATAATTGAATTTTCATTGAATAATTTATTTATTTTTAAATAAAGAATAATTTATTAATCTTGATTTTTATATTTTGAATTGTTATATTATCATACCATTAATCTTTATAATATAATTTGTGAAGTTCCATGTACGCAAAGATGCCAACATGACATACATTAAATATTTTAAGAAAATTATAAAATTAGTTTTAGAAATAAACCAACATTAATTAGTAGTAATTAAAAACATAATTGAAAATAAACCAATATTTAAAACAAACATTTAATGAGAAAAAAATTTATTTTGAAAGAGTTTGAATATAATTTCATTTTTTAAAGTTCTAATTCAAAATATTAAATAATAAATATTTTTTATTTTTTATTTAATTTTATCGTGATAAAATTATAGGTTTTGATAGTTTTGCATGGTTACGTGAATTGGTCTGCTTAAAAATAGTAGGTATCTTTGACTTTTTTCTTTTTTAAAATCAAATAGTGAGTGGTTAAAATGATAATTGAATTTATATTGGATAATATATTTATTTTTAAGTAAAATATTAATTTATTAATCCTTAGATTATTATAATTGAAGTTGCACATTTGGCGGATGCCCTATTGGCAGTGCCAACATGGCACATGATTTCTAATTAAAAAAATTAATTGTTGTTTTTCGTTTTTAATACGGCTGATGTAATATGTTTACTAACTATATTTTGCATTGCATACTTTTTGCTTTTTCTAACTATATAAAATTAAAATTAAAATTTTTCTTTTTACAATTAACATACAGTTTACATAAATGGAAAGAAATCAAATGAATTATGTAGATGTGGAAAGAAATCAAATGAATTGTTACGTCTTATATAATAGAGTTAAAATTAAGTAGCAATTATAGCTAATCACTAAAAGAATGCATAAAATCATAAAATTTAGAGCGTGTAATGTCTATTTCAGAAAGAAAAAAGGTGTTCAATATAAATTTGATATGTACCAACGAGAAAGACACTTTTGATAACTAAAGAATTTTTATATATTCATTCCCAATGGTTCATTTACAATTAATTATTCTCTACGAGTATTGTTGTGCAATGCTATGCAGGGCAATTAGAATTAAATGTTTTGATAAACTTCTTAATTATATAATGCACGTGAATTTTTATAATTTACAATTGTGACTTTACTTCGTATTTTTTCATTGACTATAATATACAATATTATAGATTTAAATAATTGTTTATAATTATGTAATCTTCTATGCATAAATTATATCAATTATGTAATTCAATATATATTTATATTTACAATTTTATATCAATTATTTACTATAGAAAAATTTAATTGTTTCCGTGCATCGCACGGGCGTGATACTAGTTATTATTGATCAGATGGTTGATTTTCATAAATGAGTCTAATGTGTTCTAATTTATAGCTATCAATTATAATTCTGATTTCGAATTTTTGTATATTATATAAAATAACTTAATAGTTCAAATAAAAATATTCATTATTTAATACCCAGCGTTGATCTGGTACCCACTGTGGGTACCTTATAGTATCCATAGTCGGGAAAAAATTAGTAAATTAGGGTCTCCACCATCATCAGAGCGATTATATATTTTTCATCTCATCTAACATAAATATTGAAAAAATTTTTAAAAAAATTTTTTTAAAAAAAATTTGGGAAATGACGTGGTGCCACCACAGGGCCACGTGTCATGGGTATGTACCCACTGTGGGTACTTGAACAAAACCAATTTAATACCAATAACAAGCTACTAAAATGTTGTACCACATTGGTTGATGCGACTTTAAATTCAAGTGTCGGATCTATAATTAAATGGATCATACTAGATGTATAGATGTATATCGTGAATTATATAATAATTGATAATTCAAACAGCTACATACATAACAAAACAAAATTCGAAGAAAGTCCAAACTGCGGACGAAATGAAAAAATCTAAACAAAATCTATATAGGGTGTTAGCGGATGAGTTTTAATGTATTTTTATGAGTAGGAAGAGAGAGAATGAGTGGAGTTGGATGGTGGAGATTTAATGAATGGTGAGATATATGAATGTGATTTGTTTGACCAAATTTGAAATTTGAAAAAAATACATTAAAATGTGTTTTTGAACTCATGCTAACACAATATCTGGGCACAAAGAAATCAATTCGCAACAGGTTCAATTCTAGAATTCATTTTTGTAGAGAAAGAAGCATAATTTTTCAAAACCTATTACAAAAAGTCAATTACAAGAGGTAAAAGGCAGATCACTCAAGAAACAATCGCAATCAATTTTGGTCATGTTTGTTTGGGCTATCATTTGACTTTTTTCTTGATCCACCATCGATTTAAAAAAAAAAAAAGAGTCAATTATTATCTTTTCAAACCGAGAGTCGTGGACGATTGCAATCGGTTATTTGGCATCTAATTGACTAATTCTCCTTCTTTTTGTTTTGTTTATTTGTTGTTGAATGAGTTATAGGTCATTGTTTGATTATGTGTTCATTTTATGGTTTATAAGGGAACAATTATTATTATCATTGTTGTTGTTATTATTATTATTATCATTGTTATTATTATTATTATTATTATTATTATTATTATTATTATTATTATTATTAAACATACTTACGTTGTACCAGATGAAAATATGTCCTCCTCAATGTATTGTTGGGCCTGAGGCAAAGGCCGGATTTGCCACGCGACAAAACCGACCTTTGAATGCAATGATACTACTATCTCATAGTTGATTTGCAGGATTGTTCTGTTGAAACTTTTGCCCTCTATATATTTGAGGCCAATGCTTTCACTTTGAAGAAGAACAATACCTTTTCAGTATTTTATTAGCTTCTACATTTCTTGAAATATATATTTTGCATTTGATATTATTTTTAACATGTCTTTTACGTGTAGGCACAATATTTTCTCCCTTTCAATATCTAACACTTAAATTATTTGTTTAAATGAGTGATTATGAAACCTAAAAATACAACTTCTTAGAGCATCTCCAGCCATGCGCTAGCTTCTTGCCATGATATTCCCTTTTCCCGTGTCACTTTCCTCCAATGGCATGCCAAATTAGCCGATATAATGGTGGAGATCAATAGCACTGCACTGTTCATATGCCATTCGAAACAACACAAGGGTGGGCCCACTTTTTCTTTCTTTCTTTCATAAGTGCTAGCTTCTTATATTTTATCGTTGTACAAAAATAATTTTTGACCTTATAAGTATGTCTACCAAAATTTTTTCACATCTGCAAGTAAAGTAGGTTTGTAAGAAGCTTTAAAACTTCATTTTTAGAACCCTTCGACTAGATTGTAAAACATTTTTTTTTGTTGAGTACAAATTACGGACTGTAGGAATATGGTGTGGTGTCTCGAACCCGAGACAAATCGATGAGGGGGTACCTTACCATTATACCAAAACCTCTTGAACAAAACAAATTTATAAACCCCCTAAATTGTAAAATCTATTTTGTTATATTCCTCATATGCTGCACTATTTCTTGGATATCCATGAAATGGTCAAGCTCTAATTGCCTCTACAATGGTTTGGACTTAGTTTCCATCTCCTCGAATCACATTTGGACAAAAGTGCAACATTGCCAATTTATCATCAACATTAGTAATCTATCAGGCAAGTAATTTATATATAATGGTTGTTTATAAACTAGGTAGCTGAGTGATCGATATTATATAAGGAAATGTGTGTCAGTGGACAAAAAAGAGTAATGCACGCATCTTGCACAAAATTCATGTTGCACAAACTTTTGATACAAAAAGTATCTGCAATTGCTCTAAAGTGACAATGACTCCATACTGAGCACAACTAATACTAGTAGGGACACAATTGTTTTTGATGATAATCGAATGGTCAAATAATTGCCAACTTAGCTTCACTACTTCAATGCATATGTGTATTATAAGCTATTCACATGCTTTTCACATAATTTCATGTTAGGCTCTTCATAGATTGCAGAAGTTAAATTTTAGAGAAATTTCATGTTAGGCTCTTCATAGATTGCAGAAGTTAAATTTTAGAGATATAAGAAAGTTTAAACGAACATGGGCTAATTTTACATTCTAGATGTAACCATAAATTGTGTTACCGCAAAAATAACAATTTATATAACTAACGTAACATAATTAGCAAACTTTTGATACAATTCTGAAGTACGGACAACAAAAATTATGCACTCATCTTGCACAATGCACACTTATGCAACGTTTTCTTTCACAAACACTTCGTATACTACAAAAAGTTCATTTTTTAACAGAAAATGTTTTTTTTTAAAAGAAACCATTTTTTATTGCTCCGTTGAAAAACATTGTTAGAAAATTTTGGGAGGTATGATTTTTGTGATCAAAACTGACTTATTTGCACTGGTTTGGTTATTTATGATTTTTAAACATGGTACACATGATATATAAAAATCTAAATATGTTGCCTTAAATCTTTATGATTTTTTAGCCGTCACATCCAATTAAAACAATATCTCCGATATTGAACATTAATATATTTGATTGGATTGTTAATTTTGATTAGATGAGACAACAAATGAGAAATCTATTAAAGCATCCGATGTCTACGGTTTTGGAGACCCTTTCGAAACATTTATTGGGACTTCTTGTTAAATAGCAATACCCTTCTGGTTTCGAGACCTAATTGGTCGTTATATATCGGTTTCTAAATTCCTTGGAAGTTAGGTTTTATTTAAATGCATACATATATATTTATCACGGATTGGCTCTGTTCCCCACAGTGGGCAACATAAGCCAATCCCCACGCTGACGTGGCGCCACCAGTGGGTGCCACGTCAGCACGCAAAATTTTTTTTTTCCCGACTGTGGGTAGGAGAGCCGGACTGATATTTATCAATCTATTTGGAAAGTACATTAATTTGGGGCCTAAGAACTTTCATGGAACACATAGGATAACTCATTTTACTGGATGTCACGATGGACGACTGCACTTTCATACTTCTTGGGTTGGCTGAAATATTTAGCTTCGGAATTTTGATTTCATTCTTTACCTGCCTTAATCTCCTTTCGGTCGATAATAATTTTGCAAACCTGCAAGTACATTAGTTGTTTTCGCATATTAGTTTTATTTATCAGTAATAATATTGATTAGGTAAGTGTTAATGTAACACTGTAATATTTGTTGTTGTGTCACATGTCACTTAGTTGCTAATACATTAGGTTTTTTGTTTATAAATAACAGTTTATACCTTTTGAGAGCATTCTCATTTGTGCCTCCATTTTGGATCGGCTCAGTTAGGCCGGTCTCCAAATTAACCCTTGAAACCGGATTGGTTAATAGTCTCTCCCCAATGCCAACAAGTTTTTCCAAATTTTCCTTGGTCGCAACATCGACTGAAGCTTCTAGTCCTGATAATGTGTCATCCTGTGCAATATATAGATTAAACCAACAAATTTGATTTTGAGCATATTTTTTTCGAAATTATAAGACAAGAAGAAATTAATTTCTTCGATAAAAATGAATTTTCAATTACTTACTTGAATTCTAAGATAATTGTCCTCCGCGAAAAGGGATTGGAAAATAAAACAATTGTGAAAATCAACCATATCAGCACTTGCTTGAGTGAATATTTCAAGCAAAGGTGTAGTGCCTCCATAGAGAAACCAATTCAAAATCCCCCATTTGGCTGCAACTCTTGTATCATATTTCTTATCAATCCTTGCAACACCCGTCCCTATTGATATCGTAAGAAGATGAGGATATTCGATAGTAGGCTCTGGTTGGGACATATTTGCTTTGTGGTCAAATATTTGCTTGGTCACTTGGGTTATAGCCACCAAAGTCTGTAATCAGCGATCATAAATTAGTATTGATGTGACACTGAATTTAGCGTTGACCAATTTTTATGTTACCTAAGGACATGAGGCATTATTAAGATTATTATTATTAAAATTATGTAACTATGATCATAATATTTATAAAGTCGTAATTATTACCGGATTATTTGCAACGACACCACCATCAATAAGATTATATTCTTGAAGGGGCGTTCCTTTACGGTCTTTGGTCGTGAATTGGTGGCCAGGAAGAAAAGTTGGAGCTGCTGAAGTACTAATGCAAATATCAGACAGTTTAGCATCTAAACATGGAGCTCTTTTCGCCTGCATAACAAAATGAACGCCTTTAAAGATTGATGTTTTTTTTTTTAATAAGTCTTTAAAGAATATTGGATAATACTAACACAACTATTTTATTTTTTAATTAAAGAGTTGGTAAGGCAAAAGGGGGACCGAGTGTGTAATCCAAGAATTAAGAACAAGTAAAATAAACGCACCTCAAATGTGTTTTATTTTTCAAAGAGTTGGTAAGGCAAAAGTCTTGAGGTGTGTTTTATTTTGGCCCACGTACTATGTGTGTGAAAACGAAAGTGTGTTTATCTTCGCCACCAATATCTATGATTTAGAAGAAACCATATACTTTGTTTAATTAAGATTAGCTTGTTTGATAAAAATATTTTTTCGAGCTGTAATTGCCGACTCTCACAAAAATATTTTTGTGTGAATTCACGTACAGAAATTGGATGTCGTGACGCTCAAAAGTGGCTTTAAGAGGCGGTTTTCACATGCCTTATATTAGATAGCTGTGAAATGTCCAAGAGCTCTTGAGTTTGGAACCGCCTCCTAAAGTGTTTTTTGTAGTAGTGGAAATGACAAAATTGTTTTCGACTTGATTAGGCAATTACCTTTTCAAAGGGTAAATTTGTCATTTTACGTTCTCATCAAACGACTCAAATGAATAATAATAATTTAATACCTCATAGGTAGAGAAAATCACTGGCTGTAATCGCTTGATATCAAAAGTTGGGATAACAACGTTTGTGAGTGTCTCGGTCAACCTAACATCTTTTAGCTTCTCTTGCAACACATTATGAAGGTGTCTTCCATCGTACAAGGGACCTATCAATGCTTTGAAAAGCTTTCCGAGTCCCAGAAAATCACTGTAATGATAAAAATAAAATCTTTCAATATTCGAAAACTGAGAGATCAAAAGATATTATAATTTGCCAAAAAAAAAAAAAAGAAAAGAAAAAATGAATTACTTCATTTGTGGAAAGATTTTTGGACAATTCTCTAGATAGAAAGGCTTGATGTCTTTAGCAGCATATAGGGGACGATTATTTTCGTCGGGAGCAGTTAGCATGGCTGTTACAAGGCCGCCGGTGCTTGTCCCTGCAATCACGTCGAAGTAATCTGCAAGTCTTGCTTCCTTCCCGTCGAGTTTCTACATCATTTCTTACAATTATATCAAAATTAAAACGAAATATTACAAGTGGAAAGCAATATTTTCTTTCGTTTCGAAGGATACAATCTAAAAAACACCTAATTGTAAACCTTTTCTTGTTTGTTTTATAAAATGAGTCGAGGAATCAAATTTCTAAAAAAAAAAAAAATCTCTATCTTCAACATTGTTAAGTTAGTGCATAAAAATATACATCTTTGTTTTCACACAGATCAGTACGTGTTGCAAAACAGGACGCACGTCAAGAAGACGATGAGTGGACTGTAATTTAAAACAGATTAATAATAAAGATAAAGCGACTGCTGTGAAGAAGGATATTAGGCCTAACTCCACCTAGAAAACCGGCTTGCAAGGGGAGGTTTACCCTCACCTTATGAATTGGTTTTTATACCACCTGATTGCTCGATGTGGGATCTAACAACTGCAACTCTGATCTTTATAGGACGGAGGGAGTATGTAATATACCTGAAGTTGAGATTCAAGAAAATCCAAGATGGTAGCGGGAATAAGTCCTCTGATGCCACCACCATCAATGCTCAAGACTGTAATATAATTTGCATAGTTTGGAGGCTTCACTTCAGAAATTCCCTCCATTTTAGAAGGCTTGCAAACCTCAAATTTGCAGGAATGGAGCAACTTAAGAAGTAGTATTGGAGAGAGAACTAATTAGGATTAATCTGTATTTATAGCTCATGATTCAAATGCTTAACAGTATTTATATATTAGTCAAAGAATTTGCAGTTCTATGAACTTTCTAGTTTCAGACGATACAATGTCTATTTAAAGTTTTCTTAGAAATATTTTATAGCGATTTGAATTTATTTATGAGACGTGTGATCAGTTTGCATTAGGCAAGTACTAATTATTTAATGTGTTCACGTCTGTTAATTGACTTATATCCAAATAAATAACAAGTCGTAGTATATACCATGTATGAACAAGTAGCTCAGGACAGAAAAATGCTCTCATTGACTTCATTAGTCTATATAAGCAAATAAATATATTGGTGAACAAGTTTCCATATTAATATATATATGTATGAGTATGAGGATTGATCCCCTCTCGATGTTGGGAGGTTTCCTACGTCACGTGTTTCCCCTGATTGGAGAGGAATCTCAAATCAGGATCCCACTTGAGGCTCTCCTCCAATCAGGGAAGGACACGTGGCGTGAGGACTCTCCTCACATAGGGAGGGGATCAATTCTCATCTGAGTCAATGACTGCTACAACTTCAAAAATGTTGAAAAAAGAAAACTATGAAGTCGTCCATTATATAATATAGGTTAATTTACTAGGCGACAAGTTGTGTAACAACTTAAAGATATTATTAAAAAGCCTTTCCGATATATATTAGCTAATATTAATTAATCCATGACAACTAATAATAAGATTAATTGAGAAGCACACGCAATAGGGTTTTCTCTGCATGGCTATTGGAGCAATTCTTACAACTTGTCCATTGTTTTTAATTAGGAAGTATCATCATTCCAGAAACAATAATGAAACATACGTGGGCCCTCGGTAGCATGTGTCCGCATCACCAGCAGCACTGCAGCAGGATGTATATTTTTAGGCAATTCCCATGATCGATTTTATTGTATAATGATATATATCACATGACACTATACCGTAATTCCACGAATTGTCGCGGTTTTTAATCGTGACAAAAAAAATCTCGGAAACAGTAAAAGAATGTGCTCGAAGTGTTCTGGAGAAAATTTGAATGCTTTATTAATTGAATGATTGATTGATTACTTATATTGATATAACAAGTCTTGATCTATCAAGTTGTAGAGGAAATATAACTCCCATAGATATACACGAGGGTAATTACAAATTTTAAATTTAAATAATTTATGTGATAAACATAGAAGAGGGTAACTAACAATTTAAACTAATTGCAGATAAGTATACAGGATAACTAATAACGTTCTAATTGGATTATAACAGAAAATATTTACAGATAGTTTCGAGCCAGGTAGTGAAAGTCAATATAATGGCAACATGTCGCATGGAGTGAAAAATTGGATTTACACAAAGATATGTGAGCCCAATATTATCAAAACAGGTGACGGGAACTTGAGATAGAGAAAGGGTGAGCTCATTTTGAAGTTATTGAAGATTTGAAGCTGGGTGCACTGCAATCCCACACTGGAAAATGAAGGAAATTGGTATTGTAAGAAAATGTTAAATAACTATCCCATATAAGAAAAAAAAATGGAATTGAACCAATTTAAATATGGTTAACAATTTATAAAGTATAACCAATGGTTGCATTATAAATCACTGGCCAATTTCCACATTGTTGGAAAATAGGTGAATGGAAATCGCAAATTGTTTGAGAACATAGTGAGTGCAATCCCACTTCGGCTTGGGTCATAAGAACGCATGTGTGACCAAAGTGTGCAATTCCACATAAGAAAAAAAGTCATAAACACTTTGTAATGTGTAACCGGTGATTGCAATATTTCAAATCATGGGCCAATTTTCACATGAGGTTTGGGACTCGTTCTGAGGTGCAGCGCTTGTACATGCATATGTGAATATTGCATTGAAATTTGCTAGAAAGTGCAAGCCACGTTTTGGGAATTTTCCTTTATGTTTTTGGCCTGAGTTGTGAAACATAACATTAATGTTGTAAGAACCAATTGAATTTTGTAAATCTTGAGTCATTAGTGTGTGGGAGGTTACAACTGTAAATGGAATTTTATTGTGTAATTATATATTATTAATTATTCTATATTCATATACAAATCTGTTTAGCATCGCTGTTTACAATTGAAAGTTTAAGAGTTGTCTTATTTATGGATTACTTAGACGTATCTGGATGGTGGTCAGTTACAGACACAGTTTGTTCACAGTTTACGGAAGCGAGATATATTTGAGTTATGTTTCGATTGTAGCCTAGATATATCTAACGTAGGATACAAAGCAGAAACGTAAACAATCAGTTAACACATGGATTTTAATGTGGAAAATCCCTCAGGGTAAAAAATCACGTGCCTGCACCTTACAAACAAACAGATCCACTAGTTACCAGGAAATTAAACAAGTTACAAAGAATTAAAGGATTGAAATATGCATAAAACAATCAAACAACTAAGATACTAGCGAAACCACTCCCTGATTTCTTTCTTAGTTTGTACTGTGAGCCAACGTCCCGTTGCACTTCATTAA
Organism: Jasminum sambac; assembly: GCA_018223645.1. Classification (NCBI taxonomy): domain Eukaryota; kingdom Viridiplantae; phylum Streptophyta; class Magnoliopsida; order Lamiales; family Oleaceae; genus Jasminum; species Jasminum sambac. The sequence goes on along the minus strand of CP073650.1, from coordinate 17,751,687 downwards.
TTCTTTGAAAACTCCGCAATCCAGCCTGGACTTGCGCGGTCCTCTCAGCGATCGTCACCTCCCGTGAAGATCTTCTCTTGGTCGAGGCTCCTGTGTAGTGGATTCTGACTTCTCTGAAGATTTAACTTGATGAATATCAAGTAGTGGACTTGTAAGAACGTTGCACTTGATCTTTGTACAAACAAAACATAGATCTAAATTTACAAGTGCATAGAGAAGTAAAGGGAATGAACTATGAAGCTTAAATGGTTCTAGGCGTTTTCTTCCAAGCTTCTCTGCATATGGGTGTCTATATCCTCCTCCCACTTGACTTCTCATATATTCTTATACAAGTTAGTTTCTTACCACAACGGAAACTTCCTTGTATAAGGACTCTAACAGCAACATCTCTTTTCTGATAATGATTCCTATAAATTGGACCTTCAGGTCTTGATCTTGACGTTGGATTTAAAGAACCACGAGTCCTGAAGACTCTGTCAAAATTTCACACAAATCGGACTGTTGGATATTGAGATATCTCGATTTTTTCACGACTGCACAGGCTGTTCAACTCGGGATTCGTCTTACTTTCCTTTTATCCAGATCCTTCCAAAAGATAGAAATTAAGTTAATATAGGATAATTATAATAATGTAAGAACCAACTAAATGATAAGATAAGTAAAGACAAATACAAACAAGAGGATGAGACAAGAGATAAGCTTTCATATTTTACCATCCTTATCCTCATTTGAATTTTATTATGATAGGCGTGTAGGATGATTTAACATTATCTTAACAAGGCATTATATTTTAATAATAAATTTAGTCCATTTAATTAAGTGTGAAAAAATAGAAATGACAATCAAAATAATTGGCCTTTAATTAAATTATATCCATTAAAAAAACTAACAACAATTTTTACCAACAGTAATTTCAACAACAGTGGTTGCAACTGGCTGATAGTCGGCCGCAGTTAGTGAACATGAGAATGTGGTTTTTTTTATTCTTTCCAATAAAAAAGATAACATGAGCACCCGTTGAGCTGTGATATATCATGGTCTATTGTGTCATGAAAGTATTGAAGTGTTTATTAGAAAACTAGTAGATCATAGTGAAATTAATTGTTTGTTGACTTTATTGCAACCAAAGTCGTTTGTTCATCTGACATTTTTGACTGCAGACAAAAATAATTTTAGGGATGGAACTTCTATCTCAAAAAGTTAACCTATTAGGCAGAGTAATTTAATTCCTTATAAATTTATCACTTAATTCATATTTAGTCGATGTGGGATTTCGTTCGTATATCCCCAATAATTTCTCTCTTGAACGAAGTATCATATTAACTTACTCTCTTTAATCAATAACCAATATATCTAACTTTCTCCTCAAGGCCTAACTCCTTCAATGCGGTCCGATCATCGCTTTATGTGGCGCAATTGCCTTAAGAGCCAATCCACATGGACACAACCACTTTAGGAACCAACCATGGATTTTTTCTTGGCCTCATGATCCACCTCGGAGCCCACCAACTTCATAATGGAATTGTCTTACTCGTACACGTGGCTAAATATGAGCCTTGTGTTACGACCCGCGCATCTTTGGAAGATTCTAAAGACAAACTTGTCGGAAATACCGGTAGAATTCTCTAGAAGCCTTCTACACAAATTATGGAGGGTTATAGGTTATTTCTCTAGAATGCTCTAATGTATATAGTAATGTAAATATCTTAAATATTTTAATGGAGAATTATGGAGAATTCTGGAAGTTAGATATAGGCCGTTAGATCAAAATGATCTCCACCGTCCATTGAAGAGGTGGAAAGTATAAATAGGGGTAGGATGCTTTATTTGTAACCATCCAAGAACTTGTAAGCTTTCTCGCAATATAAAGTATTCTCTTAAGTGTTTTCACTTTGTCTTTACTCCTCTAAGTTCTCATTACTTTAGCAACTTTGTTCTGGAAGCCTGATTTAGTGTTAAGTCTTGCACGAGGCGGAAGTTTAAAGCACTAAGGCCGCGCTTAACTTGTGTTGAAACATTAGGTGCGTGCCACTTGGCTCGATACCATTTTTTAGGGATTGAGGTTCCATCCCAAAATATTAATCTATTGGGTGGAGTAACTTAATCCCTTATAAACCCATCACTTAACCCATATTTAGCCGATGTGAGATTTCGTTCGTATATCCCCAACAAATGAGAAATTTAATAATGGAATTTCGTAGGTTTCTTGGCGCATGAAGAAAGTGTTCTATATCTAAGCTTAACGGCCATACTTTATTTTGTTGAATGTGTTCATGAATATCCTGAATCATTTTAAATACATTAAATTATTTGTCTTACAAGCACGAGAGAGTGAGATAATTATTAAATATTTTTTCCTGAACACTGTCGATATTATATTGTTAGATTCATATCTTTTGGAAAAAAAAAATCCTCCTCCTTATATAAGACGCTATAAGAATAAAATATTTTTAGACGTTTTTACCCTTATAAGCACTATAAAGGTATAACATTTTTGAATGTTTCTACACTTATAACCTTTTCATTATACTAATAATGTCATTAATTTTTTTACCAAAAAAAAAACAATGCTATTAATTATTAATTATTTCAATAAGATCATTAATTTAATTCATGAAATATAGAAAGTTTAAAAATTAAATTAAACAACAATTGAATTGCACCTATACAAATACCACAACTAATAACTATTTAGTATATTCTCAAACTCAATTTGAATAGTTAACGAGGAGAAGTTAAAGTTACTTGCACTTTCGCTTAAGATCACATGATATTATCCACTATTCAAAATACACATTAAATTTCTACCATAATACTACAAAATAATTTATAGTATCATATCAAAATAAATTTGGTTTTATAAATATAATTTTTACGTATGAGATAAAATAAAATAATTAATAAGAGTGTCATGTGACTACATTTAATATCATCATACAAATCAATTGTGACTTATAGGTTGTATAGAAAAATCAAGCTAAACGGTTGATCATCAAATATTTTATCATGTGTAAAATTCTTTACACTGATCTCACTTATGATAAATATAAATAGTTCACTTAAATGTTTCGTCCAATAAACACAAGTTTTTAATACGTATTTCTATTAGAATATAAATATAATCTTACTAAGTCACATCTAAAATTATTCAAAATAATATTACCAAATCACGTCCAACGCACTTGTCAATAACTAGTAATAATAAGTGTGTGCTTGATACAGCATGGATTTGGAAAAGTAAAATGTTTTCAAAACTACCTATGTAAGATGGAAGACATTTTTCCATCACTCCTATGGAAAAATTTTACTAGGAATTTGGACAAAAATGTGCATCACATGGTCTGCATCTACAAAATACTTTCCTTCGAAAATTTGTGTATCAAACACGCTAGTTCGAAAATTTGCATGAAAAATGACTCTATTAACCTAAAATTAATTAAAGTTAATTAAATTCATCAAAGTTAACTGTTTAAAGAAATTCTATTAAATTCCTTAAAATCTATATCTATATATTAATAAAATGAGGTCATTTTCCCGCTCAAATTATTAATTTTTAGAATTAAAAAATTAATTACAAAATTTTATTTTCCACCCAATCCCTATATATTCATTTTTTAAGATTAAATGGTATATTTTGAGATAAGCCTAAATCTTTTATCAAATAAATCTTACACGCGCCTTTCTTAATTTCTCATCTTTATCACTAACAGTTCACACACGTTTTTCCTTATCAACACCAATGAATGCGTCTCAAATCTACCGTTGGAATTTGGTATCTTCACAACTCCATTCCTAATTCCTCAATAAATCCAAAAAATCCGAAAATTAACACGTCTCAGATCCATTCGCATCATTAATCCGAAAATTGAACTGATCAAATCCTCATAAATCAGTGCCAATTGAGACAATTGGGTATAAGTTTCCCCGTGCAACGCGCGAGTGAAAACACTAGTATGAATTTAAGACACCGTAGATTGGGAAAAAAAGGAAAAGAAAAGAAAAAAGACCCATTGGTGTTTCGACGAGGAACACTCATGACCGTTGATGAGAACCTGGTGACCACCGTTGAAGTAATTGTAGAGATCTTCATGAGATTCAATTGTGATTGGAATAATCAACTATATTTAAAAATTAGATTGTACGAGTTACAATTGTAATCAACTATATTTAAAAATTGCACCCATCTAATGAATTATGTTTAAGAATTATTACACTGATGTAAATTACATCTAATATTTATACCAATGTAATATACTGGCAATTAAAGTATAATAATAACACAATGGAATGAATTACATTTAAGAATTATACTCATCTAATATATTCAACTGATAATTACAAAACATATCAAATATTAAATTAATGAGAACAAATATACTATAGTTGATAATTTTTTAAATTAAATTAAAAAATTAATTTAATATCGTGTGGGTCATTAACTTCATATACTGTGTGGGTCATCGACCCATATATCAGATATTAAATTCATAAGAATAGATGCTACAACTAATAATTTTAAAAAGAATATAATTCAAAAATTAGTTTAATTACGATAAATAAAAATAAGTTGTTGAATATATATATATAAAATTAAACGACGGCTAAATTCTACTACCGATATTTGAGAAGCACGGCAAAAAATAAAAAATAAAAAGGAAAAAGAGTTTTTGGAAATGAAGAATTAAAAGAAATAAAAGAAATAATCATAAAAAACATTCCACCCCTCGCCGGCAAAAATGCATTTCAAATGACACCACGACCTAGAATATATCCACTTACCACATGATACACCTAGACTTTACCAACTCAGCTAAGTCCAAAAATTTATAACGTTGTGTAAATACAATATACATGCCTAATTTCTTTTTTTTTTTTTGAAAATTAATTCTTAAAATCTTTTAAAAGTATAGCCACTCTAAGTTTTTAAATTTGAAAACACAAAATCTTGTTAAATCCATTGTATCTATCCGTGTTTATTGTGTGTTTGTATAAATTTAGTTTCACCTAAAAACTAGCTAAAAATTAATTTTTTGTATCAATAGTGATAGGGACCACAAGATATGTGGATAATAATAAATGATAATTTGAAATGTGTGATTGATATTAATATTTGACCATGACTTTTAGTAATATTAGATTTTTAGGTAAAAATAAGTGGGGACGAACCGATGCTAAGAAGTGTTTTCTCATCCAAATCAAAACCAGTTGTCCGTTCCATATATCTATGTCCTATTATATCGTTTTCAATTAAATTAATTCACAATTGCAATCAATTCACATGTTATTAAATACCCTTTTTTTTGGGGAGGCGGGGGACATGGGTAAGAATTGAACATAGGCGGCGGCCCATCACGTCCCGGGAGTTCGACTAGAGATGGATCGAGTCATTTGTGCAAGGATGAGCGCAACGGGGCATGAGATGTGCATGAAAGGCATGGACGGTATTATGATCGGGACACGATGCCAAAGTCACAGAGGGATGAAGGCAAGGGACCGTGCTCGAAGGGCCGATCATGGGCGCGGGCAAGATCATCCGAGGAGGCGTTGAGGCTAATGGAAGATTCGGAAGGTTTACGGGACTTGGTCAAGAGAATACGTTCCGGAAGGATCCGTGGTCGAGCACTCGAGGAAGCTTCTAGGACGTTGCGGGAAGTGACGAGATGAGTCGGGATTCTAGAGACTTCCAAGAGATAGGCATTAGTAGACAAGTCTAGAACATTCTTGTACATACTTTACATAGTGTAGAAATGTATGGAAATGTATAGAAGTGCATAGAATGATCTAGAAGGTCTAGGATGTTCTAGAGGCTCTATCATTGTCGTTGATTAGGATTGATCTTCACTGTCTATTCCAAAGGAGGTGGAAGAGATCGTCTATAAATAGATGATAGGCCTTCATTTATAAATATCCAAGGAAAGAGTGGTTCAAGAGGAGAGCTTGAGTGAGCATGATCTCTAGAGGTAGAGATTGTGAGGAACAATTGTACGAGAGCTCAAGAGGTCGAGTAGTTACAAGTTGTTGTAATCATCTTTGGAGTTAATACATATGATTGTATTACTCTATTTTCTGTGTACTTGTCGGTTTTCCCTTGCGTTAGCACTTTAGTAGTGCATCGCGGGTCGAATGCTGCTTCACTAGTAATCACAAGGGTGGTTCGAGCGGTGAAGGCCGCACGGAGTTAATGAAAACTCTAAGTCCGTGATAGCCCATAGTCTAACTGGGAGGTACTATTGTGTCAACCTAGTTAATCCCATGTTATTAAATACTCAAATATCATAATATGGACTATTTTAATTAAATAAATAATTTCGAGATATTCTTTGTTATCTATTAAATTTTGAAAAAAAAAATCAAATTATATCTGTTAAAAAGATCCCGGCGTGCCACCCGGAGGCCGGAGTCCTCACGCCATAATAAAGTCATGGAATATCAACGTGTTCCTTCTCACAATCCTAATTATAGTACAATTCAGTTACCATTTAAACACATTTCATTTCATTATTAATATTAATATTAATATTAATATTAATTATTAATTATTTTCCTTCTCTCAAATTCACTCCTCCCCTTCATATCTGCCCGCACTTCCCTGGTTTGTCTTCATTCATCCAACAAAAACACCGAAAATCAAATCAAATCAACACCAATCCAACGTTGTTTTAATTCATCGTTTCAATCATGGGATTCAAATCTCTGTTCAACAGGAAGAAGAAACAGAGCCTCCCACTAACAGCGTCAAATTCAATGCCGACGATAAACTCTCGATCATCGTCGCTAAATTCCCGAGCACGGATCGAGGAAGAGCTCGAGCAAGTTTTCAAAAAATTCGACGTTAACGGCGACGGCAAGATCTCTGCCGCCGAGCTCGGCTCCATTATGGGCAGCCTCGGCCACTCCGCCACCGACGAGGAGCTCGAGATCATGATCAGAGAGGTGGACGCCGACGGCGATGGATGCATAAATCTGCAGGAATTCATCGAATTGAATACCAAGGACATTGATTCGGAAGAGATTCTCGAGACTCTCAAGGATGCTTTCTCTGTTTTTGACATTGATAAGAATGGTTCGATTTCTGCAGAGGAATTGCAGAACGTGTTGAAGAGTCTCGGAGAGGAATGCACGTTGTCGGAGTGTAAGAAGATGATTAGTGCGGTGGATGCAGATGGGAATGGGATGATTAGCTTCGATGAGTTTAAGGTGATGATGATGATGGGATCGAGGTTTGATGCGGCGGCGGAGCCAAAGAACGGTTGATGATGATGAAGCGTTCTAAAGCATTATTGTTGGTTTCTAGTAAATTCTTAAATCTTAACTATCTCTATGTTTCCAATTTTTTTTTTGTTTTTGTTTGTATATTTGTTTCTTTTATTTAAGATTAATTAATTTGTTTCCCTATGATATTTTATTTAGGAGATTATTTCCTTTTAAATCTTGTGTGTTAGATTGTTGAGATGATTAATCTTTTGCTTTTTTGTCAAAGTTTTTTTAAACATTAACCCGAACCATTATTTATAAAAATTTAATATTCTAAAACGATTAATCTTATTTTAATGTTATTCTCAAATTAAAATTTTTTATACCATTGAAGATGAATGACTATCTTAATCAGCATGATGTTTTAATGTGACGTATGTCCTTTTCGACGCATCATGATTCACTCATTTTGGTAAGACTCTATCTTAAGAAGTTTAGTTTGTCTTTGAGATTCCCTTTTTGAAAGTATAGATTTGAAGTTCATTCCAATTAATAATCTTTTTATATGCATTTTCAATTATATTTACATAATTATGTTCAGGTTTCTTTATAATAAATTTTTTCTTTTCAAAAAAAATAATTCTTCGTCATAAAAGCACAACTTGTATTAGGTTGTATTGATAATTGTGTCTTGTTTTTTTTTTTTTTTTGGGGGGTTGAAAGAGACTCCAAGTAAATTAAATAAATTAAAAGTACATTGTTTGGTATGGCTTATCATTGTCGGTTCTAAAATTGATTATGTAATTGTAAGCCACAAGCATGTTCCCTTCCAAACACATGTTTTCCTCTTTAGTATATTTAGTAAATTATTCTATTTTCGAGATCTTAATTTAGTGGAAACTCAGGATTCTATGATCCCACCTTAATTATTATCAAATCAAATATTTAATACTTCATTCACATGTAGTATATACCTGCACACTCTTAAAACATTTCAAAATCATTAAATTGATCGAACATAACGATGGTTGCATTTAGATGCTCAAGTCGAAGCATAGATTTCGCCTCACTTTACTCACGCTTATTCATCATTTTAATTTTTGAGATGAGATGAAGTTCTTACCGATAGAGCTACATTGTCATAGATTCAAGTCTCAAACTTCGTCTTAGCCTTCTTGAGGCGGAATGAACTTGAAATTGAGGAAGCAAACAAGATAGATGAAGAACACTAGACAAGTTTGGGACTAGGAGAATGCCGAATCTTATTGCAGTTTGTACAATTAGAAATTGAATTTTCATGTCTTGTGTTTAAATGCAGACTTGGTGGTACCTGTTTTCGATTAAATTTAATTGTGAGCTTAGATCACGGTACTACCAATACACAAACACAAATAATTATTGTGCTTCTTTGAGAACCACTATGGTGTATCATATGGACCACTAGTGGAGGCAGGACCTCAATTCAGTGGGACACATACAACAAGAATTTGCTAACAAAATAATATATCATTGTAAGAGAGGAGGAGGAAACGAGAATTGAGAAAGAATGAAGAGGAGATGATGAAATAAAGGAGTAAAAGACAAAGCCCCCGTTCTTCTACAATTTTTAACAAATTTTTATACATTTTAACACATTCACATCAAAAGTCAAACAAATTACATCCACATATTTTCTGGGATCTACTGTACTACATAAATCTCCACCACTCAATCCCACTCATTCTCTCTCCTATTTCACATCAAAACTCATAAATACTCATAAATACACACACACTAACAATATGAAAATCGAAGAGTGGAAACTAACCAGAGTATAATATATGTTTGAGTTGAGTTTTGTGGTGATGTGGAGTGAGATATCCCGTAGAAAAATAACATAGTATTGCTAAAAAATAAAAATAAAAAATCACCAAGCCAATCTAGTGCCCCCATGTGAGTCCGCCACTGACAACAAATCTTGACTCGATGCCGTAAGTAGCTTCAGAGGGTTTCATGCTACTGATTCAAGTAACTCTCTATTCTAGAGTTTCTCAAACATTGGTTGAAGGTTCAAACTCAATTTCGTGGCAAAGCATCGTCTTGATCTTACCTTTTTAATCATTTTTGTTAAATTCATTCTCAGCGACATGCATCATTACAAATATATATATATATATATATATATATATATTATATTTCATGCTTATCCATAATTTTTGCATTTTTACCTAGACTATGTTTCCAAAAATTGCTTTCTTGTATTAAAAAAAAATGCACGCGCACACACACACATTGTGTGAATCAAAATGCTTAAAAATAGCGGCCTCTATACTTGAAAATTGGGTGTCACGTTTTGCAACACCTTTGTTTTATCAACGTACTGATCATGTTTTTATCAAGGATTAGTGTGCTTAGAACTTGCTTAAAAGTGTATGATTAATTTAGTTTTTTTATTTTGTTTTATTTTATTATTATTAATAATTTTTCTTTTTGAGAAAGGGATCAATTTTACATAAGCAAAAACGTTAGGACCAAAGTGGTTTTTCTTTAGCAAAGCATAGTCATCACAAGGCTGCACCTCGGCGTCAAGAGAGCAGTCTCAGCAGGGGAGATGTCTACCAAGATCATCTTTATGGCGACCTCCCTAACCCACACGCGGCCTCTAACGACCGCCGCTGCCGTCGCGTCGGCCTCCTTCTCCACTTCCCGGTTGGTGCCACAGCCGCCGGACCTGATAAAATGGGTTCGGAGAGAAGGCGGGTTCGTCCACCAGTCCATCAAGATAGCCCAATTGGGGGAGGGATCCAGTGGGCTCGGGGTCGGGCTTGTAGCGGCTGAGGGCATACCAAAAGGGTCAGACCTCATTGCTCTTCCGCGCCATATTCCGCTCAAATTTGAAGCAGCAGATGCCGAAGATGGAGCTCACTCTTCTTTGGTTAATTTAGCTCGAAATGTACCTGGTATGTTTTGATTTATAATTAAGTGATGTTTTTAATAAGTTGAACGGATTTATGCTTATCTGTTACAATTAATGTCATTATAAAACAGTCACTGGTTGATTTCCATGAATTGCAGAAGGTTAATTGTTGTGATTAAGCCATTAAGGTCTGTTTGGACATGGCATTACATGATTACACAGTTCTGGAGAGGGTTTATTTTATTGAATTGCTTAACTCAAAATCTATTGACTGCCTCTGAATATAGTTTCACTCATGAATTGGAAGTAATTTATTTCTGTAATTTTGATTTGATGAAAAGTTCACAGCTGTTTCATACTTGATTTCAAGAATAAAGTAACTTATTTGAAAAGTGACTTGATTTGCAGCTCAATTTAATCAGCTTCCCTAACATGGTTATCTGATAAAGATGGAGTCATTAAGATAGAAGTAACTAAAAAGTGAATGCTTATCCACTTGTAGCTGAATGATTAATCTAATTTGCTCATAAATTCCAAATTTGAAGTGTAATGTGATCATGATTTGTAAAACCATCTATTGGCCATACTCGAGGGATGTTGGGATTGAGCATATGAGCGAGATGTTTTAGAGTTCCGTTTTCGTAAATTGGTGAGTGAATCATCTAAGAAATTGTATATGATGCCAATAAACCATAGGATAACAGGATGCAACTCCTATTGTCTACATATGATGCCCAATGCACCAATGAAAGATCTATAGTGTATATATTCTCACTTTTCTTAACTGTATATAATACCCACATTTCTTTTAGATATCTGTGCATATTTTAATAGCCCTCTAAAGTGCGTTTAGTGGATTAGATATCTATTGATAAAACACAACTTCTTCCTCTACCATTCGAGTTTTATTCCAAATGATAGCTTCAGGAAGTCTATGTTCAAACATTGCCTATTTGATTCCTAATACATGTATAGGCAAGAAGATCAATGGCTAAATAAATTTGATGTTCTTCCTTTTTTTGGGATAAAAGTTTAAGTTGTGAGATTTTGATGTAGGTTAGTAATCTTTTTCCTTATAAAATTAGGGTATTGAATTTTTTATAAGGAGTAAATTGTACATTCGGAGCGTTTGACAGAGGAGCTGTGGGCTATGAAACTGGGTCTAAAGCTTCTACATGAAAGAGCGAAAACTGGATCCTTCTGGTGGCCATATATCAGTAATCTTCCCAAAACTTACAGCGTACCTATTTTCTTTCCTGGCGAGGATATCAAGAACTTGCAGTATGCACCCCTTCTTCATCAGGTATTTAATTACTTCCATCCCCTCCAAAAGGCCAGAAGATTATGAACTCTGCAATTACAATTTTGAGTGAAGATAATTACTTGGCGTGTGTTCGGTAAGCTTTTATTTTTCTGAAACTAATTTTTTAGGTTGAGTATTGGTGGGAACCACAATATGTGTGGAGGTTAATATTGACGTTTGATTTTAACTGAATAGTAAAAAGTTAATTTTAGGTATAAAGAAGTTGAAACAAACAGAAGCTTAATGACCGTTTTTGCTTCACCAGGTAAATAAGAGATGTCGGTTTCTTCTTGACTTTGAGAAACTAGTGAAACGTGCACTTGAAACCCTCAAGGCTAACGACCACCCATTTGGAGGGCAAGATGTAGATGCCTCTGCACTCGGGTGGGCAATGTCAGCAGTGTCATCTCGAGCATTCCGTTTGTATGATAGTAAACGCCCAGATGGGACCCACATTGATGCTCCAATGATGCTTCCATTAATTGATATGTGTAACCACAGTTTCAACCCAAATGCTGAAATTGTACAAGAGGCAAAAAACGAGAAAGCGCTTGTGAAGGCATGTTTACCCTTCTTCAACAATACTCAATATATATGAAAATTTGACAAAAACTTATCCTCTGATTCATTTTTCTGTCATTTCCTTCTTCATTGTTCTATTTGTATCAGGTTATAGCTAAAACGGAGATTATGCAAGATGATCCATTAGTACTTAACTATGGCTTTTTAAATAACGACTTTTTTCTTCTGGATTATGGATTTGTGATGAACTCAAATCCATATGACTGCATTGAACTCACATATGATCTTGCTCTGTTGGATGCTGCAAGCACGGCAGCTGGAATCTCATCTCCCAACTTTTCATCACCATCTCCTTGGCAGCAGGAAATTTTATCCCAGCTTAATCTAATCGGACAAAATTCTGATCTCAAGGTGTGCAATTTTTCTCATCTTTCGGTTTCTTTATTCAGCAATGGAGTTCCAATATAATCAGTCTTTTTTTTTTTTCCTTCTTCTTTTTTTAATTTTTATATTTTTTTAAAAGGTGAGTTTAGGAGGTGCGGAGTTAGTTGACAGACGTCTGTTCGCTGCCTTGCGGGTTCTCATCTCCACTGACAAAGAAGCAATCGAGAAGCACGATCTGAATACACTCAAATCACTATCAGCTGAAGCCCCTCTTGGAATATCAAACGAGATTGCCACTCTTCGCACCATGGTCGCCCTCTGTGTGATTGCCCTTGGACACTTCCCCACCAAGATTATGGAAGATGAGGCCATATTAAAACAGGGAGTTTCCTCCACAACTGAGTTGGCTATCAGATTCAGAATCCAGAAAAAGTCTGCCATTGTTGATGCCATGGTGGAGCTTACTAGGAGACTCAAAGCACTCATGTCCAAGCAATCTCTACCTACCCAATAGTTAGATTAGGTTCAAGAAAATTTTTGGGTTCTTGCTGCTTTTAGTGATTAAAATGTTTATAAGATTCTTTGCCTTTCGTACCTCTCCATTTCATCTTGTCTGTAGTTTTTTGCAATTACACACAGAGAGACAAATATCCGCATATATCAAGACTAAACGTGAACTTTCTCGAGATTGGAGACAAAATTATATACAACTGAAAGGCCGAAGCATAAAGAAAACAAGAAAACTGACTAATTTGCGCTAATTTAGCATGCAATCCTTGTTATTAAGTATATGAGTCCCCAACGAAGATAGGCCTTTTGGCGACCCCTAACGGCGATCTCGACCGATGCTGACGTGTAATCTCTGGTCTGAAACTGATCTCCGGCTGCTGCAGGCTCGGGTGATTGATCTTCTCTATTTCTTGCTTTATTTTCCTAACTTGGCTATGAATTGCAATTCCCTTCTGCCAATCTTCGTTGTTATTATTGTTGTTGTTGTTTCTCGACTCCAACTCCGACTCCATTATCGACTGAAAGAAAATCCCACCTGGCGTGGATACGTAATTTCCCTCTGAAGTAGATGATTTTCTCTTGTGATTGTACATATTTATACACCGAGAATGAGTAGAGAAATAAAACACGAGTTCTTCATGAATGGGGACATATGGCAAGTAGGCAGGCAGCCAAAACTACTCATGTATTATTTCCTTTTTCTTGATTTTTTGAAATTATTGAGAGATATTTTTTGAGATAAATGTCAAATCTTTTTTAGACTATTCTTTGGCGTGGAATATTTTGTGGGCTATGTGTTGTGACCCCATTGGCTTGTTGAGTTGATCTGGACAATTTCCATCTTTAAATTGGATATTTAATCATTAAAGTTTTAATAAATTTCATAAATTTTTTAAAATTCTTTGCGCTTTGTAGTTTTTGATTTGTCAAAAAGATGCGGCAGACGGCCAACTCTAGAGGATTCCGTGGTTGACTGGTGAGAAATTGTTAGAATGTGGAAAACAAGAAAATATAAGTTCACATTAAGCAAATTTGGATATTTATTATTTATTAATTACTATGATGAATTGAGGTGGACATATGGTTAAAAATAAAATAAAATAAAATCGGTCAGTATTAGGAACAGTGAAAATAGAATCCCTAACTCAGATTACAACAAGACAATTTTAGTAAGTGTTATTTATTTAGAATGTGAATTAATAAGTGTTATTTTATGACTAACAAAATGGTAACAGATGAATATATATATATACGAAATTTTTATATTATCAGTACTGGGAGATTTTTTTTCTCCAGGCACGACAATCTGACACACAAGCCCCCAGTGCAGGGCACCGCATGGGGGGTGGGGGGCACTTATTTTAACCAATGTTGGGAGATTTTTTTTCTCCAACAAGCCCATATATATATATATATATATATACATATTTTTAGATTAATTTTTACATGGGGCATTAGAATCTTCTATAAAATAATATATCAATATTATTATGGTTATGAAAAGTATAAGTGTTTGTGTAGAAATAGAATTTTCCCAACTTTCTAGGGATTTAAACTATACCATATGTTATGTGGCTGGCCTAAACCAAACAAAGAGGTCAAAATTATAACCATTTGATTGATTGAATTATCCATTGACCAAATAGGTGACTGTATTTGACGTGCCCACTGTTTCTGGATTCTTCTAGAAACTTTGAACAATGTTTTCTTGAGGATTTGAATTCTGGTTTTCACTGATTTGATTTTGATAATTAGTTTTATGAGCATTTAGTGCATCGAGAGACTGTAAGGTATTACGCTTTGACATTTGGAGTTTATTTGCTTCCAAACGCACTTGGCAAGTCCAATAGCAGAGTTACAGGAAAATGATCTGCTACCCACAGTGGGTAGAATATCCTACTCTGCAGTGCATGCACGATTGGTGGGGGGATCGGTACTCACTCTGCGTCGATGGGTACCTATCCACTGTGGGTAGGATATCCTACCCACTGTGGGTAGGAGATCATTACTCCAGAGTTACATTTGGGATTCAGTTGACACAACTATTTTAATTGAACTTTTTAGCGATAGGACTTTTGAGAACAGGGATTTTAGCACCAGCAATCTCTTTTCCATGTGAGGAGACTCTACAAGTCACGTGTCCTCCCCCTGATTGGAGGGGGTCTCAAATGAAACTCTGATTTGAAGTCCCCCTCCAATCGGGAGGGGGGACACGTGGCGTGGGGAGCCTTTCCATATAGGTGATCAATTCTCGAGGTTTTAGTAACATAGTTTTTGTTTATGAAGTTTTGGTTCATAATCTAACGAGTGGTATGTGATAAATTTTGAAAGTTAGAAAGTTTATTTTTGTACTAATGTGCAATTTGTTAATCTTAGATTAGAGTTTGTTTGAAAGTGTTTAGGGAAAGTTTATATGTATAAAAATAAGGGTAATTGGCGCAAGATGCGAGGACCAATGTTTTAGAGGCTTTAATTTGAGGGCCTATTTTAAAAATTGTCAAATGTTATCTATATTCTTACATTTTCTGAGTTGGTGAAGACTTTAAAAATTGTCAAATGTTATCTATTTTAAAAATTGTCAAATGTTATCTATATTCTTACATTTTCTGAGTTGGTGAAGACTTTTGAAGTGACAAAGGATAAATTTCTCGATAATAAATAACAATTATAATTTGGATACAAAAATTTCACATATGTTCAAATTTGTGCTCAAATTTAGAGGACATTTGAGAGTAGATAATTTTATAACCAGGCCTTTCCATTTTGTATTGCATTTTTGTGTGTTTCACGTTGAATTAAAAATGGGAAATTTCAGTTCCAAGAGAGGGATTTTAATTACTAGAGACTATTAAGTTTATCTTTTTTGAAGAAACGTCTTGGTTTTTTAACTACAAATCAGGTCTTCGATGTTATAAACTAAAAATAAAATATTCAATATTATAAACTAAAAACAAAATATACTCGTTATTCATTACACTAGTGCTTTATTCAAGGCTGCAAGACATATCTCTGGCGTGTAATAAATTAGAATCCACATAAGGGAATAAGTGTAAAAGAATTTCTAAAATTTTTAGTAGACTTTCGCCTATATTTTACACAAATACATCATGTTATAGTAAATAGCAAAACTAAAAACCAAAAAATTTCACATAATTTTATATTGTGTTGATCCAACTTGCACATGGATTGACTTTATTTTAACGGTGTGATTTTTTAATTGAGAAAAATAGGTCGACCTATGCGTGTATATGTATACACGTTGAAGAAGAAGTCGAGTTGGAAAAGACATGTAGAAGCGGTAAATCTCGTTGCCATTATTAAAAACTAATTTTTTAATTCAGAAAAATAGGTAAAAGTGGCGGGAAAATGTGATGATTTTATTAAGAAGTCGAGTTGGAAGAGACATGTAGAAACGGTAAAACTCGTTGCCATAATTAAAAATTAATTTTTTAATTCAGAAAAATAGGTAAAAGTGGCGGGAAAATATGCTGGTTTTATTAATATATAGATTATTATTATTAATTTACTTAATAATTTAAGAGGGTGTTAGCGTATAAATTAAAATATATTTTTGTGAGTAAGAAGAAAGAGAATTAGTGGAGTTGAATGGTGGAGATTTAAAAGTACAGTTGATATGTGAATGTGATTTGTTTGACCAAATTTGAAATTTGAAAAGAATAAATTAAAATGAATTATAATCTTTATGCTAACAGGGTCTAAATTATTAAGTCACAATAATTTATTCTCTAAATCACGTAGTACATCATTGTGACCACCACCAAATCACAACTTATCATTTGGTGGCACCGCCAATGTCCAATGAGGGACCGCCAGGTTGCACAAGTCACAATACTCGAACACCATTTGAAAAATTACTAAGTTGTCTAATTACACATTACTCAGACGTATTTGACTCGTGATCTGAGAATACACAGTTAATTCCTATTAAATATACGTGAGACATATCTGAGTTATCAGTTAACAGAAATAGTTGTGGCTAAGTTACGTGTGCCTAGATATATCTAGCGAATTACAGAAACTTACCAAAAGACAACACACATGATTTTTAACGTAAAAACCTCCCATGGTAAAAAAAACCACATGTCCATAGCCTACGGACAAAAACTGATCCACTACTCAACAAAGTTTAACTCAGTACAAGCAAGTTAAGGTATGTTTAAGCATAAACAATACAACATCTAAGATAATAGCGAGAAACACTTCATTTTACTCTCTCCTAATATGTAGTGCAACTCGGCATCCCACCACTCTTCATTGTTTCTTATATTTGCCTGAGCCACCAGCAGATCTTCACCTCCCGTGCAGTCGTGCAGATCTCGTCTTGTTGGGGTTTCTTTTTGTAGCGGATGAGATTCCTTCTGGAGAACCTTTTAACACTTGATTAAAATCAAGGTGTGGACTTGTAGAGTTTTTGCACTTGAATTAAGTGTTGAATCTTTATTGATCTATAGTAACAAGTCCATGGAGGAATCAAAGAAGACTCGTGGAACTCGAGCACTATGTGGGTGTGTGTTCTTAACGTGTGCAACTATATGTTATAGTTTCCATCAGCTTTGACTATTTTTAAGTATGTGTGATAGGTTGCTTTGCCACAAAAGACTCTTGTTACACATACAATCCTACAAAACAAATAATAAAATATTAGTCGTAGGATCAAAAAAATACAAGATACGTAAGAATAATTATATTATTAAAGTCTCACCTTATCTTGTAGAGTTTGACAACTTACCAATAAAAATACAAATAGAATCCTAGGCAAAGGAGGTAAGTTAATCAAACTTGTCCATCAAGCTTGGGACACATGGGACACGTTAGAGTAGCTAGGATAGGAGTCCCAATTTGTTTCCAACACAGCTTGTTAATTAATCATTGTACTATAGTAGTTGTAGGACATTCTAAGTAAATAATGTGACCAAAACAAGTTGTAACATAATTAATTCAGTTGTTAAAAATAAGTTGACAGTTAAATTAATTATTTCATGCATGACAAAAATAATAAATCATTAAAAATACATGCATAGAAAAAATAGGAATATCAATTAAATAAATAAGGGATTTTAATAATTAAAAAAACTAGTATTCAGATTTAGTCAAGAATAATAAAGGTAATAAGAATGGCCCTAAAAAAAAACTTTGGTGAAATAGTCGCTTTGGATGGAATCGTCAGTTTAGTTAGTTAAAGTCATTCTTGAAAGCTTGGGCGCATTTGGTCATTTCATTTGAAATAAATTACAAAGGTCCTAACTTTAGATATTGTTATAATCAAGTCAAAAGTTTGAAAAATGTATACTTTAGTCCCAAATTTAGTTAAATTGTATAATCTTTTATATTTTATTTTTTCTATGGGTCTTATTTGTAATTAATTTTATTGAATTAAAATTAGTCCCAAATTTAGTCCCAAATTTAGTTAAATTGTATAATAATTTATAATAAATATAATTATTGTACCTATATAAAATTATTATTATGAATATAAAATTATTATATTTATTATTAGCTATTAGTTAAAATCAAAATGTGCATCTCTAATGCTAAAGAAAATTTTCAAGTTGTGATACTATATTAATATGAACAAATGCTCTTGTATTGAAATTTTTGATAAAACCATTTAATCGGTATCAAATTAATTCAATAAAATTAATTACGGACCAAATAAGCACCCATAGAAAAAAATAAGGGTCTATGGGTCCTTATTTGATCCGTAATTAATTTTATTGAATTAATTTGATACGATTAAATGGTTTTTATCAAAAATTTCAACACATTAGCATTTGTTAAGTATTAATATAGTATCACAATTTTCAAAATTTTCTTTAACATTAGAGATCGCATTTTGATTTTAACCAATAGCTAATAATAAATATAATAATTTTATATTCATAATAATAATTTTATATAGGTACAATAATTATATTTATTATAAATCATTATACAATTTAACTAAATTTGGGACTAATTTTAATTCAATAAAATTAATTACGGACCAAATAATCACCCATAGAAAATAAAATATAAAAGATTATACAATTTAACTAAATTTGGGACTAAAGTATATATTTTCAAACTTTGACTTGATTGTAACAATATCTAAAATTAGGACCTTTTGTGCAATTTATTTCAAATGAAATTGACCAAATCTCCAAATTTTCTTGATTGATTAATCTGGTTAAATGAGATTCCATCCAAATGACAAAAAATTTTTTGACCATTTTGGGCTACCTTCTTATTATTTTGACTAAATCTATGATACTTTTACTATTACCTAAAAATCCCAATAAATAACTTATAAAAATAAGTTAACACCATCAATCTCCTACAACGTCACAACACTCAAATAGTCACAATCACTACATTCCAGTCACAACCACGAGTCACATGATCACAATCACCCCCATGGTCATTCATGGGTACCACCATGTAACCAAAAGGAATAACGCCTCAGGGGCGAACAAGTGGTGGAATAGTAAAGCCGTCCACGTATCGGGCCTCGGTCCCGCTTCGATTCCCCCACCCCCGATTTCCCCTTCTAATAAAAAAAAAAAAAAAGAAAGAAAGAAATAACACCTCAACCGCAAAACTACAACCTCCACCACTCACAACCCACAAATTGCCACACTAGTCACGATTAACCTGATCTTTGACGATAAAAATAGTCCCAACTACATCAATTCTGTTCACAATCTTCACAGAGTCACAATCCCAAATATATACACAGAACCAAGATTCAATCCACATGCATGTTGCCGGCTTGAATTACCTCTAGTTTGACATAACACCACAGTCTTTCAAATTGAACTCATGTAAACCTAACTCATTTGATTCATTCCAGATGACACGGGTTTAGTTTAATGTGACACAACCCAAGTTGCTCAATTCAAATTTAACGCACAAATTAAAACGCTCGTGACTTGCAGATTTATTTTCCCCCAAATTCACAGATTTATAATCCTCATTTTCCCCGTACATAAAGATGCAAGAAAGTTGGCTCATATTTTCCCCGCAAAAGCCTGTTCTTATTATTATTATTATTATTATTATTATTATTATTATTATTATTTTTATTTTTATTTTTCTCTTCACATTGTAAGTCGGCTTCTTTAATGAGGCCATGAAGCTTATTTGGAAAACGCGCCCCTCTTGACCAAATGGAGATGATACTGATTGATATTAATAAATATATATTATTATTATTATTATTATTATTATTATTTATTATTTATTTTTTTTTTTTGTCTTTTTTGGGTATTGGAATCCTAAGAAACGATTACAAATAGTTAATGAATGTCAACAAAAAAATGATTGGCACAAATAAATGTCATATTGTTATAAAATCAAAGATAAAAAATATCTTAAATGCTACAAGAGAATAGAGAGGAAATATATCGAACTTTCTTCCTTCTTATTTCATATATCAATTCATTAATTGGCGCTCATTTATGTACCATCAAGTGTGAGAATCAAAACAAAATGATAGGCCCTATTACACATAATTATCAATCAAGTTGTACAATTATTCATGAATTATTTTCATCCTCACATAATTTCATAGTCATTTACAATTCATTCACAATAATGTATCCAACTTTTCAATTATTTATAACACTCCCCCTTGAATGACTATCTATACAATAAAGTTGATTGTGGGGTGCCCATGTGTTGCCTCAATAAAACCTTGTCAGGAAAATCTAGTGGGATAAAACCTGATCGAAGGAAAAAGAGTACAACCGCTTCCCCTGATGTTCACCACAGGCGTATAAATATGCTGCCTCATTAAAACCTTGTCAGGAAAACCCAATGGGATAAAACCTGATCGAATGAAAAAGAGTACAGCTACTCCCCCTCATAACGACATTATTCAAGGTCCTTAAGTCGCCACATGCCAATTTGGTACACCAATTTTCTAAATGTTGATGTTGGTAACGCCTTTGTGAACAAATCCGCTAAATTGTCAATCGAGCGAATTTGTTGAACATCAATTTCACCACTTTTCTGAAGGTGATGTGTATAAAAGAATTTTGGAGAGATATGCTTCGTTCTATCTCCCTTGATATAACATTTGTTGAGTTGTGTGATGCAAGCTGCATTATCCCCATACAATACAGTTGAATTTTCTTTTATTGAGGATAGCCCACATGATGTTTGGATATGATGAGTCATATCCCTTAACCACATACATTCCCGACTTGTCTCATGAATTGCAATGAGTTCAGCATTATTTGATGATGTTGCGCTCAAAGTTTGTTTTGTAGATTTCCAAGATATAGCAGCTTCCTCCACGCAGTAAATACATATCCTATTTGGGACTTGCCTTTATGGGGATCTGATAAGTATCCTGCGTCTGCATATCCAACTAAAGTAGATCGAGAATTATGTGAATAAAATAAACCTAAATCAGACGTACCTCTTAGATAACGGAGAATGTGTTTAATACCATTCCAATGTCTTTTGGTAGGTGTATGACTATATCTTGCCAGGAGATTTACAGAAAAAACTATGTCTGTTCGAGTGCAATTTGTCAGATAATGTAATGCTCCAATTGCACTAAGGTACGGTACTTCTGGACCAAGGATTTCTTCCCCATCTTCAAGTGGTCGGAACGCGTCCCTTTCAACATCAAGTGTTCGAACGACCATAGGTGATGTTAGAGGGTGTGCTTTATCCATACCAAATCGTTTCAAAACCTTTTCTGTATATGAAGATTGATGAACAAAAACTCATTCTGAGAAATATTCAATCTGCAAACCTAGATAAAATTTGGTTTTACCTAAATCTTTCATCTCAAATTCAGTTTTCAAGTACTTCACTGCTTCATTAATCTCTTCAGGAGTTCCAATGAGATTTAAATCATCAATATAGACTGCTATGATTGCAAATCCAGCATCCATTTTCTTTATGAAGACACAAGGACAAATGTCATCATTTTTGTATCCCCTTTTAATGTGTAATTACTTAGGCAATTGAATCACATTCTTAGGATTGCTTCAAACCATATAGTGATCTTTGCAATTTAATTGATAACACATTATTTGGGCATGCACTAAGTGCTTCGGCACTTTTATTCCTTGAGGAATTCGCATATATATGTCGCCAAGTGAACCATATAAATATCTGATTACATTACATCCATAAGACATGTCAAATTTTTTTACAACTGTAATTATCAAAAATCTAAAAGTAATAGCATCCATTACGGGAGAATACGTTTCTTCATAGTCAATTCCTGGTCTTTGAGAGAATCCTTGCGCTACAAGCCTTGCTTTATACCTTGTAATTTCGTTCTTCTCATTTCTCTTTCTTACGAAAACCCATTTGTATCCTACAGGGATTACATTTTTTGGTGTTTGAACTACAGGTCCGAATACTTCGCGTTTATACAAAGAATTTAATTCAGCCTGTATGGCTTCCTTCCATTTTGGCCAATCATTTCTATTTCGGCAATCTTTAACAGATTGTGGTTCAGAATCCTCACTTTGCACAATTTCACTGGCAACATTAAAGGAGAATATATCATCTACAACAGTGCTTTCAGTTCTCCATAAGTTATTAGATAGTAAATAATCTATTGATATCTCATGGTTTTGAATACTACAGTTCTCAGGGAACCTCAATCTTCTTGGATGCTTCTGGTTCTTTTGGAATTTTAAATATTTTATTTGATTGATCAATCGTTTTTATCATTACTTCTGCAGTATTCTTTTGTTGGTTTTTGTTTCGTACCCTTCTCTTTCTAGGTACAGAATCTTTGGAACCAACTGGTCGACCACGCTTCTAGCGTATTTTAGATTCATTTGCTGTAACAGGTTGTCCTGCGGGGACATCAATTTTTGCCGGTGTATTCTCTACCAGTATATGCGACTTTGTGACTTTCCTTGTATTCACAAATGCATCAGGCAGTTCATATGCAGTTCTTTGCAAATGAATAAGATTTTCAATTTCTCTCTCACATTTATTGCTTCGGGGATCAAAGTGAGTTAGAGTCTTCTCATTCCAGGAAAGTTCATTTTTTCTTTCAGGATGTAGTTTTGTACCCCCCAGTGTTGGAAAATTCATTTCATTAAAATGACAATCATTAAAGCATGCATTAAATAGATCACCTATTAAAGGTTCTAGGTACCTGATGATTGACGGTGAATTAAACCCAACATAAATTCCAAACCTTTGTTGGGGACCCATTTTGGTACGCTGTGGGGGTGCAATTGGTACCTATACTTCACAACCAAAAATTTGAAGGTGAGAAACATTAGGTTCTTGGCCAAATGCTAATGGTAAAGGGGAGTATTGATGATATGCAGTTGGTCTTAGATGTATCAATGCCGCAGCATGTAATATAGCATATCCCCAAGTAGAAGTTGGGAGTTTTGACCTCATAAGCATAGGCCTAGCAATAAATTGGAGGCATTTAATAAATGATTCTGCCAATCCATTTTGTGTATGGACATGAGCAACAGAATATTCAACTTCAATTCCCATAACTGTTCAATAATCATCAAATGCTTTTGATCTAAATTCACCAGCATTATCAAATCGAATGGGTGGATCGAATAATCGGAAATGAACTGCAATTTTATAATTTGGGCTAATAGTTTAGCAAATGCATCGTTTCTAGTTGAAAGTAGGCAAACATGTGACCATCTAGTAGATGCATCAACTAAGACCAGAAAATAACGAAATAGTCCACAAGGTGGGTGTATAGGTCCACAAATATCACCTTGAATTCTTTTCAGAAAAGTTGGCGATTCAACATTTACCTTTATTTTAGAGGGTCTGATGACTAATTTACCTTGTGAACGAGCTTCACATGGACACTCATTTGGTAAAATAGTTTTAAGGTTCTTAAAAGGATGTCCATGTGAGTTTTTAATTATTCGTTGCATCATAGTCGTTCCTGGGTGCCCAAATCTATCATGCCAAAGTTTAAGAACCTTTAAGTCAATAAATTTTGGTTTTATGATGTTGTTAGACTCAATCGTTCTTATGAATGTATAATACATTCCAAATGGAAGCGATGGAAGTTTTTCTTTAATCTGCTTATGCCCAGATAGAAATGAGTTTATGTAAAGATATTCTTTATTATTTTCTTCCATTGTTTCAATGTGATATCCATTTCTGCGGATATCCTTAAAACTAAGCAAATTTTTTATGGATTTGCTAGAATAAAGTGCATCATTCATATTCAATTGTGTATCATTTGGCAGGGTAATACGAGTTCTTCCGAAACCTTCAATAATATTTGATGCACCAGAAATTGTATAGACATAATTTTCTCGTATTGTTAAATCCAAGAAAAACTTCTTATCTTGTAAAATAGTATGTGTAGTTGCGCTATCAGCTAGGCAAATATCTTGACAATTTGTCATGGTCTACAAAAAAAATTTAAAATATAAAATTCATACCAGTTAACAAACAACAATTACATATAACACTTAATGGAAAATAACAATACAAATATAAAGATAACAATTCCACACTTATCACATAAAAGCATTATAGAAAAATATTTCACACATAATACACCATAAATATAATAATACTTCATTAGAGAATTATTTAATCGATATTTTCCATCAAACTTCCAATGCTTGTATGATCTGCGGGATCTGGGAAAAAGTCAGGAGTATCAAAATGAGTTCCATTGACTCTGTCATCCCAATCAAGAAAATTAGTTTCAACGTTTTCTTTTCCTTTCTCTTTTCCCTTAGTCGAATTTATATATAAGTCCACCAAATGCTTTGGTGTACGACATGTACCGGACCAATGCCGGTGTATTCCACATCGATAGCATATGTCATTACTGTCTTTATCAAATGAATCATTTTCATTATTTTTCTGAAATTTGAATATGCTATTATGTTGCTGATTCTGCTCATTATATCGTAAATGAGCTTTTCCATTATCATATTGGAATTCACGCCTAAACCCTCGTCCACGTCCACGTGGCCCACGTCCACGTCCACGTCCACGTCCTCTTCCATGTCCGTAATTATTTTTTCTGAACGTTGCATTTACCTCAGGCCATATAGTTCCATTTGTTTCTGGTATCACTATGGATCCCGTTGGACGTATCCCGTGGTTTTTCATGAGTAGTTCATTATTTTGTTTTGCTACTAACAAACAAGATACAAGTTCCGAATACGTTTGAAATCTACGCTCTCGATACTGCTGTTGCAAGAGCACGTTCGAGGCATGGAATGTTGAAAAAGTCTTTTCTAACATATCTTGCTCAGTAATTTCTTTACCACAGAAAAGTAATTCAGAACGTATTCTGAATAATTCGGAATTGTAATCTTTCACAGATTTAAAATCTTGCAGGCGCAAGTGCATCCACTGATATCTGGCCTCGGGCAGGACGACAACCCTTTGGTGATCGAATCTGTCCTTTAAATTTTGCCACAGGACAGATGGATCTTTGATCGTGAGGTATTCTACCATCAGAGATGCATGTAGGTGTCGTCGAAGGAAAATTAATGCTGTTGCACTATCTGGTGGGTGTCGAATCCAACAAATAATAAATAACTCGCTCAAAAATATAAATTATAGTAGCAGTGAGCAAGGTCGTATCCACAGGGATTGGTAAGATTTATTCTTTCAAAAATAAACCAAATGGAAATAAAATGGGGGTTTTGAATGTTGAGATTGAAATAATTAAAATTAAAATAATGACAAAGAAAGTAAAATTAGGAGTAATCAATTAACACAAATATCCAGCCCAAGGAATAATCTCAGAATTGATTCACCAAATTGATCATTGATGCAAATGTGAATTCTTCTACGCCTTCTCTAAATTGGTTATGGCTGTTGGTACGACCTAACAACCTATCTCTCCTTACTTCTTCGATAACCAAGGTACGACCATTGATTATTTCCCTAATCAATAAACAACCCTAGGTACGACCGTAGGATTTAATTTACCAATAGCATTAAAATCTAAAGAGACGACCAATTCTAACCAACAAAAGCATACGATGAATTGTTTAAGCTAGATCATATATTCTCACAATCATGAATTGAAAACTTTGACCTAATCAATTATATTGTTTGCCACAAATATTAGAACACCTAAACAATTACGGATTTAGATTTCTAATTGGCGATATATTGTTTTGACAATCACACAACGTGCACTTTGTATAATCAATCAAATCAATAATTTCATGCAACATAGAAAATATATAAATAGAGAATTATAGAAGAACTGAAAAGAATAAATTAGATCTCACAATATGTTGAATCAATCTTCAATTATCCTTGAACTGGAATAGAAGTTTAGAACTCCATGGAAGATGGAGAAAAATCCTAGAGAAGAAAAGAATGAAAACCGTAGTATGATCTAGCCTAGGAAAATTAATAGCATGTGTTTCTTGATGTCTTGGGCCAGATCCAATTCTAATTAATTTAGGAAACTAAATAGCCTAGGAAAATAAAATAGAAAATAAAAGGAAAATAGTTTAGTTTCCTAATTCTAATAAAAGTCTAAGATTTTTCCTAGAGAAATAAAAACTAATTGCAGTAGAGGTCCCCATAAAATATTCCTATCCTTTTTGTGAGTAGGAATAATTAAATGAGGTCTTCTATCAATACACCAACTCTTCACTTCAAATAAGCCTTGGTCCTACGTTTCGTTGGATCACTTGGATTGATAAGACGTGGTTGCGCCTTAGACTTGAGGCTCTTATGTCAATTTATCACTTAACTTCATTCTCTTCTAAAAACTTGTAAATTGACTCCATTTTGATCCAACCTTTCACCTGGTCCATAAAATATAAAACACAATTAAAATCAAGGACTTAAGCAATTTTTAAATAATATAAGCATGGAAAAATATTGCTATTATATGAAATAAATGAGCGTTATCAAATTCCCCCACACTTAAACAATGCTTGCCCTCAAGCATACAATAAATCAAGTCATCAATTGCTTAAAATTTCAAAGCCATCCTTCAACAACCAAAACCATTGTGCCTCAAAGATTTAAATTTCAACACAATTAAGAACCAACACGAAATAGAGTAAATCCCCACCAACCAACACAAATAATCAATCACTTTAACAATTTCTCGAAATCCAAATGTAGTGGGATTTAACACCCTCACATAGGATTCACTCAATACGCTCAAAGTGTTTAGGTTATAGGAATATACTCTCAAATCAATACATAGAAGATCCTTACTATAAGCTTGTTAATATATCACATCGGTTCCACCAATGAGTTGAATGCAAGTAAGGGTCTTAAATAGGGTTGTAACGTGGCTTGGGTAAGGTGGGATAAGAAGGATTTATTTAGGCTATTTTATCGAAGGAATTGCACAACTTATCCACAAGAACTCAACTCAAAATAAACTCTACAAACTTCATCTAACGATTTGAACCACTTATTCAACAATCACAATTCACGCTTTCTTCCTTTCACTTGCATACTCTACCCTTTTTGTCGCTCTTTTTTTCTATACTTTTTTTTCTTCTTCTTCTTTTTTTTTTTTTTTAATTTTTTTTCAATCATTTTCCTCATCATCTCTTTCTGCATTTCCTCGCCAAATCAAAGAGTCGTGGTAGATGACACTTGAACACTTTATTCTCACTTCTAGAGAAGGGTGAGAATTGCACTATGAACCTTTGTTGTCGTCCATATATCAACATCTCCAAAATTAGTTGAAGCTACATGTGAAAAAGTTTAAGCATTCCTTCAACTTAAGGTTCAAAAGAGGGGAAATTAACAAAGAAATGGATTTTCAAGGCTTGTAATGTGGTTAATTTCCAATAAAAGGCTAGAAGGCACAAAGTTGGCTCTCTAAGGGTAATTTCAAGGGTAGGCTCTTTACTTAAAGCTAAATTTGGCTTTACCTAGGTGCCCTTACGCTTTATATGCATCCAATTATCATCGGGTATACCAGCATGTATAACAAAGCAAGTTCTAGAAGAAATCGACTATGCATGATAGTCACACAATCAAAGAATGGAGCATGATATATAAAATGTCGTGAATGCTCATAGGCTCAAAAGCTCACAAAATTAGGGATATTGTGCATTAAATCCCACACATTCTTCATTCAATCCACCGCTAAGAGCAATCAATCATAGTGCAATCCAAGAACTCATCTACTCATGTTAATCCCCTATTCCATCTCAATTCATTTCAATGAAGTACAATAATCTAAATCGCATAGGGAAAAACATCAATAGAATCCAAAATTCGAAAGAGATTTTTCAATTTTTTTTTGTGTTTTTGTTTTTTTGTTTTTTTTTTTCAAAGCATATAAAATCAAAATGCAAAAATAACATTAAAATCAACTAAAATGATACTAGAATTAAAATGAAAATGAAGTGCAACTAAAATAAACATTTAAGAACATCGAGACTCTCCCCCACACTTAAACCACACATTGTCCTCAATGTAGTAAGATCATAAACTTCAAAAATCATAAAAGAGTAAAAGTGGAGGACTTCCCTGAAAATATGAAGCAACATGGAAAAGGTGTTGAGTTCCATCGAAGGCGATCACCGGCAAAGGTTATTGTTGGTGAGAAGGTGGCTAGTTGGAGTCTTGGATTTCTCTATAGAAGTGAGACGGAAGTTTACGTGACACAAGGGGTTACTAGCGATATGTAGGGAAGGTTGGTTACGTTAATTGGGGGTAGGGATTTGACTAGGAATTGCAGAGTAGGATTTGACCAAGAATTTGAATTGGAATTGGAATTAATTTTGTCTAGGAATGAGTTTGAAAATTTGAAAGAATTTGGGAATATTATAGAATTTGGGTAGAAATAGGATTTTGACTAGAATAGAATTGTGAAACTTGTTGCCCAAGTTTTTTTTTATTTTTGAATAAAGAGAAATAAAATTAAAGGATTTTTGTTCAAAAATTTTACCTAAAAGCTCTAGGGACAAGGTGTGGGCACGTTCTAGTCAATGAATTTTTTGGCAAAAATTTTACCTAAAAGCTCTAGGGACAAGGCGTGGGCACGTTCTAATCAATGGATTTTCACTCAATTTCCATCGTACCATCATTCCTACGACCAAGAAAAACTGTCTCCTGCCCAAGAAAAATAACACCAAATTAATTGCACTTCTAAATTAAAATAAAATCATAAAAATTAAAATAAAATAAACTTGAAAAATAAGACAAAAATGATAAAACTTGGGTTGCCTCCCAAGAGCGCCTTTCTTTAATGTCTTTGGCTAGACACTATCAACCCTCAATTGGTTTATATTGGGAAATTTGAACTGATTTGGCTAACATAAGAAACATGAAAACCTTCAGAGAAAGGTTTCAAATGATGACCATTGACCTTAAAAGTTTTCCCAAAGATCTAAAATATGTATTACAATTTGCACCATGAAGAAATATATTAGTGACAATAAAAGGCCCTACCCTCTAAAACGCATTTTACCAGAAACACCATCAATTCGTAATGATAGAGCGGATCTTCCTTACCAATATAGAAATATTTCTTGGAAATCTTTTTGAGCATAAAGGACTTGTGCATTTTCTTTGAGAATGCTAAAACTTCAGACGGGATAATAAATATTAAAATTACCAATTACATAGTCAAAGTCCATTGTGAGAGTACCGTCATGCACATTACCTTTCAACTTTTCCGGGTTGGTGCACGATTCCTTGAGAAACTTCAGATATTGAGGTACTTCTTTAATTGCATCGTGTAATGGACTATTTACCTCAATTTTGAGAACGGTTTCAAGGATTTCCTTCTCTTTCCCGCTTCCTTGGAGATAGTCAATCTAGTACAAGAAGGAGTATTTGTCACTAGAGCCTTTGGTTGTTCATTGTCAAGCTCAGAGGTCGGTCGCTTTGAGTTTGAGAAAGAATTGGTTCTTCTTCAACCGTCATCCGCAATGCATTGATCTAGTACACCAAAGGCTCTTCCAACTCTTGATTCAAGCTCATTTACTGATGGTTGCCGGTTGACTCATTTGAATCTCTAAGTTTTTGTGCTTGTCCTCATTTCTTGTTGAAATTGTTGAACGTCTGTCGAAATTGTTACGTATTAGTTGCAATTGATTTAACAATTTCTTCTAGAGACATACCTGAGTTTGGTGAAGGTTGTTGCCGTGGGATATATGGCATAGATTGGAGGTGCTGAGATTGTGAGCTTGCATTATAACAAAAATTATAATCATCCATCCACTTTGGATTGTAGGTATTCGAATAAGGATCATAACTCAATTGTGGTTGGCATGGATATCCTCCATTTACATTGGCATGCTCATAACAATCAACTTGAAGTGTAGGGCACATGTCCGCTGAATGACCAATTGTAGCACAAATCCCACAGGCTTTCAATTGTTGCATCTTTCCTACAACCATTTGTTGAACAAGAGAGGTTAGTTTGGCTATTTTATTCTCAAGGGAAGATACACTTACCTCAGTTGCCCTTCTGAAAGGTTCATCTTGGTAGAATCCAAATTGTTGTGGGTAGGCAGCCATGACAGAGATTAAGAATAAATAAATAAATAATTAATTAAAGGAATAAAATAGAGTTTAAAAAACAAAAAAATAAATCTATTTAACACCAATCGCCGGCAACGGCGCCAAAATTTGGTGGGTGTCTAATCCAACAAATAATAAATAACTCGCTCAAAAATATAAATTATAGTAGCAGTGAGCAAGGTCGTATCCACAGGGATTGGTAAGATTTATTCTTTCAAAAATAAAACAAATGGAAATAAAATGGGGGTTTTGAATGTTGAGATTGAAATAATTAAAATTAAAATAATGACAAAGAAAGTAAAATTAGGAGTAATCAATTAACACAAATATCCAGCCCAAGGAATAATCTCAGAATTGATTCACCAAATTGATCATTGATGCAAATGTGAATTCTTCTACGCCTTCTCTAAATTGGTTATGGTGTTGAGACGACCTAACAACCTATCTCTCCTTACTTCTTCGATAACCAAAGGTACGACCATTGATTATTTCCTAATCAATAAACAACCCTAGGTACGAATCGTAGGATTTAATTTACCAATAGCATTAAAATCTAAAGAGACGACCAATTCTAACCAACAAAAGCATACGATGAATTGTTTAAGCTAGATCATATATTCTCACAATCATGAATTGAAAACTTTGACCTAATCAATTATATTGTTTGCCACAAATATTAGAACACCTAAACAATTACGGATTTAGATTTCTAATTGGCGATATATTGTTTTGACAATCACACAACGTGCACTTTGTATAATCAATCAAATCAATAATTTCATGCAACATAGAAAATATATAAATAGAGAATTATAGAAGAACTGAAAAGAATAAATTAGATCTCACAATATGTTGAATCAATCTTCAATTATCCTTGAACTGGAATAGAAGTTTAGAACTCCATGGAAGATGAAGAAAATCCTAGAGAAGAAAAGAATGAAAACCGTAGTATGATCTAGCCTAGGAAAATTAATAGCATGTGTTTCTTGATGTCTTGGGCCAGATCCAATTCTAATTAATTTAGGAAACTAAATAGCCTAGGAAAATAAAATAGAAAATAAAAGGAAAATAGTTTAGTTTCCTAATTCTAATAAAAGTCTAAGATTTTTCCTAGAGAAATAAAAACTAATTGCAGCAGAGGTCCCCATAAAATATTCCTATCCTTTTTGTGAGTAGGAATAATTAAATGAGGTCTTCTATCAATACACCAACTCTTCACTTCAAATAAGCCTTGGTCCTACGTTTCGTTGGATCACTTGGATTGATAAGACGTGGTTGCGCCTTAGACTTGAGGCTCTTATGTCAATTTATCACTTAACTTCATTCTCTTCTAAAAACTTGTAAATTGACTCCATTTTGATCCAACCTTTCACCTGGTCCATAAAATATAAAACACAATTAAAATCAAGGACTTAAGCAATTTTTAAATAATATAAGCATGGAAAAATATTGCTATTATATGAAATAAATGAGCGTTATCACTATCCTGCTGGGATCTTTCATTTCCTTCAATTATTGTTTCACCTAACCTTTTTGAGATCAAGTGAATCTCTGCATCAAGTGTCCATGATGAATAATTATCACCAGAAATATCAAAAGCGACAAAATCAATTTTTGCAAGCGACATTTTCAAAAATTTAGATGAGCTAGTATATTTTATTTTGAAATTTGAATTTTAATTGGTACTCGTGTGCACAACAATAACAAAATAAAATTTCTTGTAAAAAAAATCGTGATTATCTTGTAATAATTAGGTTTCTGATACAGAGGGTCATCTATAAGATGCAACTGTAGAGCATATTCCCTTTTACTACAAGAGTGAGCTCTAGTGTAGAGACTCGTGCTGATAACGTGTTATAAAATCAAAGTAAAAAAATACCTTAAATGCTACAAGAGAATAGAGAGGAAATATATTGAACTTTCTTCTTTCTTATTTCATATATCAATTCATGAATTGAGATCTATTTATGGACCATCAAGTGTAGAATCAAAACAAAATGATGGGTCCTATTACACATAATTATCAATCAAGTTGTACAATTATTCATGAATTATTTTCATCATCACATAATTTCATAGTCATTCACAATAATGTATCCAACTTTTCAATTATTTATAACACATATCTAATTGTTTATTAAATAAAAATAATTATAAATATTTAAATAATAGTATTGCTACCTAAATAAAAAATAATTAGTTTAATTTTTAATGAATTTATTACTTTATTGATGTTAAATTATTTTTTTAAATTTTATTTCAATATTTTATCTTTTATCTTTTATCTTTTTTGTTTATAAAAAGTTGATGGATGATACATGATTTTCCTTTTTCATTCTACAATTTTAAATCTATATATATAGAAAAGTAGGGAAATTCCAGCCTATTTTTTAATTAGATTAATTAATTTTCTCACCTAAAATAAACTCCTTTTTTGTCTTTTGATTTTTTTCCTTTTTCTAAAAAATTAATAATTAATCTCAAACAATCAATTAACTAATCATTATTTATATTGAATCTTATCCCCACCAAAATTAATTTTTTTCAAATCTCCATTGATTTGAACTTATCTTCTGTATATTTTTTGTCTTTTGATTTTTTGCTTTTTTATTAAGTTATAATCAATCCTAACAAAAATATTAATAAATTATTATTTATATTAAATGCTAAATATTAAATCTAGATTTTGTTTCCTTGCATAAGTGTTGATAATTATTATTTTATTATATCATTCTAATCTTAATCCAAAGATTTATATTTATATATAGAATTTTTATAAATAATTAACTACGAGATGGAAATTAACTCTTAAGAAAAATAAATTAATTAAAAATAATAATTTCATTAATATTTGATTATTGTGTGATACAAAATTAGCATTCATTAAATTTTTACACAAATTTAAAAATTTGATTCGATCCACTAATTAATTTTTTAAATAATTAATTATTTTTATTAATATTTAGAAAACCGAATCGGTCAGCAACTCGGAGAAGGCAATGGTTCAAGGGTCAAACGGTTGGACCGGGGTCAAATTGTTTTTAATTAAAAAAATTAAATGCAATAAAATTAAAAATAAAAAATAGAAAAACTTGGTTAGCCGTTATCAGGTCACCGGTTAAACCGATTGAATGATTTTTGAGTAGTTTTCTAATAGTCCGATTTTAAACTGTAACCGGATCGAATTTTGGACCGGTAGATGGTTGAACCGGCCGGTTCGGTCCAATTTTCTAAACATTGATTTTTATAAATAATTAGCTAAGAAATGAAAATTAATTTAAATTTAAAATTTTGCTAAGATTTAATTTTTGTGTGATACAAAATTAAAAGTTACTAAAATTTTATATAAAAATTAAAAGGAACATATAACATGATGAGATCAGTCCTTTTACTTAGTTTTAAAAATAAGTCATTATTTTCAAAAACAAAATTAGCTAAAAATGAAAATTAATTAAAATTAGCAAATTTTTATGATTTCATTTTGATTGATAAAAAATTATAATTCATCAAATTTGTCCCCAAAAACTAAAAGAAACATGTAACATTAATTTTTTTAATTAATCATTCAGTTGTAATATTAATCCAATATTTTTAATTAACTGAATCTATATCTATATCTTTCAAATTACAGATATCCTTTAGTGGAAATAATTAATAGAAAAAGTGTTTTAATATTGCATTTCAACAGTTATATCTTTTAAATGGTTTTCAGATTAGTTTAATGGTTTTGTTATTGGATTTGATTAGTGATCAATCAGCTTTGAGAACTATTATTACATTTCAAAAGTTTATATCAAATTTGAGTTATAGTTTTCATCAATTTTATGGTGTTCACATAATTTGTTACAATTGGAAACTTCAATATACTTTATAATTTTTTCCACTAAATTAATTTGTAATACAACTATTGTTATTTACAAGTCTAAAATAAATTAAAATATGAATCAACCCAATTCAATGGAGTGGTTTCGGTAAGTTGTTGCAATAGTTATTCTTTCTTCAAAGTGATAACTTATTTTTTCTCTCTTTTTTCCCTCATTCATTTCATATACCATTAGATTAAGATGACACAATTTTTAAAATAGTAAGGGCAAATTTATAGATTGATCGTACTTTCTCACACGATTAAATTTTCCTCTTGGATCATTTATTTTTTTGTATCCACGTGGAAAATGCTTTTCAAAAGTGAAAGAGTTTCAATCAAAAGAGTGTTAGACTCACACTATTAAAGTTTTTTCTTTTTTTATTTTTTATATGATCAATTTTTTAAACCATTAATAGGAGTCGATACAATATTTTGAATTATTTAGGCAAGTCGATGGATTGATTGTACTTTCCTCACGCTATTAGTTTTTTTCCTTGGATCATTTGATTTTTATGCCAATATGTTCATTGTGAATTATACTTCTTTTGTACGGTCGACTAATATTTTTAGTTCACATAATTCATTGTAATTGTAAAAATCCAATATAATTTAGAATTTTTTCCAATAGATTAATTTTTAATACAATTATTACTGTTTACAAGTATAAAATAAATTAAAATATTAATCGACCCAATTCGATGGATTGTTTTTGGCAACTTTGAAATAATTATTTCTTTCTTCACACTAGCAAATTGTTTTCTCTTTTTTTTTTTAAATTAATTTCTATACCATAAGGATGTGACAACATAATTTTTTAAATATTAAAAGTAAATCTGTTGATCGATCATACTTTTTTGGAACTATTAAATTTTTTTGTAGATCGTTTACTTTTTGTGCCTACATAGAAAATGCTTTTCAGCAATGGAAGATAGTTTCAATTAAAAGAGCACCGAACTCACTTCGTGTGAAAAAAATGATTATAGTTTCTTCGCAATAATAATTTTTTTTCCTTTTTTTGTATTGTTAATTTTTTAAACCATTAGTACGAGTCGACACAATATTTTAAACTATTAAGATAAATTAGTGGATTGATTGTACTTTCTTCACACTATTAATTTTTTTTTGCCTTAGATCATTTAGTTTTTATGCTAATATGTTCATTGTGAAAATTAATTATACTTTTTTGTATGGTTGATTAAAATTTTTAATTCACATAATTCGTCACAATTACAAAAGTCCAATAAACTTTTTAATTTTTTTGCAGTAGATTAATTTGCAATGCAATAATTACTATTTACAAGTATAAAATAAATTAAAATATGAATTAACCCACTTTGATGGATTATTTGAGATAAATTATTAAAATAATTATTATTTCTTCGTAATGATAATTTTTTTTGTATCATTATTTTTTATACCTTTTAGTTGAGTGGACACAATTTTTTAAATTGTAAAGGTGAATTCGTTGATTGATTGTACTTTCTTCACATTTTTTTCCATGGAACGTTTATTTTTTGTGCCAAAATATTCACATGTTAACTTAGTAAATTAGTGTCTCATTGGTCCAAATGACACCTCAATCATGAAGAAATATTATTAGTTACGCAACATTGAAGTATAAAAGGTAAGAGTATAAATTGTGTTCTTATTCTGATTGTATCATAATGAATTATTGAATGAATATATATATATATATATATATATATATATATAAGGAGAGATTTAAAATTATAAGTATCTTATGAGTACTTATACCATCATCTTTGTAATGGATCGATTTGGAATGAGATAAATTACATTATATTTTATTATTTTTATTTTTCTAATTCATATAGAGTTAGTGCAATTTTAAACTATGAATCAAACCATAATAAGGAAGAGAAATAGGCTTTTAGGTGATTATTAGTTGTTCTTATATTCTAATTCTCATGATAATACAATATTAATCAATATATATGGAAAAAATAGATGTTGAAAAATTTATCCCTTGCACAACACGCGGGTGGAACGGCTAAGGTTTGAATAGGAAGAGTATGTTGCAGTCTCGAGGGTGACGCATAGGAAGGGTTTAAAATTTGTGATATATGATGACGATGGTCGTCCAATTGCCATGACCATATATAATATCGTATATAAAGAATTGTTTAAACTTATAGTTTCATACTTACTAATCGCATCAGGTACGTTGTTAACTTTATTGGTTTTTTTGCACAAATTCTTTTATGTCATTCATAGTTTGATATGTGAAGTGAATGATTGTATTTATATATTATTGTGTTTATACTCTTATATTTATTTAGGTATAATTTTCACACTTCAAAAAAAATATAGGTATAATATTCCCGTCACAAATATGACGGAGTTATACAAATTGATTATATATACCATTTATGTATTAGGAGATCCCATACCCACGCCAGAAAAAAATTCGTATGGCCCCATCGACCCCTACCATCGGGGCAATTATATATTATTCATCTAATTTAACGTAGATATTAATTTTTTTTTTTATTTGGGAGACGTGAGGCCCTCACGCCATGTGGCGTGGGTACCATCCCGACGTGGGGAACAAAGCATCGGCATATGAATTAGTGGCACTGTGTTTCAAAAAGGTAACTCAATGTACTTAGCGGTCGAAAAATACACTTTTAGTGAGTTTTATTGATTATATCTAAAATATGATGTTATTTCTAATATTTTGTAGGTTTTTTATGCTGAAGCGCCAGTATTTGTGTAAAAGTAATATCAGAGATGTTACGTGCATCTAAAATTTATTTATTATTTTAATACAATTCAATTGTATAAGAACACAAATTTTTATATTCTATGTGATAATTATGGATGTGACTTATATTTGAGTGAGTCTTCATCTTTTTTGTTAGAACATGAAGATGTTTCTGTTTTTTATCTTATGTGTTGTTGTTGACTATTATTGATGGTGCTATGTTTGGATTGCTTTAATTGTTGATGCCTTTAAGAGTATTGTAAATTAAATTTGTGTTTTTTGGTAAGTTTTCCCCAAATTGTTTGCAGGATGAATTGGTACAAAATAGAGGGAAACCCTATTGAAATTTTCCAAGAATTATTTCATTAGTTATATTAATTAAGTTCATTGTTGTGACTCATTATTTATTTTATTTTTTTCTTATATTAATATGACTAACACCTATTAATACTGTTATTAGCCAAAAAATTATGTCTCCGTGCAACGCACAGGTAAAACAGCTAGTACTATGAACTTTTAAACAAAATTCACTTCAAATTACGAATATTTAATAATAGTATAATTTGAACTTGACCGAGTGATACTAATAGTCACCAAATAAATAAATGTTTCACTAAACACATTTTGTAGTGACTGCAAATTTGTACGGTTACATTGTTTTTTAATAATATATTGGTATTTTTAATCCTAAATTTGCAAAGTTCATATAAAATTATATATATGAATCAAGATAATTCATTCTTTATCTGAAATATACATTTCTTAAAAAATGATGATCTAAATTGTAGTTTTTTTTTTTTACAAATAGAAAATGTTTTCCATAAAATCAGTGGATATGACATTGCATTGAATGTGTCGATTCATTAATTATATGGCATTAATATTGTTTTTTTTTAAAAATTGTATGAAATTCCTTTTCACAAAAGATGTATCATAGTAATAGCAATAATATAATAATAATAATTAACCTATCTAAACTAAAAATAACTAAAAATAAAGTATCTAAATATATTACGATATTATTTTTTTTTGTTTTAATATATTATGGTATGGTATGATATTATAAGATAACTCAAGTTTGAAAAGAAAACAGAAAGTTTGGTTCGTGGCATAATGTAAAAATAATTATGTTTCAGTTTTGTATCAATTTATTTAATTTTTGAACTAACCGATAATATAAAATTTCCTCCACGCCACGGACGAGTGCAAATACTAGTATTGTTATAAAATGATCTATTATAATAACAGTAGTTAGGATCTGAAAAGTAAAAAACACGTGCCTATTAATTTTCGAACAGTGGCACCAATTACATGATTTTCCTAATTATCTCATTAAACACGGTGGTACACATATTGTCGAATTGTTAGCCCAAACAATTATTCAAGGTTTAAAAGCCCAGTTGACGAAAAGGAGCTCAAAACACAATAGAAGAGGAACAAACGCGATAGGCCCATTTACACAACAATTGACGGGTCATAAACTGGGTAGTTCTTTTTATCAATTGAGCTTTGGGGATTAATTAGGACTGGGCAAAAAAACCGATAAACCGACGAACCGAACCAAACCGACCGACTTGGGGTGGCTCGATTCGGTTTTTTTGACCATTTGGGTCGGTTTTCGGTTTGAAATGGGCCAAAACCGACTTGGGTCGGTTCGGTTGGTGGTTAAATGCTTGGTTGGGTCGGTTAACCGACCGACCAAACAAAAAAAAAAAAAAAAAAAAAAAAAAGAAACCAGAAAAGTGGCTGAGACAAGGAAGAAGGAACGAGACTTCAATTTCACTTTCAGATCCAAAAATCCAATTATCCAAATTAACATTATCCCTTCCATTTCATCACTCTCAGCCGCCGATCTCTCTCGTCTCTTGTCCGGCTCACCGTCAACCACCACCGGCGACCACTCTTCACTGTGCACCGGCGACGACGATCTCCTTCTTCACTAGCAATGGCGATCTTGTTCTTCACCAATAACTCTTTCGAAGCTTCGATTTCTACGCTAGGATTTCTTCACCAAAATTGCAGTTTGTGTCTCCTCCTTCGCCACTTTCTTTTCTCGCAAAATTGCAGGTTTGCAGCCACTGCTCAACCTTTTTCTTCCTCGTGAAATTTTCTTTTTTTTCCCATAATTTGCTGCTATAGATCTGGAAATTGGAACACCTGTGATTGCTTGCCAAAAACCCTTGCCAAAAACCGACCGAAATCGACACGAACCGAGGTGGTTCGAGCTGGTTCGGTTTCAGCCACCCGGTGGTCGGTTTTCGGTCAGTGAACAGTCAAAACCGACCACCGGTGGTCGGTTTCGGGTTGGGTCGAAAACCGGCCCAACCCGACCGATGCCCAGCCCTAGGATTAATCTATATCTATATAAGAAGGGATTTTGGCGCAAATAGTTCCAAAAAACTAGCGATGTTGCAGATTTAGTCCCAAATAATAAAAGGTAGCGCAAATGGTCCCAAAAAAAACTTTGGTGCTCAAATGGTCCAAATGACCATTTGCACCTTTTTCCGTCAATTTCTTTATTTTGTCTTTGTGCGAGGATATTTTGGTCAAAATTATTAGAAAAAATTACACAAATGGTCCTCACCTTTGCGGGTTATTAAAATCGAGTCCTAAAGTTTTTAATTTTGTTGCATTAGTCCAAATTTTAATTAAATTATATAATTTTATATTTTACCTTTTTAAGTAGATGCAATTTGGTCCACAAATAATTTTATCGAATTAATTTGACACTAATTAGATAATTTTACCGAAAATCTTCAACGTAATAACATTTATTTATGTTTTCTTTTGCATTAGATATGTGTATATTTTGATTTTAATCAATCGTTATGATAAATATAATTATTATATCTTCTTAAAATTTTAGTATCGTGTATTCTTGTAAAAATAAAAATATAACGAATATAAAAAATAAAATAAAATACATACGTGCACATTTTGATTTCGAAAAACAAATATAAATGAATTGTTGTACCTAAATAAAATTTTATTAGAAATATATCTATGTAAGAATAATATACTGGATACAAACAATTAATTAAATCAAATAAAAAATAAAAAAACCCAAATCCCACCCACCCCACCCCACCACCAACCCCCACCCCAATCCCAATCCCAAAACCACCATCACCATCATTACCACCACCACCACCACCACCGATGGTGGTGGTGGTTTTGGGATTGGGGTGTGGGGTGGGTGCGATTTGGGTTTTTTATTTTTATTTGATTTAATTAATTGTTTGTATCAAAGATATTTTTCTTACATAGATATATTTCTAATAAAATTTTATTTAGACAACAATTCATTTATATTTGTTTTTCAAATCAAATGTCTGCGTATGTATTTTATTTTATTTCTGAGTACACGATACTAAAATTTTAAGAAGATACAATAATTATATTTATCATTAACGATTGATTAAAATCAAAATATACATATCTAATGCAAAAGAAAACATAAATAAATGTTATTACGTTGAAGATTTTCGTAAAATTATCTAATTAGTGTCAAATTAATTCGATAAAATTATTTGTGGACCAAATTCACATCTAAAAAAGTAAAATATAAAATTATATAATTTAATTAAAATTTGACTGATGCAACAAAATTAAAAACTTTAGGACTGATTTTAATAACCCGCAAAGGTGAGGACCATTTGTGTAATTTTTTCTAATAATTTTGACCAAAAATATCCTCAAGCAAAAGGACAAAATAGAAAATTGGAAAAAGGATGAAATGGTATCATTTGGACCATTTATGCACCAAAGTTTTTTTTAGATTATTTGTTACATTTTATTATTTTGACTAAATCTACTGGCATGCTTTTTTTGACTATTATGCAAAATCCCATATAAGAATAACTTTTTTTTTTCTCTCCAAAACATCTTTTTTCGAAACTTTTTAATTAATTTTTAAGTCCATGTCATTATATTTTTCCTCCCAATGCATTTTTCCTAAAATAGACATTATCTTTGTCTTAAATAGACATTATTCTATTTAATGATATGATATTCTTTTTATTATTATTATATAGACCGTCATTATATTCAGCATTAATATTTTTTTAATTTAATTATATTTTTTTATTTGTTACCTAACCTAATCTCTAATGCAATTATTTTTGCTAATAATTATAGATACTAAATTAAAGTATGACTTGAAAGAATCCAACGAATTATCTATCATAAATAGGTAGGGTTTGAAGTTTGTGCTCTGTGATGACAATGATCATCCAACCAACACTACTATGAATGTCGTGTATAAAGAAGTTTTCAATAATTTCTAGTCTGACACTTATTAATCATGTGAGGTACGCTGTTTATCTTATTTGACTTTTTACACAAACCCTTTATGTCATCTACGTTGATATAAGAAGTGAACCACTCTACTTATATATTATTGGTTTTCTGCTATTATATTTGTTTGAAGATAAATGTCAAGTTGAGATAGTTGCTGGAGTTATATAAATTGATGATATGCAACTCTTACCTATAAGTAGCAGTGTGCTCGAATTAAGGTAGCTCAACTTGCTTCACTGTCAAAAATTACATTTTGAGTAAGTTATATTTATTCTATTTGAATTCTGGTATTATATTTTATATTTCTAAATGCACTTCGAGTTTGAGATGTTCGACTTACGCAAAAACACATGTTGTTGTCTTATTACGATTCATTAGTAGATTAATAGGAATTTGATATTCTTGGAAAAAATTAGGGCAGAAATTTATATTTAAATCCATTCATTGTTTTTTAGAAAAATATGAGTCATTTGTATTATTTGTTTTGTGTTTATGTTGTTGATAATAGTTGATGGTGTTATTTTTGAATTGTTTTTATTATTGAGATTTTCAGGAGAATTGTAAATTAAGTTATGAGATTTTTAAGAGAATTGTAAATTAAGTTATGCAGATTTTGGTAAGGAGTTCCTTGAATATTTCATAGGAATTATTTGTACGATATACAGGGAAAACTCTACCGAAATTTTTATCGGATTCTTTCATTACTTATCTTAATTATTAAGTTTAATGCAATCACGAATATTCGATTTATTATCTTGGTGGTGCTATTGATATAGAATTAATATATATCAAAACATGTAATTATTGACACATTAGCCTCCCATGCAATGCATGGGTGAAAAAGACTAGTTAGCGAGATAATTATATTTATAGAACATCTATATTTATATATAGAAAAGCGGGGAAATTTCACCATATTTTTTAATTAGATTAATTAGTTTTTCCGCATAAAGTAAAGTCCATTTTTGTCTTTTGATTTTTTCCTTTTTTAATAATCAATAATTAATCTGAA
This sequence comes from Jasminum sambac, assembly GCA_018223645.1. NCBI lineage: Eukaryota > Viridiplantae > Streptophyta > Magnoliopsida > Lamiales > Oleaceae > Jasminum > Jasminum sambac. Next base: position 17,709,514 of record CP073650.1, on the reverse strand, counting down.
ACAATCAATTAACTAATCATTATCTATATTGAATCTTATCGTCACCAAAATTAGATTTTTCAAATCTCCACTGATTTAAACTTATCTTCTTTATATTTTTTGTCTTTTGATTTTTTCCTTTTTTATTAAGTTATAATCAATCATAACAAAAAAATTATTAAATTATTATTTATATTAAATGCTAAATATTAAATCTAAATTTTATTTCCTTGCATAAGTATTGATAATTATTATTTTATTATATTTTTCTAATCTGAATCTAAACTCTAAAGATTTATATTTATATTTAGAATAAGAGACCTTTTATCAATAATTAACTATGGGACGGAAATTAATTCTTAAGAAAATAAAATTGAAAATTAATAATTTCATTAATATTTGATTATTGTGTGATACAAAATATTTCTAATTAATTATTCAATTGTAACATTAATCCAATATTTTTAATTAATTAAATCTATATCTATATCTTTCAAATTAAAGATATCCTTTAGTGGAAAGATTAATGGAAAAATGGAAAATGAGTTTTAATATTGCATTTCAACAGTTATATCTTTTAAATGGATTTTAGATTACTTTGAATGGTTTTTTAATTGGATTTAATTAGTAGTCAATCATCTTTGATAACTATTATTGGATTTCAATAGTTTATATCGAATTTGAGTTATAGTTCTCATCAATTTTTATGGTGTTCACATAATTTGTTACAATTAGAAAGTTCAATATACTTTATAATTTTTTTCAGTAAATTAATTTGTAATGCAACTATTGTTGTTTACAAGTATAAAATAAATTAAAATATGAATCAACCCAATTCGATGGAGTGCTTCCGGTAAGTTATTGTAACAATTATTCTTTCTTCAAGGTGACAACTTATTTTTTCTTTCTTTTTTTTCCTAGCTTATTCATTTGTTGTATCATTAGGTTGAGACGACACAATTTTTAAAATAGTAAAGGTAAATTTATAGATTGATTGTACTTTCTTCACACGATTAAATTTTCCTCTTGGATCATTTATTTTTTGTGCCCACATGAAAAATGATTTTCAATAGTAAAAGAGTTCCAATCAAAAGAGTGTTGGACTCACACTATTAAAATTTGTTATTTTTATTTATTTTTTATATGATCAATTTTTTAAACCATTACTAGGAGTCGATACAATATTTTGAATTGTTTAGGCAAGTTGATGGATTGATCGTACTTTCCTCACACTATTAATTTTTTTCTTAGATCATTTCGTTTTTATTCCAATATGTTCATTGTGAATTATACTTCTTTTGTACAGTTGATTAATATTTTTAGTTCACATAACTCATTGCAATTGTAAAAATCTAATATACTTAATAATTTTTTCCCATAGATTAATTTGCAATTCAACTATTGCTGTTTACAAGTATAAAATAAATTAAAATATTAATCGACCCGATTCGATGGTTTGTTTTTGGCATCTTTGAAACAATTATTTCTTTCTTCACACTGGCAAATTGTTTTCTCTTTTTTAATTAATTTTTATACCATCGGGATGAGACAACATGATTTTGTAAATATTAAAAGCAAATTTGTTGATCGATCATACTTTCTTCGCACTATTAAATTTTTTCCATAGATGATTTATTTTTTGTGCCTACGTGAAAAATATTTTTCAGCAGTGGAAGATAGTTTCAATCAAAAAAGTGCCGAACTCACTTCCTGTGAAAAAAACTTTTATAGTTTCTTCGCAATAATAAATTTTTTCCTTTTTTGTATTATCAATTTTTTAAACCATTAGTACGAATCAACACAATATTTTAAACTGTTAAGATAAATCCGTGGATTGATTGTACTTTCTTCACACTATTAATTTTTTACCTTAGATCATTTAGTTTTTACGCCAATATGTTCATTGTAAAAATCAATTATACTTTTTTTGTATTATTGATTAAAATTTTTAGTTTACATAATTCGTCATAGTTGCAAAAGTCCAATAAACTTTTTAATTTTTTTTGCATTAGATTAATTTGCAATGCAATAATTACTATTTATAAGTATAAAATAAATTAAAATATGAATTGACCCACTTTGATGGATTATTTGCGATAAATTGTTAAAATAATTATTATTTCTTCATAATGATAATTTTTTTGTATCATTAATTTTTTATACCTTTTGGTTGAGAAGATACAATTTTTTAAATTATAAAGGTGAATTTGTTGATTGATTGTACTTTCTTCGCATTTTTTTTTCCGTGGAACGTTTATTTTTCGTGTCAAAATATTTACATATTAACTTAGTAAATTAGTGTCTCATTAGTGAAATTGACACCTTAATCATGAATCAATGTTATTAATTACGCAACATTGAAGTATAAAAATTAAAAGTATGAATTGTGTTCTTATTCTAATTGTATCATTATGAATAGTTGAATGAATATATATTGAAAAAAAAAGAGAGATTTAAAACTAAAAGTACATATTTATTAAGTTAAATTATCAAAAATGAGATTTAAAATTGTAATTATCTTATGTGTACTTACACCATCATCTTTATAATGGATCGATTTCGAATCAGATAAATTACATTATATTTTTTATTTTTATTTTTTTAATTCATGTAGAGTTAGTACAATTTTAAAGTATGAATAAACCATAATAAGGTAGAGAAATTGGCTTTTAGGTGATTATTAGTTGTTCTTATATTCTAATTCTTATGATAATACAATATTCAATCAATATATATATAAAAAATAGATGTTGAAAAATTTGTCCCATGCACAACACACGGGTGGAATAGCTAAGGTTTGAAGAGGAAAGATATGTTGCAATCTTGAGGGTGACGCATAGGAATGGTTTAAAGTTTGTGATATATGAAGAAGATAATCGTTCAACTACCATGGCCACAAATGTCGTCTATAAAGAAGTATTTAAACTTATAATTTCATACTTACTAATCGCATCAGGTACGCTGTTAACTTTATTTATTTTTTTTACACAAATCCTTTATATCATTCATGGTTTGATATGTGAAGTGAAGGATTGTGTTTATATATTATTGTGTTCGTACTCTTATATTTATCTAGGTATAATGTTCACTCTTTAAAAAAATCTACGTATAATGTTCTCGTCACAAATATGGAGGAGTTATACAAATTGATTATATGTACCATTTATGTATTAGGAGATCTCGTACCCACACCGGAAAAAATTCGTATGGCCCCATCAGCCCCCACCACCAGGGATCAGTTATGTATTATTCATCTAATTTAATGTAGATACTAAAACAAAAATTTTTAAAAATTTTTGGCGACGTGGGGTCTTCACACCGTGGCGTGGGTACCATTTCGACGTGGGGAACAGAGCATCAGCGTATGCATTAGTGGTACTGTGTTTCAAAAAGATAACTCAACATACTTAGCGGTCGAAGATTCCACTTTTACTGTGTTTTATTGATTATATCTGAAATATGATGTTATTTCTCATATTTTTGTAGGTTTTTTATGCTAAAATGCCAGTATTTGTGTAAAAGTAATGTTAGAGATGTTCCGTTCATCTAAATTTTATTTATTATTTTAGTCCAATTCAATTATATAATAACACAAATTTTTATATTCTACGTGACAATTAGAGATGTGATTTACATTTGAGTGCATTCATCATTTTTGTCAAAACATGAAGATGTTTCTATTTTTTGTCTTGTGTGTTGTTGTTTACTATTATTAATGGTGCTATGTTTGGATTACTTTAATTGTTGATATTTTTAAGAGTATTGTAAATTAGATTTGTGTTTTTTGATGAGTTTTTCCCCAATTGTTTGCAGGATGAATTGGTAAAAAATAGAGCAAAACTCTATCGAAATTTTTCAATAATTATTTCATTAGTTATATTAATTAAGTTTATTATTGCGACTCATTATTTATTTTATTTTTTTCGGAATCTTATGTTAATACGACTAACACCTATTAATACTGTTATTAGCTAAAAAATTATACCCCGTGCAATGCACGGATGAAACAGCTAGTAAAGAGAAAATGAAGAATAATAAAAAATTAACCATAATGTATAATGAAGGACGAAATAATTTTGACTAATATGAATATTTTTTTAACAATACCATATTCTCTAACATAACCAGGTTCAAGTTTGTTGTAGGTTTTGAGTTAATTCTTTCCATACGCCTTTTGTTGATATCGACATAAAGTGCATTATAATTTCACTGCTGTTCTTAATGTGATTGATTCGAGAAGATCGACGACATAATCAAGGATAATTAAGCCTTCAGGTGTACGAAAGACCGGAACACGGAAGGCTAGAAGGCTTAAGAGCTAGCTTGAATGTAATGTGTATTATGTTGAAAGCCTTCTTCGATGGTTACAAATAAGCTCTCAACCCATACTTATATTACCACCCCTTATGAACGAATGTTGGAGATTGATTCAATCTAACGGACTAAATTCAGCTTTGTTGAGAATTCTCTAAAAGAATGAATAAGAATTTATAACTTTTGAATAACATGGAATTTTCTAGTCTATAGAAGCGCAAGAACATTCAACTAAAATAAAAATCTCTTATATATGCTTGGCTCTGTAATCTTCCAGAATGTGGTGGCCCGTGATATTTTCTAGTTGGAAGACGATGACGAAGACGACGAAAAAACTCTGGCGGGTGCTAAGGCATTTCGTAATCTAATTTTCAATAGTTTGGTAAAAGAAATTCTAATTAATGATATTATTTTTCATAAATATTTTGATATTTAATTATTCAATCGTTATTAATATTACTATTTACTGTTATGCTGATTTAATATTTTAAAGAAATAAATATAGTTATAGTGAGAGCATTTTCAATAGTGTAATGTGGATTCTTGTTAATAATGTGGCAAATAGAATAAAAATAAAGAGAAAATATCTTCAATGGAGGAAGTGGACTCTAGACGTAGACGGTGTGTTAGACATTGTCTATTATTAAATGCGCCACATAAGGAAATTTTGTACATGTGGAATCAAATTTTTTAGAATAGGCAAATCATTGGAGATGCTCTTACTAGTAGTCGCTATTATAAACCAACACCGATTCTATGACTTTTAGAGCTCGAGGCAACATCTAAACTAAGCGCTCCTAAACAATGAGCCACCACATGTATGAGATTTTTTTTTCCTTTGAAAAATGAGTTTATTAACATGAAAAATAATATTAATTTTTTATTTACTATTATTGTGTTTCGGTTAATTCCTCGTCATAAACCACTATAATAATAATTTTTTTTTTCATCAGACCTTGAGTTGATTGGCCTTGTTTTTTGAAGGGTTCACGTATTTCTGTATGAAATATGTGATCAGCATTATATTAGAAAATATGTGTGTGATTAAAAATATGTGTAAGTTGCACGAAAATACGCGAACTCATGAAAAGAACACGGGCTAAAAATCGCCCCTTTTCAAATAGACTCCTTAGATGGATACATCTTTTGCCTGAAAATAGGACCAGCCATGCTATGAACCACTTACTAGGGGGCATAAACCTTTTACCACGACATTATCATATCAGTTGAGGTTAGCAATGAATTTACCTTTTTAGAGATCACATATGTTGGCTCTAAAATTCCCATTTATGATTTATCAGAGTGATAATTACGCTTTGGTTTGAACATCGGGTTCTAAGAAAAAATGTTTTTCAGTATATCTCCCCAAATTCATCTAATTCGTCTATCGATCATAAAATAAATGTTAACAAAACGAACTAGCTAAAGGCTCTTTTTAATTTCACAAATTTTTGGTGGAAAACATTAAATTAAAGAAAAAAGTTTTTTTTTAATGTTTAGCAGGGAATTTTTCGTGGAGAACATTTTCAAAATGCATTTTTTCTCATATTTTTAAAATTTAAATTTGATCAAATAAATCACATCTACATATCTCAGAGGTCCACTTGCATTATTAAATCTGCACCATCCAACTTTACTAATTCTTTCTCTTCCTACTCATAAACATACATTATAATTTATACGCTACCACATTTGAAAAACTTTCATGGAAAATTATAATTATTAGGTGAGGGAGAAAAATTTTTAAAAGAAAATGAAAACATTTTCCATGAAAAAATTGCCACCCTATCAAACTCAAGCTAACACAAATCAGATTTACTTCCTACTCCAATCGCAAATGGGTTAACAAAGGCGACAAAAGTTGCAAAAATACGTCCGTATTTTCCAGATGCCAAGTTGGAGAAGGAATGCGATACTAATATTGAACATACCACATTTGAGGAATAATCCCTTAATTTCTATATTTTTAATTGACAATGTATCAATTTCATTGAGTAATGAAAATTTGTACATATCCTTCATTATTTAATGCACATTTACAATCCCAAAGAAAATATTTCACATCAATCATGCCATTTAAAATTGTCAAATTTAAATTTTCTAAAATACTCCAAATGAAATAGAACTATTAATTTTCTAGTGGCCTATAAACTTGTTAGTCAATCTTGATAACTATTATAATATATATCTAGTCACTATTGCGTGTGCAAGTTGATCCAACTTCAGCCTCTCACAATTAGTCACAAGTTTTTTTGGTTCCTTCTCTATGTGACATCAATAAGACAAGAATACAGTGCTTTTCTACCACCGCCAGAAAATGTATGCCTCAATTTCGTTCCATATGTTTCAATTTATTTTTTTTGAAGAGTACTCTTTCATGTCTTGTTCTTGAAAATAATGGGTTGGCATGATCTATTACATTGAAATTCGATTCTTGAGTGGATTTAGGCCTTATTCTTTTCATAATTAGTAGAAAATTTAGAATTGGGTGTAGATTATATGATTAAAAATAAGAGGTAGTGTGTTAAAAAATATAAAGTAATTATGTGTGTGGTTGAAAATGAGGAGGAATTTTTTTTTTTTTTTTTTGAATTTTATTGTGGAAAGACAGTGGAAAGAACAAGCCCCTAATTTCTTGCATTGTCTTTACAAACCATCATTTCTTTGAGAATATTCTTGTCTATTTCAAGGAGGAGAATTAAAAAAAAAAAAAAAAACAAACAAACAAAGAAGGAAAGATCTTTCGAAATGGTCCTCACATAGTCATTGACGATTTCAAACATCAACAGATGGGTGTATAGAGACAAGGAGCCAGTAGTTTTAACATTAATCATCCGTCCCACTTTCCATTTAAGAATTGTGGTGCCATTTAAGAATTGTGGTGTTCCTCTTGTAAGTTGTCACATTAAGTCTCCCACTAGAATAAATATGTACAAAAGTAGGACACTCTTTAGAATTGTACATATAGTGATAATACATTTTTCAAAAAATTTTCCGTATTCAAGGTTAGAAATGGTCGCTGATAGTACTTGATAAAATACATTTTTCAAAAAATTTGCCGTATTCAAGGTTAGAAATGGTCGCTGATAGTACTTGATAAATTAGTTACGTGTATCATATTATGTAGCAATCAATATTGAACATGAGTTGCTGACTAAAGATAAACCCACTTTCTCCTGCACTCAACTCAATGAAACATGAAGCCATATCGTGTTGATACTAAATCAGATCAAGTCTAGATGACAAGTATCTAAAATTGAGAATAAAATAAAATAAAAGAAAAACTATTGATTTACGGGTCGGGTTCTTTAACTTACCCGCACTGAAGGAGCTTTCAAGTGAATCCTTGAAAAATCATAAAATTGGAAACAAAAAGAGTAGTATTGTTTTCATTAAACATCTAATCGATGAGTAAAATTAACGTTAGATGTTTAAATAGTCTAAAAACCCTAGAAAATGGGGAAAAAAAAAAAAAAAGAAGAAGACATGAAGTATGAATCGAAAAAAATAACACTATAGTAAAAAAAACTATATTTTTGTTTGCCGAATGAACTCGATCGTACAAAATATACCAGACATCATGACACAGTGGCGTGTGCGATTAGGAAGGTTATCTACCTTTTTGGAAAAGGTATTATAATAGCAATTTTGGGCCCGGACGCAAAATTTGTAATCTCTTGTTGTATTTGTTTTGGTCCAATTTTTCGTCTATCAATTCCGGAATTGATATGCAAATTTTACTCGCTCGCTGCAGATGGGAAATCCCTTACGTCAAAAACAATGTTCATATCCCTTTCCGTTAACAAAGTTAAAATAATGACTAGAGTTTGTTAACGTCTTGGAAGGATTAATACAATATAATATTATTACGGTTGGATGTGAAAAATTCAATTTTGCGATGCTCCAAATATTCTCCAAAAGTTAATTCCAATTACGTCTCTATCGATTGTTGACAGCATCTGATCCACGTATTATATGGGTTTCTGATTCGACTATTAGTCCATGCTGATCACTACTAAGGGTGCTATGTTTTTCTACCTTGGATAATGTATAATAATTAATACTCCCTCCGTCCCATTTTCATAGGCATGATTTGACTTTCACACGGATTAAGAATTTGAAATTAATATTTATTGGAAAGGTAAATTTTACTTGTATATTTTTCAATATACCCATATATTAAATATGACAACTTACTTTTATTAATAACTATGCATAATAAATAGGGGTAGATTAGGAAATGAAGAAATTAAATTTATACCAATAAGGAAAGTAACTTATATTTTGAGACGGATGAAAAAGGAAAACAAGCCTATCAAAATGGGACGGAGGGAGTAATTATAAGACAAAACGAGAACAGGTAAAGAATTTGTAACTACACTTATTGAGTGTTGAGTAGATACGCTAAAAGGACAAAAAAAAAAAAAGAAGAAAAAAAGAAGGAAACAATGTATGAGGTAGGATTTTTGGTATTTCATATGGTACCAAATAATTTTTTGGCATAAAAAATGACCAAATACAACAAAAAATGATCAAATTAATAAAAATATGAAAAAAGGGCAAAAAGAGTTGTAACTCAACAAATGTTATTTCTTTCTAAACAAATTACGGTTTACCATTTTACTCTTCACAATTCAATTCCTCATGATTGACCTTATTATATTGTATGTTCACGATCCTGAAAAAAGTCATATTTGGTTTATTGGTGATTAAAATTGATGCATGAATAATAATGCGTTGGGTAATGCTGCAATTATCATTGATGCAGAATTTAATTTATTGCTCAATCACAATAGAGGAAAGGATAATGTGGTCATTTAATACTTCGTGTGTCTAAAATGATGATGTTTCACTCTACATAATTGTAAAACTAATTAAGTATACTAGTATAACTACTATACGGATTTGATCCGTTATCCACAATTGGCACAATGTGTTAGATTAGTGACACATATTCCCTGATGATAGGGGCTCATAGTTAGGGACATGTGTCACGATTTGGTCAATTGTGGGCACCGTTTCGATATCCACTGTGAGCAACGGATGATAACTCGACTAGTATAATTCAATTAATTAATGTTTGAGTAGTGGTGCATATTAGACTAGAGAGTTGTAGGATATAAACAAATAGTGTAACGTATGAGAGAGTGGAGTGTATTATTAACAACTTGCACATTTCTATCACTAAAGGGTAGAGCGTTGAAAGAGTCTTCGAGCCAAGTCATTGTATATTTGTGGTCGTGATGGAACTCGACAAGAAATGGACAAAAATGGCGACGCAAGATTTTCCACTCACGTGAGTTCGACCATTTCAAACGTTTGGATGGATTAGGATACTTTATTCGAGTTTTCTAATCAATTAGTTTATCTTCACATTTCTGCTTTTGAAAATTTTTTACGGGACTAATTATTTAAGTGGGTTGGTTAGTATTGTTAAATAGTTTATGAGCTTGATTGAAACGTGTGTTGTTTCCTTGGGGTTATTTCTTATGATGTTGGATCACTATGAAAGAGACAGGTTTGTTCTCAATTTCTATTATGAAGTGAAATTAAATTTTAATTTAATTGCACATTTTATGATTCTAATTATTATTCAAAATTAGAAAGTAATTCATAGCTACTGGAGATTTAATATTAAATATTGTACATCACAAATGATGGATGCCTATTCTGAAAACTTATGTTACTCAATAAGTCATGATCTTGGGTGTCACCCGAATTTGATCCAGTTTCAGTACTGGAATTTTAATTGTTATAATTTTAATGCTTAATGTAACGTTGTCCTATGTTGCCACATGACTGTTCAATTTCATTTATCAACCTGTCTGCTGTTGTGTAACGTCGTCGGGACGCACCACATTAGCATTGGAACTATAAAAATGTTCCAACGCTAGGACCAGAAAAGGGCTGGGGTGTTACCAGTGATATTATATATGTTAGTTAAATAAATCATGACTAAGCTAGTTTTTTCGATACCTTTACTTAAAAATTAATTTTATTACGTACATATTTAAAATTAAACTATAATGTTAACTACTCATCTTGTAGCTTCCATCGCTATTCAACTTCAAAATAGAAAGTACTCACAAACACAAAAGTTAATTTGTTGTTGTCTGATTGTCATATTATAATTGCATGAATGAAAATGATGGCACATTCCGTCCTTCTTGTAATTGTATGACTGAAAATGATGGCACATTCCGTCCTTGTTTTATGCAGTCTTTTAACTCAGTGGAGATCAAAAGGTAAATGATGCTTTAGATGTGAAATTTGGTTTCGACGCCTCGTCACATTTTTAACCAGGATTTTTAGACCTGATCAGGTCCGGTGGGTCGGATAGGAAAATCTGGGACCCGGCAAAAAAACTGGGTCGAGTGACCTCTAAAACCAGCGTTGGTCAAATTCGGTCAAAGATCCGGGTTTACTCGGAAACTCCAATCGACCGGTGTGGCTCAGGACTAGGTTTGATTAGAGTTTTTTTTATTTTCTAATATTTTTATATTTTATTTATTTAATATTATTTTAATTATTGGATCGACGCCGAGTCGAATTCGAATAAATTCTTTGACCCTTGATCCAGTCCCTCGTCTAGGTCAATGGCCTGGTCGGGTTTTAAAAACATTGTTTTTAACCAATCTTTTATACTAAAACAAGATGGTTTCCGCATGTTTTCCAAAAAGTTAACTTTTTAAGGGGAAAAAATCATTTCCATTCCAATTACAATTTCAAAAATTTTATTTTAAGCGAATTACAATTTCAATATTGAAGTAATTATTTCTTTTGTTTTTTTTAATATTTTCCTAAATACTTTCACTATTTCTCAAAATATTTTAGAACACGTTCAAAAACATTTTTTTTAAAAGAATCTCCATAAAATAAATTGCGATTAAGCCTGTTTAAGCGCATTTTAAAACCCAGGGTCTAGCACATGATTTCCATGAGAGATGTTGCTATTTATATAGCAAAATTCTTTCGCATGAAATGCTTACACTTTTTTCTTTTAAATATAAATATTGAAGGAAATGACTACAAAAGTAGATCTAAATAGCTAAACTTTCAACGTTTTTTTTTTGAATTATAATAACATTTGATACAATAGTTAACACAACAACATGTAGTGCAATTCCCTCAGGGGGAAAAAAAACCCACACGCACACATGTAGTGCAAAGTTTTTAGTACATCAATCAATAATCTTACATTTTCTCAATCCATCTACAATACCACATGTAAACTACTTATGTCAATAATTATGTACAAATAACTTTTTCTGTTCATATGATATCTCCAATATTGGGCGCTCATCCCTTTTTCAGAGAAAAAAAGAAAAAGAAAAAGGATCCACATCCTTAGGCCTTGTTTTTTGTAGATTAAATTTTATTTATTCGAAATTTGTATTAGATGTATGGTTGAGAGTTGGAGAAAATATATTAAAAAATATAAAATAATTATCAAATCAATATATGATCAGTAGTTGAAAATAATGAGAGAAGAAATAAATTTGAGTTGATGAAATTTAATGTGAGTAGAACAAGCTCTAAGTTCGCTGGAGACTTTAAGTATTTTCGAGAGCACAAATAATTGAACTACAAATTAATGTAAATAATTTATTCTCTAGAGTACATGATTCACAACTCATGCAATACTTCACACTAAATGATGCTTTTTGTTCCCATATATATGACATTTGAAATTATAAAATAACAAACTAAAAATTTACTTTAATATCCACCTTCACATTAATTAATAGCAATTCATATCGAAGTCATTTTTAGGGATGATACAATATTCTTTAATATGCTATATAGGTTTATAATTTGATCAGTAGAACCTATTTAATCTAGAGACACAGAAGCGATCTAATATTTTAACACAGTTCACTGTATCTACAAAACGAATATCACATCAATATTGGATAATGATGGAAAGATCATAATAATATTGAGATTATCACGTTACAAAGTGGTAATATGTGTCATGTAAACACAATAGAAAACATCGTAATCAAATAGGAATAAGATGCAACGCTTGACACTTATATATATTTATCTTAGATTCCATCATAACTAAGAATATATTATAGCAGCGCACTAGCACATGAGAGGAGAAAGGGAATTGTACACCCCACGCCCACCATTTCTTGCCTAGGAACAGCCCACTATTGCTTGCGCGTTTCTTATCCACTCTTTCTTACTTGGCGCTCACCATAGCTATTTTTATATATATAGCGTGTACTCTTCTATTCATTTGCGTCTTTTGTTTTCTTAAGATACATTTCTCTTCTGTTTTCTTCACATTTTCCCTTACAAGAAAGAAAAAAAGAAAGATGGTATGTATGGTTGCTCGAACCGGAAGGCACTTGCAGAGATACAACAAAGGTCGAAGACTCGTTGTCGGGTAAGTTAACTTTTCAGATTAAATAGTGGTGTGATCACAAAATGTGTGGCTGAGATTGATATTTGATTTTGACCGGTGGCAACAGTTAATTTTCATATAAAAAAAAGTTAAAACGAATAAAGGATCATGTTCTTTTATTTTTCCCTTTTTCAATTTTTAAAATAATATTTTCTTTATTTTTGTTACTAACACTAGTACTATTTTGCAGGTGCATTCCATATAGATACAAGAATGGAAACAATGGAGGCAGAGATGATGAAATAGAGGTTCTTTTAATTAGTTCAAGAAAAAGTCCAAAAATGATGTTTCCCAAGGTAATTGACCTTGTAATTTTTAAAATTTTTATTTTTTAAATACTAGATTTGTTTAAAATGGTGATAAAAATGTGTGTAATTAAATAGGGAGGTTGGGAGCTTGATGAATGTGTTCAAGAAGCTGTTGCTCGAGAGGCATTAGAGGAGGCCGGAGTACTTGGAAATGTTGAGGTTGGTAAATTGATTTTGGTTCCCAATTTCATATTTCAAGTAGATTATTAATTTTTGCAAAATAATCGGTAGTGTTTACGCTTCTAAAAAGAGCGTCTAATTAAAAGGCCCAAATTACCCCCACCCCCACCCTGCATTTATGGGGGGAGGGATAATTTGGTCAACTTTTTCACTTTACTTAAAAGTTTACCTAGATTCTAGAATTATTCTAATTAAAAACTGCAGCTAACTAGGTATTGAAAGCCTTGAGCTTTGGTTAAGGCGACACAGACTTAGTAGGCAGACACAGAAAGAGAGTCAATAAGAATAGATTGTCTTATCTTTTGTCATTTATGATAGATAATATATATCAATGTGACACTCCCTTTACAAATTTTATCATCTAATACCGTTTAATGGAGACAAACAATATATTTTTCAACATGAAATTTAACTGTGAAATGAAATGTCATATCGATTTATAAGATATTCTGCTATAATTACAAATGAATTATCTTGTTATATTACAGATTTTGTAAACCGATTCTTAATCGTGTGACATTAGTGTCCTAGAAAAGTTGACGCGATTCTTTTTCTTCCTCCTCATGCTGCAGGGTCAATTAGGTAAATGGCTATTTAAGAGCAATAGCCAAGAACTCTATCGCGAAGGTCTCATGTTCCCTTTGTTAGTGACTGAACAACTCGATTTGTGGCCGGAAAAGAGCGCACGGCTAAGAGAATGGGTGTGTTTCTCGTTAAGCTAGCGTTACCTACAAAATCTATTATTTTATTGTCACGTTTTGGTGTTTAATTATGAATATTTTTTATACGTGTAGATGACAGTGAGTAAAGCTAAAGAGGTATGCAAGCAACGATGGATGAATGAAGCCTTGGACATATTAGTTGATAGACTGAAATTAGTAGATGGAAATGATGATGTAGATATTGAAATAATTTAGGTCACTCTTTTTCTTTTCTTTTTTTCGATTTAACTTTTGTTGAATAAGCTCATATTTGCCGTTTTCTCACATCTAATTTGTATATAAATTTAATTTAAGGTTGTCAATAGTCCATGGTAAATAGTTCTTGGAAATAATCAAATATTTTTTCACTGCGTTAGTTTGTGTTAGCCGTTCCTTTTGTATAATTCTATCGTATTTCTCTACCAATTAAAACTAAACTATTGTTTTTAGCATTGGGGGTATCACGTCTCGCATTTGTGTTAATTCTATTTAAAGATTGTCTGTAATGGGTTTCACCCTCCCCTTTGATCTTTAAAAAACAATAATAATAATAAAGCAAACAAACTATTGTTTGTAGCTAATTCACAATTAAATTTTAATATCAAACAAAAAAGTCACATTATTTCGTCATATTCACCACTAATATTCTTATGAAAATTAACTATAAGAATTTATCCGGGCCAACAGACATGCTAAGTAAACGGTATTGATCGAGTTATATTTTAATGTATTTTTTTCAAATTTCAAATTTGATCAAACAAATCACATCCATCTATTTCTCTACTCATTAAATCTCCACCATCCAACTCCACTCATTCTCTCTCTTCCTACTCATAAAAATACATTAAAACTCATCCGCTAACACACTCTTATGAAAATGTTTGACACCAAATACAAAATGTCCATTAAGACGGTTTAGAACACCATGCATCACAATTCACAGATGCTTGATTTTCAATATGAGATAGCTTTAATAGAGATTGAGCCCCGTTAGCTGTCAAGTTTTTACATCTTTTTTCTAATTGTGTTCATTCTCTCTCATATTTTACATCCACATATCTCGTGGAACCTACTTATTTTACACAAATCACAAATCTCCACCATTTAATTGTACTCATTCTCTCTCCTATATCCTATTAAAATCCATAAAAATCTATTTTTACACATACACAAACACACATACACAAACACGCGCCGAACATAGTCTTCTTTCACAAAAAAAAAAAAAAAAAGCAAAAACAAAAACAAAACAAAGAGAGAGAGAGAGAGAGAGGGAGAGAGAGAAGCGAAGATGATAAAGGATAGTGATTCACTGGTTTTCTGTGGCCTGTGGCTCTTATCTCTTAGGTTTTTCTATGCATGTATCATGCTTGTGGGGAATATGGACTTTTACAGTTTTCAAAAAAAAAAAAAAAAAATGATTGTGAATGACTAGTCAATTTCATGGAAAACAATAACCTTTTTTTTTGAAAGTGACTACATACACCTGATGTCGACCAGTCATACAAGGGCTACATTTAGTTGTTCCAAAAAGACTTCTGGTTAAAGAATGATTGGGTTAATTTAGGTCTGGCTTTGAGATATTGGGGGGTTTTTAGTCAAATTTTACATTGGGCGGCCCCTATGTATAATTTGATATAGAGGCTCATTTTTTTTTAATTCATATTTGGGAGTTCTAGATGGTCGCCTAGCCTCAAGATTACCACTAGATTCATTCCAGAGGTTTTCATTTCGTCAATGCTTGAAAACCTTGGCAATCGTTTGGGATCAGTGAAGAACATTGAGGAAACATCCTTAATTATTTTTGAAAGCCATTTTTTTCTTCTTAAGGGTATAAGTTATATTAAATCCTCACACTAGCACAACAATACAAATTCTACTGAATCACATAGCAATAAAAAATGCTCTATTAGTAGGAATTAGTTGCCCTATTGGCGGAAACTATAGCCGCCTTGTTGGTGAAAAAGCTATACCATCTCGACTGGTGAAAACTAACCGCCTCACTACTACTAAGATCACCCTATCGGTGGCAACTAAAACTACTTAACACGCACTTGGTAACAAAACTTGGACTCGAAACCTCTAGGTCTTTAGATCCCAACATTTGTTATGAATTCTAACCAACGAGTCTCATTGGTAAAAGCCTTTTCAAATAAATTAATTTTCTAAGGATTAGTACCTCCTTATTTATTATTATGTTATTCTTTTATTTCTTATTGCTAGGGAGATAGTATCTCCTCATTTACTACTTTTCGCATATTCTTTGTATTTTATTATTTGTAGGTCAGGTCTATATTCCCTCATTTTGTACTTATTTTTTGATATTAATAAAAGGTAGCAGGAGTCCAAACTCCTACCAAATAGGCTTGGTAGACGCATAAAACCGACGCACGGGTTTGACTGGTGCTTTGCTAAAAAAAAAAAAAAAAAATCATTAGCTTCCATCAACTTAACCCAAGCGTTTTAAGGATAGTTTGCAACACACCATTTCAAAACAACATTTTCAAGTTCTTCAATCATTTCTCTTTAAGTTCAAATATGATGTATTAATGACATATCCTTATGGTAGCTTGTTTGCAACACATCATTTAAAAACAATTTTTTTTCAATATCATTTTCCACCATTCATTTTTCATTTTCCTGGTGAAACAACATTTTCAAAATCTTTAATCATTCTCTTTAATTCACCTCCACGCTTAAAAAATCATTTCTCATTTTGTGCACGTTATTCAATTATTTCTTAAAAACTTCATTTACCTCCTTTTTCAAATATTTAGAATATTATCTACATAGGGTGAAGATCAGATACTCACGGTTGGCACCTTATGGTACCCACATTTCGGCAAAAAAAATTCGTGTGGATCCCATCGATCTCCCATCATTAGGAGACAATTATATATTATTCATTTAACTTAATATAGATACTAAAAAAAATTAATTTTTTTTTTAACACTGACGTGGCACCATGAAATGGAGCCACATTGGTGTGGGCACGGCAATTACGTTGCCAATGTTGGCAATATAACGCTAGCGTATCGATGTATACTTCATGGTCCATGCCATTATCAAATCTAAAATTTACCTCAACATATTTTAAAAAAATTAATGCCATTTTATTTATTTATTTTATAAATATATATAGCTACTAATTTCAACGAAATTTTGTTATGTTGTGAAGGCGGGGCTTCTCTGAACCTCGAACCTCTACCCTAAAATGTAATATGTTCCCGCCAAATATATGCACGATATTCTTACCCTGTCGTATCAAATTTCCACTTCAATTCAATGATTGTGTACTAAAGTAATGTTCAATCCAAAATTCTACCTCAAAACCCTTAAATCCCATCTTCGAAACCCCAATTTTTATCTATGTAGTTCGCTTTTGCACAGTCCCTCCTCCAAGAAAACTTCACTCTCTAACCCCGCAATTCAATTTATCCTGGATGAAGCTGAAGAATTCGGTGCTTCGGAACCGCCAAGATCAAAATTACAAACCAATTTATCTGCCAAAAATGGCGAAGAAATAGCGCAACATAAATATAATGGCAACGCTTCAAAAATTCAGATTTCGCATCCATGGCCCGAATGGGTGGTCTTAATGGAAAAGCTATTGAAGAATGGGTATTTTGAGGGAATTGGAGACCCTTTTGGGAGTAAAGGTGCAATGGGGCCGAAAGAGGCGAATGCAATAAGGACTGCTTGTTTGAATTTCGCTCGAGACTACAATCATCTTATAAGGTATTTTATCACAACATTGATTCATCCTCGTGTTCGTTTATCTTCTTAGCTGCTTCGTGTAATTGTTCTTTTTTTGAGCTGTTTGAAGGGAAAAATGTCGATGGTTCTGATTTTGGAATATAAGCAGCATATAACCTGTTTGTCATAATGCCTCTGTGAATTTTTTGGGGCTAAAAAGATAGCTTTCGGGGGAAAGATGGAAGTAGTACTTCACTTGCGAAGAGAATTATTTATCTGTGCTCATACATGTTCTAAAAGAGATAAGTAAACTTTCTTATGGCGTTTAGGGTCTGGAAAATCGGCTTTGGCAACCTCATTGGCATGCTAGTTATTTGATTGTTAGTTTAGTTACCTTTTTGATTGGTCGGTTTTCGTCAATTTTATTAATGGTTTGTTTGATAGAGATGATTGAAAAATGGATTTTTGGATACTTGGTTGAGAACAAAAGTCAAATCAATGTAATGAGTGGTTGAAAATGATAGTGAATAAAAATGCTTTTCTGAATAAGTTGTATCAAACAAGCTGTAAGACTTATTTGCTTAAATAGACTAGTTTCAGAGTCAGACAAGCTTTAAGACTTATTTTCTTAAAAAGTTAACTACTTGCGGTGCTTAAGTTTCGCTGGTATGCTAGATACTTCTGTCAGGAAGATATTCTGGTGGTCGCAGGGTGTGGATGCCCAAGCACGGATAGAAAAGTTGTCAACTCTGGCAAACGTCTAAGAGCTCATGTTGGAATTGATGAAGGAAATGTATGTTCTAAATATACCATTTCAGTCTCTCTCTGCGTGAATATCACTCTAGGTTAAAGGTTTCTCTTCTTGCATTTGTTCTAGGCTTGCAGCTCCTGCATTTTACGGGGAGATTGTGAAAGGGCATATGTCAAGGCTAGTGAGGATGAAGGTGGTAGAACTGTGGACGTCATGCGCCTAGTTTTGGCATATGGGTTTGACCCTGTGTATTGTTCCGTGGAGAACAAGCCATTGTTGAACAAGAAGGTTAAAGAATCCGTAAGAAAGTTGTTGAAAGAAATGATGGACTTGAGCACCGAAGAATGTGATTCTAAATCACCAGAAGTTAATACCCCTAAATTTGAGTCGTCTATGCAAGAAAATGATGTTGAACAAGACAGGGACCATAACCAGGTTCCAATGAAGAAAGGCGACTGGATTTGCTCCAAGTAATGGCTTAATGCCATGAATTTCACACAATTTTTTCTTGCTATGGTGTGACTAGTGTTAATTTTGAGTTATTTTCTAGGTGCCAATTTATGAATTTTGCTCGGAATATCAAGTGCTTACGTTGTGCTACCTTGTCTCAAGAAAGACTGAGAAGGTCATCAGAAGAGCAGGACAATCTTCCGCCAAAAAAGGGGGACTGGATTTGTGATAAGTAATAATTCAATTAACTAATTTGTTCTTACTCTGTTAGTCTTGCCAGATGGTATTTTTGTTTTATTTCTCAGATGATAAATCTTTTGCAGATGCAATTTTCTAAATTTTGCAAGAAACACCAAGTGCTTTCAGTGTAATGAGAAGCCTCCAAAGAGGCAACTCAATCCCGGGGAGTGGGAATGTGAATCGTACAATTCTACCCCTATCATATTTAACAATTTTCAACATTAGTGTATGCTTTATAGTAAGCTTGTTTTACCGTTAGGTGCTTTTTGTAGGTGCAACTACCTCAATTTCCGACGAAACATGGTATGTCTGAAATGCGATTACAGAAGACCAATAGCATCAAATCCTGCTGTCAATTCCTCTGGACCAGTAAGTAACTATGCAAACCATCGCCAGATGCGAACTTGGTTTGGGGAAGAGAAAGAAAGTAGGGGCGAATGTGTAAATTCACGGAGATTTACCGAGAACAATAACAAAGATCACACAGCTTCAAACACACGGAACGAGGGGCCTGTATTTGTTGACTTTCCGGTCGTTGGTGGTAAGAGTGATTTGTCACGAAATGTAAAGAAGCAAGAGAGGTGGAAAATGGAAATGGGTGGTAAAAGAAGAGCGCCTTCACGTTCAAGTGAAAATGCATGTGAGTTCAATTTGAATCGGGGAAAGAATGAACTTTTTGGGTCTGCTGATGATGATGATGATGAGATGGCTGATTGGTTTGGACATGGAAAAGATGAAGCTGTTGAAGATGATGGATTCAGCTCTTGAAGCCGTTGAAGGTACATCTCCAATCTTTGAATTGATTATTATTATTATTGTTGTTGTTATTATTATTATCATTATTATTTATTTTATTTAAATATACCAAGTGCTACAGCGGACAAACTTTGAATGTTGAGTTACTAGTTTACGTAACATAATAAGGTACGGCGAAATAATCTTATGAATTGAATAGACAATGTGCTTTAAAGTTTCTATGAATTTTGTGTTCAATTTAATAATTTGATTATGTGGCATTTAATTTATCTTATTCAAATTATAAATAAAGCTTCTTCCTTTACCGCGGATTTATTGAATCACTAAAAAATGGCGACTCGCAATGTTCATGGTTTTTGGGTGTCGATACCATGTCTATCTTTTAAAGTGCCTCATAAGCCTCACTCACATTATGGTTTACATGTTGTATTGGATTGGAGAGAGTATACAATTAGACATTGTATATGCATATCCTTACGTGACATTTAATTTTCGACATCCATTAACTGAACTAGAGATGGTCTAAATTCAGTTGTCCAAAAAAAAAAAAAAAAAAAAAAAACAGAAAAAAGAGATGGTCTAAATTCTCCACTTCTGTTAAGGTGTTAAGAAATTATTCCATGTTGAGGCATCAACACTGGGAGAGATTGTCGAGGAGACAAAGTTCAAGCAATCTAACCCTTCAGTGCTATCCATTCTGGTTCGATACAGCTATATATATTACCAGGACATAATTGATCACGTGCTAGTTGACATGGTATATGCTTGGCAGTATCCTGAAATTTTACTTATTGCATCACCTCTAGATTAATAGTGTCACCGACTCACTGTTGTGTGATACATCATATTCACTTAGTGCTTTTTTAATTTAATAAAATAAAATGGTGTATCATATTTATAATTGATATTATTTCAGTAGGATGGTAGACTGATCTATGATGCCTAGGAAATATTCGGGTCCATGTATATGTTTGCAGCAGATTTCTTCACAGGCTAAGCACCGTCATGTGCATACTATGACGTATCTCGGGTGTTGTGGCACTCTAGCTTGACTAATATGGCACTAGACTTATGTACCACAACATCCAAGGGATGTGTCGGGTGATGTGGCATCCCAGCTCAGCTAATATGACACTTAACTCATTTGCTACAACACCCCAGGGTCCGCTATAGTGTGCACCATGGGTGAACTGGAGTAGCTTCGCAAATAAAGCTTATCTGGATTTGGTGCAACTTGGGTTGCACATATTATGGCACACGGCCCTAGGTGATGTAGCACCCCAGTGATCCATCCTAACTATTGTGGTACCCGATTTATTTGTCATAACACCGCAGGGTATACTATAGTGTGCACTCTTGGGTGTACCAGATCAACTTCACAGATGAAGCTGATTTGGTGGATCGTACCCTAGTGCATCTTGGGTGATGTGATACTCCAACTTGACTAAAGTGACACTTGCCTGTTGTGCCATAACACTCCACTAGGGTGCATACTATGTCACACCCCGAGTGATGTAGCACTCCAGTCGGGGCTACCCGGCGAATGTGGCACTCTACTGGGATTATAACACTCTAGTGTGCGTCATTGTGTGCACCGGATCAGCTTTGAATGCACAAATTCCTCTCTTTTAAAAAAAAAAAAATATATTACAATAGGGATTTACATCATTATATCATCGTTTGATTTTTTTACAAATTTTTATTGAAGTGAAATTTATTAATGTATCGTAATTTCACACTTTTTCAAATATCTTATCATAATTTGATAATTTAAATTTGTATGATATTCTTCACCACATGATACATAATTTTCACTGTTCTTTAATCATCAAGTGAAAATTAATTTCGATAAATAATTAGCTCAATTAATCCTTTTTCTATCGACGGCTGGTTTGGCCCAATTATTGTTTTTTTTTTTCGACTGATATTATTATATTATGAAAAAACATATTGTAGTTGATAGGATTGGAACCTCGGTACGAAGAAGCATTTATCATTAAATCAAATTCCATTTTAAAGAAGCATTTATCATTTCATCAAATTATTTTATTTTCATTTGGCTATTTAATTTAATATCTCATAAAAAGATTTACAACTAAAAAAACCGAATTTCTAAGTGGAAAAGAAGTTGAAAAAACAAATGAAATGTTATGTGAACATACTAATTAAATCTGTGTTCAAGTGAAAATGCATTAGATAACTTCTAATGATAATCGAAAGAGGATTTGTTTTTATCATTTATTAATTTCACTTCATCCTTCACTAGATTTCTATCTATCTCCTCTTGGACCAATAGTCATAGACTACCTAACTTTAGTTCCCATGCATCAATTTTAGATCCAATGGATGCTACCCAAATCAAATGTTCTTTTTTTTTTTTTAATAACTTCTCTCTACATACTATACAAATTACATGCACATTCCACAGTGGAGACTCTAAGAGAAGCTATATATTCAAGAGCATCAAACAAACTACTGTAACAACAAAGAAAATGAGGTAAATTAATTTCTTTTCCTCTTGGTATTTTTCGATTAATTCATTTTGAGTTTATGCCATATTTTTTCGAGTTACTGAACTAATTGGTTTCAATTAAACTAGTAATAATTATAATAATTAATTAAAAGCAGATCATCTATGCAGAACAAGTGCGTACGTTAAAGTGCCGCAGTGGTTGATTATTTTGTACACTACTACGTATTTCGGAGGTTGCCTCATTCACACCGACCAGAAGAAGAAAGAATTGGACCATTTTTGTATCAATTGTGAAAAACCTCTTTGTTGTAACTGTGTTTCGAGTCATGCTCCTCATGATTATGTTAAGGTTTGATGACTGTCACATCATCTCTTCTTTATTAATTTATTTGGTTACAATTAGCGAACATGAAATCGATCGACTAATTTTTTTTTCTTTGCGTTTAAGATAAGAAGATACATGTATTGTGAAGTTATTAGGAAGCAAGACTTGTCCAAACTTTTTGATTGTTCGAGCATTCAGGTAACTAATCACTCGATCTATTATTTTTATTTCTCTTTTTAAATAAACTGATGACTTAATGATTAACAATTTGAAAATAAACTATGTTTATATATACCTTTAAAATAAAATAATCCCAAAATAAAATACTGAGCGTATCGGTATCAATTTTATACGTAGGATTGAATTGGACTGCAATTTTATCAAACGATTAATAGTGTATTATAAGATTTAGAGCACAATTAATTTTGGGTGAAAAAATCTAAATTTAGGTTTTTTCATCCAACAAACTCAATTAATGTATACTATTTGGGTGGATGAACCCTTTTGGGGGCGGAATTCTCTAAAAATGGGGCTAAATTTACACTAGTACAAAAAAGACTTAGGGTGACGGTTGTTTTAGACTTGGGTGGCGTTTTTTTGGTCGCCACCCAAACCAGCGACACCCAAAGTTGTCGAAAGGGTGGCGGTTGAAAAAACGTCACCCAAAATAGACTTAGGGTGGCACCCTTTCGTATTATTATTATTTTTTTAAAAGGACTTAGGGTGGCGGTTGTTAAAAACAACCGCCACCCGAAGTCGACTTAGGGTGGCGGTTGTGTCCAACAACCGCCACCCTAAGTCATTTTTTTTTTTAAAAAAAGCACTTTGGGTGGCGGTTCTAGTGCAAAACCGCCACCCAAAGTCCACTTTTTTTTTTTAAACACACGAAATAATTTTTATTCAAAACCAATTGCATCCAATTACAACAAAATGAACAATCTAAGAACAAAAACACAAAACTATAAGATGAAAAGTTAAAAATTGCGCTTTGAGGCCTTAAATGACCTCAGATCGGCCTGAAACATGGGGTCACAATGAGCAAAAAGACAAATAGCGATGAGTGTCGTAGATTGTGCGACATCTTATACTGAGGGTGGCGGTTGTTAGTCAACAACCGCCACCCGAAATCTTTTTTTTTTTTTATTATTTATGGTGGCGGTTGTACAGTACAACCGCCACCCATTTTTAGCATTGGGTGGCGGTTCCGTTCTACAACCGCCACCCTTTGTTTTTTTTCTTTTTTTTTTCAATTTATATTTATTTTTGGGTGGCGGTTTTTTGTGACAACTGCCACCCTAAGTCTTTGGGTGGCGTTTTCTTAAACAACCGCCACCCAATGTGCGACACCTAATCTCCCTTTTGTACTAGTGTTAGCCCTATTTTTAGAGAATTCCCGTCACTTTTCATGATCTACAAAATTATCTTGTCCAATTAAATCTTACCCAATGTCTCATATATTTCTTTAATTATTTAATAAATAGTATAAAAATAAACATTTTTTTTTTCCAAATAAAAATACACATTATTAGAATTAAATAATAATAATTAAAAGAAACAAGAGTATTAAATTATGTTTTACAATGATTGGAATGACATTGCATTTAATTTTTCTTTTCTTTCTTCTTCTTTTTTTTTTTTGACAAAACATAGTGCATTTAATTAAATATGGTAGAAGTGTGAATTCCAACATGTTTGTCAAAAGCCAATTTGATTCAATATGCTACTGTGAATTCCGGCCAATAGTTTATATAGACAGGAAAAATCCATGACATTAATTCAAGCACAATTATTGGTACAAGAGTGAGTAAGTAGTAGTAGTAGTAGTAGTAGTAGTAGTAATAATAATAATAATAATAATAATAATAATAATAATAATATAAAAAGTAAAAATTGATACTGTGCCAATTAATATGGGAAGAAAAAAACCCAAAAATCTATATTCAAATTTCCTCCCAGATTTTTCCCCTATATATTATTTCAGAATGACTTTTTCCCCCTACTTTTTTTCCTTGGCTTTTTCCCCTAACATTAATCTTGCTCTTAAAATACATGTATATGTTTCTATAATGGATATGTCGATGTTGAAATTGAACATTGGTAACAAACTGTATTTTATAAATTCACTTTATACTGCGATTGTGCGACATTAATATATATATGAAAAACTATGTTTCAAAAAAATTATAGAATCATGCTACAAGTACACACATAATTGATAATTTTATTGAATATGAAAAACTATATATATGCGAACGTAGCATTGAATTTGAATGCAATTTTATTGATAATTTTTGAAAAATAATTAATATCTTACTACACTCAAGCTCAAAGTATGTTTATGTATTGTATCGAATAGAGTTCTACATACAATGAATATATGCCAACTTTGAAATTGAGCATTGGGAAACA
This sequence comes from Jasminum sambac, assembly GCA_018223645.1. NCBI lineage: Eukaryota > Viridiplantae > Streptophyta > Magnoliopsida > Lamiales > Oleaceae > Jasminum > Jasminum sambac. The sequence continues at coordinate 17,684,519 of CP073650.1, read as the reverse complement.
TATTGCATTGCCTTTGATAAGTCCGCTTTGCACTTGTATGTTGTTAATCATAATTTTTGAAAACCTATATATTATTACTTTATAAGACGTAGCATTGAATTCGATTGCAATTTTATTGACAAATTTTTAATAAATAATATTATATTAAACTCAAGCTCGATCAATTACCAATCTTGACCATGATTTATACATGATCCTTCTTAGTCTTGTATGCGTATAAAGATAACTTGATTTAACAGGTTATATTATAATACCTCCCCAAAGTAGTCTATAATATGCATGTGTAGATAGAAGATTTTGACATATAAACCTTCTATACATTTTCTTTCACTATTCACATACATATAGCAATTATATATAAGGGAACAACAATGAGAATAATGGCTTTCAAAACATTTTAGAACACTCCATGATTCTTCTCACAATACACTCGATAGAAATGCGAAATATGAAGAATATGATCTTATTTTCCGAGCACTTAAAACATACTTAGGCAATCGAGATATTTGTCAGAGTTAAATCAAATTCCTGCCTAATGGCTTCAGCACTCAATGACAAAAGAATTGAGATAGCAGATTTGAACTCTAGAAATCTTACATTTATTATCTTCTTTTTATGAAAAAAAATCAATTATAATATGATATGAAAATCAAATGGTTTAACTATCCAAGAAGATGAAATATAGTGAACTAGTTGCTCTATTGAATTTTTACGAGTGTGAATATAATTTTCTTGCATTGTTTCCTTGATTAAACTGCCCAAAACCCATTATTTATGTATGTTTATGATGGGCTCAATATGAAGAGGAATCCTTAATTTTGTCATGATATTATGATATTGATTGTAGGCATATAATACAAATAAAAGTAAAGTGTTGTTCTTGAAGCAAAGGAGTCAACAACCCCAACAACAAAATTCAAAAGATCACAGTTGCATCGTATGCAATAGGAGTTTGCCAGATGCCTGTTTTTACTGCAGCATTGCGTGCAAGGCTCGTCCTCTTCCCTCTCTCTCTTCTCGATGATTAACGTTGCTTGTACAATTTTTGTTTACAACTAATTACATTGTGACAATTTTGTAAGTATTGGTTTCAAAGATGATGTGACGTTTGAAATAACTAGATCATATGAAGATATTTGTATTCTTTGCAGCTTTGGTTCAAATATTTGCTCATGTGCATGGGTACTTACAGGTTTCGGCCATATCTGGAGTTCGAAAAACTAAAGAAACTATTCTTGATAACAAGAAGACAAGTATCCACGAAGGTGAATACTTGAAAAATAGTGAAACAAGAGATGGTGATGATCAAGGTTTAAAGATTCGTAGGCGAAAAAACCGTGCCAAGTTGAGTAAAAGACGAACACCACGGAAAGGGATTCCTCGAAGGGCCCCATTTTTCTGAATAATGAAGTTAGAGAGTTGGCCATGGCTTTTGAAGGTTTTGAGCAAAATTCAATATTTGGGATATTTTTTAGCCTACAAATTTAATTTTCGGGCCAATGTATATAGATTTAAGCATGTCATTTGGTTCTACAAGGTGGCGGACTTGATGAATGTCAACCGCCTGGAGTATTCATTATTATCGTCATATTTAAGATGGCAAAATAAAAGTATATCTAAACAAAAGCTTCGTCTGTTTAGGCACTTGCTCGGCAACAACAACCATATCTCAGGGTAACAAAATAGAAAAGTTGGGGTAAGTTGCTGTTCAAATTTTGAAGATAGATTATAAAATAGCATTGAAGATTTAATTTTGTGATTCAATGTTCCTCCTAAGGGTGATTGGAAGATTATCATTTGAGTTACAAGCTTTATTCTGCTATTAAGCATGGAAAAATCCACATGTATACTACCATTTTCTGTGGAATCGAATGACTATCTTGATATCGCTTGATGTGAAAGGATAGTATCACATTCCACAATAAATGGGAGTGTACTGTAACATTGCCTATAATGATAAGATTTAAAACGTGAGATTGAGTGAGCATGATTTTGGAGATATTTCCTAGAGATAGGAAATTTCTGAGTGTGTTTGAATTTGGAATGATTGTTCGGACTTGATTGGATGGATGTCCTTATAGCTATACTTGATTGTCATTTTTGGAGTCGATCGTTTAGTCATCTAAGTCAAGAACATGGTTGTTTCTCTATGATGGGTGAGAACTCGGTCGTGGTCTCTTGAATGTCGTTTATTGTTATATCGATCATTATAGTATTATAGATGGAGAATAAGGTTGACACCTACTGTATGGGTGATTGAAATCACTACTTTACGTACAACTCCCTTATGGGTTTCGCCGGTAATTGCTATCAATTGAGGCCAATTGCTTGGTCCTATAATCAACAACGGTCGTTAGAATGAACGTCACTACGACCATTGTAACTCGTCATCAATTATTGTTGTCACTATGAGTAATACTATCATCACCTATTATGCAATAATGTGTCAATAACACAAGTTTTCCTATTTAATAAAGATATTGGTTTCATAAATGTGAAATAATATCACCTGTGAAATGAAATTATTAATTATTTACGTTTGTTTATTAGTATGACCGGTCTAAGAATGTTATGCATTATTGTAAGATATGGAATTAATTAATAAGATGTTTTTGAAATATCCCATGGAAAGGCCCACGAGGCACAATCATCCCTTTAATTTAACTTTTATTCACCAGGTCTTTAATTTCTTGCTGCCTAAGGAGAAAACAATGTTCTTTTTAACTAGCAAAACATCTCTCTCTCTCTCTAGTCTATCTCTAGCCAAAAATGAAGTCGCATCCTGATCAATTTCTTTCTTTCACTTCTATTTTGTGTTATCTCGTTAGCTTCTTATACTTACCACTCTCTTCCTACTCCGCCTTAGAATCATTCGTGTTCACATATTGCACTCAGTACACATTCAACGGTGGCTCACCGTACGAGTCAAATTTCAACTCAGTCTTAACCTCTATAGCAAACTCGGCCTCCCTCTCAAAATTCAACAACTTCAAGATTTCCCTCTCCGGCTCGACCAATAGCGACATCGTTTATGGCCTCTATGATGGAGTCATGGAATGGACCTTAATCATAGTAGTCTTTTATTTATGGTACTATCTTATTATGGTAGTCTTTTAATTAGGTGGTATTTTAATTATGTTAGGATTAATTATTACTTGTTACACAAGTCGTTAGAGTCTTATATATAGTCATTGTTATTATTTATGAGGGGAGGTTGGTTTTTGAAGGAATTCAATATATTGTGAGAGTTTTCTCCAATTAGTCAATCTTTCGGTATTTTTAGTTGAATCAACGAATTATTGATTCTAAATATTCGGGTATTCATAGAATCAATGAGTATTTAAATTTATCTTGTGTTTTATTAGCTTCCGCTGCATCAGTTGGTATCAGAGCTAGTCTACGCTTCGACGAGATGGTCTGAGGAAGACAACGCGTTCGTGGTGCTAATCATGATGAGCAACGTGAGAACGATGTTCAGATCTGCCAACAGATCGGCTTGTTGGAACATGTTGAAGCTGGTTGTGTGGTTTCACACTGGAAAGTGTCTGAATCTCGTGGCCAAAAAATTTGGGTCCTTACCCAAATTGAAGATTCATCCGTTAAAGAGGGTTGTGTTGTCCAAGAAGTGGTGCCAAGCAATCCTAATGGCATGGAGGAATCGATTTCCTATTTGGTGGTGTTTCCCTTCTTAGCACAGAAAGTTGCATTCATAGATCATGAACTCCAAGAAAATTGCTTTAGGTTAGAAGATAAGCAGTTGGCGGTGGATGACGATGTCTTTTCTTGCGTCAACATCAACTGATTACAAGGTTTGAGTACGCAGAGAAAGGTCGCAACAAACTCCATTATCTCACTCAACTGAAGGTCGATGAATTGTTTTGGAGATCAAATTTAGAGATTGAAGCCTACTCCAAATATTTGTTTGATTGGAAAGGACGACATCAATATTCAAGCCTAACTTCAAAGACAAAATATTTTGCATCTCCATTGGGTGTTCATATTGGCTCAAGATTCGAGGACGAATCTTCTCGACCCCCGGGAGGATGATGGAGTCATTGAATGGGCCTTAATCATAGTAGTCTTTTATTTATGGTACTATCTTATTATGATAGTCTTTTAATTAGGTGGTATTTTAATTATGTTAGGATTAATTATTACTTGTTACACAAGTCATTAGAGTCTTATATATAGTCATTGTTATTATTTATGAGGGGAGGCTGGTTTTTGAAGGAATTCAATATATTGTGAGAGTTTTCTCCAATTAGTCAATCTTTCGGTATTCTTTAGTTAAATCAACGAATTATTGATTCTAAATATTCGGGTATTCATAAAATCAACGAGTATTTAAATTTATCTTGTGTTTTATTAGCCTCCGCTGCATCACTCTACCAGTGTCGCGGTGACCTCGTTGGCTTCGAATACCAATGCTGTGTGACCTACGCAGTGAGTCGGCTCGGAAAAATATGCATCAACACTTCAGGTGGAGCGTTGCAATTGGAAGGGTGTTTCGTGAAGTATGATAATGTTTCTTTTCTAGGTGAAGTTGACAAGACCGTGGTGTCGAATGGATGCGGGCCTTGAAAGTTTATAGTTGTCTAAGTTATCTGATTTAAGTGATCGACACGCTGCGTGTTATGTCAGTTACTCGATTCGACTCGTAATAGCTTCATCGCTTAATGTAAGATGCGTCACGTAAATCGGCAGATCCTAGATGCGTCACGTATGCCGATGCGGCCTGGATCGCAATTGCGGAAATAATGTATCACGCGTAAAAATAAACAGAAAAACACAGGAATTTTAACGTGGAAACCCAAGCGGGAAAAACCACGTGCTCGCCGCCACTGAGCAAAACCTACCAACCACGCCCAATCAGCTTTAAAACTTTACAAAGGAAATCAAAGGCAATAATTACGCATAATTAATTGCAACATCTAAGAAATAAATGAAAGAACTCCTGTTCGATCTTCCTTAGCATGTAATGCGGCGGAGACATCCCGAGTCTCTCTTGATTGATTCCTTGTAACCGCTGCGTTCCGCAACGAATCTACACCTCCCGTGTTGATCTCTTCAAGTTGTGGGCAGATCTATTGGTTGGAGGACTCCCTCCCGGAGATTTGAACCAAGATCAATTAATAATCAAGGTTGGTGTGCATGGGATTGATCAATTGATGATCGAAAAGGCCATGCACGGGATGGGAGAAGGACACGGTTCTCTAGGTTGATGGGGGACGAAATTAATGCTCCAAGCGTCTCGATCAGTGTTCCTTCAAGCTGTTGGTGTTTTAATACAACTTGTCTTACTTGTTGGCCAAGTCTCCAAGTTACCATAAACCACCAAATCCTACAAGGAATAAGATTACCATTAATTGTAGGATAAATCAAATAAGGTAATAATCAAATATGGAAAAAAGATCTTACCTTATCATGTATCAATATAATATGGAAAGTATCTTACCAAATCATATGATACGTCGAACGTGGACACAGAAGCCATCCTAGACGTGTGTTAGGGTTCGTGTCCCACTTGGACTCTCACTTATTTAATTAAAATAAGGAATTATCACATGTGCTAATTTAAACCAAGATAAACTAAAAATACAATGTGATAATAAGTCCATAAAAATCCACAATAATTAAATTAATTAAACACATAATTCAACTAACTTAATTATTAATGTGGAAAAATAAAAATGCCAATTACTAACTTAATTTTCTATACGAAAATAAAGCTAACAATCTCCCCCTTTGGCTTTTTCTATTTTTCCAAAACAAATCTCAATCTTTTGCAAAACAAAGATGGTTGAAGTTGTAAAAAAATTTACCCATAAAGAGCTCCTCAAGCAATGAGTAAAGACAATAAAATGACAAATGGAATCATGCAAAAGTGCACATGAAAGATCACATAACTAAGACGGATCCACCTAGATGTCATAAACACTTCAACAAGCAAAAGAGAGAAAGAGTTAGTTCGACTCCCTCAAAAGGAAGATATGCTACTCCCCCTCAAAAAGAAAGATATGCTACTCCCCCTTTTTGGAACAAATAGAGGAGCCAATGGAACTAACTGCTAATAACGTCTTGTAACCTGCCAGCGAAAGTCATCAACCACAATCAAATGTCAAAAGATCATGGGAAATAGGCAATATTTAGTTACAGACCAAAAGGAAGAAAAAAGTCATAACATGAGCCAAAAGTAAGCTGAACAAAACAGCTGGATGGATCTGGAGGAGAAGTCACGCCCGGATGTGTCTCCTCGGTCTTCGGTGTCTTCTTGGGGCTCCAGATGGATCTGCAGATGACTTTCGTTTCTTCAAAGTCTTATGAATCTCACTAGGAGTGTAGCGAGCCATCAACAATGCAATCTTTTCATCTTGGGACTTCACAACCTCAGTCAACTCCGTAACTCGAGCCTCAAGGCGAGCAATCCTCTCATCAGATGTAACTGGAGGTGGCGGAGGACCGGATGCATTTGGAGGGCATGCTTCTCAAGGATCAACTTCTTTGCCTTAACATATCCATAGGTCTCGGAGTGGTCCAAATATCCTCCGGACGAGTCATAACGCCCTTTTCAAGAAGATAAGATGAGATAATCCATGGATGGCAAAGATGACTTCTAGTACTCTTGCGGGTCCACTACCCGTCACTTGCTCCATAATATTGGCCCAAATATGACCGGCCACATCAATATTCCGTCTAGTGCCAAGCAAGTAAGGTACCAAAGCATGCACTCTAGTCAAGCTAGTAGCATGAACCAAGCCCGATCCACATTTTTCTTCACAAAGCGAAGCCAAATCTTATATTTTGGCGTGAAGAGAGAAGTCGCAATTTTGCCTTTCACGAACTTACCAAAGACCATTTGTCAATTCTTGTGCAATGGTGGTCTCTCGTGGGCCTCAGAGGAATCAACATCATCAACACAATTGGGTTTCAAACCCAACCAACTCCTCAAGTCATCGGCCGAGAAGCTTAATCAATGCGCCTCTCACATACAATTTCCCAGAAAGATGCATGTCTTACTTTGGTAATCAATAGGGATATTAGCATAAAATTCCTAACCAAAGTTTCATTAACCTTTCCTTCACATGCAAACAAGCGCTCTAACCCGAAGTGAGCAACAATAGAATCAACGTCTAATCACATCATAGTGTCTAAAGCGATGAATAGGAATACGGTGCTCGTAATGAAATGACCGTGCAACCATAACTGCGGAAAGTCACTATAAGCACCGATGACCGTAACCGATGACAAAGAGGGCGAAAGAACCTCGGCGACTGTAGGCTATCCCTAATGAAGGTGGAAGGATCTCCAATCGTGGGGTCGGGAAGAGTAGAGATATCAACATCATGTAGGGACTTTGTGGTCTTGAGAGAATCCCCAAGCTTTCTCTTTCCCTTTCAAGCAGCTTCAAGTTCAGCGACAAGCTCATCACCACTGATCTCTTCAGACTCACTTTCGTTATCCACATTCTTTTCATCGTCAAAGTCAGAACCAGATTTTTGCTGTGCAGATGCATCTGGGTGAGCATCAACAGGCGCAGATTCATCTGAGTCATCTTCATCAGTTTGTCCTTCAATCTCAATATCATTACCAGTACCTTTGTCTACTGGAATATCCAAACCAACATTGTCAACAACATGAAAGCTCTGAGCCACAATCTTTAATCACATTGTCGACCATACAATCAACCTCCACATTCTTCTCTAAACTAGAAGAATTCAAGTTCTCCCCCTCAATATACTCATCATCAATCTCCTCAATAATCACCTTAGAAGGTGTTATACAATGTGATACATTAGCATTAGAGGAAGTACCAATACCATCAATACTAGTGGAAACATTACCAACACTAGTTTTTCCCAAATCAACAAGTAAATTAGATACTTCATCCACACCAAATAATCTAGATGCAAACTCAACAATATCTACATGATTTCTCAAAGTTTCAAGCAAGTTTCTTCCAAAATCTTCAGAGATGTAGAGAGTTTTGGAGACATTACCAATTGAAGAAATTGGAGTACCCAAGTGTGATGGGGTGATAGCATCAATCGGAGGAGACGAAAGGAGGCGGGAGCCGATGGTGGAGACGGCGGCGGTGGCGGTGGCGGGTGGCGCGGCCGAGTGAGTCGCGTGGCTCGTGGCTTTGGGAGCCGCAGCTTGAGCCGCCGTAGCCGGTGACTCGGCTATGGTGGCTTGACCCGGTGGTGGTGGAGCTCCGGTGGTGGTGTCCAAACTTGGTGGAAAAAGAGTTGGAGAAGAAGAACTTTGATCTTTCAATTTCCTTGGTGAAGATCTCAAATTCTTCCCTAGATTTGGTCTCTTGGATATGGATTTCTTCTTTCCCATGTCAATTTCAAGTGGGTGTTTGTGATTTGAGAGTTGAGAAGTGAAGGTTATGGAGATTTGAGAGGTTGAAGATGATGAATAGTGAGAGAGAGAGATGTATGCGTGTTTTAGTGTGTGTTTGTGTGTGTTTTTTGTGTTTTGTGCGTGTATATAGAGAAAGAAGTGGGTCTTGACCAAATATGACTCAATTACCAAGAATCACTCACCTTTTAGAATTCCATGCAGATGAAAATTTCAGATCTGCTCAAATAAGGAATCCATGTACGCTAAAATCTGTGTCCATTTGAATTGCAGTTGGTTAGTTGGGAAAAATTAAAGAATTAAGGAAACAAAAAGTTACCAAAATTGGCCCACAACTAACTGACTTTTCCTGCAAGACACGCGCACATAAGCCCATCAGATATCTTTGCTTTTAAAAATAAATTCACAAAAATTAAAAACGAATTTTAGAGCTAGATGTATCTAGTACCTACAGATTCATCTGGGTACTGTCGGCTTCCAACGCGACAGATGCATCTGGGCAGTGTACAGTCCACCACGCATAAATACAAGTCAATTACGGTGTGTGTGTGAATCAGACAACCGCTGGTCAATCATACATCACCGTCAAATACCTTATGGTTGCACTGACTTATTGGCTTTTCACTGGAGCGCACTAGCAGACCGTTCAAAGTCTGTAAAGGTGCGATGAATTCTCAAGTCCGCTTTGCCGACTTTTTTTCCAACAGAATGGCATTGTCTTTTGGAGGTGGAAATAGCTACGCTCAATCCCCAGAAGTCATCTTTTTAACTTCTCCCCCTTTTTCTTTCAATTTGAGCTTATTTTCTTATTATTTTTTTTTTTTTTGAAAGAGGGGTATGGACTTGGCTTGGATTGGCAGCCTTCTTTTTCCATCGACCGCTCTTGGACAATCGAATCGCGTGCAATGCTAAAAGCAAGATTTTGAACATAGGTCTACACTCGGATATAGAGCCTCAATCGAAACAAAACCTTATAGCATTGACGGTAGTGACTTATTCCATTGGATTGTCCGATTTGTAGTCTTTGGCGATTAGTCGAGGCATGTTGATCGTCAGACGCCAGATACATCCGCCTCAATGTAAGTTTCAAAGACTCGATTCATCCCGCAATATCGACAGTCTACAATTAGTAATACCCACATGAATAGGAAACACTATCTAAATGCATGTATAAAACTTTAAAACAATAAACCGAAACAAATGATGTAAATCTTTTTGTTATTTTCTCCTTTTTTTTTTTTGTTTTTTTGTTTTTTTGTTTTTTTTTGTTTTTTCAACAAAATGCATGGCCTATTCAGGTGGTGGGAAACCCGATTTGTTTCTAAGGTTTTCAAATTTAGCAGATGTTCAGGGCCTTAGTGAACAAATCGCAAGTTGTAGATCGATCTGTATGTGCTCCAGATTGATAATCTTTTGTTCCACCAATTCCCGATGAAGTGGTGTCCGATATCGATGTGCTTTGTTCCGAGTGTTGAACTGGATTTTTCGAAATGTTGATATGCACCGTGTTGTCACAAAATATAGTGGCTTGATCGACCGAGATCCCGTAGTCGTCTAACATCTGTTTCATCCAAAGGAGTTGAGTGCAGCAACTCCCAGCAGCTATATATTCTGCTTCGGCTGTGGATAGGGATACGCTTTCTACTCACCCACGCCACGGATTGTTTCAATATAGAAACAACACCGGATGTGCTTTTCCTGGTCATCAACATTACCGGCCCAATCGGCATCCGAGTAACCTGCAAGATGGGCAGTGGTGTCTCGAGTGTAACAAATACCATAGTTGTATGTACCACTTACATACCGGATGATCCTTTTGACTGCAGCCAGATGCGACTCCTTAGGGTTCGCTTGATATCCGGGCGCATACACCTCTGTTGAAGGATATGTCGGCACAAGCTAGCGCGAGGTATAGCAAGCGCCAATCATGCTTCTATAGAGGGATTCATCAACCTCTTTGCCGGTGTCATCCTTTGCGAGTTTCAAAGGTGGTTGCCATGGGAGTTCTTATGGGCTTTATGCCTTGAAGCCGAACTTCTTCACCAGGTTCTTGGCGATTTTTTCTTGCGAGATGAAGATGCGGATGCATCTGCTTCACCGCAAACCAAGAAAGAAAGTCAGTTCACCAACCATACTTCATTTCAAATTCTCTTTTCATAGCATTCACAAATTCATCAATTTTGGGTGTGAAGTAGAGCCAAATACTATATCATCAACATATATTTGGGCGACAATTAGTCCAGATTTTAAATGCTTAATAAAAGAGTTTTATCGATTCCTCCCTTTTGTATCCTTTGTCGAGCAAAAGGACGTGAGCCTCTCGTACCAAGCTCGTGGAGCTTGCTTCAGACCGTATAGAGCCCTTTTAAGCCTATATACATAGTCTGGATGGAATGGATCTTTGAACCCTTGTGGCTGTTCCACAAAGGCTTCTTCGTTCAACACACCATTCAGGAAGGCGCTTTTGATATCCATTTGATATAATCTGAAGTTGACGTAGCACGAGACAGCTAACAGCAACCTAATGGATTCAAGACGAGCTACGGGAGCAAATGTCTCCTCGAAGTCTAAGCCTTCAATTTGTGTGTAACCTTGTGCGACTAGCCTGGCTTTGTTTCGCACAATGATGCCAGATTCATCTGACTTGTTTCTAAAGATCCATTTTGTACCAATCACATTCCCTTCTTTCGGACGTGGGACCAATTCCCAAACATCATTTCTCTCGAATTGGTTCAACTCTTCTTGCATGGCTTGAACCCAATTCTCATCATTCAATGCTTCTTTCACATTCTTTGGCTCAATTTGTGAGAGATAGCACATGTTTCCCAAGTAGAAACACATGTTGCCTAGTTCAGCAGCAAACTTTCTTCGAGTTACCATCCTTTCAGAAGGATTAGTGAGGATGTTGTCCAAAGGATGTGCCTTTTGGACTCTCGACGATGGTTTCTTTGCGGTTCTAGCTCATTACGCTCGATCTGCCGGTGCGGATGTATGCAGTTCACGGCCAGTTCGATTGTGATTCATCCGCTTGCGGTCCTTCTGTGTTGTTTTGCATTTCTGCTGGATACTGATTTTCGGCTGGCTTGTCAGATACAACCAGCTGTTCTGTCTGATCATGTGGAAATGTCAGTGGGTCAGATTCATCTGCCTGCAAATGAGAATTTCCATCGTTAGTATCATCAACCTTCACATTTATGGACTCAACAACAGTTTGAGTTCTAAGATTAAAGACTCGATATGCCCTACTATTCTCTGAATAGCCCAAAAACACACCATCATCGATTTTTGAGTCAAATTTCCTCAGATGTTCCCTATCTTTGAAGATGTGACATTGACTTCCAAATACATGAAAGTAGTCAATCCTAGGTTTTCTACCCTTCCAAATTTCATAGGGGTTTGTTTAGTGCCGTTCTAAGGACGACTCGATTGATGATATAGCAATCAGTGTTAATGGCTTCAGCCCAAAAACGAGTGGACATTTGTTTGCTATTTAGCATAACACGAGCCATCTCTTGCAAGGTCCTGTTTCTTCTTTCCACAACTCCATTTTGTTGCGGAGTTTTTGGTGCGGAAAACTCTTGACTTATCCCATATTGGGCACAAAAGTCAAGAAAATCGTAGTTCTCAAATTCCCTTCCATGATTGCTTCGATCCTCTTGATTCTCAATTGCTCATCATACTTTTCGCTTTCTCAATTTACGAAATAAAATAGAGAAACTATCAAAGACATCGATTTTTCGCGAATAAACATGACCTGGTATATCTCGAAAAGTCATCGACACATACATAGATGTATCTCTTACCTCCTATACTTTCCTTTTGAATGGGACCCATCAAATCCATATGGATGAGTTCGAGTATATGAGAAGAGACAAGTGACTTACCTGGTTTGTGTTGGCTTCGAATTTGCTTACCCTTTAGACAATCGCCACAGACTCCATCTGGAATAGTCTTCAGATTGGGTAGTCCTTTGACCGCTTGGGTTTTTGCCAACTTCACGAGATCATGGTAGTTTAAGTGGCCCAACCGATGATGCCACAATTCTTCGGCTCTGAAGGTAGCCGAATTACGCATAACGATTGGCTAGTGTATAACACTTATCCTTTGATCGGATTCCCTTGAAAATGACGCTTTCCAAAGGGTTGGAATTCCTGTTACAACTCAACACCTTGCAATAGTCTTTAGAAAACATAACAAGAAGGTTTTCATCGCACAACCGCCTACATCGATCAAATTTGCTTTCGGACTACCACAAATAGTACATCGATTAATGTAGGTAAACCTTCAATATTGATGATACCGATCCAAAGAATCTTACCCTTTGGCCATCACCAAAAGTAACAACACTGCTTTCGCCTTTCACAAAATTTGATAGCAATGAGAGGTCACCTGTCATGTGCCTGGAACAACCACTATCAAAGTACCAAGTGTTAGGAGTCAATGCACTAAAAGACAATTGAACAACATATGCATTTGCCCTAGTCTTTTTAGGACGATAATGTCTCGAAAGACCTTGATGAGCTACAGTCGCTCTCTTATGAGTATTAATAAGACCCAAATACTCATGGCGATAAAAACATCATGTCCAAGTTTGGAACAGAAATTACATGTTACCTCTTTGCTGCAGATGCATCTCGCTTTGTCGGATGAAACTGGGTTCGTACATTTACCTGATTACGGGCGGGGCCTAACACTACGAGGCGGAGGCTTGACATTGTGAGTAGTGCGGTTTCGAAGTGCGAAACGAGCGTGCGCGGATGCCTCCTCGTGGGCGGTGGTGGTCGCAGATGCGCCTGGGTGAAGTCCACTTCGAAGTTCGGGTTTTGTTCCCGTTTCCTTCACAAATGTAGGGACTGCAGCTGGACCTTTACCTTTACCTTCATAGCCAAGGCCATTTTTGTTGCTGGCTGGTCTTCCATAACTCAGAATTTCATCAAGGCGGGCTGTTCCGAGTACCAAATCCTTGATTTTGTCATGAGCTTTAGCAAGTTCATCACTCAATCCGCTTATTTCACCTTTTTCGAATGTTCAGTGCAGATACATCCGGATCATCCTCTCTCGTTGGATTCGATTGCTATCCGCAATGATGGATCCTCTCTTACGCTATCCTGGAGTCGCTTTTTCAGATCTTCAGCTGTTATTCCAGATTCATCTGGGGTGGTACCTGCAGTAGACAAGGTCATAGAATCAGTACCAGATGAGTGTAAAGCAGTGAGGGTAGTTACCTGATTATCAGACGAGTTTTCGTCAGAATCGGGTCCAGATCGTCTGACTCAGCATCGCTCCATGTGATGTTCATTGCCTTCTTGCCTTTCTTTTTCAGTGTGTTAACACACTCAGAGGCGATATGTCCATATCCTTCGCATTCTCTGCATTGAATGCGGGTTTTACCTTTCCCTTCAAACGAATTTGAAGAATTCGAATTCTTCTTTGCATTGAAGGTACTCTTCCTTTGTTGTTGGCGCTGATTTTTCCCTTGAGATTTTGGGTTCTTACCCTGTTGTCGGCCTTTGAGAAATCTTTTTGAACTGCTTCGTGAGGAGAGCCAGATTTTCGCCCTCATCGGAATCTCCAGATCCATCTGGCTCGTCATTGTTAGTCTTAAATGCAATTCCAGATTTCTTAAAATTTCTACGTCGGCCCAGATGCAACTCGAAGGTCATAAGATTACCAACAAGTTCATCAACTCTCATAGATGAGAGATCCTTGCTTTCTTCAATTGCGGTTACCTTTGCTTCAAAGCGATCGTAGAGATCGGAGTATTTTTCTTCACGATCCAGACTCTCGGTGAATCCTTGACCGAGGGATTCGGCTGAATTTGTGAGGTCACTTAGCCTTGCATAAAAGCTTCTAAAGTCCTCCTTCTCATCCATGATGAGAACTTCAAATTCATGAGTAATCATCCGCAATCTAGATGATTTAACAAACAGAGGTGACTTCATTAGCAATCTTCGGGGCATCCCACGCTTCCTTAGCCAGCCCTCAACGAGGAGATTAGCTTGAATTGATGCTGCATCCACCGCTAAACAATAGCATTAAGAGCTTTAGAATTAAAAGAAGCGGCGAAAGTGCTCAGTACGGTATAAGTGCTCCTAGGTTTAGCAAAGGGTCACATCACCAACAAAGATGACGTGGAGTGCGGTGTATCCATCAAGGGTGGTAGTCCAACAACGCTCATCAATGGATTGAATAAAAATTTCCATCCTAATTTTCCAATAAGGATAGTTAGATCCATTGAGAATAGGGGTCTAAGAGTATTAGATGACTCCATTTAGACAATGGATCTCACTTTGTAAAAGTGAACCCGCCTCGATACCAATTGAAAGTTTATAGTTGTCTTGGTTATCCGATTTAAGTGATCGATACGTCGTGTTATGTCCCGCTACTCGATTCGATCAGAATAGCCATCGCTTAATGTAAAGATGCGTCACGTAGAATCGGCGTATCCTAGATGCGTCTCACATTATGCCAGATGCGTGCGGATCGCACTGCGAAATAATGTAATGCGTAAAAATAAACAGAAAAACACAGGAATTTTAACGCGGAAACCCAAGCGGGAAAAACCACGTGCGCGCCGCCTACTGAGCAAAACCTACCAACCACGCCCAATCGCTTTAAAACTTTACAAAGGAAATCAAAGGCAATAATTACGCATAATTAATTGCAACATCTAAGAAATAAATGAAAGAACTCCCTGTTCGATCTTCCTTAGCATGTAATGCGAGCAGACATCCCGTCTCTCTTCAGTGATTCCTTGTAACCGCGTTCCCGCAACGAATCTACACCTCCCGTGTTGATCTCTTCAAGTTGTGAAGATCTATTGGTTGGAGGACTCCTCCCTGAGATTTGAACCAAGATCAATTAATAATCAGGTTGGTGTGCATGGGATTGATCAATTGATGATCGAAAAGGCCATGCACGGATGGGAGAAGGACACGCTTCTCTAGGTTGATGGGGACGAAATTAATGCTCCAAACGTCTCGGCCGTTCCTTCAATCAGCTGGTGTTTTAATACAACTTGTCTTACTTGTTGGCCAAGTCTCCAAGTTACCATAAACCACCAAATCCTACAAGGAATAAGATTACCATTAATTGTAGGATAAATCAAATAAGGTAATAATCAAATATGGAAAAAAGATCTTACCTTATCATGTATCAATATAATATGGAAAGTATCTTACCAAATCATATGACACGTCGAACGTGGACACGTAAGCCATCCTAGACGCGTGTGCTAGGGTTCGTGTCCCACTTGGACTCTCACTTATTTAATTAAAATAAGGAATTATCACATGTGCTAATTTAAACCAAGATAAACTAAAAATACAATGTGATAATAAGTCCATAAAAATCCACAATAATTAAATTAATTAAACACATAATTCAACTAACTTAATTATTAATGTGGAAAAATAAAAATGCCAATTACTAACTTAATTTTCTATACGAAAATAAAGCTAACAGGCCTCAATTGGGGTTTAACTCGGATTACTTGCCCCGAAGAGACACGGTTCTCGCGTATCTTGCGGGCACTGGCTAGTACTTTCGGGTTGGTGGGTCGGGTAAAGTCCAGGGTATGACATAGTGCGTGCAGGATTTGAGTATGAGCCAGTGTCAGGATTGTTTATCGGAGGCCATACAACAGTTGAAAAATGAGTGTGGGACTTCGGCGTGGGGTGATATGTTCTTGGCCAAGTGCTATGCGAGGCACTCGGATTGTGGGTTCATAATGTGTCCTCCTCTCTCACTCGGTTCATAACTCTTTCAAGCTTCTCTTGATCAAGTCCATGAACACAAACCTTGAATCTTGAAGATCTTGGTTCAAATCTCCGGGAGGAGTCCTTCCACGAAGTAGATCAACCCCAGCGTGTAAAGATCTTTGCAGGGAGTGCAGATCTGTTGCGGGATCGCGGTTTACTTGGAGTTGCTGATGGAAGACGGGATGTCTGCTCAAATTACATGCTAAGAACGAAGAACATGGATTTTTTCAATTGTTTTCTTAGATGTTAGTTAATTTATGCGTAAATTACCTTACAGTTGTTTTTTAAAAGATTTAAACTCATTGGATCTAGTGGACAGGTTTTGCTCGTAGGCGATGAGCACGTGGTTTTTCCCACTTGGGTTTCCACGTTAAAAATTCTGTTTTGTATGTTCTTTACTGCATTTACTGTTTATTTTCGGTATCGCGACCTAGACGTATGTGGCTCACGTAGACGCATCTATGCTACGACAATTTACATACGCATATCGCATTAAACAATAAACTGTAACCATTTAAAACTGACTAATAGAACACTAATGAGACGTATCTGAACGTAATAAATAGAGTGTTTAGATAACTATAAACTTATTTCAGACGGCAAAATAAAAGTATATCTAAACAAAAGCTTCATCTGTTGAGGCACTTGCTCGGCAACAACAACCATATCTCAGGGTAACAAAATAGAAACGTTGGGGGTAACTTGCTATTCAAATTTTGAAGATAGATTATAAAATAGCATTGAAGATTTAATTTTGTGATTCAATGTTCATCCTAAGGGTGATTGGAAAGATGATCATTTGAGTTACAAGCTTTATTCTGCTATTAAGCATGGAAAAATCCACATGTATACTACCATTTTCCATGGAATAGAATGACTATCTTGATATTGCTTGATGTGAAAAGATAGTATCACATCCGGCAATAAATGGGGGTGTACTGTAACATTGCCATTGATAAGATTTAAAACGTGAGGTTGAGTGAGCATGATTTTGGAGATATTTCTCGGAGAGATAAAATTTCCGAGTTTGTTTGAATTTGGAATGATTGTTCAGACTTCTATTGGATGGATCTCCTTATAGCTATCTGTGGATTGTGGTAGCGCGTTGTACTTGATTGTCATTTTTGGGCTCGATCGTTCAGTCATCAAAGTCAAGTACATGGTTGTTTCTCTATGATGGGTGAGAAGTCGGTCGTGGTCTCTTGGAGGTCGTTTGTTGTCTTGTTTAATATTGACCATTATAATATCATAAATGGAGAATGAGGTTGACACCTGCGGTATCGGTGCTTTGAACTCGCTGCTTTACGTACAACTGCCCAGTCTCCCCTATGGGTTTTGCTGGTAATTCGTATCAATCGAGGTCAATTGCTTGGTCTTATAATCAACGACAGTCGTTGACGTTGTAACCTGTCATCAATTATTATCGTCACTATGAGCTATACTAGCATCACCTGTTGTGCAATAACGTGTCAATAACACGTCTTCCTATTTAGTAAAGATATTGGCGTCATAAATGTGAAATAATATCACCTGTGAAATAATATCACCCGTCTAAGAATGTTATGCATTATTGTAAGATATGGAATTAATTAATAAGATGTTTTTAAAATATCAAATGGAAAGGCGCACAATCATCCCTTTAATTTAACTTTTGGTCACGAGGTCTTTAATTTCTTGCTGCCTAAGGAGAAAACAATGTTCTTTTTAACTATCATAATTAACATCTCTCTCTCTCTGTCTCTCTCTAGCCAAAAATGAATTCGCAGCCTGATCAATTTCTTTCTCTCTCTTCTATTTTGTGTTATGTCGTTAGCTTCTTATACTTCCCACTCTCTTCCTACTCCGCCTTAGAGTCATTCGTGTACGCAGGTTGCACTCAGTACACATTCAACGGTGGCTCACCGTATGAGTCAAATCTCAACTCAGTCTTAACCTCGATCGCCAACTCGGCCTCCCTCTCAAACTTCAACAACTTCAAGATTTCCCTCCCCGGCTCGACCAATAGCGACATCGTTTATGGCCTCTACCAGTGTCGTGGCGACCTCGTCGGCTCCGACTGCCAACGTTGCGTGACCTACGCAGTGAGTCGGCTCGGAAAAATATGCATCAACACTTCCGGTGGAGCGTTGCAATTGGAAGGGTGTTTAGTGAAGTATGATAATGTTTCTTTTCTAGGTGAAGTTGACAAGACCGTGGTGTCGAATGGATGCGGGCCTCAATTGGGGTTTAACTCGGATTACTTGCCCCGAAGAGATACAGTTCTCGCGTATCTTGCGGGTGCTGGTCAGTACTTTCGGGTTGGTGGGTCGGGTAAAGTCCAGGGTATGGCACAGTGCGTGCAGGATTTGAGTATGAGCCAATGTCAGGATTGTTTATCGGAGGCCATACAACAGTTGAAAAATCAGTGTGGGACTTCGGCATGGGGTGATATGTTCTTGGGCAAGTGCTATGCGAGGTACTCGGATCGTGGGTTTCACTCCGGCGGTGGTAGGTTGTTCCACTGCCGTGAGTGGTGGTTCATGGTTTATGGCTTTGTATTTTCCTTAGTTAATGTCATGTAATATAGCAAATTAGTAATCCGTCAAAAGTTGACGAAGGTATTTGCTTATTTGGTTTTAGTAACTCGTAAATAAAGGCGTTTTCTTGTCACACATTTTATGCATGGTTAAATACCTGAATTTGAAGAATGTATTGTGCTTTTGTTGGTATTTTTCCTCAATTTACTCAGTTTAAAATAGTCACAAGCTAACTGATTGAGAAATTATTGTCTAAATATATGTCACATTATTATTATTATTATTATTATTATTATTATTATTATTATTATATTTTTTGTTGAAAATTTTCCATTCTCCATTGCGTAGCCTGTTTTTTATTTGTTTGGCTCATTCATTCAATCAAAATGAAGACTCATACACATACTAAACATATATGTAATATGATCATAGAATTTATTTTCCATTCATTGTCTTAAATTCTTACAAATTTATATACTAACTGTTATAAAAGTATAGAAACAATAGAGAGAATTTAGAGAGAATGAATTCTAAGGAATTCTCAGGAATGAATTTCATTAACAACTGAAGCCCTATTTATAGGAAAACTTCGAATGGTACAACCGTAATTACATAATTTCATCAAGGGTATAATAGTCATTCACATATAATAATTACATCTTTTACCAAATTATTCCTCCACCAAATTATTCCTCCACCAAATTATTCCTCATAATTCATAACCACCACATTATTCTCAATTATTCATAACACCTAATAATTATTCTTCAATTATTATTCATAACACTCCTTGAATGACTATTAATACAAATGTCTTCCTGACTGCTTGGAGAAAAACCCAGGTGGGAAAAAACTTCAAACCGGTGCGGATAGCTTGGAGTGGTTATATCTTGTTTCATCAAAAACATTGCTCCCTCGATGTCTATCGCAAGATATGAGTATTCACGTCTTCGCTCGTTAAAACCTTGCCAAGAAAACCCGGTGGAAAAAACTTGATCGAAGGAAAAAGAGTACAATGCTCCGCTTTGATTTCATATCTTGAGAACTGATATCTTTACTTACGTAAATGATTTCAATATCATCATCGTTTGGATCTAAAGCATTAGCTCCATTATAACTTGATCCAATAGATACATTGTATCAATTTCTCCTATCGTTCTCAATATACCATGAATATGCCTCGTTAAAACCTTATTAGGAAAAACCCAATGGGAAAACCCTAATGAAGGAAAAAGAGTACATTATTCATGTGAATACGCCTTTAAAGTTGCTCTCATTAAAAACCTTGCTAGGAAAACCCAATGGGATAAAACCTCAACAAGGGAAAAGAGTGCAACGCGTATTTTATACAAGTATGTTTAAGCATTTCAAAATCTTTCATACATTTGTATGAGTATCATATACATTGGTTTTATACTCTTCTGCTCATTTAGAGTGCATCAATTTTCGTACACAACTACAAAACATTCACCATGAACACATGTCTCCAAACACACAATTTAAAGCATATAAATTCATCGTAAAAACATGTAAACATATAAGTAAACCTTCATAACTAACTAACACTTAAAATATATCATTTAACATTTAATACTCACTTAATAGGTTATTTCATTCCCAGGGGCTTAGCTCACCCTTTAGGGTACTCATAAACACGGGTTTAGCTCATCCGATCCTTTAATTTCCTTTTTGGTACTACACACACGATCGGTAATTTAACTTTCATGAGCATGCAACATATAATGACCACCATGCTTATCTTTAAACTTGAGCAATAGTCATCATCATCTCATCATCTCATAAGTTAAGGATTTCACATTCACCATTTATCATCTTCAATATATCTCAATATTTTCATTATCATTGATCATATGTAGCGCTACATTTTCATATCGTGTCGACACATTTCAATTTCATTTCTTTCCCCATATCGACATAACTTATCGAGATATCTCATTATCAATCCTCTTGTAGGATTACACAATATAGTTATGTCTATATACTCTTCAAGAGCATATGCCTCCGTTATTAAGACCATCTTTTATAATTTGCTTTGATATATATGATTGGGGAAATATCAACGCTTCTAGCGTGCTAACTTATCAAAGCATCGTAGCTGATATATGTGATTGTTCATAGCCTTTCATGCATCTTTGAACTTCAAGTTCAGTATTTCAATTCGAGGATATAACATGGTGCATTTCACATATTATTTTCAACCTTTAATACTCCCCTCATCTTGAGAAAATTTAGAACACCAAAACTCATACGGTTGGTATGATTTTTAATCATATATGTTCTCATCATTCAAATTTTAATATGGGAATTTAGACCGCTTTGCATTCTATTCTCGATATCGGCAATTTATTTGAGGACTTTAAATAATTTGCCATATAATATCCCACTTGTATGTGATACTCAATCCTTCAGGGATTTATTCAAGTATTGGGATATACATTTACTAGCTTTATCATTAAATCTGAAATCATGCTCATACTGTGAGCAAATATTTCAGAAATTTCAAATTACGAATCATATACACATGTGACTATCTAGTGGATCCATATCATAATATCTAGTAGTCCACATGGAGGATGGTGGGCCCATACTTCTCATCCTTTATTCAGGATATATTTGGGATTTATTCCTAATATTGGCTAGTAATGATTTCATCATTTATCGAGAACAATCAATGTAGAATTCTTTTTAATTCTTCACTTGAAATATTGATTTCAATAATTATTTAAACCGGGATGGTCATCCGGTTTTGCAAACGAGTATTATTGAACTTCTAGTTCAAGTAAATTCTTATATCGATTTCACTAGTATCCAGTATAGTGCTCAATATGATTTATCATAGAAACAATTCACCGACATATTCCATCATCTTTTGGTGACATTATTGTCTACTCTTGTTCAAACACTGAGTTACTGACTCATACGCATCACATCAGGCTATTATTTAATTCCGAAATCGTAGCTCTTACGCTTTATTTAAAATCGAGTCTTATTTCATACGCCACGTATTATTCTATAAATAAATCATCAAAATTATTGCAAAATTCATCCTAACAAGGGTCTATACATTATAATGGATCATATGCTCTCAAATCTTGAAAATACTATCCATCACTACCGAGTCAAAATCCTAAAAAGGATTTATCGATGTAGGCTAGAAAGATTAAGGATGCTAATGAATAAGGGTATCCCACAAGATATCCGATGCTTGATTGAAGCAAAGGTTCGATTATCTGGTGAGGTTTCAATTCCTTCTAAATACGTGCCTGGTATGGGTAAAAGTAGTTTTTCAAAGAAACGGAGAGCAAAAGATTAGGAGGATGCTACAAGTGTGCTCGATGGACATGTGACACTCGATGTAAATGTGGGGTACTTGTCCGTAAATCGAGAAGATAAAATAGCATTCATTAAGGATGGATTGAGTAAGGAGCCTTTGGATGATATTCAATGTGCTCTTGAGACACATCCTAGTGGACACGTGCAAGGTGAGCTAATGGCCTTATGGGCGAAATTCAAAGATCAACAAGCACTTTATAGTCTTGAAATACTTACTTTAAAAGATCCAGTTTGTAAATTTAGTAGAATAACTTATTATAATGATTTTCCCATATTTATGTAAGACAAATTTATGTAATATAGAATATCAATATTTTTCTTTTATTTGTAAATATCGCTGATTTTCGATTTTTTTCGTTTATTTTCTATCACCGATGATATATGTCATTTTCACTTAAATTTTTTCTGCATTTTTCTCTTTCATATTTGTCAAAAAGTAAATAGTGCACTCAATTATTGGTTTGAAAATTTTTCTTTAAATAGAGGGTTTCATATATCTCTCATGTTCATACATTAAAAGTATAGTGTAAAAAGAGAGATAGGAGTAGAGATGGATATGGAGATTTTAGAATCATCTCATACAAGTCAGCCTTTATCTCGCCAGATTAAAACCGTATGTATTCTTGGTGGATCTAAACTGGTAGGCCATATCCAATATGTGGATATGGCAAACCAACTCGTAAAAGAGTTAGGGAGACAAGAAATCAATATACTATACGGAGGAACCAACAACAAACTTTTAGCTAGACTTATAATGGCCGCACAATCATGGGGAATAAGAGTTTCGAGTGTAATACCTTTCCATCTAGTTGGATCTAATACTCAATTGGAGCCGCTTCTACCATGGGTCCAAAGAGGTTGGTGCTACAAGCGCAATCCATCCACAACCGCATGATGTATATGATGAATAATAGTGATGCTTTCATTGTCCTTCCAAAGCGGCTACAACACACGGAGGAAATATTCAATATAGCCTCGCTGGCACAAAGGAACTTTCATGTCAAACCAATAGGTTTGTTGAATATTAATAATTTCTTTGATGGCTTACTAGCGTTTCTAGATCGGGTGTAAATAATAAGTTTATCTCTCATTCAATGAGAAAATACTTATCTCTGCTAGTATCTTTGTTGATGAACTACTCATCAAATTTCATGCATATGTTCAAGAATTGTGGAAGCCAGTCCGTCGACCATGCATCAATCGGTGTCGTTTAAAAAGAAATTCGGATCCTTTAAATATTTCATTATGAATCCTAATGTTGATGGTGGCAGAGTTACTGAGTATTTATACTCTCGAGACGCATCCCTCATTTATGGATTCAAGATGTATATTCTTTTGCATTTCTATATTTTCGAGTGTTTAATGTCATCTTTTGATATTCTCAATATGTTCCACTTTCGACTGCTTTTGTACTTCTTCCGGAGTAATAATAATATCATATTGGCTTTATTCAAATACGTAAATCTAGTGATTATGCTTCTTCAAGAGCATTTTATTCTCATATTAATACAATCTCATATCATCGATAAGATTACTTCATATAAGCTTTCCATGCGATATATTTTCTTTGATTTATCAACATGGGATCTATTCAAAGACTTTACTTTCGCTATTTATCCAATGGTAACTTCAAGTACCACTTGCTCAATTTTCTCCATTCATATTCGGTATATATGAAGAAGTAATTTTATTCTCATCGTCTACTTCTTCGAGAGTATGATTAGAATATTTGATCAACTACTTCTTCCTGAGTAGGATTCGTTATAACCAATCGTAGTATAAACCACCACATTGAAATATGCACACCAATCGTGTGGTATTACCCACCACATTGGAAATATACTCAAACTATAAAGTGCATAAATTTAAATCAGAAATTAAATTTCCTCCAATAGGTGGTCGAACCTACCTTATGGGAATTATTGCAATAAATATAAATTTACGAATTTAAATAGCAAGAATTAAATTGCATAATATTTAACTACTTCTTCAGAGTAGGATCTCGCTTAGTAGAAGGTATTACCCATCACTTAGCATATAAAGTGCAGAAATATATAAAACCTTCCGCTTTAGTGAGCGGTTGAACCCATCATCAAGTAGGAGGTATTGCAGTAATTAAATTGCAGAAATAAAGTGCGAGAATTAAATATTGAATCGCTTCTACGTGAGCAAATTTGTTCTTCTAGAACAAATAATCATTACTTACAAGAAAGACACTTATCCTACTAGAATAAGTACATTATGTAATTGAACTCTTCTGAGTTAAAATAATATTCCGATCTTTTAACTCAAATGGACTTCAAGCCATTTTATATAATCAACGGATTTAGAATTTCTTCATGAATATTCTATCCATTTTTCACTCGTCGTCAAAATTAGGTCGGTTTACCCTAAGGGTAAATTGTCCATTCCAATTCGTAAAGGTAAAATTGTCAAAAATATTTTATCAATGTTTTACTGATTGGAAAATTATCTCCTTTCTATTTCAATTTATCAATATCAAAATGTTCAAGGACTATTTTGTAACTTTTTCAAAAGTTGGTGTACTTATTTGTAAATTTTGAAAGTTTGATAATAACATATTTCAAAACGAGTTATTACCCTATCAATGTTGGTGTCAAATCGAAGCTCTCGTTAAATCGAGTATAATGGAGTTGAGAAAATTTGATTTTGATAATGCATGCTCCTTATATCTCGAGAAAACGAATATTATAGTTTAATATATTATTATATTATAAAGTAATATAATATATATACCTTTTCATTTTTGTTAGGGAGAAGCAATTGAACATGCACATATTTCCTTCATTTGCCAATTCTTGAATTGCCCACAACTCTTTATCTCTGCATAAATGTTTTCTGTGAGTGATTGGGAAGATAGAAAGAGTGAGACGTGAGAAAGTGGGAAAAACATAAGAGAGAAAAGAAAGATAAGTATTGATTGGAGATGGATTAGGTTATTTATAATAATTAGTTCGATACGTAAGATCATCTATAAGATGCAATCAGAAAGCATACTCCCTTCATATTACTCAAATGGCAGAGACTCGTCTTGATAACGTGTTATAAAAGATGTAAACAATAGAGAGAATTTAGAGAGAATGAATTCTAAGGAATTCTCGTGAATGAATTTCATTAATAACCGCTCTATTTATAGGAAAACTTCGAATGGTACAACCGTAATTACATAATTTCATCAAGGGTATAATAGTCATTCACATATAATAATTACATCTTTTACCAAATTATTCCTCCACCAAATTATTCCTCCACCAAATTATTCCTCATAATTCATAACCACCACATTATTCTCAATTATTCATAACACCTAATAATTATTCTTCAATTATTATTCATAACACTAACTGAATTTTATAGTTGTAACACTTTAGTATTTTCAGACATCTTATATTCTTGTTTGTCACAATTAACACCTAAAGCAGTCATGCATCTTAGCATTATGCAATGAATCTCTGAAAGCATTTTTAGTATGTTGATTTTGATTCAAGATTTAAGAATGTAATAGAATCATGTCACACCGTAGGTTTTTTTTTTAACTATAAAATAAGTAGTTTTCGGACGAAGTATAAATGTTGACCAGAAAGGGAAAAGCAAAGATTTTAGTGTATAAAAGCAAGTGTTTCCTCTTTTTCACTTTGGCGACCACAAAAGATGAGCAAAAATTTGATATGGTCGGCCCATGATGTCAATTTCAACTTTCATTACTCCCCCATAAATTATTTTGATATTATAATTTCACTCTTCAAATCTCGCTGTTTCCTTAATTATCTTATCCAAACACAGCAGAGTGAATATTGAGTATTCTAATTGAATTAGATGACAACCAATTTGATGACAAATTTGAGCACTTATTCTAGTCCCCTCAAGGCAGTAATTATTTTAATTTTTTAGAAAACTAAATTTTAACTTTGCTCATATATTATTATCAATATCAGAAAAAGTTTATCATGAATTCGTACAAAAATCGGAAGCTACTTGCTGATGAGGCCTTTGTCCGAGTGGTTAGGAAAATAAAAGTTGAGGCCCTGAGAATTAGAACTCTTAGGTTCGATTCCCATCAATTGCATGGTTAATTACTGGATTTAGTTGAAGCCAGTAGGACGGCCTTGGTTCCCTTCAATTTGGGGGAGGGGTTAGTTATCGCCAATAGTGCAGCTATGGTTCTTCTACCAGCAAGGCGGCTATAGTTTCCGCCAATAAGGTGATTAGTTCCTGCTAGTAGAGTGGTTTTAATTACAACATATTTTCAGTAATATGTACTAATTTATTTATTTTTTATTTGAAAAAAATAAAATTCGAAAACTGCTTGAAACAAGGAAGAAAACAGTTTCAATACATGATAAAACTTAGAACACGACCAAAGTTACTATTAAAAAAAAAAACAAAAAACAAAAACAAAAACATCATTAAAAAAAATTGACAAAGATAGATCCATATCAAAAGAGTAAAATGCCAAACGAATTCGGAAAAGGCAAAAGTCAATCATTACTCTCTACTCTACCATTAAAATTGAAATTCCTTTTTAATGAAAAATAAACGTTATAGGCAAATACTAATTTTTGCTTATAGTTTACAAAGCTTGTTTCGACTTTATTTAAGTGACATTTAGACTTAAAATTTTACCGTACTTATTTATCACACTTTATATTTTTATTTAGTCTAATCGAAACTTACACCAATTTTAATTACTCAAAACTCAAAACTAATCTTATTGAGTTCCGTTTAATCACACTTTTCATATTTTAAAACAATACTTTGTGCACATAATGTTAGAAATGGTTTGCTTAGGATACCCTTCTGCTTTACCTTGAAGAACCATTGTCTACCTTCGACCTCACGTAATATGCCCAAAAAGGTAAATAAGATTTGGAATGTTGTGGAGGACATGTCACATACCTCGAGGGAAGTGAAATGAAACTAACAAATATGCATCTCACGCGGATACCTACTTCTTCGTGTCGACTTTGTGCTTTTTTCTAAAAAGTGCTCCTAGTTGATATGCGACTTTTTACCTTATTCAAAACAACTATACAAGTGGATCATTTGGCAAATTAATTTATGTTGGCTCTTTGATCGATCTTCAATGGTGTATGATTTGACTTATGAAAACTATTCACTACTACTATTCTTGATCTTTATGCAGTGGTTTGATTGAACTACTCTTGGAATTATTTCCATTTCTACTTGTCGATTGTGGTGAGAATAGTAATTAAATAACAAAAATTTAAATCGATTTATCAATTTAAATTTTTAGATCAGATGGTTCCATAAATCTTTACAAACTGAACTCGTAAAAAGCATATAATAATAATAATAATAAAATAATAATAATAATAATTTATTTCTACATCTCTTCTATTTTTTTACAACTTCACATCCTTCACTATTATTTTTTTAAAATTTATTTCTACATCTCTTCTATTTTTTTACTTTTCCCTATTTTTTTCACTACACATCCTCTATTCTCTTTTTAATCCACCTAATCATTTTCTCTTTATCTTTCTCCTCTATATCATCCATTAACATCACATTACAATGGAGATGCCCTCACGTTTAAAAACTTCAAACTCTCTTCACCGTGAACTGCCACCTGTAACTGTACGTGTACCTAGCCATCACTCCCAGAGTCTCCACGTGTCTTTCTTCATCAACGTCCCACTGTAAACCCATAATAAATACGGGAAACAAGAAACAACAAACAAGAAGCAAAAACCGTACCAAAAAAAAAGCTCAAAAATGGCACTGGAGTGGGTTGTGTTAAGCTACGCCGCAGCTGCAGAAGCTATGATGGTCCTTCTCCTCACTCTCCCTCCATCCATGAACCCTCTCCGCAGAGGCATAATCTCAGTAACCCGGACTTTACTCAAACCGTTTCTTACAGTTATACCATATTGCTTATTCCTGTTGATGGATATTTACTGGAAGTTCGAGTCTCGCCCGAGTTGCCCCACCCCCGAGTCTTGTAACCCGACCGATCTCATGCGGCACCAGAAATCAGTACTCAAGTCTCAGAGGAATGCGTTGTTGATCGCTTCGGGCTTGGTTTTCTATTGGCTGCTTTACGCGGTGACAGGTTTGGTTACACGAGCGGAGATGTTGAGTGAACGAGTCCAGAAGTTGAACAACACTCATTGACTGGAGTTCAGTTGTTGTCTCGAATCATGCATATTTCATTGAATGTCGATTTATAAATGATATATATGTTACATAGTAATACATATACAATTAAATGTATTATAACGAGACATAATTTTAACCATTCTAGGGATAGTCAATGAAATAGGATTAGGGACAGTAAATTTGGTCTCGATCATGGGAGGTGTATGGTTTCAAAATTTATAATGTCATATTAGTATTTTACCTATTTCGCCTATCATCTATGATGTGTTTAATACGGTGAAATCTGCAATTAATGAATAGGGTAGTATAGCAGGATGAATTATTTTATTTTAATACTATAGTATAATGCTTCAATGTAGAGGAAACGTCAACTGAGCAAACTAAGAAAATTACTGCACTAAATAATAATAATAATATCTATTCAAAAATAATAATAATATCTAAAAGATTTTACACCATCTAACTAATAGATTTAATTAGAAAATAAAAATGAAGTTGTTGACTAAAAAAATGAACGCTAACAAACTTCTGATTTAATTTGTCCCTGTTTCCCTACACATGTAACATCTATTATTAGAGCTCTAGACCTTCGGAAAAAGGGTTTCGAGTTTCAATGGTCGGAAGTGCAAGAAGTATAGGGGAGGTTGGGATTTTATCTGGGAATTTACGTACCTTTCCAAATGAGAATGTTTGGTATATATAGAAGGCGTGGAATGGGCTAGATGGGTCTTGAAGCGTTGTGGACTCAATTGAGGTCCAATAATTCTTCATTTAATTAATGAGGCCCGATCTCAATTTTTGGGAGCAACAGAAGTATATAAACTTTCTTCTTCATAGCACCGAAAACAACATCCTAAGCTACAGTTGGATAAAAGACGAAGAAAAATAATCTTGAAGAGGAGGAACATAAAGTAGACAACACTTTATTCTCCAAAAAAAAAAAAAAAAAAAATGAGGAGAAAGAATTGTTAATGAATAATGCCTTAACTCCACTTTCCGCGATATGTCCGAGCGTAAAGAAAAAACAAGACAACTCAGCCTTCTGCCTTGCATTCACATTTGCAATTCTCCTTCACTTCGGCATTTATGTTCAAGAATTACCTGACCATTTTGGGCCGGAAAGGTCGGCCCGAAGTGATTGCAAGAGATTCCCAAGAATTACCTGATCATTTTGGGCCTCAAACGTGGGCCCAAAGCAATTGTAACAGATCGCCTATCAGAGTGTCATAGTGATGCCAGCAGAACGAATTGACCTGTTTGATCCAAATCAGTTTCGCAATCTTTTTAAGATATCTAAAATTTCTATTCAAGTCCGCCACGTTCGGGATCAGATTGGAGCAGATTAAGGTAGTGATCTGTATATCGACCGGTATTTGTAGAGCTTTCTAAAATTGTTTCTCAAATTTTTATTTTGATATCAATGTTACAAAAGAGATTTGTAATATAAAAATGAAGATTTTTTTTTTTTAAAATTAATAAGTCAAGGATGAATTATGAATTAGACAATATATATAGGGTAAAATAAGAAAAAAAGCAAAAATTTTATATCATGGTCTCCTATCTCCTCTCCAGGAGGAAGGATAAAGAAAACCCCCATTCCATTGGGTACTACATGTAGGATGGGGCACTAAATGGTTTTCCTTTTCTCTCTCTTTCAATTACCACGTCATCCTATATGCTCTCTCTCCCATTTGTTTTGCTTTCACTTCATATTAAAATTTTCTTTTACATACTTTAATATTACAGTTTGTTCTAGTGGTCCTTAGGGTATGTTTGATTGGGTGTTAAGTTGATGTATGCGGTATTCCGTGTAAAAATGTGTGGTTAATATTATTTTGGGAGATGTGTGTAGTTAAAAATGAGTATGAAGTTATACGGAATTGCGTGCGATTAAATTTATAGTGAAAAGAACAAGCCCTTAGTTTTTAACAATATAATTTTTTTTCTTTATTCAAATTTTAACTGTTTTTTAACTGTTCAAAAGGGTCAAATAAGTGGGTTTTTTTTTTAAGCTACAGGTTAAAAAGTGTAAAAAAAATTAGTAAGATCATTGGAAGAGAGAGGAAGGAAAGAGTATTTAATATCCCATCTCACATGTAATGCCAAGTGGGATGAGGGTTTTCTTTATCTTCCCCTCGAGAATAAAATTCCATTCACTAGTGATTAGTAATAGTGATAGTGATAAGGTAAAAAAAAAAAAGGAAAAATAGAAAAATAACGACGACCCTCAATTATTGGTTTAAGAGACACATACTCTCAAGTAGGCCGAACACAAAATAAAACAATTTATTCAAGAGGACTTCATCGTTCACATACATGGAGTGTGTCACATCCATTCAGAAATATCATCAACCCACTACACTAGAACTTCATTTTCACTGCACCACATGATATTATTGTCATCCTTTAAAAAAGAGAAGGAAGAAAAAGGAAAAAAAGCAAAACACGCAAACACGCACGCAAACATATAAAACTATAAAAGTATAGAACCAAAGCCCTCAACACCTCGTTAGGTGTTTTTGAGATGATGAGACTCGATATCTTTAGTAACATTATCAAAAACCCTAACAACGAAAGTGGTTCTTCAACATCCATGAGTGAACTTCCAGAAAGAAACAGATCCCACAGTTCCCCATTCTCCTTCATGCAAATCACAGCTTTGAATGGTAGTTGGGCTCATGTTGGGTATTTGGTATGGTGTGTTACATAACAGATCATGAAATACATCTCCACCAGCCTTCATCTCAATTTGAGCTGTTAATTTTCCCTTCAAACCCATTTTAGTTTCTTTCTAGTGATTAAAAATAATGGAAGATATATAATTCTGATTCCAATATTCTCTTATCTTTCTCTAGCTATTTATAGAAGGATTGCAATTTGATGCATTTTTCTAATGAAAAATAATGGAAGACAAATGCAAGGCTCCAACTACGCTTGACCGTGTCGTCAGAGCCGGTTCTATTATTGAGGCCAGTGAGACCGTCGCCTCAGGCGCAAAACCGAAGGGGGGTGACTTTTTTTTTTCCATACAGAACACTTTACATTATATACCGAAATGATGCCTATATTGCCGAAGATTGCATGTGCCGCAGCGGGTGGATGCAAAGTTAAGAGCTCTGTATTGCCGGCCAACCAAGTTCGAATCCTCTAGTGGCACTTTTCATATTATTTATTATATTTATATTATTTATTATTTATATTTATTTGTTTGTCATTTATTATTATTACGTTTTTTACTTAAAATTTTATAAAGCTAATATTAATTCTTTATTATTTTGCAAAAATTAATTATTATAAATAGAATTTGAAATAGTTCGTTTAGTTTTATACATATGTGTGTATATATATATATATATATATATATATAATATTTTTAAATTTCATATTATCAATAAAATATATGCCAAATAACCGAATCGTGTTGGTTTAGGATATAAATAAATTATAAAATGTTTTAAAAATGACATACTAAGGTGCTTTTTTTTTTTGAGAAATACTAAGGTGCATTTTCTAATGGTAAAAATACTCCTTTATCAATATATATAATCGATCTCAATTCGATTTGTCATCTTCATTTTCACCTTTTACTAAAATGAAGAATGAAAAACATTCAAAATAGATTGTATAAATTTCATGACAATTATTTAACAATAAAAATATAAGTTTTACACATATCAATAATATTATATATGAACAAAATGTGATAAACTATAGAGATTAAACTATATTTTGTGAATTTTAAAATTTTATTTTAGAATTATGAGTTGTAAGGTAAAGATGCTAAAATTATTGAAAAATTTTGATTAATATTTTTTCTTCTTTATCAAAATAACAAATATTAAAATTTGAAATTGTTATTAAATTATAATGTAAAATATGGCATGATAAAGATTTTTTCTATTATTGTACTATTTTTAGTTAATATTAATTTTTGTAAAGCACTTATAAATTTTAGTAATTATTGTTATTATTATATTTTAAGGGGGTGCATTTTATAACTTTCGCCTCAGGCTCCGAAAATCGCAGGACCGGCACTGCGTGTCGTCACACGTTGACTATGTATTAAAAAATTATTATATTTTTAAAAGCTTGTCTCGACTCTCGAGAGAATGTGTGCCGATAAACTTTTCATTTTAGTTAAAAATTTACTTCTTAGATAGAAGAAGAACAGTAAGGGTATGTTGGTAATCTAAGCTAACTTATAGTTTATTGAGGAGTTTATAAACTCTCCTACTAATTAAATAAACTCTATTTGGTTGAAGGAGTTTATTTGAAAATTTTGAACTTATTTGAAAATTTTTTTTAACTCGCTTTTTAAATAAGTTCATAAGCTTTTCGCTTTTTATTTCATTTTTTACCTCTACAATTTTCTAGAAATATATTTTTTTGTATAATTTTCTATCAATGAGCCAGTTTATCAGTTATTTTACCAAATATTTTTATTTATATTAGCTAACTTATCAGCTATCAGGTATAAATCATAAACTATAAACTCTCAATTAGCTTGTCAGCTATAAGCTAGCTTATCAATTATAAGCTAACTCATCAACTAATTCTACCAAACATACCTTAAAAGAACTACAAAATATATGTGTGAATAATAATAAACAGACATCTCAGATGTGTGCTTATTATTAAAATTTAATTTTGATTGAGTCATAAAAATTAATTTTTAAATATAGATTAAAGTAAATGAAATTTAACTAGATTTATACATATTAAATTTTATTAATTTAAATCTACATTTTTCTCTCGCGTTCTTTTCAACAATTTAAACATTAATTGATAATTAATTTATATTTTTTAATACACTTCTCCAATTCTCAACCAGGCATTCAATATAAAATTCGAGTAAACTAGATTTG
Organism: Jasminum sambac; assembly: GCA_018223645.1. Classification (NCBI taxonomy): domain Eukaryota; kingdom Viridiplantae; phylum Streptophyta; class Magnoliopsida; order Lamiales; family Oleaceae; genus Jasminum; species Jasminum sambac. Next base: position 17,651,519 of record CP073650.1, on the reverse strand, counting down.
TTGAAATATTACCAAAAACAAATCCAAAAGGGAAAAGGAAAATTTTTGGTCAAAGTTCTAAACCAATTTGAATTAGGAATTGTTCTCCTTATTGTGGTGGGATTAGGTTAATTGTTTTCCTATAAATTAATGTGTTTTCTCTTCTTGTAAGATGTGCCAAGAGGTACCAACCAAGTATGGGTTGAGAGAAAAATAGTAATTTAGTACTCTAGTTTTGTGGTCTTTGTGGGTAGTACAAAGAGTAGCAAATGGTGAGTGCGGTAAGACTTGATATATTTTTCTCTGTAATACTTGGGGTGACCAAATCTAGAGGAAAAATTGTGAGTCTAGTATCTTGAGAGTTTTCTTGTAACTCTTTGTGGTTTGTACAAAGAGTAGAAAATTAGGTGTGGTAAAGCTCGAGTTATTTTTCTTGTAATACTTGGAGTTGGGGTTGGGCGAGTGAAAAGTCTATATGACTGTAAAAATTTTTCATATAATGGAAAGTTTTGACGGTTCTGCCGTGATTTTTCTCCGGTTTTGGAGTTTTCCACGTAAATCCTGTGTTGTTATTTCCATGCATAGTTATTTCTCCTATTTTTGGTATTTCTCAACTTGAAGGTAAGATCTTGGGACAACTGTGAAATCATATTCGGGTTGATTTCCCAACAAGTGGTATCAGAGTAAGGTCCTTCAGTGTGATGGAGTTTGGATCGCAGAGTAGAAATATCAGGTTCCAAATTGGATGTGGAGAAATTTGATGAAAGAATCATTTTTGATTTGTTGCAAGTACACGTCAAGGATATATTGATTCAGGCTGGATTATGCAAGGATTTGGAAAAAACGACAACCCTATATTGTAACAAAGTTACTGAAACTAGTATGGTTGATGATGATTCGGATGATTTAGATTTGATAATTGCAAGTAGGATACGTGTTCGTCTTGTCAGTAATGTTCTTGCAAATATTCGTAGATTATTTGCTGTGAAAGAGTTATGGCATGAATTGAGCACGGCGTGTCGGACAAGATGTCTTTCAAATCTATTATACTTGGAAATTGGTGCGGGTACTGAAATTCTCAATAGGATCGGCCGTGAACTGGTGATTGTTAGAGTTATAATTGATAAATTGTTTATATTTATCGGGTTTCTTTCATTGCTTGTTGCTGAAAAGTGGAAGATGTGTAACTCCATGGAAAAGAAAGTAACTTGTTGCAAGAATGGATGAACTGGTCACGTGAGAAAATAATTTTCAGGTGGAGTAGATTCGGCTGCTACTCGGATTTGGACAATCCGACTCTCAGTGTGAGGGCGGTTGAGAAGTATTGTTAGTAGGATGGTTATCCTTATGGCATGTCGTTAGTTGCCATGATAGGGGATGTGTTACTACTAGCAGGTTTGCATACGGGCATTGGCTGGCATCGATGCAGGGTGTGTGTTTGAAGTAATGTCGATGGCTGATGAGCTCTCGGGAAAGCCAGTAAGAGAGTTGCACCATAAATTTCAGCAGGTTTTATTTCGACATTGAGCCGATGAAATTCTTAGAAATTGCGAGTAATTCTAAGTGATTATACTCTTATGGTGGAGTATGTTAATTCTCTACTTTTGAGAATTGGGATCGTCAAAGTGTGTCAAAGGCTTGCCCGGTAATTTTCAAGTATTGTGAACAAGATGGTAGAAGAGAAGATGAAAAGTTTTGGCTTATTTTTGGTAAGGTGGAGATTGTTGAAATATTGCCAAAAACAAATCCAAAAGGGAAAAGGAAAACTTTTGGTCAAAGTCCTAAACCAATTTAAATTAGGAATTGTTCTCTTTATTGTGGTGGATTTAGGTTAATTATTTTCCTATAAATTAATGTGTTTTCTCTTCTTGTAAGATGTGCCAAGAGGTACCAACCAAGTATGGGTTGAGAGAAAAATAGTAGTTTAGTACTCTAGTTTTGTGGTTTTTGTGGGTAGTACAAAGAGTAGCAATTGGTGAATGCGGTAAGACTTGATGTATTTTTCTCTGTAATACTTGGGGTGACCAAATCTAGAGGAAAAATTGTGAGTCTAGTATCTTGAGAGTTTTCTTGTAACTCTTTGTGGTTTGTACAAAGAGTAGAAAATTAGGTGTGGTAAAGCTCGAGTTATTTTTCTTGTAATACTTGGAGTTGGGGTTGGGCGAGTGAAAAGTCTATATGATTGTAAAAATTTTTCATATAGTGGAAAGCTTTGACGGTCCGCCCGTGATTTTTCTCCGGTTTTGGAGTTTTCCACGTAAATCCTGTGTTGTTATTTCCATGTATAGTTATTTCTCCTATTTTTGGTATTTCTCAACTTGAAAGTAAGATCTTGGGACAACTGTAAAATCATATTCGTGTTGATTTCCCAACAAGATTAAATTGAAACGAAGAAGGCAGTGTTTTTATAGACATCACACGTGAGATTGATGAGACTTCTTTTCTAGGTTGTCTTCCACTTGTACATATCGTGGCATTAATCAATGATTCTAGAAAAATGCAAACAAGGTTTGATGTCCAAATATTTGTTGATTTTATAAAAATGTCAATATAATAAAAATTGACGAATCGTTTGATTATTGTTTTGCCCCAAAATTGCTACAATTTTTTTTAGCCTAATACTTCTTCTAATAGCAGCGTTGGACTTGGTGAGTCTATACATAGTTAAGGGAGTAAATGAAATTATTTTATGCATACATAATTACTTATAATTAATTAGGAAAAATTGATATCGACAACAAGGGTCCTCAACGACCAAATTCTGCCGCGCCAATAATCAAATTGTGTGGCTGCTCTTCAATGGCCATGCATACCGAAACTTTTTATCACATAATATGATCAATCACATGCATTCTGAAAAATTGCTATGTTACACTTTCAACAGGTGTTGCACATTAGTCTGTAATAGTTTAAATTTTTTCCGGCCGCCACAATATCACCGGAAAAATTTTTAAATTGTTGGAGCTCCACCTCATCGTGCCAGACCTAGACCTGATCGCGGATTTGAAAATGGAAATCATATGTGTTCAATAGATTTTACTTATCTGGTCGATCATAATTTATTTGGTTAATAAATAGTTACACCTCATCGTGTCAGACCTAGACCTGATTGCGGATTTCAAAACGGAAGTCGTATGTATTTAATAGATTTTACTTATCTGGTCGATCATAATTTATTTGGTGAATAAATAGTTACACCCTGATTCTACATGTTGATTGATGATGCAGTTGTAAAATCAATATAATATTGATTACAAAGTATTGATTTATAATGCATACTTAATATAAATGAGAAAAATTCAGAAATAGTAGAGAATAATTAATTGAAAATGTGAAAAACTTTAAAATTAAAATTGCAGATTTAGCAAAATTCGTCATTAAACTGCCCAATACATTAGAGAATTTAGTAGATTGCCAGGTGTTATAGAATGCACATTAGCATAATATCTAGACATTGTGCATTTACGATGAAGTCGAAGATAGAGATCAAGACAAAGTGATTATTTTAATTGAAAATAAAAAAGAGAGGGAGAAGTGAAAAAAGGCGACAAATAGAAATTAATTGAAAAATAATGATGATGAAATAATACGACATGACACGTGGATGGATGAATGACTTTATACATAATACGGACAGAGAAAGAAAAAGTGAAGAAATGTTAAGAGATAAAAGTGATTTAAAAAATAAAAATAAAATAAAAAAGCATGAGATCTACCAAAAAAAATACCGCCGCATTGCTTTACGCATCGAGTTTTTTGCGCAACTACCACGGATTAATTGTCAATTGAATTGTTTTTTTAAGCGAATTTGTACTATCTATCTACCAAATTTCAATTTTTTTTTTGTCCCTCAAATCGACCCACAAGAAAGAGGGTGATGTTCACCCTTTTTTAGGGAGAACAAAATTGTTGTCCATGATTTATGACATTTGGCAGAAAATAATTGGTCCAGCAAATTTCTAACTAAAATCTTGTCCTAATAACTGTTTTGCAATTGAACAACTGCCAATCAAACCTTATTTTATATATTATATAAATTTGACACATTCACACAAAATAAAACAATTTATTCAAAGAAAGTTTACAGGCATAGAGCATGTGATCACATCCACTAACAAACATTCATCAACCCACCATGCTAGAACTTCATTTCTACTACACCACATGAAATTATTATCTTCCTTTAAAAAGAGAAAAAATAAAAACACACACAAATTAACACGCATGCGAACATATAAAACCAGAGCGCTCATCTCGATCGCTAGGTTGGTTTGAGATGATGAGACTCGATATCTTTAGTAACATTAATCAAAAACCCTAACAATGAAAGTGGTTCTTCAACATCCTCCTTCAACTTCTCGTACTGAAGAGTCCAATTTATCAAATCGATCCCTTCGTGTGTTTCGACGTGGAAACTAATTCTATAGTCCTTGTATAGCTCCAATATATCGCCCTCTATCATTCTCAATGAGACTGATCTGTTTTCCTTGTCAATGGCTTCAATGACATCTTTCGATACTTTCTGCTTTCCGTCTGCGTTTCATTAAAAAGTTACAAATTAAAACGCAAATATTGATTTGAAAATGCTTGTCCACTTTGAAATAGAAAAATGTCATTATTCTAAAATACGTAAAGCGTGACTGAATAAGAATCTTAGATTTGAGTGTAGCCAATAAAAAAAAAACCTAGCAAAGCGGGAAAACGAAACTTTACACATCGCTTGAGCAAGGTCAAACGAATTTTTCAGAGTAGAAGAAAATATGAATATGAAAAGTAATTAAGAGAAGGTTACCATGAGTGAACTTCCAGAAATAAACAGATCCCACAGTTCCCCATTCTCCTTCATGCAAATCACAGCTTTGAATGGTAGTTGGGCTCATGTTGGGTATTTGGTGTGGTGTGTTGCATACCAGATCATGAAATACATCTCTACCAGCTTTCATCTCTATTTGAGCTGTCAATTTTCCTTTCAGACCCATGTTAGTTTCTTTTCAGTGAAAAATAATGGAAGATATATAAATTCCATTGTCTATCTAGCCATTTATAGAAGGATGCAACTTGATGCATTTTCTAATGAAAAATAATGGAAGACTACAATGATGAAGACATCCCACTTGATAGGATTTTTACTTACCATAATTATATTAACCACTCCGTCAATCATTGAATTCGAGTAGAATACTAGAATTGTTCTTCTGTCAATCATATAACATTTTTATGTAAAGCTCGATGTACAAATAGTATCAATCTAAAAGAATACACAATGTCTAATTTTGTCGAACTGTAGAAGATTACACTTGTCGAAAAGTTGAGACATATTTCTACACCAACATGGAGCAAGGCACCACATGTCAAGAAATTAATTTTTAAATAGAAATAAATTAAACCGAATAGGTGTTTTTGTAGACATCAATACCACATCTCAACAAATGGATGTGAAAATGATAACGCATGGGATTGATGAGACTTTTTCTAACTTCACTATGAGAAATTGAATTTTTAGGGATAGTCTGTCGTCCCTATAGCTTTGTTCTTGTAGACTATTAGAGGCGCATGACAATATATGTTACTTCTAATATTCTATAGGGACGAGGGCATAGAACGATAGGTAGTCTATAAAGGTCTAATTTTTTGTAGTGCTTGTCTTCCATTTATACGTGTCGTGGCGTTAATAATCGACGAGCGTTTAGATTACTGTTTTAATTACTCCAAAGCTGCTACAACTTTTTCTAGCCTAATACTTCTCTTCTAATATTATCGTTGGTGAGTTCTTATATATTACTTGGAAGCCATAGTCTGTATGCAAATATAGTTAAGGGAATAAATGAAATTATTTCATGTACGTACTTAATTACTTATAATTAAGGAGAAATTGATGTAGACAACAAGGTCCTCAGGGACCAAATTCCGCCAGGCAATAATCAAATTATGTGGGTCAAATTAAAGGCAGGAACGCAATCAGCTAAAGGAATTGAAAATGGAAGACTGCTTTTATCAACAAGCCAAACATGATCGGTTCTACTTTTACAATTTGTGGTGGTGCTCTTCAATGGCCATACAAAAACTTTTTATCACATCATGTGATTAATCACATTCCGGAAAATTGCCATGTTACACTTTCAACATGCGTTGCACATTTAATCTATATTATTAGTTATTATTTTTTATACATAAAATTTAACTTCTAGTACTCAATTCAAATATAATCAAACATTAATATCGATTACAGATCTCAATCATACTCATTATACATCCTATAATTTTGCTATTATTCAACCGATAAATTTAGTTCTTCGTAAAGTAAGCGTTTACCTAACTACAGAAAACCTTCCAAGATGTTGTTCTCTCTCAAATGGGATTTCCAATTATCGGGGTGCAACAAGACCGCTTTTAACCCTATGGGTTGGATCACTTAAATGACGGTAATCAAATGCTATAAAAAGTTTATTATAATTGGACACCAATTGATTTTCAAATGAAATAGTTGAAAGTCGATATTAGTTGATTGCTTTTTCGATGATAGCATTTAGTCTATGCTGGTTTAAACAAGGAGTGCCTGTTATTGAACATTTCGCCTCCAAGAGACGTAAAGTCTAGTAACCGCAGAAAAATCCAGTCCAATTAACATCCGATGGATGTTCGATTTGAATTGAGCCTTTTTTTGCTGATTCGTCGATCCATGGATCATTGCGATCCAAGATGGATCGCGGATTGGTTCAGTTAAACCCAAATTCAATGGATATATACTTGATCCAAATAGAGAGAGATTTTTTGCCGATTTGTGGATTGTGGAATATCTTTGAGATTCGAGACAGATCTCCTGTCGAATCGGATTCAATTCGTATAATTTTTAGTTTATTTTTAAGACACTCAGCAGATGTGAGGTAACACTTATTAGCTAATAATTAAGTAATTGATGCGTTTTATAATATTGTCTGAACTTTGTAGTAGTAATGCAGTTTGTTTTAATGTTTAAGTTTTTAAATGTCAATTAATAAACTTATAGTTCAAGATGAGGACTAATTTGTGCTTATTGAAATATTATGTACTCAATTGTAAATATTATTTATTTAATTTAATATAAATAGAAGGGCGTTATTGTCCTTTTAATTCAAAAAATCCTTATTTTGTAAGAAAATATTAGCTAAATGCCAAAAAAACAAAAAGGTCCTTAGTATGCAACAAGTTAAAACGTTTGGTCCTGATTGTGCCAATAAACTTTCAAATTTTACTTAACTAAAAAATATAAATAAATTTTCAATTAAAAAATATTTAAATAAGTGCAAAGTAAATATTATAAAGATTTGACGCATCACCGATCACAAATGTAAAATCATGTATACAGAGGCAAGCCATATTTATTCATTCAACAAGACAAGAAGTAATTATTCCAACCCAAACAAAGATAAAAGTGAAATCAAACACACGCACGCGAACAAAGTGAGATCACTCCATCATTATTTATGTCTCAATTCTCGAAGTTCATCATTTGGCATGGTGAGACTCAATGTCTTTGGAAATCTTAATGTGAAAGGCTAACAACGTGAGAGGATCTTCAACGTCGTCGTTTTGCTTCTCATACTCCAAAGTCCACGCCACCAAATCGATTCCACCCTCCGTGTCAACATGAAAAGTGGTTTTAAAAGCCTTGTACAACTGCAGAAGATCACCGTCGACCACCTTGAATGTCACCGATCTTTTTTCCTCGTCTATTGCCTCGATTACGTCTTTTGCCACTTTAGGCTTCCCGTCTATTAATTTCGAATATAATTTAACATACATAATACAAAAGAAGTTAAGATAGGGTAGGCTAAATGCATCCCCCCACTTTAATTCATGCACCCATTTTTTTTACCACTTTCCCCTTCTACCCTCGCACCATTTTCTTTCTTTTCTTCTTTTTTTTTTTTTGTGTATATATATATATATAAGTTCGCCCCAATTTTTAATAATTATATTCTATACTAACCGGAATAAAGTTCATTAAATAAATTTCAAATTCATTGCTAAAGTGGTTGCAAAAAAACGTAAAATTTTTTTGAAATTACTCGATAAAGTGGTTGCAAATTTTTATTTTTTTAATAATTATATTAGACAATAAAGCCAATTACTATATCATCAAAAAAATTTTGAAATTCATCGTTAAATTGGTTGCAAAAAACTTCGAAATTACTTGTCAAAGTAGTTATAAAAAATTTGAAAAATTGTATCCATCAACGAAAAATTAAATAAAAATTATTCATTTTTGTTTTTGTTTTTTTTTAAATACTTGGTCTCTGTGAAACACAGCGAACAAGAAAAAGCTTGTTCGCTATGTCCACAGCAAACAAGCTTTTTCTTGATCGCTATGTTTCACAGCGAACAAACAAAGGGGAAAGAGAGGGAGGGGGAGAGAGAGAGAGGAGTGGGAGAGGTATATTAGTCATTTTCCTTTTCTTTTTTTTTTTTTTGAAAATGGGTGCACCCATCAAACGGCTGGGTGCATTTGGTGATACCATTTAATATATTGTTTAATTATTGATTTGACCATGCATGTATAATTTCAATAGATACCAAACATGTACCCAGAAACTTTCTGAAAAAGGAAAAAGAAGGGGTGGGGTAAGAGAGAGAGAGATCGATATTTGAACTTATTAACTGCAGATTTATATACTTCGCCATCTTTTCGAAATGGATTAATTTAGGCATCCACATAATTTTTTATGTAGCACTTACCACACCCTAATAGGAATATAGGCGGGTAAAATTACTATATTGCCTCCCGAAAGTGGAGGGCCCCTATTAGGGCGTGGTAGATGTCCATACAAAAAATGTGTGAACATCTAGCATGACTCTTTTGAAGTTGATCAAGTTTGGAAACTAGCACGGTGCTGATGTATTGGAGGCCTTAAGCGGAGTTTGATATTGGGAGTTCTATCAAAAACTTTGATATATGTATACTTGTGGGTAACAATCCTGTTTTGAAGTGATTTTTTTTTTTAATTTTTCCAATTATTACATTATTATAGGGCCGATCTTGAAATGTTGGAAGCCTTAGATAAAACTTGATATTTATGATTTTTCTTTCGACCAGTTTGATGTTATGTGCCATTTTGTTATCAATAAAAAATAAATAAAGTGGTGTCCTATGTGACCACATAGCTCAAATTGCCTCGTGATTGACTCTATTTTAATTTATTAGTCTAGTATCAAAAAGGAAAAATGTTATATGTACAACCCTGTATATGATAAAATACAATAGACATAGGAGAGGGTGGAATGAACTTCCCCTATTATGAGAGGACAGTACAACCCACGATATAAACAAAGTTGTACGTGTAACATTGACCTCTTGAAAATGTGTGAATCTGCCGTCCTCAAACCCTAATTCACTGTAATGGCTTACCATGAGTGTAATTCCATAAATAGATAGAGCCAACTTTTCCCCATTTTCCTTCATGCAGATCACAGCCTTGAATGGTAGCAAGACTTATTTTGGGGATCTGATGAGGTGTGTGCCTAAATAGATCATGAAAGACATCTCCTCCAGCCCTCATTTCAATTTGGGCTGTGAGCTTACCTCTAAGACCAACCATATTTTATTCTTCTAGAGAAAAACTTCAAGAGAATTTTGGAAATAGGGAATGCAAGAATAACTGGAAGTAGCTGGTGAGGAAATAACTCCAACTTTCATGTCTATTTATAGTTGTTTTGCCCATATGCGTTTGGATAGATTCATAAGCAATAATATTGTATTCTAATTAAAATTAATGGAAGACTACAATGATCATGAAGACATCCCATTTTATATAATTTTGACTTATTATAATTGTATTAACCATTGTGTCAATCATTGAGTTCGAGTAGAATAATAAAATTGTTCTTCTATCAATCATATATATATATATATATTTTTATGTGCAGCTCTATATACAAATAGTATAAATCTAAAAGAATATACAATGTCTAATTTTGTGGAACTGTAGAAGATCACGCTTGTCGAAAAGTTGAGGCACATTTCTCCATGAACATGGAGCAAGGTACCACATGTAAAGAAATTAATTTTTAAATAGAAATAAATTAAACCAACCAGGTGTTTTTGAGGACATCACTACCACATCTCAACAAATGGATGTGAAAAATGATAACATGTGGGATTGATGAGACCTTTTTTCTAACTTGTCTTCCACTTAATTATACGTGTCGCGACGTTAATAATCGAAGAATATTTAGACTATTAACAGTATATCATCCCTAAAAGTCTACAGACACGAACCTATAGAGGTGACAGGTTATCTGTAAATGCTCAATTTCTTGTAATCTGTGTTAGTGGAAGACAATTATTAGTGGTATCAATAATGGAGTAGGGACAAATTAATCACATCAAATTGAAGGATTTGGCAGAGACATTGGGCCAGAAATCACGTAGGATTAGGTGCCAATAACTCCATTAGCAAATTAATTAACACAATTAGTGTTAATTAATTGTGCAACAACTCCCCCAATCTTTTCCTATAAATAGCTCACCTTTGCATTGGAAATATACACCAACACAACACCAACACAACACCAACAGAGAGAAAAATAGCGAGATCTTGTGTAGAGAGAGAGCTTCAGTGTAGAAGCTATACACGAGGGATAAAAGTGAGTGGAGTGTTAAAACCTTTGCGTCGGCAGAGAAAATACAGTGTGGTATTTTTGTACTCCTCATTTTGAGATAGTGAAATATATTGGTGGGGTCCGTGGATGTAGGCAATTTAGCCGAACCACGTTAAATCTCGGTGTTCCATACTTGTGCTTATTTTAGTGTCCATTATTTTCTCAGTCGCATATATTTTTTGTGTCCCATCGATCTTCTATGAATTAGAATACTTAATTCCCCAACAACCAGTATCGAGCTTGGTTTGTGATATCTCTTGAAATTCTTAGTATGCTCTGTGGGTTGCAAAGATAGGACTCGATCTTCCACATCAGAAACGATTTCTCGAAAAATCACATCTTGTTCGAGTGGGAGTAATGTCGACAGACGAGAGAATTTCCAAAATTGATAAGTTTGATGGAAAAAATTTTGGATATTGGAAAATGCAAATGGAGGACTATTTGTATCAGAAGGACCTATATAAGCCGTTGAAAGAAAAGCCAGAATGCGAGAAAGACGACGAATGGGAGGTGCTTGATCGAAAAGCTCTCGGCGCAATTAGATTGACCCTATCAAAGTCGGTTGCTTTCAATATTAAAAATGAGAAGACAACGGCGTCTCTCATGGCAAATTTATCCAAAGATGTATGAACAAATTGCCGTCAAAGAAACAAAGTTCATTTGATCAAGAAATTATTCAATATGAAGATAATGGAAAGCGGGAGATTTGGAGAACACCTCAACGAATTCAATGAGGTAGTAGACCAATTGACCACAGTGGAAATCACTTTTAGTGATGAAGTTCGAGCTCTATTAATTCTTGAGCAGCTGTTCGAGAGTCGAATGACACAACGACCATCGCCACTTCTACGGTAAGTCTAAATTGAAGTTCGATGACGTTGTAGAGCATGATCTTGACCGAGGAGATCCGAAGACGATTCAGCTTCAACTTTCGGGGCCGCTTTCAATGTAGATAGCAGAGGCAGAAGTTCAAACAGAGGGTATGGGCGTGGACGGAGCAAGTCGAGGAATGGCAGACCGAGATCCAAAAATCACATAAATTCCAACAAGTCAAAGTTTGTTGAATGTTGGAATTGCGGTCAGGTTGGGCACTACAAACATCAGTGTAGGGCAGCTCCAAAGGAAACGCAGAACAAGACCGAGGTCAATGTCGTGATCGAAGAAGCACGTGATGCTTTGATATGCTCCATGGAGAAGAAGTCTGACTATTGGGTAATAGACTCTGGAGCATCGTTCCATGCCACCGCAAATCGACACTTTTTTGCAAATTATGTGTCGTGAAACTTCGGAGAAGTATATCTCGGAGACGATCATCCTTGCAACGTGGTGGGCATAGGAGAAGTACAGATCAATGTCAATGGATCTGTATGGAAATTGAAGGACGTGAGACATATTCCAGAATTGATGAAAAATTTGATCTCCGTCAAACAATTGTCGAGAGAAGGATGTGACACAAGCTTCTCTGGTGATAATTGGAAAATCACCAAGGGGGCCATGATAATCGCACGTGGCAAGGATAGCGGCACCCTATACACAACGGCGAATGCGTGTGTGACGATCGCAGTTGCTGATAGCAAAGATGCGAATTTGTGACACCAAAGACTTGGGCATATGAGCCAGAAAGGACTAAAGTACATGCATTCAAAAGGGAAACTACCAGGGTTTGAGTCTATTGACATAAACTTTTGCGAAAGTTGCGTTTTCGGGAAGCAGAAACGGGTGAGTTTCAATACAAGTGGCAGAACTCTGAAGAAAGAGAAGCTTGAACTTGTCCACACAGATGTGTGGGGTCCAACAGCAGTTTCATCGATTGGCGGAAAGTCATACTTCGTGACTTTCATTGATGAACACTCGAGAAAGGTGTGGGTTTACTTCTTGAGACACAAATCCGATGTGTTTGAGGCGTTCAAGAAGTGGAAGGCCATGGTAGAAAATGAAACTGGTTTGTGAGTAAAGAAGTTGAGATCCGACAATGGTGGAGAGTACGAAAATATGGCGTTCAAGAAATTTTGTTACCAAAATGGCATCAAGTTGGAGAGAACGTTGCCAGGAACACCGCAACAGAATGGAGTTGCAAAATGCATGAATCAGACATTGACAGAAAGAGCCAGAAGCATGAGAATACATGCAGGCCTGCCAAAACGCTTTTAGGCGAAGGGTCAATACTGGCGACATACCTAGTTAATCGTGGACCGTCGGTACCATTGGAGTCTGAGGATACCTAAGAAGTTTGGAGCGGGAAAGAAGTGAAACTTTCTCATTTGAAAGCATTCGGTTGTGTCACAGATGTGCACATTAGTGATAATGCCAGGAGTAAGTTAGACTCAAATCACTAAAGTGTACTGCTGGATATGGTGGAGATGAGTTCGGCACCGCTTTTGGGATGATCAGAACAAAAAGCTCATCAGAAGCCGGGATCCCATATTCAATAAAAAGGTGATGTACAAGGACAGAAATGCGATGCAGTCCAATGACACAATCCACGATGATCCAACATATGTTGTTCCGGACGACACTCCGTAGAAGTACATCAAAGCGCATGCATGAGGGTCTGGCAGACAGAGGAGCCCGCCTCGGAGGCCGATTCACCACGCCTCCACCTCAATTCCCATTGTGAGGAGGTCAAGTCGACCTCATGTTCAATCGAAGTACATGAACTACATGTTGCTCACTGACGCCGGTGAACCTGAATGCTATGACGAAGCATGTCAGATGGGAGATTCTGTTAAGTGGGAGCTTGCAATGAAAGACGAGATAAAGTCTCTCATCTCCAATGAAACATGGGAACTAGCCAAGTTGCCCAAAGGGAAGAAAACTCTCAATAATAAATTGGTGTACAGAGTCAAGGAAGAACATGATGGCTCGAAAAGATACAAGGTGAGATTGGTAGTCAAAGGTTTCCAGCAGAAAGAAGGAATTGACTATACAGAGATATTTTCGTCAGTTGTGAAGCTGACAACAATTCGATCAATGTTGAGCATTGTTGCAGCGGAGGGCTTGTACTTGGAGCAGTTAGACGTGAAAACTTTTTTCCTCCATGGTGACTTAGAGGAGGAAATATATATGCAGCAACCAGAAGGCTTCTCGATGAAAGGAAAAGAGGAGCTGGTATGCAAATTGAAGAAGAGTCTATACGGTTTAAAGCAAGCGCCTAGACAGTGGTACAAAATGTTTGACGGATTTATGCAGAAAAATGGCTACATGAAGTGTAATGCTGACCATTGTTGCTACTTCAGGCGGTTCGAGTACAGCTATATCATTTTGCTACTTTATGTCGATGATATGTTAGTAGCAGGCTCGAACATGGACGAGATCAAGAAGTTGAAGAAGCAACTATCGGCGGAATTCGAAATGAAGGACTTGGGTGAAGCAAAGCAAATTCTAGGGATGAGAATTTGTAGAGACAAGCAAAAAGGTGTTCTGCAGTTGTCGCAGGTCAAGTATATTGATCAAGTCCTACAAAGGTTCAACATGAGCAGTGCAAAGCCAGTCAGCACGTCATTAGCGAATCATTTCCGTCTATCCAACGATCAATCTCCTAAGACAGAAGAGGAAAGAAACTTCATGGCTAAAATTCCATATGCCTCAGCCATTGGAAGTTTGATGTATGTCATGGTTTGTACTGCACTTATATTGCTCATGCGATGGGGAGTTGTGAGCAGATATATGGCAAATCCTGGAAAGCAGCATTGGGATGCAGTAAAGTGGATATTGCGATATCTACGGGGAGCTACTGATAAATGCTTATGCTTTAGACGAGGCGAGGTGACACTACGAGGTTTCGTAGATGCAGATTTTGCTTGTGAGGTAGATCGCAGAAGAAGCACTACAGGTTACGTCTTCACAGTTGGTGCTACTGCAGTTAGTTGGATTTCGCAGATACAGAAGATTGTTGCGTTATCAACTACAGAAGCAGAGCACGTGACAGTAACCGAGCCTAGCAAAGAGATGATATTGTTACAAGGTTTGTTGGCAGAATTGGGTTTTGAACAGGAGAAGAATGTCTTAGGTGACAGTCAGAATGCGATACATCTGACAAAGAATTCAGCATTTCATTCCAGAACCAAGCATATTGGACTCCGTTATCACTTCATCAGATCACTTTTGGAAGGTGGACTGTTGAAACTTGAAAGATTCAAGGCAGCAAGAATCCAGCCGACATGATGACGAAGACAGTAACCAAGGAGAAATTGGAGCTGTGCTCAACTTCAGTTGGTCTTCTGCAATGAAGATAGAGGAGTTGACCCACATCATATTTTTCACGAAACTACAAAATGAGATGTCCTAAGGTGAAGCCAGATTGTGAAGACAGATTGAAATCAGTCTTCAAGTAGGAGATTGTTAGTGGAAGACAATTATTAGTGGTATCAATAATGGAGTAGGGACAAATTAATCACATCAAATTGAAGGATTTGGCAGAGACATTGGGCCAGAAATCACGTAGGATTAGGTGCCAATAACTCCATTAGCAAATTAATTAACACAATTAGTGTTAATTAATTGTGCAACAACTCCTCCAATCTTTTCCTATAAATAGCTCACCTTTGCATTGGAAATATATACCAACACAACACCAGCACAACACCGACCGAGAGAAAAATAGAGAGATCTTGTGTAGAGAGAGAGTTTCAGTGTAGAAACTATACACGAGGGATAAAAGTGAGTGGAGTGTTAAAGCCTTTGCATAGGCAGAGAAAATACAGTGTGGTATTTTTGTACTTCTCCTTTTGAGATAGTGAAATATATTGGTGTGGAGTCAGTGGGCGTAAAGATTTAAATGAACCACGTTAAATCTCTGTTCCATACTAAGGCTTTATTTTAGTGTCATTATTTTCTCAGATATATTTTTGTGTTCCCATCGATCTTGGCTTAATTAGCAGTACTTAATTTCAACAATCTGTATACATATACAGTTAAGCAAGTAAATGAAATTATTTCATGTATGTACATAATTATTTATAATTAAGGAATATTTGATATATATGGACAACAAGGGGTCCCCATGGGCCAAATTAACAATGCCAGACAATAATCAAATTATGTCGGTCAAAGGCACGAACGCAATCAGCTGAAGGAAAATGGAAGAACGCTTTTTATATATCAACAAGCCAACATTATCGGTTCGACTTTTATAATTTGTGGTGTTGCTCTTCAATGGCTATGCAAAAACATTTTATCCCATCATCATGATTAATCACATTCTGGAAAATTGCCATGTTACACATTCAACGTGTGTTGCATGCACATTTAGTCTATTAGTTTTATTTTTTTTTTCTACATTAAATTTAACGTCTAGTATTCAATTTAAATCGCTTACAAATCTCTATCATACTCATTATACAGCTTGTAATTCTTACTAGTATTTAACCTATAAATTTAATTTTTAGGAAAGTAAACGTTTATCTAACTACACAAAAACTTCCACGATGTTGTCATATCTCAATACTAATTGATTTTTAAATGAAATGGTCGAAGTCCAATCTTGGTTGATCACTTTTTCGGTGGTACGATGAACTAAGCTTTTAGTCCATATTAGTTTAAACAAGGAGTAAACAAGGAGTGCTTGTTAATGAATATTTCTTCTCCAAGACCCATAAGTCTAATAACCGCAGAAAAATCCACTCCCACTCAAATCCGATGAATATTCGATTTGAATGGAGCATTTTTTTATTGCCGATTCGTCGATACGTGGATTGCGACAATGGATCTTTGCAGTTTGAGATGGATCTTGGATTGGTTCACATAAATCCAAATTCGATGGTTACGTACTCACTACCAAAAATTAAACCTTTAGAGGCTGTTTGTCGTCCCTGTAACCTCATGTCTATAGAGTATTAGGAGCGTCATCACAGCATTATGGGTAACACG
Source organism: Jasminum sambac (assembly GCA_018223645.1). NCBI lineage: Eukaryota > Viridiplantae > Streptophyta > Magnoliopsida > Lamiales > Oleaceae > Jasminum > Jasminum sambac. The sequence continues at coordinate 17,635,034 of CP073650.1, read as the reverse complement.
ACGTATAACATGTCACATCTAATGTTCTACAGGCACGAGACTATAGTGACGATAGACACTATAACATGTCACCTAAATATCCAGTTTCTTGTAGTGACTTCAAAATAGAGTGCAATTTTTTGCTGATCCGTTGATCCGTGGATCTTTGTGATTTGAGATGGATCTCGTGTCGGATTAGATCTGATCCGTATAAATTTTTTAGTTTATTTTTAAGACACTCAAAAGATATGAGATAACACCTATTATTTAATTAAGCAATTGATGCATTTTAGAATATCGTCTAAACTTTGTAGTACGCAGTGATAGAGTTTGCTTCAATGTTTAGTTTTTTGAATACCAATTAATAAACTTACATTTCAAGAACAATAAAATTAATCCAAAAATTATTTCATATGATAAAGCTCATTTGTAATATTGATAATTTGACATCGAAATAAAAGTTTTGGCAAAAACATTAAAAAACGCTCCACCAATTTTCGTTTTTTGAACTTGAAGATCTTCGTTGTTTGTCTTGAATTAAGGAGCACATTCAATGTAAACAAAGTTGAAAATATACATGAATAAAGTTACGTGTAAGAAATTAATATATTTCAAATAAATCAAAGTCTTTGGTTATGATATCACGAGTGACATCTGTTTAGTCTAAAGGCTGGTCAACCACAATTAGGCCTTGTTCTTTGTAGAGTAAATTTTTTTACGTGAATTACTTGTAAATTATATGGTTGAAAATGAGCGATGGTGTATTGAAAAATATAAAATAATTGTTTGTGTGATTGAAAAGGAGAGGAGAAAATTTTTTTTGAATGTCATTATGAATCAAACAATGCCTTAGAGCATAGCTAATGTTGGGAGAAAATATAAGGAACAAGGTTGGAAGAAAATGATGGAAAATATACAAGATTGTCGAATTTAGCACTTTTTTTCAATCACATTATCACGGGCGACAAACGTCTACTTTTTATCGAACATTATTCACCTATAGTAAACAGGGGGCGAGAAATAAATCCAAACTTGAACCTTTTTTTACTCCCAACATCACCTTTTATCCAAATAAAAAATAAATAAATAAATAAATAAATCCCCAAAAAACTCTTACCTTACGAATTCAATAATCATGGCTCGACCCAAGACGGTCTGCTTTTTCACGTGATACGTCCTTTTCTTTCTAGATTTATGTTTGCAGGTCGCATTTTTCAACTAAATAAAATTTAATATTATTTTTATTGTCTATGAGAGTTGGAACAACTCATATTAACCAGGTGTTAGGATGTATGTAAAAACAAATTTTTATTTGATATAAGAGAGAAATTGAGTAGAATTGACTGATGGAGATTTGTCTAGTACAGGTAAATCGCATGATATATGTAGATATGAAATAGGAGAGAGAATGAGTGGGACTGAAAAAATATGTAAAAATATATAGAATAACACCCGCTAAAAAGATATGACAACATGTTGGGACGATATTTACATTATCATCATCGTGGCTCTCGGATAATGACTTTACCGAATGGCACGCATGTTAGGATGTCAATTTTTATGAATTTTGATGTGGAATAGGAGAAGAAATGATTAAAATTAAATGATGAAAATTTGTATAATATATATAGATCCTACGAGATATATATATGTGATTAGTTTGACCAAATTCAAATTTAAAAAAGAAAGTATAAAAATATATCAAAATTTATTAAAAAAAAATTGTACACTAACATGAATACTTCTACGATAAATTAAAATGTGATTAGTTTGACCAAATTCAAATTGAAAAAGAATACATAAAAATATGTAAAAAAATTATACACTAACATGCATACTTCTACGATAAATTCGTACATTAATATAGACTCTACAACCTTCTAATACAAATATTGATCTACCATCCATCACACCACTGCCACCTGTGAGCGATTATTTTAATAGTAAAATTACTTTTTTATTTCTCCCTTATAGGTGGGTGATAGATCAACGTTACCTCTAATAAAAAGTCATGAAAAAAAATATGATTTTTACTCTTTTTTTATTAGTAAGATCCAACTCTGTTAAAAAATTGTACAACTTATTTTACAACTACCATAGCTCGACTTTAGAAGTCAGATGTCGTGAGTCTTGGAATTCAATAAATACTAGCAAATGGTAAAAATTTGTACAAATTACAATCATCCAATTCATAGACACAAAAAAAAGATAAAATAAAATAAAACTCTCGGATTGCTCTTGGGGCAAAAAATAGCTGGAGTGACGTTTCTCACCAAAAAAAAAAAAGAAGAAGAAGAAGAAAAGAAGAAGAAGAAGAAGGAAGAAAGAAAGAAAAATAAAGAAAAAGGAGTGGCAGAAAACAAAATTTAAATTTTGTATTTCTTTTGCTTTTGTTATCAAAATCCTCAAGGCGAACATTACCACGATCACTAAGATAGGTTAAATTCCATAAAAAATTTCTAATATTTTTGGAATACCTAAGATTTAATATTCTTTGTCAACATATATCAGTTAGAAAAGAAACTTCAAATAGCAAATAAGATTTTAGACTCACAATTTTACATAGCAGAAGATCTAGCCTTTTTATTTGAAAAAGTTTATAATTAATTTTATTTTTCTCTTTGCAGGATGGCCACTTTATTTCCGGATAATTTCCATATAATAAAACAACTCCTAGATAAAAAATGTAAATTAGAAAAAGATTTATACCAAAACAGAATATAACATAATTTATACATAGGAATTTATAATCATTGTCTTTTTCAAAACATACCTCCTCCTAGGATAGTTAGAACTTACATTTATTTACATGGTCAAGAAATTGTAAAAATAACAAGAGTTTTAGCATTATTAACAAATTGTTTTAATACAAATTTTATTAGCAGTGAAACTCTTGAATTTCTGTTTCACTAACAGTAACCATGTTTTTAATTCTTCTAACCCCAATTAACCGGCATATATATCAGACTTTAACAAGATGAGTAGACCACCACCAAGACCCGGATTTCCTCCAGGAAGCTATGCAGCAGGAGAAATTCCAATATCAAGACCTCCTTACAGCCCAGACAAAATTAGATTTGGTAATACAGAACTTTTAACCTTTCCCAATAGTAATATTTCTTTCAAAATTCAAACACATATTACAGCTCTATCTAGAGAAGAAAAATGTTTATTAGATAATCTGTGGATATCTTATAATCGAGACCCTAAAGATAGAAAATATTTTCTTGCATGTCTAAATTCTCTTGCAGAACATTTTAACAATAATAAGAAAAAATATAACTATTATGTAGTTACTAGAGGCAAAACTGTAGGACTTTTTCATTCATATGTAGAAGTATTAGATAGTACCCAAGGAGTTTCAGTTCCTCAATATAAAGGTTTTAATGATTTTGAAGAAGCTTTAAATTCAGCCAGACAGATTTTAGGCCCAAAATTTTATATTTCTCCATCTTTACGTAATTTTAAACCACCAGAGTTAGAATATTCAATAGCCAAAGATTCTGATAAAAAGATACTATTTTGTGATCATTGTGAAAGTTTAAAACAGAATTATAATATTTTAAATAACGACAATTTTAAACTTAGAAAAGAACGAGAGATGTTGCAAAAATATACAGCATATTTAGAAAGAGAAAAAATAAATTTAGAACTTTCTACTCCAAAGCCCAAGGGTGTATCTTCAACCTAATCTAATATGGAGAGGGGTGGATATTCTCCAACGAATACCATTGGCACTTCTAGGCCCCTTAAACTAGAAGCTAGTCCATCAGAACAAGCTGATGGTAAAGACAAATCAAATCCTGAAAAGGCTATGGGCTTGCCAAAAGCCCAACAGACTCAGAAGACTGTTGATTCTTCTACTAAACACGGCCCATCAGATTACTTTAAAGATCATAATCCAGAACGCTGGGACACTTTGGGCCAACCCAGTGGTAAATTCGATTATCTAGTTAAATATACCCCTTCTAATAACCCAGACCCAGTTACAATAAACCCTCACAAAAATCCTGAAAAAAGACCAGTTCTTGAAAGTCAGCCCATTAGTTTAGAAAACCAGGCCGAAAACCAGTACTTTAGCCAAAACTCACAATCACAAACAAAGTTAGCCCAAACACAAGATTTTTTAGCTATACTACAATCAGCCCAATTTGAATTAGCCAAACAGCCCGTTTCTCCCCCATTAGATATTCAACTTTCTATCAAAGAACAAGTCCAGCAAGCAGTACAAGAGGCCCTTAAAGAATTAAGACAGTGTAAAGATATTGTAATGGATCCACCAAGACGGCCCAAAAGCCCATTAGTCGAAGACACTATGGAAACCAGTAGTTCAAATGACGTAGAAGATAACATTTCAGATGGTCATTATTCTGCCGACACAATAGAGCGACATAATGTTGACACGTAGCAAAGACTCAGATTCCCTCCAGACGTAAGCAATGACGACCAGGCGCATGATACCAGCTGTAAAATTATCTTTTTGACTTTTTTCAACAGAGCACTATAGCCTGATTCCATTCAGATAAGAAAGAAAGCCACGTGAACGACAGCACTAATCAGTAATCAAGACTTTCATTCTCCACCAGACACGTCTACCAGCAATAATACAATCCTTGTTCCTTGATTTTCTATATAAAGACCCCATTCAGAAGAGTGACGAACAGAGCGAAGCGAAGAAAGCAAAACATAGCAGCTTACCTTCTAAATCAATGAAGTCTTTCATGTGTTGAAATTCTTCATTTTCTTTGTATCCCAAAATTTAGTATAGAAAATCTCAATCCAAAGTCTTTGTAACTAGTTTTTGGGATTCCCGAACGGGAAATCTCATGTTTTATACTTTCAGTAATGTAAGGTATTCCCTATCTTTGTATAGTTTGTTTAGTTTGTTTATGTATATTCTCTTGTAATCTTTCTTTCCTTTTATGATAAAAAGGATTTTCTTTGTACAAATTTGCATTTTCCAATATCGTATTTTCAAAAATCTTGAAAGTATTTCATATTGAGTATAGTATAAAAGCATTATTTAATCCGCAGTAAAAAGCCCTTCTACTGTATTTACGTCATAAAGATCTTAGACCTATGCTGGCAAGAGGTGCCGTTTAAAGGTCAGAAAAGATCGTATATTATTTGACGTAGGTGTTCTAATTCATGGAGTGCCTTTGGTGCCGTGGTTAGAAGCGGATTAGATACAAATTACTATATCTCAATTGGTATTTAAAAAAAAAAAAAATTGGGAATATCTTATACATACAGGAAAGCATAATCGACATGAGAGAGTACCTAGTAGGTGTTAAGTTTTATTGGAAGCAACAGCAAGCACAGCAACAAGTATATATATATATATATATCAATAATTAAGCACAAATAAGCTGTCGCCCCCTTGGCTCCATCTTCTCGCACCCGTCACCTTCAACTCCACCGCTATTCATTTTAACTAGTATTACTCCCGTGCGTTGCACGGGATAACTAAGATGGTATATTTATATAAAATAATATTATAAAATAGGGCATAAAGTATTATAAATATATATAAAAAAATAACGAAACATATATAATATTATAGATATGGACAGTAGTTTATAAATTTTGGTGCAAAATATTATCTTATAAGAAAAAATCATATCGTAATTATTAATTTTAGGTAAAATCATAATATTTGCGAAGAAAATTTATGTTATATACTTTTTTGAATAAAAAATATAAATAACATATTTTATGAGTCATATACATGACTGTAAAAAGGTATTTCAAATATGATTAATAATCATCTTATAGTCGGCTTATATATATATATATATATATATATGTAAATTCTATGAATATTGAATTGATTTTATACTACATTTAGCTCGAATTGAATTCTAAATATTGAATTGATTTTGTGCCTTAAGTAAATAAAAAAAATATTTTTCTTATTTAATTTTTTTAGATAAGTAAAAAAATTTTAAATAGAAAAGAGTCTAATCAACCACTGTACCATGTTGACACTGTAATTAAAAAACTAAAATGTATATAAAAAATTAAAATTTAATATTGAAAGATTAAAAATATATAAAAAAATGTAATTCTCATTTTTAAAAATAATCCAATTGTCATTGTAGTTTATAACTTTGACATCATATCACATTTTCATTAATATTTGCATTTGGTTCATTTTCAATTATATATATAATTCAAAAATTAAAATTTATATAAAAAATTATAATGAGGAAAAAAATACTAAATAAACAAAAAATAAATTAAATAAGGAAAATAAAATAATAAAGTGTGTATTTAATATTTATTTACAAAATGAGATTTTCCTTTTTTTTAATTTTAAGTAAATGAGTTCCAACTTGGTGCTGCCAACATAACGCAATGCCTAGTTCACAGTTCTCTTATTAGAATATTAAGATGAAGATTAAGATATAATTAATTTAAAGATTAAAATGTATACAGAAAATGTTAATCTTCATTTTCAAAATTAATTTAATAGGTGTAAGTTTTAATCTTGATCTCTTATCAGTTATCATATTTTCATTAATGCATGCAATACTAAATTACATAAAAGAATTGAAAAATTATATAAATTAATTATAAAATTAGAAAATATATATAAAAAATAAAATATTTATAAAAAAGTAAAATAAGAAAAATAAAATCAAATAAGGAAAGCGAAATAAATTAAATAAGGAAAGTAATTAATCTTAAAAAGCTAATGCCAAACGTGGCTTGCCACCCTAGGCACTTTGCCTAGGTGGCACTTGTCTTATTATTATATTAAGATTTCTTATAGTATAAAATCAATTTGGTGAACCTTATTCATGATTGTATCTTTAATCTTAAATGAGTGTTAAGAAAATTAATTTTCGGAAGAAAAGGCATAATAGCACGGCCTATACCTTGAGAAAATCTTATGTTATTGGCCATAGAATTTTGAATTTGTTATGAATAATTGAGAATAATTTGGTGGTTATGAATTATGAGGAATAATTTGGTGGAGGAATAATTTGGTAAAAGATGTAATTATTATATGTGAATGACTATTATACCCTTGATAAAATTATGTAATTACGATTGTGCGATTCGAAGTTTTCCTATAAATAGGGCTTCAGTTATTAATGAAATTCATTCCTGAGAATTCCTTAGAATTCATTCTCTCTAAATTCTCTCTATTGTTTCTATACTTTTATAACACGTTATCAAAGACGAGTCTCTAACCCTTGAGTAATATGAAAGAAGTATGCTCTACAACAGATCTTATAGATGATCTTCTCAGACGTAAACCTGGATTATTACCAATGAATTAATTCATCCTCATCAATCCTAAATAACTCTCTCTTTGCAAATACATCATTGAAAATTCCCTTTGTTCATATTCCTCTCCCACAATTCTCATTCTACACAACCCGCTTGAGATGTCTGAAATCCCAAAATTGGAAGAATGGAGTCCAAAGAATTTTCCGATCACGTAAATGGATTGCAAGTAAATCTCATCCATTGGAATAATTAGAGAAAGGGAAAAAGGTAAATCATATGATTTTATAATATAATAATATATTAAACTATAATATTCGTTTTCTCGAGATATAAGGAGCATACATTATCAAAATCAAATTTTCTCGACTCCATTATACTCGATTTAACGAGAGCTTCGATTTGACACCAACATTGATAGGGTAATAACTCGTTTTGAAATATATTATTATCAAACTTTCAAAATTTACAAATTAGTACACCAACTTTTGAAAAAGTTACAAAATAGTCCTTGAATATTTTGATATTGATAAATTGAAGTAGAAAGGAGATAATTTTTCAATCGTAAAACATTGATAAAATATTTTTGATAATTTAACCATTGCGGATTGGAATAGACAATTTTATCCTTGCGAACTGTAAAAGGAAGGACCGACCTAATTTTGACGACAATAAACAAAAATGGATAGAATATTCCCGAAGAAATTCTAAATCCATTAATTATGACCTGAAGTCCATTTGAGTTAATAGATCGAAATATTAATGTAACGCTCGAAGAGTTCAATTACATAATGTACTTATTCTAGAAGGATAAGAGTGCTCTTGTAGAAGTAATGAGTATTTGTTCTAGAAGAACAAATTTGCTCCCGTAGAAGCAGTTCAATATTTAATTCTCACTTTATTTATGCAATTTAATTCCGCAATACCTCCTACTTGATGATGGGTTCAACCGTCACTAAACGGAAGGTTTTATATATTTCTGCACTTTATATGCTAAGTGATGGGTAATACCTTCTACTAAGCGAGATCCTACTCTGAAGAAGTAGTTAATCATTATGCAATTTAATTCTCGCAATTTAAATTCGTAAATTTATATTTCTTGCAATAATTCCCATAAGGTAGGTTCGACCACCTATTGGAGGAAATTTAATTTCTGCAATTTAAATTTATGCACTTTATAGTTTGAATATATTTCCAATGTGGTGGGTAATACCACACGATTGGTGTGCATATTTCCAATATGGTGGGTTATACTACACGATTGGTTATAACTAATCCTACTCGGAAGAAGTAGTTGATCAAATATTCTAATCATACTCTCAAGTAGTAGACGATGAGAATAAAATTACTTCCCCATATATACCGAATATTAATGGAGAAAATTGAGTAAGTGGTACTTGAAGTCACCATTGGATAAATAGATGAAAATAAAATGCTCAATAGATCCCATGTTGATAAATCAAAGATAATATATCACATGGAGAAATTATATGAAGTAATCTCATCGATGATATGAGATTGTATTAATATGAGAATAAAATGCTCTTGAAGAAGCATAATCACTAGATTTCTGTATTTGAATAAAGCCAATATGATATTATTATTACTCCAAAAGAAGTACAAAACAGTCGAAGTGGAACATATTGAGAATATCAAAAGATGGCATTAAACACTCGAAAATATAGAAATGCAAAAAGAATATACATACTGAATCCATAAATGAGGGATGCGTCTCGAGAGTATAAATACTCCGTAACTCTGCCACCATCAACATTAGGATTTATAATGAAATATTTAAAGGATTGAATTTCTTTTTCGCTTGACACCGATGGTCTGTGACCAAGCGGACTGGACTTCCACAGATTCTTGAACATATGCATGAAATTTGATGAGTAGTTCATCAACAAGTACTAGCGTAAATAAGTATTTTTCTCATTGAATGAGAGATAAACTTATTATTTACACTCGATCTAGAAACGCTAGTAAGCCATCAAAGAAATTATTAATATTCAACAAACCTATTGGTTTGACATGAAAGTTCCATTGTGCAACGAGGCTATATTGAATATTTCCTCCGGTGTGTTGTAAATCACCGGAAGGACAATGAAAGCATCACTATTATTCATCATATACATCATGCGGTTGTGGATGGATTGCGCTTGTAGCCCCAACCCCGCCTGGACCCATGGTAGAACTGGCTCCAATTCGAGTATTAGATCCAACTAGATGGAAAGGTATTACACTCGAAACTCTTATTCCCCATGATTGTGCGGCCATTATAAGTCTAGCTAAAAGTTTGTTGTTGGTTCCTCCATATAGTATATTGATTTCTTGTCTCCCTAACTCTTTACTTAGTCGGTTTGCCATATCCACATATTGGATATGGCCTACCAGTTTAGATCCACCAAGAATACATACGGTTTTAATCTGGCGAGGTAAAAGCTGACTTGTATGAGATGATTCTAAAATCTCCATATCCATCTCTACTCCTATCTCTTTTTTTGCACTATACTTTTAATGTATGAACATGAGAGATATATGAATCCCTCTATTTAAAGAAAAATTTTCAAACCAATAATTGAGTGCACTATTTACTTTTTGACAAATATGAAAGAGAAAATGGTAGAAAAATTTTAGTGAAATGACATATACTGTCATGATTGAAAAATAATATATATATACATATATATATATCTTAAAATTGAAAAACAATATTTACAATTACAAGAAAAACATTGATCTTCATTATTACACCGAGCTTTCTTACATAAATATGGAAAAATCATTATACTAAATTTTTCTACTAAATTTACAAACAGGATCTTCTAAAGTAAGTTTTTCAAGATCAGAACGCTTTGTTGATCTTTGAATTTGGCCCATAAGGCCATTAGCTCACCTTGTACGTGTCCACTAGGATGTGTCTCAAGAGCCTGTTGAATATCATCCAAAGGTTCCTTACTCAATCCATCCTTAATGAATGCTATTTTATCTTCTCGATTTCTGGACAAGTACCCCACAGATTTACATCGAGTGTCACATGTCCACCGAGCACATTTGTAGCATCCTCCTAATCTTTTTGCTCTCCGTTTCTTTGAAAAACTACTTTTACCCATACCAGGCATGTATTTAGAAGGAATTGAAACCTCACCAGATAATCGAACCTTTGCTTCAATCAAGCATCGGATATCTTGTGGGATACCCTTATTCATTAGCATCCTTAATCTTTCCAGCCTACATCGATAAATTCTTTTTAGGATTTTGATCGGTAGTGATGGATAGTATTTTCGAAAATTTGAGAGCATATGATCCATTATAATGTATAGACCCTTGTTAGGATGAATTTTGCAATAATTTTGATGATTTATTTATAGAATAATACGACGCGTATGAAATAAGACTCCGATTTTAAATAAATAATATGAAGCGTAAGAGCTACGATTTCGGAATTAAATAATAGCCGGATGTGATGCGTATGAGCTGTAACTCCGTGTTTGAATAGTGGTAGACAATAATGTCACTAAAAGATGATGGAATATGTCGGTGAATTGTTTCTATGATAAATCATATTGAGCAATATACAGATACTAGTGAAATCGATATAAGAATTTACTGAACTAGAAGTTCAATAATACTCGTTTGCAAAACCGGATTGACCATCCCGGTTTAAATAATTATTGAAATCAATATTTCAAGTGAAGAATTAAAGGAATTCTTCAATGATTGTTCTCGATAAATGATGAAATCATTACTAGCCAATATTGGAAATAAATCCCAAATATATCGGGAATAAAGGATGAGAAATATGGGCCCACTCATCCTCCATGTGGACTACTAGATATTATGATATGGATCTACTAGATAGTCACATGTGTATATGATTCGTAATTTGAAATTTATTTAAATATTTGCTCACAGTATGAGCATGATTTGATTTAATGATAAAGCTAGTAAATGTATATCCCAATACTTGAATAAATCCTGAAGGATTGAGTATGATACAAGTGGGATATTATATGGCAAATTATTTAAAGTCCTCAAATAAATTGCCGATATCGAGAATAGAATGCAAACGGTCTAAATTCTCATATTAAGGCTGAATGATGAGAACATATATGATTAAAATCATACCAACTGTATGAGTTTTGGTGTTCTAAATTTTCTCAGCATGAGGGGGAGTATTAAAGGTTGAAAATGATATGTGAAATGCATCATGTTATATCCTCACAATTAAAATATGAACTTGAAGTTCAAAGATGCATAAAAGATGCTATGAACAATCACATATATCGCTTAAGATGCTTTGATAAGTTAGCACGCCAGAAGCGTTGATATTATGAGATTTCCCCAAACATATATATCAAAGCAAATTATAAAAGATGGTCTTAATAACGGAGGCATATGCTCTTGAAGAGTATATAGACATAACTATATTGTGTAATCCTACAAGAGGATTGATAATGAGATATCTCGATAAGTTATGTCGATATGGGGAAAGAAATGAAATTGAAAAGTGTCGACACGATATGAAAATGTAGCGCTACATATGATCAATGATAATGAAAATATTGAGATATATTGAAGATGATAAATGGTGAATGTGAAATCCTTAACTTATGAGATGATGAGATGATGATGACTATTGCTCAAGTTTAAAGATAAGCATGGTGGTCATTATATGTTGCATGCTCATGAAAGTTAAATTACCGATCGTGTGTGTAGTAAAATTTAAAAGGAAATTAAAGGATCGGATGAGCTAAGCTCGTGTTTATAAGTACCCTAAAGGGGGAGCTAAGCCCCTGGGAATGAAATAACCTATTAAGTGAGTATTAAATGTTAAATGATATATTTTAAGTGTTAGTTAGTTATGAAGGTTTACTTATATGTTTACATGTTTTTACGATGAATTTATATGTTTTAAAATTGTGTATTTGGAGACATGTGTTCATGGTGAATGTTTTGTAGTTGTGTAAGAAAATTGATGCACTCTAAATGAACGAAGAGTATAAAACCAATGTATATGATACTCATACAAATGTATGAAAGATTTTGAAATGCTTGCAAAGATACTTGTATAAAATACGCATTGCACTCTTTTTCCCTTGACTGAGGTTTTATCCCATTGGGTTTTCCTAGCAAGGTTTTTAATGAGGCAACTTTAAAGGCGTATTCACATGAATAATGTACTCTTTTTCCTTCATTAGGGTTTTTCCCACTGGGTTTTTCCTAATAAGGTTTTAACGAGGCATATTCATGGCATATTGAGAACGATAGGAGAAATTGATACAGTGTATCTATTGGATCAAGTTATAATGGAGCTAATGCTTTAGATCCAAACGATGATGATATTGAAATCATTTACCAGAAGTAAAGATATCAGTTCTCAAGATATGAAATCAAACGGAGCAGCTGTACTCTTTTTCCTTCGATCAAGTTTTTCCCACTGGGTTTTCTTGACAAGGTTTTAACGAGGCAGCACATGAATACTCCTATACCGCTGGAAGACATCAGGGGGAGCAATGTTTTGATGAAGCAGTATATAACCACTCCAAGCTATCCTGCAATCGGTTTGGAAGTTTTTTTCCACTGTGTTTTTCTCCAAACAAGTCCAGAAGACATTTGTATTAATAGTCATTCAAGAAGTGTTATGAATAATTGAGAATAATTTGGTGGTTATGAATTATGAGGAATAATTTGGTGGAGGAATAATTTGGTGGAGGAATAATTTGGTAAAAGATGTAATTATTATATGTGAATGACTATTATACCCTTGATGAAATTATGTAATTACGATTGTGCCATTCGAAGTTTTCCTATAAATAGGGCTTCAGTTATTAATGAAATTCATTCCTGAGAATTCCTTAGAATTCATTCTCTCTAAATTCTCTCTATTGTTTCTATACTTTTATAACAGAATTCTTGAATTCGACTCAGAAAACAGGCATTATTAAATTCGGGTTTTTTTTTCTTTTCTATATATTCTTCTATCAAAAAGATCAATTTGAATATAGTGGTACTGCCTACAAATTTAATGAGTAGTAATTTTGAACGTGCGATTATAATTAAAATTTTACTTTAACTAAAAAATATAAATAAATTTTCAGCTAATTAAAAAAATATTTAAATAAGTGCAAACTAAATATAATAAAGATTTGGTACATCACCGATATATTCAAAATCGTAAAATCATCCATACATAGCCAAGCCAAATTTATTCATTCAACAAGACAAGAAGTAATTATTCCAACCCAAACAAAGATAAAGTGAAATCAAACACACGCACGCGAACAAAGTGAGATCACTCCATCATTATTTATGTCTCAATTCTCGAAGTTCATCACTTGGCATGGTGAGACTCAATGTCTTTGGAAAGCTTAATGACAAAGCCTAACAACGTGAGAGGATCTTCAACGTCGTCGTTTGGCTTCTCATACTCCAAAGTCCACGTCACCAAATCGATTCCACCCTCCAAAGCCTAACAACATGCAGTTATACAATCCTTTTTAATTTTTCCAATTATGATTTTTCAAATATAATTCTATCAAAAATATGGTTTTTACTCTTTTTTTTTATTAGTAAGGTCCAACTCTGTTAAAGAATTGTACAACTTATTTTACAACTACCATAGCTCGCCTTTAGAAGTCAGATGTCGCGAGTCTTGCAATTCAATAAATACTAGCAATGGCAAAAATTTGTACAAATTACAATCATTCAATTCATAGACATACAAAAAAAAAAGATAAAATAAAATAATACTCTCGGATTGCTCTTGGGGCAAAAAATAGCTGGAGTGACGTTTCTCACCCAAAAAAAAAAAGAAAAATAAAGAAAAAGGAGTGACAGAAAACAAAATTTAAATTTTGCATTTCTTTTGCTTTTGTTATCAAAAATTTAAAATCCGCAAGGCGAACATTACCATTATCACTAAGATAGGTTAAATTCCAGAAAAAATTTCAAATATTCTTGGAATGCCTAAGATTTAATATTCTTTGTCAACATATATCAGTTGCATACTCAAAAAATATCACAATTAAATAAAGTATTGGAAATTGCAAGAAGTATAACCATTTTTATAATGGAACGTGGTCAATATATATCAATAATTTAGCACAAATATGCTGTCGCTCATGGCCCCTTGGCTCAATCTTCTCGCACCCGTCACCTTCAACTCCACCGCTATTCATTTTAATTTCTTATAGTATAAAATCAATTTGGTGAACCTTATTCATGATTGTATCTTTAATCTTAAATGAGTGTGAAGAAAATTAATTTTCGAAAGAAAAGGCATAGTAGCACGGCCTATACCTTGAGAAAATCTTATGTTATTGGCCATAGAATTTTGAATTCTTGAATTCGACCCATAAAACAAGTATTAAATTCGGGTTTTCTTTTTTTTTTTTTTTTCTTTTCTATATATTCTTCTATAAAAAAGATCAATTTGAATATAGTGGTACTGCCTACAAATTTAATGAGTAGTAATTTTGAACGTGCGATTATAATTAAAATTTTACTTTAACTAAAAAATATAAATAAATTTTCAGCTAATTAAAAAAATATTTAAATAAGTGCAAAGTAAATATAATAAAGATCTGGTACATCACCGATATATTCACAATCGTAAAATCATCCATACATAGCCAAGCCAAATTTATTCATTCAACAAGACAAGAAGTAATTATTCCAACCCAAACAAAGATAAAGTGAAATCAAACACACGCACGCGAACAAAGTGAGATCACTCCATCATTATTTATGTCTCAATTCTCGAAGTTCATCACTTGGCATGGTGAGACTCAATGTCTTTGGAAAGCTTAATGACAAAGCCTAACAACGTGAGAGGATCTTCAACGTCGTCGTTTAGCTTCTCATACTCCAAAGTCCACGTCACCAAATCGATTCCACCCTCCGTGTCAACATGAAAAGTGGCTTTAAAAGCCTTGTATAACTGCAGAAGATCACCGTCGACCACCTTGAATGTCACCGATCTTTTTTCCTCGTCTATTGCCTCGATTACGTCTTTTGCCACTTTAGGCTTTCCATCTATTAATTTCAAATATAATTTAACATACATAATACAAAAGAATTTAATATAGGGTAGGGCTAAATGGACCCACCCACTTTACTTCATACACCCCTTTTTTTACCACTTTCCCCGTTCTACTCTTGCACCATTTTCTTTCTTTTCTTCTTTATATATATATATATATATATATAAGTTCGCCCCAGTTGGGGCGAACAGGCAAAAAAAAAATTGTACTATTATTTTTTTAAACTTTTTAAATAATTATATTCTATACTAACCGGATAAGTTCATTAAATAAATTTTGAAATTCATCGCTAAAGTGGTTGCAAAAAAATGTTTAAAAAAATTTGAAATTACTTAAAGTGATTGAAAATTTTGATTTTTTTAATAATTATATTAGACAATAAAGCCAATTACTATATCATCAAAAAATTTTGAAATTCATCGTTAAATTGGTTGCAAAAAATTTCGAAATTACTTGTCAAAGTGGTTACAAAATTAAAAATTTGAAAAATTGTATCCACCAACGAAAAATCAAATAAAAATTACTCATTTTTGTTTTATTTTTTTTAAATACTTATTCGCTGTGTAACACAGCGAACAAGAAAAAGGTTATTCGCTATGTCCGCAGCGAACAACCTTTTTCTTTTTCGCTGTGTTTCACAGCAAACAACCAGGGGAGAGAGAGAGAGAGCGAGAGAGAGAGGGAGAGGGAGGAGTAGGACGGGGATATTAATCATTCCCCCCCCCTTCCTCCTCTCTATTATTGGAAAATGGGTGCATCCAACAAAAGGCTGGGTGCATTTGGTGGTACCATTTAACATATTGTTTAATTATTGATTTGACCATGCATGTTTAATTTCAATATATACCAAACATGTACCGAGAAACTTTCTGGAAAAGAAAAAAGAAGGGTTGGGGGAAGAGAGAGAACGAGAGAGAGATCGATATTTGAACTTATTAACTACAAATTTATATACTTCGCCATCTTTTCGAGGTGGATTAATGTAGGTATCCACATAATTTTTTGTGTGGCACCTACCACGCCCTAATAGGGAGGTGGGTGGGTAAAATTACTATATTGCCCCCCGAAAATGGGGGCCCCTATTAAGGTGTGGTAGATGTCCATACAAAAAATGTGTGAACATCTAGCATGACTCTTTCGAAGTTGATTAAGTTTGGAAACTAGCACGGTGCTGATGTATTGGAGGCCTTGAGCCGAGTTTGATATTGGGACTTCTATCAAAAACTCTGATATATGTGTACTTGTGGGTAACAATCCTATTTTGAAGTGATTTTTTTTTTTCAATTATTACATTATTATAGGGTTGATCTTGAAATATTGGAAGCCTGAGATAAAACTTGATATTTATGATTTTTCTTTCGACCAGTTTGGTGTTATGTGCCATTTTGGTATCAATAAAAAATAAATAAAGTGGTGTCTTATGTGATCACATAGCTCAAATAGTCTCGTGATTGGCTCTATTTTAATTTATTAGTCTAGCATCAAAAAGGAAAAATGTTATATGTGCAACCGTGTATATGGTAAAATACAATAAACATAGGAGAGGGTGAAATAAACTTCCCCAGTTATGAGAGGACAGTACAACCCACAATATAAACAGAGTTGTACGTATAACATTGACCTCTTGAAAATGTGTGAATCTGCCCCTCCTTAAACCCTAATTAATTGTAATGGCTTACCATGAGTGTAATTCCAGAAGTAGATGGAGCCAACTTTTCCCCATTCTCCTTCATGCAGATCACAGCCTTGAATGGTAGTAGGGCTTATTTTGGGGATGTGATGAGGTGTGTGCCTAAATAGATCATGAAAGACATCTCCTCCAGCCCTCATTTCAATTTGGGCTGTGAGTTTACCTCTAAGACCAACCATATTTTATTCTTCTAGAGAAAAACTTCAAGAGAATTTTGGAAATAGGGAATGCAAGAATAAGTGGAAGTAGCTGGTGAGGAAATAACTCCAACTTTCATGTCTATTTATAGCTATTTTGCCCATATGCCTTTGGATAGATTCATAAGCAATAATATTGTATTCTAATTAAAAATAATGGAAGACTACAATGATCATGAAGACATCCCATTTTATATAATTTTGACTTATCATAATTGTATTAACCATTGTGTCAATCATTGAGTTCGAGTAGAATATTAGAATTGTTCTTCTATCAATCATATAACTTTTTTTTATGTAGAGCTCTATGTACTAATAGTATAAATCTAAAAGAATATACAATGTCTAATTTTGTGGAACTGCAGAAGATCACGCTTGTCGAAAAGTTGAGACACATTTCTCCATGAACATGGAGCAAGGTACCACATGCTAAGAAATTAATTTTTAAATAGAAATAAATTAAACCAAGTGGGTGTTTTTGAAGAGATCAATACCACATCTCAACAAATAAATGGAGGTGAAAAATGATATCGCATGGGATTGATGAGACCTTTTTTTCTAACTTGTCTTCCGCTTAATTATACGTGTCACGGGGTTAATAATCGACGAATGCTTAGACTATTGTTTTACTCCAAAACTGCTACAAAAACTGCTACAACTTTTTTTAGCGTAATACTTCTCTTCTAATATTATTATTGTTGGTGAGTTCTTATATATTAGTTGGACACAATATTTTATCAGAAATAAAACCTTTAGGAATGACATGTCGCTCCTATAGGTTCATACCTATAGACCTTTAGAGACGATATAACAGTATATCATCCCTAAAAGTCTACATGCACGCATATAGAGGCGACAAGTTTTCTCTAAAGGCTTAATTTCTTGTAATCTGTATATGTATATAGTTAAGCGAGTAAATGAAATTATTTCATGTACGTGCATAATTATTTATAATTAAGGAAAATTTGATATGGACAAGAAGGGGTCCTCAAGGGCCAAATTAACAATGCCAGGCAATAATCAAATTATGTCAGTCAAAGGCACGAACGCAATCAGCTGAAGGAAAATGGAAGAATGCTTTTTATATATCAACAAGCCAACATGATCGGTTCTACTTTTATAATTTGTGGTGTTGCTCTTCAATGGCTATGCAAAAACTTTTTATCCCATCATAATGATTAATCACATTCTGGAAAGTTGCCATGTTACACATTCAACATGTGTTGCGTGCACATTTAGTCTATTAGTTTAATTTTTTTTCTACATTAAATTTAACGTCTAGTATTCAATTTAAATCGCTACAAATCTCTATCATACTCATTGTATAGCTTGTAATTCTTACTAGTATTTAACCTGTAAATTTAATTTTTAGTAAAGTAAACGTTTATCTAACTACACAAAAACTTCCACGATATTGTTATATCTCAAATCGGATTTCCAACTGCTTGGGATGCAAACAAAACCGCCCTCAAACCCATGGGTTGTATCACTGAAATGATGATAGTCAAATATCATAAAATGTTTGCCATATCTAAATACCAATTGATTTTCAAATGAAATGATTGAAGTCCGATCTTGGTCAATCGCTTTTTTGGTGGTACGATGAACTAAGCTTTTAGTCCGTGTTGGTTTAAACAAGGAGTGCTTGTTAATGAATGTTTCTTCTCCAAGACTCATAAGTCTAATAACCGTAGAAAAATCCACTCCCATTCAAATCCGATGAATATTCGATTTGAATGGAGCATTTTTTTTATTGCCGATTCGTTGATACGTGGATTGCGACCGTGGATCTTTGCGATTTGAGATGGATCTTGGATTGGTTTGCATAAATCCAAATTCAATGGTTATATACTCACTACCAAAAATTGAACCTTTAGAGGCTGCTTGTCATCCCTATAACCTCATGTCTGTAGAGTATTAGGAGCGGCATCACAGCATTATGGGTGACATTTAGGGCTGGGCATTTCAACCGTCAAACGGCCAAACCAACCGCATTGGGTTGGTTCGGTTCGGTTTTTTAGGGTGGTCGGTTCTGTTTTCGGTTTGGTTTTCACCAAACCGAAAAACCGATCAATTTTTTTTTAAAAAAAAAAAAAGAAAAAACCAAAAAAAATCGGAAAAAACAGAAAAACCGACCGAACGGTTTAAAAAAAACCAACAGAGGTCGGTCGGTTATGGTTCGGGTGGAAAAACCAACCGAACCAACCGACGCCCACCCCTAGTGACATGACGTACAACATGTCACCTCTAATGCTCTACAGGTACGAGACTATAGTGACGATAGACCATCTCTAAATGTCCAGTTTTTTGTAGTGACTTGATCCAAGTAGAGAGCAATTTTTTGCCGATCCATTGATCCGTGGATCTTTGTGATCTGAGTTGGATTTCGTGTCGGATTAGATTTGATCCGTATAAATTTTTTTAGTTTATTTTTAAGACACTCAAGAGATATATGAGATAACACTTATTATTTAATTAAGCAATTGATGCATTTTAGAATATTGTCTAAACTTTGTAGTACGTAGTGATAGAGTTTGCTTCAATGTTTAATTTTTTGAATGCCAATTAATAAACTTAAATTTCAAGAACAATAAAATTAATCCAAAAATTATTTCATATGATAAAGCTCATTTGTAATATTGATAATCTATAATCTATAATCTATATCTATATATATATATATATATATATATGAAATTCTTTTTTCCTCCAAAACATCCTATTTTCTAAATTTTCTAAGTAATATTTAATTCCATGTCATTATATTTTCCCGCCTAATGCATTTTTCCTTAAATAGACTTTACCTTTATATGTCACACGTGATTATCTTTTCTTTTTTAAAACGGTGTTATTTATGGGAAGCACTCATTCTCCACTTAGAATTGAATTATTTGTCAACCCAATTAATTTGTAATACAATTATTTTCGTTCAAAATTCTATAAAATAAATAGATAAAGTATGAATTGAAAAATTCGATGGGGATCTTTGCCCTGTATTTTTTAAACAATTTTCTCTCTTTGCAATAAGATTTATTTTTCCTTCCTCTTTAACGTTATTATTTTTTCTCTTTGGCTATCATCAATTTTTATATCATTGATAGCCAATTGTTCTTTCTTTACACTAAAATTTTCTTTACCCTATTTTTTCCCCTATTGGTTGTCGATATTTTTTAATACCATTGACGTGAGTACATATATTTTTTTAAATGTTATCGTTTATTTTTTAAGCCAATTAATTTCTAAAGCATTTATTTTTTTCTTCTTCCCAAGTTGATCACATCTCGAATGCTAAGGAAAACTTTTAGAAATTAGATATTAATATGAAGAAATGTTATTCTGTTGAAAATTATCGCTAAAAATTAGTTAATAGGTGTCAAATAAATTCAATATAATTAGTATGTTATTCTGTTGAAAATTATCGCTAAAAATTATTTAATAGGTGTCAAATAAATTCAATATAATTAGTTGCAGACCAAATAAAGTTAGTATTAATTAATTAATTCAACGAAATTCATACAGTGCTACCTTTTTTTTTAATTTCGTACCAATTTCTTAGCAATCGCAAAATTTATGGATCATCTCCGCCAATTTTTCAAAAAAATGTTGAAATTGTAAACGAAAAAAAATTAGGACTAAATTGTAAAATAAAGTTAAAATTGTAATGTTGAATAAGATTTAGAACTAAATTGTACATTAATGTTAAAATTTGTGAAGTTTAAAAAGATTTAAAATTGCGAAATAAAATATTGTTTCAAGTTTTACCCCCAAACTTTAGTACAGAAAATGACAAAAAGTTAATTAAACGCTGAGTAGGGGTCCAGTGACACTTAATCTAAAAATTGGGGGGTTCCCCATTGAAAAAAGGGTATGTCACTGCAATTGTTACAAACTCGAAATATTTTGGGATTTTATGAAAATAACCCTTAATTATTTTTACAAATAATTAGCGAAGAAATAAAAAATAATTAAAATTATGAAGTTCATTAGGATTTAATTTCGGTGTGATACAAAATTTAAATTATTTAATTTTTTGCGTAAAAATTGAAAGAAACATTTAACATTAAAATTAAAAAAAAAAGATTGGACCCTTTAATTAATTTTAGATATAATTAATTATTTTTAAAATAAAATTAATTAAAAATAAAGATTAATTAAAACTAAAAACTTCTGCTAACATTTAGTTTTTGTGTGATAAAATATTAAATAAAAAATTAATCAAAATTAATTACATTACTAAACAGTAAATAAATACCTAAATTATTGGATATTTACATGATGGAATTATCCGAAATACAAGTGAAATTCTATCAAAATTCTTACAAATTTTGAATATGTGTTATCTAAATCGTGTAATGTTTTAGATTGTGGTGAATTTTTTGTAATCATTTTTAACACTATTAATGTTATTCTATTTATATTTATGAAAATCACGTATCAATAGATATGTCTCTCCCTGCCGCGCACATGGGTTACTGCTAGCAGTCAAAGTATCCAATTAAACGACCATGATGGAACGTAGACAGGAATGAGAATTTTGTAACAGGACGGGGACAAGGAATAGAAATCTCCATCATGTTGCAATTCTTATATCATCTTCAGTTGGCCTCGATTAAATGAGGATACTGTGGGGGTGAGGATAAGTGTTTCCAAGCGAGAGCAAGAACATGGTATTAGAGTCTGTACTCGCTACATTATTATTTATATAATACTAGTATCACGCCCGTGCGATGCACGGAAACAATTAAATTTATGTACGATAAATAATTGATATAAAATTATAAATATAAAAGTTGAATTATATAATTTATGTAATTTGTGCATAGGAGTTTGCATAATTATAAAAAAATTATTAAAATCTACAATATTGTATATTATAGTCAACGCAAAAATTGCGGAGTAAATTCACAATTGTAAATTATAAAAATTCACGTGTATCGCATAATTGTATCGCATAATTAAGAAGTTTATCAAAACGTGTAACTTTATTTCTAATTACCATGCCTAGCATCGCACAGCAATGCTCGTGAAGATTAATTAATTGTAAATGAACCATTGGGAATGAATATATAAAAATTCTTTGATTATCAAAACGTATCTTTCTCATTGGTATATATCAAATTTATATTGAATACCTTTTTCCTTCTGAAATGCACATTACACACTCTAAATTTTATGATTTTATGCATTCTTTTAGTGATTAGCTGTAATTGCTACTTAATTTTAGCTCTATTGTATAAGAAGTATTATGCTTAATTTTATGTAACTTAAATTTGTAGTAACACCGACAATTTTCCTCATCTATATAATTCATTTGATTTCTTTTCATTTACATAAATTGTATGTTAATTGTAGAATGAAAACCTTTTTATTTGTAATTTTATATACTTAGAAAAGGTAAAAAAATATGCAATACAAAATTCAGTTAGTGAGCATATAACATCAGAAGCATTAAAAACAAAAATATCATTTAATTTTTTTAATTAGAAATAATATGTTATGTTTCGCTAATAGGTGTTCACCAAACGTGACACTTCAATTATAATAATATAAGGATAAGGATTAATAAATTACTATTTTACTTAAAAATAAATAAATTATTCTACATAAATCTAGTTATAATTTTAACTACTCACTATCTGATTTTCAAAGAGAAAAAAGTAAAAAATTCTCACTATTTTTTGATAGACCAATTCACATAACCAAACAAAACTATCAAAACCTACAATTTTATCACGATAAAATTAAATAAAAAAATTATTATTTAATATTTTGAATTATAACTTTAAAAAATGAAATTATATATAAAGTCTTTCCAAAATAAATTTTTTCTCATTAGATGTTTGTTTTAGATATTGGTTATTTTTAGTTATATTTTTAATTATTACTAATTAATATTTGTTTATTCCCAAAACTAATTTTATAATTTTCTTAAAATATTTAATGTATGCCACATTTGCATCTTTGCTTATGGGACACTTCACAAATTATAATATAAAGATTAATGGTATGATTATATAACAATTCAAAATATAAAGATAAAGATTAATAAATTACTATTTATTTAAAAATAATAAATTATTCAATGCAAATTCAATTACAATTTTAACATGCCCTATTTTATTTAAGAATAATCACTACACATTACAAATCAAAACTATCTAAAATTATAATATTTTTTAATGCGGTGAAAATAAAATACTTATTATTTAATATTTTTAATTAGAAATTTGAAAAATGAAATTACATTTAAATTTTTTCGAAAACTATTTTTTTCTTATTAAATTTTATGTATCACATTTAATGATAAATTTATGTTTCATTAAAAAATAATTATATTTAAAGAATTTTTCCTATTTAAATCTACTAATTAATATTGGTTTATTTCCAAAAATAGAATTTTCTTTTTTTTTTTAACTATAATATTGATTTTTATATTTTTTTAATATTAAGGAGTGCCATGTTGGCACTCCTGCCAACGTGGCACTCCAGTTTTTATAATATAAAGATATCTATATGTTAATTATATTTCATAATTAGATTTTAAAAAATTATTATTCACATATTCATTATCAGTATCATGCATCGCACGGGGGTATAATTAATACCTTTCGAATTAATACCTTTCGAAATTTGTAATTGTATATAATAGAATATAGAATATAGAATAATGTTAAAGAAAAAATCATTGGCTCTACGAAAGTTTAGATTAGTTGGGACTACAGTAAATAGGCTTGCTTCATTATTGGAAATTCCACCATCAAGAGCAAGTTAGATTGATTATGTCTGACTTTTGATACTATATCTTCATATTTTTACAAATTTGTCATATAAGGCCATGAACATTTGGGTATATTTGAAGTTCGATACAAGAATGTATGTTATTATCGTATTACGATGTATTTGACAATTAACATGAAATTGATATTCTTAGGGAAAATTAGCGTTGAGATTTAGATTTAACTGACTCAATTCTGACATTGATGATGTTGTTTTTATATTATGTTTATTGTTGAGCAGAATTGTAAATCAAGTTTTTTGGTTGTTGTATATTTGTTCTTTGCATATTTTACAGGAACGATTTGTACGATATATAAGGGAAACTCTGCTGAATTTTTTATAAAATTCTATCATCATTTGTATTAATTTAGAAGTTTTATGTGCTCACAAGTACTCGATTTATTATCTTGGTGGTGCTATTAACATAGCATTAGTGTATATCCAATCCTGAAATTGTTGATACATTAGCCTCCTGTGCAACGCACGGGTGAAAAAAGCTAGTATATATAAAAGCAAGGTTTTTTCCCGCCTTTGCACACATTTTTCTTTATTTTTTAATTCATTTTTTTATTCCAACTCATCAAATTTTCCCTCCAATGCACTTAATTAAGTTTTTAATTCATTATTTAATTACCTTATTTCATCATTATCCTTAAATGGCCATAATTATCCTACCATAATAATTATCTATATTCTATAATTCTATATCTATATTCTATATCCATATCCATAAAAAATTATTTATATTATTTTTTATTTATTCTTAATTCTCATAACTCATTTTTAGGGGTTAATAAATATTGATTAATCAAAAAATAGATTTTGCTCGATTTGCCTCAATCCTTAAGACTGATTAAAAAATTATTTATATTCACATTTTTTATTTATTCTGATTTTTTATTAAATTAAATTAAATTAAATATTAATAATTAATTGATAAAATTTTCCCCCTTGAGACATTTTTTTATTTTATTTAATTCTTTTTTTCGTAAATTGCAATCCCAATAATTTGTCAATCAATATTTTCCCAAGAAGCCTATTGATGGCATAATCTATGTTTATTTCTCGCTCAAACTTGCATTTTTCAAAATAAAAAAATATTATTTTATTGTTAATTGTTAATATATAGAATTTGGTTCATTGCTTCCATAATTGCGATGGTTTTTTAACCCTATATAATAATCTTTAAATATTAATTAATTAATAATAACCATGGATCAAATCTCTTCCGTATCCCATTTTGCATTCAAATCTCGCCCGTAACTCTCGATCTTTATCATCATCTAACACAAATCCGTTTGGGATCCGTAATACCTGCAAATCTCTCAAATTCCATTTAATCACAGAATCGGTTTTCTCAATTATTGGGCCAATTTCTCTGCCAACAAAGAAAAATCGTCTTCCTTCTCTCTATACAGGGAACGATTGAGTGATGGATACTACCGATACAGGTGTCTTCTCGCCGGAAAAAGTTTCGACTGCTGACATCTTGCGCTTCAAAACGGTAATAATAGTTCTTCTAATTCATTTTTTTTCACGCAAATCGCACCCAAATCCATTGTCTTATTCTTCTAATTTCAACCTTTTTTTTTTGCCGGATTCCACTGCCGATCGGCGGCAACGCCCTCGATTTTGAACTCTGTTCCTGGCCTCCATCCATTGCAATAAAAATGTTGTCGCCTATTGTGTCATTCAATGCACAGGTATGTTAAGTTATTTATCGTTCACAAATTAGGTTCTAATGAAAAATTGGAAATTGATTCTTAGTTTTTTCCTAATTTCTGATAATTCGATTGCATGCCTATTGTGAATGCTATAACATAGATTTCATTACTAATTTCCTTACTAGAATATGTTGGTTTGTGATCTGTAAATTGAATTTATCTTTTGTGATTTGTAAGTTGAATTTATCTATCTTTGAAGATTTGTGGGTTGCCTATTTTCTTTGTCTTGAAATATATGCTGTAAAAATTTTGATTGTAGACATCGTATATTAGCATCTGAAAGTTCATCTCTTGGGCGCTTTGTAGTCCAGAGCGCTTCACCAAACATGCTTTCTACTTAAAATTGAGTCAGCTGACGATGTTTGTTTTGTGAATTCGTTCTTTAGAACAAGTTGGTGCTGAGCGTAATTAGATATCCAAGGGTTAAGGTAATCAAGCTACTACTCTGTTTAATTTACCCATCTTTTATGGAGTAATAATCATTTAAGGTAATGATGTAACTCCACTTTTATTCTTTCCAATTAAACTATTGATCCTCATTAATTTACTTAATTTTTGACTTTTTAATCTAAATTCTTTATGCATAATGATTTGTTGAAATTGACAGGGACTTGTTTTTTCTGACCACTGGGAATGGTTAGAACAAATTACAAAACAACAATCATATTAGGACAATCCTGCGAAGGAGGTTCCAATTTTGTTGGTTGTGTCTATCATGCTATTTTCATTCTTTTCACAATATGACTTATTTGTCCCTTGATCTCTTCCACCATAGGTATTGTGGAGGGTAATTATTTGGTTCTGTCTGGTGTGTTTTCTTTTTGAGGTGCTCGGTTGTATATGAGTGGCTCAAGAGTTTTGTTTTCTGTGTCCTTTTCCGTTAATCGTAATAAATCTATTCCAAACTTCATTTTTCTTGCTTTTAACCATTTTTGCAAATGAGTATTATTTATTTGGTTCAATCCTCTTTTGTTCTATTTTCTATAAATAAATTATCTGAAAGTTGGTTGGAACAATGACTTGAATTGATTATTGGTTTAAATTTACTTAGGACAAGTCTCTCTAGCCCATACATCTGTTCTTATATTATCATGTGTTTATTTGTTTCCTAAGTGTTTGGTGCAACTATTATATGTCTCTGCAAGTCAGAGTTACTGACTTATTGCTTCTGGTGTTGATTCGACGAGGTCTTGGAAAATTGTGATGTCATGCCAGAGTTGTTCATATATTCAAAAGAATTCGGCATTAAAGTGTATTTTTTTAAGAACCTTTCTCGAATTTATTTTGTAATTGAATAATTATATTGTTCTCGTCTGATCTGGAGAGCAAAACCCCCTTTTTCCTTCTTTTATGCATGTGTTTCTTTTTGAACTTCGAATTAAATATTAAACTCTTCAATTATTATATAAGATGCGTCGTGTTTTCCTTTGTTAATTAATTGAATATTGTATTCATTTGATATATCAACACATTTGAATCCTGTGTTACGGAGAACTTGCATGAATGTGGTTTAGCATGTCTATCATGCTAGGAAGGTGTGTGTCAAACCTATTTTATATGTTTTCTTATTCAAAATGTGAAATAATGAGGGCCTGATAGAATCACTGTTAGGTAATGATCCTCCTATCAAAATATCTACGCTGTGTTGAGCGAAGTAATTGATGATAGTCGGGTCTATTATATAAACTCGATAATGTTAATCTTGCACATATATTTTGCTGTTGGAATTGTCGATTCTTTAGTTAGCCTATGGGATATCAAAGGGAAGTTTAAGGATTGGCATAGAACCAATTTTCTTTATTTAACTGATCGAAGGTTCGTAGCCGTTATTCGACTTTTTCTTTTCTCCAATTCTTCATTTTTTTCATATAAGACTATTTAAATATACAACATGCTTTGTTTTTTATTGAATGTTGAAGTATTGGCATGATCTGTTGTAGTTTAGACTTTTGGTATGAGTAAGACTTATGAATTGCAAAATACATGAGGAAAGCATTGGCTTATCGTATTTTTTCTGTATACACTATTTTGGGTGTCTTTAGTTAAATAGAATTCTTAAGTCGTACTTTAATTGATTTCTGATGATTTAGCAGGTGGAGAATAGTTGAGGAAGTGAAGGTTCCATCGGCTACGTGCGTTGTTGTGGAACTCCAACCAATTTGACATTGGACCAGAGCATTGGGCCAGGGTGGAAATTGAAACAAATCAGACTATTCGCAAGGTCTAGACGACTATAGTTTCTAAACAGAGGCGAAAAAAGTAGTTGATTATGTTAAGAGATTAATTGGAATTAATCTTGGTGTGGATGTAAAACAGTTGAGATATTTATCCATGTTTACGAATATTTTAAATTTGTTTCATTATCAGTAGATTTAAAGTTGATGAACATTGTTCTAGATAGCTATATATGTGCGTTATTGATGTTTATAGTCCTTAACTTCTTTTATTAATTTATTTTGAAAATTCACAATACCTGTTGTGTGCATCTGGGTTTATCTTTAGTTTTTTATTTTTATTTATTTATTCATTATTATTATTATTGGTATTATTATTATTATTTTTTATTTGTTGAAGTTCAAGAATTGAGGATCAAAATGTTTCATATGGTGTATTTTGTCCTTCCCATTGTTGTCATTTCTGAATTTCCAGTTCATTGAATGTATAGAAACATAGATAAATCAAGATAAGTCGTTCTTATCCATTTGACACTAAATTTTAGAATTGAAAGTTGTGACCTTTTCAAAATTAGTTTCGACTGTCCAATCATTATGGACTATGAAACTTTGTGGTGTTTTGATCATGGATATTTTCCTTTTCGTTTGTTTACTCCATTTATAATTAAATATAAAATCATTTACAACAATTTATCATATGCCTTTTCACTTCTTAACCTCGCTACATACTTAATTGTGTTAGGTAATTATTTTGAAATAGTAAGAAACATGTTTACGAATAACTAAGTAATAGAAATATGTCTTTTAACACATAATATTGGTTATAAAATCAACTGTGATAAAATGACTAACTTACTATTCATATACATATTATTCAATGACAAAAGGAAAATAATTGAAGCAAAAGAATAGCAAGCAAATCGAATGCTTGATCAGGTCAAAAATAAGGCTTAATCCAAATCAGTCTATGTATAGTGAATGGTGATTGCTTAGTGAGGTTTCGATGATGGCAAAGATTCATAGAGTCGTTTTATGAGGTCATCGGATCTTTGGGCTTAATTTTGTGCCCTTATTCAAAACAATCGCTCATTTCTATTCACATTAATTTGCGACTTGCCATTATCTCATCAATTTTGAAGCATATTTGTCATGGAGAATAAATTGAAAATGTCTGAATTTAAATATGGTTGAGTGTAAATGTGTTTGTAAAATTAAAAAAAAAAGAAAGAAAAGAAAAAAAATCTTTCTCTTTTCTCTTTTTTAAATAAAATTTTAGGTTTT
Source organism: Jasminum sambac (assembly GCA_018223645.1). Lineage (NCBI taxonomy): Eukaryota > Viridiplantae > Streptophyta > Magnoliopsida > Lamiales > Oleaceae > Jasminum > Jasminum sambac. Next base: position 17,605,931 of record CP073650.1, on the reverse strand, counting down.
AGATTTTTCATTTTTCCTTAATTATGTTGTAAACATGTGTATTAATTGTATTTTCTATAATTATGGTTTATTATTACTTAGACTGTTAACGAGGTGTG